>OZ023168.1:24433523-25768523 GCA_963678695.2 Diplodus puntazzo | reverse complement strand
TGTCACCTGCCCTCCTCTCATCAGACTCTTCCTCCTCATACCCACCTCACCTTGTTTTTGGTGTCATGTCTTGCATGGCGTTGATGGGTGGTCAGACAGTTCTGGTGCGATGTGAGGCGCGATTGGACAACGACAGCGGAACAGTTATTATCTCCATCTCAGTTATTTATTTTTCCTCTGTGCGACTTAAGATGGCTGCTCGTGATGGAGACAAGCCTGTGTGGCCCGCAAAACACTGCCCTCTGCAAATCCCCCTGTTTATCCACAAGCTTGACCCGCTGGGCCTGCGTGGGCGACTGGTTCGCTCGGTAGATCCGTGTGATGTGTGTGTGTGGGTGGGTGATGGCAGCGAAACACTATGTGTGTGCATGCATGGAGACGTTTGTGAACTTAGGTTAAACTTGTGTGCAGGGTGACTCGTTTGACATTATCTCCTCAAGATCCGCTCGCAGTGAGTATGTGCAAGTGTGTGTTTGCATGAGCATTTTACAGCGCGCACACACACACACACACAGACACACAACCACACACCCACTGGCAAACTGAGGCGACTGTTCTGCTAAGTGGCAATGAATAGGGTCTTGTGATGTGCTCTGATGCCAGTGCTAAGCCAGCCACTGACAGTTAGACTGATCCCCAAACATGTCTCTGTCTCTGTTTGGGATATAAATCTCTACTTGGAGTACCGCACCCAGAGAGGACGGGGTCAGGAATTCGAGGTGACTTGCAGTAAATGCATACAGCCATGTGTGTTGAGAAGATGTGGCGAATGACACATTCCTGCTTATATCTGCTACGTCACTTGTCAAAATTTGTTTATAAGTTTTGTTTAAGCAACGGTGAAACAATATGGAATACTAAATCTAATTTACTGTATAATTGGCTCCTCTTTTTTAACTTCTTAAATGTACAGTATGCACCTTCTGCTGCTGGTGGGCAAAAACAAAGACAGAGTTTGATGACATCTTGAAATAGCGAAGGATCATAGGAGTTATTTTCGAAACAAACACCATTGCCAGTGAATAACTAGCTGAAGTTATACAGGCCGAAATGTCTACAAACAAGGTAATATATTGATGTCTACTTCGTGTTACGTTTAGTTACGTTTACCAACTTTTTCTCTCCTCACTCACCGATGTATCATCTGAAGTTTCCCCTGGAAGTTATAGATGCACCAATCACAATTTTCTTGAATGAATCTTATTTCCGATTTTCCTTTTTTTTTAATCTGAGCTGCCAATTCTGATTATCTTTGTTTGTAAGAATTGTAATGAACAGCATACACAAACATTTTCTGTTACCTTATTCAAATGAAAAATGGTTGGAATAAAACACTGACTATTGGATAACTAATAAAAATAACACACTTTTTTAATTGCCTGTAACTGAAAAGGGAATTTTAGCTTCTTCGTATAAGCATTTAAATACTTTATATTTGTATATGGGGGACTCTTGTTGTGAAAGGTAAAGATTCTCTTTTTAATGAGCCAGCAATTGACACATGAGCGCACAATGCATCCTTATCCTCAGAGTAAATGTGCAACTCATAACCCTCGGCTATACTTTTACTTTTTCAGTCCTCGCCGGTGATGCTGAAAACCGGTCAGTTGCAGTCCCTGGCCAATCGATCAGTGCATCTCAAGACGACCAAGTGAAATGCAGCGCTCCCATGAATATAGAATATGCATATGGATCTTGAAGCAACTCCTGTTGTTGTCACTTGACAGGAGAAACATGCCTGTGGAGGCATAGGGCGAACCTTGCCGTCTTAATGCTATTGGTTTTAAGGCTTCTATGAATCTGCTAAATTGATTTTCCTATTTCTGTTCCTGTTTCACCATTACTAAATCCTTCTGAAAAAAAATAATCGACAAAACAGCTCATCCACAACATTCACATTTAAGTGTGAGACGGAGCCATTTGTGTTTTTATGCGAGTGTCTCACATCTAGATGCACATAAACAGAATTAAGGAACCCTATTGTTCTTTCATGGAAAAGGAATTTCAAAGAGCAGGCGCTCACCCATGTGCACACATACACACACATGCACACACACGAAGGCACACCAGCTCCTTAACCAATCCCTTCACTAATTCCCCCTTGGTAGAAGGTGTTCATTGTTTCTCTTTCATTCTAATCTCTCCCTCTCCTCTTTTTAAAATCCATATTAGATTCTCTTTGAGTTGGCCACAATCAGAGGCACTGAAGCAGAGCATCACCCTGCTAATGCTCTTTGTCTCCCCAGATTTGTCACTTAGCATGGAGAGTACACCTTTGTCATGGAGCAGGGTGGGAGAGAGGCAGACTCTCACTTGGGGCAATTGTTTCTTGTCACAGGCCATCTTAACCCCCTCTCCCCCTCCTCTTCTCCCTTACACAAATCAGCTTTGCTCTGGATTAGGGTCCTATCATAGCTCTGTCAGATCTCAGCAGCCTGCCTAAAACAGCTAAAACAAACAGATCCTTAAAGTGAGAACGCAGTCGATGTGGCGATTCGGATTCGCCCCAAAAATCACTGTCGTGTCTGTACCTGGAAATCAACTTTTGATATCTCTGAAATAAACAAGTTCCAGTCTGAGATCTTGTTGTGAGGTTTATCAGCCAAACCCTTGAGCTTCTTAGCATCCTCTTCTCTGTTATCTGGTAGTGATGCGAGGACAAGATGGGATGGTATCACAATACAGTCATCGCAGTACGTGTCCTGCTTTGACATTAAAACATGCTTAAAGGGATAGTTCACCCAAAAATCTAAAATGACTTTTTACTTTTACCCAAGGTGCTGTGTTTACTTGAAGATTGTAATGATGTGAGTCTTGGCTGGTGGTGCTCAAAGCGCCCTTTAAGAAACACCTAAACTTAAGAGCAAAATAATATACAGACCTGGTTGTGAGCCATTTTATGTAAGAGCTACTTTGTTATATGGTATCCAATCATGAAATTGAAAACCAAATACATACCTGTGTAACGAATATTCAAATAGTTGAGTATTTGGGTCCAGCCCTACCTTCTACCCAACGATACCCACAAACCGTGCAGAGGGAAGCAGGCACCTACTAATGAATGAAAGGTTCTTGCTCGTGACAGATTAGGATGTAAACATTAATGGTGTCCCCATCAGCTGAGCTGTAGGGGTGCTTTTTCTGCCCAGTGTAACTCTTGGTGGATGTAGTTCAGTAGTAAGACAATAGTTTTCTTGCTCAGAAGAAAGGTCGAACACTTTTTATAAATGTAATACAATCAGTCTGTACCTGCTAGAGGTATTTTTTCTTGCTTTCACCACGATGATTTTCAGCAGTTCTGCCTTGTTGGTGTGTATTTTGTATCAGATTTTGTACGATAAAGGCGTAAAGCTCACAAGAACTTGGTGGTTGACCATCACCAGCATTCATTCAGTTACACGTAAACACATACACATGGCCCCGACATTCTTCATACCCTCAGATCTGTCCAACTTTATACATGTGGACACAGCTTTTGCTGGACACACACCTCCATCGATGTCTGCCACCGCGGTGAATCTGCCGTCCTGATATCTGAACTGCTGCTTCATGCAGGGGGAGTAATCAATCCCAGATACAGGAGCTGAGGTATTGGCTCAGTGGCTGTGTGTGTTTGTGTGTGTGTGTGTCTGTGTCTGTGTCTGTGTCTGTGTTATTGGCCATTTTAGGCCTCTGTGATGGCCAGAGATGGTGAAATGGTGGGAAAAGTGATGAGCAGGCACTTCATAGACCAGGGATGAACTCCTGCTATAATCCTGTCGACCTATCTATCTCCCTCCCTCCCTACCTCCCCCTCTTGGCTCCGTCTTTCTTTCTCCATCACCCCCTCTCCCTCATTTTCTCCATCTCTTCCCTCCTCTCTACTTTTCGTTCTGTCGCCTCCTTGCTATCCACCTCTATGTCTTTCATTTGAGTCTTCTCTACCCTTCTCTCCTTCCATTTCTTGACCACCCCCCTTCTTTCCCAAACCCCCCGTGTCCCTTTCTCTCTCTCCAGCAGAAGTGCAGAGCCAGGGCTTTTGCCTGCTGGTAATTTATTTTCCCATTAGCCCCCTGTCTGAAGTGCATGCTCTGGGTCTGAGTGTGTGTGGGGGGCACTGAGGGCCACCCAAAAGAAAGACCCGGAGATTCGAAGAGAGGAGGGCACCCTGGACACACTGATAAGGCGAGCCAGAGAGAGGGGGGCAGCGTGGGAGGGACATAAATGAAGGGAGACAGAGAGGATATGAGATACTGGCCTGGTGTCCATCTAAGCATTTTTACTTTTATGAAGTATGATGCAGACTAATTAGAAAAGCTAAATGAAAACGGCAGATTACAGCGGAATGATTGCTATCGTTGAAATGGTAAGCTGATAAGTCGACGCTCATAACAAATTCCCAGAACCCAAAGTGACGTCTTCAAATGGCTACTTTTGTTGTAAACCCAGATACTTTTCAATTACTATCATAAATGAAGAAGGAAATCAGTACATCCTTACATTCAAGAAATAGGTACCAGTTACTGTTTTTAGAATCTGATGTGACTCCAGATGTTTACTCCTCCAGAAGGTCTGGCTCTACACTCAGCCCCTCTCCTCCTGAGCAGTGGTTATGCCCCACTCTCCACCCGGCCTTCCCCACACAAGACTTTGCAAGCTTCTTGTGTTTTGATTGAGAGAACCCTAGTGGCAAAATCTAAATCCGTCTTCCTTTTCCCGCTCTCCCTGTCCGTGTCTTAGCTTGTGATGTAAATGTCCAGTGTAGCTGCAGTAATGCAGTGACGTGTGTATCAGATGCATCTCTTCAACATGTCAGAAATATATGCACAAACATAGCTCAAGTCAACTGTGACCTCATCGGGAAGGTCAGGGAGTATGAAGGAAGCTAGATGATTATTTTTGTGGCTAGAGCGACTTGTGCTCAAGCTTTTTGGTGTTGAGATGATAGCTTTTATATCAGGAGGTTTCATTATGTTGTTGAACCGCTGGAATATTGCTGTTCTTTAGTGTATTTTCTTGGTGTTGCAAGCAAGCAAGAGATTAGTCCCCAATAAAACAGTCTCCTCTCCCAGTTAGGATTAAACCTTTTAAGGGCTGGTTGGTTTGTGACTCTCCTTTCATCTGCTGCCATCAGAGGCAACCCTGCATTAAAGGCATCCCTCTCTCTTTCTCTATCTCTATCCTTCCATTACTCTCTTTTTCTCTCTCTAACCCCGTCCCTCTCTTTCCTGTCTTTTACAAATAAACACACACTTGGTTTGCCAGTCTCCTGCCTGGCTAACCACGTGCATTGGCCGCAGATGTAAGAGACATCATCTGATAAGAAATCAACTGAATTTAGTTAAATTAACAAGTTTTACAAGGTGATACTGGCAAAATAGTCAGGATTCTCATTGCCAAGTTGATGCTTTTTTAGGTGTTTTAAGAGTGCATGTTAGCAGATAATTATCCTTCCTGTTGTAATGTGGCGAAAAACCAACAAACTGGCTTTTGTCCTCAGTTATAAGGAGTAAAATCTGCATATTTATAATCATGCTAATCTGCCTTTTTATGAAAGTGTGCAATCCCTTTGATCATAGAAAATGGGTCATAATAAGGTCAGAGGTCAGGCTCAGCTACATAATGGCTGCTGTTGAGGTAGAGTACTGGTTGTTGGCTTATATGACACCTAAGCACGACAAATACTGTCTTTAAATCTTCTTTATTTCGAGTCTTCCCCAGTTGTGAGTTTTTGTTTCCAGTTTTGCTGCACAGCGGTTGTTTTGTTTGTCACAAATGAGTCTTCTGAGTGCATTCCTGTACTGAGCATTCTTGTAGTTGGCACCAGGCTCATGTAAATCTGTCTAATATCCACTTTCTTAGTCTTTCACCAGAAGGGCTCCATGTCAGGCACTCTGTGCATATTCAACCAAAAGTATTGCACGCAATGTGCTGTAATCTGCAGTCCTTTCCTTTAAAACAAGCCTAATCCTGCTCTTGTTGTGACTAATCGCTCTTCTCTCACTCTCTTTACCCACTTCTCGCTCCTGCTCTCACTTTCCTTCAATTGTTTGTAAACCTTGTCGTTTTTTGTTGTGCACACCCCTGGGGACAAGAAGGTGGTCAGCAAAGACATTTTTATTTTGGAGGCTGTAAGTTAAATCCGAACCACCGAGTGGTTCTAGTGCAGAGAAATCCTGTGCTCTTTTTTTCTACTTGTGTGTCAGTGTGTGAGAAAAAGACTGTGTGTGTGTGTGTCCGTGTTACAATACACATGAAAGCCATTTGCACAGTTCATCCCATTATTAAGACTATTGTTATTGTAATTCACATAACCACAGTGATAGTATTGCATGCCTTTTATGTCCATTGTTGCCTTTTAAAAATACACACACATACACACTGCTTAGGGAAAAAAATAAATCCTCACATATAATAGTAGCAGATGAATAAATTCGGTCTTAATCTGAGTGAATGTGTGTGTGCGTGTGTCTATAACGCCTATAGTGTGGTATTCATAGGTGGTATGTAAAAAGGCCTGCCTTATCAGTTATCAGGGGAGGCCAAATTGACACAGAGGAATCACTCCATTGTGTGCGGATTCAAAAAGAGATGTGAGCACATTGGATGTCTCCATTTCCAATAACTGTGACCTTGAGGCAAGAGGAATAGCACTGTGCCCCCCCCACCCCCAACCTTCAATCTGCTGACTGCTGAATTCAACCAGAGCCAGCTGATTTTGGGTGTTGGGGCTAATCGGTGCTACCTCAGGGTTATTCTATAGGGTAAATTGAGTTTGGCTTTTATTTTTTTCAGAAAGGATGAATACAAATTACAAAGGCCTGTGTACACTGGAATATTTCAGCCCCCATGTCCTTATTGTCTGTGTTGAGGTTGATGTTTTGTTTGACGTAGCTTTACATTTAATTTCAAAATGACGAGAAGAAGAAGAGATGGACGGAGAGGAAAACAGCAGCAATGTGGCCAGAAAATCAAGAACAGCTATTGTTTGTGACCCATTTTCCAGAGTCCTGCTGATCCAACGGTCTTTCCAAAACACAGTGTACACATATGTCACTTTTAAGATGCAGTTTTATTGTAGTCTGAGTTGGAGTGTGGATTGGGCCACAACTTTCTTTGCGGAATAGTATCCAATAGAGTAGGAACCAAGCCCGACCCGAACTCAACCCAGACGCAGTCAATGTAAGTGGAAGCAAAGACTTTGTGTTACCCTGATTACAGACTTCAGTGGTGTAGATGATCATATATAGAGGCATTGTTCTACGCACAGATATCAGACTCTTTCTGTTTTTCAGCTGCAATTCTGTCCAACATCACAAGTTCAGAGTGTTGACATGTGTGCGCTTTCGTGACTTTTCTGCACACATATAAGATACAAAATATACATGCATGTATTTTATTTTCTGCGATTACTTGGGTGTAAACAGATATTATCTACCACTGATCATTTCAAACTTTTTGTTCGAACCCAGCCAGTTGGGTACTGGCAGGTTCCTGTTCGGTTCCAGTCGGGTATCCTTGCACAAGTCTGAGTATAACTGACCTCAGGTTGTCCTTTTCCTCAAGTTTTGGATTATTTTGTTTTGTGGCAGCAGGCTTAAGTCAGATAATCATCTGCTTGACGTGGAACTTCACTATCACTATAGTTGTGATGCCAGAGCCATGTTTGTATCTTCTGTCTTTCTAAAAACATACTGAGTATAATCACACTCACTTCAGTTATTGATAAATTGGTTGTCCCATACTAAAGCCAACAGAAGTTGTCAAAATTAAAATGAGTAATTTTGATAGTTGTGCTTTTGGGAACATCTTCAGTGTAGGAATAATGTTAAAATGTGAATTGTTACTGAAAGTGGTGGCACATGGATCAATATGGAAAATCGACCATGTTAGTTAAAATTAGAAACCAATTGACTGGTGACCTGTGTTAAAAAGCCATTAGCTGATTGATGTGTGTGTTGTGCTCATCATGTGCTAACACTGCCCAACTGTCAGCTCTGTGTGTGTGTGTGTCTGTGTGTGTGTGTGTGTGTGTGTGGGACCAGGTCTATACAAAGAAGCCAGGTTCTTTTAGCACTCAGCCTAATTAATCCATCTCTTAGCGACAAAAGGATCCCTGCGCCTGCCTCCTTCCTCCAGCCCGTCCCATTGGCATTTTGGGGCAGAGAGATTCAGCAGGACCCCCGGGCACCCCTCCTGCTCTGACCCCTGCCCCCCCACCAGGGGAGCATCTGTGGATCGATCCGGGGCCAGCTGGCACCAGAGGAGAGGGGCAGGACTGGTACTCGAACACAACCGTCTTGAATGGAAGTCATTTATTGTCGGTTATGAAGTTAATGTGGCAGTGCAGAGTAACTTTGAGCAGGTTTCAGGTTTGGCTGCTCTTGGTTTTTGTGCTTTTTATGTGTCTTGTCACTTGTGGCCTGGTTTGTGTGATGTAGCACAAACTGTAGGTCTTAAATGATAAACTGCAGTTGTACAGAGATGCAGCTAGGGGGCAGCATGCAGCCATCACCCCTCCTTTTTTCTATCACGCTGCCTTTTCCTTGTCCTTCTTTCTCTCTTTCCTGCTGTGCCTCCTCTGCGCACACACACACACACGCACACAGGTATTTAGTCATTCTCTGGGCTCAGAAAGAGAGAGCATATTGATAGTCCTATCCTCTTTGTAATAATTTAAACTTCTGTATTGTCCTTCCTTTTCATTTTACACATTGTCACAACCTCCCAGTCACCCTAATCCCAGCTAACCCCCCTCCTCACCTTCTCTCAAACAGGCACATACACTCACATGCACACACACATTGATTGACAAGCAGCATCCAGGGAAATGGAGCAGATTTCCATTGTTTGCTGTCCCTACTCAAATCTGTTGAAACGGTTATTCCATTCTTGTGCTGGGGTATTTGCATATCCTTAAGTATTTCTATTTCCAAGACCTCTCTCCCCCTTTTCCTCCTCATCCTCCCTTTTTACTAAATCCCCTCTTCTTAAGTGTTTGGTGCATTTGGCAAATTCATTCATAACGCATCTACATGCACTATTAGCTTAGTATAATAGCCAGGGTGTAATCTGCAGAGAGATAAGAGGTGGTGAGAGAGACTTCTTTTCCCCATCTCCCTCTTCTCCTGATGGGCTGTTCTTTGGACAAGTTGGGGTTGGTGGTGGGGCGATGAGATGTCATTGTGTTCCCCAGCCAAAGCGACAAGGCTCAAATGTCAGCACGAAATGTCAAGTGGCCTCGCTAGTCAGTCTCTTGGTTCCTTCTGTAGTTTTTTATTTAATTATTGGTGTGAGCAAGAAGCGAGGAGGTAACGATGGAGAGAGATAGGAGGGTTTTGATGAAATGTATGGTTGGAGGAAAGCCAGCATAGAAACAGAAGGATAGAGGTTAGACAGATTCTGATCTTTGCCAGAGCAATTTTAGATTTTGTGTTGTTTCCAAGTGCACGTGGATTGAAGCGCTTGAGTAAAGGAAGAGAGCAGAATTTCTCAGCGGGTCTAGGCTTCACAATATCAACCTTTCATTGACCCTGTAGCTCCCACATGCCAACATCTCATCAGTCTCTAACTACGGAGACTACTAAGGAGAAAAGTCAGCACTGAATGGATCCTTTCAATTAATTATAAATCAAATTTAATTATGTCTTTAACTGCTTAAGGCCCTGACACACCAGGTAGGCCATTGTACCATCACTGTCACCCATATCGCAAAGTTTCTTCTGATATTTTTCATCCACTTCTTTACCAGGGCTGTTTGCAAGTTTTTGTCAGACATATCCTTGATTAGAAGTGGCTATATTAGCCAGAGTGATGTCAAAAAGTATGCTTAATCATAAGAACAGCTTGTATATCCACAGAGAAGAAGGAAGAATAAAACAGTTAGTTGGCCATCAGCTGTAGACTCTGCGGTGTGTTCAAGTGCAGCTTTTGGGCCGAGACAGAGGGTTCAGGGTTCTGTCAGGTTCTGGCTTTTTGTTTTGCACTGAGACATAACTTTATCAATATACATTGATTGGCAATTACTAATCCACTTTTTTGTTGTTGTCATGATATTGATTGCATGTCACGGCCTCAGCCATTTAAGGAACGCAACTGGCAACTTTCCCTTTTTGTTTTGTGCACTTGATAATTTTAAACTCAATAAGTTACATTTCTTCGTAGTTTTAATGTGCCACACGCCATACATGATAATGAGCACCGAGAATCAAAGTCACTGTACACATTAACATGCTGTGCTAGTATGTGTTGGCTGGACCACAGATTTCTAGTGCCTATTGGAAGCTTACATAGTTTCTCACTATATTACCAATAGCTTTACCACTCTGCTCTGATACCAACTATGTGTGGGTGTATGTGTATGTTTGAATGAATACCCTGCGGTCCTCAGCGATAAGGCTGAGATTGAGTTTTCCCCACAGAGCCAAAGCCTCTGAGATGTGTGTGCATGCATGTGTGTGTGAAGACATCAGGAAACAGGCAATGTAAAGAGCTTGTATCGCTTTATCTACCGTACACGCCAGAGCGTATGTGTATATGTATATGTGCTCTCAAACTGGTGTTGTGTGAAAGAGAGCTAGCTGCTCCGCTTTGTTCGACATTGTGCGCATGAGAGGATGAATCCTCGGGGCTCGATTCACAGCTGAGACAAGAAGGTATTTATATATCTGCTGTATAATAACACAACTGTGTGTGTGTGTGTAGGTGTGTCTGCGTGTTTTAGACATCCAAGCAGTAAAAAAAAGAGACAAAAAAAGGAAGCAAAATCTGACTATTTAAAGAAAGAGCCTGTGTGCTTCCACTGCCTGCTGCTTTCATTCCACATGTCCTGCGAAGGGACACGTGTGACACCAGTGTCTGATCCTTAACGTTGGATTTGGTTCTAACATCAGTCTCACGTCATGCAAATGAACACATATCAGTCAACCAGGGAAATGTGGCAGCGTCCCATCACAAAAAGGGGATCTGGGGGAAACAGAAAAGAGGGGCATGATATGTCAGTGGTATCAACACAGCAAGGAGGTGAACCAGTCTGCTGTTCACTGACAGCGTGGTGCTTCCATAGCCAGACCTGCAGCAGACGAAACCCATCAGGTTTTGTTGGAGGAAGAGGGGGGGCAGACAAAAGGCTGGAACGTCCCCAACTGTTTAGTTTCCATATCTAGCAGTCAGTGACAAGGCTCTCCGGCAGTTAATTTTACACGCACTGTCCTCTGGTGAGCAGCTTGCGCACGCGCACACACACACACACACACACACACACACACACACACACACACACACACACACACACACACACACACACACACACACACACACACACAGGACCCTGTCACTGATTCTATAACTCTTATCACCTGGTTTGTGGCATATTCCCAAATTCCAATTTGACTGCTAGCCCCTGGCCCAGAGCACATCTCTGAAAAGAAGTACAGCAAAAATGGCTTCAGCATGGACCTTTGATAGGAAATACCAGACAGGATGTTGCAACCGAATTCACAATGAGGAGCGCAGGAGGGCACAGATTTGAGCGTGTTCTGAATTTACCAACCAGCAGTGACCAATTACATTGTTATTTATCTGGATGCTGCAACCACATGTCATTAAAATGATCAAAAGAATCATTCTGCTTCACCTGCTGCGCCTTTGTGTGAAAATGAGCCTAAAACAGTGAACAAAATACCTCTTCTTTTCCATGTAATCTGTGCGCTGTCAGACTAATATGGACCTGTATTCAACTGACCGTGCCTCATTTTTCTCTTCCTCTCCAGGAGTCTCCATCAGGGCGGAGGAAGGCCTTGGCCACCAGCAGTATAAACATGAAACAGTACGCCAGTCCAATGCCCACACAGACAGACGTCAAACTCAAGTTTAAGCCCCTGTCGAAGAAGGTGGTGTCGGCCACGCTGCAGTTCTCCCTCTCCTGCATCTTCCTCCGTGAGGGAAAGGCCACGTAAGTCATCCTCATCTTACTTAACAGCTTTCCTAAGTAGAGGATTTTAGGTTTGAACTATTGTATTTCTAATTATTGATAACTGTTCTTGAATCCTGGTTTAGATTCTTGTTGTCTGAATTGAGTAGCGAAAGATCCAAATCTGTTTATGGCAAAAGCTCATATTTCTTAGGAGTAAAGTCATCTGCATGGTATTTTATGAGCTCTACTCTGTTGTGCCATTTAGGGTTCTTGCACAGTATTTGTTTGTTTAAACCTTTCTCTTGTTTTACATGTTTTCATTATGCTCCATTACATGAATTTGTTCTGTTTGCAGCAGCTATGCGTGTGTCTGCTTGGATTTGAAAGAAATTTCACACCTTGACCCCGTAACTGACACCTAAATAACAGAACGCTTTCGAGCCGAATGCCCCAGTTTGTTGCTCTTGGCACACAGCGTTGGCAAGCTTGATAAATGTCCCAAAACAACATACATGAACACGATCTCTTCCTTTGGAGTGGCAGCAAACTCAGTATATATATCCGCCGATAACTGGGCGATATTTATACACAAACAATAACAAGCATGGCTGTTGTCATGTCGTGTCAGTCCCTCACTGATGCAGAGCATCTTGTAACAGAGTTGCAATCTTAGGTACCACAACGGTACCCGCACTGGAACTCACTCAAAAGGCCTTGAATTTACATCATGTGACTATCAGAGCTCCACCACACTCATTGTCCTTCAGCAGAGAAACGGAGAGTCTGAAGCTGCGTCCCTTAGAGTCATTGCTCCCTCACTTATATTTTGCAGTATGTTGTGTAGTTTTAAAAACACAAGTAATAAAGTTTTTGATTTAAAGTCTTTGAGAATTACACTAGACGTGATGTCCTCATTCGTGTAAGGAATCACATCAGGCTAATCTGTCTGGGTACGTGTGTTGTTCTACTGAATAGGTGCCCTTGTAATACAAACATATAATATCATGCACATATATAATGTATGTACACAAAAATGTACACACATTTGATATTCGGTCTTACATTGTTTGATTGTTCAAAGTTTAATTTACAGACACACACACACACACACACAGTGTTTGCCGCTTTCCTCTTTGATATCACCCAACTTTCATTTGAGGACACACGCTGAACCACGGTGTTTGCCGTTTGTTATTCATTCTAATTTGATAGCAGCAACTTTCATTTAAAGACAGGCGCGCACACACACACACAAACTGAGCGAGAGCAGAGCAACAAGGTCTTTGTTGTGGCGCGGACGGCGGGTCGATGGCGCGTAACCCTTGTTAACCCTTCGGGGAATGATGTCAGCCACACAAACAAACTCAATCACACCAGTTCAAATGAGCCTCTGGGCCTGGGAAACACCAAACACAAAGAACAGAGAGGAGAATACATTGATTATGATGGAGCGGTGGTATCCAGGGACTGAGGGGGAGTACACAGGACTACATAAAATACAGGGAATACTGTAGAAGTTGATGCATTTGTGAATAAAGTGGTGGTGGGTGAAAATAAGAGACAATGGGTGGATGGTAGAGAAGGAGAGAGGAGAGGTTGAGCAAGGAAGTCTTAGGTGATTATGACAGTCAAATGTAGAGATCTGAAGTGAAGGAAATGAATGAATGGTGAAAGAGGTAGAGACAAAAGGGAAAGCTGGAGAGCTGTGATAATAATACTCAATCACTGTTTATGTATTAGGTTTTTTCTCTCTCCTTGGTAGTTTTTCTTTTGAATCTATTTAGCGTGTATTTAAACTACTATATATTTGTCCTATTTGTTTTGTGTGCTCTTTCTCCTTGTGAACATGAGTTTATGTTTGTTCCATCTTTTTTATTGACCAGTGATGAGGACATGCAAAGCCTGGCCAGCTTGATGAGCATGAAGCAAGCCGACATTGGCAACCTGGATGACTTTGAGGAGGAGAATGAGGATGATGAGGAGAACAGGGTTAACCAGGAGGAGAAGGCTGCCAAGATCACAGGTGAAGACTGACACAAAGTGCTTTTTTATTTCTTTGACAGGTCATAGGTATATAGTTTCAGCTGGAATCAGCTATTAGATATTGGTACATTGATATGCAAACTACTTGTAAGCAACTGTGCTTTTCAGTGTGACTGTCAGTTGTGCTATTAACTGTAAGTCGGTCTATTACGCCTGCTGTTTTGGCAACTAGCAAATACAGTTAACCAGTAAAATGCTCAAAATGTCAACGAAAATGTTCCCAGACTGGTGCCAAAACTGCTTTGGTGGATGAAATCTCTCCTGAGTAATCACCCCGACTAGAATAACCAGGACCAAGGCTTCAGTGGGGCTTCAACTTTGCTTCTTTCTTGATTTCTTTTGTTTCTCTAAGTTTATGCTTCTGTGAGATTGACTGTGTGTGCATGCTTGCGCAAATTTGTAAAGTACTGAGTTTCATTTACAGTGTTTTGTCAGCTTCAGGTTGTCTTGTGTTGCTTAGGCTTGACTTTCCTCCTGTCCCCTTACTCCTTGTTCCTTGCTTTCCTGCTGTGCTGGTGGATTCTCCGACCGGCCTCCCATACATACATGTTGAGGATTCATTCTATGGTCTAATGTATGGGCCCGTGCTGCTTTCTGCTTTGCTTAATCCAACTTTTCAAAGCGCAATCTCTTCATGTTAAGCTTCATGCTTTCTCTCCTTTCTTTTCCCTTCCCCGCTCTTTGCCTCATTTATATGTATATGCATTGAAGCGCCTACAGCAATGCTTCACTAGTGTGTGTCTCTGGATCAAGTGCCTGGCCAAGCTGCCAAAATTCCCCACTATCATATTTTTCCCCTGGATGCTACCTATCCAACACCAGCAATACTAACACTAGGTTAACTAACATACCCTGCAAAATGTTCTCTCTACCTCTTTACATGCAGTGTGTAAATAATGAAAAGAGAATATATTATTCCTAAAGAGGATGTCCTGTACATCTCTATGATCTTTTGTATGTGTATTGTTTGTGCATTTGAGTGTGTATGTATGTGTGTATGTGTGATTGTCTGTGAGTTCTGTTGTGCTACTTCATCTTGTAAGTAACAGTAATCCTGTTAGACCTGTTAGATCTATGAAAGCCTAGTGAATAAATAGAAATGTGAAGTTAAACTTTTTCAACTTTTAGCTGTTTACCTGCTGTGCATCCAGTTAGTACAGCTTTTGAAGACAGCAGTCTGGGCCCTGACACACCAGACCGTTCACCAATGTGAGAGCTGTCATTGACTGCCTGAGGCCTGAGTTGTTGCAGTGAGTCCTGCACCGTTGGCAGTAGTCACCTTGTTGGCAGCTTTTCAACAGATTTAACATAATGAATCTGTAGAGCCTCCTCTACAGCACCATCTGCAACTTTTCATCGGACATATCCTTGATTAGAATTTCAAAAATGCTGCTTTATCATAATGATAGTTTGTACATCTACAGTCCCAATTCTTCCAGTTTGGTGGTATGGTCATCTACTGTAGTCATTATGGTTTAGACGCAGTTCTTTGATGTTTGTTTGGTGTGTCTGGGCTCTTAGCTGTTCTGGTAGTGCTGGTAGTGTTTGAATTACAGTATTGTAGCTTTACCATTAAATAAAAAAAAGTACCTTACGCAGTTGTCACTGCTTGGAGATACACTGTCCATTCGCTACTACCCCTCAGATAGCTAGTGAGTACAAAATAAACAATACCCTGACATAAAGCGGGGTCTATATAGGATATATAGTATGTACTCTTTTCAACTTTGTCTATGTATCTATGTGTTAATTAAGTGTGTGTGTGTGTGTGTGTGTGTGTGTGTGAGAGTGTGTTTGTGGATGTTCTAGATGGGTTGGTATTTTGCCTTGTTCACTGCTATTCTTCCTTCCTCCCTTCCTGTATCGCCTGTCGTTTACAGAGATTGTAAACCAGTTGAATGCCCTCAGCTGCTTACATGGGGATGATGATGATGATGAAGGTGTCCTTAAGCGAGCACGCAAAGCAACCGCTAAGCCTGCCGCTTCCTCCCAAGGTCTTTTTTCACCTTTCTTTCACCTGTCTCACCCCGTGTTCCTGACTCTCCTCATCGTCTTGTGAACATTGTGTCTCCTGCACACTACCAATCATTACCACATCTCTTTTTTTTTTAAATCCAGCTTCCTTCTCTTTTTGTTTCTCTCTCTTTGGTTCAAACCCCACATCCCCTGATCCTCCTTTACATGGTATTGTGATCGTGTTGTGGTCTTACAGTTTATCTTGGTCCATGTGGTGATGTGCTGTACAAAGTGTTGTGAACACATCAGTTTGTGTTCATTCTTTTGGTTCCTATTCTTTGTTTTTGTTTTTTTTGACAGTGTGGCTTTCCCCATTCTTTTACTGCAATTGGTAGTGAACCAAACCAGGGAAATGGAATCCAAATGAAATTTTCATACACAATAAAAAAACTGGAAGACAAAAGTTGAGTTGCTACGTTTTCAAATTGGATTTTAAAATCAGTTTGGTTTCCAATGGAACTGCACATTGGATCTGTGATATTCTCATGTGGCCCTAAAATGCTGAGACGCTACAGAGCAACAAAGTTATACCTCTTTCACTCTGGACAAAAAAGCCACTAACACCCACTAACATCTGGCTTTTGTCTTTGGTGGGAAAGGGTACAATTGGCATTCATTTACATGTCAAATGACTCCGCAGTAGTCACGGTTGTTTATCAGCTCCGGCGCCGATCAGTTGGGATGGAAACATGGCACATAAGTGGATGTGCTAATTTTTCGCCCCTTTTCCAGTCTGATGCTGTAAGATGGTGGTCTGTAAAGAAGAAGACGAAGAAGTAGAAGATATACTTTATTCATTCCCATGAGGAAATTCAACGTTTTTACTCAGTTGTTTTCTTTTTGCTTTTTTTTTTTCGTCTTTTGCACACACAGGCCCATAATACACACATGCACAAACACATGCAAATAAATAAATAGAATTCAGTCTGAGTTTTAAACAGACTGAAAAACATCGAATCAAATCAAGTTTATTCAAATTCAAATTCAAAAACATGTGAGCTTATTTCTCTCTGCTTGGAGAATCAACAGTCACAAACCAGTTTTCTCACACACACACACACACACACACACACACACACACACACACACACTCAAATGTATATACACATCCATGTACATGTGCACTTGCCATGGCCTAAAATGGGTCATGAATGTTGTCAGTGAGAGACGAGTTAAAGTGCTGCACCTCTTATCAGCTACAACCACTTCACATAGCCACCCTACATATAGACCGATGGCTTCACAAACACACAGCACTTTTTCTCTTTGCTCAGACTCCCACGCAGCTCTCAGCAGCCCTTCTTGGCATCTACCTCACACACATTTGCGCTCTTTTCAAGCTGACCCACACCCTGGCAGCATGCGATTGAGCTACAGTGACGATGATGAAGATAAAGTGGACAATTCTCAGCCTTTCCAGCTCGGATCTCCATAGCAACTCTATACTGCCTTCACTGTCTCCCGCAGTAACCCTCCATGCCATACCACACAAATTTTCCCAGATTGCCACTGCTGTACATGCATTGAAGTGGAGCTGAGGTGGCAGAAGAGCACAGAAGTTTAGGCAGCGCTCTTCAACAAGACTGAATGGTCTTTATGCTGATGGTTCACTCCAAAGTGCAGATATTGGTATATTTGGGTTTGTGAATGTTTGTATTCATTTCATTTTGGGAAATGTGTTGTTCTGTAGTTGTTTTGACACTGCAATATGTAAATCATGTGTGTGACTTTGTGTTGCGCTCTGTGGCAACAGAGCTGATCAACAAGCTGAACTTTCTGGAGGACGAGGATCCGGACGCTCCTCCTGCCATGAACATCAATCCCTTCGATGACCCCGATGACGACCTTCATCCGAACCACATGAACCCATTTGGTGATCCTGATGAGGATGGTATGTTCAACTCTGTCCTGATTTTATTGTGGTTGTTGGATTGTAATTTTGTCTGGTTTTAGAAGTTGAGGTGTTCATTTTGGGGAGGGTCAGGAGAATTGCAGGTGGTGCAAGTTGTAGGTTTGAATGTGCATATACCTTGAATGTGTGTAGCCATGTGTGACTACAACAGGTAGGCTTCAGTGCTCTCAGACAGCTAAACCAATATTTTTGTCTGACCACCTGAGTAGACAGGTGCATTTGGTATGAGTTATTTATTTTTGAGTGGCTTGTTCCCACACATATAAAGCTCCCACTTTGATGCTTGTTTACTTGCTCAAGTTCTCTTTAATCTGTAGGAGACTAGGATTTGCTTTCTTGTTCAGGCTTTATATATCATGTTTTCTCTTTAGTGAATTTCAGTCTTCTTAACTTGTATCTAAACAAACCTTTACTGGATTCATTTGTTTTGGGCATGGCATGTTTTTTTAATTCAGTGGCACCTTTGTGTAGGTATGTGTCTGATGTTGTCAGTTCCTGTGGATCTGAGCACACAAAAACTATTTTGGTAACTTATTTATCAGTTTGAGTAATTCTTAAAAGTAAAAATTGTCAGATTCCTCCTCATTTAATGTGAATATTTTCTGGTATCTTTACTCCTTTATGACGGTAAGCTGAATATCTTTTGGTTGTGGACAAAACAAGACTTGGGAACTTTTTCTGATATTTCATAGATAGAGATTACATAGAAAATAAATTATAAATGAATCAGCAATGAAAATATAGTTGTTGCAGCCCTAGTTTGAAATGTTTCTTAAGTAAAATTGTACTTGAATGATACTTGAATTAACTAGAATGCTTCCAAAACAGTTGTGATGCTCTGGAAAACAGATATAGAAAAACAGAATGCAGTGATTTGCATCCTTTCAACCTATATTCAGTTGAATACAGCCCAAAGACAAGAAATGTAATGTTCAAACTGATAAACTTTGAGTGAAAGGAACCACAGTGTCACATTATTATGACCCCCCCCCCCCCCCCCCCCCCCCCCCCCGCTGCCCAGCTATCTAACCCAGTGGGTAACAAGCTGTCAAAGCTCTGTTCAAGTAAATAAGATTCCACTGAGTCATTAAGATTACTTCTTACCAGTCTGCTATAGTATGTGTTTAATGCAGTCAGAGCTCTCTCCTCTCTGTCAAACAGAGCCCCCTGCCCAGCCGGTCTTAAGGCAGCGGGTTGAAGATGATTCCTTCTATGACCACGACGACTCGAATCCGTTCAATGAGCCGGATGAACCCGGAACACAAACTCCTCCAGGGAACCCCTTCGATGAACCCGAGCAGGACACGGACCTCCAGCCAGATCCAGAACCCCCGAAGCCCAGGCAGAGGAAAGGAGTGCGGCCTGTTGACATGAGCAAGTACTTGTACGCCAACACCACTCAGAATGAGGATGACGAGCTGGATGAGTAAGACTTGATTCCTTCATTATGCTCATTTTCTTCATCTTTTCATAGTTTTAATCTGCTAAAGTGATGAACCTGTACATCATAACAATTTTGTTACTGATAGTTTGACATTGAAGAAGTGCAATATTTTCAGGTGACAAAAACAGACTGTAATATAAAAATAAGAGGTTTGGATGATTGTGTGTCACTGAGGAAAGCGAGTTTGCATCTTGCACGTTTTGTCATGTTTTTCTCCTTTAATTTGCATTAGTTGCACTTTCACCGGCATAGAAAGATACCAGAACCCCCTTCTCCAAATAAAGCAGTGCATTTAACCTTTTGTTTGACTGAACAGAGAAGTCTCTGTTGTATTTGTTTGATAGAGAACATATTCACATGGTTTCTGATTCATGAGTTAACCATATTAGAGGCCGTCTGGAAGCATCCAGGCTGCCCAGCTTGGTTACTGTTGGCAGGCCAAGTCGTGTGAGACTCCTTATAGAGGGGTACTTGTAGCCCCCCCATCAGGGCAGAGTGACGAGGCTGCTCTTTCAACGGGAACAAGGGCCCTGTTGTTTCACTGCATTCTTTAACCTTGTCTCCCTCCTTTCCCTCCTCTGTCGTTACTTCCCTTCCTCCCTCCTTCCTTCACCCCTATCCCATACTTCACCTCCTTGCCGTCCTCCTTAACTTCCTCCCTAGAATCTGCTAATTTTCATTCCACCTCCTTCCTCTTTCATCGTGCCATCCTTCTTTCTCCTCTTTTTCCTCCTCTTGTTTTACATCACTTTTGTGTATCAATACTGCTAATTAAGTTAATAAAATAATTTCTTGTCATTGAATGAATCTGCCCCTCGAGGTAACATTAAATCAGTAGCCATGTTTCCATCGTGCATTTTGAAGTACTGAATTAGAAAAGGTTCATAGAAACTCAAAAAATGCTTGCTTTTTCGAAAAATAGCATAATCGCTTAACGGGAGAAGAAATCTTTTGTCAAATAAGTTCTGACGTTCAACTTAAATATAACTCAGATGACTGATGAGCTCCAACTCTGCTTCGCTAAAGAGATGAGTCTCCTCATGACTCTACATAAAGCCAATGCAAATTCTTCTCATTAAAACTCTAAACAAACAGAAAGTTTGCATTTCCAGTAGGTGAATTGGCTCCATCTGCTGCTTATCTTGATGAACTTAGCATTCATTCGCAATTTCTTCTGAAAATTTTCAGAAAATTTGGGTAATTTGCTATACATTTGGACGGAACATTGCGTAATGACTAACAGCTTGGACTTGAATTTGCTCCTTCTGTAGTATACTGCACAGCAGGATGTTTCACTGCTTCTGTGTGACCTCTGCAGATGAGTTGTCGTACCTAAATTATAAATGTAAACTTGGAAGTCTTTGGCTGTTGAGCGAAGCTGTCACACAGATAGCCGTATGTTTTAGTCCTCTGGGCTGTCTAAAGACAGACAGGTTATTGACTGGCATGTTTCTTTTGCTCTGTCTCTTATACCAGGAGCATTTCTCTGCAGAATAGAAAGTTCAAGAGGGCAGCGCGCTGTTTTGACTGGAGTCCTTTCACATGTCTTTTAGCCAGCGATGGTCTGTTAAAGCTGCTCTAAAGAGCTGCCCGCTTCTCTTTTCTTCACTTCCCTTCTTTTTTTCCCCCTCTCCGTATCGCTCTGCGGTTAGACGGAAACAGGGTGGCTCTAACCTTCTCTTTCAGAAAGATACCTAGTCAATCAGCTTTTTTTCTTTCTCGCTGTCGCTGTCGCCCCCACCCTCTCCATCCAATTCTCTTGTTTGTTTAGGATTGCTTGTTGCATGTTGAGTGAATGTCTCAAGGCCGTGCCCCTGCTTTCAGTGCCACAAGCATGCCTGTATATTGATAACACTCTGGTATGTGTGTAAGAGGGCCTGTGCGAGAGTGTGTGTGTGTGTCCGTGCTCCTGCCTGTCTGTCTGTCAGTAGTCCACATTGGGCAGTAAGGATATGAGGTCACACCGACCTGACCTCAGTGCACCTGCATCTTCTATTACCACTTGTGTGTGTTGTTCATTGTATTGCAGCAACCTCTTGTATCCATTTAGCAATTTCCTCATGTTTAACTTAACAATCAGCAGCCAGAGCCAAAGATGGGTTTAAATATTGCTGATGATCTCAACAATTAATGGCGGGATGTTTTAAGTTTGTCATGTATATTGTTGTGTATAAATCCACATGATGGTTTTCATTATTTTTTGCTTCTTGGTAACATACGCTGTTGGCCTTTGAGGCAAAAGGTCAAACAATCTATGTTGTATGTGCACATTACATTAACATCTATCATGAAATCTTTTTGTCTCGCTCTCATCTGTCACCTGTCCTCTCCCTCCCTTCTCAGATCCAACCCGTTCTACGAGCCAAGGACATCGAGCCCTACGCACCCCCCTGCTGGTGGCCCCTCCCTGGACATGAGCAGCAGCCAGAAGAGGAGGGCTCCCCCACCCCCAAGTTCAAGCCCTGGCCTCGGCCCCAGTCCGCCAGTTCCCAAACCCAGCTCTGTCCCAGACAGGGAGCGAGCCCAGCCAGTTGGGCCCAGCCCGGTCGCAGCAGTGAGAGAGCTGGCCTCCTCCTCCCCAAAGGTAACCAGGCACACAGACACATGTGACAACAAAACAAAACATGCGATGTGTCTCTGCAGTGTGTTACTGTCTGTAACTTTTAACTTAAAACAACCTCCCATTAAAGCATGAGGCAGATATTTAATGTTGCATACACACAAGCAGAAATAAAATGCAATCTGGAATTGACAAAATGATGGTTTATAGCTGAACCATCCTGAGATACAGAAGTATCTGTTGCCGTACCACCAGACTAGAGCAGCTTCTTTCCTTAGGCTCTGAGACTCATCCTCCACACTCCATCACAAAATAGTCTTATTTTTTATCACTTCATTATTATTATTTATTTTATGTTGATCTTGTTTATTGTGAGTAACATTGAGAGATAGCAACTATAAATCTACCCTTTTATTCACACAAACGTGCCAGTTTAGCCATCCTTGCTAGTTTTCAACTGCAATCCCTGAGCAGATGTAACAGCAGTTAAAATAGACACATTAAACAAGTTAAAACGGAACAGCAGTACTGTACATTTAGCAAAGCTCACACAAGCAAGGACATGTAATGTTGGTACCAAAAAACTTTTCAGATTTGATATCTGCTAGCCCTAAGTAATAGTCCTTTTTGGCGGTGATAGTTCAGTAATGGTCCCAGTTGAAATATAAAATGGAGATATTATATAAATATAACGTGTTGCTTCTAAACAGTTTTCAGATTATGGGGGATCCAGCAGGGCTCAGCTTCTCTTGAAGGGATTCCAAGAAATCCACAGTGTAATTCTCACACTGACTATTAGCGAGTACACGATAATGATGCATTTATGCGTTTTGATTTAAAGTCATTTTCTGTTTGATTTCACTAACTCCTCAGGAATGTTTGTCTGATGACCAAAGTTTCAGTTAGTATGTCAATTACAACAAATATCTTGTATTTATTTAGTAGCACAGGCGGCACATCTTTAACAAACTGAACCCTCATTCTCAGTACCATGTGTTTTTATAAGTAAGTGCCTTGAAGCATTCTGTCCGTGCGCGCGTGTGTGCATGTGTTCACGCTTGTGTGTCCACATCCAGTGGTCCTTACATTAGCTTTTTTTCCGCCTGCACAATCCCATCTTCTGCCCCATTCTTTATGCTCATGAAACTCCGAGCTCCTCATTTGAATATAGGTATTTGTTTATTGGGGTGTTTTCGTATGTTTATTTATTTATTTAAATTAGGTAAATCATGGCTGGGTCTAATTAAATGCCTGATGGTCACACACACTCACAGCAGGAGTCAGACCACTGGTGGGGAATGATTGGCTGGAGGTGTGGTGACGGGTGGGGGTTAAAAGTGTGTGTGTGTGTGTGTGTGTGTGTGTGTGTGTGTGTGTGTGTGTGTGTGTGTGTGTGTGTGTGTGTGTGTGTGTGTGTGTGTGTACATGTGGGGGGGCCTCAATGAGCCTATGTGGGGCTTAAACACAGGGGGCTTAACTACAGCAGAGCGATCACAAGGGGGTGTTGACCCCCTGTGCGTGCACACACACACACATGCAAATACACTCCATACAGTTACTTATACACACACAGGCACACACAGGTCCCTCCTCCCCATGCAGCTGGCTAGCTGACTGTTTTAGTGTAGCTGGGCGGTGATGCTGGCCGTCCATGTAATTATGGCACAGTGCCTTTATCACCCAGCTGCAGTTGCCTGTGACCGTGGGTGAGGGGGCCTAAACCACTTTAATTACCCAAAGCCAGTGGCCTGTGGTGGGCCACACTTCGCCAAGAGATGCCCCTGCCTCTGGAGCTTGTGACGAAGGGAGGGAGGGATGCAAAGACTGAATTGTGGGTGAGGATTGAAAGGGGGAAGGGGAGGGGGTGCAGTGAAGGAGAATAGGTGGAAGATAGTGAAGGGTAGAGGAACAGTGGGGGGAAGAGGAGGAAGATGGCCAGGGAATAGTAGAGAGAGAGATAGGATGTTCACAGTAAACAAGGATAGGCCTACAGGGTTTGTTGACATATACAGCTAGTGTGAATAGGTTTTTATTTTTTTTATTCGCACCAAGCAGATTGACACACACGCACATACACACACACTCACACACACACACGTCCCAGCCATGTGTAGGCTGTGAGATGACCTTTGAATGTATGAAGTCAGAGAGGATTAAGAGGAGACATTCCCACTATGAGAGGCCAAGACGAAACCAACACATCATCGCACTATGAACGTGAACAGAGTATAGATGAGTGTTTGTGCTCGCATTCATGTATGTATCTGCTCTTATGGTTTCTAGTATGTTCTGGGGCAGTTATAACCTTCCCCCAAAACACAGCTAACCTCTACCTCTCTCGTATAAGACGTTTCAAGGTGTGTATTCTTCATTTATATATTTTTTCTACCAACCTTCATGAGGACAATTGGTGTGTAAGACCAAGATAAACACACATGCAGAGGTCTAATCTCAGAATGTGAATAGTAATTCATACATTGAAAGACGCTTTATTCTTCTGCCCTGAAGGGTGTGAAAAGTCTCATACATGTTTCGTTAAATTAAATCTTGTCTTTGCTACCCAAAAGAGATTAGCATACCTTGTATCCCATTTACATGTTACGCATGGCAACACATGTGCAGCGGTTGAACTAGGTTTTACTGCTTGACCGTCATTGTTGCACCAGACAAATGGTAAAGAGCTCAAGGGTCAGAAATGTAGGGCTTGAATATTATTCCAGTGATCACGGACTAAGATTTGAAAGACAGGAAAAGAAAAAAGCTGAAACAAAAAAGTTTTCTCTCAGGATAAGACGAGGACAGCAGTGGAGTGGAAGGATGTACGGAGGGAGTTTGGCTCACGGAGAAATAATGATGTGAGCCATAGAAACACTAGAAAACGGAAGAATACCGTTCTTCATCTGAGCTCAACTCTCCTTTCCTTGTCATTATTATCAATTCACTCGGGGAGATTTAGCATGAAACTTTGTCTTAGACGTAGTTTCATCCTCCTTGTCATTGCATTAAAACCACCCACTTCAATGCCAGCCTGTGAATAATCAGAACATCTACAGGCCATATGGTGTGCACCCACTTACTCCATACACAGGTATTACACATACGGATTGGATTTACATTAAGCTCTAACGAGAGCGCAAAGCTCTGGATTTTTGCCAGTGGAACACGCGTTCAGCACCGGCAATTTATGGACAGGATAAGATGGCAATATTGAACAACTCAAACGCATTTATTGAAACATGTGGGCTGCCAGTTGTTGGGCTTTGTCTATCTTGAGACCATCCATTGGGGACCTGTGAAAGCAATGCTTAGCAAATTTACATTTAGTACGCAGGATCAGTGGATAGAGATGTAAATGTAGATGCAAAATACCGACAGAGGTTTTCTTCTCCGAGCCCAGCCGATATTGTAGAGCACACACAGTTAATGCTACATCTGCCTCTGGTGCTTGTGTTGTGTGCATGATCCTTCTTCTCCCTTGTTGCCTTCCACTGACGATACAAGGTGACTGTCAATCCCAGGGTGAGCTCATATCCTGATGTTTCACACAGCAGTGTCTGGCCTAAATGAGGACTTTTGTAATGAATCGAGCATCAGTACTCTACTTACATCTTCTGATTTGTTGTGATTTAGAGCCTCCCAGCAGCAGAGATTATGTACTGTATGTTTAACTTTTTTCATCATTAAGATTTCACAACACCACTTTCTTCTTTGAATGTAATGTACAAACAGTATGTTACACTACTTTCAGTTGTTTTTGTTTGAATCTGAATTCTGTCTTCAGGTTGGTGGAAGTTCAACTTCAGTCTCCATTAGATGCTTCACGTTTCTCATGCCCATGTATCTCTCCATTGTCCTGTCTGAGAGATATAGATCCTCGAAGACGTCAAGTTTAAGTTTAGCATCTGTGAAGGAGCTGGAAGGATGGAAACGTCTGTGGGATTAATGTAAATGAACAGAGGGAGTTCCTGTTGGGCGGGTTGCGAGCTGTGTCTGGTCTGATTCAGTCCATCTCTTTTCCCTGGGGCTGATTTCACCCCTCCCAGTAATTCAGTGATCCCCTGCTCCTCCTTTTGTTTCATCTCCATCTCTATTCCATAGTCAGGCCGCTCTACACTTAGATGCTCTGATCTTTGGATTTTCATCAAGTTTCCGCTTCATGAATTATTTTCCTTATTTTCATATAAAGAAAAGTTAGAAGCTGGCATATGTCTGGGAGCAAAACTTTGAACAAAAAAGTTCTATATTATCTTAATATTTACTCAGAAAGTCTTAGAAAGAGTTGGACATCTTCAACTTTTAGTTGCTTGAACTTAATTGGTCTGACAAAGTATCAGAATCCGAGAACTGTTGATGCTTTACAAAATACAGGTGCTAGAAAAAGACCCTTTTAACACATTATGATGTCCGACCCCATGCATTTTTGTAAGCTTTTCTTTGTTTATTCATTTTCACATATTCCAAATGTGTCTTATAGCGCAAATTATAACAAAAAGGTAGCAATTTATAGTCTTTACCATGATCTAACATGGTGTCTTAACCACTTATTCCTCTATCTCCCTCTCCTCTTTACACACACTCCGTCTTTCCAGAGGTGAGAAAGTGAACCAACACTAGAGGTATGTTTTCTTTCTCCCCTTCAGTTGAAGGGCTTGTGTGATTACTTATGTTAATCAAAGGGTTCAAATTAAATAGAGTTTTGCAGGTTGTGAGAGCTCCTGTGCCGGGGGGAGGCAGAGGCCAGAGCTCTCCTTCCTCTCCCAGACTTTGTTTTCACAGCCCCTCCTTCAGTTCAGTCTACCTCCAAATTGAAATTAGAATAAATTAACATTATTTAATTGAGTTCGCAGAAGGCTGCGATATTTCTTAATTAGCTTTCACCGGGGTTCGCAGCAGGAGAGGACCACATCCGCACGGTGAAGTGTTACTGAGGTTGGTGTGACGACTGAGGGATGTTTTTGGAGGACAGAGGGGAGCCCAAGAGACAAGGACAGTCATCAGTCTTGTGATCTTTGCCCGTTCCAAGGTCTCTCGTCTTGTTATCATTACATCCAGTCCGAAGTTATTATTCCATCTTCTCTGATAACTTTGACATACCTTTAACAAAGAGCCTCACATGGAGGACGTAAAGAAAGTAAGACGGCTCATTGCTTTTAAACACTGGTTAATTGCTGTATGTAACTTCTGTTCAGTATATGAAATTTGTAAAGATATATGCCATTTGCTCGAACAGGGCTTCTCAATTTACTTTGCTTGCATTAAAATAAATTAGAGTTAGCAAAAATATTGACATAATATTTGAAACGGTTTCAATACTAATTTTCTGCAGTGTCGTTAATCAGGTAACAGTGTGCTGTCTTGCCCTCTTTTCTTTGCAACATCCTACTGACACATGAACATTTGAAGGCCTTACTTAAAGAGAAAAAGATAAGGGTATTGAAAATGATGCCAAATATCAATATTTTTAGTAGTTTTAGAGTTTTTTGTAGAATATACAGTGATATTGAGAAGTAATCTAAAATATTGGACCTGATATTTAAGAGGCAGTACTGCAAATGTTATTGTTAGTAAAAAGCAATATTGCTCATGATACAAGATAAATGAAAAATCAAAAATAAGTGGGTCAGTTTATAGAATGTCATTGTCATGAATAGAATATTAGTCACTAAATTTACATGATTATCTTGCGTCATCTTCTTATTTCAGTGGAAGTGAGAAAAACACTGAACACTTCTGTGCTTGATCAAGATTTACAATTATGGATAACATTTTTAGGTAAGACGTTAAAGGTGAACTTTATAGTTTTGGAGAAGAGAAAAGCAAGAAGAGAAAAATCTTCACTGATTGATTTTCATGACTGAATTAACTAAATAAATAAAATGTCCTCGAAGGGAAAAAACAATTTCATACGGTTTTACCTTGCCCCTTCTAGGTAGCTAGCGGTCTTTCTAGCGTTAAATAGTGTTCTTGGGAGCTTATTCCTCTCGATGATGGCTTGTTTACATGGAAAAATATTAAATAACTATTTTGAGTTTGTTTTATTTGATTTTTACTCCCCTACATAGTAACTTTCTGACTTTTACTTTATTTTCCGAAAAGACATAGTGCACCGTTAACAACACATTTCAGCATCTTCTGTGCAGTCTCGTCTGAATAAATTAAGTTATAATTTCAGTGTGATTTGTGTATTCTCTGGCTATTGTTGGGTTCAAGTGAAGGACCAGAATAGAGCTGCGTCTCATATTTCAGAACCTGGAATCAATATTTGCAGTAAAGCAGACATAGCGGTCCATTTCTGAGACCAAGGCATTGAGTACTCAGTGGCTCCCCTTGGCCACATTGGCCTTTCCATAAGCTGTGTAATATTAGGAGAATAATCCTTGAGAGGCGTAAGACGAAGTCAGTACCTCTCAGTGTCTGCCTTTTCCCAGTGTGGACCCCTCCCCAACTCTTATTTGCAGACTCTGAGTGGTCTGTCATTGGATCTGGTGGGAGAGAGGAGACCCAGTTTCTTGTGTCATGCAGTTTAGGTCCAGTCGTTGGGTTTCCCGTTGTTGTTTCATGCTGCAGGGCATCGCTGTCATCAAGTTAGGTAGAAAGGTTTAAGACATTACTGAACAATCTCAACTGTTTGGAAAGTTTAAGGAATGTTTAGGAAGGTAACGTTGTGGGTCAGGTTGTGTAAGGGGCAGTTTTGGGTGAGCTTGTTGTGGATATGAACTTGATATGTGCCTAAGTCTGGGATAAAGATTCAGAGTCACGTTTAAAAGACTTTCAAGAGGTTGCTCCCGCTCAAGGGTGAGCTGATCTCCTCTCGAGACTAACAGGAATTCTGACGTGATGCACAGTGTTGATCCTGAAGTCTTACAGAGCAGACAATAATATGTTCAATCATGTTAAGTATGTAGATAAATCAAAGGTTTATATGTATCCAAGGACTATTCTAAATTCTATTTAAGATATGGTTGCCATGAAAAATAGAGTGTGTGTGTTCTGTGTACTAATGTGCAATCTTGTGTGTGTTGTGAGGGATATATTTTGATCCAGTTACTGTAATGCGGCTATCATTTTTCCACCTCTTCCTCTGTTGGGTGCATGTCGAGTTCACAAGTTAAGCACTGCGAAAGAGCTCACTCTCCTCAATACCCGCGCCGACTGGTGTAAAAGGGCCTTCCGCAAAGCGCCGCTTGTAATCTGCCTTTGGTAAGTCCTCCTTAGTTTTATCTGCCAAGGATTACCTCACAAGCTGCAAGCAGGAGAGAACGACGGAGACGCAGAGCAAGAGAGAGAGAAATGAAAAGCAAGTCAAACAGAAAACGATGAAGATGGAACAAAATGAAAACAAATCGCTGTGTAATCTCTGAAAGAGAGAGACCTGCTTTAGAGTTGAAGGGAAGTTTCCCTCGCCACTCATTTAGAGAGGGAATTGACTAATCCCTCCATGATTGATGTCTGCTATGAGAGGCTCTATAGCAGACTAATAGGGCTTATGAGGATGACCAGAAAGTCCTTTGTGTGTGCGTGTGTGTGTGTGTGTGTGTGTGTGTGTGTGTGTAAATGTGAATGAACCAAACCTTTTTGTCTTGTGTATCCTTCTATCCAGTGGTCATAGAGGCCAGCGGTTTGAATGACATGGCGGCCGAAGAAGGGGTAACTTTATCTTAATCTGGTCTTAATCTGCCCCGGTCCTCCAGGTGTGTGTGGGCTTAAACCCAGAAGGATCCAGGGTTTTTGGGGTGAAGTTTAAGGGGGCTTCGGGTGAGGAGATTGGAGTCCATGCACTTGAAAACTCCTTCAACCCTCAGAAGGTCTGAGACCCCCCGCACACTCTTGAAAACCACGCTCACTTAGTCATGCCATACCTTCCTCCCGTCATCCTTAAGTGGCCCCTGCTACATTTTAATTGAATTAAACCAACCGTTCTCCATAATTTAAAAAGGACCTTAGAAGTACCTTATGAATTAGTCTGAGTGATTTGTCTTTCAAATCGTGTCTGTGTGGGTGTGTGTGTGTGTGTGTGTGTGTGTGTGTGGGTGTGTGCACACATGACCACTCATGTGTCTGTGTTTGAGGAAAGGAGAGTGAGTGTAGAAATGATAAGGCTTTAATTGCCTCCATATAAAGCCCTCCAGCACCCCCTCTTTTGGACTGTTATGGTATGCAGGTGTGTGCTCTTATGTGCTATAAGAAATACTAAGTGGCATTTCCAGTGCTTAACTCGCTGATCACCGAGTGGGATCATTCCCTTTAGCTTTCAATTCAGCAGTAGTAGGAGCTCAGTTGACCTCAACAAGATTTCATCGTGTAGTCCTTGATCATAATGCAGCCAGAACATGCAGTTAATACTGTACATACATACAGCAAGGTTTGCACTCACACTCATATATGTCATCACATTTGATCTTTTGTTGGTATGCACCAGTTGCAACCCGAGGCAGTTGTTAATGTTGGTTAGCCCTGATTACTGGATTTCTTGAGGAAAATGATGTAGAAATTGAGCTTATTAGATGATTAGCATGAGACAGTAACATCGGCGACACCCGCAATTTATCAAAGGTGGTGACAGTGTGAGCACCTGGGAAACCTTTTCTGCTAACTGTTAGAACTTCAAACATCGATTATGAATCATAAACCACTGCCTCACAGTTATTCACATGTTGTTTCCATTCTCTTTTTTTTTCCTTATCGACATCTCCTTCAACTCCTGTCATCCTCCTGCCTCTTTTCCTCCGCCTGTGTGTAGCATTTCCCCCACCACACCCTTCCTCCATCAGTATGTGTGTGTTGATGCATGTGTATTCTGATCAGGAGTCAAAGGGGTGACTTTGTAATTATGTTCATTTTAATTGGCTGTGCTATCACCCCTCTCATCACTTTGGAGCCCACGCTGCGCTGGACAATGGCAGTCTTTAGTGGGGGGTTTGCACAACTGCTGTGTCAAGACCCCCCCTCCACACACACACACACACACACCCACACACACACATTCACACAGCCTCTTTACCTGCAGAACATAATTCCTAAAGTGGCCTCCTTAATGAGTTTTCCCTGCCCAGGCTTAGATTAATTGATAAATGGCGGTGTTATCGGCACGGCTGATCTCTGAATCCATTGCACCACTAATTTGTTTGTTGAACATGGCAGTTAAAGGAGATTAATACGTTATAGATTTATAAGAGCCACCCCCACCTTTCTCTTCCTCCTTCCCTTCCTTCTCCCAAAGCTTATTTATTTATCAGAGGAAGATGAGGAGGTGGAGGAAGAGTGAAGAGACGGGAGACCTTCAGATACTTTATCCTGTTTTAAAACACACATATTCCTCGATTTAAAGGGTATTTGTAGTATGTTGAATGCGTCATATTATATGTTATGGATGTATTATTGATTATTGACACATAAATAGTTCGACAGATGCTCGATTTCTGAGGCAGAGACGTGTTATTTGAAAGCTTAAAAAAATCAGATAGTGCTGTGTTGAATGATTAGTCTTCTTCCTCGTGTGATATATTTCCATCAGAGAGATGTTTGACAATGGGTGACACCACTATGTGCAAGTCAGCAGAGTTAGATTCTGATTAAATGGTTTGGTTGCTCATTGAATCTTTATTTAACATCCATGTAAACCCTAAAGGTGTAGTCTCTAATCAGAATTATTTAAATCTGATTGAAGAAACACTGTCCATGTAACCACATCTAATGTTTCTAAATGACCTTCCAGAATATCTTTGGCATCTATACTACAGCCTCTTGTCATTTATTGGTTGCAGATACATGCACATATGGGCTGATATATTTCTCTAGCACTGACAAATATTCAAGTCACATCAGATTGACTGTGGATCGAAGCTGCCAACACGGGTGGCAAACATGGCAGTGAGTTCACCAGTGTTCGAAGTGTGAAACAGTAATTGGACCTCACGACAACACCGAAGAGCACCACAACAGTTGGCCTGACAGTCACTGTTTTGGATGTGAGGACCAGCGGAGTAGATGCATAAAAACACTGTCATTTCTGCATATTAGGAATGTGATTTAAACAGAGTGTGACAGACACTCTGACAGATTGTGTTGCCCTTAAAACAACGAAGGTGCAGGAAGAGGCAAGTGACAAATAAAACAGTCTTTGGAGTCTCACTCTGAACTTCATGCTGTAGCTCAAACGATAGAAAAGATGAAGATGGGCTCACCATCAGTACCATCGGTGATTTCGTCTTGTTTTATTCCTTCTCCATCGACCCCCACCAACCCACCCTCTTTACCGCACACACAGATAGACACACTCAATCCCAAACCTACCCACCCTGCGTCTATTTTTTTCCCCCGCAGCCAAAGCTAATTTGCAGAGGCGTGAGTGTGGGTAATGCTACTGCCGTTTCCATGACAAGCTAAAGCCAGCGCTTACACCGCATTATGCCCCTGTGTTACACGTTAGGCGAGCATGCAGGCGGGTGGGCACACTGCAAGCTGGCACAGTCGCTCGTTTGTCTGCTGCCTCCTCCAAACTGCGTTATTTCATGATGTTTTTCAGTGAATGGTTTTTATTTCAATTTCAAAGCCTTGCCTGTCCTCTCCTGTTCTGCTTCTTCTTTTTTTTTTGCTGCTTTGCATGGTTATGCCTTTGGAGCAGAATAGGCCTTGGAAGCAAAACAGTCCTGGAAAAGGAAACCGCTTTTCCTGATTTTTGCATTTTACATCTCAGTAGCCAACTGCCGAAAGGCCTTCTGTCTTGGCCTGCAGGTTCACTGCGAGATGGGAAGCATATCTGCTTCTGAGCAACCCCCCCATCGCCATCATGATGAATGTATTTACATATTCTCCTACTTTGTGATATTACACAAAGCTGTGGTGTAAAGATTTGTCTAAAAAATGTAGATCAAACGGTCCAATACGACGTGGAATAGCAGCTGAGTACCTTGCTCAAAAGTCGCAGGTTCAGTCTGCGAGCTCTCAGGTGTAGAGAGTTGTCACTCTCCCTCCCTCCACCTGTTCACGCACACAAAATGAAGCCTGACTTAACTAAACAGTGTCTACATGCGCAGTCACACATCGTGCACACACTCTTTCTCTCACGGCTCTCTTTGGAAGGAGCCCCTCCTCACTGTGATTACAACAGTAATGCGATATTTCCTTTGTATGTTAATGTGTATTATTTTTCACGCTACACTCGCTCTCCTCTCCTGCCCCAGCCTTTTGTCCTCCCCCCCTCATTCCCTATTGTTCCATCCACTCCACATCTCCATTTACATAATTGAACTTTTGATTGGACTTTGCCGCCTCCCTTCTGCTCTCATGCAGCCAACGTTTGAAATCCGAAGCATAATTTCATGGGTAAGATGACGCCAGGCGATCATTCTGCCGTTTTCTAATGTGAAGACGTCGGACGTAGAAAGCGCAGATTAAACAAATTGCTTGTTTTGATTGAAGGTGCAATTAAATAATTGAGCATGTTGATAGTTGGAGCCCAGCCAATCAGATGGGCTCTGCCAGTAGCAGGATGGACAGGCCACTTAAGTGCACTAACCTTTATCCTCTTAAATGTGAACAGGTATTAATGTTTTTCAAGTGTGTTTTGAAATGTGTTCCCCACGTTCTCTATATGTATGCTTTCAGTTCAGTGTGTGTGTGTGTGTGTGCACGCCTGCTGTTCTGTAGAGATGGAGAGTGTGTGCAGTATGTACAGTATGCGTGCCTTTACGCTGTAAACTCTGTTGTCATTTGAAGTGAGCCTGTGTGTTTATGTGTGCTTTGCAATGTGTGTGTGTGGACTTTTTTTTTTTTTTGCCGTAGGCTCCTTGAGCGGATTACAAGTTTTAAAGAGTATGAGATTCAACACCTCCTCAAATCTGACACTCTCTGACACTGCTTTGAAGCCATGAAAGTGAGATTGGAGAGACACGGAAGCTCTTTTCTCTCCACAGAGTCGTGGGTTTATGTCATTGGGTTGAGGCCAGTTAAGTTTCCATTGAAGCGTCATGCCCCAGAGGGAGAGACAAAGCTGCCACTTAAAGCGTTTTACTTGTATCTTTTTTAGGACCCTGAAAGGCCAGTTTAATGACCTCCGTACTCTTATGTCATCTAATTTAGTATAATGCTGTGTGACTTTGTTTACATATGTCCATCTTCATTTGGAAGACCCAGATTTTCCCCCTAAAGTTTGCAGTTATAGGTCTTACAGCTAAAAGAGGGCTGTTTAGTTTAGAATATTTTTTTTTTTTTATTAACATCTGGCTTAAAACTATCCGAGTTGGATATGAGGTACAAAAACATGTGTACAAATATTCATAGTAAATTAAACTTTAGTTGATATTTATGTCACTGTTCAAAAACAATGAAATGCTCTGTAAACTATTTATTAAGCAATTGTTTATTGTAAAGTGGCAACTAATGTTTTAATACTTCTATTTTTGTCCACAACAATTGTAAAACAAAAACAACTACAGTGTTGCGGCAGTTGCATTTAACAGCAAAGTAGTAAATAATGTTCAGTTCAGATACGAATATTATTTGGATGATCATTATAAAGTTGTGACTGATGTAAAGCATTTCATTGTATGTTATCAGTGATGTAACTGTCATCTGAATTTGATTATATATATATTTACAATGTATTATTGATGATCATTTTAAAGTGTGAAGCATGAAACTGTCTTGGAGCATTTAGAACTTGTAGGGGTTGTGCACACGGCTTGTTGTGCTCGAACAGCAAAAACGAACATTTGAAAAACTCAACAGCGATGTCTCTTTCCAGAAATCACGGCCTGGTTACTCCCGATAATTCCCAATAAAAAGTAGTTTCTCATAGGACCATTTTCTGTTTCACTAACCTATCAGCATGCAGGATGAAACTTAAGCTGAGTGCCTCCTAGTTCCATCATATTGGAGAGAAAGCAGACATCCCCATGGCCAATACTTTCAATTCTCAGCAACTCACACCACAACAATCTAGATAGACTGAAGAAGAGGAAAAATGTATTTTTATTTTGGGGTGAACTGTTCCTTTAACCCATGATCCTGAGCCCATCCGCGCCATGTATAATGGTGGTAAAGAGGGATTTACTGTTGGTATAGTGCAGTTAAACTCCCAGTAAGTCAGTGGATGTTTGCTAAGTTGCTCTAAAAGATATTTTAAATTACTTCTTCCCTCATACAGTACAGCAGATATTGGCTTATTGCCCGAAACTAAAAGAAACAATTTCCAACCTTGCCACAGAATTGTTCTTTTGCTTAAGACCTAAGATCGACCTGTGACAATTTTCTAATTTTCCATATCACGGTTCATCCGCTTTACCCATGATCTCGAATCACATGCCGCCCTCCAAAAAAGAAAATCATATTGCTGACACCAAAAATCCTCCTCCTGACACCGGCACCAACAGGAACCTGGATGCTTCTATTCCCAGGTTTGCTCCTATCTTGTCATTCAGGCATTGTAGTGAGCTTAACCCCCCTTCTTTCTCTCTCACATCCTTTTCCCTTCTTCCATTTTTTTTTTCTTTCTTTGCCCCGTCGGATGTATGTTGTTGACACTGAGGCATCAGGAATAATGGAATCGCTTGTCAGTGGCTTGTATTTTTCGCCCAGGCTGTTAGGGCTGTGTATAATAGTAGCAGAGGAGGAGGAAGAGGGGAGGTTATGTGCCACTGATAGTAATGAAGGTTGCCTTTTCATTTTTTAATATGGAATGTTTGTGGGCCGAGGCGGTGCTCTCTGCTAATCCTACCCTCAAGCCGAGCTAGCTACATGGCTGTGTCAGTGTTACACACACACACACACACACACACACACACACACACACACACACACACACACACACAGTGACATTCACACAGACAGATAAAAGACAAACACACACACACACACGCATTACATATATGTGCACACCTTCCTCGAGGCTAGAGAGCAAACTGTTTGATAAGTCAGGGTGCATTTCTGCTCCTCATGAAAATTTCACTCCTCCCGTGTTTGTGTCTTAAGGAAATGCAGCCAGTTCCTGTAAAAGAAGATATGGTATTTGTTCAATATTTGATGGATATGAAAGCTTGAGTGTGTAGATGCATTTGTAAACCTTTATCTGGGAAAGGGCTGTAATGGAACAGTCTGGTCTGCTGATTGAGAAAATGACATCTGGTTGAGATGTGATGAACGTGCGGTCACTGCGTGTCAGGCGCTGCCGTCTTTGGATGAAGAAACACTGTCACTGACACATTTGCTTTGTTTAACAGAAGTTTTGACGGCACCAGAAGTTGCCAAAAAGTGCAGATTCAGTTGCATAATTATTTGTGTTATGTTATTTTTTGTTTTTTTTGGCTCAAACACCTCTATGTTGAAGGGTGTGTGGGTAAGCCTTAAAGTCTGTGTCTCCCGCTGGCTAATGTATATATTTTTTTGCACTGGCTGTGTTACACAGGTGTGTATTTGTGGGTGGGTGTGTGTGTGTATGTGTGTGTGTGTGGGTTTTCCGCCGGCTAGGGGTCTGCGGCACTGGAGTGTGCTGTGTGTCTAATTGCTTTAATAGCACCTGGTCTCTAATCCAAGGTAATTAGAGCGCTCAAATTAGACAGCTACTTTCAACCGTCACTTGAAAAAGCAGAAAGGGAAGGCCTGAAGGAAGACCACTCCATACTTAAACTCTACACACACACACACACACACACACACACACACACACACACACACACACACACACACTTTACTGTCGCACCCAAACATGGTGGCAAAAGCAGAGGATAACTGGAGAAACAAGTTTACTTCAGTCGGCTCAGAGGAGTGTGTGCTGGTGTACTGAGAATTTAGAGAAATGTATATTTTTCCTTTTCAGTCAGAGCATCCAAATTACACCATGTCAGTCAGATATATGTTAAGTTTTTCAAATTATTTGATTGGGTAAAAGAACAATTTCTCGTTTACATTGACCTCCTCCTTATGCACACACAGTACAACCATATTCTAATCGGTATTGACTCTCCGACTTTTTATCACTCCAACTTTTTATTCTCCTCGTCTTTTTTCTTGCGTTGTTTGAGTGGCACGCAGGCATTGTCGAGGCCGCCTAAAACGTGTCTGGAGAAGCTGTAGGGAAAGGTTAAGGCCCTCTTTTAAAGCCGGAAATGTCAAGTGTCCGCCCCTCAGGCTCCCGCTACCGTCTCCCTGTACTCAGACTGCCATAGGGGCCTGCATGTGACTCACACACACACACTGGTGCAAAGGTTAGGAGTTGCTATTAGAGATGGCTTCCAGTCTCTTTCATCTGGTTTGGCCCTTGTGGCATCTCAGCAGGCTCCAGGCTCGTGGTCACAGGTTAAACTACAACAATAGAAGAGTAAGAGACATCCAGGTGCTTTTGGATTACTTCTAACTGACTGCTGTTGCATTTATTCCACCTTTTGTTTATTGCTGTCGAGGTTAAAGGTGCATCATGTAGTTTGTATTAGCTGGACCGTTCCAAGTAACCACTTTTCTAGATTCAAACAGTGTCATGGGGACCTTGTTGCCCTTTGGGGACCCCTGTTTTAATCAGTTATGACAATAAATTTGTTGTAAATGTAAAAATTGTACTTCAAAATGTCAAAATTATATAATGCACGTTTAAGAAAAAATGGGTATTTTTTGGTTGCCGCTTTTAATAATAGCCCTTTTGATGATTTATCCTCTACAATAAAGGCGTTTTGATTTTTCCTTCCTCTTTTTTAAAATTTTATTTTAAAGTTCCTGGATTGCTTTTGTAATCACCCTTTTCTGACATTTTCCATGCAATTTTCTATATATAAATTAATCCAATTAATCACTTCTCTCTCTTTTAACATCATCAAGCCAGTCTTAATTTCCAAATAAAACGAAGTCTGTTTCTCTTTTCTCTCCTGCACCCCTGAATAACATTGTTGCAGCAAGTTCCTTGGCTTCTGTAAGAGGCTTAATAAATGCTTGAGTCAGCACACCATAACCTAAAAACACTGTTTTCCAAAATTTGCCTTTGCTCTTACCAGTTCTTTGGCTCTCCTGCTCTTGCAGTAGATGGAAGCCACCAACAGAGGGGGTTGGTCGGCCACCACAAGCCTTGTTAGACGGCTGACACTCTTTTCTCTGGGCCTTCACTGTGTGATTTAAAAAAAAAAAATGGGTTAAGTCATTGTGGTGGACTATATCAGGTTGTGTAGAAGTCATCACTCATTTTTCACTCCTAAAGGTTAAGTAAAGGTTTGATTTGCATAACAGTCGTGTTTTGAGACTAAACATCACCTGGTGAAATTAGCACATTGCCGCTGCCATCTAAGCTAATATTGTCCAGGAAGGTACAAGATCAAAACGGAGTAGACATGACAGTTTTGCTGCAGGGCATGATGTCTGGCGTCAGGTACATTATGCAGCTGTATTAAGTAAACAGAAAGTGGTAAAGCAGATTGAATGCCATTTAACCAAATTACAAGGTATAGTTCCTGTGATTTTTCCACTTAGTTTTGAGAATTGGATCTTAATTGTGCACTGATGTGAAAGCCTTTTAAAAGTTGAATCAAGCTTGTTGTAACTTAGACACACAGCTTAAACATATTGTGCCGTGTAATTAAGGATATCGCTCTTATTAGTCATCTGTTAATGTCATTGTCTTGCACACAATAGTAATATGCACTTGGATTTCAAGCATATTTCATAGTCTTTTTGATCGCTGGCCTCTAATGAATTTAATCAAATCTCAGTGACATTTTTGCCATTTCTCCCCAAAATGATCTGAGAGAATTAGCCCATATCTGTCGCTCCATAACCAGATTAGTGAATAGCCCGCTGAATAATCAAAATAGCATTGGTTCTGCTGGCCGTCAGAGGAAGACCAGTGTCTCCACGCTGCCATGGATTTGTGGGATTTTGAGTCTGGGAGAGGAAAAGGCTCCTAATGGTGAAAGCTTTCGACCCAGATAAGACTTCAAAGGCAGAGCTAATTAATAAGATGTTTACATTATCCACGGTCATACGCTGCTTTGTGCATGACCCTTCGTTATGGTGTGTGTGTGCACGTGCATGTGTGTGCTCATTGTATGTCAGTAAAGCAAGCTAATTGGATGGGTGGGGGTTGCTAAGTAAAACATTTAATTGAGAAATAAATAATGAAAGGAGCTCTAATGTGGAGGAAGAGGGGTGACAATGTGCATTCTTTAAAATATTATGATTTACTACAAGCTCAAATCTATTGTGCAAAGAATAACGTGTTTATAGTACACTCCTGAACTAAAAACATTTTATTTTATTTTAGATTACCTTGGTAATGAAGTAAATTTCCATGTGATTTGTTTGTAATGTTTCTTGTCCTTTGTACTTCTTACACAATTTGCAGGGATTGAATCCATAATCTGGTGGTATGTGAAAGTGTAATATGCCAAAGATTAAATTCAAAATCTTTTTCTTTGTCCTCCTCCTCTGCCTGCAGCCCAGCCCTGTCCCGAGTCCGGTTCTGGGAGGGAAGCCCAACGCAAGCCAGTCCCTGCTGGCCTGGTGCCGCGAGGTCACCAAGAACTACCGAGGAGTGAAGATCACCAACTTCACCACCTCCTGGAGGAATGGGCTGGCCTTCTGCGCCCTGCTGCACCACTTCAGGCCTGACACAATGTATGAAGCACACAAACTCACATGCTCGCAGTCAGAGAATGTCTCTCTTTCAAAATTAGGTTGAGAATGAAGATTATCCAGTCAAATGTGGGTGGAAACAGGACTGTCGAGACCTTAAGAAGTAAACAAAATAGTGAAGAAGCAAAGATTTAAGATCAAAGACGGTCAGATAGATGAAGACTCCTCTCATTTGTGTCTTTGAAAAACTTGGTATCATATCCAGCACACTGTCATCATGTTGTGTCTTCGTATCCATTGTTCACTTCAGCTTGTTTGATGTTTCATAGTTGCAGCCATCTTTTTCTTGTCCTCTCTGTGCTTGTAATTCTTGAAAAGTATTCTGTGTATGTGCGTGAGTGTGAGAGAGTTTACTTAAATGTTTAGTATTTAATGTATTTAACACTCAAAAGTACAGAAAGCCTGCAGCCCCATCAAGAGAGCAGACGTGAAGATAATTGATCAAAACCATGCTGTGTGTGTGTGTGTGTGTGTGTGTGTGTGTGCGTGTGTGTGTTTATGCTTCTGTGCCCTTCCACTCCGGTGTGTTATTTTTACATATTTTCCACTCTATTAGTTCTGTTGATTGCACTGCTATGAAATTGCATGTTACAGTTCTAATGCCATTACATGTGATGCATATTTAAACACAACACTTTCTCCGCTATCTCTCTCTGTCTCCCGTTCTCTCTCTCTTTCTCTTTTTTCCCCCCTCTGCCTGCCTCCTCTCCGACCCTCCCCACTGTTCTTCCAGAGACTACAAGTCGCTCAATCCTCAGGATATTAAAGAAAACAACAAAAAGGTAAGAGGCAGCCACCGCTGGGCCCTTCACGCCACTTAGCTCCCTCCCATCCACATCTCCATTTGGCCTTATTTAGAGATCTGCCATTAATCCCTGGATATAGTGTGCATGTGTTTTTCATGGTTTGATGGGGGAGGATGGAAATGCACATGAAGGCAGGGAAATGCCTCACAATCACACATATACAGAATGTCATTCTGACAGTGTTGCTAAGACGTTCCCCCTGCTGTGATGTGCGTACGTTGCCATGTGTGCCCAAAGCATAACTTAGTCACCTGGCAGAGGTGAGATGGTATCCTAACTCAGCTGCCTGCTGGGAGCTTACTGAAATGCATCTGCTTTGTTTGTGTTGATGTCAGTGTGTGTATAATAAGAGCATATTTGTCCTGTGTTGATTAGACTGTTCTGTTTGTACATGTGTGTAGAAAAGAGTGTGCAGGAAGCATTTTTGTATACCAACAGTGATCCATGTTGGTTTGAGTACCACTGGCTCTTACATTTGGCTCCTCTTTCAACAACTAAGGCTGCTAAGTATCGGAAAAAAATGACATTAAGAAAAAAATACAAAGGTTTCACCAGATGACTTAAATTCATCTACTTTTCCTTTGAGTTTAATTAGCAGCGCTTCCTCCTAGTGTTGTTTAAAATGTAAAAAGTTACGTAACTTAACTTTAAAGTTGATCTAAACATTTAGGGTTTACTGATCAGTCAAAACCACTGTTGCACCTTTTCTGTCCAAGGGCTTGTTTGAAGCCAGTGCCTATCCCTGAACCAGTTCTTTGGATTTCGATGGCCAATTACCTTTCCTCTTGAGCTTGGTCACGACCATAGCAATCAGATGAGTACCACAACTGCGTTTGAACAGCCATGTTTGGTTGCCAGTGTAGGCAATCAAAGCCAGGTGCTACTCTTGTAAAAAGTCGATGTAGTCTGCCGTGCTGGGAAATCAGAGACATACAGCGACAGAATGATGTGACTGTAGGCCCAAAACGTAGCTACCAACAGAGTAGATGAGCCCATCTAGCCAACCTGGCTGCTTGTTGTACACACCTTTACTATGCTATAGCAGATATAATAAAATGGCTAAGATGGCCTTGCTTGACAATTCACTTCCTGCATTGTGACTATTGCACATGCGCACACTCTAATGTTGATGCTGAAAACATTGTTTCCCACATATATTTTACTTGGCAGTCCACAGGGCATATTAACAGCCACCCAAGAAAACAATGCCATCCCAATCTATTAACTTGTGGACAATCTGCCCACGCTCTTCCCCTCCAGTCTACTGTCAATCATACATGCTCAATAGACAGAGAGAGACGCTCTCTGGTGTTACATCCCTCCTCTAACTGAACAGATTGTCCTATTTAATGTGGGCCTACTTATGAAGTTGTTTTGAACAGTCTTGTACTGTAAGTGCACCTGGTTTTTGCAGTGTTCTTCAGCCTCATAATTAACAACAAGCTGCCTCAACACGTAGCACACCTGCTGTTATCACAATGGAATCATAGGGTGAAAAATCCTAAACACGAGGTGTGTTTTCTTTTTAAAAACGAGAAAGCAGATTACGTTGCTGGTGGAGAGAAAACAGAAAGTCTGCCGCCACAAGTACACAGCCATTCTGTTGGAAACACTGGAAACAATATATTGTGAAGCCGTTGTTACCAAGCACACATATGCGCTCACTTTCAAACCTTTACTGAATAACCCATTCACACCTATTTTCCTCTTTGCCCTATGTCATTGTATCTTCACATTCACAGTTGGAGGTGCACACTCGCAAACATCCCCATCTCCCCTCTGTCCCTCCGGCTCTACAGTCAGTTTTTTTCCGTACTTGCAAAACACACAAATGCACACTGCTGTTTTTCCCTTTCACTCTGCTACTACACACTCACACACGTATACACACACACACACATGCGCCCTGTCCCCTCTTTGGCCCCGAGGGCTACACAGAACGATATGCGTCGGGTTCCTGCAGCTTGATTTCCTCTTCTCATACACACTCTGGCTCAGCGATAACCTCTGGTGGCCCTGTTAGGCATGAATGCTACCCTGTTGACAATAACCACAGTGGAGGGAGAGGGAGAGACCCAATCCCATATCTGCTAACTGCCCCCCACCCCCCTCCAGGTGCTCAAGTAGCCCTGAAGAAATTGGTTAGATATAAGTAATATGGGAATATGCTGTAGAAGGTGATACCTGGTGAATAGCTGCAACACTGTACCAGCTTCTCTGTAAAGATCTACACCAGCTGCTGATGTACATTTGGTCAAGCGAGCTGTTCAGTGCACAGAGGAGACACGGGTGGATATCAGCTAACCGCCATGGTGGTCATGCTGCCCTCAAGAATCTGGGAACATATGTACTGTATGTGAGCAGCATTTGGGATAAACATGTTTAACAATGTGTTGGCTATTGAATGCATGTCAAGTCCTTGATGAATGATTAGGGCCAGATTTTTACTTTTCTAGAAACATCCAACAGTTCCTACAGTCTGAAAGTGTCCTTAAAAGTTATTTTTATTATGTAATCTGAGTTGGTAAAATGAATATTTGCACTACATTTACAAAATGTATGAAACACAACTTTACCGAGACCAACTGGTAAGCAAGCCATTAAATGACATGCGGGAAAGTTTACCAGTAAACACATTTACACAAAGCAGCATTAAGGGGGAAGTACTGTCGTGCTGCAGAGATGTCCTGACCCACAAATCTTGTTCACCAGACATTTCTTGATGTTTTATTACATCATCATGATTTTATTGTTTTATCCATTTAGCAAAATTGATCATACCCACCTATCGAAGATCACATCACAATCGATGACCAGTTACTTTTTAGAACAGAAACATTTGAGCCCACCACTTTTCTTGAATAATGTCAGAGGGTTCACCTTATTTGAGAACAGGTAAAAAACAAGGACCTGTTAAAATATTATTGGTTTGTAAAGGTAGCAGTCAGTGAAGTCAGTAAGTCAATTCTTATTGATAACAGCATTTTGTGCTTGAGTCAGACGATAGCTGCCTTTACATAAATTCTAATAATGTACTAAGAATTAGAAATACTCATTTAATGTATATCTTATCAGACACCTTTGTTTCACATCCATGCAAACTGTTGAGTTTGAATCTTTAATCTGAATGATTACGATTGTACTAAAGAAATTTAACAGCTGCTGATAGTGTGTGTCGCTTAATGCTGGTACCTGAATTAATTTCCACGATCAGTGATGTAGTAACATTTGCATCTAAACTGATTTTATCTCTATGTGAGATCTGATGTCTGCGGGCTTTTATACAATGGAAGCTGTTGGTATGTTTCCAGCTTTTCCACATGCAGTAATTGTACATGAAACTCGCCTGGTGTTGGAGGAGACTGTGATTGTGCGAGCCAGTGGGGTCAGGTGAAAGGAAAGCGAGGTAATGCACTGTGCGGTTTCATGTTGCACCCTGAAGGTGTCAAACAACAGAAGGGTGATCCTGATATTGCTTGCAAGGAAATAGAAACTGCTCACGCCAGGCACAGGCTTGGACAGCATAGTGTGGCAGGTTCAGGACCCCAAAGAGCAAAAAAATGACTGAAGAAGCAAAAATAGGAGCAAAGAAAGCAATGTTTGAAGAGGAAATCAAAATGTGTGAAGAACATGTAGTGAATGCTGAAAAGAGACTTCTGTCGCACCCAACGTGCTGTACAGAGCTGCTTCATAAGGAGTTATTAGAATGTATAGAATTTATTGAATGGGCAGCAGAAATGGAAATGTATAGAAACGACAACTATCTCTGCTTTTCATGGCTAGTTGATAGACAAGCCCCCCCTCCTCCTCCTTTCACAGTCTATCTGTGAAGAGTGATTGCAATGAGCTCAGACTGTGCTGAATTATGACAGATAAGGACAATCAATATTGGGGGTGGGTAGAAAAAAAAGAGAGAGGAGTGAATATTTAGAACATTTACAGGCTTTGAAAGGATCCATTATCAGTGGATATATGTATGTCTTCTATTCTGTGGATGATTGTATTTGTGTCCACGTGTTGATCTGACCGTTTGAGGAGTTTGCATGTTGAGCTCGCCTGTGTGTTTGTACTGGGTCCTCCTCCGTCTTGTCTGTTTAGTCAGTGTGCTGTTGTGTGTGTGAGCGTGTGTGTGTGTAATGAGGCCAAGGAGAAGTCATTTGTCATGCCATCTGATAGTGTAGCACCAAGCACCAGGCTAAAGCTCCCTGAGCACAACCGTGAGGGGTTGGGCTGAGGGGAGGGGGTGTCGATGATTGACAACGATAGATAGCTGTCAGTCACTGAGAGGGAGCGGAGGGGGAGCAGGGAGCAGCGGCCTGGGGCAGCCGACGGTGACATTTAGTCCAGACCCAAAGCTTTGTCAGTTAGATGATGGAAAGTGAGAAAACTAGATATTTTTCGCAATACTTGATATCCATATTGGACAGAAATGTTGCTTTCAGCAGTCCGCGTAGAAAGGATCAACTCTATTGACAGGATCCTTTCAAATGTTTTTAAACGGGCAGTAAGGCTGACTGATATAGTTTAATTATTTTTGTGTTCTTTTTCAATAAGCTGTGGCTCACTCTAATGACTGTATCTTCAACAGGGGGTCCCCGACTCCTGAGGGGTCCTCAGAGTTACTACAGGGGGTTTGCAAATTAATGTTTGATAATGTCAACGTTTTGTTTTTTCTCCACATCAACATGAATCCAACATATCATATGTTAAACGAAATATTTACACGCAATTGATGGTAGTTTACCCCTAATTCCTTATGGCCAGTCAAATTGGCCATTAACTTGTATTGTTGTCCCAAGTTTGTGGACATTCTTGGTAGCCACAGTGGATTGTTTTGTAACTTATCGAACAAGAGACACTGACATACTCTCCTCCTCAAAAAACACAGAGCATTAGCCATGTCTCCTGTTACTTACTTTATTTTTTCTCATTGTCAACAAATCTGACTAAAAGACCAACACCAACAATAAATGTAGTATTCACTGTGCACCAAAGCCTGATATATTAAAACTCTGTGTCATAAAGCTCCATTGTTGTTCTTCTTAATGAGCTAGGATTTTAGCGGGCAAGTGTCACAGACCGGGAACGGGTTTATGGAAGTATCGAGACAGACCAACTCATCATTGATTCTGATGTTGTCTTGTTATTTGTTGACAACAACAACAAAGAATATCGCCATCTATATCCTTTAACTGCGGTGTGTTCATACTGCAGGCCAACACCACAGACAACACTTCAGGTCTCCCCTCTATAATCATCAGTGTCTCAGTATGACATGATCCGTGCTTGTCAAGCTGTAAGAGAAGATATAGAAAGAATAAATCATGACACTGAGGTCAAAAAGACTGTAGCGCATGTCAAGACTAACATCGACCCTGAAACAAAACCCAGCTCGAGAGCCTCCCTCCTCACGCAGCTCTCACTTTCTCCCACTCTCGCTCTTTTCTTCTTTCATTCTTTCATTCTCTCCCTATTGAGCAGCAAAGTTGTCGCTCTCTTTCACAGCCTACCCTGGGCGAGAGGGGAACAATGTAAGCACACTTTGCTCCCCTGAATACTTGTTAGAAACCCAATCAGGCCCTCTTATTCCCCATATTCTTTTTCTTTCTTTTCTCTCTTTCTTTTTTCTTTCACACTCCCTTTCTGCAAAGAGAAGGAGGGGGGGAACTTAAACAGGCTCGCTGTAAAGGCAAACTCCTCTCTGTTCTCTCTTTTCTCTTTTCCCGCCGTCAGGTCTTTCTTCCTGCTTCGTCTCTGCAAGCACAAACACATACTTTCCATCAATAGAAAGGGACAAAGGAGGTGAGAGTGAAAGAGACTCATCCTGACAAAAGACATCATAATTGATTGTAAATTGAGAAACGTCTCTCAGTTAAATTACCTTCGTGTTCTCTGATTCTCTTCTTTTCACCTGTCACCAAATACAGTTGGAAAAATTTGATTTACTACAATAAAAAAGGTCTTCTGAGCTGTGTCCAGAATCACTTCCTCGTTCACTTTCCTCATTGCAAACACAGTAAGATTGCAGCGAATGATAAGTTGTAAATGATGACGATTTTAAACCATCGCTGACACTTGAAGCATCACATTAATCTTGTTACAACAGGTTAACATTATTTCCACTGTAGATACCTGAGATGTAGTTTTTGACAGTGCTGTGCAAGCTCAGACTTCACGAGGGCTTGCTCAAAGTTCAGTCCACACCGATTTAAATTAACTAGTTCATGTTCAAAGTTCATCATTTTGAATTTAATCAAGTTCAAAGTCCCGAAAATGAATTGATTCACGTCCATTTCTTCCATGGTATCCTACATTACTGCTAAAGTCCTGACAAGGTAATATAAGGTTTACTAATTAGATGTGGTTTTCTGGTTTATTACATTACATAGGTGACTGGAATTTTATTTATTCAATTTATTTTACTCGAGGAACGTCATGTCTTTTACTGAATAGAAGACTACTGTCGAGCAATGGCCTTTACTTTCTTTAATTCTGAGAATGGCCACCATAGTAAGCAGAACTGTGTTACTGAATGACAGAAGACTACTGAGTCTTTCTTCAACTGACTAAGATTGTCTTTGCTGTCAGAAATCTCCATATTTTTTTAGAAACTTGTAGACATAAATAGTAAAGTAACATCTTTATCGGTCTTCATGCTGTTGTCTGTTTCTCTTTTTGTTCCATTGCGGGAACTTTAAGGAAGCTGTTCTGTGCTTAAATTTTGTAATTTGAGTTTAGACACTCTAATACAGAGTGACAGATGCAGTGCACACAGTCAGTATGTTCTGTTGAAGCTGCAGTTGAGGTAGCCCCAGTGTGTCCAGTGAATATCCAGGCAATGTACATTTTGGCCAAGGCTGCCTCTTCAGTGCGCCAGGCAGCCTTATCTTTATTGACACATATCTGTATATAAATGCAAATCAATACAAAAAAGCTAATGGCAAGTTTGATTATTGTCAGATGATTGTCAGTGAGTTCTGACTGTTTACCTGCATGCAACCCAAAAGCTCTGGAAACCAGAAGATTTCTGATACTGAAATCTTGTCCCTTGCCTTCAGTTTGTGCATTCGAATGCAGATATCTAGTTATAAAGATTAACTCGTCCTTAAATTTGAAGTTGCTCAGTGTCCAATTACTGAGACACAGAAGTTTGACTTAATGAAAATCATACATGCTCAGTAGACCCCTTCTCTGGATAAATAAAGGTAAGAAAATGTGAAGAGGAAGAATTAGAAGGACTTATACTGAAGCAGGACAGGGCTGAAAAAGAGTAAGCAGGCTCTTCAAAACAATCCGCGGGGTAAATAAAGGTTAAAAAACACGGCTAAGGGTTTTGGAAGTCAGAGAGGGAGACGGAGAGAAAGAGGGAGAGATTGATAGACTGGGGAGATCTACAGAGGCAGTGAAACAAACGAGAGCTGTAACAGGTTGGAATTAGATCAACACTATCAAGCAGGCCAGATACAAGCTGTGATACCTGTGAGAGATGGATGGGGAGGATATGTGTGTGTGCAAAAATGGAGGCAGCGTCAGTGTGTGTGTGCTGTTAATCTATTTATTTACCTGTCATTGGCTGCGATAATGGTTTTCATCCCTTCTCTCTCCCTCTCTCTCTCTGTCTCAGTCTATCTGGTGATGGGGGATTGGGTTTCGTGTGTCGCTTGATAATCAAACCTGTATTTTCTCATCAGACTCTAATCAGACCAATTACACGCGTGACGGAGAGCGTGGGCAGGTTGATGTAGGGGAGCGATAAGGATACACACTCACACACACACTTTGGGATTAAGCGCTCTGTCTTGGGGTATCTGCGTCTCTTATCGGGGACAACCATCCCTGACATGACCTGTCAGCAGTCATGCCATATGTGTCTCTCACGCACAAACACACATGTGCACATACACACATGGATCGTACATACATGGCACCATGCACCAATTCAACCTGTGTCTGGAAAAAGAAGGCAGACTTCTGCTATCTCATCAACCATTGTCACCCTTCAATCCCTCTCAATCTCAATCCACATTCTTTCCTTTATTCAACATTTCTCAAACAGTAAACTCAGTGTTTATTTCTCAGTTTTGTTCACTTGTGTTTCTTTTTTTGGCAGGCATACGATGGCTTTGCGAGCTTGGGTATCTCCCGTCTCCTGGAACCATCAGACATGGTACTGCTGGCCATTCCTGACAAGCTAACAGTCATGACCTACCTGTACCAGATCCGGGCCCACTTCTCCGGCGAGGAACTCAACGTGGTGCAGATAGAGGCCAACAGCAGCCGCAGCACCTACAAGGTGGGCGACTTTGAAACAGACACAAACGCCTCCATAGACCAGGACAAGTTCTATGCTGAACTGAACGACGTGCAGCCCCGTCAGGCTGACTCTCTGCCTGACGCCTCTGCTGGGGCTGAATCTAATGGCACTAAAGCCGCAGAGGAAGAGGCGACGGAGCTGGGTGGGAAAGCGGAAGTAGGAGCAGCTAGCTTTTCAGCAGCAGCGCCTTTACAGTCCTCACTTCCTGTCCCATCACCACGCACAGCATTAACCGCCTCAGCAACAGACTCGACGCACGCAGCACCATCAAGCTCTGAGGACAGGGGGAGTCTGTTCAAAGCCAACACTTTAGACCTCAGCGAGTTACCACAGAGGGTGGAGAGAGAGTTGGAGAAGGAAAGACAGCAGAAGGATGAAGTGGGAGAGGAAAGAAAGGAGGGAAGTACAGAACCAGGGTCCCCCACTAGGAGAGGGGCCGCCTTCTCCTCATCCCCATCCCACCAGAAACTGGGCTTCTCCTACAACAGGGATGCTGACCTCATCAAGAAGAAGAGGGCCAGCCTGCGTCACTCAGAGTCTGAGCCCGCCTCAGAGACCAGCTCCCCTCCAGTCAACCACACAGACACGCCTCCCAAACAGGTAAACACCCAGACGAATAACAGCATTATTGTAAACACACTGCACATATAAGCACACACAAGAAGAATCCAGTTCCTGAGTGCTACGGCATTACTGGGGCAACAGGGCAGATTCAAGCCAGCCACAGCTGCCGGGGCGCCCATACAAAAAGCTTATTTGTTATAAAAAAAATTGTTTCATGGATTTTCCTTGAGTAGAGAAGTGCCAAAAATGTATCAAAGATGAACTCTACGGAATTCCAACCATCTCTTCAAGAGTGACATCATGTTTTTTTGTTTTTATTTTACATCATTTTATGAGAGCGTTTCTTCAACATGCTGAATGATCGAGGGTTTTATTTCGTTGTCTGAAAAATTGCTCGCTTTTGAACATGCAGCCCGAATAAATTGCAGTAATGAGTTAACAGGAATATTCTCCATGTTTTGAGTATAGTTAAAACATGTCCCTTAAGGGTCAGTAAGAGATACATACAACTGTCAAGCAGCAGCTCATTTAAATCCTGTACCTTAAACAACCTCTGTCTTACATTGACTAATTCACATCTTGCTGCTTAATTCAGGTATTAAGATTCTGACAGCAGGTACCTGTCTGGCCCCTAAATGGATTGTTCAGGTTTTTATCCTTGCACCCTGGCTTTGATTGAAACTTTCACAGCAACATCAGTCATAAGACAGAGGATGCGGTGAACATTCATTTCCTCCTGGCGCTCGCTAAGCTTCAAATCCCGACCTCATTGATGCCATTGCAGAGATGACCGTACCGAAATTCTCTCGTTCTGCATTAGATGTTGTCGTCGCCTGTCTCGTTGCCGAGGCCCAGACGCGTTGAGGCCGGCGCCCTTAACATGTGGCGACTTTAGAAGGCACCCAGGAGAACCCCCTGCTTTGACATTTCATTATATTTTTCATTATATTTCTCATCCCTTCAGTTGATGGCAGTTGGCGCCGTGACTGCTCAGGCGTGGCGACGCTTTGCGCAGAGCACACCTCATCTCGTCTCACACACGCACTGGCACGCACCTGTATGCGTGTGCGCACACAGTCACACGGACAAACACCCACTGAATGCATTCCTGCCTGCGTTGGTTAACCCCAGATTACCGCTTCCTGTTTACAAGTCGAAAGGTCACGGGGCAGGCGGGGGGGGCAGCAGGGGGGTTATGACAGCTATGACACCCCATTTTGATCTGCTGTTATCTAGTTAGCGGGATGCATCCTCGCCTGCACCCAGGCCAGATTTGACTTGGTGGAAGGATAAACATGTTTCAGTGTTATAAACAGCTTGGTTGTAATGTTTCTCTGTCTAAGCCGAATGTGAAAGCTCTGTTTGTAGCCCTTTATAATACAGCCGGATTACTCTGCAGATAAAATTCTAAGGTGTGTGTTTTGCTTTCTTGTCAAAGCCGTCATGCTCTCCACACCACTGGACGCAGACAGGGCTGTGGGCCCAGCTGTCCCCATAATGCCAGATCCTGCATAAGGGGGATATTTCTTTCTCCTACATCTTTGACTGCTTCTCTTAATTATGTTCTACCTGATGACTTTATGAGGAAGATATGTGAGAGCTGATTGATACTCTAGGTAGAAATAGCAGCCTTTTTTTCAGTGTTATATTTATTTGTCATATTTGACAGATTACACAAGGTCATTTAATTCATTTGGTAAGAATTATATATTTGAGACAACATTGCCAATGTGATTTGTTGCATTTTTTTGAAAAAAAATACTGTAAAATCTGAAACTGTCTGTGGTAATTTTGGTATTTGGCTACGTAAAGTTAATGCTGTATTTTCTCTTTCAAAGGAGCCAACACCTGCCCCTGTAAGTCCGCCTGCAGAGAAGGTGAGTACAAAGGGAAAAAATATATATTCTCACATTTTTCACTTAGAAACTGCTTTTAAAACCACTTAACACTTGCAAAAAATCGTTTTTAAGAGTCTACAAGCCCTTGTTCCTTATAACCATCAACTGTGCATGCAGGAACATCTTGTTTATGACATAGTTTTATTAGAATTTATCAGTCATTAGCACTGCTTTATGTCCTCACAGTCATTGTTTTTTTTCCGTTGCACACAGAGGGTGCTGTCTCGTCAGGAGGAGCTGAAGGAGAGAGCGAGACTTCTCCTGGAGCAGGCCCGCAGAGATGCTGCCATGAAGGCAGGGAACAAGAACGTCCCCAATTCAGCCGTCAGTGCACCGAACAGGCCCACAAACGTCTGCGATGTAAGTCAAAGTGGTGTGTGTGTGTGTGTGTGTGTGCGTGTGTGTGTGTGTGTGTGTGTGTGTGTGTGTGTATGGACTTTTCTGGGACTGAAACACTGACATTGCTCACTTTGATAGTGTCAGGGAGGTGAAGTCTGAGGTCATTTTTAAGACGTGAATCCCAGCTGAGGACGACTCATTTCAGGTCAGCCTTGGTCTTCAGGTGTCTGAGGAGGGGGCAGTTCGGTCTGACCTCTTCCGTGTGTAGTAACTAAAGCTGTCTACATTGTGAGTTGTGTGTCCCTGACTCTTTGCTGTGAGCTCTGGAGGGTTGTGCAGCATCACCTCAGTGTTCCGAACAGCTAATAGAGTGACCAGCAGCCTCTTCAACACCCTCATGTCACTCCCACAGTTCTGTGTTCGCTGCTCACTACACTTGCAACATGCTGGAAAAGCCTGTCCAAACTGTCTCATCCTCTGGCAGTCCACTTTGTCGAACACTTTATAAAAAGGCTTTGAGAAGGAGCGCAGACTTTTCCTTATTAACTTCTGCTCAGACTCTCTTATGGGCTGCTGAACGTCACAACCCGAACTCATCTCGCTGCCTCTTCTCTCTATATGCATGTCTCTCTCTTTCAGTCTCCGTCCTCGGTCATCTTGACTCTGCACAATTTTTTTGACATCCCGACCAAATTTGCTGCCCCCTCAATTTCCCCCGAACACTGAGTAAATGTTGTACACAAACACCTGTCAGCAAAAGTACATTCATGGCAAACGGGGGGTTAGAATCGCTGTACCGAAGCAAACTAGACCTGAGAAGACGTGAGTGAAATTGCCAGGTCTGAACCGAGCACGCTCCACTGAACATAATATACTGTGGAGGGGGGGGGTGCACGCTGATGGAACAGGAGTTACCCCAGGAAAGCACTGTGGTCAAATCCTCTGTGACGTCTCCAAATGTTTCAGAAAGGAACGGGGGGCAAAAAAAATATGGTCTTGTGAGAATTGTGGCGACAACGGATTTGAGGGTAAAATGAAATAAATACCCTTTAGTAATGAAATATCTAAAAGGCAGCAGCCGCATGCCCCTGCATTTACTGCCTGAATCCTTAAAGATATATATGCCCTTGAATTAGATGGTTTTTAAGAGTGTGTGTTTGTGTGTGTGCATGCTTATGTATATAAGTGTGTTGTCACTGTCTGTGTGTAGGCATGCAAATGTGTGTGTTCGTGTCTGCGTGCAGGCCACAGGAGGAACCATTTCAGCATAATCTGAGCAAGTAAATGAGGAACTTCCAAGGACTGGTGGTGTTTAAAGTCTTCAGAGGAAGAAAGCAAATTAAAAGAGTTTTTCAAAGCCGTCGCAGTGCCGATATATTTCCTTAGCGACAAAAAAGGTCCTCTTCCGTCCCTTCTTGTGTGGCGTGGCAAGATGGCTGACTTCACTTAGATTAGCTCCTTAAAGTAGCCAGACCCAACCCTCTGCTCTTTCTCTCTCCCTGTCCTCCTGATTTCCTTACTCATTTCCAAGGACAATTGGTTAATAACCCCCTCACACACACACACACACACACACAAGCTCCCATGCATAGGGGAAGGAGGGAAAGGAGGAGGGGCGAGAGGGAGATATTGAATTGTTTACACTTTTTTTAATAGAAAACATTGATCAAAGGAATACGACTGGCCTCGAGGCCAGTGTGCTGATAATTGTTAGTGATTCAGATTAGATTACTTGATGTCTTGTTTTGATTAGCGTGTGTGTGTGTGTGTGTGTGTGTGTGTGTCCATGTTATCAGCTGGAGAGGCCCAAGCTTTTCCCATTTAACTCTCTATCCGTCTAAGTAGGTGCTTTGCGGTTTAGCATGCATAAGGTATAATTTAATTCAATTAAAGCAGGCTTCATTCTTCCAGGGAAGTGGCTAATGTGGGGACAACAGAATGATTTGGGCAGAGGGAGAGGAGGGGTCTACATTAGCTGTTTTGGGGGTGCAACATTCAACACACAAATTACAAATCTGTTAGTTTGAGAAGCTTGTGTCTATTAACTAATATCACATCTTACCCAAAGCTGTAGAAGTCATGATTTCTGTGTGACAGTGGAATTCTCTGTATTGCTGAAATGATTAGCATTCGGATAAAAGGATGTTGAAAGATTAACTGACAGTCAAAAATAATCATCAGTTGCAGCCCTGATTGTCCAAACAGAATAAGAACATCTTTTCTAATCAAGATAAGGACTGAAATATGAAAATCATTTATTTTGACTCAGGTATAATCACTGACGTAGAGCACAGATACCAGACCTGAACCTGTCAGGACTCTTTGATATGCTATTTGGTACTTTGCAGGTTTCAATCATTCATTCATCTTCTATTAATTGCAGATGTTTTTTAAAAAAAAAAAAAAAAAATATATATATATATATATATATATATATATATATATATATATATATATGTATATGTATATATATGTATATATATGTATATATATATATATATATATATATATATATATATATATATATATATATATATATATATATATGTATATATCAAGGATTACTCTTTTGGACTCCCCAGCCACACTCTACACATTATATACAAAACTTTCTATCAAAAACATTTCCATAACTCTCTTAAAGAGCAATAAGTGAGCTTTTTTCATTTATCCAGAGAAATAAGGACTATTCAACAAGTTCTGTTCCTCCTGCAAATGATCATTTCTCTCCTTTGTTCAGTCACCAAAAATAAGTAGCTTAGGTTGGAGCATTGACTTCTTACTGTTTAAGTAAGAAGTACTTAATTTAACTGTCACCACTTGAACCATAAACCCTCTCTCCCTTCACACACAGCCTCCTCACACCTGACTGCAGTCTTGCATCGCACTCTAAATGCCCAATATGGTGAATCAAAAACATACAAACTGGTGTACAAACAAACTACAACCTGTGTCTGAGTGAAATTAAATGTAAATGTGAAATTTACATTTGAAACCCAAGATGAATGTAGCTCGATGCAGAACAGTGTGTGTGTGTCTGTGTGTGTCTGTGTGTGTGTGTGTGTGTGTGTGTGTGTGTGTGTGTGTGTGTGCGCGCGCACGCGTGTGTGTGTGTGTGTGTGTGCGCGTGTTTGTGTGTGTGTAGCCCTGTTCTCTTGACCTATGCTCTCCCTCCTGCCATCCCTAATTGTAGCCCACAGTGACTGGTTCTTTCATCTAAGGTCACAGGTTCAGTTTTCTCTCTTTCTCTCCCTCCCTGTCTTCTCACTCACTTTCTCTTTCTCTCTCTTTTTGTGTCCATCTATTTTTTTTCAACCCCATTTACTGTCTTTCTTTCCTTCTGTCTGCCTGTTCTTTGTATTTCCCTGCCTCATCTCGTCTTCGTTTTCTCTCCACCCTTGTTGTCTGTCCTACTTTCTGTGGCCTTTTATGGACAAGAGGCACTATTACTAATAGTTTGTGACCCCTCCACCTCTTCCTCCTCCTTCTCCTCCTCATAGGTGGCCTTCACAACATATCAGCAGTCAAAGAGCAGATGTCTTGTAATGTTGTAATGTCACCACCCCCTACCCACGCAGCACCCAGATGGGTAATTAATGAGCTTTCCTAAAACTATCTGAGGCCGGGACTTTATTCTCTCATTTTTTTCTTATTGCAGACATCCCATTTTTGTTTGTCTTTCTTTCTCTCTTTTAGTTCTTCCCACTGTTATTACTTTAATGCAGAAGTGTGTGTGTCTGTCTGTGTGTGTCTGTGTGTGTCTGTGTGTGTCTGTGTGTGTCTGTGTGTGTGTCTATTCGCTTCAGGTCTTCTCATCCATTAGCAGATGAGAACAGTAATTTCACACCGGCCTGGCCAGGCTAATTATCAGGATCCACACTTGGTTTGGAGGAACTGTATGAATGTGTGTGTGTGTGTGTGTGTGTGTGTCTGTGTCTGTGTCTGTGTCTGTGTCTGTGTGTGTGTGTGCGCATGTGGTCGCACAAGCATATTCTCCTGTGTGTGTGTGTGTGTGTGTGTGTGTGTGTGTGTATGTGTGTTTTGCATAACTGTAAAGCAAAAAATATGTGTGTGAAAGTAGAAAGCACCTGTGTACTTTTGCATTCTTTCAAGTGTGTGTGTGTGTGTGTGTGTGTGTGTGCTTGTGGTATGCGTTGGAGAGTGCACGCAAATGTCTTGGTGTTTTCCAGGTAAGAGAGTTCCCCTGCTCACTGACTCGTTGTGATTCCTATAATTGGGTCCCGTTTGATTTTTGCCGACCAGCACCCCGTCCACCGCCTCCTCCTCCTCCTCCTCCTCCTCTTTCTTCTCCTCCGCCGCTCCCTCTCCTCTTCTCAGGAGTGGAGGGGGACTCCTGCGTTTCTGCTGTTGTGACCTGTGGGTGTTGTCATCCACTCCCATCTGCTGTCTGCCCTCTGATCCTGACTTGACTGCATTCATGTCCTCATTTTCTCCTCCACGCTCCCCCTTTTTTTTCCTTTCTTTTCTTTCTTTCATTTGTGTCACTGGTGGCCAAAACAAAGCCCTCTGGCTGAACCTCTGCATTCCTAAAGGTCCTGAGTTGTCTGAGTTATTCTGTTCGTACTGTATTTCATCCAAGTGATTATAAAAAAAATATGCACATTATAAGTGGCTTCTTGTTACCTGGCTGTTGGCCTTAATTACAGAACAATGGCAAATTTAGGCAGCTAATTATCATAGCAACACACAAGAGTTTGTGTCAGTGTTGAGAGGTAGATATTCTTGCTAATAGTAGCATTTTGTTGTTATACTATTTACTATTTAATGCTGTCTTTATTAGAGACTCAGGATTCAGATAAAAGACAGGACTTTCCATAGAATAAATTACATACAAAAAACACAATAAACGCAAACAAAGTATATATTGGTGTCTGTAATATTTTGTTCACAACCGGGATTGTTAGTGTGTGGAGCTCAAATTGCAACATAGCTTTTTGTCTAACAAATATCAGAACACTGTTAGTATACTTACCTGCCCTATCTTTGCAACATAACATAACCCTGTAATCATTACCTTCTCTAAGGATGTTGTGTTTTCACTTGTGTCCATCTGTCGTTTTGTTACCACTATGTAACAAAATGACAGATGTAACTATATATGTAACTATACTAATACTACTATGAAAATGATTTTCCACGAAACTTGAATGGAGGATCTGTCTCAGCCCAAAATAGACCACATTTACTTTTCATTTACGGATCCAATAATTTTTTCTCACTGCTGTTACTATTGCAATAATTTACATTTCTGTTAATTTCTCAGGGGATGATAAGATGAACTAGGAGAAGATAAGATAAGATATGGCTTTTTTGATCCCTCACTGGACAAATTCAAGTAATTGAAAAAGGACAGAAGCAAGACAAAACAGAAATCGTAAAATACGCAATAAAATAATAAAAAATGCAAAAGGAGATTTAGGTTGCTGGTATCAATAAGTGAGCACAAAAGGGGACTGGAGGGTCCTTGGCTGAGTTATGCACTGTGCCATCTTAGTTGATGATGTGACACCTCCAGAATACAATTACTGTAACAGTAGAATATATGTGTTTGAAAAAAACATCGAAGGAGGCCACGGGTAAAGGCCTGTCTTAGCAGCACATTTTTAAAAATGTCTATTTTGCAAATGCTAATAAAGCCTTGTGCACTCTCATTTTTTGACCACACTTGTCCTTTACACCCCTCCTCCTTCTCCTCTACCTCCTCCTCCTGTCTTCTCTCCTTTTCAACTTTCTTCCCAGCGGTAATAGTTTTTTTCCAGGTCTCATTTTGATGTGGCTGCCGTCCCTTTCTTCTTCCAGCTCTCCCTTTTTTTTCCTTTCTCCTCTTCCTTTTCCTCCAGCCCCCCCTCCTTTTCTCTCACTCTCTCTCTTCTTTTTGAAGAAACTGCCCCTAATGAAACTAAATAGTTTGGTGGGCAGTTTCTTTGGACTGTGTGTGTGTGCGTGCGTGTGTGTGCATGTGTTGGAGTGTGAGGGTATGTGTCGTGGCTGAATTGGCAGGAGTGGAGATCAAAGGCTGTCTCTAAATTGAGTGTGTGAGCATGTGTGTGTGTGTGCGTGTGTGTTAACGAGCAAGAGAAAGACAGCTCTCTCAATTGCATCACAAGAGCTGATCAAGCCATCAGAGAGGAAAGCTGTAATACACACACACTTACATACCTCTTCTGTACACATGTACCTCTCTCTTTCTCTCTTCACTCTTTGTCAAGTTATCACATGCCTCATGTTCACGTTTGACCAAGTGGAAGTGCCAAATGTTTCCCACGTCCATCCTGTAGCCCTGTTCTCTCTCTCTCTCTCTCTCTCTCTCTCTCTCTCGTTCTATTTCTTAAAGCCGCTTTGTTGGATAAAATATGCAGGAGTAGTTCGACAGACAAGAGAATATTTAATGTTCATTGCATATGAAATTATCGTAATCCCACTTGATTAGTGCAGAAAGAATTTGTTTTAGGATTTGAAAACTTAAATTACTCCATGTGTGCGTTTGTGAGATAGAGTTTAGCAATGTGTACATACATTTAATAGTCAAGATATTTTGCCGTCTTACTGTATGATTTCACATATCTCTGATTATACTGATAGTTAGAAAACTTAACACGGGAAGTCGGGCATTTTTTTGTATTTTCACTGTATGTAAAGAAATGTGAACATTGAGAAATGCACACAAATAACAGATAAAAGCAGCACAGTTGTTGCGTTTTAATGCATAGTTTATGTATATATATATTGATACAATACACGAGAAAACTGTTCTGTAATGATGTCATGATAATAATTTTCATTCCCAAATGCTGCTGACACTTGCAGTGACAAGGACTTGCATTCTACTGCACTGATGCTCTTCACACGCTGTAGTGCTCTTAGGGATTGTGTTTGACCTGTCATCTGACATCAAGGATGCAATGTATATACTTAATACTGTACTTAATTCTCCCTGGAATTCGTCTACTGGTTTGACACACTGCATTCACAGTCTGAAGTATGTGGTAAAACTTGAAAATGAACGAGGTGTTAAAGGAACAACACAGGTTAAAGGTTTTGCCACTTCAGTGCTGTTGAGCTGATAGTTCCCGGGGCGTTGGAAAATACTTCCAGGACAGCGGACCTGGAAGTACTGGTACAAGGTCCCTGCGGCTGTAATGAAAGTTATGTTCCTGAATTCATGGAAAACTTCCTGAGGTCAAAAGGGGGCCACACTTTTTATGTGATTAAATTACACTCATGAATACAAGAACAAATTCACAATTCACAAAATGTAACATACGAATATCAATAATTTATTCTAAATGTATTAGTCACTACTTTCAAAACAGACAACCTTGTCCCCATATTACACCTAGTGTACAATCTGCTTTTCTTCCAGTTTTCTGCTTTTAAAGGATCTTTTGCACTTACAGGTTACTTGTGTTTTGCTGTCACCCACCTTCACAATGTTCAGCTCATGTTCTCCGTCTCTTTCTTTCTACCACTCTTCTCTTCTCTCTCCCTTCTCTCTCTCTCTCGCCCCAGTAATTATCCTGTCTATTTAAAGGGCAAAACCTTCCCATCTTACTCGCCTGTCACAGTGACGACTTTTCTTTGTGTGTGTGTGTGTGTGTGTGTGTGTCTGTCTCCATGCTCGGCTCTACCTGTTCTACCTGTCCTACTGTACAAGTGCCCTTGTTAAACATACAAACATGCACACATGCACACATACACACATACTGAGGACAAACTATTAATTCAAACATGAAACCACAGTTAAACAGAACCTCAGAGGTCAAACACACACATTTATTTACTCAAAAAATGTCAGCTTGATATTCCATACACACACACACACACACACACGCCTTTGTTCTGTAAATTTGTGACACACATTCAGCACATCAATATTTGTTGTATTCTTACAAATACAAACAATGTTCTCTGTAAAATACACACGATTTGAAGTGTTTTGCACTATGCCTTTTACATGTGCACTCATGCTCACGCTGCAGTGGTGTCAAAATGATATTATTTATATTTAGTGTTTATTTTAATAAAGGACAAATTCATGGCATTTTCCCAAACACACAGGATACTAAAGACAAAAACACATAGACAACATTAGAAAACACAAAATTATACAACAAAACAGCTTAATGAAAAGCATATTCACAATTTTTGGATAAAACTGTTTAAACTTTGATTTAGAAACACACATCACATAAAAAATACTACAAAAACTACAGAACACGCCAACATGACATCTCTGCCCAAAAGCCATTCACACAGACAACCACACATGCACGTATACACTGACACACAGGTACACGTCCTGTGCTTCCACACCACTTCCACACTGACATCTTTCAGATTTTTTTTATTTATGTACATATAACACACACACACACACACACACACACACACACACACACACACACACACACACACACAGACCCCTATCATGGGCACGCACCCGTCGAATCATAATTAGGCCGTGTCCTGGTTCTTTGATAGCCATGTACAGTGGCTCTTCTTTAATTCTTTATCAAATGCATTGATCGCTGTGGGCCTCGCATGCTCATTGATCCGCGCACTCCGTCTGGAGCCAGCCGATAAGCTCTCTCTCCCTCTCTGTCTCTGTCTCTGTCTCTCTCTCTCTCTCTCTCTCTCTCTCTCTCTCTCTCTCTCTCTCTCTCTCTCTCTCTCTCACTCTCTCCCTTGCTCTCTCTCTCTTTCTCGCTTTATCAAAAATTGAGCAATAATAGGTTTCAAATGTAATAGATTTATAAATCTGGTACATGTAATTTTTTTTTTTAAATGCTTATATTGGTCCCATGAACCCTATCACTCCCTACCTCAAAGAATATGTTGCTGGTTGTCCATTTTACCCTCATCCTCTTTCTTAACCTGACCTGACACGTCATTCATTTTTAAAAAAATGATCTTCCAAAGATTATCTTTCATAATCAGTGTTGTTAATGCTCAAGCTAAGTGTTAGCTTATTTAAAATATGAACAGTAGGAACAAAGAAATTGCTGGTTCACTGCTACAAAAAACCTTGATACTTGAATTACTGAAAATCAGTACAGTACAATGTAAATGTCTAAATGCTGTGATAAGCCTCTGTGCTAACTGCTAACCAGGAATCTAGGTGGAGATCTACAATTAAAAAAATACTTAATTGTTTTAGAAGAGACATTTTGTGTGTCGGTATGTTTTCCGTTATTAGATAATTGGGAATACTAAGAGTACAATAAGTCGTAAACGTGAAAGCAGGTAGATTAGCTGTTGTGTGTTTACTGTTGTGGTGGGATGGCTTCAAATGAAGTTTGAATGAGTTCTACCTGCATCTGCATCATGTCTGGATCACCAGTCTGGCATTTGAAACAATGTTTTGGAGTGTGTGATTACACAGCTATGTGATTGTTTTTTTGTGTGTGTGTTATGTTGCTCTTTAGGACATGTGTGTCTGTGTTAGTGAGTGTGTGTGTGTGTGCCTGGACAAGATAGAGACCTAAAGCACCTCTTGACTGTGAATTAGCCTGTCATGACAAATGTCTGGAGCTGCATGACTGGCTGCCAGACTGGCTGGCTATCTGGGAGGTTGGCAAACCCTTTTAGATAGTGATTGTGTGTGCATCCCTGTGTGGGTGTGTGTGTATGTGTGTTTATGTGGCATCACTCTGTGCCCACGCCAGGCCTCTGTACATGACCAGTGGTGCATGTCCTCCCTCCCTCTTTCTCCTTGCCCAGAAAAGAGCAACCAAGGCGACAACCTGCTCCCCCTGTTCAAAAAGAGCTTCCAGAGCGGAGAGGGGGTCCTCACCCCAACGCCAAACCCACAGTGGAGTCCTCTGTCTCAGCCTTGCACTCAACCGTTTAGCCTCTCTTCCCCTGGAGGTTCCCAGCAGTCGATGGAAGACACAGTACACGATTGTTCTTGCTGTCGCCATTTAAAAAAAGAAGTCTCTTCACCTCCTGAGTCTTCATTCTTGAAGCTGTGCTACCCACTGACCACCAGCTGACACGTTTTCTCTCCTCCTTTTTCCTACTTCTTTTTTCATCCTGGCTTTGATCATGCAACGACGCGGCTGGTTGGCTTTGTGCGTTCTGCTTTTTTCAGAGTTGAGTCCCGGCGGCTTTTACATCCACTGGCTGTTAGTTTCCTGTGTTGCCAAATAAAATGGCTGTATGTGTTTGTTTTCCCTGTTACGCATGATATCCATCGCCACTTTCCAAGTTGGAAAAGGCCAGCGTGAGCATAATTTTTTTTCTTACGTAATGTCCACTAGATGGCATGTCATCACCACTTGGTCAACAAGCAAATTAAAAAAAGGTTCCGGTATATTGTGTTCCGGCAGAAAATTGGGATGTCAGTGTTGGCAATGGTTGGGTGGCTGACGACAAATCTCAATTGGTCCGACAAAGAGAATTTTACATTGCCCAAAGTAATGAAGGAAATCATTTGCCCCATTGTGTCCAACTACTCTCATATCTGATGTTTATCTTAGCCGTCTAAGATTGTCTACAACAAGCTTTACTTTTACAGAACATGTTTTTGTCTCCTTTTGAAAAAACGAAACATTAGCTCTGCCACAAGTTAGCCTTTCAGTTCCTGTAGTTGAATCTGTGATATATAAAAACAGGAATATTTGATCCTAGATCTTGTCACAGATCACATATTGTCCTTTACACAACAAAAAGACTCTCGTATCATCTCCTCTACTCTCCCTCCAAACACATACTCATATTTCTAATCAGTGGCTCTGTAGCTGACCGACCTAGGCGCTAGTCAGATGCATTTTCCTGTAGCGTTAATCCTAGCCTCTGGATAGTCAAAGTCAATTTCCCATTTCCTGTCCCCAAAATGGCCAACAACAATACGGGATGTTTTGGAGTGTGTTGGGGACCAAGCTGTATGTGTGTATAAAAATATATATGTGTACTCTATATGCATACAACACACACTTGCGCACTTAAATTGGTAGTTGTATCCATGTCTGTAAAGGCCAGATTGGATATCAGAACCAGTCTGTAGCCGGAAGGCCATCAGTGACATTACTGGTTATCATATTACATTTATAAAAGCAGGGAGACGCCTGCCTAGAAAACTTTGTAAGAGAGAAAGAAGTGAGGATGGAAAGAGAGAAATATTGTAAGAAAAATTAAATGGCAAGTATAAATATATAATGCAGAATTAATTTTTATGTCATGTCACCAACCATCATTACTTTATTAAAAGACACAGATTGACTCGGGAAACCTCAACGCCTCCTTCTGGCCTTCATCCTAACCGATTTTGAGATTGTCTTGCAATTGATCGCTGAATCCACTGTCTTCTTTATGAAAACAGAGATAATTTCCATGAGCTTCTTCAAACGGATATTTCAGCCATCAGCCCTTGCATGTTTCTTGAACTACTCTACTACTAATGATTCTGTCCTTTTTCTCAAACATGCTTTAGAAATCCACTCTGATCTTCCTGTTTCCTTCAATTTTTCACCTATTTCTATGCATATATTCAAATCAAAGTTTTAAGAAAGCACTGGGTTCATCCCCATTTTTTTAGGAACAGTAGCAGTATTGCAAAGATTACCTGTCTAGTGGCATTCCACAGGAGTCAGTCTTAGTTCTTCTATTGTTTTCCATTTGTACAACGTGCTCTGATCACATAAATGTTTACACAAATGGAAATATAATAATTAGCTGTATTGTTCATTAGACTTTGTAACCCTGGTCTTGTATTTAAGCCTGTTCACTGGATGTTACGTTATGGATGTTACAGAATATCCTACAGAAACAGCAAGCAAAGTTTTGAATCTATTTATCAAACCCCTGTAATTCTTCCCAAAGCTCTCTCTGTCAATGTCAAACCCGCTATGGATAATCTAGCTTGAACTTGAAGTCCTGCTTGTGAATCAATACAAAAATACGCAATATTTAGTTGTATAATTCTGTTAATTGTTTCCTGGAGCTGTACTGAATGAGATCTTGCTAAGTATTGTTATGTTTGACATTCAATGCTTTCCTATAAGCAAGTATAAACACCCGCTTCTCATCTTTCTACCCTCCACACTTTTTATCTCTCTTTCTGTCTCTCTCTCCCTCTCTTTATCAGTCTCTCCTCTCTCTAAGGTGTGTTCCCTTCTCCCTGTGGGCATCCCCCTTGGCTCTCTCTCTCTCTCACACACACACACACACACACACACACACACACACACACACACACAGAGTGCATTAGGGTTGCTGTCATTTACAATACAGCCCCATTGTCCCAACCTAACAATGGCTACAAACAAACAATTGACATGGAAATGGAGAGATGTAGCTCATTAGCGGGCGCTGCTTGTTTTGTTAATGGATAAATGGGCGGCTTCAATAGGCCAGCCCTAAAACCCCTGCCTCAATATGGAGAAGCCTGATTAACAGGAAACCACAGGGAGGGAGAACAGTGACAGAGAAATGCAGCTTCACTCTCCCTTGGGTCACATGTGGTCCTGTATGTTTGGTGAAGAGGGGGTGCAAGGTGGAGTTTTCCGAGTGTGTTTGTGTTGTGTGTGTTTGTGCTCAGGTTGAAGTTGTGTAAGACGTGTTTGTGGGTGTGAGCGCAAGGTGGAGTTTGTGTTAACACGCCTCTTAACTTCTGTTGTTTTTGTACGGGCTTAAGCGATGGATGCTGGATTTGAAACAGTATTTTTCATCACAGTCTCTTGCAGATTGAATAATGTGGTGAATTTCTCCTCAGCTGCCACAACGAAAGTCTTAAAATATCTTAACCCAACAGCCTCAATGCTTTTTAAATCAGTGTGCTCTCTTATAACTTTACACCGTCTGCTTTGGATTACTTGAATATTTCGGTGCTCCTTTCACAAATTCACATGATGGTTTACATACGTCATTTGGAATATCCTGTCATCTTCCCCCTGCTTACCGATGTACTTACAGCCTATGCATTGAGTGCGCTTGTGTGTGCTTGGTTGGGTTGTCGTCACTTAAGTGTTTGTCAGTTGACATCATCAAGGTTTTCCTGTTTGCTCTTTAAGTGTGTGTATGTGTGTGTGAGGTGGTGGCCTGTGCTATCAGTAGGATCAGATTGGATCGGCCTGAAAATGGCATTTCTGCCATTACTCTGATGGTGACGGCTCAATACTGTATGTCTAGTGCCAAGATGAGGTGTGTGAGTGTGTGTGTGTGTGTGTGTGTCTATCTATACACTCCTAACTCCATAATGCACAATATGTGTACATCCATTTTGATAATAAAACTTCTTATTGTGTATTTTGTGCTGACTGGTGTGTGGCTGTGATATTGTGTATGTCTTGCATACAAAAGAATCAAGAATCCCTGCCCTCTGCCTGAATTCCCTTCTGTTCGTATTATTTTGCTGTGTTTGTGACATTTCTTGGCATCAACGATTCTGGAGAAAAACAGCTGATGCTTGAGTCTCATTCCCAGGTCACTTTAAAGCAACATTACGTAGAAATTGGCATTTTGTGCAACGTGGGGCCCAGCACAGTTTCTGCGTGCGACACCACTGTTGTAATACAAATCCCAGGTCTGGCAGAATTTGTCAGATGTAATGTAGGTGATAAATACGAACGTAATTCATTATGTCATAACGATGTTGAAAATGTGTATCTTGAAGTAAACATGTAACGCTGTGATCTGATCCTCTCACAGAAGTTACATGGTGCAGAAACCAGTTATGGGGGGCGAAGTGGCTAAGACAGAGACGCCATTCACCCCATTTCAAGACACTGTACCATCAAAATGATTTTGAAGCTGTTATTTTAAGATAGTAGTAACATTATGTTGCTTTAATATCTAACTGCATAAGAGTCACTGAAACGCCTTTGTTCATGTTTTTGTTAATATTTTTGTGTGCAGGAGAGGGACGCAGAACGACGGAGACAGCTGAGAGAGCGAGCCAGGCAGCTGATAGCTGAGGCTCGATCCGGAGTCAAGATGTCCGACATGAGCCTGCTGGACACGTCCAGCATGGACAGAGGCAAGGGCAGCAAAGCGAGCCCTGCTGGAGGTCAGCACACACCTAAACACCTGTCTGCAGAAGCAAACATACACATACAGAGCTTTATAAATTGTACTTTTTTAATGAACATACTTTCAGAGTTTGATAAGAAGGCCTTATATTGATACACACACTTGCTAATACTCATAAATCCCACTAATAGTCATTAACTGTAATACAAAGGAAAAGTCACACTAGCATGCTTTTAACATACTTACTTTATTCATCCACACATGCCATGACTCACATTTCCATTATGCTCTCTAAAGGGGTTCTGTTTAATCCTCAGAGAAAAACAAAATGCCATTTGAGTCCGGCCGCGGGTCTAAAATGCACCACCCTCATATTTACAGCCGCAATTTACCCCGCGACTCCTCCTTCGTCTCGTTCGCCCAGTAATTGTTAATCAACACAACACATAGTGCGTCCAAATTATGCTCAAAACACCAAACACTTCTAATGATGGCTTGCAGGGGTAGCAACTGCTACCATGTACATTTCCTACTGCTTTCCATTTCCTTGAAATTGGGGTTATTATTATAATGACCATTATTAGGAGTCTCTAGTTGTTTGTTTCAGATTCCTCCACATTGCACCCTCTTTTGGTTGTACTGTTCGTGTAGATCGGGTGCACTGCATGCAAATGAGAGGTGAGGTTGAAGACAGGTGAGGATAAAGAGTGCATAAAGTTGAGGATGCAGTATGAGTTCTATAGTGGACTGAGGAGAAAGAGCGCAGAAGCCTCTTGATATGATGTCAATCAACTAATTGACTGATCAACCAATCATTGCAGCTCTGGTGACAGGATTATATATAGAGTGACAGGAAGAAGGACAAGTAGGGAGGTCAGAATAGCCGCCTTTCGAGTTCAGAAAAGGGATGAGGGAAACAAATCGAAAACTAATAAACCCTAAACAAGAAGAAGTGAGATCTGCAACTTGTTAGGTGAAACGACAGAAGAAAGACAGCGAGGCAGAGGAAGGGTAGCACTTGATTTATTTGCTCTTTCAGCTTTTCTGAATTGGACTAATTGTTGATCTCATTAAAAATGGAGTTGGAGGAAAGAACGGAACAAGAGAGGAGGAGGAGGTGGTGAGGAGAAGAGAGAAATGCTGTTGGCTGTGATACACAAGGCCTGCCGAGCAGAACGGCTAATCCTAGCCCCCACACTCTCTTTTTCTCTCCCTCTCTCTGCCTTTCTCCCTCTCTCCCCTCAACACCATTCACGGTCCTTTAATGCAGCTCGGGCTGCCCCCTCCAAGTGTCTGCCCGCAAAGAAACTTTCCAAACTCCATCACCATGGCCTCCCATTAATTAGGCCCCAGCCAGCCACGCAGGAACGGCGCTTGCAAGCACGCTCCGCATCGTAGCTAGCAAATTAGAAAAAAAAAAAAACAGGAAATGCTGTTATTGTGATTCTCCCTCCTTCTCTCTTTGTTCTTGGTCTCTCTACCCACCAAGTAGTAAATAACAGAGGAGGGAGCCCGCGATGTCAGACGCTGTATACCGATTGTTTTGTTTTAATCCATGGTGGGTTATCCATGCAGCTAGAGCTGCTCAGGTCTCCATTTGAGTTTCTGCTAACATGTTTTTCTCTTTTGGTCCTAATGTGGAGACACTGTTGTTTCTATTGAGCCCCTCAGGAGACTTAATGGAATATGTGCTTTCATGTTTTCTCGGTTTTTGTTTGCCCTACCTCTTTTATGTGGAACAAGAAAGGCAGGCAGCAGATCTCTGAATGAGGGGATTTAAACCGAGGTCTCAGTTTCACTTTGCGTGTCAGATATTTGTGAGCCCACAGACATAGACAGACACTAATCAATCACAGTCCCTCCTCGTCACTCAGGTGGAAATTGCTGCCGGTTTGCGCTATTTATTTTGTTAAATATGAGAATTATTGATTAGTTGCACACAGAATAACAACCCTGCAGAGACACACAGAGTCTAATGAGTGCACTACAAATTGGGTGATGATCTTTTTGCAAACAGAATGAGTGTCATCATCCCATCAAGTGTGCTGGAATGCTTAAGTAGACGAAGGGGAGAGGACATGTTATGGTGGATTATACTTTTTGAGACGTTTAAGACGAGGATTACTGAATCGGGTCACTTCACATGTGCTCTTATCACAGACTGCTGTTAACACAAACTAACCAAGATTTTTTTTTTCTTCTCTTCTCTCCGTGTCTTCATTTTGGTCTTTTTATTCCTTTTAACACATTTCCTTTCACTTCTCTTAAATTCATCCCTATCAAATCCTTTCTGACATCCTGACTTCCTCTCCTTTCTAACACTTCCTTCCCTCTGTCCCACTCCATATCCACAGATTTTTTGGATGGAGTGAGAGGTCATCATGAGGGTGATGCCGTTGATGGTGAAAGGGGTGAGGATGGTGAAGAGGGGAGGGCTGAGGAAGAGCAGCTCCATTTTGGTGGTGGTGCTGCTTCTGCTGCTTCTACTGCTGCTTCTACTGCTGCTGCTGCTGATGATGATGATGATGATGATGATGATGATGATACTATTGCTGCTGCCACGTCTGCGTCTGCACTGGTTACTAACCCACTGCCAATGGAGGCTCTTCTTCCAACCACCTCCAGTACCCAGGGGCCCCTGGAGCTTACTAACCCTGGCTCTGAGCTAACTTCTCTGGGTAAAATCACTGGCTGCGGCTGTGCAGCGCTGCATGTCTTGTCTGTCTTCTTCTAACTAACTCATTCACATGCTTGGATCTTCTTTCATGTATTTCCAGCATGTTCAGTGGTGATTTTATGATCTTGCTGGCTTATGTACCCCAATTACTTCGCAAATTCTTTACTTCTTGAATTCTCCTTTTCCATTCATAAACTCATTGAAAGTATGCCCATATTTTCAATTATGGAGTTGATACGCACAAAAATATTAACGGAGAAAACAAGGCAAGCCAATTAGATTTGTACAGCATATTTCATACATGAAGGCAATTAATGCCCTTTTAAAAGATACAAATACAGCAAAGGTGAAAGATGTAAGTACAGGCAAGCGATTCAAGTCTCTTGAATTTAAAAGTAAACTAGTGCAGTGAAAATTGAAGAATAAAAAAAGTTGAAATAGCAAAATATATATCAAATACTCATGTATTGAGATGTGAAATTAAGTAAATTAAGCCAAGAGCTAAACTAAGGTGATTACTTTTTAGCCATCACAAACAAAAGAACACAGTTAAAAACAGTTACATTCAAGAGCAGAGTACTTTGTAACCACGGTTTTATATCGACCAATTTTTTTTTTGTCTTTCAAAGCAATGCAGTTTAAATATTTATTTCGGACCAGTCATGTAGTCTAAACTGCCCTAATCAAAATTTTTACTTTCACCCTGCATTTACGCTCACACTTTGCCTTGTTTCATCATTCGGCCACACACTTAAGCGCATGCTGTGTATCTGTCAGTGCATCATCGTGAATTATCCCCTGTCCCCTGCATCCTATTAGCTCCATAAGCATTGGTGCTTCATATAGAAGGAGCTAAGTTACAATACACATTTGTTGAGTGTCACGGTCTTGTTGGTGTTTTTCCCACATTCTCTTTCATGAGAAACTTCTTTAAGTAGTAATTAAAAAAAACTCAGAAAAAGTGCTCCCCAGACAAAAATAAAAATCATATCTTCAGGAAAGCATTTGCTTGAATCTTCAGAGGTAAAACTAATTAATTTGTTTTGTGTTTAATTTATTTTATTTGCTTCCTCAATTTCCTGCCGATGTGAGATAGGTGAGAGTACAGTGAGGCACCAGAAGAAACAAACATGAAAACGGGCGAATGCTTCCTCCAGCTTTGAAGTGCAGTATCTCTGCACTATTTGTTTTTTTTATGTCGCTCTCTTTTTTCTTCTTTGTTGGTGGTTATTTTTATGTAGTGAGGAAAGGAGTGGATGGTGGTGATTGTGCCAGTAAAGTAGCTGATACCACAAATAGATGTTCTGTTTTTGTAGCTGCCCAGATCCTTCACCCCACCTCCTCCTCTCTGTATCTGCTGCTTCTGTTTTAGTGCACACTGTTTGTGAGTCCGTCCATGTGTGTCTTTGTATGTCCTTGTCTGTTTGTGGTGACAAAGTTAAAGAGTGTGTGTCTATGTCTGGCATCTGTATGCATGCATCATTGGATATGTGTGTGTGTGTGTGTGTGTCTGTGTGTCACAGAGGGAGGTGACACATGAAACGGTTGCCCTCCTGTTCTTTCATCTTCCTCAGTGCAGTGGTCTGTCCTGGCAGGGGAGCTGTGGTTACCAGTCCCTGGAAAATAAAGCTGTATGGAGCTACTAGAAGGCAGAGAGAGAGAGAATGAAGGAGCAGGAAGGGAAGAAAGACTAGAACAGACAAATTAGGAATGGATGGAGGTTAAGGTTTGATAGATGGAATGAGAGGCAGGACGTCTTGCACGATAGTTTGGAGAAAACCTAAAACAACCAAGTTGATTAGGGGTTTTAACACAACATAATAAGGTAGTAAATGTTAGTGGTTTGCTGAGAGAGAAGCTTATTTTGACATAGCAAGAACATCAAGTTAGTAGTCAAAGGCATCCATGTATTATGTTGCAGAAATAGACCAGAGTTTGTGGTAGTGTAATAATTTTACCACCTGATTTTTGTCAATGGGGATCAACTAAATATTATAAACTCTTGAGAAAGTCAAGAAGAACAAACACTTAAAAAATGAATCAGTTTCTCGCTCCCTCCGTCTTGTCCTGTTCTCACTTTGGTGATATCACTGTACACTCAGTTCCTCAGCAGCTCTCTGCAGTACAAACAGGACTTAAGGCTGCAGAGTCTGTCCAGATCTCTATCTCTCTCTCACATCATATATATACACTATTCTGTATATCTCTTCTCACTCATGTGTTAGTGTGTATGTTCCTTATCAATTGCTTTGCCAAAGTGTGTGTGTGCACATGAATGCAAACTAAGTTGTCTCACCTTTCTTAACTTTCTTAGTGTGTGTGTGTGTGTGTGTGTGTGTGTGTGTGTGTGTGTGTGTGTGTGTGTGTGTGTGTGTGTGTGTGTGTGTGTGTGTGTGTGTGTGTGTGTGTGTGTGTGTGTGTGTGTGTGTACTGTCCGTCTTTGTTAAATTTAAATGTCAGTACTGTAGTTTCTCTGTAGCTGTTTTGCTCTTTTATATTTGTTTATGTTCCGTCGTATTTTTGATGTATGCACACACTCTTTGTACTCATTATCCTCTTGTTCTCCCTCTTTCTCTCTCCAGGAACAAACAGTAAGCATCCGGATCTGAAGCTGAAGAAGCTGGTGGACGTCAGCCCAAGAAGAGTCACGTCCCCTTCATCCCCATCCTCCACGTCCTCCTCATCCTCGCCCACTGCCTCCTCCACCTCCCCACTCAGCCCCACAGAAGGACACGAGGTACGCACATACTCACCTCAAAACATCCACCGGGCGTCTTTATTTTCTTTCTTTTTTCTCCCCACCTCTCTTTCCTTTTATCTCTCTCTCTCTCTCATTCTGTCTCTCCACACCATCAAAGGGTCATCCAATCAATCAGGTCCGACTGACCCCAGTTGTCAGCCGGCTGACCCTGTGTACTCATCAGTCAGTCGGACCACTTCATGTAAGACCATAGTTTATCCCCCTCGTGTCCATATGAGTCCGTCTAAAGCCATGAGACACACACACTGGCATCGTAATGCTCAACATAACCCGTCTATTGACTATGACCTTTTCAAACAGTTGGTGTGCGTGTGTGTGTTGTGTGTGTTGTGTGTGTGTGTGTGTGTGTGTGGATAGGTGGAGTAGGGGGTTGTTGCTGAATGTGTCTGTATCTTCTGATGTGAATATTGAGTCAACAAGTAGTCAGCCAGTCTTAACATCAGTTTAATTGATTTTGAATGTCAAGTGGTATAAGGTGTGTGTCTGTGTCTCTGTGCGTGTGTGTGTGTGTGTGTGTGTGTGTGTGTGTGTGTGGGTGTGTATCTGTGTGTGTGTATGACTGTCAGTACAAGTGAATCCCTCCATGCTTATGGCAACACAGGGTGTCTTTGATCATCGATTCACATAAACTCCCTCTTGTGTTCAGAGCCTAAAAGGCTTAGTCCTTTATGGCCAAAGGAGTGTGTGTGTGTGTGTGTGTGTGTGTGTGTGTGTGTGTGTGTGTGTGTGTGTGTGTGTGTTACCATTTGACCCTCACAGAAGTAGAATCACCATTTGGTTGAGTCCTAACCCCTGTCTAAATCACCATACTGTTTTTAAATGAACTATCAACTTCTTCCGAGTCAGCACCTTACATGGCTCCTCTACCGCCATCAGAGTATCAGTGTGTGGTTATGTCGCGGTGAACGTGAAGTATTACACGCTCTCGAGTTAAAGGCCCTTTATAAATCCATGATACGTAACCGGCCAATCTTAACAGAAGTAGATGTTGACTATAAGGATGTAGAACTAGGGATGAAATCTTTCCTTTGATTAATCGACTACCTTGACAATCAATTATCAGTTAATCATTTATAATGATTTTGTTTGATGCAAAATCAAAGTAGGCTATTTTAGGAGTTAAAAGAATACATAAAGTAAACACCAAGTTAGTTGATTGATAAATTAAATAATCAATCACTCCAGGAGGTTGTGAGGTCAGAATTGCAGATCTTTGTGACTTCTGCATTGACTGAGTCCGATCACCACAGCTTTTCCACAAGTTTGACAAAATGTTGTAACAATTCTGTGTTTGGACAAAATGGCAACAGAATTCACATGGATTTGAAATCACAACTTCCTGTGTAGACATGGCATAAAAACTTAATTTGAATTGTGTTGTTAATACATTTTATGTGATTAATCAGTTAATGATTAACCATTAACATCCTGCCTTAGAACTAGAGTTTGAAAATACTACTCAGCTGATGAACTCCACCCTCATGTAATCAATTAATTGTCACCATCTTAATATGACTATGTACGGTTTGTATTCAGGGTTTTTGGATTGAAGATGCAACAGGTATGATTCTTACGTCATACATCATGGAATAGTCATAATACATCGATCAACATATGCCTCGAAACAATACCAACAACTCATGAAATTGATCAGGTATTCAAAAATCAGTTTCCAGCCCCGTTTAGACTTCTTTTACATTATGACTTGTGTAACTTGTTTTGAAATTTAACAGCAGGACGTACAAGGACTACTGACAAAACAGTTTTCAGTAGCTTTAACGCCACAACTTTTCTATATCAGACTGTTTTATTTTAGGTATACAGTAACTCTACTACATTGAGTTTTACACCCAGACAAGCATCACTTTTTCATCTTGTCACAGTATTGTCTTATGCAGTATTTAGCCATTATTTATACTCAACACAAAATTTGTGCCATTTACTGCATTGGCACTAAAACGATTAAAATGTGTAGCTGCACAAAATTAATATATGTGCAGTTTTATGAGTTTACTTCTTCTGTCCTTTAAATAAAAAGGGTAAACTGTCTCGTCCCGTGAGGATTGGGCATCCCAAAAGTCCTTCAGGCGGGTGGAACGACCTGCAGAAACATCACACACACACACACTCTCACTCCCTCTCATTAGCGATTGTGTATATGCGCAGCCTTGGTAGCGCACGATAAGGGCATGCGACGCTCAGCAGACTGCAACGTTAGTCACGCAGCCCCCTGCATGCACATTCACAGACCCGCACACACCAAAAGCACTGACTCACCACCGCCACCGAGATGATAGCAGAGATAAGAGATAAAGAGGGAGCGCGAAAGAAAGAGTGTAAAGAGGGAGGGAGGAGGGGGACCCCAATATCTGCTTGTCCCAGTGTATAAATGGGAGACAGAGCTGTGGACAAGTGGGCAGGTGTTCTGTGTGTGTGATTGAGAGAGAGAAAGATGTTTTTGTAGTTTTTAAGAAGGTGTTCATACAGGTTCTAATGTGTCCGGGGTTTCTACACATATTCAAATCTCACCATTCATAATGTCCGACCAAAATAAGGATAGTATTTGTCTTAATGTTATATGATAATATTATATTGTAAAGCTGGACATTGAAGTCTTTCAGATTCACAACAGTTAAACAATAAGTAATAATTGGGGAGACAGCCTCAGTGTCCTAATCAGTCTCCCCAGAGATTTACTCTTCTGCTAAATCAACAGTTCCCTGTATATATTGCAGGGGCTTGCAGTTTTTTACCAGTCAACACACTGAAATGTAGAAGAAAGAAAAAAGTGAAAATATGACAAGGACAACAACATAATCCAATAAATCCTTTGACGTCCAATTATCAATTATTGTTGCGCTTCTCCTGTAAACAAACCTAAAAAAATTTTCATAAAATCAGTCACTTGAACGCTTCCTTTCGATCATCAAATTCAAAGGCAGTTTCAGCAATGAGAAGATGGACTCGGGACAGATTTGAGAAATCGAACTTTGTAAAAATCAAAATGACCAATAATCTGCTGATCTTGTCGTTGGTCTAACTGTACCGAGATTTGTTGTGCTTATTGACTTCACACATCACTGTGCGTTCGAGTGCTTTTGGAATTGTTATTATTATATTTTTCCAATTTCAAAAATTCACATGAATGCCGTCTTAAGAGAAAATGATGGTACACAAGTTGCCAAGTTGAAATCATATGATGCTGAAACACAGCAGACATCTGTAAACATTGGGTGATTGTAAGAAGCTTTTACCAAAGTCACTGTATCATTTCTTTTGTGCTTCCTTGTCACTGAAATACTGGAAATGGCTGTCAAGGTGTTGTTTGAAAGCTCTAAACAATAAAATGCAAAACAACATCTTTTTTGCATCCATGTTGCTCCGACATTCCCACATGACGACATGAACACACTAAAGTCGGAAGAACAATTTCCCAACTCCTGATTAACAAATCATGTAACTACTTAAGTTGCACATCACAAAAACACGCCTCCTCCGAAGAGGCTTTTCTGTGAAAATACTCGCTATTAGGCCGCAACATTAATGGAACCAAGAATTGATTTGGCACCGAAAAACACATTTTTGTGATTGTTACTTGTCAGTAGAAGATGGAGAGATTCATTATAATTCTTAAGGGAAATTAAAAAACATCAGACTCTCAAACAGCAGAGTGGGAGATTGCCTTTCACTTTTCCTGCAATCAGTAATTTAATTGTACTCTCTGCCCTTAAGCTTTATATGCACACAAACGGTTGCCATCCACACATCCAGGCTCTGGCCTTATAATTTAAAATGTTTAATTGGGCATTTCGTATATAGCACTTCATAAATAAATTTGCCTCGATTTGACTTGACAGGGTTTGAAGAGGCTGGTTGAAGCTGACTAATAGACAAAACAAAGTGAGACCAGACTAATTGCTGACATTGTTTTTGAAAGTCAATAATCTGAAGCTAAACTAACAACTCCCCATCTTCAGCTCGTTCCCCGCCCACACTGTCTCTATTAGCTCTCCTCGCTCCACACACCCTGCTTGACTATCTCCCTCCGTCTCAAGCAGTGGAACATGTTTGCCCTAATTGTCGACTTTATTACACGTTTCGCCGTCTTATTAACGTTGCCACAACGTCAATCTTAGCCCGAGTTGGTTTCTTTTCCACTCGGCTTGGCATATTTGGAGTCCTGGTAATAAAGCATTTCTGCATGCCGTTCTTGATAGTGGGAGAAGCGAGCGTGTAGCTTTTTAACACATGTTCACTTTGAAAACAATAGCGTTTTTTTGCGTTTTGCATAATCTGAATATATTTTCTGGCTCGGGGTTTTGTTGAAAGTCAAGTTAATTGCCTCCTTTTTGTCTCTCTCATGAGTGAGGAAGAGAATGTGTGTGCGTGTGTGTGTATGACTGAGTGTGTGACTTAGTGGGTTACTGCGACTGAGAGTGTGTGACTGAGGTGTTCACACAAACCACAATGTAGCTAAATATCAACTTCTACCACATTCATCTCATGGCGTGTCAATAGGTACACTTCGTGCATGTTTACATGCACACTAATGGGGTGTGTGTGTCTGTGTGTGTTTGATCACAATAATCACAGCAGCTGTGAAATACTGAAACGGCTGCCTAATAACAGTCTGAGAGCTGATCTAAGTGGCTGTAGAGGCTCACAGAATAATAGATGAGATGTCGAGAGGCAGCAGATTAATTGCTGACATTGTTTTTTAAAGTTGATAATTTGAAGTGTAATTCAACATCAGTGATTATTTAGAAGTCTCTCTGTACATGTTGAAGTTTCTTGTTTTCACGCAGTTTTACATGTTGAAAAAAGGAGAAATAAACAAAACATGGCTTCACATGTACTCTATTTCCTCTATTGCAATACAGGTATTTATGGCACAGTTTGTAATCGGACTCCAATACCAGATGTGCTGTCCTGAAATTCCTGTTTGCAGCCTATTTGAATTCCTGTGACATGAATGCACATTTTCTCTTCCTTTGATAGAATAACGCTGAGGAGCTGCGAGCTGAGCGGCTGCGCAGAGCGACAGAGAGGTTACGCAGTCCCGTAGTCTTCAACAAGGATTCTGCAGTCAGGAAAACACAGCTGAAGTCCTTCAGCCAGTATGTGGAGAACAGACCAGGTGGGGACAATTCAACACACATACGGACCCAAACATACACAGTGCACACAGTATTTACACAAGGAGGTATATTTGCACTCAGCAACATATGATTTGCATGCATCCAATTCACACCTGAGAGCACGTAAATGGCAGGAACGTGCACGGACAGTTATCTCTGTCAAAAACAAATACGCTCTGCTTCAAATTTCCACTGTTCTTAACACATTTCCAGCCATACAAGCCATCTGTAGGCAGAATAAATCTCAAGAAAAAGAAGAAAAAGTTCTATGGAAAAAAAAAGTCGGGAGGGGGGCTTTTACAGCTCAGCTCAGTCACTAAAATAACTGGAAGTTGATTAAGCTTTTAGGCTTTTAGTATATCAGGCTTTTTCACGAGTAGTCAGTAAAAGCTGCAGCATTAACAACAAATAAACTAGAATTGAGTCTTGTGAAATCTCACTGTGAATGTCTTTATTTCCTGCTTTTCGTCATTCATGTCCTTCGTCCCACCAGAGGTGAAGAGACAGAAGTCTAATCCCGAGGATCTGAGGAGGGCTGAGGAGGACCGAGGTTCACCAACGGAGCTCGATATTCGCAGACCGTTTGAAGAGGAGGTTTGTCATTTTCTTTCTGCTAAATCATACTTGTCTTTGCAAGTTGTTGGCACCTTCGTTAAAGTGAGTCACACCTGCACCTTTAGCTTTGTAAAGCCTTAGAGGTGAGCTTGGTAAGGTGAAATAGGCCAGTCCAGGATTGGTCTTTTTGTATTTCCTGTTACTCAGACTTCTTTCTGTTCCACTCCCTTGTCTTCAATGAATCTCTCACTGAGCTTTTCTCTCGAGGCTTAAATTTCCCTCGTCTTCACCTCTCACACACACTCTCTCTGCTGTCCTCTCTTCTCCGCAGAGACATCCGAATATTGATCTAACACTCTGCCGTTTTAATTATAACAATGGTAGATATCAGCTGCTCTGCCACTTAGAGGTGTTCGTGTGTTTGCAAAGAAGTTACGTGTCTACGTGTCCTTCAAGTGTAAAGACACACACTCACACACACACACACGTACTCTTCTCAGCCTGTGTTTGAACTTCCGCGTACAAAGAGTGTGTCTATAAGAATGCTATTATTTCAATCAGTGTGTGTGTGGGAGTGCTTGTGTGTGCCACTGGAGACCATGGGGTGAATCGTTCTTCCCAAGCAGCCTTCTCCTACCCTCGACCCTGCACCCTCCACCCCGGTCCCATGCGTGCCCACACACACACACATGCACACACACACACACACACCCTCATCCTCCTCCTCCTCCTCCCAGTGCCTGGGCCCCAGGGTTAATGGGTGTTCAACCTTTCCATTATCCCGATCAGCCAAGAATTACCTGCTGAATGATGTTTGCATTAATATAATATATATGGTAATTTCCCTCCTCTTAATTACGGCTGGGCCGAGCGCGGCAAGGGGAGTGGGCTGATCATGTGTAAAATTGATTTGCCAAGGAAAAATATGGTGATAGAGCGAGAGCGCGCAGGGGGGAGGAGGGAGGGGAGAAGGGGGCTGCTGGGAATCAACACACACTCGCACAAATCACACGTGCACAGAGGCACACACTCAAACATTGGAAAGAGTACAGGGGGAAAAGTGCTGGCCTGGGTGGAATGAAAAAAAAAACTTTCTCTCTACTGCTCACTAGTTCTCCTTCCCATTAAGAAAAACGAAGTGCATCAGCAATAAAATGGAGATATTTTTTCGGATGCATCCTCAGTAGTGAATTTGAATAAACATTTCTCCTCACTCAGAGGAGTTTCTCCTGAGAATAGCAAGCAGTCAGGAGACAGAGGTGAAGAGGGGTCAGAAATGGAGTGTGTATTAAGTGCATATGGTTATAGAGTGAAGTGTGTGTGTGTGTGTCTGTGTGTCTGTGTGTCTGTGTGTCTGTGTATCGAGCTACGTATAGTTATGGATGACTGGTGTTTGCGTGCATGCAGAGTTAGAAGAACGACTTGAACCTGAATGCCAGGGTTAGTTTAAGGGTCCAAAAATAACTTTAAACTGGTTAAATTAAACTTGTTTCTGATTAATGTAAAATGTGTGCAGTTCAGTAAAGCCTGTCCTCCCACAACGCTGATGTTCCTTCTACCTTTCTTTTTTTAAATATTCACAATAGGAAATGTATAAAAAGCCTCTGAAGTGAGTCAGACAAAGAGGTCGTAAAGCCATGATTTAAATTATTTCAAACACACAGGAACGCTCAGTGATATTATAATAATGATCTTTATTTACGTTGAACCTTTGTTAACAGGATTCTTGCACAAGAAAGAATGAAGTTAGAAGAAACAACATAATGCAAAAGCACAAAACAAGTTTATTTATATGGCACCATTCAAACCAAAGGCAATTCAAAGCGCTTGACAGAGATATAGAATTACATTGAAATAAGATATTAAAACATTATGAAAAAGTTGAAATTGCATTTAAAAGAGAATAAAAACAAAAGCAAGCAAATAAAAAGTTACAGATTAAAAAGAAGTTATAAATCTAACTTATTTTAAAGCCCCAGAAGACAGTAATGTTTCTAACCCTGATTGAAAGGAGCTGAAAGTTTAACAAGAACTTGTGTAGTCAGGAAGCTTTTTCCACAGGTGGGAAGCATAGAGACTAATAAGTTTTACAAAATGGGTAGAAAGTAATGCAACAATCTGTGCTTACTGTGTAAGCAAAGCTGTGTTCTTGGAAGGCTGTTTCAGCGTCTGAGGGCTTGAATAGAAAAGGCCCGGTCACCAAACCATATCAGAGGACCTTAGGTTGGGATCGGTCTAGGTGCCAGACCATGAAGAGCTTTAAAAGTTTAAAATGACGTCTGCTAAAAAAAATATATATATAATTTAAGATGAAAAAGGGAAAACTGAGGGAGTAACAGCACAGTCGAGTTTACCTTGATGACGTGTGGGAGGTTTGAGTCTCACCTGTTCATTGCGGCTGCTGCTTTTCTTTCACTGATCGAATCATTGATTATGATTTTCTCATTCACCATATTTGCATCTGTGAGGAGGTCAAATGAACCGAGCAGATACAGACATATAATTTTATTCTTAAAAGATTGATGCAGCCCATTTGATTTTTCTACATGAACTTCCCTACATTTTCAGCTTTGGTTATTATGAGGAAAATCCCGAAAACTTGCAGGTGTTATCTTGATTGTTTCACATGAATAAAGATTTACGAAACAAGAGACAGCAACAGTTAGTCATTATTCGTATTTATTGAAGTAAGCTTCTCTGGTGAAATTGTCTCTCTTGTTTAATGCATGGAAGATTTGTGGACACACTGCTCATCTATTCATACATTTTCACTCTCCTCCACACTCTGCTTTATATCTTTTCATTTCTTTTTTCACTCTTCTGTTTTTTCCATTACCTCTCTGCGTCATTCCATTTCTGTGTTTCTCTATTCTCCCTCATTCTGTCTCATCTCTCCATCCTTTTTCCTCTGTTTAATGCTATATCGCACTACTCTTCCTTTTCTTTCGTAACCATTTTCTCTCTCTCTCTCCCTCCCTCTCTCTCTCCCTCTCTCGCTCTCTCTCTCTGGTTGACAGAAGGCGTTCAAAGACACCAGTCAGTATGTGGTTGGGGAGCTGTCTGCACTGGAGAGCGAGCAGAGGCACATAGACGCCCGAGCAGCTCGCGTGGAGAAGAGGCTGCGCTATCTCATGGACACAGGTACCCCAAGCCCAATTACACTGGAAAAACTGTTTTGGCAAATTGAGCGTACGCACGCACATACACACGCATGTGCACTCAGGGAGTTGTGTGTGTGTGTGTTTATGTGTGTGAGAGAGAATCTTTGAAGCCTCCCCCCCACTCCCTCTCCCCTCCCTCTCGGTTGAATGTTGCACGACGGAGCGCTGGGTGGATATGAAAGGAGGGGATGGAGGAGGAGGAGGGTGGAGAAGGGAGGGAAAGGGTGGGTGTGGAGGGAGAGAGAGAGAGGGGGGAGTGTGTCTCGGGGATGGGAGAAGAAGGGAGACCTCTCTGGGCTGGGGTGATAAGGGAGCCCTTCATGGGGGAAACGATAACTGGGTGCGATAGCGGAGCCCCAGCCGAAGTCTCCGCTGCAGCCGTTTGCCAGCCGCGGCCCCAGCCAGCCAGCCAGCCTCCACACTATTGAACAGTGCGCTCAGCCATGCACGGCTCCACACATACACCCTCCTTCCCCTAGTACATATCTGGCCTTCATTGATATGCTGTATAAGGAAAAACGGGGGTGAGTTAAAGGGAGGAGAGAGGGAAAGGCAAAGAAATGTTAAAAAAAAAAAAAAAAAATCACGAGACAACACAACATGAGCACTGACACAGTTCACAAATCCACGACAGACACACACAAATGCTTACACACCCGCGCATACAAAGTGCAATCTGGTTTGGCGTATGGAGCCAGATTCGGAAGGTTTTTATTTAAGATTTGGCCGGGGGTAAAGCCTTGTTAAGACATGAGACAGTGTGCCGAGCCAAAAGAGGGGCCTTGGCTCCGTTAAGTCCCTAACTGAAATTGGAGAATAGCATCCCATTTGTGATACTAAACCATCCCATTCCTCACCAAAGAATGCTGCTGGAAAAAAAGACAACATGGATCCAGGAAGTGTAAAATTTTTGTGTTTGCAAACGTTCGGAGCGTGTAGCTACAGTAGTAATTTAGTAGCAGCTCTCATGCTTTTTTTTTCCTGATCTATCAGTACCCACCTCGGTGGATTTAGCCCCCAAAATCCTAAAAAAGCAACACAGGAAGGATAGAAGAGGAGGTTTTTTGAAAAGGAAACTGGGGCGGTGGGATTTGCGCTCACCTTCCCCATCCCATTTGGGTCTTGATATCGAGACTATCTCCCCTCCGTTTGTTGTGTTCGCTCTCCTCCTTTTCGCCTCCCTCCTGCCTCTGTGCCCTCTTCCCCTGTCGGAGCGCATGCCATTGTGTCAATCTGAAGGGCTGTTTTTTCCTTCTTCTTCTTCACCCACTGATAAACCAGCCGCTAGCCAGCAAGACGCCAGGTTATTTACTTCCAAACACCTTCAGCCATAAAGATTTCTCTTTATATAGTTATATAAATATATATATATATATATATATATATATATATAGTTGGGTCCCCTCCTGAAAAATATGATTCACTAGAGAAGGAAGAGGGTGACAACAGGAAAGGCGAGGACAAAATAATAAAAGGATATCACAAAAAGAAAATTCACCTTGGTTGCTTTTCACCCCTTCATAACATCAGTGGGGAATGAAATCGAGAAAATGTGGTTTCAACACATCAACACACTGACGACTGGGTGATATAGTACAATAGATATTAGAGATACGTTATGTATTATATCCTTTAGAAAAACTGTAGTTTTCTAGTGCTGTATTTGGTCAGTTGTGCTTATAGTTTTCCTCAACAGCAATAAACGACAACCATTTTTGACTCTGAGGCATCAGTCAATATTTAGGGCTCAATACAGAATTAAATGTGCAACCTAAAATTAGTACCAATTCCACACTGGCATTGCTTTTCGAGAAACTGAAAAAAGTTTCCACATGATTTTGAGCCCTTTTCTCACTTCCTGAAAGTGTATTTCTGTTTCCATATCTCATTTTGCAGCACTTATCCCAGAGACTCATCCAATAGGTTATGGATTGTGCCTGTAGGCCGAGGTCTGGAGGCATCAGAGCGAGATGCGCCACTGACAGGTGGTAACTAGAGTAACCTTTATCACCTCAGCAACTGAGGTCACCTTTCTATAGGCTGTCATAGATGATAGATATTTCTCTCTGGACCCGGAATGTCTGATTGAAGTTCTGGCTGATTGGCTGTAAGCAAAACATTCCGTATTGATCCATCGCATCTGACTGCAGCCTGTACTTGGGGACATAGTGAGAAATAACTACATCCAACAGTAAATGTTGATATTTTTTACTCTGCCAGCCAATGTCCAGAAGTCCTCTAATGTCCCCAATATCTCATCCGATGTCTGTTTTGAAGTTTGGGACAGGTCAGCCCTTTCCTCGGTTGGCGATAAAAGTCGTGATTGAAGTTCAACAGAATCTGCTGTTCACAGGCTCATCTAGTTGTTTGCACCATAAGTGTACGCAACATGTATGCATGTTGGACAACATTTTTTATCTCCTATGACTTCGCGTGACCTGATACCTGGTTGTGAAATCCACCACCAACCATTATCTACTTCCTCCACTATACTTGTGTATCTGCCCAAAGTAAATTTTCCTGCATTTGATCTACATCATCTGTCACACAAGACAGGTGTGTTTTTGCACAACTTCTATGTTTTGACATGATCATAATCGATGTCTCTGTTTGCAGAAAATCACATTTTGTCCAAGTAAAGTTGACTGAGCATGCAGGTCTTCTGCTTCACACATTAGCACACAGTTCATCCATTAACACCTGGAAGCAGCCCACTTCTTTCTTCTTCCTTCTGTCTTTGATCTTGTGTTTGTGAAATACCAAACATCCACAGATGGTTGTGAGAGCCTTTCTTAGAAAGGCTTGGACAGAAATAAAATTCAGCATCACGCTCCACTATTTTAATTGACCTAGACTTCAGATTTGATCTCAAAGGAAGATTAGATAATGAGGAACTCACTGGATGTATTTAAGAGAGGAATTCATCTGCGTGTGATGAGAGATCACCTCTTTAAACAAAGTTTCCACTGAAAGGTTCACAGTACATTAGAGTTTGGTGTATTCTGAACAATTTTAGATTTTATCCACCTGTTTAAGAACGTGTATGTGTGTATATCATATCTGGGACTATGTGTAGTTTGTTCATAGACACAGAGCTGACTTTCTAAGCGGGGTGGATGTCATAGCAGTGCATATGATCATATGATTCAGACCTCTTGAGGTAAGTTTGGGTGAGCTCAGTGTGCAGCGGTGCTGTGGTAGCGCACAGCGCTGCAGGACTGATGGGCAGATGTGAACAGACAGACCGACTGACCCATGACAGATTGTTCATCTCTCTGCTCTAGCAGCAGAAAGCCTGGGAAGATCCACTGAGCTCTGCTGGTCCTCAGTATTCCCTTCTTTGATATCACATGCTTTGTCATTCCCTCAGCTGTGTTTTTCCCTCTCGTCTCTGTGCAAAGACTTTGTCTTTCTGCTTATATATGCATGTGTAATGTTTGCCACAAGGAATGAAGTCTATTTTTTTATTTTTCCCGTTTTAGTTTTTTTTGTTCCCATATCAGTGTTCTTTTTTCTTTTTTCTCTCTTTGTGTCTTCCTCTTACGCTTTTCTTTCTCAACCCTCTCTGCCTCTCTGCATCACTTTTTATTTGCTCAGTTTCTTTTTATCCCTGTGAATCTTTATTTCTGTCTCCTTTCTCTCACCCCTGCTCTCCCTCCTTTTCCACACATCTCCTCCTCTCCTCCCCCTTCTCTCCCCCTGGTTTGGGCACAATGCAGCTTTCTGCGGCATTTTCTATTACGCGGCGGCCCTCCCCAGATGAATCCCAAGTAATTGGGGTGGTTAATTTATTTACTCAGAGGCAGTTCACAGCACATTAAATAATAGAGATAATTGAACAAGAATTGTCAAGTGTCTTCTGATATCAGACACATTACAGGAGGGAGTGTGCATAAAACTCCATTTCTATGCCCCCATTGTTTATGGTAATTAAGTACACAGATTTATTCCTTGGTTGCCTTCCAAGCTTATGGCAAGCGCCATTGTTGTCTTCTATTAATATGTAATCAGTAAATAGTTTAATTTTCTAATCTGCGGTTGGAGAATTCACTTTCTAACAACTCTTAATTACTGCTGGGCTCTAATGAGTCTCGCCATGCCGATGCAGCCAGCCAATCAGAGGCCAGGCCCGGGTCGGGGGGGAATTTGAATTCCTGCGGCGCCCCCCCTCGACTAATGAACTTGTTATTCTTGCACCACTGGGAGCACTGTCCTTCACACATGCAACATTAGGAGGACGTTCACCTCCTGCAACACACCCAACATTTATAGTAGATTATTGATTAAATGAGAATATTAGTGTATTCATTACACATACGTCATTCATTTTGCCTGGCTGTCTAGATAGATATAGTTTGAAACTTTTTAAGTACGATACAGCCAACACAAAGAAACGGCTTGAATAACTTTTGATGGCGTCACTACCATGCTAATTTCCATCTGTGTATTTATACCTATTCATGTAATGCTTCTGACCTTGGCATTGTTAGTTTTCTAAAGGTATTGTTGCTCAGAATAAAAACATATCAGACACTCCTTATTGAAAATTCAGCTTGAGGTACGAAGAAGCATTCAAAAGCGCCATGTAGCCGTCGTAGAAAATCCCCTGGCCCCATCTCAACCGCCCCCTACCTGGCCCCTGCACCTATTTACACACACCTCCCATTTCAAATAGCTATATAACCCGCAACAATGGACGCAATTATCCAAATAATGGCACTTAGCCGCACCGCAAAGCTGCCTCTCACCTACTGCGCATTTGATAAGAGATAAACAAGCAGAGAGAGGAGAGAATGAGTTTTAGCTCTCCCAGATTAACATATGTTTAAAAATTGCACTCGAAGCCGATAAGATTGACACAGGGTTTTTATGGCGCGCGCTCCTTTAATCTGCCTTTGTGTCTGCGAGTCGACGAGAGGAGAATGGCACAAGGAGGGATCCAGCAAGAGCTTAATGTACTTTACACATGCAGCCTATCCCCCTCCGTATCTGAGAAAGGGACAGACCGGACTGTCAATGCCTTCACGTTGGAAGGGGATGCGGGTCTTGACTTGGCGTGGAGGATTGCAAAATGTGAACGGCTTAAACGTCAACCTGTGGCTCTAAACGCTGAAGCCCTGCAGGGACATTTTGATACATCTAATTGTCATTTTTGTTTTATTTGCCATTATCAAGGATTAGGTGATAATACTCTCCTATCTTAAAACTCGAATCTGCAGATGATTTAATTTATTCTCCATCATTTAAAGCAATTTTCCAGGCTGCTAATGCGTTTTCTAATGGCGATGGGGTGCAGGCATCATTGTCAGAGTGTTACGTTTATATTTCCTTCGCACCGAATGAGCCGGCCTCTCACTCTTTTTCCCATGCCTGTCGTCCTAATCCAGCATTGTGGCAGCATCAGCTTATAGTTTGACTAAAGATTTAAGCTGAGCTACGTGAGTGGCATTGGGACTCTCACACACACACTCACATATACGCATGCACATCAAGCCCTGCTTGTCTTGTTGCGGCAACACAAACAGCGTGTGCAGCTTTAAGTATATTATCAGGGCCAGTTCTTTCACAAACGTATTGCTGAAGAAGCTTAACATTAATTATTGTAACTTTGGGCAGATTACATCCGTGCCCGCCTTGTAAGCGCAGGCAGACTCATCTTGACCTCCTATACGAGAGCTTAAAGACACAAGAATGGCATTTTACCAACTTTAATGGGATAACCAGTCTAATCTTTCAGCACTGACAGAAGAAAAAGTGTTTAGACTATAATACCCTCCCCAGTTCACAGACTCAAAGATGGAGGCTGAGAGGTTTTGGTGTTGGCTTTAATCAGTGTTGGCTTTGTTTTTCAGGTGCTACATTTTTATATTTGTTAGTGTAAGAAAAAAAAATGTTTCGTCAGTGCACTTCTGAAAAAGAATCAAGTAACATTAAGCTTCCAACAAGGCTCAACCTCCTGAATCTCCCAATAAAGACAGACTTGAAAATAAACCCGGGCTATGCTGAAGGCTTGTCCATTGTGTGAATTGTGATTGAAATTGTTGAGCAGAGAGATTGCGACTATTGTTTATCCATAATCACAGACCCCAGCTCGTAAGCTAAGCTCATGGCAACTGAGATAGACACAGCCAAGAGAAGATGTGCTCCCTTTTTTTTTTTTTTTTGAAGCCTTTGGTCATTTTCTTGTTGTTGTTGTCAGGGTTACGAAAAGAGCACTCACTTTCAATCGAATGGTTTTGTATCAGGCCACGGTGGAATGTGTTTGTGGTCATCTTGAATTCACTTCAGGAGCAAATGCGCCGTTCTTCCCTATGGGGAAGAAAAGAAATCTTGGGATCACTCCTTTAAAACCCATTGCCTTTTTCGTGCCTCTGAGGGGACAAAACAAAGGATTTGAGCTTTTTGTTTTGTGTGAAAATGTGTGTGTGTGTGTGTGTGTGTGTGTGACTCCAAGGTTCAACTGGGTCAGAACACAGATTAACACCCCCCCCACCACACACACATATACACTCCCATTCCCGCTCATGCCCTTAATCTCCTCGGCCATTTGAATGTTTGAGCAGCAAAACAATTTAATTAGTCAACTTGCAAGGACTCTGCACAAGCGACCAATTGCTGAGCTCCTGCCTCCCATGCGCTTTCTGTTTTCCTTCCACCCCCCCAGTCCAGCACAGTGACACCACCCTCACTCCCAGATGTGCACTGCTTCTTTTTTCTTTTTTTTTTCTCTCCCCCACTTCTTTTCCCCAGCGCGGTGTCAGCCTTTCATACATTCTTTAACAGTGGGGATGAAAGGGGGATTTTTAGGAAGATTAGGGAACGGGATCCTCTAGGCATTGTCTGAGAATCTTCAGATAAAACGAGCTGGGTGGATGGAGTCAACGGGAGGGAGGGAGGGAAGGAGGGAGTTTGTTGGGACGGAGGCGAAGGGGGTGTAGCTGCTCGCCATGTCCCAGAAGACACACAAGTTAAATTTGTAAACTGAAGCAGGAATTATTGTCGCCACTACTAATTTTTTCATTCGGTATCATTCGGTCTTTCTTCCTGATGATTTTGTCATTTTCCATGCTTCCTCTAAATCAGTTGAAATTGTCCCGCCTGGGCCAAGCACTCCTCCTTTCCTCAGCCTGCCAGCGATAGGGCCGATTAACATTTTCAGCAGAGGGGTGAGTAAGTGGGGATGGTGGTGGTGGGGAGGGTTTGTTGGAGAGAATTGGGAGGTGGACAATGGCCGCTTATGATAATCTGCTCTTTATTGGAGCATCCCGCCAGTGCTTTCATCAGCCGCCTCTCTGCCTGAGACCCCATGCAGCAGCCGGTCCAACAAACCGTGCTGCAAGCTGCCAAACACATCGTCACAGACATACAAACACACAAGCACTGAATACACAAGTTACACTTTAACAAACACACACAGAAGACTGCACACTCAGCTACACACTATTAAGCAGCACAGTGGTGAACGCAAATAAACCGGCGCTGCAATGTTTTATTTTTGTTGAATTGTCTTGTGTTTGTGTTGTAGCTGAATGCGTCTTTAATACAACTTTATCTTAAGGGTTAATTTATCGTTTCGAAGTGAAGCAGACACATTTTAATCCACCTGTTTTTGCTTCACTTATATTTTCTCCTATCTTGCTCCAATCTCTTAGGAAATCAACAGTTAAAATTAAGAAGAAAAATAAACTGATGTGGCTTAGATTCATCAGGGACAATTATTTCTGATGTTTTTTTTTTTTTATCTGGTTGATTATTATTTAGTTAACAAATCGTAGCCCAATGACATAATTGAATTTCAACCTTGCAGTCAATTAATCGAGGCTTTCTTATGGTAAATGATGTGGTGGCACTCGACAAAGCAGGTTAATGACAGAGGTTTGGCCAGTAATTACACCATTCACTTGCTAACGCAGCTGCTCGCCATGCTACCGTTGTCATCACCCCCCCTCCCATACACACTCCTCCCCATTTCCCATTGTAATGAGCACTCCAGGCTACAAATACCAACAGCTGTCTTTCCCAATACATTTCCATTTAAATATCTATTTAAACACAGCAATTTTGCATTTGTGTATTGAATCAAAGCTCGAGCCATGGCCAGTGGCAGTAACAGCCTGGTATTGGTGTCAGCTGTAATGTAATGCTGCAGGGGGATTTATTCAACACATTTACAAACACATTAGCGGGAATGTAAATTAGGGAGTGTATTAAACAAACCGAATAGTCTTCCGTAGCTCAAAAGTTTTAAACAGTTTTAAACCAAAATATTTCATTTATTGAGCTGTTGCCCTCTGAGAGGAAGAAGAGACAGACAGGGAGTGAAAAGACGATGAAGGAGAGGATGCGATGATTGTGTAACAGAGGGAGACGAGGGCAGAAACTCGTGAATCGCAGCACATGAGATGTATGAAGGATGACTAATGTTGTTAGCGGAGCCATTACTGGTCCTCAGATTAATTCATCAAGCAAATTCATCGTTCACCTCCCCACTGCCTCTTGTCACAAGGCGTGTAATATGACACCCCTCAAATTTGTTCTAACATCTACCCCAGGGGGGGTCGAGCTCTCCCCTCCTCACACACACACACACACACACACACACGCACACACGCGCACACACACACACACCCTCCTCCTTCTCTTTGCTAATGGAGCAGGCGGAGCCACTTATGCTAAAAAGATTGCAGCTGTCTGTCAGCAGGTTGAGGGGGGGTCCTCCACTGGGGGTTATCACTGCTCTCTCACACATACTCACACTTTCTCATTCAGAAATTTCTCTACCAGCTCGTCTCTCTCTCTCCTTTACTAATAAATATAACTGCATTTCAAGTGTTTTGACCTGTATCAGGTCCAGTGTTTGAAGCTAAATGGGAATGATTTTCAGGCTTCGTGTCATTTGAAAGTTTTTGTATTAGTCGTACCACCAAATGTGTTGCTTTAACAATCAGACAGGTTTATTGCAGAGTAGGCTCTCGCTATAAGGAATTCGCTTTTTTATTTCAGTGCATCAACATGGTAAGAGAAAGGATAAAAACAATTCTTGTGAAAGTCAAGAATCAGACATTTAAAATGGACGTTGTAGAAGAAATCAAATATGTAATATGTGCAATGGAAAAATGCATGTTGATACTAAAACAGTTCTTGAGAAATCTTCTCCAAAACGCTTTTGTCATCCAACAAATCAAGCCAGAATTCAGAAATGTTAAATGACACCTAACCCCAAGAAGTACAAGAACCAAACGTACATAAAATAATCTAAAGTTGGCAACATTTTTGATTTAAATTATGAAATGTTTTTGAAAGAATAAGTTGGCAAGACTAAGAATCGATGTCATTTATAGTTTTTATATGTAGCCCAACTCTACCAGTGTGTATTCCCCTGGCGGATGTTGAATCTGACTCCTGGCCCGCATCAGAAACCCTGATACTGCTGTTTGTGTTAAGCTGTCCTAATTAACACCATCAACAGGTACTGAGGTTTACACTAGCACTAAATCAACTCATGTTTCTCCGCCCCTCTAAGCTCCCCAAATGGTTCACACCTCAGTGTGTGTGTAAACACATACTCAGGGAGCTAAACCACCTGGCTTAACCTTAGCTTAGCCCCACAGAGCCCCGGCTTATCTGCAAATTTCAACAGTGATTCCATAACACTGCTCTGAGCTCTGCAGCTGCATGTGGCAGAGAGGAAGGCCTCAGTGTTTAGTTTGGTTTTATGGGTGTGAGCTGGCAGTAAAAACAAGTCACAACCAGGAAGATGGACTAAACATTTAACCTCTATAGCTCATGCTTGCTCTAGAACGGGCCTGTACAGTATATATAGTAATAAGTAGTTTATCATGATAAACAGCCACCAGCACAGTTTAACAATAAAATGAGTTTTCTTAAATGACATCAGTGCGCAGAAAAAGTAAACTTCACTGTGAATCAGTGATTATAAACTACTCCAGGCATCTTCTTCTGCATTATGTAAAAACAAGTTTTCATATCACCACATATCGGACAACATGTATGCAGATAATGATATAGTGAGAGCGTAATAAAGCCCAACAGCTCAAGTGGTGACATGCTTTTTACCTGTTTGTCTGGATTAGTTATAATAATAGGCGAGTAGGGATGGGAATCAGTAGAACCAGTTCTAGTTGAGAACCGGTTCTAAATTGTCTTCTCCATCAGCATCGTAGGCCTCTGAGCTTGTGAATTCCCTTTATCAATGCCTGCATGTTTTTCTGAAAGTTGCACATTGCTTAACAATGATGTCAAACTGCGTGTAAGCTGCTGGAAACTTGCAACAAGAGGGAGTCATGAGCACATATGCACATTTCTTATCACCATTATCCTGGCCACAATAATTCTCATTCACAGTATTATCCCAATAATTATTACAGTATGCTTTTAAGTCAACTAAACAAAAGAAAAATGCATTGCTTCACATTTGTGGCAATTCAAAATGACTCAGGAAATTGTAAGAAGAGCTTAACAGTTTTATTATATTCACGATTTTTCCGATAATAACAATTCACCACGATTAACTTATCCTGAGTGTTTTTATTCCCATTCCCATTAGAATCTATATTGTCCCATCTATACATGGTAGAGAGGAAGAAAAAGTCCAAAGCATGGCTTCATTTCACAAAGAAAGATGACAACAGTGCTTGTTATTTGTAAAATGATCTTTTCAAGTAATAAAACACCAGCAATATCTTGAATTATCTTTCTACCTGCTTAAACTCCAGGAAGGCCGTAATTTGACTGTCTTTGCCCAAGTGCATTATAGAGGATCAATATCCTACGTTATAAAAGCATTAGCAGCACAAAGAAAATTGATCAGTAATCAGTAAAGGAATCTGTAAAGAATCGTTCTGATAAGCAGAATCAATTAGGGGATTAGTATCAATAATATCGTATGAATATCCGTCCCTGCACGAGGGCTGATTTTGGCGGGTTTAAAATCCGGTTTGGCATTGTTGGTTTGTTGTTATTTTATTTATTAATCTATTGATAACCATGATTAGTTCAAGTAGTTTTGTATCTTTCACTGGACAAATGTTTCATGAAAATGACAGGGGGAAAAAAATCATGTTATTTTTCCTGGTTCATATGAACGTCTGCAGTAAAATACAGTGGTAAAGTGATCATGTTGAGGCCTTTAACTTGACGGTTTAGTGTTCTTGCAGCTATCAAAACAAACAAGGTTACAAGTTTCAGCTCAGACTTTAAGAAGAATCCAGCTAGATGGCATTGTAGACCCCCTCTTCATGTGTCCCCTGCTCGCTGTACTGATCATGTGAGAAAAGAGAAAAGAAAAAAAAAAAACTCCCCTCAGCCCGGCCACACTCAAGCAGAGCAGTCAGAGGAGAAAACGAACCCAGGGCCTAACAAATACATGAAGGTTTGGTTTAACTAAATCCCACAGATAATGGCTACTGTGTCAAAGACTAAAGATAGCGGGAGGGGTGGTGGAGGTGGTGGTGGTGGTGGTGGCGGTGGATGGAGGAGGGGGGGATTACTCTGGCGTTTTGCATCAGTTGCTTTCTGCTGGGTGGCCCTGCTTGTCAAAAAAAAAAGTAGGGAGAGACGGAGGGAAAGGGAGAAGGAGAGAAAAGCATTTAACGCGGCACATTGAGAAGAAGAGGGCTCTTAATGCCATCAAAGCAAGGGGAGAAATCAGCTATTAATTTATTCTGGCCCTCACACACACACAAGTACACCCACACAAACACACACACACACACACACACACACACCATGTACTACCCTTCTGTTGTTTCCTCCAATTGTTGATAATTTCAGGAACATCTGGTCCACACCAGTCTTGGAAGCTCACCAGGACCAAGGTTGACAAAATGTTACCACTGATCCCCTTCCCTCTGTGTGTGTGTGTGTGTGTGTGTGTGTGTGTGTGTGTGTGTGTGTGTGTGTGTGTGTGTGTGTGTGTGTGTGTGTGTGCGTGCGTGTGCGTGCGTGCGTGCGTGCGTGCGTGCGTGCGTGCGTGCGTGCGTGCGTGCGTGCGTGCGTGCGTGTGTGTGCGCGCGCGCACACCTTAAATGATTGGTGTGTGGATTGAATTATAGCCCTGACGTGAGGAGAAATTTTTCACCCTTAGATTCTGGAGGAGGGGCAGATGACTGGGCTATTCATTGGCTGATAAGAACTGATGGGGAGGTTAATAAGCTACACACCCAGGTCATCACAGGCTTTTTACTGGGCTACAGAGGAGAATGGAGGACGATGATGATGATGAGAGGAGGTGTGTGTGCGTGTAGCCGGCTGTAAGTCGGTGGAGTTGGAAGGAGTGCATCTCTTCGGTATCTGTACTTTGACATACCTTTTTAAAGGTCCCTCAAAGTTCTCTCTATCACATTAAATTAGCTAAATTCTGACATTTATGCAGGAGAGTGAGAGTGTGCTTTGAAGAATAGTCGCACGGTATAACTATGTTTCTTTTATCCACACATGTCTCGAATGTTCAAAGCGTGTGACATAAATGTGAAATTGCTAATTGAAGTGTGCACCTGGAGGAGCAGCTTCCCTGTACTCCAGACAGTGTCAGTGGTTAGCCAGCTCGATTTTTAAATGACGTCACAGTGAATTTCATCTTCTTCCCTCTGGCTGAAGGTTAACAGTCCCAAAGGAGGAGAACAAAGTGGTGCAAAAATAGTTGTGTGCAAGCAGCCATCTCTCACATCAATAAGTCATAAAGATGCAAAGTTTATTTATTTTAAATTTACCTTATATAATAAATATTAAAATATACATTTTCCCCAATCAAAACACAACACAAGATGCAGGTAGTATGAGATAATGGGAGTTGTAGTCTTTATTGTTAAACTGATGAAAATCTATCTTCTTGACTTCAACAGAAATGTTTACGGACGAGGTACTGTCTTAAAGTTTTATTCTCGTTACGTTTAGTCTCTTTCAACGACTTCCTTCCTCACCTGCTGATTCTCTCCTGGACTTAAAAACCTTGATTAAAATGACAGATTTCTCTGTGTTCGAACATGGTTGAAAACATTTAGAACAATGCAAATACACAACTCAACAAGAAATTATTATTAGATATTTTATCTTAAGTCCCAATTAAACTAAAACTAGAGTAAACTACAGACACCAGAGGTAAAGTCAAAGGTTTGCAACACTTTTTCTAGTGGCTATAAAGTTATTATGTAAGATGCTGTAAACTACCAGTCGGAGGAAAAGTTTGTGTTTTCTGCCTGAATAACAACTTATAGGAATTTATGATTGAGGTAGAATTCAGTATGAGGAGAAAATATATATATTTCCTTCTGTGTGTGATTTTGTATGGAGTAGCTTCAGCACATTTTACCACCAAGTCATTCACAAACACAGCTCAGGCTACTTTCCTTCCCACAATTCCGCTGTGTAACCTGAGGCTAGAGGCAAGCACCCCCACTGAGCAGAAGACAAAACACTCAAACAGAAAAACAGACTAATCTCTCTTCCTCTCACTGGTCTCGCTCTCCCTCTCTCACACACACACACACACACACACACACACACACACACACACCGACTATTTAAGCAATTCTGCTGTTGGATACCCGGCTTAAAACAAAAATTTCCCCATCACCCCACCCTCTTTAAATACTTCAGGTCTCTGTCAGTAACCGTTGAAGTCGTTGAAGAAATGCAAATACTGGCGCGTTTACAGTAATTGCCGCTGTCAAATATATTTTAACGGCCTTTTAGCACTGACGTGGAGAAACAGTGAAACCTGAGTGAGTTAACAATGCACTTAGTTTCTTTACGTAATCATGTAGCTGAGTTCAGACAAACAAACATCCATGAATATGTATCAGTGAAAATGCACAGGACTTTATAAGTTGAAACACAATGAAGAATATATTTATCAAGTTCTCCTAATGACTGATCCCCGACATGTTAATGGCTGTAGTGAAGCTGAGGCGTAACGTGAATCAGGTGGAGCTGGAGATGTTTTCCCAGCGAGCATCACCACTGGTGTCGAGGCTTTTGATTGAAGAATCTCTCCCACTTTGTGTTGTATCACTGGAGCTTAATAGAAGACAGCCCCCGAAGGTCCAAGCAAAGGCTCTCATTCTGAAGACTAGAAAAAGGCACCAACAGGACCCTAGCATGGGGTCTCTCCTCTCTCCTCTCCCCCTCCATACCTACTCTTGTTCCAGGGCTAATAGGGAGGCGCCTATCACCCACTCACCTTAATAATAAAAGAGAGCCCCCTGTGGAAAGGAGCTACCATGAGCTGGTGAAGATCACGCTGTTAATAGGATGATGCCTTTTTGCCTTTTGTCATGAGATTATGAACGGGGATAGCCTCTCCTCGCCTCTCCTCCCTGCTCCTCCACTCTTCTTTGCTCTTCCCGCACACAGCTACAGGCGTCCTGGAGGGCCCCGTTGAGTTGGAGTGGAGACAGGCGTAGCCGAGGCTTTGTTCCTCTGCTTGTATGGTAAAAGACTCGCTAATGAAATACCTTTTAGGGGGTATCGGCAGGTGAGCTCCCCAATCAGGCATTTCAGCAAAAACACACACAGGCGCACATACACTCACATATTCTCAGTCTCCTCTCATCTGCCCCCCCTTGCTATATTAATTACCTGAAGTGCTTCGGCCTCAAAAAGAAGCTCTCGATTCTGCCGCTCTCCTCTCTCTCTTCATCCAACACGACAGCCACAACGGCCTAAGCTAGCCTAAAGTGTGGGGGAGCAGCAGAAAAGGGAGGATGATAATAGTTGTAATGAACACTGGTGACAATAATGAGAACGGTAATTGAGAAATGGTGTATGGCATCCCCCCTGATTTTCCTTTTCCAGCCCGAAGCTAAGTGGGGACAGGTTGAAAATCATCTTATTTAGAGCTCACTTAAATGGTTCTGAGAGAGCGCGGATTTCTGACGCTAAAGCTAAAGCGTGCTGACAAGCATAGAGTGGTGATACAGCGGCCTAATGGGTTAGGGAGTGTTTAAAGTCGCTGCTGCCGTCATAGGTTTTTCTTTTTTCTTTTAATTTCTTATTGGCGTTGAGTGGCGTGGTCTAAACAGCCTGTTCTGTACTGTTAGGATTATTGTTAAACACCTCAATGCTTCGCTGCTGTTCTTTTCTTTCTCCAGTCTGCGCGCTCTGATTGTTTCCTACTGTCTGTGTTTCTGTAAGTGTGGCTGTTAGAAATCGCTCCCTGTAGGACTGTAATGCATCAAAGACCCGCTGTTTGATCACAGAGCATGTCCGTATGTATGTAGTCTGCCTCCGCGCCCATGTTATATGTATTTTTGTGTTTGTGTGTGCGTTTGTTGGACTCTTACCTTTTGTGTGTGTGTGTCTTGGCCTTCTCGCCCAGGCTGTGATAGAGACAGGGCGGTCTGGGCTTTAACAGACAGAGGCTGCCTCCACCAGCCCATAGTCTGCCACTCTCTGATAATGTTTATTGATTTGTAGCAAAAACACAATTTGATGGAGTGGGGCGCGGGAGGGAGGGAGGGAGGGGAGGAGGAGATGTGGGGGTTGAGTTAAGGAGAAGGAGGATTGTATTTGTGTGATTGTCACAGCTTGGCTGGTTCTGTTAGACAAACAGAAAAATACTCCAGAAATGAAATTTATTTAGTTCTAATCTAAACCGACTTTATTCCTTTTTATTTCATAGTTAATTAAAGATATAATGTGTGGCAGGGCTCTCACGATATCAGATTTTTTTTTTAGCACACGATTATCATGGCTAAATCAATTCATGATGATATTGTCACTAAATGTATCTGCACCACGGGTAGACTGTCTCGCTCCCGTAAGTCATCTGCCAACGTGATTTTGTGCAGCAGTATTAGTCTCACACTGTGTGGTGGTAGTTTGCTAGAAGTTATTGCATTGTATTCTTTTTTTATTTTTTCATGGTGAGTGGCAGCAAGCAATCAGTAGTGATCAGTACCTGCTATGAAAAAGCATTAATGGAAAGAAACATAAATGACTTGATAGACACAATAATCACATAAGTCTGTCATTAATTAGTTTATTTATTTTGAACTACGACAGTTATTGGAGAGAGTCTGTACAACTGTAGAAAATGACAAAGGGCGCACAAAAAGATATATACATATATGAGAATATTATCATGGGAATTATTAACATCAATATTTCATTTTTAGATTTATAACGGTTATAGTCAGTATAGGTGTATTTCAGCACCCCTAATACGTACGTTTAACTCATAAGCACGCATTTAATTTAGTTAAAGTGAGAATGTAGAGAGAGGAAAGAGGAGAAGAGCTTCAAGAGAGACCGCTGCCTGCATAAATGATTGCTCTTTGGCAAATACACTCCTCACCCGTCTGTACAAGCAACAGGAAGTGAGAAAGTGTGTGTGCAAAGTGAAGACCTCTAATATGAACATTTCATCTCCAGAGTGAGTCTATTATGTGAACTCTGTTTGCCCGAGCCCCCACCTCTTCTTCACCTCTAAGGTGGAGGAATGAGAGGTGTCTGGAGGTTGGTCTACTGTTAGCTCTGAGGTCAAACGTGTTTGCCCAAGGGTGTGTATTCAAGAGTTGGCAGAGGATATCAAGGAGGCGTGTGTGTTTAAGAGAGAGGAGGATGAGAGGAGGAAACATATTAGCAGGACAAACCTATCGTCTGTGTTTAACATGGTCTCTGAACACAAATGTTCAAACAGTGACATGATAGGCGCTGCGTATGTACACTCTCCTGCTCATTAAAAAAGGCTTTGGCAGTTCTACTTACTGCCGTCCGTAGTTCATCTCCCCTTGAAACAGAGCTCAGGAATCAGGGCTACACAATAACAGATGAAATTGTAATGACACTTTCGTCTACAAGGTATTAAAAGCACCAATAATGACCATGATTATTGCTCTCCGCCTGAAATTAATCAGAGATCTTAAATAGTAAACGGACTGTACTTAAACAGCACTTTTCTAGTCTTAGCGACCACTCAAAGCACTTTGAAACACAAGTCAGCATTCATCCATTCACATAAATTCATACACTGGTGGCAGAAGCAAACATGAAAGGCATCACTGGCTCATCAGGAGTAATAACCATCCATACACACTCACACACCGATGGAAGAGCCACCGGGAGCAATTTGGGGTTCAGTATCTTCCTTCAGTCTTGTTCGGTGAGGATACTTCGACATGTAGACCACAGGAACCGGGAATCAAACCACTAGCCAAATGTACACCTCAGTCGCAGCATTAGGCTAATCATCAAGGTAATAAAGAGAAGGACAGTTTGCTTATGTAAAGGCACAACTGCGCATTGATTTTACTGATTCATAATCAGTTTAAAGTTGCATAAATTGACTTAATTTTAAAACATGCGTTGACTTAACTGGTTTCCAACCTCACAACTGTGGCAGCGGATCCTTTTATTAATCTTAGAACCATTTAATGAAGCAGTGACACTTCAACAGGTGTTGATTTCACGCCGTTATTGGACTGAATGATATTTCAGTATTTTAACATTCATCCCATGCTGGTTTCCTGTGATTATTAAACACGGAAACCAAATTTATTACACAAGATCATACTTAATTAATTCAGCTGCTCTGCGTGTGTCTTTTCCAAAATCCCAATACTGACTGAAAGATTGACCTCCAGCATTTATCCAGTTTGTAATTAGAAACAAATAATTATGCAGCCCCACTTATGATTATGGAAAAAAGCCCCAATTCATCCCCTCTGCCTCCAAAACTCTCAGTCACACCCCACTCCTGCTTCTCTTGCCTCTTTTGTACGTTGTAAAGCAAGCAGTGGTTGACAAATGACACCGGTGGAAAAGGCAGTCATTGTGCCTCAGTGTGAGAGGAGGTTTTTTTTCTGCTTCTCTTTTTTCTTATTTTACTTTTCTCCTTTTTTCTATCCGGGGGGGGAGGACGGGAGGGAGGAAGGGAGGGAGGGAGAGAGGTGAGTGTGAATCGGTTAATGTGTTCCATTCAGCAGACATTATACACAGGTTCAATAAAGCAGGAATCTGCTCTATACGCTGGGACCATTGTGCCATTGAGGGCGGCTAAAAAGGCCTCGAACAAGACTCCCTGGAAAAAAAATAGCCCTCAGCACCACTCCAGTAGAGAGCGGAGGAGAATAGAGGAGAGCAGGAGAAATCACATGTGCAATGTGGAGAAGATTGAGGAGGGGGTTGAGGTGGAGGAGGCCGATTCTTACACATATCACAAGTGTTGTAATGTTGCTGGGCTGTGAATTGCAGCAACTGATTGGAAGAAACTGAGAGAGAAAGAGAAGAAGCTGTCAAATCTGATGATTAGATGTATAATTTGACAACCATATTCCAGCATGAAACGCCACCACTGCAAGCGTTAGATGATGTTTTATGGGCACTGAAACATTTCTCTCTACAAGCTACACTCTCAGTCTCTCTGTGTCTCCTTCCTAACAAGACACTCCTCCACTCACATTAATTAAATCAAGTCTTCAGTAGGCTACTTAAGCACAATTCTCCCCCCCTCCGGTCCTCGCCACAGACCTCTCTGATTAGGCCAGCCCCTGTCATGCATATTCACATCGCCGCAGTGACAGCCTTTTAACGAGCTCTTACCTAATCACAGGAAACAATGTTCATCCTGTTCTTTTTATTCCTTCTTTTCTCATTTCCTTTCATGCGTCTTTGGCTTTCATCTTCCCCGATCCCCGCTGATATCAGACGGGCTTGACGGTCGGGTGGAGAGAGAGCGACGGGGAGAGGCACAAGTGCGACTCGTCCCTAAATAAACCGCAATTCAGAAAGTGACTTGGACACAGAAGAGAAGAAGTTCAGCTTCTATCTCCTCCCTTTCCCTCCTCCTCCTCTCCTTCTTTCTCCTCCTCCTCCTCCTCCCGGCCTTTTTACATGTCCGATAGACAAATTGGATTAGCAGCTATTGGATTAAATGGCAAAATGGTGGGATAAGAAATGAGATGAACGTGCTGTGATCACAGCTTTTAATGTTTTTCTCTTTCTGTCTCATTCATTTTCCCCCTCTTATCCAAGCTCCCTCCTTCAAGGCACAGGCAGAAGTTGTTTCTCGCCGGATTTCCTGCTTATCCGGTCACCATGTTTCATAACGTTTTAACAAATACGTGCAATTCAGAAGTGTCCCGACTGTCAGAAGGCTGTCCCGTAACTAGAAGGTCAGAGTATTGACCCGTGTGGTTTGGCCCTGAAGCAATGAGTCATTTTGCCATTCAGTTGGAAAATTAATTCACAACACATGTTTTAATCTGTTGATCTTTCATGTCATTGATTAGGCAAAAAATGCCTCTCAAATGTGAAGATTTCTACTTATCACTGTTTGATATAATTTTAGACTGAACATCTTCGGGGTGCTTTAACAAAAACGCAGATTTGAAGACATCAACTTGAGAAATTGTGAGTTACATTTTTTACCACTTTCTGACACATCAGAGAAGAAAAGACAAGTTTATCGACTCGCAAAAAATAAATAAATCAGAAGACTTGTTATCAGTGAGTGTTGGAGTTTTGTTTATTTTTTTATTCTTACTACTATCGAGCACCCGCTATATTTTTGAGCAGTGCGTGCTGGTATATATTTACTCATGAAAACAACTCCTTGCTTGCATTTAGCGAGAGCTAGCATAGCAGCATAACACTCTTAATTAAAAACCAGCACAGGCCACCAGCAGCAGCAGCAGTTTGACCACCTCAGGGTGGGTTTCATTATTTCTATCTACACTGAATGGAACAGGGGCCAAGATAGTTATCTTAATCTTATTTGGCTATAGAGGCTCACTCTGTCTTTTCACCCCATCTTCCCTTCTTTCTTTTATTTCCATCTTCTCTCTGTGTTCTCTCTCGTATGGATGCATGCAAACACACATTGACCCCTTCCCACCGGCCTCTCTTCATACCTTAAGGATGACACTCATCACACGGCAGCTCATGTCACTGTATCCGGGTTGTGTCTGTGTGTGAGAGAGAGAGAGTGAAACAAGAGAAGAGGGAGACAGGCAATCAGATAGAGGGGTTGTCGGGATGTGTGTATCAGTTGTATCTTGGCTGAGTGTGTGTGTTGATTGTATCTTGTGTGTTTCTCACCATCGCAGCCACACTGATAGCTGAGGTAACACCACACATGATATTAATGACGATAAAGTGTACTGTATGTGGGGAAACCCCGTGTATCTCCATCAGACATGTTTCACTAATCCTTTGATGTCCTGATCAAACATTGCACCGATGCCAAACTTACGGCTTCGGTCTCAGCAGATTCTGGCCTGTGTTTTTTTTTTTTTTTTTCCTGCCCCGCTCTCTGTGTTGAGCACTGAGAAATGGTGTGTAAGGCAAGCAGCAAGACCCAGAATGCAACCTGCCAAACCGCCAGATGCTTTGATCCAAGATGGCCCCCTGAGAGCCAGCATGGATCCACAGCTTCTCCGAGCCAAGGCTGGATTCACAGACACAGTGTCAGCGGTGCTTGCCAGGGATATTTACACCATTTGTCTTCATGCAACACAACATTCACCAGTTTTTTCTCTGTTGTTGTCACTCTTAACATATGCCATTTGGTGGGCGCGCTCATTACAGTGCAGCCAGTGGAGACGTTTTTTTTAGAAAAACAGTCGTCCCAGTGGGAATCAAACCCCCAACTCGGCATCACAGTGTTAAATTAAGCATCGAGCGCCTGACTACAGCTCCTCAGTAAGCTGCTAGATTAATAAAACTGAAACAGCTTTTGCTTTGAACCAGTTTTACTGTATGTTGCTGGTTACTTCCATTTCTTTCGATAACCTAAAACAGTGAAGTTAATTAGCTGATTTAATTATGTAAACATGAGGGTAAAAATAATAAGTTCACTAATTGATTTAGGCAAAGCAAGTTTATTTAGTTCTTTAGACACAACAGTTGTGATAATCAATTTATGATCCAAAAATGTATCAAACAAAAATGACAAACAGTCTCTCGTTCCAACTTTAAAAATGTGGAGATTTTTCTGTAATCTTCTGATTGGAATTTGAAAATATTTGGCTTTACAACAAAAATGTTTTAACATTTCCTGGTTCCAGCTTCTTAAATGTACACATTTGCTGCTTTTCATTGTCATTTATGATGAATGAATGAAAATGAAGAATCTTTGGACTGTTGGTTCAACAAAAGAAGCTATTTGAAGCCATAATTTTGAGCTCTGAGGAATTGTGATGAACATTTTTACACACAGTTTGACATTTTATAGACTAAACGTTTAACTGACTTATCCTCAAAATAATGCGGCAATTAATCGATAGCAAAAATAATCATGAAGGCAGCTTTTTGATGTGTTTTATCACTGGGGAATGTTCTGTTTAGGTAAATTAAGAGCATGTTCTAAACCTGCTCTAATCAAAAGTGTCATTAGATTACTTTTGTTATGAGTTACATAAGCTATATAAATAAAATTGACTTGACTTGATCATTATTTGTGGCCCTAGATAAAAGAGAAATCAACAATAAACCTTAGACTCAGTAAATATGACTTAAATCATTCAGAAAACGCTGCAGACGCTCCGCCGTCACCCCATCAGTCAGGTAGTATCCGGAGGTGAGAGTTCAGCTCTGGAGAGGTTGAGTGAAGGGAGGAGGATGCTGAGCAGCTGTCGAGCGTCCTGCGCCACTCGTCCTCCCTCCATCCCCTTCTCTCCGTCTCTGCTTTGAATTCGCTCACCTGCTCGCCCTCATTCCCTCCCTCCTCCAGTCATCCCATTTCCTTTCCACATTCACCATTTTCTCATCATCTTTCCTCCTTTTCTCCTCCTCTACCTTTCCTCTGACCTCCCTGCCTTTCTCTCTTTCCTCTCCTCCTCTCCTTCCTCTCCCTCCCTTCGCCTCCCCTCCCTCCTTTCATAAAATGCGGCTGGTGGTTGGCTGGTAGCTGCTGGCTGGCTAGCGGTGGGGGATATAGCTTTATAATCCCTCCTCGTCTTCCAGCCCGCCTCGCCACAATGTCACAGGAGCTTAATATTTGCCATTATTATTTGCTTGTTTTATTTGACTTCGAGGCAGCACAATGACCTGTCAGCGCCGGCTTTATCCCCCCTCCGAGTGTCGTCCGTTTCAAAGTTGACTACAGTAATCCACGAGCCCCCGATTCCGCTAAATCCTGAAGCTTTCTTTCATTCGCTCTCTCTTTTTTTCTCTGTCGCTCCCCCCTCCCTGCTCCACCCTCCTAAATGAAATTACATACATCTGCTGGCTCAGAGTATCACAAATGTCCACACACTCACCGGTGTCCGCGCACACATCCACACGCCTGCTGCCTTTTGTCGTCGGTGACACTGCGGCCCAATACTCCCTCTCCTCTGCAATGAGCCGTGGTGTGTGTGTGTGTGTGTGCATCTCTCTTGGTTTTGTAATCATATTCAGACTCCCATAAAGCATCAGACCTGTTGTTTCCGTTGATAATGCATTGACCGTCTGCAGACAATCTATACAAAAAGTCAGACAGCAAAGGCACAAGTATAGTGAGCTTTAAAGCATTACATCATTCATGTTTGAGTGCATCAAAAAGGAGCCCAAAAGCCACATTTTCCAGGCAATAAATGACAGAATACATGATCTTCCTTCACTGTACAGCACAACACTGCCTTTCTTATTATTCAAAGGACCCCCAATTAATAAATAAGTGGTATGAAATGTCCTCTTAGTGTTAATTCTGTTATGATGCCTGTCGTGGCGTCCCAGCTATTAAACCTCCCTCTTGAGAAAGGGAGAAAAAAACAGCGAGAGATAATAACATAAGCCTTAAGACGATCTTTCATCTGGCGTCCTCTGTTTTCATCCATTACTTCTCTTCACAGACGAACTAAGTGTCAGATTAATGCTGCTGTCGCTGTTTAAATGGCCTCCAGTGCCACGAAGCTCATATCCCAGTTCTAGACGTAAACAGTGAGAAGTGAACTGACCGCAGCAGTTTATTCACACAATGAGACGAAGAAAGAAAAACGTGAATAACAAAAGAAACTATTTTATAGCTTTAACACACACGTAAACGTACTTCACCAAAACACTCTGACGGGTCTACAGGGGCGCAACTAATGATTGTTTTCATTATTGATCGGTCAAACTGATGAGTGATTCTTTGTCACTGATAATCTGCTGATTGTTTTCACAATCAATTGATTAATCGAATCAGATTAAAATGTTTTTTGATATCGGATTCAGCTTGATTGAATTAAAGAGGAGAATTGGGCCTTGAGATGCACTTTGATGAGTGTCATTCTAGTTTAGAGCTGCAACTAATTATTATTCTCATGATCGATTAATCTGCCAGTTATTTCCACAATTAATTTATTAATCAGAACATTTTTGAAAAATCCTTCATCACAATTCCCCGGAGCTCAACGTGACGTCTTCAGATTGCTTCTCTGGTCCGACCAACAGTCTAAAACACAAAGAAAAGCAGAAAATCCTCACATTTAAGAAGCTAAAACAAGTAAATGTTTGACATTTTTGCTTGACAAAATACTGGAAATAGTTGGAAATTAATGTCTTTCGATCAGCTGATCAATTAATCAAACTATGGTTGCAGCTCTAGTGTCTCCATCTCGTCCATTAACATGCAAGTCAAGTCTGTAGTTGGTTATATGAGAGTATTGGTCTTTAGCTTAGTGTTTTTTAGTCCTTACAAGGGCTGCACAAAATGTAAAAAAAAAACTGAACAAAGAAACTTCATATTTTGATTATTTTCACAGGTAATATAAGAGCAATATGATTAATATTTAGCAGGAATGACTATGTTTGCATTAAAATACTCATTTTCACTGAAAAAACTATTGAAAAACTGATTCTGTGATATTTTGGGGGCATCTGTATCAAACAATCAAAAAAACACTATAAAACTTAGAAGTTATTAACATAAAATTGCTCAACAAAATTGCTTTGAAATGGCGCCTAAAATAACTGAAACTACCATCTGAATTTTTACTTTTTTTCCAGTACATTGATGCAGCCAACAGCAGCCGGTTGTTGTCACACACACACAGCTGGAGGCTCCTCTTGTCGTCGTTGTTACACTTGAAGTTTTCCGTTCAATGCGGTGTGTCCGTATCAGTTGTACCCTGTAAGTAAGTTACAGCACAGAGCTTTAGCCCCAGGCATGGGCGATGCTTACATTAGCCATGCATCTGAGCCGGTGCTAGCTGTCCTGTGTGTGTTGAGCAGGTATTACACTAAGCGTCAGAGAGAACCAGAGACGTGGTTTTTTTGAAGGCCCGCTGAGTGATTGGTGGGATATGTATTGCCCTACAGTGAGAGGCTCCACTCTGTAAAGGTGCTCGACGGTAATCGCTGAGTTAATCCCGCCCCGGTTGAAGCCGTATTGACGTTGTGAAGGCATGGTGTGAAGTATGTGTATGTTTACACCGGGAACATAAGTGAGCAGTGTATTTACACACACACACACACACACACACACACACACACACACGCACATATATAAATATCTGGTGGACATACTGACTTAGTGACTGAGAGACTTAACTGAGTCATTTATCTGCTTCATCTCCTTTGAGTGTGTGTGTGCCTCTATGCTTTATACTTACACACACACACACACACACAAGTTTAAACTCACCTTTTATGACAGATGATTTTATACACTATATAAGCTTTGTATTAAATGGTGAACATCAGATTTATGACTTTGAAAAGGTGAAAAGAACAACCTGAAGAGCCTGACTTTGCCATGTCTTCAGCCGACAAAATCACAAATGTATCTTTAATCATTAACATTTTTACATAATATAATCCAGAAGAAGATGCTGAGGGTCATTTATAATTGTTAAAGGGGACTTACTATATTAAAGATCTAGTTAAACTGATACAGCCGCTCTGTTGTCATCAGTGTAGCTGGCTCAGGCGTGTGCGAGCTGACCAATCAGAGGAGAATTGGTATTTTTGAGGGCGGGCCTTAAAGAGACAGGAGTTAAAACAGAGTATAAACTGCCTCCATTACATACGTATTGTTACGTATTTTTCTACGTATCTACATTTGTGGAATAGCTGCAAAAATTAGTTTTTATGTCTTTATTATGTATATGTTGTAAGATATCGACTGATGATGAATACTTACATTTTTTTACTCCCTAACAACAAAAATCCAGCTTCAGTCGGGCTCTAGAAACAACCGAGGAGTGAATATTAATAGCTTGTCATATTATTAAAACGGTGTGTTAACCCTGTGTTCTTCTTTGTTTATTTGTGTTTTTTCCAGGTAACAACAAGGAGGAAGAGGAGGCGATGATGCAGGAGTGGTTCATGTTGGTCAACAAGAAGAACGCACTCATCAGAAGACAGAACCAACTCTCCCTGCTGTACGTATATTTAGGATTAAACTGTGACCTTCACATGCATTATTATTTTTATTTTACATCGACTGTGTCCGGTTCTTAAGAACCCATTTAGTCATTTCACAAGATTTATGCAGTTTTATTAAAATAGCCAACTATCGTAAACCATTTTCTTTAAAGTGAGCAGAATAGATGCAGTATGTTGTTTTTCTATATTTCTTCTCGCGCTGAGAAACATTAAAAACCAGAAAAACATCACGCTTCTGTTCAAGCGTCTGATCAAACTCGTCGAAGCCACACAGGGTGGGAGTGTTCCTTCCACTCCATTCACCCCCTCTGTCTATCCGCTCATTGATTTACATGTGGACGGGATATGAAATCAATAGAAATGTGGCGATCATCACTCTATCGCTAGTCTCTTTGTATGTGGTCATCTGCGACAGGTGGAGACACATGCACACACACACACACACACACACACGCACGCACGCACGCAGCCTTTTTTCTTCATTTGCGGCTGTTGGGATTTCAAAGTGTGCGAGTGGAGAGATTGAAGTATTCATAATCACATTATATCGTGGGAAAGGGGAGGCTTTTAAAGTGGCCAATTGACAGAAGGGCTGATTATTAGCCCTTTCTGTTCTCTCTTTGTGGAGGCGAAGAAAAAAGGCGCCTGTGAAGGACAAATTCTATTAGGGACCGAATAAGCTCATTTTTTAATATGGCTGAAAGAGGAAAGAATTCAATTTGTGCCGCACACACACACACACACATATATTACCACACACATTCATTGCATGTTCTTAGATGCCCATTAATTTTATTTGTCTTTCTCCTTCAACTCGTTTTGTTTTATTTCTCATTTTCACCACCTGCCTTCTCCTCGTTTTATTCACTTCTTTCCTCGCACACTCACACACATTCACCCAGGGCTGTGTAAGCGCAGTATGTGTATCAGTTATGTGCAGTAGATTAATGTGAAGCCGGAGAAGGTCCAGGCGAGTAGCTGAATCGATGTTTATTGCAGGTTTCTTTAAGTGCTTAATGATTTAGTCATTAACATATTGATGAACTTTGTTGTGTGTGTGTTTTTTCTCCTCTCTCTCGCTCTGCCTCTCTTTCTAACTTGCCACAGGGAGAAAGAGCACGATCTGGAGAGACGCTTCGAACTGCTGAACAGAGAGCTGAGAGCCATGCTGGCCATCGAGGGTAAGAAACACACACACACGAATACACACTCAGGAGGTCTTGGGATTCAATGTGGAGTCTGCAGGTGTCACAGGATGTGTCACCTCCCTCCGTCACGATGTCACAAAATCCTCAATCTTTGTCATAACGTGCATTTTCACAAACAAATACTTCCACTTTTAATCAACAATTGCTCCTGTCTTCGAAAAATCGGCTGGATTGTTAAAACTGCAGATGTGAAGTGAAATAAGCAACGATCCATCAGGGAGTCTGGATTTTGTAAATCCTCCTGCTTTTATTTCCAGAACATCCAATAATGTTTGTGTTAGCTGCCAAAATGGCGACTAGATAAGACAAACTGCAACAGATGAAGTTTATTTTCTCTTCTCTGGTGATAAAAGGAGGTAAAGCTCCTGTCAGGGTTGTTTGAGTTCTAGCAAAGCGTCTCCACCTCTATTGTTTCCCCGTCCAGCTGTTGTCCAGCCTTCATCAGGAGCCCAAAGCAGGATAATTTGAATTCTGCGTCGGCTTCTTGATGAGGATTAAGATGCGAGCTTTGCGAGGGGATTTCACTCCCTGATACTTGATCAATGCTATCTGTTTCGTTGCTACACCTCGACTAGCCGATGCCTGATTTGAAATCTAGCCGCGGCCACATTGGTTTGGGAGGTAATAAAAAAAAAAAAAAGAAATGCGGTTATATTATTGAAAGCTTGTTAACTATACCGCAGCCAGAAAAGCAGCCATTGTGTCGTATCAAAGTTGTCAGGGGGCCAGGGAAGTTTAATCCTCTTCGACTGCGTCCTCTTTGGCAAAATGAACCTTTTGCCAATCAATGCTAATTGATTTTGCCATTCGACATTGACCACCGTCATCCCCCCCCACCACCTCCTTTCTCCTCGCAGCCTTCGGACACCCATTGTAATTTCACCGGGCACCTGATAAGGTACCTGGTCCATAATAAATCAATTGTAATTAGCAAGAAAGGAGGTGGGCCGGGCAGGAGGGGGGGAGCAGACATGCGTAGCCGAGCAGGAGCTGCAGACGGCGCCACGCTGCCTGCGTCCAGTTTGATTCCCTCTGTCTTCGCATGGCCATTTTATTTATTTATTTTTATCGAGCTGCAGCGCGTCCACAGCTCGAGTCGAAAGGGAGGAGTTCAGTTTTTCTGGTTCAGATGAGTGTTTTCTTTCTCTGTGTTGGTAGTCTTGTGGACCACAGTGTGTCTGTGGGTTTCCTCTGCATATTCTCCTCATATATCGGACGTGTATCGTGTGTGTGTGTCTGTGTGTGTGTGTGTGTGCCTGCTCCTCTCTTTGTGTGTGTGGAAGTGAAAGAGCAGAGATAGTGTGCGAGGCGAGGTGGAGAGGTGGTGTGTGTCGTGTCACCGCGCTCCCCTCTGCCTTCATGTGGACTTGTTGGATTTGCAGCTGACTAACTTATCAGCCGGCCTTATTTTCCTCCCTAAGGGAGGCACTTAACATTCACAGGCTCTAGCTTTCTGTAGCAGCCACAGATAGTTCTGAGCTGCTGGGGAGAGAACTGTGTGTGTGTGTCTGTGTGTGTGTGTGTGTGTCTGTGTGTGTGAGAGAGAGAGAGGATCTGTTGGTTTGGATCTGCGTGGTTATATCTCACAGGTGTGTTTGTGTGTCCACCTGTGTGCAAGTCTTTTTCCAAGTGTGTGTGTGTGTGTGTGTGTGTGTGTGTGTGTATGTGTGTGTGTGTATGTGTGTGTGTACGGCGGCCATCTCCCCAGCTCTTATTTGGTGCTTGGGCAGGTCCATTGAGCGATGGTCGGGCGTGCGAGTAATTGCTGATTTGGTTGGCCAGTCGATGACACAGAGAGAGAGAGAGAGATGCACTGTGAGTCCGAGCAGAGAAAAAAAAAAGCACACATCACCAAGATACACCTGCCCTGACACACACACACACACACACACACACCGCTCTACCTCTCAGCAGACCCACATACTGTGTGTACAGGTCAATGTGCTCTAGAGTAAACTGGCTACCAATGCTAACAGTTACCATCCATTCCACTTAAAATAAAAAGCTTTTAAGAAGTAGAAAAAAAATGACGTTGAACTCTGACATTGGAATCAATGTCAAGAATAGTCTGTAAATTAATTCAAACGTCTTGAGGTTTGATGAGAGATAAAAAAGTTGAACTACCTGCTGGCTTTAGCTGCCGGTGCCAAGTCTCCGTTACAGCTTCAGACCAGAACAGAGAGAGAAAAAAAACGAATGACTCATGACGTTTTCTTCTGCGTTTGTATTGCTGACTTCAGCTGCACGACACTCAGACACATGAGAGGGAGGAGGAGAGGATGAAGAGTGCTTTGAGGTGGAAAGAGGAGTCGGGAGGAGAGGATTCCCTCTGAAATCATCTCTGAAGCTGATATTCTGCTAAACAACAAATTCCTCTAAACTTTTTTTTTTTAGATGTTTTGTGAGGTAGAAGAGTAATTTTGGTGGAGTGAAGCACACATGACGGAATTATAGAGACATACAGGAGTTGCAGAGAGGAAGTTTTCTTAGCTTACGCAGTTTTGTTGACTGCGAAACTTCACCTGACTTTCCATCACCATGATGCTGAGCACCTTTAACCTTCATCCTTTAACATCAGAGCGGTCATGACTGGTCGACGTCATTCAAGCCTCTGAGGATAAATGGAAAAAGAAAGATTATCTGATGTTTCTTCATCGGCACGGTGTTAGGAGAAGTTTGGTTAAATGTGCAGCCGTTGCAGAATAGAGCAGTTGGAGGTCGGGCGGAGGCTCTCGGACCAGCGTTGACGTTGTTTGCGAGCATGCTCAGTGACAACCACGTCCGCGTACCTGCTTGGTCTGATGCCAGGTGAGAAAATGCCATCTGTATGCCACACTCTCATCTCCCTGCCACAAAATTGATCCACTATGCCCTCTTTATCTGCTTACCGATTCACACCTATGTATGCACACACACAAAGCTGTGTCTTGGCTCCCTTCGAAGACCTGTGTTTGTGTGTGTGTGTGTGTGTGTGTGTGTGTGTGTGTTTGTGTGTGTGTGTGTTTTAAAGTGGACGCCCTCTCGCCATCTAAAAGGGATTTATGCATAGCCGGGTCCCAGAGTTTTTTCTGTTACGGTTTGATATGATAAGCTTTTTTATATGTTTAAAATCAATATGTAATCCTATGCAGGAGCTTATCCCTCTCCACACCCCCGACACACACAAACACACACACACACACACTTCCCATTTGTAAATCTATTTGGGCTTTGTAACACATCGGGGCGGCGCGCCACAGACCCTGATTGATTAGGTGCACTATGGAATCCTATCACATGGGCGACTTTTGATGATGTCGCCAACTCTTTCAGGGTTGCTAGTTGACTGGAACCGCCGATAACAAGTAGCTTCGTTCCACGAGTTTGTTGACTGGAGTTTTGGGGGAATTTAGGGAAATGTATTTGTTTGCATTAAGCTTGTTTGTGCGGCTTTTTGGGCTCTTGCAAGATAAAGTAAATGTGAATATTCTCGTCACTCCACAGAAGATGGGACTTTATGGAACAAGTGCCTCCTGTAGTGGAGCTAACGTGGTTTTATATGCTGGTTGTTGTCACATCTGGTGGAACAGGTGTTGGAAATTGTGCAGCTTTGTTTAGATTCATGCTTCAGGTTCTGGATTGTCGACTGTCCGATCTGCCTGTGTGTCAGAAAGTTAGAGGAATAAACTTTTTTAACATTTTAAGAGCCGTCTGTCTCAGAGAAGTTTTAATATGAATAGTGAGTCAGGAGAGCAAAACTGTTGCATCAACAGTGTTTTTCTTGCATTTGTAAGTGGTTGTCTGTTACAGACGGGAGGATAAAAACAGATTGATAAGTTGATCATAGTGGATTTTTATTATGAAGACAATCGTGAATTTCCTCACAAGTGACTCGAAGACGCCGTGAAGCTCGTTAATGAACAGTCCAAAATTGATTTCCTGAAGATGAACGGACATCTTTCCAGTCATTCCAAGATACTGAACCGTGGCTGACGGCCCGGCCTGCCCGGTTATAAACTAAATTATGACGGGGAACTTATTTATCCTGTTTATGCATCTAATGATTTGTAATTAAATTACTGAAGATTGATTGTTTTCACTGACAATAATGTGTTAGTGAATTATGAAGATACTCAACTGAATTTTAACACAATTGTTTTTATTTTTACTGCAAATATATATCCGTTCCAGATATGGGTTATTGATCTTCTTGATAACTAATAGTCGATATCGGTATCAGCCCGGACTTAAATCACATCAATCGATCCCTGGTTCATGATTGGCTTTGGCTAAACTCCTGGTACTTCTTACTCGGATCAGTTGATTTGGGGGGTTTTTTCTAGGTTTTGTTGAAAATAAGGAAATTATAGAATATCACCTGATTTTTCCTTTAAACATTAATTGTTGGCACAAAGAAGGTTTGAACACTTGGTTTTTGTTTTTCGTCGTTTCCACGTGACGTGACAGACAAACACTCTCCTCGTTGCCTTTGAGATTATTTCTATTTATCCGCCATTTTTCCCGGCCTGTCGACTTCCTTCATCTCTGGTGACACTTTTTGTCTCTTGACTCCACTTGGACCTCGGCCAAAACCAGCTTTCAGAGGCCTTTTATACAAGAACAAGAGGCAGAGAGGACGAGAAAGAAAACAACGACGACGAAATGAAGCAGAATAAGTTTATAGATCGTGTTCGTAAACGTCTGAATGTACACGAAGCTGCGGATCAGATCTCTCCGATGTGCGTGAGACAGGAAACGAGAGAGAGAGAGAGACACAGATAGATGCCCGTCTCTCCTCGCTGTGAGAGAACGAAGCTTTGGACCAGTTTGCTCTCTTGAATAAATTTAGCGTCGCAGAGAGCGGGCGGGGAGGGGTTCATGGGGATTTGAACCAGCGCATTCTTGTGTGCCTTGTGCAGACTCACATGGTTACCGTTGGCGTGCACGGCGAGGGTTATCTGAATACGCACCCACCATGTGAGTTGTACACACTCCTCTAAGTCTTTAACCTCTCTCTCTCCCTCTCTCTCTGATGGGGGAGGCGGGGTTCATGTGGAGGGTGGGAGGGTGTGGGGGGGGTTGCTGAGTGGCTGCAGGGTGTTTTGTTTGTTCCTGGGTGTCTGGTTACCCAGCCTGCCCTGCTCTGGTGTTGCCTGGTCACGTCTCTCATCGGCTCTCTTTATTGTTTACCTTCCTAATGAGGGGGGCGGGACTCTGCGACATGTGATTGACAGCAGGAACCCCCCCACCACCACCACCACCTCCTCCACCAGGACTTTGGCTTTTTGGCTCTGAGGGAGGGCAGGATTTTTTTTTTTTCCCTTTTTAACATACCTCTCTGTGTTTTTGTGGGAAGTTTTTTTTCCCCCCTCTCTTCCTGAACCCTCCTTCTGTGGGCCGGCCTTGTCGAGAGAGAGGATTGTGGGAGTTATGGCAGATATGGAAACGCACATTCCTGCCTCACAATTATCTAAAGATGATGACTCACACGATGACTCATGACTTCTCTTCCTTATTCTACACTTCGACACATTTTGTCTTGATTTCTCTGCTCCCTGAACCGCTTCTTGTTTTTAAAGATGAAACAAAAACCCTCTTCAGATGCCGGTTTGGACATATTTGGCAGTTCTGAAGTGTTTGTCGATCCCCCACGGAAGCCAGAGGAAAGTAAATTTGCTTCCCTGAGGAAAAAAAAAAAAAAAAAAGAAGGAAGGAGGGAGAGGAAAAGGAGAACGCAGAGAGCCAAATATTGGGACTGTGTTCATTTCGCTCTGTGGTCGACTTCAAAGGGACGAGCGGGGCCAATGAAGAGAGCGCAGACCTTTCAGGACAAACACACTGGGCCCAGCGTGACACACACACACGCACACACACGTACACACTGCCTGACTGCCGCAATTTGACTCAATGAGAGGGGGGGTATTTATTTTTAATAAAGCCACACTTATTTTGGGACTGACATTTTACAACATCCCTTTTATTCTCGATCAATAGGCGGTTAAATATTGATAGAGGGGTGAAGTTGCCTACGCGCCACAGAAGTTGTGTTTTGAATCCTCTCTGGGACGGAGCGGATTTATTTATTTATATTTAAACATGAAGCGACGGAGACAGAGGGCGACGCGTTCTCACACCGAGCTGACGAGGAGCTGCAGGTTTCCTGAATCTGAATGTCACATCAGTTGGATTAAAGATGATGTTCACCTGCTTTTTGTGGCACTTATAACAATAAAGTTGAAGCTTTTTTAATTAAATGAATGCTTTTATGTAATTGTTAAAAATGACATCATTCTCTGAGCAGTCTTCAGGATGAGGGGGGTTGAGGGGGGTGAGGGAGGGAGGAGCGCTGCCCCGGTGTTGGGTGAATGTGGAGCCAAGGGCGCCAGGCGGATATTTGAGCCCCAGGGGGAGTGAGTGCTCTCCTGTGGGCATCCCCCCTCCTCCCCTCCAGGGAGAGGCTGAGGGGATTTGGATCGGGGTCCCACCTGGACCCTGTGGGGCCCTGTGGGGCCCCTTCCTGCAAAGACCCTGGAGAACTGAGCGACGGAGTCAGGGGTTCACCTGTTTGTTTGTTTATGCAGCTGTTTGCATGTGAGGTGACTTTTACATGTTTACATTTATTTAGATTTTGAATAATTAAGACTGAACGAGTGAAAACAAACAGAATTTCACTCTGTCGTTATCCGAGATAATTTACTAACCTTTAACGTCAATAAAAACACAAATCTAGAATCTTTTTTTTTTTTTATCTTATCACCCATCAAGACAAAACTTTAACTGCAAACACATTCAAACTGAGATTTACAACATTTCCTGTAAAACTCCACATCCGACCGTTAGAGTCTTTCTTTTTAAACAGTCGTCTGTGTTTTTAAAATTATGACTGATGTCTTGAAACGAGCAGCGTGTCTCTGTGGGAATGTGTTTCCTCACATATCTCTGTGTGCATCATGACACTGCAGATTAACATGACAGTCTGTCAAGTGTGTTTGCTCAGGTCAACTCAATTTCACTGTGCAAACACACACACACAAACTGACCTGAGTGTGTGTACACGTCATATCTACACACTCTTCAATGCGTGCAACTGGTCCTGTTTCCATCTCTACAGAGTCCAGCAGGTTAACAGAAGATGAACCAAACTGTCATGTTGAAGCTCTGTAGTCCTAAAAAAAGACTCCATACGCAGTGTCGTTAGAAACGTTTCTCCTCCAGGAGGTTCAGACTCTTTGTAGAAATCTTCATCTGTCTCATGAAGTCACGAGTTCCAGAACAAAATAATAAAAGTCGTCCTCGTGGTACAAAGTGTCTCAGAGGCTTTTTTTTAGAGTTGGAACAGTTTGTCCTCGGTGTCTCCTGCTCTGACGGAGTTTGTTCCTCTGCTGTCGTTGCAGATTGGCAGAAGACGGAGGCCCAGAAGAGACGAGAGCAGCTGCTGCTGGATGAGCTGGTCATACTGGTCAACAAGCGAGACGCGCTGGTCAGGGACCTGGACGCCCAGGAGAAACAGTAAGTGACCCTCAGAACATCTCAAACACGAGTCAGTCTCAGTGTGGGAATATCCAGCCGTCTGTCGTGGACTGAAACATAGTGAAATCATTGCATGTTACGTTGCGTCCCAGTCGTCCTGCATGCACACCTGCGTGGGTGGGATCCCATCCAGGTTGGCGGCGCCGTCCACCAACAGGGTGCCAGGCGGTTGAAAGGTCGGGGCCCGGCCCCTGGCGCTAGGCCACTCCACGGGCATCCATCGCAGCAACTGTGTTACCTGTGTATGTGTGCATATATGTGTGTGTGTGTGTGTATACCTCCACCTCCACCTCCTCCTCCCAGACACATCTGACCTTTTGACCTTTGCCCTCCGCAGAGCCGAGGAGGAGGACGAGCACCTGGAGAGGACGCTGGAGCAGAACAAAGGAAAGATGGCGAAGAAAGAGGAGAAGTGTGTGCTTCAATGATTGTCATTTCAGAGCAAAACACAACCAACAAATGTAGCCGATAAAAGAAATGTATCATTATTATTATTGATATGATTATTATTATTATTATTATTATTTGATGGTGGCTTTCCTAAACGTTTCTATCATCCTGATGTGGTTGTTGTTCCGGTCAGATTTCCCCGCAGAGACTCGGCCCTGCGACGCCTTTGCACCAACTTTATACTGACTCAAACTGTCCCCACTTATATACGATTATTTTTTATTTTAACTCTTGTTTGCTTTACCAAGAACGGTACATGTATGTAATATAAATAAAAGAGTGGAGGCTCTGTCAGACGGTGTGATACTTGCATGTAAAGATGCAGCAGCAGCCTTCTCTGAGGTTTGAGGTACAGCAGCACAACTGGGTTTACTGGGAGGGACGTTTTAGTTTTTTCTTCATCACGCTGAGATGATGATGACGATGATGACGACGGGGTCAATGTGGACTTTTAAAAGGAAAAAAAACAAGTGGTTATAATATCAGTCTTTTCAAGCTACTTCATTACTTGACTGTGTATCTTTTGAATTATTTTAAAGTTTTTACTTGTAAAATATCTTAAAGGGGGAACGAACGCATTACTGTTCATGAATCTTAACTTTTCCTATTGCTTTTTTTTTTATCGTCTTGGCTTGAAAGCAGTTTACCAAAAGAAAAGATGTTTAAGGAAAGAAGAGAAAAAAAAAAAGAAAATTTCATGTTGTATATTTTCATCACTGCTCTGACCAACAGCCTCCAAAATCCTCTTTTTGTTTTTTGTTTTTGTTTTTTTTTTTTGTCAGGATTCATGCAGTCAAAAACAAAAATCTATATATATTATTTATTGTCTTTTTAAGCTGCTTCTTGTAAGTGAACCTACCATCACATTTCATTTCATGTGCATTTTTTTTCTTTTTTGTTTTTTTTGTTTTTTGGCTCAACAAACTTTTTTGGTTTCTATTTATTGTATCTGAAGAAGAGAGAGTTATGCTTCCATCACGTAGAGCTCCAGATGTCATTTTACGTGTTGAACATTTATTATCTGTTTATTTATTCCAGTGTCATAACCCAAGTCTTCAATAATAAAGTCCCTATGATTTCATACTCCACAGAATGCAGCGTGTGGCGTGTTTTTGACCCTCTGGAAAATATTTCAAAGGTTTATTTTTGTGTGTTTTTATTTTCTACAGATGGATTTTAAATTGTTTTATTGCACACACACCTGATCCAAAAACATAAATCTGATATTTTTCTAAAACTTATTGAAATGCATGCACGCCCTCGGCTGCAGCGCTGCACATAAGTGGCCCCTATCACCGCGTTCAGCAGCGAGCGGTGCGCGTTTAGCAACGCTTATTATTCTGCGCTGTGTTCAATTCCCCTGCGACTTGTGCGTGTTTATAAATTAAAATTGGCGTTTGAGGTTTTTTTTTTTTTTGGTTTGTTTTGTTTGAGGTCGCTGCTGAGCAGGTTCCTCTGAGGAAGATTAGAGAAATCACTTTGTACCGAGCAGATGTTTTTTTTTTTTATTTTTTTTTTTTTTTTGCTCCCTCTTCCTCTCCGGGCCGCTCCGGTGCGCGCTGGAGAGGCTCGGTCACCCCGGAACCAGCGATGGAGAGAAAGTCGGGAATGATCGATGTTAATTTTCAGATGTAGAAAAAAAATATTCTGTTGTTTGTTTGTTTTTAGCTTTAACTTGTTCTAAATCCTCCTCGTGATAAAAAGTATCTGCGGTTGAACCCTCCGCTCCATCCCTGCAGGCAGCCTCCCATCCCCGATTAAAGCAGGAAAATAGGTTGTGACAGCAGACGTCCTCCCTCGGCCTTTCTGGTACTTTCAAATTAATTTGCTGATTCGTTTCTTCTCTGCTTGGGACCGAGCGTACGCGCACATTACGCACTCCACTTCCCCCGAGGCGCTTTGTTTTAGTTTGTATTATAGCGCGTTTATCACGGCTCTCGGTAATCTGGAGAATAAAGCAGAAGACGAGCCGGAGCGGTGAAGGACGTTCTGCTCGGTGCCGGCAGAGCGCTGCATGTGGCTCTGTGTGAGTGTGTATGTGTGTGTGTGAGGGAGAGAGAGAGTGTGTGTGTGTGTGTGTAACCTCGATAATTATTCACAACACCTGTCACTTCTTCATGGAGTCCAACTTTTTATATAAATGTGTTTAAATATATTTTCTGTGTTTTAATGTTCGTGCGTAAAACTCAACTTTTACGCACAAATTAGACTAAAAGTTATGATGTTTCTTTTTCTTAATAACAGTTTAAAATTCATTAAAGTCTTTAATCAGTCCTGGTTTTGTGAAAAAAATACTCTATGGCCCAGAGAAATAAATCACTCCAGGTGATAAGTGTATTATTATAACATTTTTTCTGCGTGTTTTGTAGATTAAAGAATTAATAAAAAGGCAGAAACAGCCTCGTCTTACCTCCGCAGCATCGCTCGGCTTTCTTTAAAGCTCCTGTTGAAGCAGAAGGAGTGAAAATCATTTGGAGTCAGTTTCCTATTTTTCAGTGAATAAGAGCGACGCGCTGCGTAAAAAGCGGCGGTGCCTCGGCGCTGCTGTGCAGCTGAGGATCCTTCAGCTGAATGGATTATCTCCTGAGCTTTGATGTCTCCTGGCCTCACCTCACAGGTGCTGAGCGCCGCTCGGCCCTCTGTATTCACTTCCTTTCTCCGCCGCCGTCCAAAAAACCCCTGCACCTGAGGGAGCCCGGGTCTCTGCGTGCAGCGCCGGGGCTCCTACAGCACTGTGTTTTATGCATCATCGTTTTAATAAGCACCGACAACATCCCCGCAGATCCCCGCTTCCAATCCTGCCGGCTGAAGGGACAAAACTTTTCCCCCTCCTCTCCTCTCCGCCTAATCCCAGGCTTTACCAGCTCAGCATTAAGAAAATTCAACTGCAATTTGGGATTAGACAAAATACTCTTATTACAAAAGGTTGGTGCAACTTGATAACTTGATACTTGTTCAGGGGTTTATCTCGGGGTCTTACTCACATCGAGAGAGGAGGAAAAAAAAAACAAGAAATGTCGGGGAAATGTCAGAATAACGCGAGTCTTTTGTGTTGTGAGGGCCATATTTGTTGAATGGCCTTTTTGCATAATTTAACGGGAGCCTGTGTGTGTGTGTGCGCGCAGAGGAGAGGAGGGGTGATGGTATTTCGGTCAGACCCTCCGCGGGCCCTCTGACTGCTCGGACTTCAGATGTGGTGGAAATAAAACGGTGCGTAAAAAGTGTTTGACCTCCAGGGAACACGAACCATCAGCTCACCTGAAACAAACGTCACATCATGACGCATCTCCGCTTTTTTTTTTTTTTTATAACTTCAATCACACGTTTGACCATCAGTCTGATTTTTTTGCCTCTGTGCGTAAAAAACGAGGATGGATTCATATTATGGTGCGTTCAGGTGCCCTTCTCCTCCCGTTTGTAATACGCAGCATCACTACAGGCCTCCACACAACCTCCAACATCACTTTGTTCCCCCCTTTTTTTTTTTTTTTGCTCCGCCGACTATTGATGTCTAAGTTTCTCTGTCAAAGTGCTCTCGTGGATGACTTTTAAGTCCCATCGGCCTCCACTTTGATACTCCCCCTCCTCACACACACACATAAAAAATGTAATTTCCATCCTGCAGCCTCTCTCTCTCTCTCTCTCTCTCTCTCTCTCTCTCTCTTTCTCTCTCTCTCTCTCTCTTTCTCTCTCTCTCTCTGAACATTAGCTCGCTTTCAGCTCAGGCCTCATTTACAGAAGTTTTTTTTTTTTTGTTGCACAGATCCACAAAGGATAGCCGAGCCGAGCCGTGCTGAGCCGCATCTCCACGACCCTTTACTGACACCCGGGCCAGAAAAAAAAAAGAAGAAAAGAGAATAGTTTGTTTTTTGTGTGTGGCGGGTTAAAAACACATTAAAAACATCGACACAAAGTGCAGGATTTGATTCAGTGACCGCAGATTTTTCTTCTTCTTCTCCTTCTGTGGATTCTTCTTTTTCCTCCGCAGTGAGTTTGAGGTCTATCCCTATTAAACTTTACGTCAACCATCCTCAAATGTAATTCTAAATGGGGATTAGACCTCATTAATATTCATGAACTGGTATGTGTGTGCGTGTGTGCGTGTGTGTGTGTGAGAGAGAGAGAGAGAGAGAGAGAGAGAGAGAGGAGGGGGTTGTATCACAATAAAAAATCAAAATGGATGAATTTAACTTCTCTCTTCCGATTTTGTTTGTCACGTTCACTTCTTTTTAGGGGTGACAAATATGATCAAACGACGAATTATCACCAATAAAAATATCGATTACAAAATAAAACTCTCATGAGGCTTTTCGGCCTTTTCAGGAGACGTGTTTGAAACTAAAATGCAGCTTTCTGAGAGACTAAAGACCCCTGGGAACATTTTAAAGCCTCAAAAGAAGAATTTTCTTTCTGCTGCAACATTTAGAGCCATGATTTTTAAATTTAATTTAACAACTGGTTTGACGTTTTGGAGGAAATAAAAGGACACTTTTACGCACAGCGCATTTCCAGGACGCACGAAATCTGTCAGTGAAAAAAAAAGAAGTTAGAAGAGAAGATTTGACTTCCAAAGATTCTTCTTCTTCTTCTTCTTCTTCTTCTTCTTCTTCTTCTTCTTCTTCTTCGTGTGAGCTGCATGAAAATATAAATTAATAATGATAATAATAACTCGTCCTATAAAAATGGTCGAAGTTCTTATTTTACGCACAGCAGATCTGACACTTCCTCCTGCAGGCCTGTGAAACATTCCCATCTTTCTACAAAAACCTCTTTGGTTTGTCCGGTCTCGGGACCAGGACCGAGAGGGGGGGAGGAGGGGGAGGAGGGTGCGTGGTGGAGGGGGGGTATGTAAGTGGGAGTGGGCTCTCCAGGCTGCCTCTGCGCGCCTATAGGCCGCCCTCTCCGTCCGTCAGCCCGGGGACGCGCGCCGATTGGGTGCGGGAGGCGGATCCGCAGGTGTCCTCCGCTCATAGAGGCGCAGGGCGGAGAGAAGGTGATCAATCTCCATCCGTCTCCATTAGAAATCACCTTAACACTCTGACAGACAACGACAAGCCCCCTGAAAGCAAATGAGTTTGATTTATTTGGCTGTAAAAACACCCGGAACCGCACCGAGGACGCGGTGACGCCCGTGTGCTGCTGATTACTGCGCGTTTCTCCGTGATGCCGCTCGGTTGTTTGTTTTTGAACAAGTCTGTCGCCGCCGCCGCTGTTTGAGTTTTGTGCCCCGCAGACTTCCTCCTACTGCTGGATAATTTTACTGCTGCTCGCCTGTTGTGGCCCGAGAGCTCGGGAGAAGGGAAGGAGACCAACAAGGTAACGTCTGCTCTGTTTGTTCCTCTCTCCTCACTTATTCACTCCAGTTTCTTCTGGTTCGTGCGTAATTTACTCCACGAACGCGAGCAGCTGAAGTGACAGAAAACTCACTTTTTAAACAGCTCACTTTAACATTTTCACGTTGAACTGTGACATGTGGCGCTGTGCGTGATTTCAATTTGCAGAGGGAGAGTTTTTTCTTCTTCTTCTTCGTCTTCTTTTTTTTTTTTTTTTTTGCGCGTATATCAATTAATCCGCCCCGTGGTGGAGGACTCGAGACTTGAACTGGATAAATTGAGTCAACTTCCTCCGGTGTAGATAATTTTCATATTTCTATTCCAGTTCACTCCTGCGAGTTTTTTTCTTCTTCCTCTTTTTGAGAGCAATTGGCCATTAAAACGTTTGAACCACTTAGTAGATAATTGGAGAGGCGTGTTTTGGTTTTTGTTAATTTATTTTGCTGATAAGAGCCCTTCTGAAACGCTCTCTCCCCGGAGGTCTAATCTAAATTCTAATTGAGTTCATTTGCACCGAAGATCTCGTCCTTTTCACTCCGGCCGGCCTGGCAGGGCTGGAAATGCGGTTTTCTGACACACACACACACAAAAAGAGAGAAGCCGCTGGAATACACGTTCGGTTAGTCCGGGTTGGTTTTTTTGGTCAGTTAGGAGCTCATTGTTAAATAATCTCCCCTCTTCAGAGACACTAATTTAATTCACACGCTTTAAAACCTCCAGGTGTTTTTCTTTCTTCCACTTTACACATTTCTTCTGTGAGGAGAAAATTCAAACTTTGGATCCATCAGAATCATTTAATGTGAATTTTAGGTTAGTTGCCAAAATAAAATGTAAAGTAAAGAAGCTGTTTATTGTTGAATTCGTGTATTGGGATCAAAACAAATGTAATCTCTATTTCAGAGAAACCAACTAAAAGTGTATGATGAAGCCTTTATTTTTAGAGGCTACACTGATGTAAACATCACGGAACTGCATGAAAATTATAGCTACAGATTGCAGAAAATATAATTCTATAAACCGTCTTTTAATCTGCTGAAAACGATGAAGTAAAAGTAAAATCTGACGTTTTTTAAATGAAGTTTCGTTCCCTTCTTTTAAAGCTCTGCAATAAAGAAGACAACTGGTGATTTCCTGAGAAATTAAAGCAAAATAAAAGTAAATGTATCTGATTTATTACCTCAGATGCGCCTTTTTAAAAAATATAATAATGTGAGTTTATTCAGTGGATGTTTCTCCTGCTGTGGGTTCGGATGATTCGGAGCCGAGCTGAGGATCCGCAGGAGGCTCGATGTGTTTCAGGACGCGCACAAAGTTTGACAATCAGGAACAAACAGAATGAATCGAGCGAGTTACAGCTGTGATTTTATATATATAAATTATCAAAACCACATCCATAATCCATCTTTTACATATGTGTGTGGTGTGTGTGTGTGTGTGTGTAAATGCAGGCCTTCAAATACACACACACACACACTTACACACACTTTTAATTTTTTCTCAGGAGGCTCCGAGTTTCAACTTATTCAGTTTTCATAATAATGAAATAACAAAAAAATATTAATAATCCTGCGTTTTGCTGAATTAAATAACTAAGAATCAGATTTCTTGTTCAGATGTGTAAAATGTTGCATTACATAATCGACGTCAGTTCATTAGTCTGACTGAATTATTAGTTGTTGTCTTGAGATAAAAGTTTCTCTGATGTAAAAAAAATAATAAGAATGGTGAAGTTCACATTTTCTCTGCAGGATGTAGATTAAAATAAAACGCTTGAAATGTTCTGCAGAGGTGACGTCAGAAAATAAACAATATGAATCATGAATAGAAACAATTATTCTCACGTGTTCATTCATAAATAACCTGCATCAGTGTCACAGTTTCAGTTTAAAAGATGTGTCGGCTTGAAATAAAACCTTTAAATTAAATGTAGATAGAAGTTGTTTTGTTATTTTGCTCCTCTGAGGTTTCAGGAGCCGCTTCACTCCAGTTATCAAAACTCCTGGAGGGATTTAATCTGCGTCTCTTTATTCTTCTTATATCCTCTAAATAACCACAACATGATTTCTTGGGAACTTTTATATAACGATGCTTTTATTATCTCCTGGTGGTTTCCTGCAGCCTGGAAAAAGTAACCCAAGTAGAAATTGTCTGCTTGATAATAAATGTAAAGAAATGTTAAAATGACACAAAAGCAGAAATATTTCAGAGCTTCTTTCTCCAAACTTGGATCAGAAAAGTTTCATTTATTTCTCAGTTGAATCCTCCTTTTTCTTTCCCAAATGCTCACTGACACTCTCTCCCCCACCTCCGTCAGTTCTTTGGATCGGTCCCCTGCTCCGTCAAGCTGCAGCATCGGGGGAAACCGAACCACTGGCCTGAGCTAGGTGGAGCAGTGACCGCCTGTAGCATGATGTCCTACCTCAAACAGCCCCCCTACGGCGTCAACGGCCTGGGGCTGAGCGGCGCTGCCATGGACCTGCTGCACCCTTCAGTGGGATACCCAGGTAACACACACACACACACACACACACACACACACACACACACACACACACACACACACACACCTTTTTAAAGATGACGAAGCCCCCCCCCCCCCCCCCCCCACCAAAAAAAGTGGAGGAAACTGCAAAAACTCAAAATTTGTTAGAGGTTTTTTTTTTTTTTGTCTCACTTAATTTTTTTTATTTTGTAAATATTTTTTGGTCCCCGAAAATAATGCGACACATTTCATATACAATCAGGATGTTTGCTTGTTTTTTTTGGTGTAGTAATAATAATAATAATCCCTGTTGTTTTTAATAAGATCATTTGACGGATGATGTTTGTCATTAACTGGCACTTTAAGGAGAAAGTAGTTTTAAACTTCCTGTTAGTACGTATTTATAAATCAAAAAGAAAATACACGTTATACAATATTTGTTTTAATGTAAAAAGAAGAAGTTAAGTTTTTATTCATCCATGTTTGTAAATGAGAGTTTAGTGTTCATAAATAACTAATGATAGTTTTTTTTTTTTTTTTTTTTTTTTTTTTTGCGTTTTGAATGATGGTCAAATATTTCGGAAAACGTTTTACATGTAAAAAAAAAAAAAAAAAAAAAAAAAAAGATTATAATTTTTCTCTTAATCAACTTGTGTGTAAGAACCTCAGAAACACGTCACTGATCGATGTATAATAATAATTTTATTATCGATGTGAAGACTTCTTTTTTTTTTATTGACGCTGTTTTTTCTTCTTCTCCGCCGCAGCGACTCCCCGGAAGCAGCGGCGGGAGCGGACCACCTTCACCCGCTCTCAGCTCGACGTCCTGGAATCTCTGTTCGCAAAGACCCGGTACCCGGACATCTTCATGCGGGAGGAGGTGGCGCTGAAGATCAACCTGCCGGAGTCCAGAGTCCAGGTGAGAACCGGGGCTTGACTAAAACTGTGAACACGAACCTGCCAGGGCCAACGTTTAACTCGGTTTAACGAGGATAAAGGAGGTGATGCAGGCTTATTATATATGCAGACGTTAGATATTAATTATTAATTATTCACTATTACCTAAGATGGGCGACATGGTCCTATAAATGCCTGTAAATGTCTTCACGAAAAAGTCCATTCTGGATTTTACCCGAGATCCCTGAACTCACCGGAAGCGGACGTTTCTACGTTGACGTTAGCTTGTTTTGTTGCTAAGTGACCAGTCCAAAAAATAAGCCTTAATTAATTATCCTACTTTTTAAAATGTATTTATTTTTTACTTAAAGTGTGTTAGTTTAGTTATTTATTTGCTTTATCCCCGTTTTAAAGCAGAAAATCGATTTTTTTTAAAAAAAACAAACGATTAAATACGTATTTAATCGAAATTGACCGATGATGACGTCACGTCGTTAAAACAACCGTTAATGTTAGCTAGCTAGCTAGCAGGCTGTGAATTACTGTCCAGCTAATATTGTCGCAAATCTGTTATCTTCAATCTTTTTGTAGCATTTCATGCCAGTAAGTATGATTTAAAAACTATTTTTCTTCCTGTCATGTATCGTGAGGATTATAGAAGTAACCTGAGAGCAAAATAAGGCTAATTTTACTCTTGCTAGCTCTGCTGCTAATGATTTGACCTGTTTTTAAAAAGGATAATAATGAACATAAGGTCGATTTTGATCTTTAGTAGGGAGGTTATTTATATAATAGGTTAGGGAGGGTTACTTTAAAAGTGTATTCTATTACAGTTACTAATGACCTGTTTTTAAAAAATGTAGTCAGCAACGTAATCCAAATATCACTATCATAAAGTAATGTAACTTGATTACTTTTCTTTAGTTTGGGATTACCTCAATACCAAACATATGCAGATAAAGACAAAAGAAAATAAATATGACTTCTATTTAATCTGTAAGAATACACACTTAATAATCCTGTTGGTAATCCAACATCTAATTACATTGTTTTTTCTAACTTCGAGAATAGTTTTTTCTTTTTATCATATCCTAATTATGTAATCTTCTTAAATGTATAACAATAACATGTTGTATTTATTATGAGAGTGTAATGATAAAGACACTTTACAAAATCACAATTTCAAAGGAAACAACACATTCAGAATAAATAAGAAACGTCAGTGATTTAAAAACATATGAGAACAACAACGTCCGAGATTAACAGCAGATCTGTAAAGATGGATTTAATCAGTGATCTGAATGTTGTCAGTTCTGTTTGACACCTTTTATTTCATCCAGACAAAATAGTTTGATGTAAAGAAGACATTTCAGATACTAAGATTTCAGCTAAATCCGTTGCATACGATGCCTTGCAACCTAATTGGAGCCTGTAATTTGATCTGAAATCTGGGATCTACTAAGAAGAGGTCTGGATACGCCAACAAATTCTCCACAAGCAACTAGGATGTTGAACAAATACTACTCTTGAAAGGCATTAGGGGAAAACCAAGGCCGGCCTCTCTCACACACACACTTTGAGTTATTCTCAGAATGTGTGTGTGAAACAAAATGCTCTACATGATCCTACCCTCTCGGTGCTCTAGAGTTACCCTACTGTGTGGTGAAACCCAATAGCCTGTTATCTTAGAGCCGTCTACCAGGTATGAAATTAGACCCCTGGCTGGTCCGAGCCAAGGGGCCGGGGTGGAAATGAACCTTGATAGCTAATAACCCCCAATTTTCCTCCATAATGTACTCCCAGCGTGGCCTGGGAGTATCTTTCCCGTATGTAACGCTGAGGTTGTTTGTGTGTACGGTTGCTAACTCCTGGCTGCTGTTCTCGGTTTGTAGGTGTGGTTCAAGAACAGGAGGGCCAAGTGTCGCCAGCAGCAGCAGAGCGGCAGCAGTGCCAAAGCCCGGCCGCCCAAGAAGAAGTCTTCCCCGGCCCGGGAGAGCACCGGCTCCGAGAGCAGCGGCCAGTTCACGCCACCTGCCGTCTCCAGCACCGGCTCGTCCTCGTCTTCATCCTCCTCCACCAATCACACGGGCCCGGCGGCGCTCAGCAGCACCTCTACCTCCATCAGCACAGTCTCCTCCATCTGGAGCCCGGCTATCTCCCCCGGAAATGCTCCGGCTCCAGCTGCAGCCCCTCTCCCTGAGCCCGGACCCCCTTCCAACGCCTCCTGTATGCAGCGTTCAATGTCAGGCTCCGCCGCCGCCGCCACCTCCTACCCCATGTCCTACAACCAGACGCCGGGCTACGGTCAGGGCTACCCCGCCCCGTCCAGCTCTTACTTCAGTGGCGTAGACTGCGGCTCCTACCTGGCCCCCATGCACTCCCACCACCACCCGCACCAGCTCAGCCCCATGACGGCCTCCTCCATGTCAGGCCACCCGCACCACCACATCAGCCAGTCGTCAGGCCACCACCACCATCACCACCACCACCAGGCGTACGGCGGCTCCAGCCTGGCCTTCAACTCCTCCGACTGCCTGGATTACAAAGAGCAGACTGCAGCCTCCTCGTGGAAGCTCAACTTTAACACCACAGACTGCTTGGACTACAAAGACCAGGCCTCCTGGAGGTTCCAAGTCTTGTGATCAGGCTTTCCCTCCCACCACCTCCTTCCCTTCCTGCTCGTCTGCTCTTTTATTTTCCAGATTAGCATATTGCTTGTTTTTAAAGACAAAAAAGAGTTTATGAACCATAAGACAACAAGATAGCAGCAGGAACGCTCAACAATCGGACTTTGTTTTTTTTTCTTCCTCCCTCTCGTTCCTCCACATGTTTTTAAAAATCTTTTTTTTTTTAAAAAAAGAAGAGAAACAATCCCTCAAAAGTCGTGTGAAGAGATCAGGACACGTTCCTGATGATGACCAGTGGGGTTTTTAAAACGCTCCGACTTGGATGACCTTAAAGAAAAACCAAACTGTTCTACAACAACAAAAAAAGTCATTTCAACCAAACTCCTCTGACCACCAGCTCTCCGGCTCTCTGGATGGGAGGAATATTTTCCCCTCTGGTGCACCGACAGGAACTCTGTCCTGCGAGCGCCCCTTCTTTACCTCCAACCCAATCAAATCCTGTATAGTTTTTATTTCTGAAAATTTGTTATTTTAGGATGACAGAGATTTTTAGTCAGCTGCGTCGAGGAGCTGAAATTATGTAAATATGTATTTGGGTCAGTTACAGTGACCATGTTTAGTTGGTGTTTTTTTTTTTGTTTTTTTTTTTCGAATTTGAAAAAAAAAATTGTTTATTACCACTTTGGGAGTTTAAAAAAAAAGTAAAATAAAAAAAAGAAGAAAAAAACCTGTATGTAAATCTTTCCAAATATTCCAAAGAGAACAAAATTGGCCATACAGTTCAGCTTTTATAATCATTGTTTAAGAAAAAAGAAGAGAGAGAGAGAGAAAGAGAGAGATATGTTTTGGCAGTTTTGAAATGTCTTGAAGAACTTAATCTATATAAAAAAGTAAAAAAAACAACAGATGCAGGACTTCCGGACATTCTGACTCCAGCCTCGACCTCCTTCTCTTGGGCATTGTCGTGATTATTGGACATGTTTGAACCGCAGCACTTGGCTTGATTATTGGAGTCAGAGCATTTTTATTATTATTATTATTATATTATTATTATTTTTCTTTTTTGGGGGAGAGAGGAAAATGTGGATTTATAGCTCCAAAAATGACAGTGAGATGTTGAATGTATCTTTTAAGGCGACCACCCTTACATACATGTTCATCCAATAAAGATCCGTTAAGTCATATTTTACTGTCTCAACTTTGATTCCTAACAGGGAGTCAAGTTTGCTTTCTTTTTCTTTTTTTAGACTGCATGTTCACCAGCAAACGACAGACTCCAGATTCCTGTTTCCTCTGATTTGAATTAGTCATACTTTTATTCAAAAGCTTGTTGATTTTGTTTTTTGCTAATTATAACGGGGGTAAATGCAAATTAGTGCATAATTAATACAAGGCGTGAACGCGTGTAGGCCCCGCATTTCCATTTTAGAGAGCAGCCGGTTTAATCCTCTCTGTCTCCCCGTCTTTAAATTGAAACACTAACATCTCCCCCCTCGCTTTAGGGAGAACTGAGTGTCTTTTTTTTTTTTTTTAAACTGCGGCGTTAAAAAGCCCTAAATATCGAGCCGGGAGACATTTGATCGAGGCGTAATTGAATGCAGCGCTGTAATGGCGTGATAATTACTCCTGCGCCCTGAGTTGGTTTCTCCAAAATAACCTGCAGGAATTTCACTGCCTCTGATGCGGTAATTACGTAGGTGGGGCCAGGTTAGGGGGTCAGATGTAAGTGTGTGTGTGTGTGTGTGTGTGTGTGTGTTGCCTCAGAGCTTAAACGCATTATAAAAGAGGACAGGAGGAGGAGGAGGGGAGTAAAGAAGAAGAAGAAGAGGAAGAAATATCGCGTCAGTTCTCTGGCAAGGTTGTTTTAGACGAGCATGAAGGCCGCGCAGAGCGCAGAGCGCAGAGGAGGTAGTGAGAGTGAAACAAAAACACATCTCATGCTAATTAATTGCCCCAATAAAACTCCGTCCTTGTGCAGAGAGATTCCCGCCACGAAGAGCAGGCTGCGCGCACGTTTCCTCCCGCCTGTTGTTTTTAATTAAGACAAACACGTGCGGCTTTCAAATCGTCTCCAATGAGAACAGAAGCAGAACTCGGACTTTGAGATGAAAAACCTTCAGGCCTTTTTTAATTTTTTTTATTTTGTTTAACGCAGCTAACGATTATTGGCATTAAAAGTTAAACTGCTGAACTGATTTTTCCCAGTTTTAAACACTTATATTCAGTGTTCTCACATGAGATAAAAGAAAATCTCACATCTGAGAAAGAAAAAAACAAGAACATATCTGGAGTTTAAGCTTGAAAAGTGACCAGAAATGTTGTTTTAGAAACACTTTCAGCTTTAGTTCTAATAATAGAATCGTCAAAAGTCAAAAGATGGATGAAACCAACAAAACTATGATGTATTTATACTATTGTTTTTTTTAATTTAGAGAATTTAGCCTGCAGTTTCGCTAAAACATTTAAATCACTTCGCGTTAAATGCCAACAGCTCAGGATATAAACACGCAAAGGTTCTGAGGAGGATTGACTGATTGATTTTGTTTTGGTGTCACGAGCCAAAAGGTTTGCGCGTCACAAGTTGATCAATAAGATCGAGAGGAGGAGAGAAAACGGAACCCTCACAATTATTTTTTCTGATATTTGCTTTCCTTCCCTAGAGATTTATTTCATCTCTTAAACGAAACTGCGAGAATGTAAAAAAAAAAATCTGATGCGTAAAATGTTGGATACGACTGTCGATAATCCCTCCCATCAACCTGATCAGATTCTCATCCTGATCGATACATATTGTGGTCTCTGCCCGCCTGCTCAGAGCGTGTTTCAGCTGCAGTCAGCCGTGTGTTGTCCCTCTTTCTCTCTCTTTATGTAAATGCAGCTCGCAGCAGCTGAATAAATATCTGCCGACCAGGACATTAAACATGTTTGCGTCAAGACGCGCAAACAGCGCAGCGAGTGTCCACGAACAGCGGCGGATTTGTTCGGATTTGCATCAAACAAACATTTGCGACCAATCTTGTGGGATTGTTTAAGGAGCCTTGCGAGAGAAAGAGAGAAAGAGAAGGATCCACAGGTTTCACACGAGACAGCTGCTCACCTTCAAACACACAGAAAGAGAAAAGAAGCGGCGAGAGGAGAGAGATCCGTTATTTAATGTTCCTCTGAGGACGTGACGCTCACTGAACAGCTGCGCAGACAAAATACAACAAATAAAAAAAAAAGGCAGGAATACTTCTAATTTCACCCTGACTAATTTCCTGCTTTGGAAGATATTTAGAATGAGAAAGTTTGAGTAAAATAAGAAGGAAAGTTTGGGGATATTTTGGCCTCCAGTCGTGCGTAAAAGTAAAGATTAAAAAGTCAACTTCAGGAGAAGTTTGAGTAAAAGTCTTGAAGTGTCTGATGTGAAATGAAATGTAGTTAAATATCAAAAGCAAATCAATAATACAAATAATAAAGAACATAAAAAATACAAGTACAACTTATTTTATATTCAGCATTCTGATCATCAGAATCAGTTTTTGATTGCTGATAAAAATAAATGAATGTAAAAAAAAAAGTGCAAACACTTCAACCGTACCTAGTAAATGTACTCGGTTACGTTCCATCCCTGTGGACTTCACATTAAATCAAAAAGGCTAAAATACTAAACTATATATTGTATCTGCACTCTGTGCTTGTGAGCTCTGCCTGTTTCGTCTCCCAGCATGCAGGAAGAAAACTGCAAAGACAAAGAGGAACTACAACATTACGATCTGCAGACTGCTACATAAACTCATGTGTTTGTTTACCGGCTGCAGCTGCAGGTAAAAGTCGGTCACGTCTTGTTTGAGGAGCTGAAAATCTCATGTGAAGTGACCGACTGATTTCCTTCTCATCTCAGTTTGGAACAAACATCTTCTCAAACCTGCACGTTGCATCAGAATATTTAATAGATTATTTGTTCTGTCTGTGAAACAGGAACCTCGCCGTCGTTTACTTCTGTTACCTGCTGCAGCGGCTGCTCGGTTTATTTCTGGGGTAGAAATGAAGACATTAGGACAGAAAACCAGCTTGAAGACGAAGCCACAAAAATGCAAAAAAAAAACTAGCTTTTGGAATTCACATCTGTGCGAAGAATAATATCAGTGTTTAGGAAAGAAAACAACTCAAATGTAGCATTTAAAATCAAACACACATCAGCTTAATTTACTTTTCTGGACATCTTTTCAGCTACAGATGTATTAAATGTCTGAAAACACACCTTGAATCAACAGATATCATAAAACAATCTCTTGAATAAAATCCTGACTGATAAACCATCATGAAATAAATAATTATCAACCTTTTTATAAGATTAAAATCATTATAAAAACAAGGACAGAGGTCATGAACATATCATTTTTTCCACACACCGGCCGTCTGAACTTCGTTTTAATCTATGGACTGAATATTCATCAGGGTTCGTCGTCCAACATGTCGAGAACCAAAGTAGAAAAGTAAATATGTTGACGCCGACGTGTTTGGCCTCGTCCGAGCTGCGGTGACAAAATTCCAGGTTTACCTGACAAATGTTTCCTGAGTGATTAAATTGATGATGTGATCTCGGTTTATCTCTCTGTTTAACACACCTTGTTTTGAGGATCAAAATTCTTGGAGTGCTTGGAGGAGATTTGAGGTCGACACAAAGTTCAAGCAGAGCGAGGACACGGCGTTTTTTTTTTTAATGCAAAGTGACTCATAATCAAAAGTGAAAATCTTCTAATCTGAGCAGAAACTACGTGACATCAGTTCTTTCATCGGCCCTTTTGTTATTTCAAGGGTGGAACAGACTGCAAAATGTTGTTAATAAATACAAAATCTGCAAAGTAAATAAATGTGACAAGGTTTCCCGTTCAAGGAAAGTCTGTCACGACTGACTTCTTCATAAAAAAAGCACGTTACTGGACCTGTTCACCACTTCACCTCCTGTGCGTGTGTGATGAGTGTTGTTTTAACCTGAGCTGAGGGGTCTGACGCCTTCGTACTCTGTTCAATAGGACGATCGATTGCACCGCGTCGCCTGTTGTCAACCGTTGACCTTCTGGCCTCTCGCCTGAATGTGGGTGGACTGGAAACTGTTGACATTTTGTTCACACTTGTCCAGGAAGTGAACTGGAACCGAGCTGGACCGTTTTTGCATGAGTGCCTGCGATTCGTATCTAGGAAAGAGAGAGAGAGAAAGAGACAGACAGAGAGATAAAGACGAGACAGAAACCGGACTGATCTTCCTGTATTATTTAAGTTTGTGAGGCCTCGATATGTCAAAGTGTGAGAAAGAGAGAGATGTGGAGGACCAGGAGATGCACTGATAGGCGCCTGCATGCTGGGACTGTTTTCTTGTCTTCCATTTTCATGCAGGACAGGGAGAAAAAAAGCAAACACTTGTCTTTCATTGGCTGTTGACTGTCGCCAGACGTTGGCATCCTGGTGTGTTCATAGGCCGGTTTGAGGAGTGAGAGGTGATACAGAGGAGGATTATATTTACCTGAGAGGTTAATCTGGGGTCAACTGTACACCAACATGGATGGAGTCCAGGCGAACGTCTCCGGTTTCTCTGCTTTGTCAGAAAAAAGGCGTTGATTTCTTTTTTCTTTATCGATTTTAATTTCCTTGTTTCCTGGTCTGCCATACACAGATTCTTCCTTAAAACGTTCCCAGTAAAAAAAGGCACCAACGACCTCTTGATCCAACTCAAAGAAGGTGAGAGTACTGTTGGTTCCTCTGAGGGGGATTTCACAGTTGAGTCCAGGCGAACTGGACTGAAAGCAGCTTAGTCACCCCTCTGACACAAGGCACTGAGAGCATTCATGAAATTCCTGGTGGGTTTACATACTGCAGGTTTAAGTTGAGCAGAGGACACAGGGAGGACGACACACCGCCTCTCCGTTGGGTCGAGCTTCTTCTGATCGAGTCCACACAGTACGCTGACTTTTGAGGGTTTTGGCTCATTGATCACCTGAGCATGTGTTGGAAATGTGAAATAGGCAGATATGATCACCGCCTTTTAGTGTCAGTGTACCACACATCTGCGATTGGAGCCAATTAACATTTTTCCTAAACATGAGACAATAAGAGCATCTTGCAGTTTTGCTGCTGGATGTTTATTTGGTTTTAACTTTTTGTCTGACAAGTCAGACACAAAAGATTGCCTTCAGTTACAGACAAGAGTCCGTTTTATAGAAGATTTGAGCAAAGTTAGCCGCAGAGCAAAAGATGTTTTTGCTTCACTGTTTTGTAAATAACTTTAATCATACTGAAGGTTGAGGTTCAGCGGTAAGTCTGAAGGTTGAAAGGATAAAATAAAGTCTAGAGCTTTGCTAGCTGCTAACATTAGCAGCTGACATGCTCCCAATAACAAAACAGAGCTGCAGTAGCCCTTTTTAGATAGAAAAGGTGGCACATTTGCAGCAAGGTAAAGGCGGTGATGTGCTGCCCTGTCTTTCTAAAAGGGAGGTGTAATATTCCTCCTTTTCCAAAAGCCGCCACTTGGCCGCCTCTGAGGTAGACGTAAACATGTGAAGTGACGTGAAGCACGAAATTGGGAGTGAACAGTGGCAACGAATTTGTCTTCAAAATAAGAGCTTTACATTGCACCACATTGGAATTTAGAACTGGGTTCTTAGCGGGGGCTTTTAATTTGGAAGCAGCGACTGTTCGCAGCTTGCCACTACAACAACAAGCGGACACAACCAACAGCTACAGAGAGCGAGGAGACGCTGCATCTCCCGGCTGTCCAGTTGCTCATCTTGTTGTCCGCAGATGAAGTGATGGACTGCCTGCTGTGATCAGCTGTTTCCTGGTTTTAAAACTCCCCGACTGTGGGTCGCACATCAGTGCAGGTCATCGACAACTCCGCCCATCTCACGCAGTGCCCGACACATTGACGGCTCGGATTTAGATAGCAGTCGAGGCGGAAATAAGTGTACCCTCTGAGGCGGCAAATTTGCGGACCAAAACAGACCCCCAATTTGCCGCCCTCTGTCTAAATCCGCGGACCTAGCCGCAAAAAGGACGGCCACACTGGCGGCTTGGTGCCCAGTATAAAAATGGCTAGTGACTCATGAATCACAATTCATATGCCACACCAGATTTAGCTCAGCTAGCCGTGAAGTTAGTGGTCCTTTTAGCTGACTTAATTAGCTACGCCTGCACTGAGAGCTCAAACCGCTAGCACAGGAGCCTTGGACCGCTGGTGCTAGCTGGTTAGCATGCTAACTTCTGTAGATTTCTCCTCGACACAACAGTGACAATTTCTTCACAGTCTGTTGATGATTTTAGGGAGTAAAATTCTACATATTGCACCTTTAACATCCTCATTAAAATCTGATATTTTGGGGTTTAAGTTTTTGTTTATTGACATCAAGGAGGACAATGCCGTGGTCGTTTTAGTCAGTTTTCTGATTTCTCCAATTTATGATAATAATCATAATTGGCAGCCCTAATGTAGATGTTAGAGGAACATGAACATCGGAACCCATCCGGTGAAGCATTTAACTCAAAAGCACACATGTAGCACTACAAATAAGTCTTAAGATCGCCAAAATCTTAAGGGGAATCCTCTGGGGAGCATGAACGACTGTATACAATTTCACGGAAATGTACCAAGTAGTTGTCAAGACATTTTGCTAGATACGACATGCTACATAAAGTCAGGAAATTACCAAAATCTTAAGGATTCGTCCTCTGGGGAGAATGAATCGTGTTGTAGTTGTTGAAATATTCCGTCTAGACCAAAACGATGGACGGGCAGACCAACACCTCTACAAACTTGATGCTAGCATGACAAACAGAAGAACACTTTTGTTTATATACATATTTTAGGTTATGCTAATTGCTAACACTGCTCACTAAACGGAAGCATCTACCTGAAACACTCAGATGGTTTTGGCGTCTATCCTCTGATGAGACACTGAACAAAATGATCAGAAGTTCTTTAACAGTCAATCATTAAATTAAAGAACTTGAGGTTTCTCTCCAGCGGCTGTTCTGAGGTCAGCAGCGCAGCCGAACGCTTCCTTCCTTCTTTTCTTTCCTTCTTTGAAGTAGCTGATGGGAAATCAGACAAGACTGGACTGGTGAAAGCAGCTCAGGGTTTTTCTGGACAGAATCATTCATACCTGACTTTGCTTTTTTTTTGTCCTGGCCTCCTGATGACTTCCTCACCTCGCTGTTCCTTTTAGCGTCAGGATAAAGGAGGGATGGAGCGGAGAGGTATTTGCAGAGGGCTCGTATTATCTCATCTGGAAAGGATGCGGCAGACCCTCCTCCCAAGTCACAACTTGTCTTGTTCCCTTAAGCCCTGCAGACACGAGGAAATCGTAATGGAGGCTCGTTGGCCTGCAGGCTTCAGTGTTTCCCAGCGAGGACGTCGTCTCCGCGTGTCAACAGAAAGCTGTCTGACGTGTTGGCCGTGTTTCCTCCTTCATTTAGTTCGTTCCTCATTGACAAATTTCTCTGGAAGCCCGAGGGCAGCAAGAGGGAAAACCTACGTCTGCGCCCGTCTACTGAGAGGTTGAGACAAAATGTGAACCTTTCTCACGACCTTTGACCTTTCGTTCATGAACCATAGATGAAGAAGGAGAAAACTCTGAAAAGGGATTAATCTGCTAATATTTTTAATTTTAGTAATCTAGCTCGAGAGAAGCTAAATCGATATGTTTGAGGTCCCACAGACCAAACTGTGTAAAAATTAGAATACAAATAACCTTATATGCTTTTTCTTTGGTTTTCTTACGACCTTATCAAAATCCAACATGCAGGAAAGTATTAATGTGGCAATCTTTACCTCAACTGGGCTTGATGACAAACACAGATTCTTGTCTTTGCTTTATTTTAATCTTAAAATTGAAGATATCTTGAATCAAAACTTATTTTATATACATATTGTACTGTTCTCTGATAGTCTCATACATTACCTTCTCTGTGGAGATTATAAATCGACTGGATTATTATGAACCAACCAACTCACTAAATATTAACTCACATGTTTCGTTCATAGACGACTAAAATATGAGCTGATATATGAAAAGGGCAGGTAACTTCAATCCAGGCACTCCAACTATAAGAACATGAAACAAACAAGGAAGGAAATATTAAAAATGCTTAATTTTAGTTGCTTCTCTGATAATTTATTTCACTTTGATAAAGGCCTTTATTTTCTTCCTTGTTTGTCACATGTTCTTACATTTAGACTGCCTGACTGTTTTTAAGTAGCTTATGTAGCTTTCAAAGATATCAAGACAAAGCGATGTACAGTCTGTTTTTTCCATCCGTTGATGTTACTTATTTCTGCGACAGTCTCTGTAGAGTCAGTTTGACATTTTACGAACAAAATGTTTTAAAAATCCAATAACAGAAGTCCTCACAGACACGAGCACATAAATATATTTTGAATTTAACCACATTTTTAAAGCCGACAGAAGTAGTGAAAATGTTTGACTATTTTTGGGAGAATTTCTTATATAACATGATTTTGGACTGATGCCGTTTCATAGAAGTCTGCAACCAAAGTGTGATTTTTTTAAGTTTAAGTTAATAAAAACGGGCTTCTGGATTCCCAACAGAACATTTATCTTAACTGTAGTCTCAACAGAGTCCTTCTGTTTCTCTCTGACACCAATCTGAGGTTGTTTTAATCACAGAGTATCAGATTATAATGCTTCAGGAAGCAAAAACAGATATTTAATACAGATATGTTGCACCGTAATTAAGTACCATTCATGATGAAAAAAAAGTGCATCTCAATCACTGACTTGAGAACCGATAACTAAGAGAAACTCAACACTATTCTGCCCGACAATGAGCTCGTTCCAATTACCCTCAGCTGTCAGTAATTACTTCTCTTTGATGTCTTTAACGGTTCCTGACATAGTTGTCTATAATATTTTGGGCATCTGGCTGCTGGAGATCAGTGAAACAAACCTATAAAACATACAACTTCCCCCTGAGGCGGTATCAGTCCAATCAGAGCCATCATTAGATGTGATAAGACCTCCGCAGAAACACTGCACAGCTGTTGCACAGAGGAGAGGGGGGAGAAAAAAAAACAAAAAACACACAGATAACCTGGATAATAGCAAGTGCCGCGGGCTTGATTCATTTCCAAATGTTAACAAGGCCGTTTCACAGCTCCAGCATGCTGCGCAGTATGTTAATACCACTAATAAGCCTATCTCTGCGAGTCATCTCGGATGGCAGAGATTTGAGCGTCAGGCGGTGTTTTACAATAAAGCTGCTGGCCACATTTTAAATGAAGCATAACTATTTATGATTCTACAAAGCTGACATAATTGCTTAAAGGGTAACTGAGGAGAGCGTTTGGTCTCGTACTTTGTTTTGTGTATTATGAAAGGGGAGATTTCACTGTTTGCATGTCATAAAGGCTACTGTGTAGGCCATCAGAGCGATGGGAGGAACTTGTGCTCGCCTGTTAAGCAATTTTGCAGCTTTTATTCGAGCTGTCAAGTCAAACAATCGGGAGATAATGCAGCCTTGGTTTGTAAATTATAAACGTGTCAAGAGATTCACTAAAGGCATTGACAGATGCCACTTATCTCCAGCAGGCTCTGCAGTGTGACTGTATCATCAGAAGGGAAATATAACATTTTGATGTTTACATAAGAGAAGTATTAGTATCAGTCAGAAATGTAATTCCTTTCACCCATCCCTCTCGCAGGGGATTGACTCCCCAAAAAACATACAATGATTTTTTTCAAGCTAACAAAACAAAAAAAAAAAAAAAGGAGCAGAAAAGCATCCTCGCTGATCTTCTGTCCATTTCCAACATCGCTTCTTGTATATTTTTTGGTGGAAATCCTCTTAGAATGCAAAGTAAATAGATTACGATACAGTGAGGGATTAGGGCTCGCGCGGCGCTGTCAGATTAGTCGGTGAGCGCAGCGCGTCGACAGCTCTGACACGGCTATGGCTGCTGTTCAGGAAAGGGGCTCCGCGCGATGCTTTAAAGACGCTGGTTGGCTCCTATTCATGAATAAAACTGTGGCCCGTAATCTCGGCCAACACACACACACACACATCTATACAGCACACACACTCACATGCACTCACACACACACACACAGAGGAAGCCTGGAACATTCAATATCAGTGGTGATGGAAGTATAATAGAAGTCTTTATTTTTTCAGGCTGATTAATGGCGAGGTTTAAAACATTCTCTGTGGTGTTTTTTTAAAGGCAGAACCCGTCGTAACTGTTTTCTTTTAAGGTTCATTTAGTTTAAGACTTCACAAAGACAGAAAATAACCTGAACTCACATCAAACAAGCTGCTCGGTGCTTTTGATTTGGCTGAAATATCAAAGAAATACTGTGACAGGTCTATAAAATGATCACTGTGTTTCAGTTTTAAAATGTACAAAAATGAATACAAAACTCGTGTATTTACATCTATTATACAGTGATTAGGCATTTCAGTCCGTGTCCAGGTGTATTAATACAGGTAAGCATCTACTGTGAATATAAAATTATAGGCAGAGAGAGAGAGAGCCTGTTGGTGAGATGTTGTTGTGTCTCCACAGTCCCACTGGGATCAATAAAGTGCTCTTATCGCATCCTCGTTTGTTTTTCAGACCATTCCTAAATGGACCACGTGCAGCATCTCGGGGTCGTCATCTTCCTGAGAGAGAGAAAACAAAAAGAAATGCTGCGAGTTAGAAACCTGAACGTGAAGGCTTCACTAGTTGAATCTGAATCTCTACGATGCCGAACTCATTAAATCCTTTTTATCCTTTATTCACTCCTGAAAGCTGCACCGACACATGAACGTTAACTTTAAGATTATAATGGTTTCATATCTGAAATATAAAGTCTAATCTTTGAGATATTCATGAAGATGAGGAGAATGAACTTCATCAATGCTGCAACTAACAATAATTTATTGATTGATTAATCTTCTCAATTAATTGTTCAGTCTATAAAACGTCATTGTAAAGTCGCTGGTCCCAGTAGATATTTTGCATTTTTGCTTGAAAAATGATCATTAATCCATCAGAAAAACAGCTGATGAACATTTTCTTGTCGTCATCTAATCGATTAATTGATCGTTGTAGCTCTAAACTGCAGACTTCAACATGCTATAACATCCTCTAAGATACTAAACTCCAGTATTCTTTAACTAAAGTGCAGTTTAATAGTGTTTCCCAACCTTTTTTACTATGATCCCTTAATAAAACTCAATACTCCTCATCTGCTCATAACTCATAAGCCTAATATTAGATGAATATCAGAAAATAAATACACAAAACATTACTTCAACCCTCCATTCAGTATTTATAAGCAGTATTAAACATTTAATAAACATAAAACAAGTCTTTCTTCATGCATTTATCAACAACTATGATTCCCTCTGTGGGTACAAATAAGTGAAGGCTGGTGTATAAACTGATAATCTTTTATGAAGTTTGTACTATAATTGAAGCTTTAATTGTTGACACACACTGAACATTAATCAACACTTCCCAGTGTTGTTACATCTGCTTCTAACGACATTATAGTGTGTTATAAACCATTAATATGTTTATGTGTTACCAGAGAAACACAGTTTAGTTTCTTCTAGTTTCCTCAGGTTGGGAACAACTGAGCTGTAGAAAACAATGCGACAACACTACTGCTGTACAAACACGATTGGCTCTTTTCCATCTGATCCACAGACATGACATGATACAGTCTTGTGAATTCTGTCGACAGAAATGAGAATAAAAATCAATTTCGGGTCAATCAACTTACGTTCCTGTTGCCTCTGACACCTTCGCTGTTCCCTGCAGAACAAACTGAAACGACAGGAGGATGTTAGACGCTCCTGTAAACCAGCTGTGACACTTTAAACAAGTACAACAACCGCACATTAGACATGCATAATCACACACGGCAGCCCTACAGCACATAAACACACGCGTGCTGCTGAATGCCTGAACAGGTTACATGCTCGCTCAGTGGGTCGGACACGTCGCCTTTTCTGGGTTTTAACGAATGTAAACCGTTGTCACTCATGGCGATCTCTCTCGCTCTGAGCTCTGCGTTAATAAGGTTATGATTGACATTAAAACCCCGGCATGCCTTATACAGAAATTTAAAAACATGATGCAAATTCCCTCCAATAGCCTACAGTCCGGATTATCAAATGACAGAGCGATTTGATAGCGAGACAATTGCTAATCACCCGAAAAATGGAATTATTAAAATGGAGAGAGCAGGAAGGAGGAGAGGAGCAGAAGAAAGACGAGGTGATGTTTTCTTAATGGGTGTTTTTCCTAAATGACCAGTTAGTCATCTCAGACATCTGAGACCGGCAGAGGAGAGCACTCAGGCTACATTTAGAGAATAAAACAGGTTGAATGTCACCAGAGGATTGCTGCGGGGCTTAAAAACGTGTCCTGAAACCGACATGTTGAACATGATGAGATTTAATATAATGAGCTGCCTCCCTCTCTCTCAGCTGTTACTGAGAAGAGGCTTGTTGGAGGTAATTTGGGTAGAATTCAGAGCAACATTGAAGGGTGATTTTCTTTTAAAGTTAAAATGAAAGAAAGGAGAATTAAATGTATTTTAAAAATTGTGTCGAAGGAGGTGAAGGCTGGTAGTGTGAAAGCTGGGTGAGTCCGCTGCCGAGCCAGAGATCACTGACTCGACCACCGATGGTGTTTATCTGAGTGGAACCACTGGATATTTTTGATGATATGTTGGAACATTTTCCTGCCGTGTTTGTGGTGACAAAGCCGGGTTAGCCAGAACAAAATAACACGATAGGAAAACACTAACCAAGTGGTTTTTGTGCCCAGACCGAACCAGCTATAAATGTAAAGTTTCAACATATTGGTTGGTTCCATCTTCTTTCTTGTAAAAACCTGCTGCCTACATTACCCACAATGCAGCACGATCACCAACAGTTGAGTATCAGATTAAAATCAAGCCTACAGGATGAGTCTTTGAAGTTTACATTGTGAATTTGAGTGTCAGAACTGCCGCGTAATGACTCGTTTAACTTTAATAATTCAGGCCATTCGGTCCAGTTAAATTTGTGAAGTCAAAAAGAAGCGCAGGATTAAATCATTCGAATTCTGTTGAAGTTATCCCGACACTAAACCAGAAGTTAGCTGGCTCGGTCGTTGGGCCCCACAACACGGAAGATCCAGGTAATTTTACAGCCGGGAAGTCAAGTCATTGGCTTCATATGTCACTGAGCAGCTTTATTAGGAATGAACGGGGCGCCTCCTCCAACACTGTGTCCAGATTTGATGTGACGTCTTCGATTCAGATGTGTTTTGCCAGCAGCAGCTAATGCATCCTTGAGCTGCTAGCCTAAAGCGGTCAGGTGTCGCTCACTTCTTTCTAACCCTACGCAACCAGATTGTTTCATATATGCAGTTGTTCTCCATGAGACCTCAACAGACTTTGGGTTGTAAAATCAGTGTCGATCATCTGCAACACCAAAATCATTATGACGGCTGACAAACGACCTGAAACATGAAGCTTCACAAACAAACCTTACTCTTCTTATGGTTATCATTCCGAATCTTTGGCCATTAATCTGCAGGTTAAAAATGTTCCTTATCTATATTCTTGTGATTCTTTAACAGAGAAAAGTTAAGATACAGAATTAGATAACTCTTCGCAGACACAACAGAGATACAGGCGCTTTGAGTGCAGTAGATAGACGGGCAGACACACCTGTCTGTCTCAGAGTCCTGAACACATCTGGGCTCACGGTCACACGTACGCTTTCTGGTTGCGTTCTCCTCTGATTGGCTTGTCCATCAGCGCTGAGAGACAAAAATAAAACCGAGTTACATTCTGATTAAAGATTAACAAAGAAGAATATAATATATACCTTACAGAGTGGATACTGAACAGGAACCAGCTTGTCTTTAAAGGTTCAGTTTGTTGAATTTTGGTGGATTTAGGGGCAAAAATGTAAGATTCTGTTTGGGGATTCATGATCAGGCTTTATAATCTGTGCCAGAAAATGAGGTGAGACACAGAACCCTTTTCTTCTCATGGATTCTGGACATGAATATTAAACAAATACACAGTGAATTTGTGAAATATAAAGGCTCGACTCTCATCACATCACATTAACTTTGGCCTCCGCTGAGCACAAATAAAAAATAGCTTCCGTCCTCCTTCCTCCACTGACAGAGGAGATACGTGATGAGTGAGAGAGGCCAGCAGCCATCAAAGGAACGTTGGGATGCTTCCCAGATTCCCGTCTCGTTCTCGCTCACTTCTCCGCGAGCAGAGTCGGATTTGGGGAATGCGGGAATCGTGCGAGGAGCCCCCGAACTGCCATTGTGCTCGCATCCCTCTCCTTTCTCTGCTCTTTTCTCAGCGAGCCAAACGGGAGAACGCCTGCGCTACAATGCCTCCCCTACTCCATCTCAGCTAAGCTGTCATTGGCTTCACATGAGAAACAATGAAACTTCATCGGAGACCAGATTACAAAAAGAGGGGGGTTCGATATGAAAAAAACAAAATGTTCTAAAGGAGGGGGGAAATTGTGGAATAAAAAAAAGCAGAGGCTTTTGTTTCTTTCTCTCTGTGGCCATTATCTTTTGGGGGGTTTGGGGATCTGCTTTCTTAGCCTCTGTCAGCGGTGCAGGGGAAGACCTGGGGTAGTACGACCGGGCTTTTGGCTGCCAAATCGCCCTAACCCTCTTTACCACTCTTTTTTTCTGCTCTCGTTCCTTTTACTGTTTTTAAAAAGAGCTTAGGACGGAGCATCTCTCTCAGTCTCTTCCCCTCTCTCTCTCTCTCTCTCTCTGGACCCAGCTTGTTTAAATTGGCTGATAGGAAGGGATTTGGGATGGATGGAGGGGGCTTAGAGAATCGCAGAGTGGAGGGGTTGGAGGTGGGGTGGGAGGGGGGGTACAGAGAGTCATCAGTGTTACAGTCAAACAGCCATGAAAAGCCTATGAGGATGAAAAGAACAAGAGCTCTTTTTTATCTAATGCACACAAATCCCATATAAATACTCCAATATGTTAGTTGGGGTATGACAAGGAATGCCCCTCCATCACTCCCCCCAGCCATCCCACAATAATAGAGACATGGATGGCTATATTTGTATGTTTCTATTTGTGTGTGTCTGTGTGTGTGTGAGACAAAAAGAGGGATGCTTTCAGTGTGTCTTTAGTCACACTGCTTCAACACGTCATTCATGTAGACGAGTGTATTAAACAATCAGTCTGAAACAGTGAGTTGCGTCTGCACTCTGGAGACTGAACCATGGTGAAAATGGACTCCGGTGGAGTTTTTAAAATGTGGCTCCGGGTTTCAGCGTTGGGATCGCTGGAAGCGTAAGACCCGGAACTGATGTGGCACTGACATTTGAAATGTCACTGGGAGTGAAGGCTTTTAGGCTGCAGCTGGGTCATTTGGCCACAGACGCTCTCATGCAATTCATGTACAGACAATGGTGAACCGCTGTGGGAGAGGAGATGACACGTGCGAGCAAAACAGGGAATCATCTGCACATAAAATGTCTCCTGGGATTCATTTAGAGCAAGTTCGACTTCATATTTTGTTTTACCAAATGACAACTTAAGAACAACGTCAAAGCCGTCACATCTTTACAGTGAGTTTCAGTTCATTGTTTAGCTGTTTGGCCCACAAGTTTACCGTTTTAAGTCACTCTCACTGCTCTCAAAGTGTCGTTTTTGGCTGCAGCAGGTTGCGTTTTTGTTCGAAAAATACATAAACATCAAGACATTAAGAACATGCTACATTTGCATTTAAAGCACAAATGAAAAAGAGGCTATGTATTTTGTATATTTTAAATGTTTTGAAGGGACAATGTGTAGTTCTGTAGAAGCAATTCAAACTAAAATATGTCAATATTTTTGACATTAAGGAGGTAACAGGACAAACTAAGAAAAGAAACATTATTTTTTCCATAACTGAATAAACAAGCTGTTCCCCAGAACACTTGAAACACTGGAAAGATGGCAGGGTCCACACACACACACACACACACACACACACACACACACACACACACACACACACACACACACACACACAGACACACACAGACACACACACACACACTTCTGATCACTACCTCACTCTCACTCAGACTTCCTCTAAATAGCTGCTGTTTTCCATTTGGGGACAGAGCTTTTGTCCCCAATTGCACCTGGTCTAGAGGCTGAAAAATGTCCCTGTGTTAGTGTGTGTGTGTGTGTGTGTGTGTGTGTGTGTGAGTAAGCTAAAAACACACACACTCAGTAAATGTAACTCACTGTGTTGTGGGAGTGCCGGAGTACGAAGGTCCTGTTGCACTCTGGTTCCTCTCCGTCTGTCTGTCCCCGAGGCTGGAACCACACGACACACCATTTGTGCCTCTCAGTGGATCTTCTGCGGTACACAAACACACACAAACACACAAAAAAACAAAAACAGAGAGAGAGAGAGAAAGAGAGAGTGACGAGGATGAGAAATAGTTTTATTGACCTAAGTTTAGAATAAAAGGACAACCCGTTTTGTACCATTACCACAATGTCTTTATTTTTCTCCTCGGACTACAAAGTTCACATCACGTCATTTTTATTAAACCATTCATGCCACTTTGTGCCCTTATGGAAGCTTTTGAAGTCACTTTGATCTAAACTCATTTATTCAGGTTTTTCCATCAATTCGTCATCCATTTCTATATTGTATGTCCTCTGCTTGCATGACAAAGTCTGAAGAAGATGGCTGTGAGATCAAAGTGTTGGTCTTTTACATTTACTGGCACTGATTAGTAACGTGTCTTTATGTTTATCAGCCTCATAATCTATGATCTCTGTATGATTCTTCTCGACAGCTGTCTGTAATCGAGAACATTTAGATGCCACACGTTGACAATCTTGTTTCTGATAAACGCTTCATGCCAGTAAAGTTTCTGAAATTGAGACAAGAAGTCGAACGGTACTGGAGGTTGTGTGAACCAACAAAGCTGAGAGGGGAACAGAATCAAACGCTGCTTTCCTTCAACACACACCGGAGCTAACAGGCTTTCACCAAAACGACCAAGAAAGCAGTGGAGAGGAGGTGGAGAAGTGGATCTTCAGATAAAGCTCTTGTCTCTTTGCCCATTGAAAGGCCCCGCAGTCACATCAGCCTTTGTGAGGGGGAGACGGAACGATCAGGCGAACGACTTGGCTTCTCTTCTTGGCAGAACGCTACTCCAAAGAAAAAGAGATCGAGAGGAAGAGAAAGAGGCCTTCCCTCGCACTTGTTCGCTACTCTGCCTCTCACAATGCCATATCTATCCAAATCAACACACTTGTCAGCCAGACAGCTATAAGCGATTTCCAACGCTGTTATAAAAAGGGACCATTGCTAAGCTGAAATGTGTGTCCTCTATTGTGAATCTCTGTTCACCAGGATTCACAATGCATGCAGATAAATATGAGATGAGGTGCATAGAAATATGCCGTCTCTGCCCGATCTGATTCCAAGTCCGAGACTGATGCTGGTGAATCGCAGAAGACGTCAACCTTAGAGAACCACTAGATGTTGTATTGAGTCATTTTTTTTGCGAATACCAGTGAAAAATCATGTGAACAAAAGCTGAAGAGATGCTCATCTTTCCAATGTTTCTTCTTTCCAATGTAAATCAGCTTGTTTCTATCGATTTTCTTGAAGTGAAGTTTAATAATTCAGGGTGCTGATTGGCCTGGTGTTGATCAACACAATGCGAAAACGCGTCTGTAAGCAGGAGGCACCTCGTCAGCGGACGGCATGATACATGCCCAATGCTAGCTGACATGCAAGAACAAGTACAACGCGCTCTATCAAAAGTAATTCTCAAAGACGTCTCTCCATTTTGTCTCCTGGTTTGTTTACTTTCACATCGACACGTCGTCCTCTGATGAATTTGTGCTTTACAGCCGAGTTCATTTCCTTATAAAAGTTTATGGAAATGCGCCAGATTCACATTTTTGTTAAAAAATTCGCTTGACATTTTATGGAAACATGGCTAATGGCTGATGTCTTGTCTCCTATGATTGGTCAATCGTGATGATTGATTGTGTCTCTAACTCCATTTTTTGCAGCAGAATCATCTAAACCTAAAAAAGAAGAAAGGGTCAATACATCACTGAATCTTGCTTCGGTAACAGCTGTATCCAAGTATTTCGGAGATGCGTGGAGTAACACACTAAATTCCAAAATATCTATGTTGTATGACTACTGTAAATATATGTAATAATATATATAATATCTCAACATTCAAGAGTGTAAAATGTACAAATCGTTGTGTGCGTGCATGTGCAGTAAATGTGTGTATTTGCCTCCATAACAAGCAGCTGATCCGGTGCAGGTCATTCACTGTTTGTACAAGAAAACAGCAGGATGTGTCGGGTCTCTGAGTTCCCTGCTTTCAGGTTTCTGTTTAACAACTAACTGATTATTACAAATAGATCGTTCATGCAGAATTCGGCGTGACCCGCTTTTCACGTCACACCCAACTGCACACATACTGTACACATATTTACACAAACACGTATGTCTCCGAGGGCCTTTCTGAATTTGACCTGTCGTGTGTGACAATGACTGAGAACAAGCTAATATCTGTCTGTTGTGCGCGTTCAAACTGGAAATGTGTTTGTAGCTGCACCGTGGGAACTTTAAAACGCTTGTGGCTGATGACACGAGGCCGTGTTGAGTCAGTGTGGAAGGAACCAAACTATTATACGTTCAAATATACAGAAGCAGCCACTTTTCCAACACATTCAAATAGATGCCTTACGTGATGATACAACAACCAAACACACCTAGAGCTGCTATTTGTATTTCAACAGCAGGTCTAATCTGCAAAACACACTGTAATTACTGTACGTTAGGACTGAATTCTCTACTGAGTAACGCTCATACTGACTTATTTGTTAGATACACACAAACCCCAACAGAGAATAAACATTTATCAGAGAACAAATATTAGTTTTTTGTTTGCTTGTCTCGGTTTGAGGAGCCACGTTTAAAAAACCTCTCATTTTTTAGGATATACTTATTTAATCAAATCCAGAAATAACACAATTTATTAGTTTTATCATCGTGGAACAAAAAGTTAGCAAAACATAACGAGTGACTAAAGCTGCCAGATCAATGTAGATGGGTAAAAAGTACCTCTAAAATATATTTAAGTATAAAGTAGTGTGTTCTTCAGAGCTGAGCTGAGCCTACTGGTGTGTGATGGCCATGCCAGGGGCTGTGTGTGTGTGTGTGTGTGTGTGTGTGTGTGTGTGTGTGTGTGTGTGTGTGTGTGTGTGTGTAAAGCGAGACACCTGTTCACTGGAGCCCTCTGCTTGAAGCGAGCCACTCATTATTTATAACCTGGCTTTTCTGCTCTGTTAATATGCTCTGTCTGCTTGTCTGCACGTTGACACAAAACTGCACACACACACACACTCAAAAACACACTGAGAGAGGCCTCAGTTTGGCTGTGCACAATGTCAATATCCTTCTCTTAAGTGTGTGTCTGTGTGTTTTCAAACACACCTTCAGTCAAACCATCTAACACGTGACACACTGATGGTTAACGTGCATCAGTGTTTTTCTCCAGCTTTTCATTTTCTGTTCTGTTTAATTCTTCTGTCTCTTGACATATTAGCATTCCAGCCGCGGAAGTGCTCCGACTCTTGTTGTTTTGTCTTTTTGTTGTGTTGGTGGACATCTGCTGCTTGACCATGCACCTACATTTGACCAGTTTAATAACATAGCTTACAGCACTGAGGACGACCAGATCCTGAATAATACCGACAGATATCAAACAGAGGCGCTATTTATGTAGCAATTCTAGCTAACTGCCACACACACACTGCCAGGATCAGCCATTATAGTCATGGTGACTGATGAGGATCTCTCGTAAACCTTGAGATCCTTAAATGGTTTGAGAAGATGTTATTTACACCCTCAACGTCCAATCGAGCTTCTGTACCGACCTTAGACGGAGTGTAGAAATGGTGTGAATAATGTCTTTTCAAACCAAATTTGGATCTGGGGCTTCCAGAGACTCTGACGTAAACTACTTCAGTTATTTATGAGAATCCTGCAACACTGTTTTGTTGCAAGGCTCAAGAAATGTTTGATGGACTACTAAACTTCACCTGGCGCTTCATAACTTTTCAGGCTCAGTAGATAACGACTGAATTTGTTACAATACAACTGCTTATTTACACATCCGGCTGTTTCAGAGCATTCTGGTCAAACATTTAGAATTGTTGATATTCACTCGCTTTAAGCTCTGTTTTTGGTCTCCACCTCCTCCCGGGATTGATATCAGGCGCTTTAGCCGCTAAATGCTCCACTTAGTTCACCAGCTAGTTGATATTTGGTGCTGATCAGTTACCTTAACAGCTTGGATAGCACACATACGCATCAGTGATTTTGAAATGTTTTACCATAGAAACATCAAGCTAATGTACGGCTGCTTGCATGCTTCTTTCCAGCGACAAAAATTTAAAGCAGACTGTAGGAACAAATCCAAGCCTTTTAATAAAGCATACTTATTTACAAAAGCTGGCATTAGTGACAACAAGAGGAGGGAAAAGAACAACGGGTGAGATGCACAAGGTAAATTATTCAACTATCCTTTATTCATTTATTTTCTCCACTTGTTTATAGTCTTTCATTTTACCTTTATTTTATTTATCAACTTTTTTATTTACCCCTTATCTCCCTCTCTTCATTTCTTTCCTCTGTCATCCCTCTTTTTTCTACCCTCTTCTGTCCCTTCCTCCCTCTTTCTATGCAGAGCTGCTGTCCAAGGATAGGACGTGCTGCAGGTGATGGAGGTAAATCATCGAGGACATAATTAAGAGGCTTATGAGGAGTGTGCGCGTTACGCATCACATTAGAAAAAAAAAAAAGAGAAGAAACTGGATGCAAACAGGCCTCATAGTTACACGAACGCTCATTTTCATTCACAGACAAACACACAGACACTCAGCCTCGGGGGTTTGACCTTATACAGTGGAGTTAAATACCTCTCTCGCCTCATTTGGTTGTGTGAGAGTATACACACACACACACACACACACACACACACACACACACACACACACACTCTTACACACACACACACAAACTCAAGCACATTGCCTTCTGGTGTGATTTAAGCACCAATGAAGGACTCATCAGACATGTTCATCTAGTTCCCTCACAAATTTGAATGTTTTCTGCTCACCCGTTGGCCCTTGAAGCCTCTGTGAGGAATTGCATGTGTGTGTGTGTGTGTGTGTGTGTGTGTGTGTGTGTGTGTGTGTGTGTGTGTGTGTAATCAGGAACTCGGCTTGATCCCCTCTGGTATGTGCTTTCGGGAGTGTTTGTCAAAGGGCAGCAGCACAGCCTGAAGTAACGACAAAAAAAAAAAAAATGGGCCTTCGCTGGTTTTCCTCCCTTTGCTGGTTACTCCAAACAACATCAGTGTAATTTATTTAATTAGTCTGATATTAAAGACTTTGTTTTACACTTTATATCACAACACTTTTTATTCAGTTTGGGTGAAAAAATCTATATCTTGAATGATCCATATCCACTATTGTTGATGAAGACAAATAGATTTTGTGCTTGTGTAATTATCACTGTTTTCGCCTGATACAAACTTTATTCAGCACCTCATGTTTAATCATTAAGTTGGATTTTGTCTTTAAAAAACAGGTTGTGTGAGTACATGAATATTACTCTACCCAACACGATCTGATTAAATTCTCCTTTGTGCTGTTAAACGAAGGTGAGAGCCTGAGAAAATACCCGGCGTTAGATGTCAGAAAAGTGTGTCGGAGTGGGTGAGTTACCGAGGTTATCATGAGACCACCTCTCATTTCAGATGTGCGGGGAAATAACGGTTCACATTTGGTGTCTATTTGGTTAGACATTATGATTATTTTTCTTACCGCTGCCTGCGACGGCCTGGGCCTCGATTTCATTAGCTTTCCTCTTGGCCACATCTGCGAGCACCACCTCGCCCTTATCGCTGGCAACATAATGGAGGTCCTTTGAAGGTAATGCAAGAAAGAAAGAAACGTGAACGTTAATCTAAAATGAATCTAGGCTCCGATGACAATAGGGTTTTTTTTTTTTTTTGGGAGGGGTGGGTGGGGGGGGGGCGGTGTTTTGGCGGGAGAAGGAAGAAACAGATGAAATGACAGGAAAAAAAAAATGAGCCGTTTGAAGCGCGACATCAGAAAGAGCACCGGTTGGATGAAATGCCGGTTCCTCCAAAAACTTTGAAATCAGCCCCCTCCCCTCATACACACACCCTCGTCTCCCTGGTTTTGAACTAGGGAGGATGTTATCTGTCACATTTCAAAAGTGGGAGAGGAGGCGAGGGACTGTTCACCTTTCAGAAACGCTGGTATTCTCTCTTTACGGAGAAACGTATCCAGCCGAGCACATTACTATATCAGCCCGCGACAATATTGGAAACAGCGTGTATCCTCTGTATCTCCCTGTTTGAGTCTTGCAGGGCCATAAAGAGAGATAATATTACTAAATGATGTCTGAGGGTGGCTGATTTAAAGCTCAAGGCTGCCATACTATTCATTAATAACCACACTGCATCAGACAGCTGTTCCTGTTTTAAAAGGTGCTCGGGGGCTACGAGCGAGGCTGAGGTCAATTCATCTGTTTAAATACATGAGTAACAGAAATGAATTCTCAAAATGTAGTCTTAATAAATTAGATTCAATTCGAATCAAATCTAAATCGTCTTGTGAGGGACATGTACTCCATACTGAGCTAATTCTAATTCGGTTTTGAGTAGGAGCTCCAGGAGTAATATCATCTGAAATTAGAATAAAATAATACTGGTTTATGAAGCAAAATTGGCTTCATTTGAAAAGAGAGTATCCTGATATGAAAATGTATAGTGTGTGATAATAATTGATTCAGAGTTAAAATTCAGGACTTGTGCTCAAAAGATGATCTAAAAAGCATCAACGACCATCAATAAATTACACATTTCTCAGTTTGGGAAACTAAAGAGGTCAAACCTCTGGCAGAATAGAGTTTCAAAGGTAATTACAATTATTTTAAAAAGGCAGCTGTTAAAGGTGAAGAGGGAAGACGGGGAGGAAGAAGGACACAAAAGGGGTGAAAACAATAAAACAATTTGGTCAAACATGTTGCCCCAGTTGCTCCAGTGAAGCCTGTCAATAACCAGCAGTAAAGGCTGGAAATGTACTGGTCAGTGCCCAGTGTGAATGCGTGACCTGGAGTGGAAACAGTCTGAAGGAACACAATAAACATAATGTCAAAAATAGAAATATAGATTCTTTATAACGTGTTAACATTCTGCACAAGGAGTCCTGAGTCTCTTTCCTGTATAGATGTCTGAGTTACTGTTTTTTTGTTCATACGTTTTTTATCCACTTTCTCTCTCTTTTGGTTTTCTTGAGAGGGGGGCTGCCTCATTAAATAAACGGAAAGCTTAGATGACTTATATTTTTCTTTATATGTGACTTGTAAGAATAAACATAAGCATACTGAAGCACAGCAAACATACAAATACAAAACATGCAAGAGAAGTTGTGCTCTCGTTACCCAGATTCCAAATTAAATGCTGTGATAGGAACAATTTGAAAAAAGAAGCTGAAAAAAAAGATTGAATTTCTGCAACACTCAACCTTTTAAATTGATTGAACAGAGAGTGAATCACACCCTCATCCTGGCACCCAACGAGGGGCGACTGAGGGTCGCAGGGTTTCCTCAGGCTGAGAGCAGGGCCTGAGGGCCCATCAAAGGGTACAGCGTGTTAAGGAAAGTCTTCCGCCTCAGCGACATCACAGGACATCAGTGCCGTGACTCAGGGCTCGCCATGGATAACCCTCAGCTGGCTAAAGCCAGCCCCCAGCTGAGCCTGCACCCGGCCCTAATACCCCCATATTGTAACCCAGCTTTTGTACCCTGAGAGTGAAAAAAAAAAAAGAAAAAAAAGAGGGGGGTGCTGGTTTCCAAAAGAGGTGGGGAGCAGAGAGGGATTGAGGCAGGGAGAGAGGGGGAGTAAAAGAGAATGAGAGAGAGGTGCTGAAATTGAAGAGTATGAATGGGAACAGATTGGGTAATTATAGTGTGGCGCCTGCCCTCTGTGGCGACGAGTTAGGAGGAAATGTGAAAATGGCCGACAACAAAATGGCCTCAAAAGAAGCTAAATCGGCTCCCAGGACTGAGGTGGCTAATTCAGCCGCTGTGAACGAGGACATGGCCCCTCAATTAGATATGAGTGAGGCTTCCTAATTGATAACAAACAGAGCAGCGGAAGATTAAAACAGGCGAGGAGGAGAGCAGGCTGGAACGACAGTGAGGTGTGTGAGCGAGGGAGAAGAAAGAGCAGCGAGATGATGAACAAGACATAAAAGAAGTGAGGAAGGCGAAATTCACAACAAGGGTTTTTCATGTGAGAGAGAGAGAAAGAGCGAGCGAGCAGCGGGGAGAGAGAGATTGTATGACAGACAGAAGAGAACAATATGAACATTTGATGCCGGGGCGCTTTATTCCAGCTTAGCTCCTCATAATACTGTCTGAATCTGGAGAGAGGGACCCAGAGAAAGAATAAACGAATGAAATGAGAGAGGGAGAGACACAAACTGAGAACTAAGAGAGGGAGAGGAGTATCAGCCCGACTAAGAAGGGATAACAATAATACTGCATATAAAACCATCAGATATTACACCTCTTATTCCCCGACGCTCAAACGCGACACTAATCTTATTTATATAAGAGCTTTAGGGGTTGCAGCGCCTGATAAAGAGGGGCGTTTTAGTGGGCCAGTTTTGGGGAGTAGAGCAGAGGGAGGAGGGGGAGTAGGTGGTGGACACTAAGAGCCCGATATTGACTGATATTTGGGTTACCTCCAAATAAATGGGGGATTAGGTTAACTGGCACACAGCAGCGCTTACAACACATTAATAGACAGGCTTATGTCTGCATGTTTGCAGTCTGTTGGTTACTGTCAAACAGGATCGATGGGGAGAACATATGTGAACGTTCAGCGTGGATTTGTACTTTCTTTAAGGCATTTTTACTGAGAGATAGAGGCTCAAACTGCAGCACACTGAAGCAAAGTTTGACCTTTGGGGTTTATGACCATCATATGAATATGTGATGGTTGAGAAAGTGTTCCCCCCCTTTTCTTTTTTTAGGGGAAATTCTTGTATACGTCTGCAAAGTTTTAAGGATTATTTGTGGATTTGAATATTTATATAAATTCCTGTCAACCTCGCACAGAGGACGGGAAACAACTTGTTGCATCCTGACATCGAAAAATTTGATTTACAGTCCTACAGACTTGCTTGTTCCTCAGTCTCAGAGTTTTGCTTGCGGTCAGGTCTCAATGTTCCCTTGAGGACAAAACACTGACGGCTGAAGAGACTTATTCATAATGTCTGATGTAATATGCAGTATATTGAAGACTTGGTTTTGTTGTCTGGTTAAATGCACACAAGTCAAATTTCAGAGAGAGTTTTTGACATTAAATCTAATCAAATACGTCTAATTCTGCCTGGAAATTTACAGGGAAATGAGGTTACCCCCATTTATGTAAACCCATAATTTATGGTGACTTAGATAAAAAAAAAAAAAGATGTGTCTTCTCTATGATGCAATAAAAACATTTGCTTCTTAACAAAAAGTAGGTTAAAGTGAATGTTGTATGTAGTTCAGCATCTTTTGTTTTTATTCTAAGTTTCATAATATTTCGATGATTATCACGATAATATTGTGAATGTCTGCACTATAAAGTTCCCTTAGAAATAGTAAACTCATGCCACAGTATGTTCTTTCTAAGAGACACTATGGTTCAAAATGATGAGTGCGTAGGAAATAGTTAAAGTGAACAAAGGAGGATTTTTGGAAACTACGTTCATCACCGTGTTTCTTCTAAAATGTTATTTCTTTCTGTATGCTGATATCGGGGACGAGTCTTTGCTCTTTGTTTCTGAGGAACGGACATCAAATCCTGACGATCACTTTTTGAGTTTCACTGCAACCCCTGTACATATCTCAAATATCGCAAATATCACAAATGTGGCATCATCTGTATTTTATCCAGAACAATTAGTCCAGGAGAATCAAAGCAGATATGATATTTTGGTAAAAGTGTTTCAAGGAGGAGTTTTTCTTTAAAATCAATCAGTTGAATCAAAAATTGTCTAGAAAACTGGACATGGATCCACATGGGCACAAGCATGCAAAATCTAAAATACGCATTAATTAACATTAAACAACTAACATAATCCCTGGACATTTGCTGAACCTACACACACACACTTGTTTCCTGGCACACCTGTTATCCAGGAGCGTTGTGTTTGACTAACACTCCTATCAGATATGTGTTAAGGACTTAAGGTTTTAATAACGCTAATTGCTCATCTGAGCGACAACAATGAGCTGATTGCCGAAAGACGTGCGATACCTCCTCCTCCTCCTCCAGCGCTGCCAAGCCCGGCGTCAGATAGGGGAGGCAGATAGGGAGCGAACCCAACAGACACAGCTTGCCTTACTACTAGCGTATCTAACAAGAAACAGTACAAGCTCTCATTGGGGAACAAAAGAGTCGGCATCAGATTCGGCTATCACACAATTTGATTTAATTAACGAGCTACATCAAGAGCCAAAGACCCACGAAGAAGAAGAAAAAGAAAAATGGGCAGGGAGGTGGAGAAAAAAAAACTTGTCGTCTGCTTGACTTGGCTGACGAATGACCTAATTGGTTACATTATCAACTCATTATCAAAGGCTAATTAGGGAGCTACAGAGCAGCGCCAATTATGAAAAAAAAAAATGCAAACGACTGAGTAACCCCCTACAACTACCTCTACATACACCCCCTGCAACCTCCACCTCCGCCTTCGCCAAAACACCCCCCTACCAGCAGTTCCTCCTCCCCCTCAATTTAGCCCGACACTAAAGTGTTTCATTCTAACAAAAGGTTGGAAAAAAAGGCTTGGAGGGCCTCTATTGTTAGATAGGAAACAATGGGGCTTGAAGGGGTGGGGGTCTGGTGATAAAGGGTGGGGGTATATCATGCTGAGTATTTCCAGGAGAGGTGAGTCGTGCACGTTATCTATGTGTGTGTGTTTAAATGAGAGCATTTTATCAGGTCGATGGTGCGTTATCGACTTCTTTGGGCAAGTTTGGAAGTTAAAAAGAGTTTGGTGAAGCTGGGGGTTGCCCTCATTAACCCCCTCAACCTCAACTCAATCAGCCGACCAGCAGGTTAAAGTAACAACACAACCTAATTAAAGCGAAGGGCAGAGCGAGAGGTGAAATGTCAACGTCCTCTTTCTCTCCATCGCTCTCCACAGATGATGAGCTGCTGCTCTCTTGGTCAGTGGGGCAAACAAAAAAAAAGTGCTTGAAATTGCTCGTTGTAAGTGAGAATTAACAGATAGCTGTGGTCATTATCTTCTCAACCCTGTGCAGATGGTTTTGAAGTCGATAAAACATTTCTAGGACATCACAGTGAAACTCAAAAACAACTGAAATGGATGGGGACTTGTTTTAAAAAGTTAAAAACCACTGATAATAAATATGAAATGGCTCCATATAGCTTGTCCGGCGTGTTCCCAGTCTCAAGAAGATGCAAAACAATTTGAAAAGAAAATATTAAGACCCTTTGAAAGGCTGATAAAATACCTTCAGAAATATCGATATTCGATACCATGTTCATACAGCGGGGGAAATTTGACCAAACGCTGAGGGCATAATATTTATTTTATTTATTAAATAGATAAATATAACAAATTTTGTGTACTTTTTGTTAAAAAAACACCATCTAATTAATTCATTTCTGGAGGAGTAACTCGCTGTCAGAGAGAAAAGCACATAACTACAGTAGGTACCGGTGTGTCAATAATACAAAAAAAATAGAAATTCAGACAGACATTTTTGACAACACTACTGTAACTGAAACATCTGTTGACAGCTCAGGCTTGTTTGACCCAGACTGAATCATCCTGATGTGGCTGACTCCACCCACAAAAGTTCAGTTCAAATCCAACGCAGAAAAATTATTTGCACATACGATTCCATCCACCTTTTCCTTTGTGCTCGTCTTCCGTTTCTCCAAAGTGACAGAACAAGACCTTCTCTCCTTCCTCTCTCTCACCCTCTCCTCTTTTTTTCTTGCCTCGGCCATATAGCTTTCCATCTACACCCTCCCCCTCCTCACCTCTCTGTCCCCCCTCTCCCTTCCTTTGCGCTCTTTCAAGGTCCACAGGCTCGACTCCACCTTTTCAATTCGGCTTCCCAGCAGCACTACTTAGTGGGGAGGTAATTGGAACCAGTGCTATCAGTGTGATTGAGGGAGCAAGTGTGTGTATGTGTGTGTGTGTGTGTGTGTGTGTGTGTGTATGGGGGTCTGTATTAATGTCTAGGGTGTTGGTGAAGCATGGAGCAAAGGGGGCCCCATGAAAAAGGGGGTCAAACACATAGAAGAGCATTTCAGCGTGGAGTGGAAGAAAGAGCGAGTTAGAGGGAAGATGAGGGGAGAGGAGAAGGCCGAGCCGAGGCCATGGAGGTTGTGAAAAGATAGGGGCCCATACTGAGATCACACCTGCTCTCTGACACACACACACACACACACACACACACACACACACACACACACACACACACACACACACACACACACACACACCCACACACACACACACACACAGGGTACAGTGAATGAACAATTAAAATAGGCTGTATAGTCTTATTCCTGTATACATTTCCTGTGTGTTTCTTCACTGTCACTCTCTCCACTAATGCTAAACTGAACACTAAATATTGTTTGATAAAAGTACAGTTTCAGTCTGTTCTACTTTTATTGCCTTGATTCTCATTATAACCACGAGGGATGATAATTCCTCAAAAATCGTATTTTCTTAATATCTTGAAAGTACCAACAGTTGTCCTTAAATTAGTGTTATTGAGGTATTTGGTCAAATATATTGTGAGATTTGATTTTGTCAACAGTTGTAGCATCGATTTAGAGCTGAAAGTATTGCTGTACTATTTTGAGGCCATATATCGCCCAGCCAATCAGAGGAGTTTCGATGTTTACCCTCCCTTACACGCCTCAAGTCAGGAGTTTGTGTGCTGCTTTGTCGTTTCCCTCACCTGAGCTAGCTGACTTAACTAAGACTTGCTGTGTTAATTGCAGTAAAAAGTGAGTTAGCCAATAGCGAGTCAGTGGGTGGAAGTGCCTGACAGGAGGTTAAGTACAAATAATGAATGGAAACTGTCTACTCTGTCACTCAATCCGCATTTTGGCTGAAAATAAAGCGAATAGAACTTTGTTAACTCTGTTTTTAAAGGTGCTCTATGAAGAATAGCTTGCACCAAGAAATTTTAACTAACTAAATTGAATTTTAAAGCACCATTATGCAATTTCTTTCTGTCATAATTATCTACTCTGACCCCATACGATCCACTCATTTCACCACAAAGTGAGGCCCTTGAATGGTGCTCATTAAACAGCTTCCTGCATCAACAATTCACTGTCACAACAATCCTACTTTAGGTCTACAGCTACTATTACTGCCATTATTATCGACAGCAGGGAAGAGACGAGACTTTTCAAAGCTTTCTGGTCTTTTCTGATGAAACTGCGTTCACTGACTTTTTATGACCTGCGATGACAGTTTGTGTTATATCTGATGATATCATTTTGCAACACTTAAAATAATGTTTTTGTAATTTGAGTAAATCTTGAGTGGCACTTTTTTCTTTCATTATATAAGCTGTTTATTTGGGCACACAAAATGATACATCCTCGGATGGAGTGACTTAAAAAGATCCCACACAGATGCATTTCTACTAAAATGTCTGCAACCTTTTTGTCAAAGTGTCACATTTTAATGAAATTTTCCTCCAACTCACCATGAATAAATCTCTGTCTTCTAAATCTACAGCGAGGAGGAAGGCCTTTTCAAAGCGCTGGTGTCTGCAGAGAGAAGTGGAGCCAGTTAAAGAGCAACATCCTGATAAAAAACAAAAACAATCATCAAACTTAAAACACATACTTTGGTTGAAAATGGATAGATGGATAGGTCAGCGGTACACATTTCTTTCTTCCTTTAGTCTGCACACAAACACACACCTCGATCCACACAAACCTCTGCATACAAAACTGTCAATAATTGAACTGAGAGTAGCGGGTCCTCTTCCTATTATCCAGAATTAAAGCTGGGAGAGAGAGCGCTGTATCTCCCAGTACAAAACACCTCAACTTTCCCTGTCTAGAGCCAACATGAAACAAACAAACACACGCAGAGAGAGGAGGTGTGGGGGGCTTCCTTCATTTGATGTCGATGGAGAGAAAAAGAATGCAGGTAGGTGATAAGAGAGGAGAGGAGGAGGGATGCCAAACAACGCTCCAGCTCTGCTACACAGGAGCCGAAAGAAAGAGAGAGAGGAAGCGGGAGGTAATTGCAGGATGGAGAGCAGTAAGCAGCAGTGTGTGGGAACAACAGGGTCTATTTCAGTCAAACAGGCATTTCAAAAGGCTCTCATGGCAGAAGGGAAAATGAAACAACAGTCTAAACAGGTGCACGTGAGGTGCTTTGCCTTATGAATGACTCAAAGCTGCATCAGTGCATGTGTGAGGATATTCAAAAGCTATTTTCTTTTTTAGAATTTTCAAAATAGCAATAGTGAGCGATAAATAGGCAGCATTAAATTGTGTCTTCAATGGATGTCGTTGTCTGAAAGACGTTTTTTGGACAGTATTTCTCCCTCTGATTTTACAGCCTGTGCTGATCAAATAAATAAAATGTTCTGCTTATGTTTCAAAAATAGTGATTTATATTTAATTACACGTCTGTAGCTTGATGGAGTAACATGCTGCTTATGTGCGTATTTAAATGCATTAAGCAGCAAGAGTGTTCTCAATATAGCTGACTTTGACCTTTGACCCCACCTGAGGACAATGTTACAGCGTTAACTTGTTGCATGTGATTGAATTACAAAATAAATGTAATTGAAATCTGCTTCAGTTACTGAGAAAACAAAATACAGTAACTAATCAAGATGTTGGTGATAAATAAAGTGTTACACCTGAATCATCAACATTGTTTCTGCTGTTCTGAAAACCTTTTTCACGTGCAGGAGCGCCTTTGATTTTCATATCATTGCTTGCTACTAGTTGCTAAAACACCAATATTTATCTTTTCAAATATTTTTGTTTTCCTAAGCCAACTTCCGTTTGCTTTAATACACTGTTTAATTGTGGTGATTGTGTTTAATCATATAATGTTAACGTTTCAAACAGATGTTAGTTAGTTCATTGTTATTTCTTTGCCTCAAAATTTCAACCTTTAATAGCATTTCTAATGTATTTATGATCTTCTCAGCCATCATACATTGTGTGTAAGCGGGCGTGTTATGGAGGAGGAGTGGTTTGGACTCTGCAGCTGCTTTACTTGATTGATATTTATGTGTTCAAGACCTAATTTAGCTCTATATTTTGTCAGTGTCCATCCACTAGGCTTCAATGTTATGTTTTATTCAGCTTTGTTACCCAGTGAAAAAGATTTGTTGGAAAAGTAATCAAACAGTAATCAACATGTCATAAGCTACATTACTTTGATGAAGCAATTACAATAGTTACATTTTAAAGGGGCAAATACTAACTGTAACTTATTGCAATTCAAAATAACCTGTAAAGTCTGTAGAGTTATAGAAAAGAAGATCAAATAAGGACCATGGCAACAGGACAGAGTGGGTGGCGTTACCTGAGGAGGTGGTGAAAAAAGCGGCGGGCATACTTGCTGATTGGCTCCCTGTACTCAAGTATCACCATATCAGAGAGAGGGGCAGGTGGGGCATAAAACACACCCAGTGCTGCTTCTAGTTGGGCTACAGACAGAACAGAAACACACACACACACACGATAAAATAAATAACAATAGCATTCATGGGGTTTTAGTAGATGTGTGTTCACATCAAAGCACAAAACATTTATTTCTGAACATAATGAAGCTGGTTAAATCCTTTGCTTCGCTGCAATTCTCAGAGACGGAGCACATCCAGAATAAATTCTAATTCACAAAGTGCTGATTTACAGCAAAAGATATAACAGAAACTGAAATGTAAAGAAAGCAGAATAAACAAAGCATTCAGGAATTTTAAAGACTGCTTTGCTAACATCATAACATTTTGAGCTAAAAACAAAACAGCCATTCTCTGGATTTGACATCTCCAATGAGATTATTCTAAATTAACAGAAATATCTGTAAAATAAATAAAATATAATGTAAATGAAAGATGTAAATAAATAATAAAATGTCCCAGTGACCCACCCTCTCTCTCTGCATTCAGCTCCAGCCTCAGCAGGTGGTTGGTGACTGAACTCAGGCCGCGGTAGCACTCGTCTCCCATGACGCTCCAGTCCATGGCCTCCAGGACGCCCAGCGCCTCTCTGACCTGCCCGCAACGCAGCCGCTGCTGCAGCAGCTCGCCTGGACCCATCTGGCCCCCAGTCAGAGCCCCTGTGTCACATGGAGACAGAGCTTGGTTTTAATTTATTATTTGATGAGATAAAGTAGAACGAGGATTAAAAAAAATGTCAGAATAAAATGCATGCACCAGGATCCCATTGATTCTTGTACCTTTCACACTGCATTGTTTGGTGAAATGTTCACATTCAAATAAACAAACAATGCCTTTTTGTAGACCAAAATCAATTTACAGCAGAACCAGACAAATTCAGACGTGTCTACCATCGACAAAAAGAATGAAATGCATGAAATCTTTATGTATAACAATGTGTGACGTATTATGTATTATGGCTGTATTATGAGATTAAAATGTATATATCCAACACTGTCAACAGAAATGTTAAAATATTTCAGCCGATTTTCATTTTATCTAATTTTTATTTTACTTGACCCTTTTAGTATGAGTTGACATTTCAAACATCAACAAAAATGATCTAATTAATGCGTTTTGGGCTTAATATTTGACGTATTTTTATAAACTTAGAGCTCAATGTGCAAAACGTGCACAACAAAATAATCAAATTTTTCTCTGCTTTAATACAGTAGGAGGACACAATCGTCCTCGCTGCGTAGGATGATGCAGATTATCATGAAATGCTGACTTGTGTCTGGCAGATCTGTCTAAACTCTGAAGCAGCACTTGTTTGGTTAGACTGGCACTGACTAGCTGGGAAGCCTATATAATCCGCGGTGTGAACTCTGTGTACATTAATAGAAAATAAAATGACGGTTCTCTTCACCATCATCTATTTAAGTACATCTTAAGAGTAGAATTTCTTCACTTACGTTTAGATCACTTCTCTATATTTTATTCAAACATATTCTGTGTGTGTGTGAATGTGTTTGTGTGTTAGAGCTTCACCTGAGATCTGAGATGTCTGTTGAGAAGATGAGAGGAATGACCGGAGGTGATTGATTATGCCTTTGTTTGTGTGTGTGAGTACGACTCGCTGAATAATGGAAGGGCGGCGTTTTGTACCCTTCCCGTTAGTAGAGGTGTCTCATTATGTGTGTGAAAGGGCAAAGAGGCATGTGTTGTTTCTTGTGCACTACTTATATGGGAAGGTCAGGTGTTGAATGCCAGGGGTGATCATTGCCTATTGTTAGTGGATCACGATGGTGCCACAGCCGAAATATTCACTGGTTTATTTTGGGAAAGGCTGAACAGAGAAGTGGAGCTAAAGCACCAAACAAGTATGATAACAAGCGTGTTCAAATTTGTGCCGTACAAAATGCTGACATTAGCTAACTCACAGTTCTGGACAGTGTGGGTGATCACTGACAGCAGTACTGTCAGTGGGCCAGGCTGCAAGCGGGCAAAGTCACAACTGACTCCTGTTTAATTAATTGAAGAAGTTGTGAGTGTGTGTTCGTCAGTGTGTGTGTGTGGGGTGGTGTACAGGCAATTAAAATGACAAGCTGGCAATTAGCAAGCCCCCAAATCCCCTAAAGAGTGGGCTAATGTGGCTAATACATCAGCTGAGCGTGCTGCAGTTTGTGTGTGTCTATGTTCTTGTGTTTGTGTGTGTGACTGTGTGTAGGGGTCCTTGAGCTGGGCGTTAACGTCAGCTCTGAGCTAACTCTGTGCAGAGACAATGGATCATTGTGGTGGCAAGGACAAGTCCCCCACACCTGTATACGCTAACGTATTTGACCAGCGTCTGCGTAATGAGACACAAAACAACAGCAAGTGTGAGCAGGAGCAAACAGCAACAGAGAATTAGTTCTCATCACAAGGAGATTTCAGAGACAAAACTACTGAGACTATTAACTTCTTAAAAAATATAAAAGAATTGGCCTCTAAAACTGTAATATTGTGAAAAAATCATTCAGTAAATCACAGTTAGTTTTAATTTTGGGCAATCAGGCTCCTTTGAAAATAAATTATTCTAATAATTTCTAATAGCTGCAAAATTAGTCAATTAAAAATGGTCGGTTTAAGCTGAAATCGTTGCTTTGGATAGACTCGACTTCATAAAAGAACTTTATGAATGAGGTCTGCCTCCAAATAAGTCGGCACCAGCTTGTGCAGTGGGGCAAGAACCCACTTTTATGTTACCTCGTTGGCTGCAGAGTAAATATTTTCTGCTTTAATTTGTTACCAAAAACACAATTATAGAGATTCATCAGCTTGGGCTCTCAATCGCTTTCTTTTTTAGTATGTAACAGTTACGTAACTCTTCTATAATCATCAACAATATTTCATAAATTCCCATCCTGACCACAAGAAAAAGACTATTTTCTTTGCGTGTTGTGCAGCACATTCCCTGGTCTGCCCTTCCACAGCCTATACCGGTGCAGGCCCAGCCGTGGCCAACGTGTGCCCAGATGAGATAACTCGGTGCAGGCAGGAGGGTGGGGGTGGGGGGGCACCGGGGAGGGCTGCCTCCTATGGAAAAAAGAGAACTTGGAGCTCGGCCAAGTCTTTCTTCCTCGCCGCCTCCCGACTCACTCCTTCTGTCATGTAGCGGGCCTTATGAAACAAGTCAATACAGAGAAGGAGCGCAAGCAAACAAACAAATGAGTTGGAGTGTGTGTCTGTGTGTGTGTGTGTGTGTGTGTGTGTGTGTAGAAGCACAGAAATAGAAGAATACACACACGTGTGTGTGTGGGGGGAAGAATTATCATGGAGAAAAGACGTGCAGTGACTTTCTTCATCAAAACCTTGGCAGACGATCAGAGGAGAGGAAGCTATTGTTGGAAGACACCCTCCCCTTTCCCTGTGCACACAGGCAAACGCAGTTGAATACACACAGTCACGCACACACACCCTCAAACACACACCAACTCAAATGCACACAATCTTCTACCTTCCTCCATCCACCCCCACACTCTTGCTTTCAAACTTCAGCAGAGAGCTGCGTGCCACTGTCACATCTTCTTTCCAAAGTCACAATTAAATACGGCGAATGTGTGTACGTGAGTTTGTGTGCGAGTGTGTTCCAGGGCGAGGTGGCTGCTTCGGAAAAAATTTTGATTGGCAAACTTTATCTGGGGGCCCCGAGGGACTGCGCAGTCACTGTAAACGATTTATCGGAAAAATGCATCCCAGAATGCACCTGGGGGGCTCTTGCCCCGGGGCGATTATTGAATGACCTCTGAGAGCGTGACTCCTGCTAACCTTCCCGCCCGTCAACAAATTAACTTCCCTCAGCAGTGGAGAGGTCGAGCCGTTCAGCAGCCATATTTACACAGTGGGGTTCAGATACAGTGTCAGATCCAAAACAGAGGCAGAGTCTCTGAAGGGAGGAGGGCACCTTCATCAGGAAGAGATGATGATGATGATGCAGCCTGTCCCTGGATGGAGTGTTCATTAAAGCGTAGTTAAAGGCTTGTTGATGAGGTGACGAAAGATTCATACATTTCGCTCCAGCTTACAGCGGTCTACAGACTTGTGTGTGAAAAGAGATTTTGTTTAAAGAATTGCAAATGTTTACTCAACACATTTAACTTCTAGCACTTAGTGCATAAACCCCTGTAGGCGACTCACAGGGCAGGGCATTAATCAATTTGTCGATTAAAGGGTAACTCCACCAATTTTCCACATTAAAGTGTGTCTTAGTGGTCTTAATGAGTACGACTGCATATGTGGATAACGTCGTATGAAGCCTTTTTTGTCTCTAAGGGAAGCTGCACTTAATCTGAGAAATTGCCTCTAGCTATGCCACTCAGTGGCTAAGTTGCATTATGGGTAATGTAAGCAGCAGGTTTTGAAAAGGAAGAAAAATAAGTGGAATAAAAAAGGCTTTATCGATTTGATCGAGTCTCTTTAAACTGTCCATAAGGAGTCCAACATTGTTATAAGAGTGAAATGCACAGTAGGGAACTGGTTTTCAAACCTGGTGCCTACATTACCCATAATGCAAATTATTTTGTTCACCGTTTTCGTAAATTTTTTAGACTAATGAATCAATAACTAATCGATGAAGGAATCAATTAAGGTTACTTGCAGCCCTAATTTTGAGTTTTGTCTGATCTGATGAAGGTACAATATCACAACCTTGCAAATAAATGTATTTTGTAAGACAGTGTTCAGGAGTTTGCTTGCAGCCTCTGCTCATCCATCACCTACAAACCTGTCATCTGAAAAAGATGTGTGAAGTTTTGTGACATTTTTCTGTTTTTAACCTCATTTTACCCACCTAGTCTGAATCTTAAGGCTGCCAGTGGTCCTCCATGAAAGGCCAACATCAGGATGTCAGTCCCCTCTGGGCCACTCTCCAGGCTCGTCCCCCACCACAGTCCCTCCAGCCCCCCACTGCAGCGCAGGTGCTGAGCTAGTCGTAGCGTAGCAGCTGGAGCGATCTCTTCTGCTACCAGTGCCATGCTAACAGGTGCCAAGCCCACATCAAAGCACATCAGCTCCCCCTGCCCTCCCCCAACCATGACCAAGGCCCCAGCAGGGTGCCAGGTGAGGAGCCATGGAGTTACAGGACAGGAGGCCAGGAGCGAGATCCCTCGTCGCTGGTCATACAGGACCAGAGAGGAGTCACTCAGTCCCAGAAGAAGTGTGGCCTCATGGGGGTGACGTGAGCAGGAGACGGGATGGGACGGTAGCGGGATACGAGTAACGGACAGGCGGCGCAGACGCTCTCGGGCACTTTCGTACACACAGCTGTCAGCCCAGGACCCCTCTCTGGAACCTTGGGGTCCGACAGGTAGCTCTACTGTCAGCAGCTGGTACGGCTGGAGCAGGCTGAAGCGACAGTCCAGGGGATTGCCTTCTGTCCGGACAGATCTGAGGACCTTTTGGAGGGGAGAATTGCAAAAAAAGAGAGTGATTCAGAGACTGATTTTAGAAAATCCTCACTATAATTCATGTGACAACAATGCAGAAAAACATGCTATGTATACACTGTTTTCTCTTTCAAAAATGTTTCAAGCATGCGCTACTGACTAACCCATTTTAACATCCTGCACCAAACTGCCCCACTAATTGTAGGCTGAAGTTAGAAGGTATAAAACTGTAAATATCTTACTTTTGAGCTTAGATTTAGACACTAATATAGCAACTGCGAGAAACTTTTTAGCCATACTACCTTATTTCCTCCCAGATGATGAATACTATTGACTTTGTGGGACTTTTTCTCAGTAGCCACCATTTGTGTTTTTGAGTGAAATATCTCTACTTTGAGTAACATGTGGTAGAGTGCATGTGAGAGAAAGACAGACAGAGAAATGAGTAATACCATGGCAGCAGCCCCAAACCCCCTGGAGATGGAAGAAATGGAGCCTTCCACATTGCTCATAAACACACGGCTGTCAATCAAGAAACCTAATGATAAGAGCTACATTTTAACTCAAGGTCAACAACATCTTCTCCCCGAGCATGCCACGGCTTGGCACCCAGCACCCGGCGATAAACAACCCCCTCTGTTTACCTGTGCAAAGAGCCAAGAGCTCAACACTAGACATGGCGAATGACAAGAAATGAGCCCTTTTCAATATTAAGAGGATGATACATGAAGAAAGCTCTGAATTATTTGACCGATGGTCATATATCCAGAATCTGTATTATTCTTTCCTGAACCACAACCAGTTGGTGGGAGTGGGCACAATGGCCCCGCTAAGCAAGCAAGCATTGACAACGACGGAGATAGGCCGTGTCACGGGTGGTACTGTCGATAAAACACCCACAAGGAACCAGGAACAGTAGGTGGATGACAGGAGACAACAGCCAGTGCTAAACGGCAGCCCAACAGTTCCACAGTCGCTAACAGGGCTTTTTAGGAGGGATTTCACCTTACCAAAGCCTCTATCAGAGCCCTGCATTGACCGTGGCAGCTTTGGCTAAATGAGCCCATTTCTTTTCGCCGTGCAGACAGAAAGAGGGATCTGCTGCCTGCCTGCCTTCCTTTCCTTTCACAAAGCTGCCCGGCCCAGTTTTTTGGCAGGGATTGCCAAAAAGGGACTTAGAGGGAGGAAGAGAGGAGTTTTTTTGCCTGCCCATGGTCTACAGCAGGAGAGAAGCAGATGACTGTCCTCCTGAAAGCTTTTTTTTCCCCCTCCATAATCCCCCAGAGCTAGCTCCTGCTGCTCCCCGGGGGGTGGGTGCTGTGTGTGCCTGTGTGTGTTTATTTGCGGCAGCAGGCGTGAGGGGCTCAATTCATGTACGGGGTGGGGATCCTTGGAATGGCGTGGTTCTCTGGATAGCTACATTTCCGCAGGGACAAAGTGACAAATGCATTAAATAAACTTGCACACAAACACATTGCAGGCCTGGGTCCGGCGAGTCCATCCCACAGAGTGCTGTCACAGGAATCACAAGACCTACTTCAATTCCACCAACCCTGACCCCCCAACCACATCTCATCCTCTCAGCTTTTCATCCCATGCCCGGCTTGCTAGTGCCCGCTGCCCGCTGCGCCAGCATGCCACCGTGGCACCATCCAGGATGAGGGGCAGCTGATTCAGCTCTGCCTCCCCTGATAGGTGACCCTCCAATGGAAGGAGAAGGGGGGCAGTGTCAGCTACTCCTCAGAGGCAACAGGTAAATACTGTGTGGACTGGTTCAACCAGCAACAACCGAATTCAAAGAGTTCAAGACAAATTTATGTTTGGTCTTGTTTTTATTTTGACAAAAAACAACATGCGGATGGGGGAGATGAACACATGTTCAACCAATGTTCACAACTGTAGAAACCAAACCATAAAATGCACAGAAAGTAATGGGCCTTTAAACAATTTTCTTTATTCCATTTTGGATGTTTGAAGCTTTGAAGTTTATTATGCAGCTGATTTATAGATTGGCTGGCATTTTATTTATCTACAAGACACTTAGTAATCATAAAATCATATAATATATAACTTTGGGATGAAACCTTAAAAAATAGTGAAAGCAAAGGGATACACTTTTAGATTTTTATTAAAAGATAAAATAAAAGAGTTGTGTCTAAGTTTATTTACTTTTCACTATGATCAGAGAAGTAGGGGGGGCTGGCCTATGTGGGCACTGCAGCGGTGTGTGCTTTACATGTTTTACGTCCAGTGCAGACTGAGCAAAAGCAAGCAAAAGGCCCATGATGCAACACAGCTGATTTCGAGATTAGAGCATGGTACTCTCAATTTGTCGGGTTTGAATCTTTCAAAACATAAACTCTGAAACTGCTGATGCCAGTGTAAGCATTATAAACGATGAACTTTAGGAACATCAAATCCGAATATAGCTCAGTCTCACGTTTAGTTTGCTGTGTGTGGTTTTGAGTGATTCACTATAAACCCAAAGACTGTTCTGTTAAACAGCAGCAGGGAATGAGAGGAAAAGTAGAGAGGACAGTTTTCAAGTATTTGCACCTCTGTTTTAGAGACTGTTGCATGAACAGTCATTCTGGAACAGCCATTTCTTCTGAAATACAGCATGCATGTGTCCTTTTAATATATTCATGACAGCAAAGACTTGTTTGCCTGTGAACATACTGTTGGTTCTGAGATCACAAAATAGAAAAATGAATAAGGTCAAGAGAAGGGAGTGAGCCAGTGAGTGAAAGGATGTGCAAGAGAGACTGAAAGAGAGGGAGACAGGCAGACAGAAAGAAATATGCACAAAAGATGATGAGAAGGAGTGGGAATGGAGGTGAGTAAAGAGAGGAAGGAGGTGTGGAGACATGGAGAGAAAGATGCAAAGAGAGCAGAGACAGAGCGAGAGGAGACAGAGAGAGAGAGAGAGAGAGAGAGAGGCCTCAAGTAAGTAGCTTTCTCCTGGTTATTGGTTTCAGTGACTGGTCAAAACTATTCTTCTCCATTCTTCTTGTCTCTCTCTCACCAGCACCTTTTTTTCCCCTCCGTGGTGTGAAAGATAAAGCGGACGGGCCCAACTGTGTGGCTGGCCCTTGTTCACAGCAGTGGCCTTTTGAAGCCAATTTTCCAGCTCACGGAGCAGAGAAAGACAGGGAGAGACGGGTGGAGAGAGAGAGACGGAGGGACTCGGAGGAGAGTCGAGGGATGAAGGGATGTGGGGTGTGGGTGGGGGGTGGTGGTGGTGGCACTAGGAAGTTTTAGGTGTGTGAATTAGGGTTAGTGTTGAGGTACTGATGTGAGAAAATGCACAGGCACAGCAGGATTACTAACCACAATATTCCTCCCACCTTAACTGTCATAATTGGTAGCACTGAACATAATTGTAGCACGGAGGGAACATTATTCACCAGACCTGAAACTGTAGCAGCCGTGTTTCCTCTGTGATTTTTACAAAGCAGTGGAGCTTGGGGGTAATTCTGCACTTTGGATTCCACACCCAACCCTTTCATGGTCCAATATTATGATTGGAGTGCATTGCTGAAAATGTTCTTTCTACTGTACATGCTTTAATTCTGCAGCTTTTTATGTTTTAGGGACAAAATGAGCCATTTTAAACTGTTCATTTAAACTCTAACACAGTCATAATCACAGCATTCTAGCAGTTGGGGAGGAGACTTATTTTTTATATATTCTTTCTATAGAAATTATTTAATTTAAGGATGTCTTTCATGGACAATCTGTTTAGTTTTCCTCTTGTTTTGCCTCACAGCACAGTGCTAAAGTCAAAAATAATTAAAAAACAACAGAAATCACACACGTGCAGATCAAACAACGACAGAGAAACTGTTTGGTGACAGATAACAGGACAGTCATATGCTTAAAAGACAAAAAAAAAGTATGTTCGTAAACATAAACACACATACAACTAAAAAAAAAGCATAAAACATTCATCTGGTGTTTTCTTTTCATTAAGATTATTAAATTCCAGGAAAAGGTTTTGTGTGTGTGTTGTGTTGTTTTGGGGGGTGGGGGGGGTTAAAGGAGGGAAGCATGAAGGAAGGATAATTAAAAATGTTAACTGGCTGCATAAAAACGAACTATGTATGTGTTTTTCTCTCCTTCCCACCCTCCACCCCCCTGCGTGCCGTGGCTCCACTTATCAGCATGAGGAGAAGAGGGGGGGGGAGCATACGAATTAAGACCACATAGGGAAAGAAATCAGACTTTTTTAAATGCCGAGAGACTGGCTAGAAAATTGGCTTAGTGCGGCAGATAGCGAACTGAACAAAAGGAACATATATATGAGCTTGAAGTGATTGAAGTAGCTGGCGTCTCCCGATGTGTGCCCGGCGTTTGATTCCCGCCACGGCTCTTACATAAACTGCTCGCTTAATTTCACACCGTGCATCTGAAAAATGACAACAAACGCTTTCATTAGAGCGCGATGCCGCAGCCCCACGAAGAGACTTTAATGTTCTTGAAGCGTGGAGGAAGGAAGGAGGAGAAGGAGGAGAAGGAGGACTGGGGGGTTGGAGGAGACAGAGAGAATAAACTAGGTGAAGGAGTGTGATAAATGTGAAGAGCGTTCCAAAAACAAGAAGCGGAAAAAGCGGCGAACAACATCTGCTCTGCTTATTTCAATATTCAAGTGCCCCCCCCCCCCAGCTCACATCCCTCCCTCATTCTCTCCTGCGTGAATTTGTTTTCCTTGCATGCAATTGGTAACGCTCATCTTTCCTCCCTCTCTCCCGTCTCTCTCTGCTGTGGTGAATATTTTGCATATGCTTACCGAGGTACACGGTATGAGGAGTTGAGTTAAGCCCGGTTCGGTAATTTGGGATCTTTCATCTGCTTTCGGCACAAGGCCAATCCTACGTTGACACAGAATCGGGTCACGGGTTGGGTTTTGCCAGAGGCCATAAGGATGTGTGTCTAAGCATGTGTGTGTGTGTGTTAGTGTGTGAGGATGTGTAGGCGTTCCCCTTCACGCTGTACCACAGCTTAGCTCTCCCGCTTATTTCATATGGTGATGCACGGAGGTGCAACACAGAGGTGCCACCCTTGAGGTGACTAACGCACCATCCCCAATCCCATCCACGACAACACAGGTCTCCACTCAAAACAGCAGCTTTGGTGCCTCTTTCACTATGTGTCCTCACTCTGTGTGTGTGCCTGACAGCATGTGTGTGAAAGTACCTGAGAGTGGTGTAAAAAAATATAAAAATCAGAACAGCAGGACTTATGATTTGTGAGTTTGAGGCTTCAATGAAACTGAGAGGTATTTAAAAACGTAACGCTAGGTTCTGTCTCATTTCTTTACTTGTTTTGTTGGCTCTTCAATTGTTACAATTATTCAGATTTAGTCGAGCTTGTTCACTCTAAAGTCTTGTGAAACATGCCTGTTATGAGAGCTGATGTAGAAAGCTTGATTCAATCTGAACGAGCCAGTGAGCAGGATGGCAGAAAGTGCAACAAGCAGGTGAACTCTTTTGTGTGAAAGCAGTTATTAAAGGGTCACAATAATGGCGTTATAAGTGAAGTCAGGACATTTTATTGATCCACAGTTAAGTTTACATTCATCTATCCATCTGCTGTCTTAACTTGTTCGGGTCTGTGTCGCTGTGAGCAACTGTGTCCTGATCCTGAGAGATCTTAAGGTGTTTACAGGCCAGGTGGGTAAGTCAGCCTCAAAACATGTTCTGGGTCTGTCCTAGGATCTCATTCCAGCTAGAAACGCCTTAATTATGTCCATCAGAGTTGTCTAAGAAGCATCCTGACCACATCATTTGAATGTGAAGAGCAGTGGTTCTTATTTGAGGCTCCAACTGCTTTAAATACAGCGTAGATTGATCAAAAAATGAAAGTTTTAGTTTTCAGCCTCAGCTTCCTCTATATGCCTACACTTCATCCTACTTGTGAAGAATACTTCAGTTCATTTGTTTTTTGGCAGCAACTTGCTCCCAAGCAAAGGGAAAGGTAAAGGCTAATACTTAATGTTAACAAATACAGACAGAGCCTTTTGTCTATTATAGCCAACAGTTCAAAGGAGACCCGAACCCAGGAAGGGGGAATTTTTTAAAATGTCAGAACTTTCTGAGGAGAGATTATAGGAGTTTGTGAGAATCTGTATGATGTCTCTTTAACCAGGCACAGAGACAAACATTAACTACAGAACAGCTGTGAGTTGGACGATGACGAAGGAGAGTGGAGGTCTGTGCGAGACCGATTCTATTGCTTAACATCCGTTCCAAGGTGAAGGACGTGTAGAAATATGAGGGCAGTGACAGGGAGCGGGAATATAAATGAGCCTTGAAGTGTTGGTTTGTCCCCATGAGTTCATTAAGTTTTCTGGAAATTTCAAGAGCACACTGTTTGCACTCCACAACTCCACTCCTTATTTAAAATGCAAAATTTACTGGTGCATACAGCACTTTCTTTAAAAGTCAATAATGACTTAATTTGCCTTTAAAAACAGCCACTAAACCAACTGATTTGTAGGTGTGTGTGTGTGTGTATGCGTACCTTGAGGCCTTCAGCAGGTGAGCAGCTGAGCAGGACAAGGTTGTTCCTGTGTGTGTCTGTGGGAGTCCAAGGCCACAGCTCTTCACTGGGCTCCTCCAGGTTCCACCAGCAGAACGCCACGTCCTGAAGACGGTTGAGACCGACGCGTCTGTGCAGCCTGCGACTCCATCCACTCACGTCCACACTCAACACCTGAACATAAGAAGATGTGACAAAAAAAGGTGTGTGTACTCTCAATGGACAGAAGAGAGAAAAATCAACACTGGCAGATACACAAAGAGTCAAAACGTATCCTCAGAAGGAGGGGAAGTTATCAAAGTTTATTAACGACTCATCCATTTGGATTCACCCACCTGAGGCCTCCGAAACTTCCACATCTGTAGCCCCAAACATCACTGTCTCGTCCTTCCCCCATTCTGTTTTTGTTGATGTCTAAGGTTGTTTTTTTATCTTCCATTATTAATGTGTACGTGTGTGTGTGTGTGTATGTGTGTGTTTTGTTCTGTCGGGCTTGTTGTTTTAGTGATGTGCATATTTTTTGGAAGGTCCGCCACGCTCTACGGGCCACAACAAAGAGACGCACAGTAATGAGCTCTCGTGGCGCTTGGGGCGAAGAGGGGGGGCACGCACACTCACTAAGAAACACACACACACACGCATACATGAATGCATGCATGTATGCACACAAATACACATGTACATACAAGTAGAGGCACTGATGTAAAAAGTCTATCAACACACACTTTTATCAACACAAAATGCAGACACACACACACACACACACACACACACACACACACACACACACACACCACACACACACACACACACACCATTAAACAAACAGTGCTCTATCTAGAAGAATTTATAAAGCAGGTGAAATTGCAGGTCTTACACTGTGACCCCGGCTTTCATGTACACCACAGCTCATTCCCTCTTCACTCTGTGCGCACACACACACACACAAACACAGCCACCAACACACACACACACACACACGACAAGTCCTATAATCATACAGGCCTTTCATACGCTCTATATCACCAGTCACACTCACAATAAACCAGCTACCACCATCGACGGCTCAGATGCACACATTAGCAAACACACACACACATACAATCATACACATGCGTGTCTATGACCTCTGTCACGGTGCAGAGGAGTTGTTGATGTTGTAAAATCAGTACAACAAAAAATATTCTCCTCAGTAAAAAAAAAAAAAAATACATAAAAGCACAGAAACATGCAGAAATTAGTGAATCGACAAGCTGTACTGTATGAGTAGAGCAGATTTAAGGTTCAGTGGTCCATGTCTGCCCCTCTTGCCCCCCTGGGGGTGGGGGGGGGGGGGGGGGGGGGTATTTGCTTTGGACACAAAAATACAGAGGCAAATTAAAATGATGGAAGTACATCTGATGATAAAGGGAACAAAGAGTTGCCCCAAACAGCTGAACGGGAGATCACTGACAGATTAGAAATGGAAAAGAAGAAAAAAAAAAAAAATCTGAAAATCACTGGGGTTAATAACACACTCTATCTCTACCCCCCTGCATCATGCCCCCTCCATCCCTCCATCCCTCCATCCCTACCCATCTCTTCCCTCTTCTAGTCGTTTTTTTTCTGCTGGCGTTTGCTGGTCAGCAATAATCAAAAACCACTTTCTGTGGGCCGGATTAGTTTAGCCCCCCCCACTCTCCCTTCTTCAGCTTAGCCCACTGGACCAGGGCGATGTGTATGTGGCTGTGCATGTGTGTGTTTGTTGTGGGGGATGGGTAGTTGGGCGTGCGTGTGTACACGTGTGTATGTTGCAGGTTGCATGCACTTGCACTGACAGAGGTGTGGGATGTACAATATGGTGGTGGTGGTGGTGGTGGCGGTGTGGGAGTGTCTTATCAGGTCTCTGCTTCTGGAGACAGACGCACGGCAGGAACGATTGCTTTTATACACATCGACATGCACGCGCACACACACCCACACACACCTTAACAAAAGGGCCTGGCAGTAATGTGATAATGCCAGGGTTAGCGGTTAGCCAGCTAGTGAAGGAGGACACAGTGTAGTTTTGTTTTGGGAGCGGGAAGAACGGGACGGCACATAATCAGACCTGTTACTAACACCTCCAGAAACACCTCCAGATCTGACTGCCTTCAATACCCACCTTTATGTGAGATTAAAAGACAGCAACAGTAAAGATGTAGAATTGGAGGCGACCTACGCTCTTTTAAACTCACACATTGAGCACCTGTTGTGCACAAAGATAGAAACAGACACTGAAAAAAGGCTCTTCATTTACAAGTTGTACCAAGCCAAACGCACAAGATATTTGGGTATTAAATCAACATGGAAATTAGGGTTAGGCTGATAGACCATGCCATTGTCTAATGGCTGAAAGTCATCAACGACTGGACCTGTACCACAGTAACACTGTGATTTAAAAGGTGCTGTAAGGCAGGATTTTGTGACGTGTGGGAGAGAAAATGAAAAGTTTGTTGCTGCTCAATTCACTAATGTGACGACTCCATGTCCCATTTATTATTTTCTTAGCAAACAATCCCCGACATCAGGGCCTGTCTGACCTCTCTCGAAAAGAGAGAATATAACCCAAGACCAGGCGGTCAGGAGGGAATGCACAGCCCGAAGACGTCATCATGTTTACCGGGGGACGACACGTCACAATCCCCTGTATTAGCACTGCCACCAAGCACCAGAGGAGAAGCTGAAAAAGTGATGAGATGGTTTCCTTGGCTAGGTGAAACAGTTAAAGGGTTGCCATCAGAGCGACAGCTCGTTACCACAGTGTTGTGTTAACGAGCGACTCTCTTATGACAGGGTTTCATAAGATTTAATATGTTGAGACACTATAGATGTTTTCATTTAAAGCAGCCATATGTAACTTGTTTAACCAGAATTCAAAGTTTTTCATGATGGCAATTCTTGTATGTGACTGAATTTTTTACTCTTCATTTTCTGTTTCCAGGTTTCCTTTGATCTCACTCGATAAATATGGAATTGAAAATACAAAAACAAATGTTGGAAATGTTGGCAGGTAGGATGAAGACAGGAGCTGGATATGAATATGGTATGACAAGTTAACACCTGTCTTTTTTTGTCGCTGCTTTCTTTTGGTCTCTTCCTTTTGACTCTGACACGCTCTACTTTCTCTCTCACAAAACACCAACACATTACTCAATTACTCCTCACACTCCCATCAATGCGTTCTACTGTACCTTGATTTCAGAGGGCGAGAGTTTGTCTGTTCGCCTGCCAGTCTCTGGGGAGCCCTGGTTCTTTTGGTTGAGGTAGACTGCAGCCACTTGGCTCTGCTCCAGGAAGGACAGCAGAATCAGCCTGTCGCTCAGCACCGCTGGGAATGACATCACCACACTGGTCACTGAATGTCATGATGCTGAACAAACAACAGCAGCCTATTATAGAGGTGACACTCGCTGTCTCCCTGCACAGGCGTAAATCAAAAACAACAATTAAACATTCATACTGATAATGTTTTCTAAAGGTTCTCCTCTGTGTTTTCACTTCATTACACTGCAGCACCATTAATAATTATCCCTCTTACACTGCAAAGTTTAGTTTAGATTAGTTTGGAGTGGCAGGACAGAAGTTTCAGTCTTTCTCAGTCTGCCTCTCATTCTCTCTTCTTTCCCTCACTACTTCTTTACTACTCTTTCCCCTTCACCTAATTCTCCCCTCTCCTTTCCTCTCCACTGCCTCCTATACTCTTTGTATCTCTTTCATCCCCTGTTCTCTTCTCTCTTCCCCTGTCAGTGTACTGCAGGCTCTAAGGCCTTTTTGTGGTAGAACACACTTGATCCTGTTCAACTCTTCAGGAGCTGCATGGAAACGCTGATTAGCAATTAAGCCCCCCTCTCCTTCAAATTAATCTGTTTATGAAACCAATTAAATGGAAAGCAGGGGGGGTTGTTACACATGTCTCTCAGATATCCTGCTTTGAGTTGAACGAGTAAGGCTGCACCCCGAGATTTAGAAATCTAACCGCCAATTAACCGTGGCATGCGTGTATTTATATTTATAAACGTGCCGGTATTGGTATGATTACACTTCAAATCATCCTGTTGTGTGAAAATTTCAAATTAATATGCAAATAGTCACAAGGGAAGTGAACACATTGCTTGAAAATACGGAAAAACTCACCATCTTAAATCAGGTCAATTGAGTCAGTCTGTCCCAATGTTGAAGTTGGATTATGAAGCATTTGTAATGAAAACTGGTTCAAGGCTTAAACCATTACAAAATACAGCCATTAATGATGCCTTGGCTTTCCGCAACAACATTTAATGCAATAGTAAGCGTCTTTGTAATAGATTATAGACAAATCAAGTTAAATGCAGTTTAGTATTGATCTCTATGGGTGTCTATAAACGGGATTAGGTTTAATCCCATTCATTCCCAAATGAAGGAGGGGATATGAAACCAGGCTGTGGCCCAATCTGGGACCAGGTGGCTGATTTGGCATTAAGGGCCAGACCTTCATGACCCAGCCGGACAGCCCCCCTTCTCACACACACACAGAAAAACACACCACACACACATACTAACCTTCTAGACACATATGCACAAGATTCATGCAAGCCTTCAACCATGCTTTATGCATTCTACACACACATGCATGAAAAATAAACCAAGAACATGTTAAAGCACGCACACGGTCTCTTTCACATACATAGAAAAACAGAAACGCACACACACACGCTCACACACACAGAGTCCTCTAAATCCATTTAATGCCATCTCCTCAGCAGCATGTTGACATAAGAGGCCAATGGGCTTAACCAAAGCACATTTAAACATGGGTAAATGAAACTGGCTATAAAAAATCACTTAAGGATGCTTAATCGTGGAGCATATGTGCAGCTTGGCCCAGCCATCGGCCAAACGGAGCCCATAATACTTTGATGGTGTAAAATATATGTAATCTACTGCTCTGTATGATGCAATAGGAGCTCATGGTAGAAACTGGAAGGTAAGCGGCATTGAGGATGCAAAGTTTAAGAGACAGAGAGAAAAAAGGAAAAAAGGACAGTAAGCCTGCTCCGCTTTGTCCCATCGTGAAACAAAAACCAGACCTGGCTGTCGTTGCTTGTTGGCTAAAAGAGGCAAATACGCAGCAGGCCGCACATTCAACTGAGTCCATGCAAATCAAAAAGGGGATTTTCTTTCAGCATTCAAATACTGTGAACCTCTTTGTCATAGAAAGTTGTCAAATCTTGTTCCAAAAATGAAAACATATTGTCTGTCATAACACAGATACTTAAATCTTGATTGAGTTTTATTAAGTTTGACTAGAGTGGAAACAGTAAGTCGAGCACTTGGTTGAAAGGAAAGGATTTGGATCTTTTTAGTCACTTTCCAAGTCAATCAGGTTCTCGAGTATGAGTGTTGCTGCCTATTTGTATCATAAATGACAACAGTTGAATAAATATTTTAGTTTTTGAAAGTTGGTCAAAAAAAAAAGGCTCCAAGAAGTTATGACTTGTATTTTTTACTACTTTTTGGCAATTAATCGAAAACATTTAACTAATCGAAAATAACAACACAAGTAATCCTTAGATGCAGCTTTAAAATGATTTGAATTGTTTAATATAAGGACAACAAATCAACACTTCTACCTGGTCTTAAACACCACACACACATACGCACACTGACATCAGACACAACTTGACTGTTTCAGTAATTGTATGTTGTAAATGTGTTTGACTGGTGTGATCTGGTCTGGCTCTCTACTGTAATTGTCTCAGGCTAATTTAACAAGTGACAGATGTGAGAACAGCCTCTAACCTACTACACCCCCCATACACACACACACACACACACACGGACACACACGGACACACACACACACACACACACACACACACACACAATCCCCGGAACCCACCCTCTCACAACCATTACTCTAATAATTAGTGCCTCTGAGGCTTTGAATGGAGCGCAGTGGGAGGTGAGTGGGTGTGTATGTGTACCTGTGTGTGTGTGTGTGTGTGCCTCAGTATGTGTGTGTGTGTGCCTCAGTATGTGCCCCTGTGTATATGTGAGTGTGCATGTGAAGCCTGTAAATGTGAGTGGACATACAGTAAGTGCTTGTTGGTCTTTACAAAAAAAAGTGTGCGTCTGTAATTACATATGTACCCATGTGAGAACGAGTGTGTGTGCCTGTTTGTGTAATGTGCGCGTGCGAGTGTGTGTGTGTGTGCAATACAGGGGCTTTATCAGGTGTCTGGAGACCCCGGCCGGAAGCATGGAGGGCGGTGTTATGAACAAATAATTGATACAGAAAGAAAGAAATAATTAGCAGATTTGGGCCGGTGTCCACGGCCTCTTATTCTCTCCTGCCAGGTCTGCAGAGCGAGGGAGCGGCGTGTGAGGGGGGCGGCGCTCCCTGGAGGAACGCGCGATGGAGGAAAAACACTGATGGATGCTCTTAAGGGAAGGCCCCTGGACACATACAGCACAAAAGGATTTGCCCGCAATTAGCTAGCAGAGTCGCCTCGCTCACCTGTGGCACCTGTTATGTGTGTGAGTCGGGACGTGTGCGAGAGAGTGTTTGCGTGACAAAGTGGTGAGGAGAGTGGGGAGTGCATGGTGTGTGTTTGTGTGTGTGTGTGTGTGGTAGATGCATGTGTGGTGAGCAGGTGTAAGCACACAGTCTGTGCTGACAGTGCGAGGGGAAAGGGTTGAATGGCTTTAAAATAATGAACAACTGAATGTAAATGTCCCTGTGTTTGCTTGAGTGTTTATTTGAGTGTTTTTTTCTGTGTGTGTGTGTATGTGTGTGTGTGTGTGCCGACTGCGAGCAGAGATAGGTGGTGGAAACAATGATGTTTGTGTCCTTTAATCTGCTTAAACCACAGTGAACCTCTGGAACATTTAAGTCACATCTAAACCATTTTTTTAATTCAGTGAAATGCAACAATACAGGAGAAAGCATGTTTTTGCTGCCATAACAGGCATGGCGGTTATGCAATGGCTCCAATTAGCATTAGCAGAACCAAAGTAACCAAAAGAACAGGCAAAGATTTCTGAAGGCTTCAATACACTGGGCACCTGCTGGACTAAAGAGTGAAAAAAGGGTTTTACAGAAAGAAACACATGCGGTATGGTTAATTAAACAGCCTGTAACTAACCATCAGTCACTGTGTTGGCTGGCAGTCGGCCCACTAACGTACGGTCGACACACACTTGTTCGAGCTGAGGTCCATTCAGGGTCAGGGTCACCAGAACTCCACTGCTGAGCATCAACTGCAAGGAACCACACATCCATACACACACAGAGAAAACAAACAGAAACCTTACATGATCACAGGGAGGACATTGAGACTGTCACTTAGTTTATCAAGTTGGCATCTTTCATTGAACTTGAATGAACTCTTTAATGGGGTTTACAGTAAATTCGGATCTGAACTCTTAACGTTCTCAGTCCTTTAAACTGCATTCAGGAGTACAAATTAGCATCTGTGGGTCCATCCGACAGTGGGTGAGCAGAATGTAGTAATAATAAGTAATAATGTAGTAACATAATCAAGGCTCTAAGGATAGAGAAGGAGCTATGCGATATAACAGCTACATTCTACTCATCTTTATGTATCTTCATCAATTTTTATTATACTAAAAAGTAAATCTACTTTGTGTGCATGCTGCTTCAGTCATGGCTTTGTCTGTATTTACAAAACCCAATGTAGCACGTTGAAATATTTCGATATTTTGTGTCTTTTATTGTACCTAAAGTAATAACCGAGTTGGGGAAAAACAAACATTTAGGCTTTCTGAGCCCACAGCACAGAACAATCTATAGACCGATCTAAAACATCAGAATATTGTGCCACTGAATGACTTCAAAGCTACAGTGAATCCCTGGAGTTCAGGTTGTTTGTGTGACGTTTGAACATTTTAATGTCTCTTAAATCAATGTGTTTTCTTGTTGTTGTTGTTATTCTTCGCCAGGTCTCCCCAAGAAAAGGGCTCTTTAATCACAGTGAAACAATATGAAAGCTTTTTTTAACCTGGTCATACAACAATTGAATGAACCTTAAGGGATCAAAAGAAGTCACTTAATTACGATGACATTATTTGAGATGTTGCCCATTAGCTTGATTACAGTCCATTGAAGCTCTTTCTCTGAGGCCTGGTCTGAGCGGATCATTCATCTTCTGCTGCTATCTGAACCTGAGAGGCTCTGTTTGTGTGTGTGGGCGCATGTGTGCATACAGTAGGTGGTGGGCTGAGGAGGGTGTGTACCTGGCAGCAATGCTTTTTCCTCCATCTGGTGTGAACGCAGGTGTTGGTCTGCAACAGTTCCTGAATGCGTATGATAGATAAACACAGAGAAAGACGGTGAGAAAAATAAAACAAACATGGCAGGTCCAAACACTCAGTGAGACCAATATCGGCTGAAACTGTTTAAACATTTATATGTGGTAGTTTTGACAACAGAGTGAAAACGTATGTTACATGTTCTGTGGCGTCTGCTTGCCTCTACCTAAGTTGTCAAACGTTGATGTTTGGTGTCAAAATTCAGAAAAGTTCCATCTTGTGCCGCTCACACTTGTATTAATTATCTTGGTTGTGCACAGTACCGGACACTTGCCACAACAGGTGGTCGCTGCAGCAGTTCCTGCTCACGGAGGGGTTGGAGAGAGTTGAAAGAGGATGCAGGTAAGGACTGCTTGTGTGCTGTCTTGCAACTGTGTGTGTGCGTGTGTGTGTGTGTGTGTGTGTGTGTGTGTCAGTCATTCTTGCCACATTCCAAACCCAGCTGGGGTGATTGGATGGGAGGAGAGAGGGACGGAGGAGGAGGAGGAGAAGGAGGGTGGGGTGTGGAGGTGAGATGGGGTGTTTCTGGTTTCAGACAATGGTTACGGGTGAGAGGAAGGAGGTGGATGGGTGGGGAGTGTGTGCATGTGTGTGTGTAACAGCCACAGACAGGTTCCAGCAAACAAAGCTAGGTCTGTACTGCCACAAGTACAGAGGGGACGAGGAGGTGGGGTGAATGAGGGGAGAGGAAGGGAAGGAGGAGGAAGAGAAGGAGGGAGGAAGAGAAGGGATGAGGGGGCAGCCTGCAGCCCCCTGATCCCCTCAAATATCCCCCTCGATGACAGAGCTCGGCCGAAAGAGAGGTGATGAGAGAGGAGAGGGAGAGGGGAGAACAAACGGGAACGACAGGGAGAGTGAAGGGAGCGGGAGAAAGGAGAGAGAATGCCCCTATTTGTTAATCAATCGGCCGTTTCGGAAAGGGAAAACTCTCAAAATCCCCAGAGGGAGGAAGAAGACGAGGGGGGTGGTGAGGAGTGGAAGGTTTAACAGAGGAGGCGGGTACCTCCAACTCCTTCAGCGAATCGCGTAGCTTCTCCGGTCGGCGGTTCCTGGGGGTCCACGAATAGCCTCGAGCTACGGAGGAAAAACACGAGAAGAATCTAAAGATCATGTGACTCGAACTTTTAAATGCAGACATGGGAGAAATCATTTTCCTTTATAAAAGGCCCTCATGGGAATTTGGAAGAATGTGGCACTAAACCACCGGAAAGGGTAAAAGGGTTGAACTTTATATCTGGGTTGAGATCTAAATATGAAAATGGGTGACATGAGGAATAAAGGGTGGTGACAAGATGGTCAGGTGAAATAAAGAAATGCAGGTACATGAAATGCCATGAATCTGTACTTGAAAGTATGCAGAGTAATGGTTGAACATTTTGACAAACCTGAGCCCAGATCAGTGCAGAAACGAGGTCAAAAATTTGCTGGTTTAAGCTTCTCAAATGAGACAAACTGCTGATTTTCTTTGATTTTATAATGATGTAAATTGATTACAGTTTGTTTTTAGACTGTAATTGATTTACAAAACAGACAACTTAAAACACCTTGAACACTGTCAAAAGTCAATTAACTTTTATTAATTTCTGCCAATTTATAGAATCGAAAAAATGAATTCAGTAACAGAGAAATATCAACAGGTTAGTCATTTATAATATACTATAACTAGTACTATAAACTGTCTTTATTTATCAAATTAGTGGTTATGTTTTTAGGGACAAGTATATAATATGAATCAAAGTGACGACCTTCAGTTTTAAAGCCTTGGCTAGTTTTTTTAGTAGCAGAGTGGGAATATCATCCTTTTTTTCATAAGGGCAAAAATAAGAAAATTTGGTGTATGTAAATGTCACTGAGACTTTGAAAGGCTACTTAGGAACCATTTATGGACTTTGACTTCAGTAAATGTAACCAAATAATCAAAACTTATCTAATCTAATTTCTTTACTATATGTCAGTGGTCACCATCTCTCTGACGACAGCATTAAAACCATATTTTGACCCATTACTTACTATATAAAAACTACACTGATGTAGTTACCACTCTTATAATTCGCACTTCCATATTCCCAAAGCAGCAAAAGTCTGAAGCCTGCTGCTTACAGATTGATGTAGCTGCACTAAAGGAGTGAAAATACTCTACTGAAAGCAAAATGTCCCTTCAAAAACACACAAACTGCTCCTTGAGGAGAAGCAAATATTTAATCGTGAGGACTTTTGGCGCTCTCGAGTTGAGTTATCTCCCAAAAGCAACCTCGCAGTTAGCGGCACATATCTCAACACGTACCACACCAAGGCCCCTTCATTTTAATTTCCCAGCTCTCCTTTTCCCCCTCCATCTCTAGTGGTTAACCAGAGGAAGGGAAGGATATGGAAAAAAAAGCAGCTAATTGAATTTGTGCATCTGCTTCTGCCCACGCACATACATGAAGTTCAGTAGGAGTGAGAAAAAAAAAGGAAAAGGAAGGACTGCTGTTTTCAATATGGTGCAATCACTTGAATATCTGTTTATTTTAAAGTCTCCCTTTTCATCTCTGCTGAAACGAACCATTAAGAAGTGGGATTCTCTATTAAGAATGAGTGGGAGGATGAGGTAAACAGATGCATGCAAATGAGGGTGTGGAGGGTAGGGTAAAGAGAGGGGGGGTCAGGGGAGAGAGGAGGGAGGGGAGGGCAGGGGGATGAGTGTTCGTCTCCTGATAAGGGTGTTTGTATTCCACTACTGGGTGAAAAGCAGAGAGAGTGAGGGGAAGAGAGGGAGGGAGAGAGAGAATAGAAGAAGTAGGACAGTTGACTGACTAGGACGGCGATTTCTGCAAGATGGTCATCCACTGGTAAGATGATTAAGGGCCCCGACACACACATATACGGGTGGATATGAAGAATAAAACTGTTTCTATCACTGCTGGGAACTTACCTTCACAGAAATGGAGTTTCTCATTGTAGTAGTGATGCTCGAGGGGATTGGCTGAAAAAAATAAAAAGTCTATTTGAAGGGTGTGTTTTGGAATACATGTAAAAAATAACACAGTGTACAGGATAAATGATTCTTTCTTTATGATGGAGAAAACTAAGCTGGAGCTCAAACTCCCCCCCTTCCCCTTCGCTCCAAAAGAGCTAGTTGGCACAGTGTTACCCACAACCGTGCCTCGTGGCCCGGTCACTGCGAGCAAGAAAGTGGCCAGTCTGGTGGCCGGCCTCTCTGGCAGGCAGGAACACCTCCAGGATTAGTAGTATTAATCAGATAAGGGGGTGAGGGGCCAGACAGGCCCAGACATGGGCACCTGCTCTGGGGTTGGGTGGGGAGGTGCTGGGGGGATTTTGGCTGCAGGGGACCCCCGGAGCTGCTCCAATGAGCCTGGGTCTACCTCTAGTGGGGAGATGTTGAACTACACTTGATTTCACAGCCATTTCAAGGATACTGATATACTGAGACCGATCCAGGAACCAGTCAATGCAGTCTCATTGATATGCACTAATTATCTTTATTTTATCTTTTTTAAATGTGCATGTAAATGGAATCTAAATTTTAGAGTAAAAATAATGTTTACTCATTAGGTACACCTTGCTAAAATGAATGCAGTCTCCCACAGTTATGTGTTAAATCCTCACGCAGGACAGTCACTTTTGAGGCTAGAGTTTGTGGTGCTGTTGTGCAAGATTGTGCAACATGGACCGTTGTTCCCCTTGTTTAACATACCCTCAATGATATAAATGGGTTGAACAAATACATATGAACAGTTGTCAATAAAACACAATACAATTCAGCAACACCATTAACTGCACCCTCCAAAATGATCAGTTGAATCAACGTCTCACTAAATCATTAGAAACTTAATGAAGGCAGCAGTGGAAGTATCAGAGTACAAATTTGCACTGTGCTTCAGCAGATTTTGCGGGTATCTGTATCTGAAACTAAATTATCCATTATTTTTATGTTGTGTCACTGCATGCCGTCTTCCCAACGTCACAAGATGTACGATAGATGTAGCAAGACGAAACGATATCTGCCTGGATTTTTTTGTTTTCTCAGTTTGTTGCTGTGCTCGGAACGCTTTACCAACAAAATGTTGGTATTTGATGACCTGGGAATGAGATACAACAATCAACTATCTTTCTGGTGCGATTGTGATTACGATTTATACCTTTCAGTGTAACAGTCTTTGAACTATATTAACATAACGTGAGGTTAGCTTTGCACAGAAATGGCTGGTAGAAAATACTTCAGAGGTCTACTTTTTACATACTCTTACATTTCAGAGCCTTTGCTTCATAACTTTTACTTTACTTTTACTTTGATTCTTAGTGGCTGGCGTGATCACTGTCAGTGAAAACAAACCACACCAACTGAGTCTTATTCAATCAATAACAGCTTTAGAGAAATACCCGAGATGCATACTTTGAATGCCATATGGAGTGTAGGGACCTTTGTGTAGTAACAGCCAAAATACTGAGGCGATGTATTGTTTTGAAACATACTTTTTTTCACTGCCTGGCTGAGTACAAGCACACGTTTTCTCTATCATTTGTTAAACCTGAATGCCAAGATGTCCATACAAATGATCAAACATAAAAATTGTAATCCAATCTAATATAATCTACTGTATATGTAATCGTATCATGACCTGAGCTGATCGTTACACTGCCGTGAAAATGTTGTGATACTTTTGGATAGTGATTCTGCTCCCTTGCTCCGTCTCGGTCTCCCCCTCTCCTCCTCCTCTTCCTCCCCCTTTCCTCCCTCCACTCTGATATCAAGCCACACTTTAGTAATCCTCCAAATGAAAGGATTTGGAGCGAGAGCATCGTCTCTCCACTGAAGATTGGAATGAAAGAGAAGGCAGCTTCTCAGATGAGAGAGAAGGGAGAGAACCCCATGATGAGAGGGAGAGAGGAAGGGACAGGGAGACATACTGTACACAAAATGAGAAAGGAACCAAGCATACATGGTGAGAGAAAGAACTGAGACAAAGAGAAGGAAGTCAATGAAAGAGATGCAGAAACATCTGAGCAAGGCACACCAACAAAAGGTAAAAACGTGTGCAGTGGATCGAAAGAAATACACGAAAAATGCGAACAAACGAACAAAGACAAGAGATGTTTACTATATGTATTTAAGAAGAGAGAAAGGCTCTATGGTGACTTCATTAGGCTGCAAAGTGAAGTCCTAACCAATTTGTTTTATAAAAAATGGATCAATCACAAATCAATTATCGCCAAACTCTGCTGCTTCCCTCAGTTCTACAGAAGGTTTGCCATCTTCAAGCTCTTTGTTTTGGTTTTACAACCCACGACTTTACTGCTCTGGTTCATTCTCACTGCTCCCATCAGCGCTGTTCCTGCAAAATACAGTAGCTCTTCTGATCTACTGCACACTACTTGCTCGACAGCAAACATACTGACTAGCTGATGAAGATAATGGAGCATTTAGCAGCATAAAGCATTTGCTGACATTTGCATCATATAAGTGTAACAGTCTTTGCAGACTTCTGCCCTCTGGCAAGAGATGCAGATGTATCTGCTGCCGTACCGCCAGACTACAGAGCTCTCATGATGTGAGACACCTCAGTTCATCACCAACACTCCACAGTATTTGTAACTCTTGTAACTTGCAATATAAACTTATTAAGGTGATGACATGCTGATATTGTGTTTAGAGGTTATTTTATTGGCTCCAAGTGGCAAAAAGAACAAAATCCAGGTTTATTTCATGTACATAAAACTACTTTCAAATCAAAAATATAAGCTGCTAAATCTATTTCAGGAAGTAATACATGTGGTATCACTTTTGATGGATAAAGTCACAACATTTTACCAAAGAAAAAGCAGTGAGAGCTGCCAGCTTTAGATCATTTTAACTTTAATATCTGTTTAAATATCGAGTAAAGATATCTGTAGGCGAAGCGCTAAATCAGTGAAGAAAGAGGCTACACATCTGGAGAACAAGACTTTGTAGGCCAGGACATCTCTGCAGCACTACAGTTCTTCATTATAATGCTGATAGATATTGCACCCATATTGTGATTATGATAATAATTAAATTAAATGTGCAGCCCTAGTGAAGACATATAGTCCTTCCTACAGTGTTTCACAATGCGGTAGGTACTGCACTCTACATACAGAACAGTGGTAGTGCAAAATATTCATTACATGAAAATGGTTGCCTTGTTTGTACAAACCAATTCAGAAAAGTAAAATTTTGAAGGTGTGGCACATTGATTAGGATACATGTAAATGCCCTCCTCAGGCCACTTGGTCTAAATTTTCATAAATAAACTAAAATTTACACACACATACACTCACACAAAAGGAAGGAAGAGATAGCTCATCCCTACACTGCCAGGACCGCGGGGGAGCGATGTGAGCGCTTCCTGATGGTAAGGGAAGCCTCCTGGCCTGAGGCAATATGAGGCTGGACTACATGGGGCCTCTCGCTATGTGATCTCGGAGAAAGTCAACAGTTTAGTTTTCCTATCGCTGTGTGGCAGGACCCCGGGTCAACAGGAACACAGCTAGTGTAAGAGATAGAACCACGGAGGCCTAATAACCTGTGTGTGTGTGTGCTATGCGCATGTATATATAAGGTTTTAGAGTGTAAATCCTACATACTAATGGCCTCTGTGTGGACAAGTGAACGCTGAAACACGCAGGAACGATAATTTGTGTGTCCGCGCGTGTGTGTTTACGGCTTATGTGAGCGTGGGAGGCAGCAGAAAGCCCTTCTTCATATATACGGAAATCACATACATTCCAAAAACAAGACAAATTCAACTTATCTTAAACACAAACAGACATCCAATATAAACACTATTTACCTGGCTCTCCTTTATCGTAGTACTGATAGGTGCCAATATCTGTATCTGTGGGGCGAGAGAGGAAGAGGGAGGGAGAGAGAGAGAGAGAGAGAGATGAACATCTCGCTGTCAGGGAAAAGCAGAAGGACAGATCAGCAATTTCGCACCGTGGGATAAACAATCGCTATCAGCCAGTGGCCTGTCCCGTCTGCCAGCACCACGGTTTGAGCTGAGATAAGGCCCTGTGAGGGAGGGGGAGGAGGTGGGGGGGTCCGAGCAGGAATGGTGGGGGGTGCAGAGGGGTATTAATAAAGACAGGAGTGTGCCTTAACCCATTGCACCTGGGGGAGAGACGCTGATTTACACACATGCAACATATACATTTAAAAGTAGACGGACTCAGCAGTCGGCTATAAACACATATGAGCAACATGCACACATACTGGTAGATACACACACACACACACATATACACAAACTGCTGAGCTGAGCCTTTTTTGTCAGTGTTATTCCTGCAGGCCCAAAACCATAAGCAGCCAGACTCAGATTCGCACAACACATCGTTTCTTTATCGCTCCACTACTGTTGCTGCTGCTGCTGCTGCTCCTGAGGCCAGGTCACACTAATACAACAGGAGAGCTGATGGCAGACACACAAACACACACAGACTCAACTCTGTTAGGAATGGCATGATGTCACTTTTTCATTTCTGACAGGGATAGTGATACTGTAACCTTGAGGATTGGCCAACACCAAACTGATACCATACATCAATTAAAAGGCTGTTTTCTCAAAAATTTTTTTAGTTCACACTCAATCACAAAGTCTCCATTTTCATTAGCACTAGGACTGTAAAATGATTTTACAGAGTTGTTTGTTCATATATCATCGACGGAGCCTGATTTATATGCCATTTTCAATTCCTAAAAATATGGATTTTTTTTATGGCTGTTGACAGTATTTCCGATTCATGAATTGATAAAAAAAAAAGAGCTGTCCATAATTCCCTCTTTAAAATCCCTGGACCCAAAGCAGGCTTACCTGACGATCAAATTTCTGTTCTGGAAATGCATGCAAATTAGCACAGATTTCATTAGATAATGCTCTGTTTGCATATTCAAATTTAAAATGTCAGAGAAGAATACATATAGCATTAGTGTGAAAGGTATGTTCGGATTTTTATGAAGTACTTGTGCATAGTAAGCATGTTACCGTCGCCATCAGACAGTCCTTTCCGATGGGGAACCAAAGTGATATTGCTCGCATCAAACCCATTAGACTCTTCTGACAAAAACAGTAACTTAACCTCGTAGAACTCGGTTGTAACTGCTCGACCGCTGCCTTGATCAGTTAGTTTGTGTTTCTGTGTGACTTTGGCATTAGAACACCAAACGTTTCTCCCTCCAGTTTGTGTGCTATCGGACTAAATGATATTTGTGATCCATGTCCTTCTGAAAGATGTCCTCCAGACATGTTTTATCACATATACAAATAATCTGCTTTGAATAATTATTTGTGTCTGATGTGGTTTCCCCATAAAATGTTGAACTAAATTACAATCTTAAAATGACATCCAGTCTTCCACAATTAAAACATTTAGAGTCTATGACCTTGCAAACTTTTCATTTGAAAAATGTAACGATTGGAGTCCATGAGGTTTCCTCCTTCACTAAAGTCTGACAATGACTGCATAGTGACTCATGACCAGCTTGTAATATATCATATCTGCCTAGATATACACATGGTTTTCATTACTTTTCTTAAAGCACCAAATCACTGCTGTTATAATCACATTAAAATAAGTGACCAGCAGTTATGAAGTATTGATACTTGACCTTATACATCACCATAAAACGCTTTATAATCATTTTTATGTTGCATTCTGAATACTTATGATTACACATAACTTTAGGCACACTACAAGGCATTTAAGTATGTTTTCATGCATGAATATTCATAAGTGCTTATAACTATGATTATACAGAACTACTGGTGCATTATAACGCATATGAAGTATGTTAATAATGCAATATAGACATGGGCTTCGTAGAAAGTGTTACCACTATGTTCCACAACATCAAGGTTAGAGAAACAACCAACAACCTTCAGGTTAGAGGAGACAAGTAGGTGAACAGATCAAATCTCATTTCATTTCAGTGTCAGTGCAATGATTGAATAACTCTGTATCTATACTGTTAAGGTTTCTGTTGAGGTCTCCTAAGGAAAAGTAATTAACGCGCAGACTGTGATGCTGCTGAGTGGCAAACAGCAGAAGGCTGGGAGAGACGTCTGCTGTCATGTGCAACTGTACAAACACGATTAACACACAAAGAACATACACACAAACCACGCAAGGAAATATTAGTTTCATAGCCTCACATGGTTAATGAATCTATATTTTTGTTTTCAGGGTGGATGTATATGATGTAAAGACAGTGGTGATGGGGAGCGTCACACCTCAGCAACCAGGCCTCTACGCTCAGATGTATCCATCCACATTTTTCCAAGATAGCAGAAGACACACACAGCAGGAAAAAACAAACAAATAAGGATATGTCACCATCACCCAGGATATATACCCTGTCGTACCTTTGTGTATACACATAAACACACAACACAGTCGGGCTCTGAGAGACACTATCTGCGTCTAAAGCTCAGCAGACTGTGAAAGACAAGACAGAATGGAAGGAAGGAGAAAACAAGAAAATGGAGAAACAGAGTATTTCTGTCTAACAGAAGAGATGGACTGATAGGTGGCGAGCAGGAAAACACACAAAAAACTGTCACAAAAGTCAAACTTAGACGACACCAACTTGGTCCCACAAGGGAGCACTGGTCACTGAATGTGAAGATGACTTAACGTAACTGATTCATTTGCACCTATGAAGAATGCCAACACGTGTGTGGTCTCAGAAAACAAACAGATGTTTCGCTGGTTTCTTCAGTTGCTTGTGGTCACGTTAATCAATTACACTCCAAGCTATTTACAGCTCCAGTTTAAATGGTAAGAAAACGAAAGAATGTCATGTATGATGCAATAAACAGCCATCAATAGCATAAGAGTCTGGCGAGAGAAGAGAAAGTGCAAACTGAGTGTAAATTGGTGTTGACTGAGAGTCAGATTGTTAAAGAAGATACAGGTGAGGTGAAAAGAAGGTGTGAAAACAAAGTGAGTGATGACAGAGAGAGCCAGAAAGAGAATTATTGAGAGAGAGGGAGCGAGGGAGATTGAACATGGTGATAAGTGCTACCTTTGACTTGGAGTGAGCTCTTGGTGGACCACAAGTGCAGCTCAGCCAAGCAGAACGCCATCTGATGGAGGAGTGTAACCCGAGTCTGCAGAGAGGGACAAGAGAGCGAATGAAAGGAGGAGAAAGAGACAGGGCAGACCAAACACAACCACAGATGCATATCTTGACGAGACGACATAATAGATTGACATAAATAGGTTGAAGGGTCAAACAAAGCATGCGTGTAGGCACACATGCTCACACATTAACTTGTATGACCACCGGTTACTAACGAACCACATACCCAGACTGGCAAAATCTGTAACTTTGTTGAAGTTTTATGTATAGCGCATATTGCAAAGCACAACAAGGCAGTCTGTTAAATGTGTACAGTCAAAGTATCAGCAAATAATCAGAAGAAATGTGCATTTTAATTGTTGCTCATCTAAAGCTATAAAAACATACTCACAAAATATATTTAGAAGGTGTAACTTGTACAAAATGAACAGAATTCAAAGGTCGCTCCAAGACTAAGGGGGACGGCACAACCATTTCCAGGCGCCAACTATACAGGACTTACTATTGTTAGCTGTAGATCTTTGGCTATAGTGACTAGCTGCCATGACCAAGTAGCAATTAGGAAAATTATAATTAGGTTGCTCTGATCAGGGCTATGAGTCCAGAGACAAGTAGACATGGCAGGCTTGGAATCAAGAGCCATGAAGAGATAGAGGAGCGAGTTAGAGTTATACATTAGTAGCAGTTGAAAACGGCGTTATTTATAATTGTAGTAAACTTGAAAGACGAAGCAGAAGACAATGGATAAGCTTAAGTTAAGAGCAAGTTATGTGAACACAACTGTGTATAATGACATTGGACAGCATTTGCAATGTGAGGAAAGCTTATCAAACATTTATCAATCAGAACAGAAACATTTTACTATTAAAGTTTTTAAACGCATTGTTCATCAGGTCAAAAGTATTTTCAGTCATTTTTACCATAATACTGGAAACAATCAGAGCAGCAGTAGTAGTAGTGGAGTCATATTAGGGGTAAAAGTAACACTCATAGTGGTAATAAGGTATTTGTATTTGTGGTAGCTGCAAGCTTTCCTTAAAAAAAAAAACAAGGTGACAATTGTGGTGCAACATGATGCTCTTCTGTAGTAGCAGCACTTCCTGTACCTGTTATACCTGTAATACTGGTTGGAATAATTTGAAGTACAGATGCCCATTTTTACAAAAAAAAAAAAAAAAAACCTATGTAACATACAGACAGACAGACATGCACATGAACTCAGACTGACACTGCGACAAGGTCATGGTCGGCAGTGTTTGCACCTTTATTCACACATCACAGGTGAGCAGTGACGGACACACACTTTTGAGCTGACAGCTAAGACAAAGCAGGCAGCATTCCACACATCAGGCAGTGAACACAGGACGTGTTTCTGACAGGCGCTGGCTATTTCTACTTCTTTGTTACAGGCTGTATTCTCCAGTCGGTTAACTTCTGCTCCCGGAGGGTTAAGCTGGTGCTTTCTTCTGGTCCCCTCGGTGGGGTTTCTCCCTGTTGCACTGATGTTACTTTCTGTGGCAGGTGTACTTTATTCTGCCTGTGTGAGCAGTGACCTGACTGTGTATCGAACCACTTATGATGTGAGTGATAAAACGATTTTTCTACTGTGGAATCGATAAAATATCAGTGACCACTGCCATTACTACTGTTGCTTTAACTACTATCACCACCTCTACCAGCTATTAAGGAGTAGAACATGACCCAAACTGAATTTTTGGGGCCAATGCAAATACCAATATTGGGGAGTAAAGCATCGCATTTTTAGCATCGAGCCAGGAAAGGGACAAAAATTAACGAGTCCACCCTGGTGCCATGTTCCCGTCACTGCTGACTGGGCTGGAGCAGGTCACAGGAAACAAAAGCCAAATGTCAGTGGATGCTGAGGGGTTTTTTTCCAATAAGAAAGACGTTACAAAGACAGTAAATATTAGCCAAGCATGTCACAGAGTTCATATATTTGAGTTTGATCAGGCAATTTCATTTTCAACATCTATTTAAACGATGTGTGTTCAAGTTAATCCAATCCTGGGAAAGCAGAATAAGTACCTTTTCTCAGTAACCAAACAAATCTTTACCCGGTAAGACTGGAAAGCGTTCTTAATAATGTTATGGAGCCATACATTCAGATAATCTATTGTACAAGACTTGGTGTAAGTTACAGGCTGGTGCAGAATCTCTGTATAGTGCAGCAAAGGTGTAGCAGTATTGCTGCGTTGGACATTCATTTCTCTATCTGTGCAGCTAATGCTCTGCGTCTCTCCATCCTCTCCCTCACTCTTATTTTCTCTCGTTAACACTTACAGGGGGCTCTCTCTTATCTTTCCCCTCTTGCACCTCCTGGTGCGGGGGGAGAAAAATCTCATTTTGCCACTCAACCCCCAAAACTACAAGTCCCAACAAAAATACATATAGATAACACCGGGTGCCATGGAAACGCTGGGGCTAGCATGGCATGGCAGCGACGGCGTAACGAGTTTACTGACATAAGAGGATTCTTTTATCCTCCTAACCAGCTTTTTTAGAGGAAGTCAGCCCTTTTGGAAGGAAAACCTCATTTCAGACAGCTTTCATTTAGTTATTGCCAGTCTGGCTAACCCAGGAGTTCTTGAGACCTTGTTCTGCACAGCTGTTGGGTCTCAAGGAATTTATGGTGGAATAGAGGAAACAAGGGGGCTGACATAGATATAGAAAATGCCACAAATTGTGTGTGTGTGTGTGCTGGACAAGAATGACGTGTGTCCATGAGCCCTGTGGCCACATATGTATCAGCGCAGTTGAGATATCACCACCATCATATTTTGTCCGAAAGGGCTGCAAGAATCAACGAAACAATTAAAGTTCCTTTTAGTGGCTTCAGCAAAGGACAGAGAGAGTTTGTTCAGGATGTGTACTGAGGTGAACGGAAAATCAGTCCATTTAAAGTGGCTGTCATTCTTCTATGCTGTCACATCCTGCACATCAGCATGTTTGTCTAATGACTTGTCACTCCTGTCTCTCACGCAAAGCCAAACATGTCACCAAGTACTTACATTATCTTCGGTGTACTACAGAATTTATCTAACTCCCCAATCCAGTCAGACCTCTTAGTTCATCCTGTACTATTAAACAGTTACTGTGACTGTAAAACAAATTAAAATTAAAAAACTGTGTCCACATGTCGAAGTAAATGAGAAAAACTTTTTCTTGAGTTAATAAATCGGTTACTGCACGTGTCAGTTAAGTTATGTTGGTTTAAGCAGGAGGGGGATCCAATTCTTTAGTCCTGCGCAGATATACCATTGGAAAAGAAGAAGGTTCAACAAACTTATGTAATCAAATGAGTGCCAGACAAACTGCAAACCTTCTAAATGTAGAAAAAAAACACTGAAAATATGCTATTTTTCACTTAATGACACATGTGCAGTTGGACTATTGACCATCCAAAAAGACTTAGGTAGGCAACATCTTAAAAACCCAAATAACTTGTGAAAAAGATATCTTCAAATATAATATTGATGACTAAATTTATTAGAGCATTTTTAAAGGAAATTACAATTTTTTTTAACCTTTTTATTGAAAACTACAACACAGCTCGCACACACACACACACACACACACACACACACACACACACACACACACACACACACACACACACACACACACACACACACACACACACACACACACACACACACACACACACACACACACACACACACACCATGCTGCACAGGTCCTGGACAGCTGCCACACTCATTCTGACTTCTGGTTGGGGTTGCCGTGGGTTACCTGCCCCCCCGCAGAGCTTTGTGGGGGTGTACAGCCAGTGTACACAGGACTGTGTGAGGGGTGGGAGGGGGTCTAGGTTATTGTAGCCTGTCTTTACACTAGTAAAGAGGCTGCTTTAACATCAAAGGAGGGGTGGGAAAACATACGACTCCTTTTTCAAAGACAGTCCACAGGAACTACGACCTTGTCTGCTCTCTGCATCTCTTTCTCTGCTCTTCTTTCACTGTCCCCTCTGGGTGGTTACTGAGTGCGAGGGCATGTGTGTGTCTGTGTGTGCAAAGGTGAACAAGAACGACAGAAAGTGTCTTTGTATGAGTGAGCTGGTGGGATATATGTGTGTGTTTGTGTGCCAGAGATAGAAACAGAAAGTCAAAGACGGAACTCTAGGTAAATATCTATTTGAGACAGAAACAATGACCCATCCTGTCTCATCTCTAACTCTTTCTTGCTCTCAAAAGATCACAACTCAAACAGACATTTATTTAATCTAGCAGAATCTCACACTAAGCTTTTGTTCCATAGGTGCTCTGAGTGTATTGTGTCCGGTTATGGTGAGTATCCAGGTGGGTAAACGATTAATGGCCTTTCTTAACTTCCCCAACTGTCCCTGATAGAGGAATGACGTGTCCTGACCTTTTTTATTGTAACAACAATATCTGACGAATAACACAGGAATGCATCCAGCAGGTCCGGCACTTTCCTTAAATGTATTATTTTAAATCTTCTGGACAAATTACTCTGTGTCCTGATCCGTTAAGATACGCACATTTTTGGTAATTTCCTGGATCCAGATCTGCACCCAAAAACTTTTTTACTCCTAAAATGAACAAAAAGACAAACAAATATGACTAACAAGACTGTGGACTCCCACATGAGCAATTATTAATTTTGTTGAGATGTAAACCACACTATTTTTTTTACAACAATGATGAGCGAGGAAGGATGTGGAGGAAGCCTGTCCAAAAAGATGTTACCGATCAAAACTATTGAAACCAAGATGGTACCGAATGACATGGCAGCAACCCGGTGCACTTACAGCATAAGTAGGGCGACATTACATAGGAGAGATTCCATCACGATCAGTGAATTTACTGGAGGGATGCAATACCAGAATGTCTCTCTCTCTTTCTGTTTTTCTTCAGATTATGTGTGAATGTCATCAGGGAGGGGAAGAGTAAGAAAGATCGTGGAGTGGTTAATCAGTCATGGATGGCTTCTTTTTCTCAGAATGATAAATAAAGTTAAAAATGCTAAAAGGGCTCACCAGACACACTTGGGTGGCTGTCAATGTATCAGGCTGGCTTGCTCAAGTAAAGTCTATGTGTGGGAAACACTGTGTATCGTTAGCTACATATATAATGACCTGTAACGAGAGATTTTAGATTGTAGTCATGTCACACATCCCTAGTGGTCAGTGCAGTCACAACTTGAACAGGCCTACTTACGGTGGTGTTGTTTATGTTGGAACAGGTGTAAGGTCATAAACAAATGACTTCAACATTGGTGATCACCCCGGGGTCTATCAGCGCCTCGGCCCAGAGCTGGGGCTTCACTGCAACGAGAGAGAGAGAGAGAGGCCTGAAATGAAGGCAGGCTCACAGACATTTTGTTTGACATCTCAAGAATCCTTTCTCACAGTCACACACACACACACACATGCACGCATGCCAGAGGCAGTGCTGTCAGCTAGTGCAGTGGTCCCATCACTGTGAGCAGAGTGATGTGGTAAATTACAGGGTTAAAGAGCTGCCATAGGGTGACTGACACAAGGCCATCACAACCTCGCCTCATTCCCCCGCCCCCAATACAAGCACATACACACACACACAGACACACACACCTCCATTACACATCACACACACACACTGCCAGTCTCTCCTCACCCGGCTCTGTGTAGGTTTGTCTGTCAGTTCTTCCATCCCTTTTCCTTTCCTCGTGTACCTTCACTTATCATCCTTCTGCCTACTTGTCCCTTGCCTTTTATCTTTTTTTTTACCCCTCGTCTTGTCTCCCATGTTTTTCCGAGGTTCCTCCTATTAGAAATGCATTAAGCTTTCTGACCCCGTCTGCAAGCTTTCACTCTCTTTCGGGCAATTTTTACTCTCCTCATTCTTTGTCTCGTCTCTCTCAAAGGACAGTATTTCAGTGTCTGATTTTCTGTTCCTCTCTTGCAGTTCTTACTCTACTCTTTATTGTCTCATCTGTCTCAAAGGACAAAGTTTCACATTTTCTGACTTTTTCCACAACGTTTATCTCTTGAAACCCTCCCTCTCTCTCTCTAAGCTACTGCCTGGTCTTGTTTGGGCTCTTGGAGAGAAACTTGGCAAACATGAAGAACATACAAAGAGCGGACAGAAAGTATATCCAGAGAGAGAGAGATAGGCAGGGTAATAATGTGTAATTGTGAGCATATGAGTGCATATTTTCCAATCTCAGGTGCCTTGGAGTTCCTGCCAAGTCTCAGTCACAGACTACCTCAACACACACACACTCATGTATTCAGTAAACACACTCAGGAACTCAAGTCAGTGCTACATCGAATGCACTCCAATCTCTCAGACTTCTGATATGTGAACTCATACGGCACAGAGGCACATACGTATGCATGGAAAGGCACATACAGTACGGTGCATACTCTCCTATCTTTTAACCTCGTGATACCTGAGGAAATGTACACATGCACACATTAACATACATATGAGACCATGCACACAGACTCCCACCAGCTCTTATCTTCAGTATTTTCTTGTGGGAGAAGTCCTCAAGCCTCCAGTCTCATATCAGAGAAAGAAAGGCGGACAAAATCTGACAAAAACGTCCCTCTGAAGAAAGAGTGAGAAAATGACGAGGGAAAAAAAAGATAAAACAAAGAATCCAAGCTCTGAAAGGTCTAATGTACATCATGGGAGGCCTGCGACCACTGAGACGCCAGATAAGAGGATGTCTTTATAGCAGAGATGAGACTTGTGCAAACTCTCATGGGGAAGACCTCAAATATAAACATCACATAATAATACACTGCAAATCTAATAAGTATGTATCATTCAGGCAAGGAGTACTGCCTGCTTTGGGGATGCAAGCAGTATAATGTTGGATTCAGTGAATAATGTTATGGGAAACAACTTGAGTAAATTGGCTGCATTAAAACTTTGCTGAATTAGCTATTACAAGCTCTTGTTTGCAATGCTGCAATCTTCCCATTCAATCAGGGAGCAACACCAGGAAATGATATCTCAACAGCTGAAAGGTGAAAATACCACTGATACAGAAGTCGTGGTAGTTTGCTGGAAGCTGTTTTTAGCATTGATCAAAGATGTGTGTATTTTTCATGAATGTAACTGGGTAAGCAATCAATATGCACAAAAATACCACACCTGTTACGCTGTTTTGTAGTGTAAAAACACTGTCGTCTGTATGGGTCACTAGTCGGGCTTTAAGTTTTAGTCAAGCTCAATTCTTCTCCATCCTCTCTACTCCCTCACTGTCGTCTGCCTGTCTCTCAGTAAATCTACTTCAGCGGTTTTGTTGAGGACCTAAGGCGTTACAGAACACGACCCGCTGAAAAGAGCAAAGGGAGGGGAAAAACTGAAAACTATTTTCTTCAGAGTGAAAGTGCTGTGAGGCCTAGCGGCAGTGTATACTCTTACCCACACACACTCAAACACACACAACCAGAGGCAAATACAGTGTATCATCTCAACTGTCCCACTGCAAGACAGGAGAGTGGAGGGTGGGCAGAGCGGCGCCAGGCAGCAGGCCGAAAAATCTTTCACACACACACACTCAACAAAGTCTCACAGGAGCCCATTGAGCTGACGGCAGAAGAAGAATAGAGGTGATGGACAGGCAGAACAAAATGAGGTAAAGGTAATACTATTCAAGAGAGGTGACAGGTACAGTCACTCTGTATGCATGTGCACATGTGTGCGTGTCGGAGCGTTTCACAGGACGTGTCAATCAGCAGGAAAATGAAGCCGCATTGACATGACCGCTGGGCAAGTCTCTCTATTGAGTGTGCGTTTGTGTTTGCGTGTGTGTGTGCGTCTCAGAATGTGGGTGTGCATGTGTGTGCTGATGCATGCAAATGTGCATGTGTGTATGTCACTTGAAGAACCCTTTCAGGTTTGGAGGGCATGTGGAGGTGAGGAGTTGAAAAGTTCAGGTGTCCAGAGAGACTCTCTGAAGAATAAATAAATAAAACCCGGGAGTGAGGATCATTAGATATTATTATACACACAATCTACTTTTCTAGGACAAACAAGTCCGTAGGGCTGAAACTGATTACGATTTAAGTTAGAGATTAATCACATTCTTGATTAATCTCTAAGTGTTTTGTTTATAAAATTGTCAGAAAATACAAAGAATGCACATTATAATTTCCTTGAGCCTAAAGTTGTCTTTAGCCTCGACACAACTTCTACACATCCTCACAGCTGCATAACTGAAACAGACAAAGTTTTCATTTTTGCTTTAAACATGGCAACATTATCAATATAATAATGCTCATCTCAACTCGGCAACTAATAACTTAAACATTTGACATTTTTTGCACAATTCCTTCCCGCCACAGTACTTTCCCGCTAGTGTCATTGTGTTGTACGTTTGTTATGACGTCATTATGTTATGTTATGTGTGGTTAAAAAGTTGTGACAACATGCTGTGGCACCAGTGAGTGGCAGTCAGGGAGCAGAGAAGCATATATGCATGATAGTTGTCAAGAGGGTTGTGGTAAGGTGTATTTTGTAGTTTTGATTATAGTTTATTTAATAGTTGTGAGCAAATTGTGCACTTTAAGCAATAACATCACAACAAGGGGAAACACCAAATTAGGCTTGGTGTGTCATTATATATGGACATTGACGATAATCATGATATTTAAAAATGAAATATTGATATTTTGTTAATAATATATTGCCTCATAAATCATTTATTCTTCTTTCCATTCCCCCTGTGTCATAGCAGGTGGTGGTAAAGCACCTGAACGCTGGTTGCCTGCTGCCACAAAACGGAAAAACTTCATGTGCAATTGTTCTTTTTGAACACATTTTTTGAGTTCAATTCTTTCCACATAAAGGAGACAAAACAGAGTAAACAAAGATAGTATGAATTAGTGAATGCTTCAGGTCACTATAATCGCCAAATGAAAATCTGATATTGTGCGGGCCCTAATGTAGGCACTGGGGAACACCCATAAAAATGAGCATATGTCAAAAAGTAAAATATTTACATACTTAAAAAAAAGTGTCAAGAACAAGTTTAAGCATTTCGTATTTTGATTTTCTTTGGTATTCATGACATAATTTCATTAATATAATCATTAATTATGGTTTACTGACATAAATAAACGTTTAGTTTAATTTTTAGAGACTTCATGGATGTGGGATTAGCATTATAAAATAGTCAAATAAATTACATCACAATAAGCAAAAGCTTTAAAAGGCAAAAATAAAAAAAGACTTGAATTTGGCATAACAGGCCCCAATAAAGTAGTTCTTACAAATGGACAACATATAATTTCAAACCACTGTGTGCTCCGTACACTTCTTACACACTTGTTTGTTGCAATTAGGAAAACAATTTAGTAGCCCAATAAACAAAAAGTAATTCTTGAACATAATCTTATGGCTTCAGTGCATCTGTGTGCTGTGTGTGTGTTTGTGTGAGTTTGTGCAATACAGAGAGAGAGAGAGAGAGAGAGAGAGAGAGAGAGAGAGAGAGAGAGAGACTCAGGGTGACAGAGAGATGAGAGGAGGCTCTTCTAAGCAGATGTGTAAACGTCATTAGAGGAGGTAATGGAGGGAGGAAGGTGGGAAGTGTGGGGGGGGGACGTACTCCAGCAGAGGTATTTACCCAACGCCTGGAGCAGAAACACAAACACAGCAGCAGTAATGACTGAGACAGAGGCGCAGAGAAAGGCGGAGAAACAGAGACGTTTGGTGGTGGATGTCTTTGCCGACAAATGATCTGCCTAATCAAGAAGAGAGAGGCAGACCTCTGGCTTAATCATGCCTGCTAAATGTTTTAACAATCCAGAATTCCCACAATCAGGCCGGATTCCTCTCCGGTTGTCTTTCACTCCCGTTCAGCTAATAGGCCTAATCCTGCCAAGTGTTCCACTAAAAGCCGGGTGCATCTGCCCTACAGCAATAACGCCCAAGGGCAGGAAAGACAATACTTCCAAAACAGCGGCACAATTGCTCGCTGACTTCAAAGGGATTCTCGGAGACTGCGAGCCTCTCCGGTGTCTGTCCCCTGTCACAGCGAAGGTGACACGTGTCACACTGACCGTGGTTTTGTTTATGTTGTTGGATTTTTTTCTGTTAAAGCTGTTTGGTGCCCTGTTGTTCGCCCCTCACCTCCTGACCACAAACACACATATAACCTATAAACACACACGGACCCACGAACAAACACAATTGATTCAAATGTGTCTGGTATAAAACACTAAAAACAACAGTCAAATAAGTAATTAAAATAATTACTAATGCTTACTCAATGCATGCACAATGCATTCATATAGTATAAACAAATACACATACGAAACTCAAATTCTTACGGTATTTATTTGTCTTTAACGCCAATTTATGTTTTTAAATTGCACCTACTATTAGCTTCAGAAGTACACTTTTACACTCTAAGAGGTCAAAATGATTGTTTAACAAACAACGTTACCAATATTTTATGTTACTGTTACTGTCAACAAATTCTATGATGAGACCAAAACCAACAATGTGTTAGTCCATCTTTTAATACTTACTTCTTCACCTTATCTATGACTTTCAGCCCCAAGCCCATTTCTTCCAACTGAAATTAAATACACTATCTGTAATTTCTGCTGCTCAGGTTCTTTCAATGAAAACAATAAGAAAAGGCCTGGTTTCATGACATCTTGAAGTAGTGTGGGATTATGGGAATTTTTGTCTTCATTGTTAAACAACCTCCACTGCCAAGGAAACTCTTTTCCATGCGACTCTGGCTGAAAACGTTGACAGATTTGGCGATACTTATTTCACACCATGCACCATTAACTATACCTAAATAATATTTAAAATATTCTATATCCTTCTGAATTTTTGCATGGAAACAGCAAACATACAGCTTAGTTAAACCTTTCCACAATTTGTGCACACGCACGCACGCAGAACACACACACACACACACACACACACACACATACACACCTGTCAAGGGCTCAGGAAGACGAGGTCCTTTAAAGTTTTTGTCAGATGCACAGAGCGAGATGGACCCTGGCAAAACGAAAGGTCACGATGAACGTCCCCTAGACCTCTCAGCGGTCTTATTTCCCCGTCACACACTCACACACACGCTGTCTGTCACCTCCCAGACGAGGCCATGACACCTCGGACACCTCTCAGCAGGCTGTGCCTCCCTCTGCCTCTCTCTCTCTCTCTCTCTGACAGGTTGACGTGGCACAGAGTGGACGAACACCGATGGCACTCGGACCAAGAAGTTTGTTCTCTTTGCTGTGACCTCAGGGATTGATGCTTGTGTCATATCTCCTGTCTAAAAGTAGGAGTAAAATCCTTTCTAGCATCTCTACTTCACCTGGCTGCTGTATCACACTTCATCACTGTAGTATGATCTTTAACGTGGCTTTTCAGACTTGCATTGCTTCCTATTTTGGGATTACAATGACCTTAATCTTGAGATTTAAACAAATCCTACAATAGCAAAAGCAAACGATCATTTTCAATATCAATTATCATATTCCAATCCTCATCTTAAATTACCAGAAGCAAATGTCTGAAAGTTTCTTTGTTTGTTTGATTGACCCGCGATCAAAAAGACGTCAAGATATTTGCTTGAAGTTTGGTGTTAAATAAAGAAAAAACAGCATAATATCAAATTTGAGAAGCTGCAGTCTGCAAATGTTTGGTATTTCACTTGATAAAGATTCACACAGAGAGACAAATGAAGGTAGAATTGCAACAATTAACTGAGTAGTTCTTAGCTTTTACATCAATCGCAAACCAAATTAATCAACTCATCGGATTGAGTGATTTAAGAATAAAAAAGTGAAAATTCTGTGATTATGATCTTCTTCAATGTCAAAATTTTATTAGTTTCTTTACTCAATTGGTTGAGAACAAAACAAAACAAAACATCTGAGGGTATCATCTTGGACTTTGAGAAGATTTTTAAAAAATGTATTAGATCAAACAACTACATGATGAATTGAAACTTTGACAGATTAATCAATCTGAAAATAATCGTTAGTTGTGATCCTAAAGTTGGAGTATTATGTCTTTCTCTTGGCACAGCCCGGGTAGAGGATCCTGATGAACATACTGGCTGCTGTGAGGACTTGAACTGGTGACCTTTTGCTTTGTTTCCCTCTCCAAATGCTATAACACTCAGTAAAAAGAAATCAAGTATGATTGTCAAGTCAAATCCTTCAGAGAGGTTAGAGAGCTAGCATTTGTACTTTGTCAACATCAAGAGACACATCGAGGAAAAGTTTTCCCTGTAATGGTGCAGTCTGTTTATTTGTCGCCTACTGTAAGGGGTCACTCAAGCTGCTGCTGAGGCTTGAAATCAGCAGAATGAAAGCACAAAATAAGACAACTGTGCACACACACATGCATGTAAACACACATATGGCTATTCTCCATCTGTCAGAGAGCCTAAACACCCAGCCGTGCGTGAAAAACAGCCCAATCCTGACCCAATACTCGCGACACACACACACACACACGCACACGCACACACACACACACACACACACACACACGAAGGGAATTCTACAACACAGATTTCTGCTGTTCATACAGAACAATAGCGGGGCTCTGCCTCTACTGCTGGGTCAAGTCATGTCTTGTCAGACTCTGTATCCTCTTTCCATTGAGCCTGATGGTTACGAGTACCACAGGGGCCCGCACTGGGCCCCATGTTAAACACATTCGCCCTGCAGTTAGACCTGTCTGACGCAAAGAGAACAGGCTCGTCTTTCACATCAAACGATCATACAACCTAGCCCCACGCCTACAATTCAAACACTGCGCTCAGGTAAATGCTTACAGTTGACTGAAGGAGGCACGAAAATTGACTTCAAGATTTTATATATCTCCATCTTTCTTGTATGTAGACTTTCTCACCCCATCTTTATTGTCAAATGAAAAAAGTGAAATTAGTGCTTTACTTGTGCTTTTAATACAACAGAATAGTCCCCAAAGACTCCTGTGATTTCTGTGCATTTAGTTATCTCCATTAGAGGCTGAGTGTGTGTGTGTGTGTGTGACAAGCACTTGAGCTTAGCAGTTAAAAGAACACTTCACATTAAAACATCATCAGAGGTGGTAAAAGTCATTGCGCACACAGGGGAAGTGATTTTGACAGATGACATGTGACTGTTCGTTTAAAAACCTGTAAACCTCACACCTCACAGACTGCAATGAAGCTGATCAGACCACGTTTTTACAGGATCGAACAAGGCTTTTCAGTAATTAATAAACATATTTAATGTCCACCCAGCAAGCAGATTCAACTTGCACATATGTCCCGAGTGTGTGAAAACATCCAAACGCACAGGCAGCGTTGTGGGCTGCATGTGAGCAGTAGCGTGAAGCTCTTCAGTTTGCTACGTATGATTGAATGTGTGTGATGACGATCAGAGACAGTGCAGATGAATTAGTGTGTGACCACTGTGACAAATTTCCCACCACCATCCTTTTAAATGTGTGACAGGCCCTTCACTGGCTCAACACCCCCTCTCTCTCTCTTCCATACATGTACATAGGCTTAACTTCGTCAGGGCGGGCCGATCCCGCCGGCTCACTGTCGGCACGGCAACGAGCGCTATCCTGGCTAACATCTGCTGCACGACCCGGGGCCACTCAGAATGGGTCTTAATCCCCACACAGCCATGTTGTGGGGGAAAACATTCTTTCCTTTTAGTGAGTGCAGACAAACAGGGACAAGCGGTGTTGCTGGTAACCTGCAGGCAAACCGGCCTCTTGGAAGGACCCGAAATGCTGTCGGTTACGTGGCCCCCAATTGTGCCACGGCCCATTATGGTTGTGCAGAGGGGTGTGACCGCCAGCGTCGGCAGCGAGTTGCCACTGGTCCAGTTGGATGGATTTAGGGTTTGAGGTTAATGAAAGGTGGTGCGAGTGGGCGAGCTGGGGTGGGTCAGGGAGGGTTTGTCAGCCAGCCTTGTTATGCTAAAACAACAGTTGCTTTGATAAAAACGTGAACCACCTTCCACGCTCTACAATGTGAGTCTGCTGCCACATCAACAGATCCAGGACACTGTTGCTGCCGCATTTCTGGTCATCCTTCAGTGAGTTTTTAAAAAGTGTGTGTGTGTTGCTGTCAACAGCAGAGGGAATGGAGAGTGAGCGTTCAGTTAGGACAGATGCAGAACCTCAACATGTGGCAGTTTGGTGACCCCTTGTGGCCATTTTAAACACTCTAACATTCTCACACACAAAAACAATCTTATTTACACATAAAAACACTGAGGTACTCACACCAGTAACCATTTAAAACCATAACACGACAAGTGAGCAACTCTCTTCTGAAACAAGCCGAGCCATGATCCTTCATATTACTGTTTCTGATAAAGATCTCTCTCAGCGGTGACGCACAGAGGAAATGAAGACACTTCCCATCAATCAGTCCATCAACTGCTATGAAATATGTATTTGTCTTAATATGGGGTTTGATTCCATCAAACCTATTTCACGGACCATTTCCCTGTGCAAACACCTCGGGGAGAGAGAGAGAGAGAGAGCGGCACAGTGCGGTTGAGGCTCGTTCAGAGGAGAAAACATACCTCCGAGGATGGCTATGTGTGTGCATATGAGATTTAATTGAATAGTCCTGCATCAGTGCCAAGAAGTTAGTCGGTGTGTTTGCAGAGGTCTGTGTTCTTTTCCCCACAGCAAGCCAATACTTCACGTGAAACAAAGTCCTTCTCAGGTTTCAATCACAGACAATCAGCGAGAGAAGTACATCAAGGCAGACTGGAAACATTCATACGCCTCCGGGCCTTGTCCTAAAAGTGCCAAAGCTGCACAATAACAACAGCTCAAAATGATCTGCAGGCTATTTCTGGACACAAGCAATTCATGATAGCTCAGCTCAGCTGAGGGTGTTTTTTTTTTGGAAGATGTGCTCTGCTTAGTGTTAAAATGGGGCCTGAAAAACATCTTTGAATAGACAATGAGAATTATTAAAGGGTAAATAATCCTGTACATATACAATACTGCGTAATTGGATGCAACTATTATTGTACAGAAAAAAACAGCAATGAATGAAATCCTTGCTTGCATTATTCAACTAGCTGGGGAAGAGTGAAGTTTACACATTTAATGAGTCCGCTATCGATACAGACTGTGTGAGGTGCATTTCCACATGATATTCTGTCAGATCTATAAAGCTGTGCTTATGTCTCATTTCGTTTTATAAATTTACATTACATTAGTAGAAGCAGGTTCACCTGCACAAGCTTAATTTACGCTCCCACATACGTTTGTAAATCGATACTTATTTCACCGCTCATTACACTTAGAAAAAGAGAAAACTAGAAGCGCAACACAGTGTAACCGGCAGTGTTTCATCTGCAAGGTTAACAGCTGTCATTACGCGCAACCATACGCATGACTGAGGCCATTTACAGCATCCACACATGCACCTGTAACCAATACCTGCAGTAATATCTCATTATTATTTAAAGTCAGAGGGATGATGAATGATTGATAGAACAGTTTATCATGACATAGATTTTACAAATTGTTTTAGAAATATTGGCTTCAGTGTAAATAAAATAATACTAAACTTCATTCCTCATTAATTATTCAAATGCATGAGGAACGCACAGTCTCACCGCACTTTCTTTCTGAATACCAGTTTATTTGTGGACAAGGCATTGCATGTTTTTGTGCATACAAACCACTTTTACTGTCACATTTAGCATCCTGGAATATACTGGAAGGAAATATATAAAAACATATATATTCTGTTTCTTATTTTTCCTGTAGAGCTCTTTGAAACTTCTGTTTTTTTAAAAGAGTCATATAAATATAACTTAGAGAAAAACATCTACAGTGATGTAAACTGTTACTGTATCTGAGGAAACGGAGCTTTGGGTTTTAACAAATCAGTTGCACACTCAGTTACACATAGTTACCAAATTGCAGTGCAAAAGCCTTTAAGACGTAAGGCCAGTTCTTAGAGGGAGGACTACTGCTGAAGCAACAAGTGTTTCTGAAGAGTCCTCACTTCAAAATCCATCAACACCAGTTTCTTAATGCTATGTAAAGTGTCATCCAAGAATGGCTATAGTAAACCGCTGCCATACGCTGACACCTAGTGGAATATTGTGGTTATTTCAAATACTAGCAGATGATAGGACAAGGCCATGAAGGTTCATTTCAAACACTGCTTAAAAGTCTGCATTACATCATTGGTAAAAAGGGAACAAAAAGTCATTGGCTCCATCTGATCAAAGACAGAAATATGACACAGAGGTGCCAGAAAGTAAACAGGGTAATGGAACAAGGATGGAGAAAGCAGTGATGATGATGTGATTATCTGCTGTGTTTGTGTGTTGTTTATTTATGTGGGTGCGCTCATGTGAATGCAACCCACTATCTCACTGAGTCTGCTGGTACACTGTGAGGGCTATTTGGTCTAGCAAGGCAGATAAGAGGGTGATATTGAGGCCGGTGGGTGTGCTGGCTATCTGCCTCCCAGCCGCCAACGTAACAGGGTCACTCAGGTGCACTCTGCGGGGACAAGTGGAGGAGCAGAATAGGAGGAGATAAAGTCGGAGAGGACAGAAAAGGTGGAGATGAGGGAGGCGAAATGACGAGGGAACAAAGGAGGAGGAGGAGATGGAGGGGACAAAGGACGGAGAGAGGGGTCAGCAACGGAGACAGACACTGTTGAGAGAGACGTGCTGCTGTTCATGCACTTATCAAGATTTTCACAGCTCGGAGCATGACAGTGTACTCCGTATGTGTGCGCATGTATGCGTAAAATTCAGGCATTGCTGAGCTTTGAGCATGTTCGCACTCCATGTGTATGCGTGTGTGTGTAGTTTAGGATTTGTGCATGTGTGAACTTTGCCCAGTCGCCTCGCTTCTGTGGGGCTCCAGGTTTCGCCTGGTGGGTGGGATAAAACACCCACAATGCCGATTGTTTTCACAGCACACACACAGGGGATCAGGCCGGCATGGCAAACTGGCACCAGATATTATCATGTGTGCCGCTGCTGTTTTTGGTTTCATTCTGATTTCCTTTTTACAAAGACGAAGTATGCCTAATCCCCTCATGTCAACCTGACTTTGGAGGCTGCCAGAGAAGAAAATAAACATTCGGAGTCTAACTTGTTAAAGAACAGTTACAGCAACAACAGACTCTTTCAATCGTTTGCTTATGTAAAGTCAAAACTGTCACAAGCACTTTTAATAAAAAACTTCAGGGGATTTTAGGTGGATTTGATGGATATGTGTGCTAAAGACAGCACCTGATGCAGAGAGCACTGACAGGCTGATGAATATTTCAAAGACAAACAATATTCTGACCGAGGAATATTGCGCTAAGTCAGACATTCTATCATTTCTATAGATCTAAAACAAGCAGTAGTAGTTGGACATCTGTATGTTGTTTATTTATGATTATTTATTTAACAGAAAACTCTTCCTCCTCTGAGCTGACCTTCTAGAGGTTTCCCACATTTAGTTGACCTTTTCTGATATCAAAACTTAACAATGGCAGCAAAAATACATAAAGCAATGAATAAGGGCTGGATATTTTGTTTTGTTTGAATCTTAAAATAAAACTGTATTTTTTACTATAATTATTTCATAATTACTTTATTATATTGACGAGGCAACCTTGACTGTGTAAATTAGTTGCACGGAGAAAAATCACCACAAGCAAAACACAATTACTGTTCAAGTGACACTACTTACAGTACAGTTTACCATTGTCAAGAGGAGACCAATATTCCTTCACTTATCTGGACAGTGGATAAAAAGTTGTGAAAAGAAGTAGAGCACGGCATATTTCAAGACCCTCCAATACAGGATTATGCCAGCCAACAGACAGCTGTGAGCACCTGTTTGTCCCATTACCACACCCATGACAGACACAAACACACAGCACATTGGGGAAAAAAATGTAACTGGATCTGAGAGGAACACTGCCAGGCTGTGGCAGCTGCTTCAAACAGCTCTGAATAAGGCTTTCACACACAGAGCCTTTTGAGTAGGGAAGCGTCCGTGTCAGCCCCTGTCACTGGCAGGTGGAGACATGAAAAGCAAGGACAGTTTGGGGCTTTGGATGGAGAACTGGAGGCGGTTGAGTACATTTTGTTATATTAATTGAAAATGAGAGTGGAAATAATTGATCCAATATTGTAAATAAAAGTTCCCATGAATCAAAAATCAATGTTTAATTGTTTATATCACAGATGTTTTAATGGCAAAAAGGTCACTTTTGACCCTAACCCTAACCCTAGACATATGTAATGGTATTTTAGAGTTTGTAACTTCCTTACAAAACAATAAAAAATGTTGATGACTCATACTGCACTCTGGGGCTTATATTAATGTTCTTACAATAAGTGCTTTCTTATTTTTTATTTGTAAAACAAGAAAAGCAAAGCAAGTCTTCTAGGGACCGGCCTGATGGATTACTGTAACATCATGCTATCAATATTTTTACGGTAAATAAAAAACAATAAAATTGTACTTGGATATTTGGATAACTTTGCAAAACAATCCAGTCAGATCCTAAAATAAATTAAATGCCACAAGGATGTAGAGGATATGTAGTTAATTTGTGTTAGTGATGTTGTATTGATTGACTTGCCAAATTCCCTGGAAAAGCTCAGAGGTCAGAGCCACCTGCTGAACAGCAGCCCAACTACTTATTGATCACAGGTCCTTAAGCTCCACTGTGTGCCTCAAGACATTACAGACTCCAGCTGTCCACTAAACAATAAGTCAATATGTCATAGATTTCTCTTTTTAATCCAACCCATTGTTAAATATAGCAAATGTGTGCCTTCATAACATAGCTGGTTTCCCTATGATTCACTTTATAAAAAATGTCTGCCTGTTAAAAAAACAAGATACTAAAAAGTGAAGAATTGAAACTCTTGAGTTGTTGATTCGGACTTCAATGTGACAATATGATAATGTTTTACATATGACTATTGGCAGCATCAGACAATACTGAATCTGAAGCATGGGTACGTTGTCTGAAGTTTTATAAAAACTCTCTCTACAAACAAGGGAACCAGACCTGATTGGCCTTCAACTCCTCAGCAACAGTTAAATTTAACATCAACATGAACTTAATGGTGAACACATGGACCCACAAGTTCATTTGAAGCTTATCAGAGAACAAGATCTCTTTTATACTATTCATATCCAGAAAACAACATGACCATCATATGATATTTGGATCCACAGATACAAAGCATATGCAAAATAGTAGAGATACAGACTGAATGCCTGAGGTGCTAATTTCCTTGCACCACAAACATAAACTGTGTCATAATGCTATTCAACTAAAGTCTTATATATTGCACTGTTGCCAACCTTTTTCTGGCACTGTATATAATATAGTCTAATGTATGTTGCACTGCATCCTCCTTAGTGAGTGAGAGACAGGAAGAGAAATGGGGAGGGGAAAGAAATACTCAAATTTCATATTTCAGACTTCCTGGACAGAGGGATTCCTGTTTTGTATGCAGAAATTTTAAAGGAAAGGGGCCATGTTTATTTTTCTCTTGATCATAACGGTAGCACTGATGTCAATCACCATCTAGAAGCTTACAAACATGGGGCAGTGGGGTGCACAGACTCTCTGAGGGGCAGGGGCAAAACAATGAATGTCAGAGATTCACGCAGACTTAGACTGGGAAATTGTTTTTCATTCTTTCCTGAGACTGAAAAGTAACAATATTTAATAGAAAATGCTGTTGCAGTACACTTATTTTCATTCTTTAAAACTCACCAGAATGGAAATACAGTCTCTGAAACATATTTTATTTCAGGGGGAGGACACTTGACCCTATTTTGGTTTCAAAATCGTTCCTATTTTTGAGGTCTCAAGGTCGGCAAGTACGTAATTCTGTCATTTGTAAATGAGCATTTCTGTCTACAAATAACCCAAAGTATTGTCTCTAATGTATGGACAGTACAAAAGTCAGAAAATGACAGAGACACTTGAGAAGAATCTGTTTCAATCATATTATCATTTGGTACAGTGTTCTTACCCAGCAGACAGCCAGCCAAGCTGGCCTACAGTGAGACCATAGTCAAGACGCCAGCCAGGTGTAACACCATCTCCTCAGCTTTTTGTTCAAGTCATGTAATGAGGCTGTAATGAGGCCATGAAATATTGATAACTGCGCTCACCTAACACAGGGCCTCTATGGGTGCGCTCTCAAGTCAAACAAGATAGCAGAAAGAAACACTTTACGAAGAACCAAGGATTGGGAGAATACTTACACCGGGGTGATATTCTTAAACTCTTGATGTGGAAAATATACTTTGTGATGTATGCAGTGCATTATTTAGCCTACATGTCCAGGATATAAATCACACTTTAGCAGTGATGAAACAAGGAAATGATACTGCAAAATTTTCAGTTCATAAGTTTTTTATAAATTGCTGTATTGAGTCTTTTCTTGTGCAACTGGGAAGACCAAATGTCTCTGGTTATTATTGAGCTGTACAAAAAAAAAGCATGCCTTTAAATTAATTCAAGACAGGTACGTCTAGCATTCTCACACACACGCAAAGGTGGAGGGAGGAAGACAGACAGAGAGGTGGAGAAAGAGAAGAGCCAGGTTACTATCATCAACTTACCTTGACGAAAACTTTTCGTGCTTTCTCCTGGTCTGCTCAGCTTTAATGGTTTTTGAACGTAACGTAAACGCCAACTAACGTTACACAACTTACAGCATGCCTTTCACTGCAAACATTTACAACTAGCTAAGTTAGCAGTTTCATATTAGTTTGACTAGTGAACGCCAGTCGGGCTAGTTAGCACTGAACAATCTGAACCTGCTTTGCACTGAAAATGCTTACATTCAGCGAGTTTTAGCGGATAAGTCATGCTAACGCCTCTAGTCGCTCTTCGGTCGGTTCCATTTTAATTACACATGTTGGTTTCCTGTCTATCTCCCAAAAGAGAAGCTAAGCTAAAGCAGTTAACAAACTGTAATCTCAATGCTAGCTGGCTCTCTGCTGCCGCTGGATACCCGGTCGCTAGGCAACAGCAAGCGGTACTTTAAACGCTATGCTAACCAGCTAACTCGTTAGCGCTCCAGATCTAGTTGCTAGCGATAACCTGCAGTGTACAGCCTAGGTAATACTAGTATAATCCCGAGAGACGTTGTGTGATGTAACCTGTTGAGTCTAGTATGTTCGTTTCGATAAAGGATAACGTTAACTATCAAAAACTACAACTACCAGTACTTCCTGGGTCGTCAATGTGCCGTAAAACGGTTAGGAGTGTCGTGATTGACTGAGGATTTATATAGGAGTGCCCTCTTGGTTGAGCGAGAAGTGGGAGAGAGCCTGCACAAGCTATCGTGTCAAACATGGTGAGTATAGCCAGACAAAATATAGGTTATTCTCTTTTCAGTAGTGCATTGTAACATAGTTATTCCAAAGAGTTACTAGTCACTCTCAAAGTTTTGCTAAGTTAGTCAAAGTTTGTTATTCATTGTAACTGTAGGTTTTTGTATGTCGTGGCAAAACGGAACCAACCCCTTAGTGCTCGAAAGTTTATTTAATTTAAAACCTGTCACAGCTACCGTATCCTGTTCATTGTGGTTAATGAATGAATGCTGTTGAGCGTGTGGTAAAGATGGCGATGAACTTGATAACCTAATTATGTCCTTGTTTTGTTATGTAACAGGCAGGCAACTCAGTCTATATTTGAACTGACCCTCTTGCTTTTGTAAATCCTGATGATAAGAATAGACGCACCCCACGTGTGCAAGACAATTAAAGTGTCACTTTCATACCTGTCCTCTTAGTGAAATCGATTCTAATAATGCTAACAGCATTGTTCTTTGCCTTGTGTCTTGCAGTCTGAGCCTATTAGAGTTCTGGTGACCGGCGCTGCTGGGCAGATTGCCTATTCCTTGTTGTTCAGCATTGCCAAGGGAGATGTCTTTGGCAAAGATCAGGTAAAGAAGGGCCTTTTGTCTTGCTCACATAACACACTCAGTTCCTTTATCTCATTAGGAAGTGTAAGGGCAGCGTCACTAGACATATACAGGATACAGAAGAGCTGTATCTCACACGTATATCACAGGTTTTCCAGGTCAAATCTAGGGGTGACATTGAACATGGCCACTTTTGGAAATCTGATCAGTTTGCACTTGCTCGTGCATGTGCGTCGGGACGAGCCAGGATTGCCCTTCAAGTCAGTGAAATGGATCTTGTGCCAAGAGTCTTAGGCCAACTTTAAAACCACTTGATCCATTTGGCACAAGCCGTCGTCACTGAGCCACATGGCTTAGGCCTTCACACTCTGTTCCCTGAGACAACTAAGTTCCCCACCGTCATGTCTTTATTATGCATGCAAATTATGATTTAAGTGCATTTACATTCAGCTCAGCATGTTTTTTTCATTTCATACCATTCATTCCTCCTCCTCCTTCTCTCAGCCAGTCATCTTGCTCCTTTTGGACATTGCGCCCATGTTGCCAGTCCTGGAGGGTGTTGTCATGGAGCTGCAGGACTGTGCTCTCCCACTTCTGAAAGGTAACTGTGAAAAAGTGGGAAATGCTATAAAATAACGTGACATATTGTCTGTATTCATTATCAATAAACTGACATCAAATAGCTGTAGAAGCTGTCTGAAGTTAAGTTGAATTACTACAGATTAAAGAGGTTTTTTTCTGTATTCTTGTGTATAAAAATCTGTACTTTCGAGAAGTTCTGCCTTTGTTCATTTTATAGCCTTTTTTCTCTTTTAATATCAGCACACACACATATATGTTTTTGTGTTTGTGCTGAAAATGTATAGTACACACAGTGTCTGTAATCCTGAATCAATTCATAATGAAGTGCGCATTATATTCTAATCTATATAACATAACCATTTAGGGCTCTACTTCTCTGTTTATTTACACATATTAATGTATTTCAGATGATTGTCTTGTTAACTCAGGTAGATGTAGCTCTGGCCTTTGTCCTAAGCATGTTCCATCATCATGCCGGCATGTTTTGCAGTTTTGAGCTTTCTGGAGCCTCTAAAGTGTATAAGATGTGGAGGGGAAAGATGTAGCGGACAGTTTTGTTTAAAGTGCTTTAGATTCTGCATTGTTGGTCCGAGGGTGGGATGAATCTCTACATGGACAGTGCAAATGTGACATTCTGCTCATTGCTACAGAGCAAACTGTTAATGGAACAAGTCAGAAATGTATTTGAAAGCATCTGAAAGTCCCTTCTATGGCTCTTTTTTAGTGTGTGATTTTGCCACAACATCAATGAGTATACATGCATAATAACATTTAATTGAAATGATTTAATATGGGCAAACACAATCATAGTTGCTGCAGTCAATAAATGTTGCAGCTGTACTGTATCTCCTTGTTTTAAGTTCATTTTACATAATAAGATCCTGTTTTTGTTTTTTTTTGGCACAGGCACAGTTTTGTAGAAAGATTGGAGCTGCCAGATTTTTGAATCAGTCAATATCATTGAAGGATCCTGTGGTTATTTGAAATCAAGGCGCTACTGTATATATTCCTACACTTGCAAACAATCAATCACTACCTGCTGGTTAGACAGACAACTCTCCTAAATGTTTGAGAAAACAGATAGACTTTCTCTGTTTTGGAAATTAGCTCAACATAAATTGGCTCATGCTTTTACTCCTATATGTGTCACTATTTTAAGACCATCAGGACTTTAGTCCTTTAATTTCCCCCTCTGAGACACTTGATAAGTATGCAGGTTGGTTTCCATGAGGTTTTTTGGTGTCATCACTGTAACCGCTGTCATAATGTCTGTCGTGAGGCGCCATTATGTGGCATCTCCATTGTGACCTGGAATTTTTCCTTTGAATTGGTGCTGTCCTTTGCTTTGTTTGGACAGGGGCTGTGAGAGGCCCCTGTATTAACAACTGTGCTGCAAAGACAACGCTTCATGCACTGAGATGGGCCCAGCCTTATGGTACAACACTGGTCACTCATGGGATACGTCCAAAATACGTCTCCCAAAATTGTGTATGATTTAGAAAGTATGAAAAAATTAGATCACATGGACAGATGAGACTCAAGCGTTGTGCTTTATGTATTCTGATGTGATTCTTTCAGTGACTGTATGAATACGTTTATTTTTGACATGACCTTTTATCAAAAATGCCACCTGAGAAAATGTTTTTCTGTTACTGCGGAGAGCCAAGAGACTACATTAATAAGAGCTCATAAGTAACAGACAAGAAGGTTCATCCCAGCACATTGTAAGGGCCAATGTTCACATGACATTTTTTTTTTTTTCTGAAAGCCAGCCTAATTTTTCAGTGATTCTGAATAAGGAGAGCACTTCTCCTCATTGGCCTCATTTAGCCACTGAGAGAAAAATGTATGCACCTCAGCATCTTTTTCAGAGCGCTCCGCCTTTTTCATGCGGCTTCTTCAATCCCTTCTTGGTTGAAGGTTTTCTGCCTGTGTCTGTATATCCTAACCTTTTTATAAGACCGGAACTATTACAACAGCAACAGTAAAGTCCATCTGTTTTTAGGAGATTAATCATATTTAATATACAAATATAAACACATGTAACTGGGACCAGTAATAATGAATTCACTCCATCTTTCTGCAGAGATTGTCCCCACTGACAAGGAGGAAGTGGCCTTCAAGGACCTGGATGCTGCCATCTTGGTTGGCTCCATGCCCAGGAAGGATGGCATGGAGAGGAAGGACCTGCTCAAAGCTAACGTGGCCATCTTCAAGAGCCAAGGCAGTGCCCTGGAGAAGTATGCCAAGAAGACCGTTAAGGTAATGACACAGGATTTAGTTTAGAGACCTGCACAGACATGCAACTTTACTTTACACTCCACTGCTTTGACACTTGTGTTCAAGGCTTTTGAGTGAAACTATTCTACTTCTGGCAAAGTTGCTTGTGTTACGTTGCTTCAAGTATTTAGAAATGTTCCCTGTGTTAAACACTTGTTGCAACTGTGCTTGTGCTTGATTCCTTTTGTTCAGAGCCCTAACTTTGGCTTACATGACAACAGAGCGCAAATGTGCAAATTACTTTCTCATACTTAATTTTATTTTTTGATATCACAATTTTGCTTTTAATAACAGAAAAAGCTCCACTCTGGCAAGGTTAAGCTAAAAAAAAAAAAAAACTACAGCTGCTTCAAAAATCGAATATGTTATTGTTAATGAATCTACTACAATGATGAGTTTATGTTGAGTTAAATGAGTTCTGTTTTCAGGTGTGTTCATATATGTGTGTGTGTGTGTGTGTGTGTTTCAGGTGCTGGTTGTGGGAAACCCTGCCAACACCAACTGTCTGATTGCAGCCAAGTCTGCTCCCTCCATCCCCAAAGAGAACTTCTCCTGCCTCACCCGTCTGGACCACAACAGGGCTCGCTCTCAGGTGCGCTCCTTTGGACTCTCTTTTGTACTCCAGTTCTATTGACACCTGCACTTGTACAAATTAGACTCACAGACTTGTAGCTGCCACATTTCTCTGAGCTGATCTTGGAACCTGAGTTTGCTTTTTTTCCTTTATGCTCCGGTCCTGTAGGTGGCGATGCGCTGTAGCGTTCCTGCCACCCATGTGAAGAATGTGATCATCTGGGGCAACCACTCGTCCACCCAGTACCCAGATGTGCATCATTGTGTGGTCAACATGTCTGGTAGCGAGCTCGGCTGCTTTGATGCAGTCAAAGATGATGCCTGGCTCAAAGGAGATTTCATCACTGTGAGTTAATAAGGGTTCACTGTAATTTGTTAGACTGTGACATTTATACAGTGCTCTTCTTTTAACCACTCAAAAATTATAATTAAAAGCTCTGCTTAAATATTTGAAATTGCACAAATAGTACAAAAAATGTCACATTTTATGGAAAATTCTCGCTGCTGCAGACATTTCAGCGCTCAGTCTTTATCACAAAACCTTTACAACTAAACTGAAACTAGATTCACAACTCAATAACACAAGATAACACTGTATGAAAGGTTCTCCTGCACACATTCCCCCTGCCTGCAGCTGCATTTTCATGTAACGGTACATGTTGTTTCATGCAGACAGTACAGCAGAGAGGAGCTGCAGTCATCAAGGCCAGGAAGCTGTCCAGCGCCATGTCTGCAGCCAAGGCCATCTGTGACCACATGAGAGACATCTGGGCAGGCACCAGCGAGGTTAACCCCATATATAATTTATATTACAGTTGATCTGGGAGTCATTTTCTGTTGCTGCATTTTCTAAAGAACAAAAAGGACTACTTGCATAACCCTCATTTTTGTGATTTGGTGAAGTGACAATGAAAAATAAGTTGAAATACACTTGTAGTGAGTGTACCTACTAAAATAATAGCTGTCAAAGCTTATTATGATTTCAGTAATTGTAAGTATCACTTGCACTGTTTGTGGACCTCGACAATTTGTAAAAATATGTGATATTTGCTATTGTTTTTTGTTCTCGTCATTAAGAGGCTGTTGGAGTGTGCTGAGGTATTCATATAAAAAGAGTTGTTTAAGGGTGTACCAACATCGTTGATTTATGATCAAAGTAAAAATCAGGTTTGTGCTAATAATTTCAACTTCCCAAATCATAAATACATAATAGAGCTGAAATGGTAATAGACGTTAAAGTCTTTTTTCAAGCAAAAATGTCAAACATTTGTTGGTTCCAGCCTTTAAATGTAAGGATTTGTTGCTTTTCTTTGTCATTTATAATAGTAAATGAAGAGTCTTTGGTATTTGGACTCCCACAAAAACAGTGTATTTGCATATGTATGCATGTGTGCTCATACAAGAGACTTTACTCATGAGTCTACAGACTTTTATGTACCTGGCCTCAAGCGTTTGTGGCTCAGAAATAAGATACAGTCCATGTTTGTACGTCTGATGCTTTAGTTTGAAGAAGGTAAAAAGAAGTTTTGTTACTGTGATTTCTGAATATCCTGAATAAGTAACACTGTATTTGAAATCCAGTTTTAACCAGTTTCTCCTGTTTTCTTTTCAGGGAGACTTCATCTCCATGGGTGTTTACTCAACTGGCAACTCATATGGAGTCCCAGATGACCTCATCTACTCATTCCCTGTCCATATTAAGGTGAGACCGATCTGACCATTTATTCCCTCCTGTAACAGCTAAGTGTTTATTTTGAAATCAAGTAATAAAGTAACAATAAACTACACTGTTTGCCCTAGAGTTCCAAAATACCAAACTTATGAAAATATGCCGTTTCCTCAGGACAAGAGCTGGAAGATTGTTGAGGGCCTGGACATCAACAGCTTTTCCCGGACAAAGATGGACGCCACAGCAACTGAGCTGATCGAGGAAAGAGACACAGCTGTGGCTTTCCTGGGAGTATGACTAGACCCTTCAAAGCCACCCAACCAGCACTTAGACAGCCCCAAGACTCCAGACTCACGCCTGTGATAAAGCACTCCACCAATCCCAATGGCATTACTCTATATGTGTGTATATGTGTGTGAGAGAGAGAGAGAGAGTAAGTCAGTGCTTATGAGTGTAAAGTTGGATTTATACTTGTGTAAAAATGTACAGCAGCTATGGAGAGTTCTCAACACTGTTGGTGATTGTTGTTAGTGAAGACAAAATTTTCAGGATCGCCAGGCAAATCCATTTGCTCTACACACCTTCTACTGACTCTGATCTGCTCTGTCAATCATAGAGTGAATAGTGACAATGACCAGGTTTACTCTGGCTTTAAGCGATCACTTGACATTAGTCTCCTTTTCAGTTAAGAGACTCTTACATCAGGGCGACTGCACACTGACGCACAACTCCACCTTAAGTATACAGTAAATACTGAAAGTACACAACATATGTTACCAGCTATTCTTTAATAATCTTTTTCTGGGGGGGGGGGGTGAGTGAAACATGGGTGGTTGTTACATATAGTCAACGATGCACTAAGTCCTATTACACTGGAACGGATAACTTTTGAAGCTGAAGTAATAAAAAAAAATCAAACACTGTGCCGTGAATTTCATCATTGATTATCGTTTGTTTTCCAACGGAATGTCATCTTGCAGGTAAACAAATATAATAAATATAATATGCAGTGCCATTTCTGCAGCTGCCATACTTAAAGGGTTTAGGTGTTATATGCAAGCTGGGCACTTTGTGTGTGCATGTTTCCCCTGTGTCTGTGTGGGCTTCCTCCTACAGACCAAAAGGAGCATATTAGGTGAACTGGCAATGTGTGAATGTGACTGTTTTTCTGTATCAGCCCAGTGATGAGAAGACTAAACTTGATAGTCCCTGTAGAAAAATATGTCTTAAGATTCTACACTGCACTTTTAAATGAAATCAATACAATATACAAGTGATGGACTAAGTACATTTACTCAAGTATTGAGATACAATTTTGAGGTTCCTGAGTATTTAACTTTCAATGATACTTTATACCTCCACTCAGAGACAACTACTGTACTTTTCACCCGATTACATTTATTTGATAACTTTGTTTACTTTACATACTGCAAGCTGCTTTTGACACAATATATTTACTTTTATTTAAGTGTGACTATTGGGTACTTTTTTTTTTTACAACAAAGACAAGAGTGAAGACCTGCCGTAGAGAAAGGCTCAGGTCCTTAAACAAACCCGCATTAGATATGTAGGGATAGATAAGGGACCGGGCGGACAAGACAAATTTACATGAGGTATGCTGGGTGGAGGGGGGTTTAGCACTAGTCTGCGAGTATCAGTATACTGAAAAGGTTGTTTATTTGAAGCTTATAACACAGTAATGACAAGTAAATCAATGTTTAAAATACACCAAGGATGTGAACACAAAAAATTATACCTGACACATATACTGTTACCTGCATAATCCAGCCCTGTGGAGGACATTTGCACACAGTTAAAGGTCATATTAATAACATGTTTATACAGACAAATCATTAAAAAAATAAACATCTATGGAACTTGCAGAAATGTGCAGAATATAGAACATGTTGTACAGCAGAAGCTGAGATACAGTGCAATGTCAAAGTTTCACCAGGCAAGGGCAGTATCTCCTAGTTTTTACCTTCCCAGCAGGAGGAAGAATGATTTCCAGTATTTAACATTAGTAGTTTCTTAAATGTACAATCTGTCCTTGCTGATTAAAAAAGGACATGTCATTAAAAGGGATGAATAAGCAAAACCAAACACTATTTTTACATTTGCATTTTAAACGCTGCACAGTCAGTTTGATAATACCCGTTATAATGCATGAATGCTCGTTAAAATATTAACTGGTTCTTTAAAACTATTACAAATACAAAAGTAAGTACGATTACACGAGCGTTTTTTGTCTCCGTGTTTACTATTTTACACATTTTTGGAGCATTCTTTAACCCGGAATTGCCAGAAACAGTAACTCACGTAGCACAATTCTATTGGCTGCTTAAGTTGCGTCACGGGAAAAACGGCTCTCCCATTGGCTGCCATCCTCCTCCAACGTTTTCATTCGCCCCCTCCAGGAATGTCACTGTAGTGTAAAATATCTTAAAACTAATCACCGTATTTAAGTTCTTTTTTAAAAACCCTTTTGTAAGTTTTACGCAGCGGTTGTGAAAAGCAACAGAAGCTCGGTGTTTGAAGGCGAAACGCCGTTAAAAAACAGAACACGTACTGAGTGTACCCCCGCTGTGTGACTCGTCTGCGGGATCGCTGTGGTCCTTCAGACCCGCAGGACCAGGCCGACCCCATCGACTTTTCTTCCGCCAGCATCCTACAGTCACACAGTAAGGAAATGGTTTGAAATCTGAACCCATTTGTCACTTTTCCCTTTGACACTATCCGCTTTCTCACGCGAGATATGTTGAGGGTTGTATCGTTAAGTTAGCTAGCGCGTACGTTGTTCTTTTGGACGGTTTTTTTTTGTCGAAAACGGCCGTTTTTCCTCGCGTTGTGTTCACGGTACCACCGGAGACTTGCGCTCTCTTTGCGTTGTATTTATATTCCTCAAATAAACAGCGCTAGTATTCACTGTTTTCTCGAGTACATGCCGTCCTCTCTGTCCCTCCATCCACCCGCCAGTCAGTCAATCATTTCTGCAGCCCTCCAGCCTCTGAAGTTGGCCGAGCGGCAGGTCATCTTATTGGACTCACTCGTGTGTGTGTGCGTGTGTGTCCCCGGTGAATCATTGATGGGATACGAGCGGACTGGTGTAAAAAAAAAAAAAAAAAAACAGAAAGGAGCTGAATATCACCATAAGGTAATAAAAATGAAAGCAGTGGGCGAGGCAGAAGGAAAACACGAGCTGAGGTTGAGAGTCACAGCTAGGATTTGTGACGTGGTTTACAGTATCTGGGCTGGAAAATGAGCGGCGAGCAATAAAAGCATCCACGCTCGATCCGAACCAACACGGATCGTGTTCAGGGACGCCTGGCTGCCATCCAGAGAGATAAGTGGGCTCGGATACATGTGTGCTTCTTTCTGCTCCTTTTGACGAGGACGTGAGGAGGTAGCCAGGACGTGTCATCCTCCAGAGACTCAGTTGTGAATGGACTTAAAGGCTTGAACGCGTCTGAATGAATGAGCAGTTGGCTTTGAGGCTTCATGAAGGAAAGTTTAGTGTTCATTTAAGGGATTTTTATCATCAATGACACTTCAGTTTGTCCTCTGGAATATTCAATCTGAAGCTCTGTTTGGGGATTTATTTTATTATTTTGGTCGAAGCTTGACTGCAGTAACATGGCACTTTATGTAGAAGGTAAGTGGTGATGTTTGAGGTGCATTCCACTCTAATAATCTTAGATGTACAGGTAAATACAACAGTGGATGTAAAGGACCATACCTGTCAATCAGTTTCTTAGTGAACTACATTTTCTAATCTGTTAGCGTGAAATGGCCTCTGATCATTTCAGCACCCTGTTTAAATCAAATGACTAGAGAACAGTTAATCGAGTAAGTCAGTTAGTTGTCATCTATTAAATTAAGTTAATCAACTGTTTTGTCAATCGATTAACTCTTTGTTTCCAGCTTCTGAAGTGTGAATATTTTCTGCTTTCTTTCCTGTTTGAGTTGTGGACAAAATGAGAGATTTGAGCACATCATCTCCGGCTTTTTTAACCATTTTCGGACATTTTATTGCGCAGAACACCTTGTTTAAGTTGAACTTTATTATCATGTTTATGTATTCTCGATTAAGTTGATTAATTGAGAAAACACTGACAGTTAAATCATCTTTAGTGACAGAGACGTATGCCTCAAACAGAAGGTTTATATAGCACCTTTTACAGACACCAGTCACAAAGTGTTTCACAGCTAAACAAAGTAAAAATAGAATAAAAACACAAATAGATAACAAATCAGAATGAAATACCACATAAAGCACAGAATATAACAATATTCTACACAAACACCTGCCTGAAAAGGGAACGTTTTTACTGCTTTGCGTCACGGACAGACTGATCATTCAGATGTGACAGCTACACTTAGTTTCACTTCTTTCATGTTATTATTTACATTTTCCTTGCCAACTAATGCATTAGAGTGTACACAGCACTCGTGTACATGAACATACATGAGCACAATTCCCACGTTGGACCTGGCTGATTATATTTCCTTATTAGTGACTGACTCACATGGTAAATGGTTAATAGACTTGCATTTCTATAGTCCTTTTCCAGTCCGCTGAACGCTCAAATCGCTTTACAACACATTCACCCATTCAAACACACTTTCATACACTGGTAGCAGAGGCTGCTCATCAGGAGCAATTTGGGGTTCAGTATCTTGCCCAAGGACACGTCAACATGCAGCCGGGGATTTGAACCAGTGACCAGTTCCACAACTGATTGAAGTAATGCACAGAGTGGAGTTCTGGTAAAAGATATCAAGTGTATTCACTTGTTGAAGTTTACTCCTCTGGTGTGTCATTAATCAGCTTCACCTCAGTATTTTTGTCTCTACATTTCCTGTTACATGGCCTTTCTGTCCTGTCTAATAAGCAGCCAGTCAGCCAGTACCTTTGCCTCTGCTGCCATGAATACAGCATTCAGCACTCTTGACAAACACTAACTGCCAGTCAGTGTGCCGATGACAGCTCATTTGTGGACACAGTTCCAGATTATAGTCAAAGTTATTTGTTGCTTTTATGTCTTAAGGACCTCTCTGGTCAATTCTGCTTGGAAAGATAAGATGATTTGCTTTGTCAAGCAACTGACTGACAATCATTTGGATAAGTAGTTAATCATTCTTCTTTGGAACAGAGGCTGATAAGGTTGTTTTACAATCTCATGATAAACTTATTCTTCCAAATGACATCATTGCACTGAAACAGTAAACCTCACTGAGAATTTAACCCCAAGCATATATGAGAGCTTTCATGTCAGTGAGTATCGGACAACATATACATCGATACTTATATTTCTGTGATAGGCAGAGATGAAATGTAACCAAGTACATTTACTCAAGTACTGTTCTTGAGGACAATTTTCAGGCACTTGTACTTTACTTGAATTTTCCCATTTTCAGCCATTTTATAATTCCACTCCACTACATTTTGAGGCAATAATTTTAGCTTCCACAATCACTGACACTGTGATGGGCATTTGTCGGAACGTCAGTGTGTTAACTAAAAACACACAAAAAAACACTTCATTAATGAAAGCAGTTTAACAATCAAGCAAATGATTAATGGATACAGCTTAAATGCCATCGTTAACCTGTTTATTATGGAACATCTCGTCACATCAGTTGGCTTGCCGACGTTTTTTATATGCCCTTCATCACGAACTGTGACAGGAAAGTATCATAAAACCTGAGGATATTACTGTACATTAACAACATGTTTGACCAGAGATTTTGAAACGCTGATATACTGTAAATCCATCCTATTTCCTTCTCTTGTCACATTCGACCAGAAAGCTGTATTTCCTGTTGTTGTATTTTATCTGTGAGCCAGATACAGTGAAGGTCACCCTGTTTAGCTCACTGTGCTACTCTGCTAACCAATGAGAAGATTGCTGATAGACAGACTGACTTTAAGCATTTTAGATCTCACCAAACCGAATTTACTGCATAGCACGGAGACCCAAACAGGGCCAAAAGGTTAATTTGGTCGCATTTAGTGTATCACACCCCAGAAGCATGATATGATTGACAACTTGATTAGTCCTCTTAGATGAATGCGTGTCACAGGTTGTTCTTTGTCAGCAGTAAAATAGTTTGGCCCAAGGTGCTCGTGCAAGGTGACATTAAGAATAATGAGGCTCAGAGAATTATCTTGTTTACAGATATAATTGCACTTCTTTAGTGTAATTGGTTGCGTTTGCACAGCTGTGGTGTTAACAACGGAGCTGTGAAATGTCTGTTTTCACTTGCTTTAGTTTGTCTGATAGCTCTTATGATACCGAATATTAATAATTAATGCTTCTGGTATAAACATATTTATTGGTTAAAGCTATTTGGGGTTCCATTTTTTGATTAATTGCTTGGTCCATAAAATATGAGCAGACAATGAAAAGCTGAATGCTGGTCTGGTTTTTGACCACAATATGAAATCATCATTTGTCTTGCTCTGTCCATTCAAAAGTCCAAAAACCCCCCCAAAATATTACATTTTTAATCACATTAGACCAGGGAAAGTAGCAAAAATAAACATTTTTGCTTGAAAAATTAATCGATCTTTAAATAGTTGCCAATAATTTTTTTGTTGATGGACTCTTTACAGCTTTATTGAATGATTATAGGAATCCTTGTGTTTGATTGTGAAGAAATTTAGAAATAAACAAACAGACAAGTACTAAAACCTTTTGGAGGAGCCACTCAACTTGCCGAATTTAGGGAGTCGACTTGGCTTTACCAAGAAACAATAACGTGGGACTTGCTTGAGACTTGGACCATTTAGCTTGAGTTACATGTCTGGTTTGAGTAAATGAAAGGAGCGGAGTTGGAGACAGGAATCATCCTGACGATCCAGGATATGTAGGAATTCAAATATGTCACAACATTTAAAAACCACGTCCCCCATCTTCCCCCCATCTCACCCCGCCCAGGTCTGAGCAAAGGAGTGGCCAAAAAAGGGATGGCTCAGTTCCAGGAAATGATGCGGCAGCAGCTGGAGAGTTCCATGCACACGGAGCTGGAGAAACTTCTGGGCACCTCCACAGGCGCTGAGAAAGAGGTACAGTCATACAAACTCTCCGTCTCCCTCCCTCTGTTTCTCCTCGACCATCTGGATGTGATTACAGGGTGGTTGGGTCACTCACGAACACTGAGGAAACACAATAGTGACACATACCGTGGTACGGTGCCAACGAGGGTTCCACCTACATAATGCAGACGCAGACATACGTAAAAGTATACGTCACCAAATTGCAGTATAGGCGAGGCTTTTAAGCAAACATTCATCTGTTTAATCAGCCTATGTCATGATAAAGTGCGTCATTAGAGAGTCCAACTGAGACCCGGAAGATTTGTTCTATTGGCCCAAAATATTATCTGGTTTTGGGAGTGGACACATCTCAGCCCACAGCAGCGAATTAATCAGAAATGAGTAAACGGTCTCCCAAATAGAAGCAAAAAGCCAGACAGAACATCATTTTATCCGTCTCCTTTAGTTTGTGTACACACTCACACACAGTACAAACACACAGGGATTGGCAGTTGCCTCTTTCAGATATGAACCAGGCACTCTCAAACTTCCAGGAATCACAAAAGATGAAACGATGCTCAGAAAATAAAAAGTCAGTCGGTCAATACGGGTGTGTCCGGTTACTTCATACACAGTCTCACTGACTAAAAGTTGTTCACAGAGAAGCTGCTGTACTTGCAATAAGCACCAATAGTTATGCAAGCAAGTAAAGCACATACACATACATACTGAGCTGTAGAGCACAAACACTCTTTTAGTTACAAACTGGGTAGGTCTCCAGTGTAAATAGATGCCAAAGTGAATGTGAAGCAGACCACTCACCACTTAGACCAGACCACGTATTTGTTTTGCTTAACCCCAAGGACTAGAGAGGCGAAGTCATGTCCCTTCCAGTGGACCATCATGGGGCACTAATTTCAGAAAATATATGTATAATGATAGTGAAAGGTTAGAGAGAAATATATTTTTTATCCTGTTTGAATTGTCCCATGAATTACACATACAATGTTTGTACATTTTCTACTCGAGAAGTCGAATCCTGTCATAAAACTAATGAAATATGAGACTGTGAATATACGTAATGAGAAAGACTGAACAGCCAACAGTGACAACGCCTTTTTGAATGCTCACCAGAACCCATAAATGAAACCTTGTAGAGCCGGTCTCATACACTAACTATTTTGTCAATATGGCCAGACTTTGTTAAAACTTCTTCTGTACTGAGCTGACAGCCATGTTGTAGTTCACTGAATGGTTTCACACAAAACTAAATGGTAATTATGACAACTTTGAAAGATAATTGTAGCAAAGTAGAAAAGTAAAGGAAGTCAAATTGGCAAACATTGTATGTGTGATTCGTGGCCCCCAAATACCTCTGATAGCCGCTCTGTATAGATTCACTTCTGTTTGTAATACACATTTTAGATACATTATGTTCATTCCCCAAGACCTTAAAACAGCATTTTAAATGTCTTTATCATTAACCTATCTTCTTCTTGTCACTGATATTAAAACTAAACAGGTATAAAGCCAGAAAAGGCTTCACTGGCCACTGACCAAACATCTGTCAGAAAACTTTTATATTCTACTCATACAAATGTTCTGATCTTTTTTAAAACTTAAGGTTAATACACATAAACCCAGCTATCATTATCAATGTATAACTCCTGTAGCGTAGAGATGAAGTGGTAAGATTCTGCTAGTAGCTTCAGTAAATGTCACAGAAAAACTATTACTTGAATGACGATGATCAAAGTTATAATTGCTGATGAAACAAGTAATGCTTGTTCAGCAGTGTCACATTTTGCTTCGTACATTCAATTGTCACTTGTCACTCAGTAAACATGCTGGACAGGTTTAACCTCTAATTGCACATAACTGAACACACAGTCAACATTTGAGGCTTTCTGCTGACTGATTCCTCCTTTATCACAATCTATTAGTGAAGCAATACAAGTTTCATTTCCTCGATAACCAGCTCTGTTATAAGGAAGTTTGGGTGAGTCGTAATAAAGTAAAAGGAATATAAAATAAGAGCCAAGAAGGATCAGAGTCAGATTTTTCCCAACTGTACAATTGAAATCTGCAGTGGGATCAATGATGGCAAAAAATCTTTATAATGTATCTGAGTTTTAAAAAAGACTTCTGCGAAAGCTGAGCAGTTTTTTTTTTCAGGAAGTTTGTTTGGCTGCCTTCCGTTAGAGAAAGTTGGTAGATAATTGGTCCACTTTGAGAAGCAATTACCACATTTTTCCTTCACATTATCTGGACAAGTGAATTAGGACTGAAGTCGAGGCAGAATAAAGGTTCAAACAAAGTTCTTTTGTTTTTCAGGTCTCCAGGAAAGACTTTGAGGGCTTCACGAATCTTTTCCACAGATTTCTGCAGGTGAAGGGTCCGTCAGTGGAGTGGGTCAAGATACAAAGACCTCCGGAGGACTCGGTAAGTCTTGTTTGTGGATGGTGTTTTGTGTTTCTCTCTGTTTGTAAAATCAATATGGAATGTAAGGATTAAGCCAAGCACACGCACACAAACACACACACACACAAACACACACACAGACACACACAATCTTTTGTGTAGTCTTGTCAGGAGAACTCTAGGCCAGAAGCAATCATAAATACACCAAGAAGTGATTAACATTCAATAAAACGCAGGAATAATTTTCGACCAATGGGCTGCGTTTGTGGAGGCGTGTTGCCAAGGATACATGTGAGATGATGCAACACGATCCAGGAAGTCCAGTTTGAGTCATATGTTTTGAAATCTGAAGGCTTATCAGACGACTTTTACAACTCAGGGAAGTTTCCACTGTGGCAGTCAATATATTCTTGTTTTTAATGATTACAAGATTACAAGACACTGTTCGGATCACAAATTGATCTACCTGTAATCTGTGCCATCATGTGTCTGTCTGATCAACGCAGGGTGTTTTCCTCAAGGCTGAATTTACATGTTTTTGTGGGATTTTATGCAGGAGCCCACTGCATCTTACATTGTCGTTGATGTGGAGGCTGCACTTTGCCGGTCGTTTGTTTTTGAGCTATAGAGAATTTCTAATTACTTGAATTATTCTTACATACATTTAAACCAATCATCAGTCCACACAATCAGATACAAGCTTTTATTTGAACATGTCACTTCTGTCTTGTCTTGTCCTCGGTGGCTGCTGATGTGACGCACTGAGCAGGTTCAAAATCTAAATGAAAGCATTCATATGTTAGTGGCGTGTTTTTAGTCATACACTCAGGTGATCACACTCCTGTCCCAGTACCCGTCAGTCATCATGACAGGCTGTCATGAAGCAGCTTTGATTAATAATCCAACTTGGATTATTGTTGAACATATGCTCAACAAAAGTCTTACAGCTAGTCTAAATGGAAGTTGTTTCTCCTTTATTTCCATTGATGAAACACCAGAAAGTCTTGAGCTCCTCGAGTTCATTTGTCTGCTATTTTAACCATCGTGTCAGCCTCAGGGCATTAGTTACCTTCTACCACCTTAGTAATTATAAGTTTTACATAAGGGAGGGGTGTTATGTAAGAGGATGTGTTTTATTTTTTTCAAATAATGGCTCCTTCCATTCCCATTGAAAGTCATCTTTTTTTCATTAAGGCCCATCGATTGCCTGACTCTTGTTTCTGGGATTGACTCAGGCAAACAACACTGTAAATCATTCCTCTGCTTTATGTTGAACTTTACAGTAAACCAGTCAGGCGGTCCATTGTAAAATATAATCTTCGAGTCTTTTGGGATGAGTGCAAACTAGAATCTACTAAAATGTGGGCAGAAGGGTGTGAACTTTTTATCCCACTCATCAGGGTGTAAAATGGCGGATTAACTGATACCTGAGTAGAGTCAGTATCACCTTTGAATCCATTAACGAAACAGAAGCAAGAGGTGTATCACATCACAAAACGCCAGTTCAGCCACCTCTGGGCCCGGAGGAAGAGCTTGGAATTACACCCCCACCAAGTATAACAAAGCGTATAAATATTTAGGTATTTTTTTTCCATCAGCGCTATGAGGTCATTTCCAGTCAACATGTGTGTAACTCGAGACAGGACACAGCAGTTGTTGAAGTCCAATTCTCCTTTGATTTTTTAAAAGACACTCATTTCAGTGTTACAGCAGCTTCTTGAAAGGGGAGTTTGAATGGCTGAGTTGCATGATAGATGGAACAGTGTGTCCCTGATGTCCTATTTGTTTGGACAAAGTATGTGTAAGACACAAATCAATCAGAACAGCAGGAACACTGGAGCCACCTATGATGATGAAAGGTGCTCTGTGCGTTTCAGGAGTCTGGCACGCTGCAGTTTCATCGCTATTTCCAACATCCACAGCCACAGAGAGATGGTTTGCGCTACAATAAATTCAGATTAATCAGGTTAAAATGAAGATTATTATGGCACGAGACACTTGACAAATGAGTTCTGGAACAGTGATCAGACCTGGAATGTGATATTAATGTTTTGTGTACCAAGGGCTGAATGGATTGCAGCAGCTAATAGCGACATGAATCACCCCCGTCTAAAGGTCAGATTCACAGAAGATATTGCATTAATAATATATCAGTTCCAACACGACCATAAAGTTTGACATCTGATTGCAATTAACCATGTGGTAAAGCTCAGCAGACACACTGTCGACAGAAACAGAGAGGAGAACGCCAACAACAAGACTTGTTTCTGTTTATGAGTAACCTCACCTGTCACCTGTGTGTCTGCTGGTGCGCCAAATTGATAGAAACTGTTCTGAAACTCAACTGTGCACAATTGGCTGATGGTTCAACTGCCTCCTCTGGCGTTACAGTCTCGTATAACATCAATGAGGTTCATAGAAAGGGGGATATTTTGTGCCAAATCAATGCATATACACCATATTTTGTGAATTTGGTCCTGCAGTGTACCACCTGCATCACGATGTTAGCAAAATTCCTTTGAGATATCTGCTGCTGTGAGTTTTAGGTTAACTGACCTCACTTGACTCTGTAGATCATACAATGAGTATTCACTATCACCCTGGCAGTGAAATAGAAGAACTACAGTGGTCTAAGTTTCCTTTTGATGGTGCTGTGGGTCGGTCCTGTGCGGAGTCAATCAAAGTGCCAAGTCAGCAGTATTTCTTTGAGTTAGCTGCTCAGGATTTCCTTGTTCTCCTTTACTGATGAAGCACATTTTGTAGGTCTCTCTCACACAACAACGGATTCAGTGTGCAAAGATAAGTGCAAACCTATCTTATTCGGTTTGATCTCAGGGGAGGATCTTTGAAGTCTGAACACAGTGTTTTGTGTCAGTCAAAGTGTTGAGCAAACAGAGGCAGCACTTGAGAGTAGCCACTGAGTAAATTGAGCGGCAGAAGTACAAGAGTCAGAGTGTTTGGTTTGTTGGTGTAGATCGCATTCATGACCTTGAGAAAGTTCGTAGTTTAACTGTGACTCAGTTTTCAACTCAGCTAAACAAACTAGTGTTTACTGGAAAGCAATGAATCCTTAATTAAATGATTAAGAAACTACTTACTTGGAGAAAAAATAGTCGCATCTACAGACACAAAGAAATCCACTGTTCTTGATCATGGTTTACTTTCTCACTACAGTGGTCTCTTTGTTAAAAAACGGGTTCATTCTTGATGTATTTTTTATTTTGTTGTGATGGAGACAGTATGACTCACAAGAGAACTGAGAGCACTGCAGCTGTGAATGGTTAGATCTGATTATACTCAGGCAAAACAACATGTTCTTACCTTAAAGAGAAATGTGTAAATATATGAATTTCAGCTAGAATGACCCTTCTAGAGTGAGTCTTGATGATTGTTAAACACCTGGATATGTCACCACAAACATGGCTAGTCATGTCCTGACTGTGTATATCAGCGTGGTGTTAAACTTTGTTATTGGACGGTTATTTTCGTGCAGCATAGATGTGACGCACATTGTTTTAATTGTAGTCAGATTCTACACCAGCTTGCATGAATTTGTTTCAGTGTCCCATGATTAAATACCCTGACAACAAACTCTGTCAGGGATGTAAAATGATTTTCATATGTGACACATTGTTTCTATCATTAGATGCAAATGTGACACAAGTTCACATATGAAAACTATCATGTCTCTGCAGGCATTTTCACAAGGACTTTTAGAGGAGAAGTGCAGTTTCTGAAGCTTTTCAGGTCTGCTAAGATCAAACTCTGAAGTGAATGAGTGAATATGAAAGTGACCTGAGTGATTCAGATTGTTGTGTTAATCAGGCAGCAGCTCTACTAAATGTAAATGTGCTAGTAACTGACTAAAACAGTGTTTCTCAACCTTTGTGACTTGTCCCCACTTGTGGGAGTACACAGGTGTGCTCAGGGAAGGAAACCTGAATTTCCTGCAGTTTTGCTCAGTCGGCCACTCAGCCAAATCCAACAGGATTCGTTGGAATCAATAGGATCTTGCTGCCTCCTGTTTCCTCCGGTTTCATGCCAGAGATGTTGCTGTCTGGCATTTGTTGGCCGCGTTTGCTTCTGTCTCACTGAACATCGACAAAACTTCCTCAGTTGTTCGCCCTTTACTGCACTCTTAAACTGCACACACACAAACACAAAGCCCGATCTGTCTTTCCCTCTTCAGTCTGTAGCAAGTGAAGAGTAACCGCATCGCCGCCCCCCCGATCTGGAGCCGCCTCATTTATTTTTACGAAGCTGGAGAGAGAGATGGAGAAGATTAAAGATGGAGAGAGCAGCAGGCAAAGATGAATGGATTGCGAGAAGAGGCTTTACAGTGAAATTGAGAGTTACATAAAGAGAGACAGAGGCAGAGAGAAGATTAGAGGTTTGGAGGGGAAAAGTGGCGAGACAAGTATTGAAACAGGGCACATTAAGTGAAATAGAAAATGACAGTGACACACAGTAATGAGATGAGGAAATAGGCTGAGAGTGTTTGTGTGTGAGATGAAGGAAAGAGGGTAAAGATGCATCATTTGGCAGCATCCTATTCCTGTGAGTGAGAGTAAAGGAAACAGGAGAAAGGAGAGTAAAGATTTTTTTTTTTTCAACAACTTCTGCCAACAACAGCCAGTGGAATCAAAATCTCCCCAAACCGAATTCATTATTCAGTAGCTTTTTACTCTTGACACAAATTGCCCACTCACTACTGCGACTAGAGAAGATGACAGGCTGACCTGCCGCAGCAATAATTAATTGGTATATTTTGGGCGTTTTTAAAGCAGTGCGGAATGAGTGATGAGTGGTGAAGTGGACAATTTTTTCTTTCTTTTCTCACCGGATAATATCACAGCATAAATTTGAAAAAAAACAACAACAAACATTAAGTTGCAACATAAAGAAATTTGTTTCACAAAGTTTCACATTTCTTTGACATCATGAATTTTATTTATTTACAACTCAACATGGAAAGCTTTTTTTCCGCAATTTGACATGTTGAGATTGTTTTAGTTTGCAAACATGATAAATTGCAGACAAAGGCAGGCAGGAAGTCACAACGTGGAGAGAGGATTAATGATGAGCTACAAAATCTAAAATCCAAAACGCAAACAACAAAAGGCAAGCAAAGCAAAGTCCAAGGACAAAGCTAAAGAGAACTGAAGACAAACTTGTAGCCACAGACAACAAAGCAGGAACACAGAGGACACACAGCGACACAAGGGCTAATGAAAAAATGAAACATAGAAAAAAGGACGGGAAGAGGATGAAGACAGGAAGAGGAAAGCCACAACAAGACACATGAGGATGAATCTTCAAAATAAACAGGAAAACCAAAAACCCAAAACATGACAGAGATCAACTTATGCTGCAGCGCTGCGACTATTTTTCCCATTTAATCGATTACCTCAAAAAGTGTCAGGAAATAGTGAAAAATATCCATCATAACATCCCTCCCTCTTTAGAAAGATACTCAGTTTACTATCACATACTGGTTGTTCATTAGCTGGTCTGAGGTCAGGTGACTGAACCTGCCAGTCAAGAACCTCCCACTGCTGGTTCTTAAGAAGTCGTTTATGGGCTCATCATCAGGATCAGTAAACAATCTAAATAAACTTCCTGGTTAAATAAAGGTTAAATAAAATAGAATAAACTTAAGTAACTTGAAGCCATTATTATGAAAAACACTTTACATAATATCATACAGTAGATTGGTTTCATTTCCCTTAAGGGAAAATCAAACTGAATCTCAAAATATTTAGCTATGCAATCATCTTAATGATGACAGGAATGTTGATCTTTACCACAGTGTGTGTGTGTGTGTGTGTGTGTGTGTGTGTGTGTGTGTGTGTGTGTGTGTGTGTGTGTGTGACACAAATTCAGAAGGAGCTCTGGCCTTTCTGCTCTGAAAATTACAGGTTAGACTTCATTTCTTTCCTGTAGTAACCTGAGAGACTTTAATGTTGTAAATGTTTCTCCAGCAGGATACTGCTCATGTTACCTACAGTTAGACCTCCCCTGCAGCCACTGAGATTTGCATAATACTGTCCTGGTACTTGACGTCTTAGTAAAGGTGACGTATGTGCTGGTGAAGCAACAGACTGCAGCTATGCTCAGTTCAGCCCGCCCAATCATGAACTCCTCACAGCAGTTTGGGATTTGGTTGGAAATGGTTCAAGGTCAGTCAGCCTTTTGCTTTTTGACATTAGCCCTCTTATTGTCAGTTAACTCACACGTACATTACAAATGTTTAAAAGGTCCTGAACTGGATGGGAAGGCATCACATGTGGCATTGGCCCGATTGATCAGTTGATTAAATGTTCTGTAGATCGTTAGACAACAGTGAAAAATATAATCACAGGCACAAGATGACGCCTTCAAGTGTCTGGTGTTTTCCAAGCAGCAGTCTGAAACCAAGAAATACTCGAGTTGCCACGACCAAGACAGGCACTGAATTCTTACTTGTCGGAACCTGGAGCCAAATGTTTGCCATTTTTGCTCAAAAAGTTATTCTTTTGAAGCAGAAATGGTTGCCACAAAAGTTGCAAATCAATCATCTTTTGATCGATTAATCTTTGCAGCTCTCAATAAGGCAAAATATTCGTAAGGACACATATCAAACTGTGCTTTGGCTACAGACTACCGAGGCTATGGAAAAGTGAGACGACAGAAACACTAATAAGAAAGATGAAATGCACGAAACGCAGAATCCTTCATGTTAAATGTTGAATAGGGACAAAGAATACAACAGCTCCGGGTTGCCGCTTGCTGTTTTGGTTCATTTTGAATGAGTACACACGCAGGCTTACATCGGCTGTTACCATAGCAACCAATGTAGATAGGGGTACAATGCCTTAGTATGTAAATCTGACCTGATCAGCAACAATGAGGCCAGAGATGCAGTCATATGTGTCCCACTGTTAAACAGACATAGAGCGACAATATGATACAACAAGTTTGTGATTATAGAAAGTATTTGTTCCTAGCTGAAGTTCTAATTGTTGAAAAATAATGTATATTAATGAATAACACTTCTATCTTTAAATCAGTTCATAATAACAGCGTAATTGGGTCGTAAACAATCTATATTATGTTTTTAAACTGTTTGTAATGATTAATGAGGGCTCAAGTTGTAAGTCTGCGTCAGTGTGTGTGTCTGTGGTTAAGAAGAGATGAGATGAGGTATGGACAACTTTCCGTGTTGTGATGCTGCGTCAGAGACAATAATGCCGTGGTTTTGTTGTTAAAAAGCGCATATGAATGAGGGAGAGGGAATGGAAAAATACAAATGTGGAGAAATATTTAGTGGAAAAAAACGCACCAATGTCACACAGTGACAGTTTCGTCTGAAGTGGGCTCTCACCATAAGAGTGGGCAGTTTGTTGATTCGACCACAGGAGAAACTTGATGGTCTTAGTTGGGAAAGTATGTGCATCTGCGTCTGAAGTCTGCCAAAAGGAGTTGGAAAATATTGGCGTATCGGATACTGGCAAATATCCAGCGTCATGCATCCCTATTAGGAAGTAATGTACTGACTTTCTAACAACTGTAGCTGAGTCAACAACACGTCTGTGCTTCGACTGCACTTCAGGGATAACAGTGGAGTTTGACTCCGGTCACACGGACTTCTTCCTTCCTCCACTGCTGCTGATCAAACATGTTTTGCAAACTGCGTTTTACTTTATACCATTTTGAATCCTTCTGGCATGTATTTATGTCAGTCCAAAACTATAATCCACCGTGTGGCTTCCTCTGCTCTGGATTAAATGTCCTCTGAGTCTTCTAGGTGTTCCCTCCTTCAGCTGACAGCAGAGAAAACATGTTTCCGCAGTTTGCACTAGAACTGATACAGAGGTGGTTTTTATCCAGCAGTCTGGTTAAAGAGGTGTTTCCTGCAGGCGGGAGTTAGTGTAACTTGTAGCTGGCAGCACACACATACGCACATGCACAGGAGGATAGAGAAAAAAAATAGCCTCCATCTGTTTTGCCCAGAAAGGGGAAATGAACATCTGTGAGTGGAAGCCGTTTAACTCCAGGGGTACAGGGCTAGGATGGGGATCCCAGCTGAAACACATTTTACTCAGTATACACACAAACACACACACACAAACACCAAAAACCTCTCTCTGACCCCTGAATTTCTTGCAGTCTTTTTACTGTAGAGGTATTTTTGAGAAGAACATTTTTAAGGAACAGTTCACCCAAAATGAGTTCCCTAGTCCGCAAAACATTTCTGCAGCGTCACAGGAAAACAGCATGGCATTGAAAAACTAAAATGGCTCCATACAGTTTGACTAGCGTAGTCCAAGTTTCCAGAAGACCTGAGATCCCAAACTGGTTTAAAAAGATCTTGTTACACCTGTCATAACCTGAAATCTTAAGTTAAGCTGCTAAGCTAAAAGCGCTTGCAGCTCGACCGCAAGTCAAGGGTGTAAATATTGTGTTTTCAGATCAATTTTGGCCCTTGCGGCTTCTGGAGACTTGGATTATGCCAGAAAAGTTGCAAGGAGCCATTTTATTGTATTTTTTTCTGTTGTTTTTTAATGTTTTAAAACAAGTCTCCATCTGCTTCAGTTGTTTAGGCGAATGCTGTAACGTTGTTTTGCTGTGAAGCCCCAGAAATAGTTTGTCGACTACAAAACTTCAACCAACTTTCCATCGACGTGCATCTGAGTCAATAGTGACTTAATTTTGCATTTCTGGTAGAACTTGTTCTTTAATATCTGTCTGTATTTCTCCTGAAAGTCAGCAAACATATTTTGCAGCTCTCGACCATGAAACATCTTCTGTCCTCAGTTTTGATACTGTCTCATTCGTGTGAAGGACAGAGAGGGAGTGGTAGCTGTGATGAGGATGTCTGTTGTATTTGCGACCACAGTCTCTGCGTGGTGTGAAGTGAGGGGGTGAGGAGTCGCTGTAGACGGGGGAGGGGTTAAATACCAGAGGAGAGACCGTCTGTTTCTATCAGAAGGTCTGCTGCTTGTCCGCTGTCACTGATATGTGACTGTGCTTTTCATCAGGGTCTTTTTATTACCACACACACATTCTTCACACCCCACGTACACCTTTAAGAATCACTGAGACATTTATTTGATTTTAAGAATCCAGGCAAACTCGCACAGAGCTCGATTAAGACGGTCACTCACTTCCTAACAACAAAAAGCTGCCGTAACATCTGGTTAGCATTTGCTGTCCTTGAGTGCTGCTCACAGTTTTTAACTGGATGAGGGAAAGCATTGTGTTTCGGTTTAAAAATGTTCTAGCTGCTGTTTTACTTTTAGATTGAAAACGACATAACGGTGAATCTATAAATCCCTGGTTCAGGTTTTATTGTTTTGACGAACACGCAGTCTTTCATGTCTTCTCTTGACTCTTTCTTGCTCTGTGGGAGAGAATGAAACAGTCAATACCTGATGTGTGAATACGCTGACGAAAAAGCTGTAAGATCGATCCTGTGATGTGGCTCCACACACACACACACACACACACACACACACACACACACACACACACACACACACACAAGCACATACATTATCGTACACAAGTGCATTTTGCTGCCTCGACAACAGAAGTGCTGAAACTACACTTGAAACCGGCTGCGAAGTGCATTATGTCAGTGTAATTACTATGATCTGCACCATTCATTCAAACAACATGCCTCTAAATGTGATGTGGATGTTTTTTATCTAGCGTTTTCCTTCCTTGGTACAAGAAAGCAATTTTGGCAGCAGAACATGAACAATTTGTGACATTTTCACATCAGCCAGTTCAGCCCATTTCACATTTCTCAGCTGACAAGTAATAAGCTGACATTCAAAGCTATTAGAGTCTCTGCGCTGTATTTCCTGGATGACAACTTTTAGTTTGAAGAAAATAATTAGTTTGAGGTGAGCAGTAAAAATCAGAAGAATCCAAGACAAAGAGACATATTACGACTGCTCATTCACACTCTGTGTGGCTTTTCACGCTGCGTATTTCTTGGCCCGGGATCGACCAGAGGCTGAGAGTTGACCCTGGAATAACTTCACCTGCTTTTCACGCAGACGTTGTTAAACTAAGCTGAGGGCTATACGATTCACACTGCACTTTTACTGGCCCTTATGATTTTAAAAGCCTTTGATGGTGTATACCTGCTGTTTGTCTAACCCTCTCTTTCCCTCTCCTGCAGATCCAGCCCTATGATAAGATCGCTGGTCGAGGCCTGCCGGACAGTGTGGCCGACTGCCTGAACAAACTGGTGGTGGTGAAGCTGAACGGAGGCCTGGGCACCAGCATGGGGTGTAAAGGCCCAAAGAGTTTGATCAGCGTCCGCAACGAGAACACCTTCCTGGACCTCACTGTGCAGCAGATCGAGGTACAGACAGATTTGAGAGCTGAGATTTGAAGAATTTCTTTGTAAGGTGTGATTGCCTTGAAGGTTCCTTGTTCGATAGCTCTAAAATAGACACATTTGGCAGTGAAATGCTGCTAAAGACTTAAATAGATGGACTGCTTGCCATTCAGGAAGAACCTTAACTTTGCCATCAGTTATGTAAGACATTTTTCACTGTTGAGCTTCTTATTGTGGCAGAGATTCTTTATTTTGGTCCTTACACCAGGTTAACATGACAGAAGAGCTTTACATTTTCTGTGAACAGCTGGAAAAATGATCCTGGTTTCTCTTCCATTTTTTACATGCTGATGATGCTGAAGCTATTTAGATTTGCCCAGTGAGCTTATTCCTGTTGAAATGGTTCAAAAGTACAAGATTTTTCACCCACTATTTGAAGCCGTTGATTAAACGTTCCCCTCATGGACTAAATTTCACATTGATTTCCGATACTGGCATCCAACGGATAAATTTGGATGTGGTTTCTCCAAGCAAGAGGACAATAGATTACTATTTGTACATTGTACTCAATTAACACCATTTCCTCGTGAATTTCCTTATAGGAAATGTTTTGCACAATGGAACTATGATTGCTATTGCCTGTTGTTGTTGACCTGTTGTAGTTTATTTGTATTGGAGCACGTGAAGGTGGGTCTGTTGGATTAATCTGCTAATCATCACCATATGTTATTAAAGAAACGCCACATGGCGATCAAGCTGAAGGCGAATCTGATGCAGCAGCATGGATAAACGGTTTAAAGTTTGCTGGTAACAACGTGATTGGTCAGTAGATTAACGGTGGCACAATCTGGTTGGTGAATGAATGAACAGTAAGAGAGTCTTCATGAATGAACTTTCTATCTTGAGTTTTTTGTGATAATGTAAATCTTGTTTTGAGATTGTTTGACATTGTCCAAGAAGCTGAAAAACAGGAAATAGACATTCAAAATACATTTCCTGGGGCTGTAACTTTGTTTTGGGTTTTTTTGCATTAAGAGAAAATGTATTAGTATTTCATAACTTCCTGTTAGCCCGTCAGCCACATTTTGACTAGATCTACTACCACAGGAAATGAGGGGAGAGAGATGACAGGGATATGGCAGATACACTCCAAAGGATGAGGCGTTCACAGTCATAACTTCTCTAAATGCTTTTAGAAATTGAGACAGCTCAGTGTAGAATCAGTCAGACCTGCATGTAGAGTAGAGACAGACGCAGCATGAGATCTGCACTAATTTCATTCAGGCATTTGAGCCAAATTGACTGTTTGTGGATCTGCACTTTGGAGGAAATAATAGATATGTTCAGGCGGCCGTGACACTCAAACTTTCACTTTCTGTTGGTTCTCATCTCAACTTGACCTCGGTCGGTTGTTTGTCTTGCTGTCATGACGCCCTCCTCCTCAGCCTGTAAATCCAACAGTGTATGAAAGCTTTAATTTCACAGTCCATCAGCTTCACCTTTCTTTTGCAAACACAGCCGACAGGACTTATTTCAAAATCACCGTAGCTCATATTTGGCAGAGGGATCGACAGTTAGGTGTTGCTTAACTCAGAGGCGCGGTGTGAAGAGAAGAAGTGGCCCTTTGCCACTCTGGCGCACATGATGCGGCTGTGATGTCAGAATGGGTGGAGCAGGGAAAGAGGAAGTGATGTGTTGTCTGATGTAATGCAAACATCTGCTCTGTGTACCGTCATGTTTTTTCCCCGTGATGTTTGAATAATGTCTCATTCTGCTTCCAGATTGAGTTTTCTGACAATAAATAAAAATGGATTCAGGAGAAAAATGACGGCCATGTCATTCCCTCTATCTGTCTCTCCATCATGCGGCATGCGTATCATCCTCCAGGCACAATCCTTTATTACTTTATGTATCTGAGGTGCCGGGAGAGAGACACATGTTGTTGGTTTTTTTTTTCTGAAGTTCTTTTGAAAAGAGTTCAGTGTGATATCGAGGCTGTGAGTTGTAGTGAAAGAGGATCTGTTGTTGTGCAGGCAGGCAGGTCTGCAGGGTTGGCAGGGAAACAGAGACGGCTGTGTGCTCAGACATGTTTGTGGTAATTTGTTCCTGATCACACATCAAGACACAAAATGGACAATATCAAACATATTTCCTACATCAGCAGCACAACTAATGCTCACACACCTAATTAAATTTGCCGTTAATCACATTCAGTCACGTGTTCAAAAGTTCTGTTCTCAAAGTTTTGAGACGGCCTCGACATAAAGAAGTCTGTCAGACATGATGATGCCAGAAGCCTCGGTGTGTAAGTCGGTTTATTTGGGAGACGTGTGTGTGTTTCATAACGGCCTCACGGGACGCTGCTCTTCCCCCCAGCACACTGCTCTCTGTGTCCATTTTCTGCCCAGGTCTGGTCAGATTACCTCCCGACTGAATCAGCCTATTTAGAAAGAGAGAAAATGGATCCCTCACACACACCAGGTCTGCTGTGTGAGAACGCCCCTCTCAGCCACCACACCGCCTCAATCCACAGTTATTTTGCAGCATTTCTGTGTGTAAAAAGGCCGGTACAGTCGCACTTAGAGCGGACGATTGGAAACAACTCTGACTGGAATGGCGCCACCTGGCTGCAGAAGGTTTACTGATTTCACCTGAGTGCCTCTCTTGTGGCTGCGTCTGCAAAGTTATGCAAGTTGAATTAAGCAAGTAAAACGGCATTCAGTTCAAAGGTGGTTCTTTCAGTCTCGTAAATCTGAAGTCAGGGTGTCTTAAAGGCACAGGACATCTTTTAGGATCGTCTGCCTATATTAGAATACTTCTGGTAATACATATTAATTAATTAATTTGTAGTTAATTAAACTTAAGCTAATAGTTACTAGACTGCTAATAATTAATTAAATGCTTTACAAGCCATTTATCAAGCAGTTGTAAAGGTTTATAAACATCATTTGCAACTTTCTAATGGCTATCCGAATACATAGAAATGGTTTATAAAGCAATTCATTGTTTGTTAACAGTTAAACACCTTTTAACTAATTTGTATTTAACTAGAAATTTGTCATTCATGAGCAAACAAAAAAACAAAAGCAGATCAACACAGTGAAGGACATTAAATTCTTGTTTTTATAAAGGAAGATTGGAATTGTAAGGACTAAAGGGTTCTATGCAATTTAAACTAACCCACAGTGGGTGATTTTCAGACTGTTTTTTGTATTTTAGTCAACATATTTTAGAGCTGATTAGTCAATTATTCGATAAGTTGATAGAAAGTGAATCAGTAACAATTTTGATAATCAGTTGCTGGATTATTTTAAGTAAAAATGGCAAAATAATTCAAAAGTTGTGGTTCACAATTGAGAATATTTTCTGGTATCTTTAGTTTTCTATTGTAGCAAACCAACTCCACAGACATGGACACGTTTCTTTAGATTCACTTTTATGTTTTATGATGTGACAGCACTGTGATTATGGTCCGGTCAGCGTTGGGCACAAAAAGCACTAAGTTAGTGTTGGGAAAACATCATGTTTTGGCAGGAAATGTCCTGAGGTCTTGTTAAAAACACCCGGTTCTGTCACCACAAACACAGCCGGAAATTGTCCCTAAAAACCCTCCAGTAGTGTCTCAACCCACATACCCTCTCTTCATTTCTATTACCACTATCAAAAAAAAGGCAAACATGGCTTAAAAATGCATAACTGTTTGTTTTATTGTATGGCGTTTTGAACTTCTACAGACAGGCATTTAATATTTCCACAGTGCACGATGCTGCGTCTTTAGCACGTCATTATTTGCTCAAAACGCTCAAGTTAGTTTGCTTATCTTCACGGTCATCGTCATCCATCATATCAGCCTCTCCACACACCCACTGTCAACATAATACAAAGAAAGTTATTTAATCCTCTTCCAGGTGGTGTTCCATTACATTTTGTTCTGGGGGAGTGTGTTGACATCCTGAAGATGTATTACAGTTCGGCATAAAGGTATCAGGAAGATGTACATAGTCGCACACTTGTTTAAATATTGCAAATAAATTGTCAGTGTTCAGGTACATGGTGGGGACGGTCCGGCTAACACCCATCCTGGTTCTTTGAAGACGTTTGAGTTTCGACGTTTAAAGTCTAATCATCATCGACTCTTTATTAACTTCCTCACGTCAGCTTCTCCCCACTGAGTCAGATCCTATTTCTCATCTTCCTCCTCCGCTCACTTTAATTTTCTCTTATCTTGGTAAAATAAAAAAAGCTCTCTCCCCAGGTATTCTATTCATCCTGATCACACAATCAAGTCACAGAAATGTTTTCATGACACAATCTCCTGGGCTGTCGTTCTCATTAGCATTCATTACGTCCAGTAGGTGATTTGTTGATTTTTAACAGGGGGGGACGGCCCAATGGGAGACCACCCTGCCCGACACACCTTGTACACCTCCCGAAGGACATAACTGTGACATTTCTAATTCTACAATTCCATTTTATCCAGTTATCTTCTTTCTCTTCCTACTACAATTGTCTTTTTAGAACTGAATTCAAGTATTGAGTAAATACACCTTTGAATTGTAGCAGTGGACTGAGTTTATTCAGGCAGGGTTTTCTAATGTTTGTCACAATACACTCCAAGCAGGGTCATTTTAAGTTACATGACGCACATGACCCCTTTGAATTTTTTTACCATCTAAATTCCTCTGGATGAATGTATTGTACTTGGCCCTATGCCAGTCTGCCACCTGAGCACACTGCATGGAGATGAAGAATGGGAATTGGATGAGTGTGTGAGTGAGTGTGATAGAGAGGACAGCAACACACAAGATGATGTTGTCAGGGCTGAAGTTCACTATAGAAAATTAAGGGCAGAGGTGAGCTCAGGTCTAAGACAAGGACGAGATGAACCAGATAAGGCAGAGCAAAGACTGATTTAATACTCTTTGGCACGGCCATCATTCACGTATGCACCTGAACAGGTTTGGGCTGAACACCATAATCAGTCACTGCATATTTGTCTGTTAGAGGACATAAATAAACCAACAAGACCTGATTTAATTGTTGTCTAATTGTTCCCACAAAAGATCAGAATATTCCCACGTACCATCAGAATGGGGAAATAAAGAGACTGCATCCAAACCGCAGGGCCTCTCCCTGGTCTGATGAAAATTTTCCATCAGCTGGTTTGTAGATTGTCATCAGGGATTATTAACGACTTTAACAGCATCTTTATCCATTTAATGACGCTAACGCTACAGCACAGCAAGCTAGGAACACCAGTCACGCTTTCATAACAGAGAAACCGAGACATTTGAGTTATTTGTAGGCTGATTTTATCGGCCAATATTAGCCTGTCACAGATATATCGATATCAGTGTATATATTGTCCGATATGAAGACCTTATATTTAAAAACTACAAATACAGAATGGAGAAAGTCACTCCACTCTAGCAGGGTGCGTTTCAACGGAGGATAAAACAGCTGGTGTCAGGAAATGTAACAGCTACCTCACTAATGGTTAAACTATAAACAGACACACTAAAAACACTTACAAAAAGTAACGTTTAGTTTTAGAACATAAATAGCAAACTTACTATTAATATTAAATTGTCAGAAAAAACTTGAACATTACTGAAAATAAACATGTGCATCTGCTACAGGTTTTATTCCGCCCTCCGCCCGGCATCATACCATGAATGTATAAAAGAGAACAAGATTCATAGCGGAAACGTTTCAGAAGCCTTTTGCCTGCCCGACTTTGTTGATCTGGTAATTTTTCATTTTTATACAATCGGGAGTCTGCACAGGGTGTTTTTATTTTGAAAATTGGCCGGATGCTCTATGCCGTTCCTGTGTCTCTGACTTCCTGTTGGCGCGATCTGCTCTGTGCAGCTTGTTGCAGCTTTCGTCAAAAACAATCCAGGCAACCAGAACACAAAGCAGCCGTGCCGTGCTTGACTCCACAATGCGCCGGAGCTGATCGTGGCCACTTGTGATTTGTGACACACTATCTGCTACTAGCAGATGGAGAGTGATGTCAGGTTAACAACAGGATGTTTTTTGGTAATTGTGCTAACAATGGCGACGGCATCCCCCCTCATCCCCCCTCAAATCGCCTACTGATTACGTATCCATATCCATATTACGTATCCATTATTCATGCTGGAATTCAAGGTGTTTTGTTGTTGCATGTCGTGAAAGTCTCTGTAGTGTTGGCTAAGGTCACTCCTTTTACAAAACCACCTGCTGTATCTGACTCTTTAACAGATGATCAGACTGTTTTATATCATTTATATTCTGATACGAAACAAAACAGTCTCTAATCATCTTTAATATATCCACAAAAAGAAGGACAGTACTGTTAACATCAGCGTGTGTTTTTTTTTCCTTAATGTCTTGCAGCACCTTAATAAGACTTACAACACAGACGTGCCCCTGGTACTCATGAACTCCTTCAACACGGATGAAGACACGAATAAGATCCTGCAGAAATACACACACCACCGCGTCAAGATACACACCTTCAACCAGAGCAGGTAGGGGGACATACTAATAGTTTCTTTCTTTTCATCTGTCTTTGACTGGTGCATGTCTTTTCATTTTTATTTACATGTTCGGAATAAACAAAACAGTTATAATAACAAATACTGGGACGGATACTGGGGTTGTTTTTCCGTCGAATTGGATATTAAACTGGAAGAACCATCAATCAGCACCAGTATTGGCAGATATGTCAGGCACTTTTAAGTTAGCAGTATTGAGCCCAGACATATTGACAGAACTCCCTTCGGGTCCGTATTCACTGTCTGAGTAGCCGGTGGACGATCCCCCGCTGCGTGCTGCTCTAAAGCAGGAACAGCTGCATCCGGACAGGAAACGATGTGTAATGTATGGAGAGACCATTAATATTTAACGCCGGGCTGTCTCTAATTTGTCAGTCAGGTGGAAGTTGATTTTTACTTTACTATCAGCCTTGAATTATTTAGTGCACTCGTGTGTTACTTGTGCCAGAAGGAGTGCAGTGCAAAGCAGTTTTGGACGGCAGCGGCGGCGGTCGTGGTGGTCAGAGGCTGTTATCAGCACAGAGGAAGAGGTTGAACAGTGGGAATGTCAACGAGAACAAAGACAAGTGTGTGGTTGAGGGTGTGATTGTCATTCATGAAAGGAATATTAAATTTAAGAGTAAAAAAATCACTTGTCTTTTAACTCTAAACTCAGTGTGATATGATTTAATATACTGACATTAGAAATAAATCCCAGTGATAATCAGTTAATTTTTCCGTGTACCTCGGAAAGAATAACTGTTCCTTCTCAGGCAGAAATGTTGGATCCAAGACAGGAAAAACACTTTTTGTGGACGTTACAAAATGTTCCGAGACTTTGGTCTGAGATGACAAAAAAGTCTATGAGCTCACATCAAAGCCGCTCATCTGAAACATCTTTCCAGGACGGACGGCTGGAATTAAAGCCTCCGTGCTTCCACCGTGCAGCTCCTCTCACCTGACCAGCTCATCCGCGCTCTGAAATATCCTCAAACTGCCAAAAACACAGCCAGCTCCCACTCAGTGCGGTTCCTCTCGACGAGGTTTGCTAACGCGGCCTGACGCAGATCCTTCTTAGAAAGCCTTTGATCAGTTTAATGCAGAAAGCGATGATGTCTTGGACTCTTTGGCTCGTCGCCTCATCTGCCTTCTTACTTGAAAACTTGACTTGGTGACGATGTTGTTTGAAGCCCTGCAGTGATACGGAAGGAAGAAATTCCCATTGCTCTGGCGTGCCACTTTGTTTTTAAGGTTTTAACTCAGATCCGGAGCTTAAAGATTTGTTTTCTCTTTGTGCCGTTTATCTACTTAACATGGACAGTCTGAGATTCACAGCTCTGCAGTGGGCGACTGAGATAAGTGAGTTATTTTTTACTTGCAGTCACAAACAAGAGAAGAAACCTCATACGCGCCACAAGAACAGTGTCAAAACTAAACGACACCTAAATGTGAAATTTAAAGAAAAGACCTGGCTGGAAACCGAAACTAAGGAAGCAGGCAGGGACAAATCTGAGAACTACATGAGTACAAAAATAGAAAAACTAAGTGCACACCAATGAAGTGCTGAAAACACAAGAAGCAAACACAGATGAGACAAATGGAGCAAAACAGACAAACAGCTGAAAGCCGGAAAAAACTGATTAAATACTGTTCACACGGACTGATAATCAGGGACAGGGCAATCAATTGCATAGAACCCTGATCAGGGAGAGACATAAACAGGAAGAAAATCATGACTCGTGAGTGTGAAACCTACAAAATAAAACAGGAATTGACGGAATTACAAACTTTTTTTGGCTTAGATTCAATTTTATAAATGTTCTTAAAACCTTCCTCCATCAGTCTTATTAATTACACCGAATCAAATAATGAAATGTAATGTGAAAGGTGTTGCTTGCTTCTAAGCCAAGCGCAGAAGCTGTTTCATGTCTGTCTTGTTGCACTGCCCCCTAGTGGCCGTCAAATAAATAGATTTAGGTTTGACATGTGGGTTCATTCCCCTCTGGACCCGGATTACAGTCAGCTCTATGACATTCATCAACGTTGAGCTAACGGTTGATGTACTCGAAGCTAAAACCATGACACTGAGTTATCATCCAAAGTGAATTCTTCCTGATTGTATTGTACTTCCTGTCCTTTTGTCCAGGTACCCTCGTATCAACAAAGAGTCCCTCCTCCCCGTGTCCACACACCTCAGCATGAACGGACAAAGCGCAGAAGGTTGGTACCCTCCCGGGCACGGTGACATTTACGCCAGCTTCTACAACTCGGGCCTGTTGGACCAGCTGATCGAGCAGGGCAAGGAGTACATCTTCGTGTCCAACATCGACAACCTGGGAGCCACGGTCGACCTCCACATCCTGCACCACCTGGTCAGCCAGCCCAACGGCAAGCGGTGCGAGTTCATCATGGAGGTGACGGATAAGACGCGCGCTGACGTCAAGGTATGTGGAAGAGGACTTCTTTATGCAGGCATCTGAGGTTCTGGTCTTGTTTCATTAATCGGTTTATACAGAATTATGTAGTTTTCTTTTGTGCAAATGAAACCAAAACGAATCACCATGAAGTAGCATCATTTCTATAAAACTACATGTTATTTTAAAAATTCTCCATTATCTCTGATCATCTGATTTTCAGGGTGGCACGTTGATCCAATACGACGGGAAACTGCGTCTCCTGGAGATCGCCCAGGTCCCCAAGGACCACGTAGACGAGTTCAAATCAGTTTCAAAGTTCAAGATCTTCAACACCAACAACCTCTGGATCTCTCTGGCTGCCATCAAGAGGCTGCAGGAGCAGAAGGCGATGGACCTGGAGATCATAGTCAACCCCAAGGTGAGTGAGGAGCTCACCAAAAAGTACAGTCATGGGGAAATAACTCAACCGGCACAAACACTCCTATTATCATGACAGACAGCAGCAGCTGCACAGTGTCACAAACATGCCAGTAAATAAAGGATTTCCTTCTAAATTAAATGTAAAGACCAAAGAAATATTTCCTGAGATTTGCTTGAACAAGTTTCTCAGAGACGTAACTCAGTCAAATCTGAGCACACAGCTATTTTAAGATTCAGCGGGATTTGTACTTCGAGGGAATATCATAGTCTCTGATGTCCATAATGAGTACACGTCCATTAATCCCCTCTGAAATCATAAAAAAAGGAGCTCTTTTGAACTCCGGAGCTTGCCTGAGAATCATCACATTTTTATGTTTTCTTGAGCATCAAACTAATCTAGTGATAGCTGCGTGTGAAGACATGGACACACTGCACGAAAGAGGCTGCTTTCCAAAAGTTAAAACAAATATAGGCTAAAAAAGCTGAACTAACCCGCAGCTAACTTACTGACTCCATGGCAACAGTATACTTCCTGTTAACATCCACTGATTAAGAGCAAACAGGATGTGTCTAGTACCTCAGTCCCGTTGGCACATTTCTGAGCTCTAATCTTGTTATTTCTCTTCCAATATACTATGAAGCACATCAGAGTGAAATGACTCATAAACGTCCTCGTAATAATCCTTTGTTGGATCATCCATGTACGAGCCTGCAGCCTTGATGGGGCCAATTCAAAGAAGAGCCGCACCAGGATGTCTACAACTGACGCTGAGAATGAAACAGTTCACTTTAGATAACCAGCCAGCAGAGTAAAATCGTCTGTCAGGTTTTAAACACGTCCGTCCTGTCACGTTACAAAGCTGTGAATAGCAGAGCAGAGAGATATCAGCGCAGAGACCACCGCTTCTGAATAAATCATGCCCCGCTAAAAAGAAACCCGAGCATTCCAGGAGGAGACCCATATTTCAGGACCTCTCTGTGTTTCTGTCGTCCCTGCGCGGCTCGATTTTCATTTTGTTGTCACGTGAGGTTCCTGCACACAAAGGAGAGAAAAGGAGCTTCAGACTGATCCAGTTTTCTGGTCACATCTCTGGTGGCTCATCTGGCCTACTTGGACTCCGGTTGAAGCTGTTTGTGTTTAGAGGAATAGTGTTTGTGTCTAAGAGAGACAAAGACGAGCAACTGAACCCGAGTACAACTTTTTTTAGCTGAAAAACAATTGGATGGGGGTTTAGTAGTGTTGTTGATCAGGTGCACAGCTTGACATTTAGTGCAAAGTCTACATATTGTGATATGAATATGTTGAAACCGGGCGATTGCAGATGAATTTTGCTGTTCGCAGACTGCAGAGGAGCGGTTTCCCAACCAGTTGAAATTTTGCCTTGGGTCTGTTTCTCCTGATTGTTCATATGAAGCATTCTTACTCTGTTTTGACTTTTAAGCTGCTCGTAATCACAATATTGGGCTCTGTGTAAACGCAGCTACTGATGCATGGAGTTTGTTTTTAATGAGGCGAAGACGTGTTGAAAGAAATTAAAAGAATAGTGAGGCAGAAAAAATTAAGCCAGCTGAATTAACATGGTGTAAAAGGTTCGATTAAACGCTTAATCAGTTAAATTTTGTCTTTTTTTTTCATTCTGATGAGGATTAGAGTGATTTGTTCGGGCATCGTTTGTCAGGCTCCGTGTTTTCCCTGCACGTGTTTATCCCGCGTTGCCCTCCGAAGCTCTCGGTGATGGAGCGATGCTGTTAAAAGCACTGCAGCAAACAAATGTGACTTGATATGACTTGATGTTATTTTGGTTGTGCTCACACTGTGTTGCTCCTCCACCCCTGTGGAGAAGCGCCGCCTCGGGGTATGCAAAATCTGCAACCGGCGTAATAAATTCACTGCCTCGTTCCTGATTATTGCTTTTCTCGGCCTATAGATGTGATTTTCCAGCCCCTGGCTACAGAGTCACACACCGTGACATAGCGGGTGTTATGTAACTGCCGATAACCGCGCAGAGCAGTGTGGCTTTACATAAGTGTGTGGTCCCATCTAGGTAAGAGTGCAGCACTAAACCTGCACAGTTAGAAACATCCGGGCTCCTCTTAAACAGAACTGCAGCTCTGCACATGTTAAAACGGTGCACTCGTGGTTCTGAGGGGCTCTTAAGATAAAAGCTGAATGTTGCGTAACTCCTGATAGTTATATCTGAGACCCAGATCATTATATTAGAACATGTTGTTATATCACTGTTGTCCTCTGAGACCTTCAGAGTCTAATTTTAGTTTGATGATATTCACCTCTGTAGCTTCGGGAAACACATCACCTCGTAAACTTTAAGACGAATGAGAGTCCACAGCCGTGCAAGCATCGATATGAAGCTTTGCTTTGTGCTTGCATGCTCATGTTTAGCAGTAGAATGTTTCTTATGTTCACCATCTTAGTTTATTCTGCATTCACGTGCTTCTCGGATTATTCCACTTCTCCAGTTGGGTAGTCGTTCTACCGACATGTTGGAACATGGGAGCAACATGGACGCCGAAATGATGTTGTTTTGCATTTTATTGCTCAGAGCGTTTAAACAGCTTGTTCACAGCTGTTTCCAGTATTTTACTGACCAGGAAGAGCAAAGGAAACGATACAGTGATCTACAGTACATGACATAAAAGTTTCTTAGTTTCAACCCAGTGTTTACTTTTCTCTGACTTCCCGGTTTGCTTGAAAGAGCTTTCACCTGAATGTTCCCTGTTAGCCGGCCAACATTTACTAATTACCACTAATGGTGTGTTCACGTGCTGTTGTAATAATCGGAAGTCAGGGAACATTTTGATTCACCAGTTGCTGAGTTGATGTCGACATGGCGGACGAAATAAAACATATTTGTGAAATATATGTCATTGCTCACATGATCCGTTTCCTTTGTCCCCCCCTTGTCGCTCAAATACTGGAAACAGCTCTGAGCGATAGAATGCCAAACATTGTTCATGTTGCTCCCATATTTTGACTTGAAGCACGTAAACATACCGAAGTTGGAAGAACGACTTCCGAACTCTGGAAGCGGGACCTTCCGAGGAGCATTAACACTCGTGCTGACAGCATAAAAGCTGAGGCTGGTGGGAGCGTCATTAATTTTAGGGGGTGCTGCAGCTTCATTGATTTTAAATTTAAGATGAAGTCTGGGCTAAAGTGAACCCAATCATGTACCCATCACACATCAGTGCAGATTCCTAATCTTGATAAATCTGGTCGTTGTTGTTGGGGTTGTGGACGTTGTAGTTCTAAAGTAAATATGTGTCGTCTGTCTCCTCACCAGGGACTACAGATGTAAATATGCTCATGGCTAACACTGGTGCAGCTAAGAATATGTGCACAGTCCCTGTCAGATACACAAATAAATAAAACAGTTTTGCAGGTATTTCTATAACGATTAAGATTCTGATGTTGAAGTCAGTGACTCACTCATTCAAGGACCACGAGTGTGCAGATTTTAATTGCAGTCCTTCAGACAGTACTTGAAATATTTCAGTTGGGTGTGAAGTGGTGAACAGACAGAAAGACTGTGAGACTTTAAAGCCGAAACTTCCTTCTGGTGTAGCTGAAAACTGGATGTCCTAGATGTTTGACGGCTTTAACCGCATGAGCGGACGGATATTTGTGTTCACAGTGAATCACAGATGTTTTAGAACTTCATGCTAAACTATTTGGAAGTTGCTGCAGCGTACACTGTTGTAAAGCAGGTTGCACAGGATTTACAATTGAAGTTGGTCACGAGTTGTCAAACAACACGATTCAGCTTTTTCCTCTAAAATGATTTAAATGTTTAATTTGGAAGCTGACCTCAATATTCAGTTGGATTTTTGCAGAAGGATGGTGTGTGTTTGTTTGGTTTCTTGTGGTTCATCAATGCTGCAAGAGATGGAGATAAAAACCAGAGATCAGGAACTTCCTCTTGATTTTGCACCAGTAATCTCAAACACTTCCTGTTCTGTGTGCTGCTGAAGAGCGAGCAGATAAAAACGTGACAAAGAATCAGTTACTTTTCCACAACGACTCAACATGTCTCCTCTCCTGTCCTTCTTTTTGGTTTATCAGACGCTTGACGGCGGTCAGAACGTCATCCAGCTGGAGACGGCGGTCGGCGCCGCCATCAAATGCTTCGACAACGCTCTGGGCATCAACGTGCCCCGGAGCCGCTTCCTGCCAGTGAAGACCACGTCGGACCTGCTGCTGGTCATGTCCAACCTGTACAGCCTGGACGCCGGCTCGCTCACCATGAGCCCCAAGAGAGAGTTCCCGACAACGCCGCACGTCAAACTGGGCAGCTCCTTCACCAAGGTATTCATAAAAAGACAAAGAGCTTGGGTGTCGTTTTTCTGTTGCTGCCTCGCTCCCCTCATCATTTGCTTTCGCTGTAAAGTCTCTAAATTACCACATTTCCCTCTAAATCCAACTGATTTCCCATTTGGTCCAATTTGGTGGCACAGTGATTTTATTATGGCAGTTATCTGAAACTGGGGGAAACATTTTCAGGATCCTAAATGGTAAACGTCTGTGGCCTCAAAAGTTAATTTCCCAGATGTCAGCATGATGTTATTTGGTATCGCTGAAGGGTTTTTAGTTGTTTTTTTTAAGATCTTCCTCTGGCGTCCATCTGTTTTTAGGTTCAGGAGTACTTGATCCGCTTCGAGAGCATCCCGGACATGCTGGAGCTCGACCACCTCACAGTGTCGGGAGACGTCACCTTTGGGAAGAACGTTTCACTGAAGGTAAACATCTTCTCAGACGAAGTTTTACTGGAAATAAGATGAAAAAAAACACTTACAGGATTTATTCCGGTGTCCACATTGATGGTATGAGATGCTGGAGACACACTGCGGGAAGTAAAAAGGCCACAAACCACCAGTGATGTCTGACCTGCAGCTGTTTTTAGTGTCAGTATTCATTATTTGGTGTGTGAAGAGTCATTCAGGACACAGATTCATCTTTAATAGGTTATAAAAAAAAAGGTTTTCAATTATTTAATCAACTTTGTTTATTTGAGAAATACACGCTGCTGTGTTTTTAAAAAGGGGGTAAAAGAAAAAAATGATGATGATGAATGATGAAGAAGTTGTATAGAATAAACTGAAAAGGCTGTAAACATGAGAGTGAGAGAGCAATGTGTTCAGCTTCTTGTAATGTTGGAGCTTCTAACAGAATATCTGAGGTTTGAAGTTTGTGCTTTTCAGACATCTGCTGTGTTTTTACTGTTTCGTCACGTTCGCCTTCAGTTTTTAGAAGTCGTGTTAAATAACTGCTGGCGAAAACGTTTGCAACACTTCATCATAAATGAAAATATAAAGGATAAAGGATCAGTAGGAACACAAACGTGTTCATGACTGAATTAACAGAGCTTCGTTAGCGGCGATTCTGAAATGACACTGCAGGGGGTCATCAGTTAAAGACATGCTGTGATGGGAGTACAAATCCCTCCCTGAGTCAGGACATCGTTTGGAAAAGCCCCATAAGATAATTTTTAGTTTCATATTACAATAGCAATATATTGTCTATTACTGCCCGGCTCTGCTCTCGCCTAATGTCAAAACCATCAGTGATAATCAATCATTTCTATTGACATCTTTGACACTTTGATGATCAGCTCTGCCCTCCTGCAGCTGCACACACACACACACACCAGCAGCCTGCTCTCTGCTAACGCTGCATATTTGACTCCTTTTTGTTTCATCTTCGGTTTGTAACGACTCTTTCACTGCAGCCGCACAACAAAATGACTCAACAAGGACGTAACAAGGAGAGCTCAGCAGCTCCCAGCGTCAGACTCTTTGAAAGTCACTGTCCCTGCTGGCAGGTGGCTCCCGCTGATTTATTGCTTTAATTAAAATCCTGGTTTGAAAATGTCTTCCTGAAGCTCTCTCTGTCTGTGACCGACACAAACTAAACTCATCGCTCTTCCTCTGTCCTCGCAGGGCACCGTCATCATCATCGCCAACCACGGAGACCGGATTGATATTCCAGCCGGCTCCATGCTGGAGAACAAAATCGTATCTGGCAACCTCCGCATCATGGACCACTAGCGCCTTTTTTTACACACACACACACACACACACACACACACACACACATACACACACACACACACACACACACACATACACTCCCTCATCATGTGACCCAGTTGGCTTTATCCCAGTCATGTGACCTGTTTGTCATGTTTACCCGACACCAACAGATTGTGAAAGGATGTTGCCTGGAGGCTGTGTGTGATTGCATGTGCAGTGCTCCTCTGCAGTCGATGGTTGGGATTTACTGCCCTCTACAGGCCTTTTATAGTATGATATCAACATTTAATAGTATTAATAAGGAGCTCCTTATATGACCTGTAGTCATGTTAGAGACAAAGACAAATCAGATTTTATTTTTATTCTTTTATTAACTGTAGTGACTTTGACTGTTCGTAGGCCAGAAAATAAAACCTGCCAAAGTAAACTTTGAAACTTTGAATAGAAGATGATATTAACGGGGAAACTAACAGATAGAGAAACAAACCAGATGATTTTGTCCTCACTGTGCTCTTACGGCACTGCTAATGCAATCACATGGTGCACTTACATAGAGAGGAGAAGTCACGCTGTCTGAAGTTATGGAAGAGTTTGTTTATTTCAAGCACACCTCACTGTGGTTCCACACTTCAGCTGTGACAGGATGTGATCGTGTACGCAGGAGGGCTGTTGCGGTTGGGGGCTCGGTCTGTGTAACGATGTCTTTGAAACTGGTGCACGACGTTCATTTGAATCAGCAGATTAACTTTCCAACAATTTGATAACGTTTTGCACAACAGCAGACGGCAAACTCGAACACAAACATAGTACAGCAAGAAGATGACGAGGGAGAGAAACTCCCCAGAGCCCATTATGAAATCACTCAATTTTGTCCGTTGTGTTGCAAAAAAACTGCAAAAACTTTGTGAAACGCTGTCTGTGACAAATTGTTAATTATTTGTGCCTTCTTGTCAATTCGGCATATATCGTATATCGGTATCATATATAGTTTGTGAAATTTGACCGCCGTCTATCTGGTAGTTTGGCTGAGGAAGTAGCAGATTACTACGGTGACGATGAAACAGAAACAGCTGAAAAGAACCCAATTAACACAAGGTGACTTGGTGTAACCATCACGCCTGAAGTGAGGTTTGTGCTGAGAAATAAATTGCCAGCTTTCTTCCAGAGCCTTGACACTGTGACTTCCACACAATAGATGGTTGGTTTATTAACACCTCCAGTGTCCAGGCGGAAGGAGTTTGTGCCATAGAGGAGAAACTAATCCAACTGAAGCCTGAACCGTCTCCGTCTCTGCCTGTTTGGTGCCCTTATTTCATGACCTTCCTGGATAAATGATTAATATCCAGGCACGATCACATGCCATGAAATTGTATGTAACAGTTTAAATTATCATTTTAAAGTAAAGGCCTTTATTTGTTATGTAGATGATGAAACTATCAACAATGTGGTGCATTATTTTTGTTTTTATGCAGTTTGTTTTATCATATTTTGACCTTAAATGTTAACGTGTGAAACCTCCTGCCTCAAATCATCCAGTCTGTCCCGTCGCCTCTGTCCATCCCTTCATTCAGCATTATGTCCTCTCACGTAGCCGGACAGTCAGATTCAGTCATTTTTAAAAACATGTTCACAGAGTTTCAGTGTGAGAATACTTGAGATGGGTCCGACTCGTGCGGACCGGAAGCCCCGAAAGCAATAAGTGTTGATCTGTGACGTGACGAGGTCTCAGCCCAGCCCAGCTCTGACTCCTCAGAGCTGAATAAAGTGCAATATGATACCATGATGATGTCGTCTGTTGTGTCTGTTCACCCAGCAAATGTGTTGTGTATCCTACAATACAACTGTTTATCTAATTAAAGATACAGAATAAGGTTTATGACAGTTTCATCTCAGCTGTCAGTGAGCGGAGAGTAAAAACAAAATGTAAAATCTGATGAATTCTGTCAACAATGTTCTCTACTGCAGCGTCCTATTTGTCTCATTACAGGTGATCAAGCCATAATGTACGGTGGCCTTGAGTGTCAAAACAAGACAAAAAAAAAAAGATGAAAATAACACAAAATTTAAGAAAACGTAACATCTCAGAAAACATGCCATTTAGAAGTGAGACTTGTGTTTTATTAGAACAATATTTCAGGTTTTACAAGAGAAGAAGACTTAAAGGATGAACAAGTAACATGATTCTCCAACAGCTGTGAAACAATGGGACATTAATTCAGGAAGAATCTGTTTGACAGTGAACGGACATTTTCCGGTTTGAATCGTGCCATGAACACACCGCACATGATGATTGTCAATTTAAAAAAAAGAAAAAAAAGTAAAATCAAGAAAGCTGCAGTTTGTCACCAGATTTATTGGGATTTTCACCTTTTATAAATGCTTCTTTGTGTTGGTGATGTTTAAGTAGAAGCATTGAGTTGATGATTTAGTTCACTGAGCGGTTTTACACAAAACTAAATGGTGTTTTGGTTAAATTTGTATCTTCACTGGGTGTTAACCTTAAATTCTTTAAATTGACAAACACCATGCATGTAAGTCGTGGCACAATTCAAGTGGGATCACAAATTATTTGTTTCTTGCTTTTGTATGAATTTTGATGAAATAAGCTGCCATGTGGCAAAGAAGGGGCGGAACTTCAACTCTACTGATTCAGAGGCTCCGCCCCTTCCAGGAAGCAGAGAGACAGGTAGAGGAAGTGTTACACAACTGAAACTACAGACTACCGAGCTTCAGATGAGCTTCAGATGATTGGCTATGACACTGATTCTAGATTATAACCCCCTGGAAAATGTATTTTTCTTACAGACTGAACATTAAACTCTGTAGAGTCCCTGATTACAACCCACAACAACATCTCACTTAACTTCAGTATTTTTCATCTTATCAGTAGGGAACCACCTCCACAAACAGTAACAACATAGTTTCTTATACGCTACAATAGTAATTTGGGCTTTTCACACATTTTTTGCAGCAGACTTTGATGAAAGGGATCGGGCAGCAGACTCATTCATCCGGAAAACTTCTTAAAATCCTCCACCAGGTCCTAAACATTCAATAACAACGTCAGTCTGAGAAGAAAACAGTAAATGTTTGAATTGAAGTAGAGTAGAAAATGTTATCCAACCTACCTGGGATCCTGGTCTCAGTTTAAGATGTGTGCACCTGCAACAAACAAGACAGGTGACGTGACAGTTTAGAGTCTGAACTCAAATATTATATTTCTTTAAGACTACAGGAACATTTGTTTCTTAAACACCGGACCAAAACAGCTGCTGTATTTCCATTTCTCAGCCATATAAGAGTCATCGACTGAAAATAAAATTTAACACCAACTGCAAATCACAAATGATGAAAATCATCTTTTAAGTAAAGCTTTGATTTTTTTTTATAAACATTATCTTGAGCAGAATTATTGCATCATCATCTCAAGAAATCAAGCTTTGGTATTCACTTTTCTCGGTTTAGTCCAACAGATTTCAAAGTTTAAAAAAAAGTCACCAGGAGTCCTCGAGGCCGAGTGCAGCAGAACTTTATTTGCCGGCAAACAAAGCACGAGATCAGAAACAGATAAAATCCATGAAAAAATGAACTGACCCCGGGTTCAAAGCGTTGAGCACCCTTTTTAAAAACAAAAAACTGGGAGTGTCTTCTCAGGCTTCAACCAATCCCTATTCATCTTTATTTCTGCTGACAGCTAATGTTCTATGGAGAATCCCCGTTCTTCCTTCTGCACCTGCGCGTCCGTGACTCCTGTATCTTCGCCTCCGTGCAGAACTGCACATACACAAGTTGCTCTTCACCTCGCTTTGGTGCTTTCCTTCCATCTATATCACTGGCTCTTAGAAACTCCGGCCTTCAGGCTCAGTCCCCTTCTTGATGCGTCTCATTATGTGCGATCACTCTTGGTGCTGCATCTTTAAAGTGTTGTACAGGTAAAAACTCTAGAATATCGTGCAAAAGTTCATTTATTTCAGTATTTCAACTTAAAAAGGTGAAACTAATATTATACAGACTCATTACATGCAGAGTGAGATATTTCAAGCCCTTGTTATAATTTTGATGATTATGTCTTACAGCTTTTGAAAACCCCAAATTCAAAATCTCAGAAAATTAGATTACATGAAATAAAAAAAAAAAAAGGATTTTAAATACAGAAATGTCGCCCTCTTAAAAGTATAATCATACATATGTACTCAGTACTTTGTTTGGGCCCCTTTTGCATGAATTACTGCCTCACTGCGGCGCGGCACAGCATGGATGCTATCAGCACTGCTGGGTGTTGTGAAGACCAGGATGCTTCAATAGCAGCCTGCAGAGCTTCTGCATTGTTTGGTCTCATGTCTCTCATCTTTCTCTTGACAATAATAGATTCTCTGTGCGGTTCAGGTCAGGAGAGTTTGCTGGCCAATCGAGCACAGTAATCCTTCGGTCACTGAACCAGGTTTTGGTACTTTCGGCAGTGTGGGCAGGTGCCAAGTCCTGCTGGAAAATGGAGCCAGCATCTCCATAAAGCTTGTTTGCTGAAGGAAGCCTGAAGTGCTCTAAAATGTCCTGGTAGACGGCTGCGTTGACTCTACACTTAATAATAAAAAGCACAGTGGACGAACACCAGCAGATGACATGACTCCCAAAAACACAGACTGGAGACTTCACACTGGACTACAAGCATCTTGGATCGTGTACCTCTCCGATCTTCCTTCAGAGTCTGGATGCAAAATTTGCTCTCATCAGAAAAGAGGACTTTTCTTTAGCCCGGGTAAAACGCACCTGACGTTGTTTGTTGTTCAGGAGCGGCTTGACAAAGAGGAAGACGACATTTGAAGCCCGTGTCCAGGATCCGTCTGTGTGCGGTGGCTGTTGATGCAGTGACTCCAGCCTCAGTCCACTCCCAGTGAAGCTCCGCCTGACAGTCCTCTCCAGGCTGCAGCCATCTCTGCTGCTTGTGCGCCTTTTTTCTTCCACTTTGAGAACATCCAACTTCTTTTGCGATGACCTTTTGAGGCCTTCCCTCCTTGTACAGGGTGTCAATGATGGTTTTCTGCACAACTGTCAGGTCGGCCGTCTTCCCAAGACTGTGAATTCTACTGAACCAGCCTGAGACCATTTAAAGGCTCAGGAACCTTCTACAGGTGTTTTGGATTAATTAGCTGATTAGAGTGCGACACTTCCAGCCTGCAATATTGAACCTTTTTTCACAATATTTTAATTTTCTGGGATTTTCACAAACTGTAAGAAATAATCATCAAAATTATGACAAATAAAGACTTGAAATATCACTTTGCACAAAATGAGTCCATATAAATATATTAGTTTCTCCTTTTTAAGTTGAATTACTGAAGTAAATGTAATTTTTCTTGTTTCACATCATCACACTACAGCAGCTGTAATCAGCAGATGCACATTTCAATCAGCTGCTGCCCAGCAGTGTGTTTCAGAAACTCTTTCACACTTAATTACCCTTAATTGCTTTTATCATTGTAATGAATTGTTCTCGGCTTCCGTAGACTTCAACACAAACACATAAATTCAAATCCCGTCGACGCTGTATTAACTTAAGATGTTTTCACTTACGATCCGTTTCTGTGGTTCATTTTTTGTTTTTCACCGACACGTGGACGGTCTCCCTCTTCTCCACCGTGGTGACTCTCCCAGTCTGGTTCTGAACAGTCGTGGTAGTTTGTCTGGAAGTAGCTCGGCCCGACACCGAATAATCACCGACCGTTTCCTTAATGTTGGTGGTTTTTGTCTCCTGTGTGACCCGAACATCACCGACAGTCCCTTTGTGGGATTTGCTGATTTGGTTTGAGTAACTTGCCATCTTCAAAAACGCAGCTCGAGGAATGTGAAAGTGACTCAAAATGTCTAATCTGTCGGTTTTATACAGGCCTCAGATGCTGCACACTCCCACAATGCAACACGTGTGTGCTGAAATATATGCTGCAGGTGAAACTGAAACAAAAACGCAGATAAATTTTCTTCTTCAATAATTCATTATCTGCTTTTAATCAGCTGAAGAATGTGGAATGTCTCCTTCTTCCTGCCTCATTCCAGCAGCCCTGACTCATATTTTAGAAAAATAAAATAACATTTATATTATATAGGTCTTTTTTTAATAATAATTTTAAAAAATCATGTTTTTGGCCAAAGTTGTAGTTTGTAAATTGAGCAGTTAAACTACAAAAAATGACCTAAAAAGTAGTTGAAATAGTTGATGCAGCACAAAACATGAATGTAGTTTAATTACCAGCAAGTTACAACAAACTGTAGTTAAGATATGTAATTCAACTACATGTACGGTGGCCTTGAGGGTCAAAACAAGATAAAAAATAAAAATAAAAAAAACTCACAACATTTAGCATCTCAGAAAACATGCCATTTAGAAGTGAGACTTTTTATTAGAACAATATTTCAGGTTTTACAAGAGAAGAACACTTAAAGGATGAACAAGTAACATGATTCTCCAACAGCTGTGAAAGAATGGGACATTAATTCAGGAAGAATCTGTTTGACAGTGAACGGACATTTTCCTGTTTGAATCGTGCCATGAACACACCACACATGATGATTGTCAATTTAAAAAATAATTTCAAACTCAAGAAAGCAGTCCGTCAGATTGTCTTTTATAAATGCGTCTCTCTTTGTGTTGGCGATGTTTAAATAGAAGCACACTGAGTTGATGATTTAGTTCACTGAGCGGTTTTACACAAAACTGAATGGTATTTTGGTTTAATTTTTATCTTTGAGGGGTGTTAACTTTAAATTGACAAACACCATGCGTGTAATTTGTGGCACAATTCAAGTGGGATCACAAATTATTTGTTTCTTGCTTTTGTATGAATTTTGATGAAATAAGCTGCCATGTGGCAAATAAGGGGCGGGACTTCAACTCTACTGATTCTGAGGCTCCGCCCCTTCCAGGAAGCAGAGAGACAGGTAGAGGAAGTGTTACACACAAACTACAGACTCCTCGGTTCGTTTGACATCTTGGGAAACATGTTTGCTTTCCTGCCGAGCTTCAGATGAGCTTCAGATGATTGGCTATGACACTGATTCTAGATTATAACCCCCTGGACAATGTATTTTTCTTACAGACTGAACATTAAACTCTGTACAGTCCCTGATTATAACCCACAATAACATCTCACTTAACTTCAGTATTTTTCATCTTATCAGTAGGGAACCACCTCCACAAACAGTAACAACATAGTTTCTTATACGCTACAATAGTAATTTGGGCTTTTCACACATTTTTTAGTTATTTTTTTTTGCAGCAGACTTTGATGAAAGGGATCGGGCAGCAGACTCATTCATCCGGAAAACTTCTTAAAATCCTCCACCAGGTCCTAAACATTCAATAAAAACGTCAGTCTGAGAAGAAAACAGTAAATGTTTGAAGTGAAGGAGAGTAGAAAATGTTATCCAACCTACCTGGGATCCCGGTCTCAGTTTAAGATGTGTGCACCTGCAACAAACATGACAGGTGACGTGACAGTTTAGAGTCTGAACTCAAATATTATATTTCTTTAAGACGAGAGGAACGTTTGTTTCTTGGACGCTTGATCAAAACCATTGCTGTATTTCCATTTCTCAGTCATATAAGAGTCATCGACTGAAACTACACTGAAAACTAAAATTTAACACCAACTACAAATCACAAATAATGAAAAACATGTTCTTCTTTTTTTTAAGTTGAGCTTTGATTTCAGAACAAAGTTGAGATTTACATTTTTCTTCTCTGCTTCAGGTACAAAAACATTTGCTGTCTAAACTTCTACGGAAGCCAGACTTGTCTTGTCTTGAACAGAATTATTGCATCATCTCACGATAACATAGATTTTTTCTTTTTTTCAGGTCAGCAGAAATCAAGCTTCGGTATCTTAAGATTACAGTCGTCAACTTGTGTTTTCAAGATCACAGCGTTAAAACAATTCATAGTTCAACACAAACACATAAAATTCAAATCCTGACGACGTTGTATAACTCAAGATTTTATACTTACGATCCTTTTCTGTGGTTCATTTTTTATTTTTCACCGACATGTGGACGGTCTTCTTCGTCTCCACCGTGGTGACTCTCATAGTCGAGTTTTGAGCGGTCGTAGAAGTTTGACTGGACGTAGCTCGGCCCGAGACTGAATAATCACCAACCGTTCCCTTAATGTTGGTCGTTTTTGTCTCCTGTGTGACACGCACATCACCGACAGTCCCTTTTTGGGTTTTGCTGATTTGGTTTGATGAAGTTGACATCTTTAAAACGCACCACCAGGAATACGACAGCGATTGAAAGTGTCTAATCTCTCCGTTTTATACAGGCGTCAGATGCTGCACACTCCCCGCCCCACAATGCATGCACGTGTGCTGAAACGTGCTGTAGGTGAAACTAAAAGAAAAAAAGCGGATGAATTCCTTTCTTCTTTGTCTTCCTCTCCAGTAATTGGTTATCTGTTTTTAATCAGCTGAAGAATGTGGCATTTATAATAATCCATGCCATAAAATACATCATTTATTATCCCAAAACTGAATTATAAAGCCTTACGTGTCTTAAAAATGGTTAAATGTGACTACAGACGTTTTCACAGACATTAATTGTCAGCACACCGAACACAGAGACTCATCTACTCAGAGGTTCGTCTGTACAGGCCGACTTAGTTACAAACTACTCTTACTTTAACTTTACAACTTGTACGTTTATAAACTTACAGAAAATGTGTGTAGCAATGACCATCATGTAGTCTGTTCATAGCCTGACGTTGCTTCTTGAGTTTGATTTACTCTTGTAAAATCACAACAGTGGTGTTCATCTGTGACGGTGATCTGATCGGTCTGTGAGTGCGATGGAGCGATGGACGCGCACACAATCGAAGGTGTGGTGAGAAATGAGGACAAGCTGTTTTTTTGTCTCCTCTGATGGATCTACGATGGATTTCCTGTAAACAGATGTGAAAGTGCTGCCAAAAAAAACAACCATGCTGACATAAAGGCAGCGGAGATGCTTTGACGCAGTTACGCAGAGATGGTACGTGCTCCCAAAGTCCTGCTCTCAAGTTTTATTAAAATAAAGAAAGACAGTGATTCGACATTTGCAACAAGAGCCACAGTAACTCATCGACACCCCGACACTGGCTGACTGTCGACCGCTGGCCTGCTGCATCAGGGCCCTTACAGGGGCCTGAACCTCAGGTTTGGAACCACTGGACTAAACAACCAAACTGAGAATAAAGTGGTTTAAATTATGTCCACGAGTCGCAGGCTGGAAACACATCACTGCTCCAGTAACAGTCTGATAATGTCACATAACAAATGTCAGTCACAGGAGCCATTTTTTTGCTGTCAATACTTCAATGACACGACAGAGTTACACCTTCTTTTGTTACTATAATTATAAGAATTAGATTTTCAGATTCTCACTATTCACCGTGAAGATGGATGTATTTACTGGATACCAAACTCAAAGATGATGCCGGGTAAAAATAAAGAACATATTCTGATCAGTTTTGAAAGAAATAATAATTGCAACACGATTCATGTCAAATCTCAGTGATTTGAATAAGCCACTCATCATGATTTTGATTATATTTAGATAAAGTGTGCAGCCTGACGTCACTTTACTAAAAGATGAACACAATGAGCAAAGCTGTGGTGAGATCTGAAAGTGAAAGAATTACGTTTGTGTACTGAAAGCAAACCAGTTCCCAGGAAAGGAAAGAACAGAAAAACTCACAACGTGTTCATCGCCTGACAAAAACACAGCTCGGATGCTGCGACTCAGACACGTAGACTCACGACTTGCTACACGGTTGTCTTGACGTAAATAAAAAGCCACCAGACGGTGAAATGTGTCACTTTTACACTTTATTGTTTAAAGTTGTTACAAAAAAGTGTTTGCTGGAAACATTCTTTGCTTTCGCCTTTACAAGCACAACGAGGCTCCGGACAAGGAGGAGAAGACGAGCACGTGGAGGGAGACGGGACGGACTGACGGACATGTGTGTGTGTGTGTGTGTGTGTGTGTGGAAACAGGGTGGAGATAACAGTACAGAGACAGAGTGAAGCCCTTACTCACACACTCAATCCACAGAGAGGAAACAAAACTAAACCGGGTGAAGGAGAAACGAAACTTTAAATCCAGAATAGACTTGTTTTTTTTTTTACTCATGAGGTATCCTCAGAAGACCTTTACACCTTGTGTGTGTGTGTCTGTGTGTGTCAGTGTGTGTGTGTGTGACACAGGTCATTGTTTTTCTCCCTGAGGTGAGTTTTTAGTGTGTTTCAGTCGGAGCACTGGGGGTGATGAACGGGATCTGCATATGGAGAAGTTCTGTGTGGACAGGTGAGCACATACACTCATCAAGAACACATAAATTACTCTCTCTCTCTCTCGCACACACACACACACACACACACACACACACACACACACACCACTGATACCCACAGAAGCTCGGTGTGCACTGAAGAACGTGTTGTGGGTGTTTGGAAGTGACTAGTACTAGTACTCTGCTAATACTAGGGCTAGTATTAGCAGATGACCTCATGTGAGTCGTTACCTTCTCACATTTGAGTTCAGAGCTCATTTTCCCACCTGCTGCATGAGTTACTAGCAAAAAAAAAAACTCACTTCAGCTCATTTTGATCAATAAAAGATGCTTTCACACTAAAGAACACCAGAGAACAGATGATCTCAAATCACAGAGATGCTGAGTAGCCCTGGACTGATATTATCACACGAATTATGGTAATCTGCACTGGGATCGTTCCTCCCCCCAGGTGACACTACAGCCTTTGTAAAGATGGCTTTACTTTACTTTTAACATGTTGAATCTAATATGTTTGTGCTGTATGACCTGTGGCAGGCATTGGTCACAACTTGGAGCATTTTTATGAATCAAAACAAAATAATTATAAAAACTACGCAACCTGGAAACTATGTACAAACTTTGATGCATACAGAGTTTGATACAGATACTTGTGTACCGGCCGTTATCACAAATCTACATAATAACTACAGCTCAGAGGGGCAGATCTCATTATAGCTGGAATGGTTTTACATAATTATGATTTAAAGTTCAGTGTGGCTCGGTGGCCTCGGGGTCGAGGTGATGAACATCAGCCGCAGCATCTCTTGTTAACGTCCGGTCGGTGACCTTTGCTGCGTGTTCGCTCTCCATCATGTCATCTTTATAATCACCATCTTCGCCCACAAAACACATTCCGTTGTATTTACTTGTTATGAAAACGTTCCTCTTTGCAAGATTTGATCTGTAGAAGTTGACTTTTCTCTGAATATCTGCTTTTGGGAAGACTAAAATTAAAAACAGCTGCATGCAGAGACCTCGGAGAGTTTTTCCTCTTTTCTGTTTGGCCACCTCACAGAAATGTAATAATTAAACTGCTGACCTTAAAGTCACTAAAACTCACTCAATTAAACCTCCCTGACAGGTTGTTAAGACGCCCGTGACTGCACTTCTTAAAGGGGACATTTTAATTACACACAATCGTTAAGCCTCAGTGACCAGAATATACAAACACAACAGTCCTCATCGCAGTCGACGAAAATTAAAAGAGAACAAGCAGCCCTGATATTTTGCACTCACATTTAAGAGCTTCATTATCCCTAAAATGCTCCACGGAGACCGACTTCAATACACTGTTTGGAAAGCACAAGTTGTTATGAAGCCCTGATGAGCGCGCACACACACACACACACACACACACACACACACACACACACACAAACACATCCCTACAGAGAATTGTGTAGCTTGAAGCCGTGCGTGTTTGTTTGTGAGCATCAAACCTGAGTCAAACAGCTACAGTTGTCTTTATTCTTAAAGGTGTTTTGTTGCTTCGTGCGTCGTCAGATGGATGAGACTGAAAGAAATGACTTCCCTTTAACATCGGACTTCATTATGGCTCAGGAAATCACGACTAGTGTGCAGAAATGATGCAGTAAATCGATGATTTTCAAAATAAAACACGCCTCTAGTAGGATGCACAATACAATACTGGCTGGAGCTAATGTTTTCATTGCATTTAAACAGTCAGGACGTTGTGGTAAGATGCTAAAAGTTACTATTAATTTCTCAGCTCAGTGCTGAGATCAATACTCATCAGAATACTGTTTGTTTCTGGTAAAACAATCATTAATATTCTTACTGTAACTGTGCAGAAGAGCCCCAGAACTGCACTTTTTGTTTTTATTTCTGCTTCCCTTGCACTTTTACTGCAAGAAAAAGTATTTGACCAGGTCTGTTTGCAGTGTGTGTGTGTGTGTGTGTGTGTGTGTGTGTGTGTCAGTGGCGTTAGCTACATCGCTGCAGTATCATGGCTAACCTGTGTTCAGGTAAGATTCACCCACAGAAACGTTTCACTCAGACTTTAAAGGGAGGGATCAGTCACTCAGGCTGTCTGAGCGTTTCACAGACAGAGAGAAGACTCAGTTTCCCATAATGCTTCAGGAGGTGTCCGTTCCAAATCTATTGCTTTGAATGTGAAAAGGCCATGGAGTACAGAGTATAACTGAAGGGTGGACACACAGAGTGAGAGCACGCCGGAGGACAGGGGGGTGTATAAATACGACAAACAGATCAGAGAGGAGGTGAACGTGGGGGGAAAAGACACAGAACGAAACCCTCAGAACACACCTAGAACTTTAACTCTGATTAACAATATACTGTATCTTCAAATTAAAATGCTATAAGTACTGAAGTTAGACATATCTGACAGATAAAGAATGAAGCGATGGTTCTCGGGCCATAAATAAACATCTTTGTTTAAATTAGCTCTAAGAGATGTACACAGATGTATATTGCAACAATAAACATGGAGAAGAACCGTATGTTTGCGCTACGGTGCGTTTAGTAATTCTGAAAAATACTGTTGTTGAAAGTTCTTTTCCGAGAAACAAACAAAAGGTTTTACCCAGCAGTGTTCTTTGTTTGGTTTTTGTGTCTCTGGTTTCACATGAAAATATAGAAATCTTTGTTGTCATTCATGAAAAAGCAATACAAAGGTCACTTAAATATGAGAAAGAGACAAAAAGTCCAGAAAAAAGTTTATATTGGAACCGCAGAGGAAAGAAAACAAATCAGGGCCGTTCCCCGTTTACAAAGCGGGCTCCCAAAGGATGCTGGGAAGTCGCCCCTGCTAGTCGAGGGGTCCCTGGAAGATGAGTCTGACGAAGCCCTGCTCACCAGTCAGCTGGTGGGCGCAGAAGGGGCAGGCGGCGTGGAAGGTGTGAGTGCCGTGCGGCAGCGGGATCTGACTCCAGAAGCCCGCCGTCTTCTCTGAACAAACATGGCCGCAGGGGTTAAAGGCGTGAGTGGGCGGGGCGGCGTCGACGTAAAACCCCGCCTCGCAGCCCAGCCACAGCGGCACGTACGGCCCTTTGGCTCGGCACATGGGGCACTCCCTGTGGCGCCCGTCCCGGCCCTCCCGCTCCTCGAGGTGGTTGCCCCAGTTGTGGTAGCCGTGCACGTGGCCACACTGGAGGTAGACCCAGGGCTGCTTCTCGTCCGGCGTGTCCTTGCGACGCATCGAGGGGAAGGCCAGCGTGTTGAAGCCCACTGGGCACTGTGGGCGGGCCGCGTTGATTTCCTGCCGCAGCGCCTCCAGGTGTTTGAGGGTGGGAGTGCGCGACAGGCCTTCAGCTGTGCGCCACAGCAGGGTCGCGCCACAGAGGTCGATGAGGGAGCCGTCGACCAGCTCGTGACTCTCAGTCTCGACCTGGAACACACAGAAATGATAGAGATGAGCTGCTACAGAGGGCAGTAACATACAAAAATAAATACCAAACGAGATGAAGAGACACATTCTGAAATTATGATCTTGCCAGATGTGATGATGATGTAACCAGGATTTTAGAAATACTGAAGTCAGGAGTCCAAACAGATCCCCCACCCCCAGATCATTCTTAAGAAAGTACAGTAAACAAGATATTTGTGTGAAATATTCAATGAATTGCATTATAAGTTGAGCTGGTTATGAATCTTAATGGTGATGATGAAGATGCCTCTGTATGACCTACTTAAACAAATGAGACCACCAGCAACAAAGATCAACATTTCTGTTTTATCTTTATTGTTATTCTGAGTGTTGAGAATGAATGTTTGTTGAATTTGATCATTTGTTCAAAGGGGCTGCCAGAAAAACAGATGTTACTTGTAGCAGCTTTAAGTAAATGTACTTTATTCTTCCATTGACTGTAGCATGGGAATGTTCTTGAAGAGTCGTGGTGGGAAAACGCCTGACAACCTTTCACAAACCAAAGAGGAAACAGAACTAAGACCCTCTCTCAGCCTTCACAAAGACCTCACTGATAATGCCACAAGGCCTCTTCAGGGGAAAATGACATGGAAAACAGACTAAAGGTGTATGAAGGGGTTTGGAAAAGAAACATGCTCAAAACTTCCCTCAATCAGAAAGAACAAGACAGCAAAGAAATCTCAACAGGACTAAAGAGTCAGGAGCGTGTCAAAGAGAGAATCAAAGTGATCAGAACATCCCATTCCTCAACTCTCTTAAGCCTTCAAAAAAGGGCGTCGTCATGCCCTGATTGGCTCTGATGGGAAAACCCCAGGCTGCTCTGAATCATTGATTAGGAGCCAGCGCACACACCCTGCACCACAGGTGATCTGAACCTACTGCGATCAATCCAGAGGGATTTGGACATTCAGCTAAAAAGATGGCAAGCACCAAGTATTGGGATTTATTTCATTTCTTAAAGCAATTCGAACACACAAACAAAGAATCAGAATATGATTAAATGAGTTTTGTAGTTCTCATCTGAGCACAGTAGGTGGCAGCGTTACACTTTTCCACTCCGGTCTGACAGATGTGTGATTCAGGGAGGAGGCAGAAGTCTGACAGCTGGAGGCAAGATGACATGAGGAAATTGAAAGAACAACGATGGGGGGGCAGCGCTATCTTAAGGCTCGGGACACAGCGGGAAATTCCACATTTAGATAACCAGAAGACGACAGGGAGGAGTGCAAGAACAGTGACAAGAAGGATGGAAAGAAAGCAAAAAATATCATGAACTATTTTTAAAAACTGAGACACAGATGAGGGGAGGAGCGGCTCTCAGGGTTTAGAGCAACACACATTTCTCATCCCTCTTTTCTTCTGACAGTTTTTAACCTTCATGTATCTGGGAAGGTTCACTGAGCACATGCGCAGTAACACACACACACACACACACACACACACATTCACATCTGTCCAGTAAAGCCAAAGTCTTTCTCCTGTTGGCCAACAAGCTGCTGAACTGGAACGGGTAAGAGTTCAGAGTCTCGCTCCAGGGAAACAGTTGTTGTTGTTTTTTCCCCCCTGCTCACATTTTAACAGCTGATCTCAAATCCAGCGACTTCTAATGTAATGTTTGTGTAGTCAATAAATAACCGCACTCAAGATTATTGATCTGAGTACTCTGGGTTGATTCAATCTGTGTACACACACACACACACACACACACACACACACACACACACACACACACACACACACACACACACACACACACACACACACACACAGACTCTCTCACCATCGACACAGTTATAATTTAATTGCAGCAGTAAATCATTTATCAGCACAAAAGCTTTCATCAAACACAGCAAGAGCTCAGACACTGTACTCTGCTCATTTATTACACTTCACAACAGTGTGTGTGTGTGTGTGTGTGCGCGCGTGTGTGTGTGTGTGCCTGCGTGTGTGCATGTGTGAGCTGCAGTGCTGCACTCTAAGATATTCCTAATTACACTGGCTTCAACCTTGTGTCCATCTGCAGAAGGACATCCAGCTGCCCTGCGAGAAGGCCAAGTGAGTCTGTCCAAAAACTGGAACGAACCCGCTCATAGTTCATCGTCGCCTCATAATAACAGCTACATATCAGCAGGCGTTTACTGCTTCAGAACAAACAGAAATGTTCCTCTGAAACAGAAATTCTTCGGATATTTTTAGCCTGAATCTTTTTCTCTCGGTGGGAGCCATGTTTTTCAACCCAAGGACAGGCAGGAGAACACACAAGGGATTTTAAAACCCCCGAATTCATTCAAAGGACACCTCAAGTATCTAATCACACACAAACACACACACACACGCACACACCCAAACACACACACACACACACACACACACACACACACACACACACACAATCACACACACACACGTGTAAGCCTGGATAGCTTTTTGGCAAACTTGCTGAGATGACTTTTTTCCCCCCTATTTAATCAGAAAGTCCTTCAGCTGTTAACCTTCACAAACGCAGGCCAGTTATCCCACGTAGAGAGCCGTGTGCTTTACAAAGGCAATGAGGGGAAGGTGCAGTACGCTGGATCACAAAGCCAAAAGACACTTCATGTCATCCAAATGTAATGTAATTATGATTTTTGAATGTTGTGTCAGTTGGATTGTATTCCCTTTTCCTTCAGTGTCTGTGTTTGGCTGACAACTGGCAGGCTGAGCACCAGCAGGAGAGAAGAGCCTGTGTTGTAGGTTATAAACTTTACGTTAGCAGCGTTTCTCCAGGGAATGTTTGTTTGGCCCGTCGTTCAACAAGCGACGCTGCAGGACAAGACGAGCATGTTCATGCCTGTAAGTTATATAATAAAGAGACCGTAGCAGGGAAACCAAATAATCTGTGGCTCTTGTGTAGCTGCTCTCTGGTTCAGTGCGACTGTCTGTCGACGAACAGAACAGGTTTTAAATCTCATCTCCTGAAAAACACACATTTCTAGTTTGTGTCTCTGGTTGTTTCTTAAAGGAGAAAACAAAACATTGACTTTCGGAGCAGATATGTACGCTATTAAGACTATTTTGTCATCTGCAAATGAAGCTTCTCAGTAGATTTACTTGGTCTTTTTGTTCGCACTGACAGCCGGCTATGTTGCGATTATAATTACTCACAAACTTGCCTTTATACTATATGTGCTACTGGAGGATAACACTAGATGGCACACCAGAGATATCAGTCCTTCGTTTTTGCCCCCTGCTGCTGCGGACTATTTACTGACCCCCTGACCCGGTGAAATCTCCAAACTAGCCCTACACGGTCCCTGCTGTTCATGTGCATAGTGCATTTTGCGGACACGCAGCATTAATATCCGATATATATCCGATAATAAACGCGAGGCAGACTTCATGCGTACACAAACGTGTCTATTTGGTTCTAGTTTTACTTTCTCATCAGTATAATAGTACAAACACTGCAAACATAATCCTCCAAAACGTATGTGACAACATCAGACTTCACTGAGTGGTCGCCACTCGTGCGCATTCAGCAAGAGAATTAAACCCCATCAAGCTCTGTCGCCGCACATAATGAGAGTATGTGATTTCCCATAGCCGTCTATCTAAACTGTCAATCAGCTGTGAAATAATGAGTGGTTTCTGTAGTGGTGGATAATGCACACGTGGTTAACTCCCTGGATGGTAAAGGGCAGGTAGAGATAAGAGAGCTGTTCATTTCTGCTGCGCTGGAGAGACTTGAAAACAGGTGGGAGGCCAGATAAAGAGACGGATTAATGTGAGAACCGCCGACATGCTGACTGTGGGCTCGTGGTTGATGATGTGTGCGTTGTGGGAGGAAGAGAGGATGGAGAGGAGAGAGGAGAAACAGAGACCTAATTAAAGACACCACCAACAACCTCAATCCAATCAGACAGATGCCACAGGTGGGCCACGCTGGCGAGGCAGCGGGAGTGTTGTCATTGGCTAGAGAGACTCTGACATCAGCTGGAGGATCCCCTTACAGGGTCCTGTTACACACAGCTTTGACAGCCGCACCTGTCGCCATGGAGACGGCATCTGCTGAATGCGAAGCTCCGATCGACCTCCCGCCGCCTGAGTGACAGGGTCGGTAAGTTGAGCGTGAGACTGTGTGAGTTGGAGTGAGGGAATGGAAGGAAGGAAGGAAGGAAGGAGGAAAGGAGGGAGGAAGGGAAGATAGGCAGGAAGGGACACAGCTGCTGGAAGGCTGAGGCCCAGCAGGCAACGAGAGCCATGTTGTGGACAAACAGTGTTTTGTTAATGGAGAATGAGGCCATCTGAGCATAGAAGTAACATTTGCCCACAAATGTTGTTTCTTCACACTCACACTGTTTTTGTTTTTTTTGTCCATTTCTCACAAGTTGCTCGTTTAACGGTGATAGTTGTCAACTGTCAGCTGCCTGCATGTCCAAACGTCGCGCCTCTTTTTTGTTGTGATTAGTGAGGCCATCATCATCATGTAATCTTCTTAAAAAAAGCCGAACTGTTCTCACGCACAGGCTCAGTTGTGTTCCGTTCCAGACCAGCATTGTATTATTACTGTTAATCTCAAAATACTCTGTGAACACACCCTCACAGTCAAAGCTCTTCAGCATCTCAGTCTGTGTTTTGTGTTCTGAGCACACAGCACGCATCACGTGCAGCGAATATGTTGCCTCAGTAAATGTTTTGCATCTTTTCTCACCATCTTTCCTCGCTGCTGCGCTGAGCGGGTCTCCCGCAGGGTGAAGACGTTGCCGCAGACTGAGATCTCCCTCCAGACGCCTGGTTTGGAGTCCTGGGTGAAGCCGTTTCGAGGATGCATCACCAGCACGCCGTTGGTGGTCAGCCCGTCCATTTGTCCATCAGATGTCTTCCACTTGGCAGCTTTCTCCTGGGGAAAACAAAGACATGGGAAGATGTGATCCGGATGTTCATTACGCAGTCCCTGAATCACAGTTCTTTAACTGATATCATGTATTACTTGTCACAGTCGTTCATATACAATATATTGGGACTTGGCCAACTCTCCCAGCACACAACCCCAAACATCTGAACTCAACTCAGGTGTGAAGCAACATTAAAGAGAGAACAGGGAGTAGTGGAAGGTTCACTCTTTGTTCTTGACTTGTTTTGCAGCAGCCTTTTGTTATACACACTGCAGACTGATGCCAAAATGTCTGTATGACATGCTGCAACTTGAAAGAGGTAAATGCAGACATGACTGGGAAAAGAAAACATGTTAATGGTTTTATCACAGAGAGTTTTTTCTTTTTTATTTCTCTTCTTTCCTCTATTTTTTGTCACATTTCCTTGCGGATCTGTGGTGCTTCATCTCTCTGACTTTTACTCTCTCACATTCGCCTACACAAGTCTCAAACACAGCTCACCCCGAGGAAGATGTTCTTGGAGGAGTCGAAGCCTGCGGCGTAGATGCGTGCAGTGTAAGGCGGCGTGCGCTGGCACTTGATGCGGCAGGCGAAGCGAGAGATGGTGCTCTGGACCGACTGGGTGTCTGCGTTACTCTGGCTGCCCGCCACCGTGTCCGTGACTACAAAGTCTATGGGACTCTCTGTCGATCGACCGATCTGGTGAAAAGAGATGGAAACATTTCAAACAGGTTTCAGACAAATAATGATGCTAGTCAACAACGTATTACAGCTATGAGATAAATAATAATCTATTTTTTCTGGGGAAGCTATCATGAAAACCCACGAATAACCTTGTGGTTATTCTGTACTATCTCAGATCTACCTCAGCTCAGAAATGGCGACTAGATGAACTTGGTGGAGAGATTATTCTCATGACTGCTGTCTCTGAGGTCAATAATGAATCTCAGCTTAATGATTTTTGTGTCTTTATGTTTTCACTCCATGTGGATGAGACATGTGGAGTAACTTTAGTAACTCAGATAACAAGCTGTACACTCCGAGTTTAAGAAACAACAATCTGGGGACAGGAAGTCTAACACTGTCATAGTTTATTCTTTATTTGCTTAGATTTTTAGCAAACTTGGCATCCTAAAAGTTTGCTGAATTTGCAATTAGCAGTTCCTGTTTGAGATTCATCCACAGATGTACAAACAACTATCACTGAATTCCTTTTACGCTGAAGAAAACTTGATGACTCTGAAGTAACAACAAGTGTCTTTATGGATGGACAATCTCAAAATATCTGTATCATGTCTCAAATAACTAAAAATCTACAATCAGCGCTAAAGGTTTTAAAGCATCATAACTGCTGACTGTGCTTGTAAAGCCACCTGCAGTCTACAAAGCTTTGGAAATCTCTTCATTGACATTTCTTTTGGGTCCCAGGCTGCTGTTATGCACAGCTGATCTCAGACCAGGTGCACTGATTAAAAGATTATTCCAGGGGATAAGATAAGGACTGGTGGTAAAAGCTGAGGCTCGTTACCTGGAACATGTCTGTATTGCTGTCGTGGGTGTACTCCACCACCACCGTCTGCGCTCGAGACAGAGTGTAAGAGATGCTGTGCTGGTCTTTGTTGCTTATGGCCTGATGAGAAGGGAGAAGAGACAGGAGATAAGGAGAGGGAGACAAAAGTAAAGACCTTCAGGTGCTCTCTTCTAAAACCCTTAACTTAAAAAACACAGGAGAACTGAACAGGGAACATATTATTTTAGCTAAAACACCTCTGACATGTGCTCACTGGTCATTATGGAGAACAATAGATACACAAAGGAAGGGGTGTGGTGGGTGAGAAGTTCAGTTATGTAGTCACTAGCTGGACTAAATGCAGCCTCAACATCTTTTCAGTTAGTCGGGACCACCCAACGGTCAGAAGGGTAATCACCGTTTGAGTTCTCAGCTAAAGGCCTGCATGTGTGTGTGTGTCCACAGAGAGTCCATGAAGTGCAGATGTTAAACCGAAAAAGCAAAGGTCGGCTCACACACACACCGTACAATCCTCTCGTCTTTTAACAGATTTTGGAGGATTTCTGGGCGATCTTGTAACTGACGATGGAAACAGACGGACATGTGCTTCCCAGGACGTTTTACTAGAAAACGCTCAGTTTCCCTCCACTGGACCGTTTACATTTATTTCTCTTATAAACCTTCGGCATGTTCCAGTTAAACGCTGTGTAAAAAAAAAGGTTGTTCAAATACCTCTTCTGCGTGCTTTTTCTGCTAACTCAGGGACGTTTTGCTGAACTCTGTCCTTTTCCCTGTCATGCTGATGGGGCGTGTGTGTGTTTGATTCTTTAATATCACAGAACAAAAAGCAAACAGAATTTCACAAAAGCCTTTGGTGAAGCAGCGCAGGTCAAATCCACTGCGCTGGGTGTGTTTTATTTGATGTTGTCAGACGAACAAAATCATGCACTGACAAGGACGACATAGGAATGCTGTCCTATATCCGAAGCAAATGTATTTTCTTTATAATTCTGTGTGTTTTATAATGTTTCATGAACACTAAAGGCACATTCGAACATAAATCATCATGTACAGGATTAAAAAGGTTGTGTTGTGTGTTTCACCTTGGCTGCCTGTGGAGAGCAGGCGACGTGAACTGTGCTGGGTTTCACCCCGTTTGCCTTCGGCCTCTTGCAGAGTGCAAAGCGGCTCTTACGTCGGCCTCGGTCCCCGTTAGGCAGAGAGCCATTGTACCTGCACATAACCACATTAAACAAGCACACATAAATATAAACACACACACACATACAAAACAATAGGGCATTATAGTCTGAGCAGCTGTATAACACACTGGAAAAAACAGTCATTGTGGAAAAATGCTTGAGGCATTTTGTTGCACTCCCTCCATGCCCCAAAGACCACATTCACACAAACACACACACGCATATATAGCAGCCTATATTCTTCATATGTGCTGTTATTACAAAAGCACATCATGTCTCATAAACAACAAAGCCCTCCAAACATATCCCCCCCAGAAATGCCGAGAAAATAAACACACAAAGAGTCTCATTTATCCTGATACATAGTGGAGGAAAGGAGCATAAACCTAGGCGTTCCCTGAGACAGAATGGAGTCTCTGTGACTCCCGACAACACTGACTGTGCTGTTGTGTGTCTCTGAGAGTGTGTGTGTGTCTGTGTGTCTCTGAGTGTGTGTGTGTGTGTGTGTGTGTCTCTGAGTGTGTGTGTGTGTCTGAGTGCGCTGCATAATACAAGTCAGAAAACATAATTAATCATTTCCATCCACTGCTCAGTTTATCAAAGCAGGATATCTGGTATTTAACATTGCAGAATGTATTTGGCCTGAATCACCATGACGTTGCCCTAACAACAACAACAACAACAACGACAGCAGCACATGCGGGCAGATAACTGGTGGTTGATTAACATGTCAGAGATATGTGAAATCAGTGAACGTGTTTGTTCATGTTGTCATTTCCAGCTGTAACTGTGAAATTAAGCCCATTAAAACCTCCTAAAATCCGGAGGAGTTTTCTGAAAAATGTACTAAAATATTAAATTCTCAGCTACTGGAGCAGATATTAAAATAAAACAGATTTAGGCTTTAACTGGATTTTTTTTGCTTTATTCTGATTTTCATTACCAGATTGTCACGTCTTGAAATGTCACTCATTGAAGATTAATAGTTAAATACTGTTGCCTGCCGTAGATGTTTCTGTTGTACTTGTTTTATGTGCTGTTTTGTGTTGCTAGCAAATTTGATAAATCAAATCTACCCATCAGCGACATCTCACCACAGGTTGGACTAACCGCTGTAATTTGCTATAATTTTCTGTGGCTCACAGGTAAATTAGGTCTCCAACCTATCATTAATGATGATATAAACAACAAGATTATTAGGTTCTTTCCTTTCCTTTAGCGTTTTACATTTCTTCTGCATGGTTCGTGTGCATGTAAAAGATCTTGAAAGTTAAGGTGGCCAAATTCTGCATCAACAGAAGCTCTTTTCTCCTACAGAAAACACTGCTCCTTGAACGCCTCGTCAGTACCCCCCCCCCCCCCCCCCCCCCCTTTATTTCTGTGACTTTGTGACATCACACTACATAGTCATGCCACACATTTGCATATTTTATGATTAGCAGCTAGTTGTAAGAATGCAAGGACAGCGGCACTGTTGTTAGCGTTGCTGGGTCGTGCGTGTGTGAGCTGACCAATCAGAGGAGATTATTTGGGAGGGAGGCCTTAAAGAGAAAGGAGCTAAAGCACACTGTGCTGCAGCACTGCATGGCATAAGAAGACCGGTGTGTTTTCAAGCATTTGAGCATGTAAAGCTATTCTAGTAGTAGCTCAAAATAAAATCAGAAAACTGAAAATGAGCATGTCTCATGAACGGTACAAACACACTGTGTGTTTATGAAGAACATCAGCTGCAGTCAAGCTGCAAGCAGTCGTCATCCCTTTATTCTTTTTGCACACACACATGTTTCAGATAAGCCATCTCCAGTGTGAAGTGATATTCCTGCTAACAGAACCACAGCTTTATAAACATTACCACATGCATAAACACTGCTTGCTACTTTAACATTGTTATGACATCCAGAAGCCACATAAGTTATGGACTCTACCGGCGTCGCTGATATACTGCGAGAACACTCCACCGCAATAAATAACAGAGCAGACATGATCAGAGATTAAACTGCTTCCTACGGCTTGTCGATGAGCTATGATGGGATACAGTGGGATCTTATTTCTAATATTTTCCAGAAATCCAGCAATTCTAATCAGCAAACCAAACCAAAGCTTTCCAAAGCTAACTTTTAAGGTTTCAGAACTCTTTAGAAGATTTCCAAAAATTCAGGAATCCAGTGATAAGCTTTACAATCAACGAACGACACAGCAACCTCGCCAAAGAAGCAGAAGCAGAACCAGGACTACAGATGTGTGTGTGTTTTGTGTCTGCAAAGTTTTTCTTAAAGGAGAAAACAATAATAATGAGAAAACGCTGTGACTAGAGCAGAACTGGCCATGCTGCAGGACCTCAGCACAGCTGGAACGTGTCTCTAACCAATCAGACTCTTGAACTGAAACCACCCATTGAACCGAGTCCAGTAGAGACGCCACAGACAGGTTGTAAGGACGCCCAGCCTGCAGCGAAATGTTTTTTCTGAGAGAGCAGATCTGTTGGGATCAAACGGCGCTCGGAGGGTTTATGAGTAACCATGGTGAGAGAACAGAGCCGCAGCAACGTTTGGGAAGTGTAACCATGGCAAGAGCGTAACCATGGTGAAGTTTAGCCCGTATCCGGAGAGAGGGCAGGGCTGTCTGCTGGCAGTTCAAGCCAAAGGTTCCCATGGGTAGCAGTAATGTGTGTGTGTGTGTGTGTGTGTGTGTGTGTGTGTGTGTGCGTGTGTGCGTGTGTGTGTGTGTGTGCACAAAAATATATCCAAATATTTTCAAAACAATCGCATAAAGGCCAAAGCAAAGCTACAAGTGAGTATCTGTTAACGTGTGTTTATATACAGGTCGCCTGAGGCAAAGTTAGGAAAAGACTCGTACTGTACATTCTTTATTTCCGACAATAAGCAACGAGCGTGTGTGTGCATGTGTGTGTCTATTCCTCCGTCACACTAGTAAAATAAAGCTCAGTGTGCAGCAACAAGCTCCCATTTATACAGTAAACCTATAAAAGATAAAGACAGGTTCCGAGGATAATTACGGCCTATGGCTGAGTCTCTCTGTGTCTCTGTTTACACGTGTTAACATTATGAGTTTAATAGATTGAAGGCAGAGGCTGCCAAACAAGTCAGTTTATTTTCTTAAACATACAGTATAAAAAGACAAAGAATTTAAAATTGGATATTAAATGACACAGTTGGCGTTTAAATGTGCCAAATTAAATAAACAGAGTGGAAGGAAAAGTGAGAGAATGTTTCTTTCAGTGAGCTGTCGATGTGTTAATATTATTCAAATCAAACTGCAGAACTCCAGCGAGCCACTTTTTTGGTGACTTTTTGGCGACTTAACATTTCCATAATGAAATCAAAACATATACATTTAGTGTATTTATCTCTATACATACATTTCGGACAGTTTCCTAAACTTTAACAGTACAAGGAAAAGTTGTTCAAACCAAAGTGCTCAATGAAGAAACATCAACAAAAAGGATTCACATGAGCAAATTACTGATTATTAATTGTTGTGCATTTGCAGATTACAGTATGTTTATTTATATTGGCCATGGGACAATATCAAAATTGTAATAATCATCAAACTAGTCTTAAAACCTTTAAATAAAAACTAAAATTGTCAGCAAAAAGCAATCATAAATAATGAGGTCTTCCTCAATTAATTCTAAATAAATCAGGAAAACAATGTTGGACTGTACGTCAGCAAGCTTATTTTCCTATCCCTAATATATTCAGTACATACATATAATACATAAATGATAATAAATTAACAATCTGAGGCTGAGTGTAGATCAGTCTGATTCCCTGGTGTTGTGGAAAGCAGAGACAAACCTTCCTGTGGTTATGCAACACTTTCATTTCCCACAGTACACTTTTTTTTTTTTGTTTCCCGTCTTCTAAGTTAATAAAATGTGGATGCCTCTTCCTGCATATATTTGAATATTAGGCACTATCATTACTGGCGTTATAATGTATAATATTCCGCCAATTCAACACTGCTGCACTGTGCTGCTCTTGAGGTTAATGGCATACAAAAATATTCAATCCTGACACGTGAAAAATTCATCAACATTCACGCGGACACACAATTATGTTAACACAGACGTATGAAGATGGACAGAAATGGACTCGGAGGGGCTGCAGTGTGTCCAGTGACGTCACAGTTGTTTAAAAAGCCACATGTGAGTCCACTACGGCTGTAAACAGATCGTCCCCAGAGACACAACAGCATTCCTCTGGATTAGACCATTAGCATCATCGGGCTTCAAACATGGTAATGTTGGGCTGGGGTTAGCGAGGAGGTCAGACACAACACTGCGCGATGAGTTGATGGGATTCTCCATTAATATCTGCGTGTGCGAGTCTGTTCTTAGTCACACAGGCTTCTCAATTAAATCCAACTGCTTTTTTTTAAGCCTGCTGGGAGAAGCAGGTGGGTGGAGTTTTATCACAGCTGAACTGTTTAGTTAGCTCAGTCGTGTTCTGTACGGGCTTTTAAGTCAGTTCCTGAACTGTCCTTCACCTTGTTAAGCAAAACCAACCAAAATACTTAGAATTACTGCACACAAAAAGCAGATCTGAATGAGAAAAATAGAGAATTATTACAAACATAATCAGTTATAGGTTTAAAGGTTTGTTATCTTGTACTGCACCAGTTTATAGTTTAGCTGTTTACCACAGTTATCCTGGTTTCAGACTTGTGAATCACAGTCCATATGTCGATAGCCTACATTGGCAAGTGAAGTGAAAGGAAATCAGTGTGATTATCTGGCTGCCCGATGAAGTAAAGCAAGATGTTCATGACAGCTGTGACATCACCAGTTGGTCTAATCTGTACCGTGAGCAGTTCAGCCTCATAAGTCAAGACTCTTTCTTTGTTCTGTCATGTGGTAATTCAAGACAATGCAGTCACAGTTTTCCCTTCCGTTACTAGGCTTATGCAGGGAAACACTTCAGCCAAATAATTGCAAAATGAATGCGGAGAGCATTAAAAGTAACTGAATGACTTAATACATGATTTAATGGTTGTAGTTTGTCCCCAGTGGACATTGTAAGCAAATGCCTTGAAGCTATTTGGGTGTTGTTTATTTATTATCTCTTATATAGTTTACAACTTGTTGTACACAGATGTGTCTATAAAAATGTCCCAAAATGATATGAAATGGCTTCTTTTTCTTTTTCCTCACTACTTACATGCACCCACGTCTTCCACATACAGAAAGGAAGCCATTTTAAATTGGTTTAAGGTGACTTTGCTCTGCATCTGTTTCCAGTTCTTTGGTTGTGGGAGTTTTAGTGTTTTTTTTTCTGGATTGTAGCCATGCCACAACTTAAACGTACAGTACACTGTGGAATTTTTGACTACTTATTGCAATAGAGCAATCTCTTTATTAGGGATCCTCGTTCTTTTTTGAATGTGTGGTCAGTGGAGCAATGCACCAACAAAGACAAGGAAGAAGAAGCCTGTAAGCTACAAACATCGATGCATATGATGCAACATTTTAAAATATTTAAAATGCACTGAATGCAAATGTTTTCTAAAGAGGGAAAGACACCTCACACAGTGCAATTCTTTCGGAGTAGCACTGAACACAACTTTTGTTTGCTACAAGAAAACAGCACTGAGCACCTGGAGCTACATTAGTTAGCAGTTTTTTTGATTAACAGTTACCTCACCGGCATCATCATCATTCACAGCAGGCTCCTGAGCAACCAGATGCTAATGTAATAAGTTAAATGCACCAAGTATCACCGTTTGCACCCTTTAACATTCTGCTCTCAATGTTAGTAGCTCTATTAAAGCTGTGTTTTGTGTTTGGCTGAAGGAACAGAGCGTTGCATCTTTTCATGGTCTTATGTGGCTTTATATTACATAAAACACAGGTCACTGATGGTCAACTGGATGCCCTGCTCCAGAGTGTCATAGTCACTTCCCTGGAGACCATGGTGCTAATGTCCGGGGTCGAGGCCCGTCACAAAACGTACTGTAAAGTAAATTCACTGCACTTAGAGGAGCTTTACTTACAGCACAGTTTGTGACTTCTCAAGCCATCAGCAAAAAGAACCCTTACTGACCTTTTAAAAATGGTGGTTTGACCTAGAATCAAAAACTAGGAGCGGAAAAAGAAGAGCGAAGCGGAAAACTGGGGTTCTCCCTTGTAAAGGCATGGAGCTGCGTTTACTGCTCGCTGCGCTTTTTTCTTTCCACGAGGGAAAATTTCCACGGTCATCTCCCTAACAATGCGGCTCCAGCACAACCCAGAACAACAAACGGTGAGTCAGCTGTGAAACCAACTGTGTGTGTCTTGAGTGAGACATGAAAAATGTGAGTGTATATGTGAGTGTGTGTGCGTGTAAGGAGTCTTTCCGACATCTGCATTCCTCTGTGGAGTGGGCTGGGACGGGGAGTGGAGTGGAATAGCCCTTTGGGGAATAAACAAGAGACAGACAGATAAAGGAAGTCCTTCACTGTCAGTTGTTATTGGAGAAAGTGATCGTGAGTGTGTGCGTGTGTGTGTGGTTATATGTGTCCTATGCTGAAGATGCAGGGTGGGGTAGAGGGTTTTTCCTACAGCTGAGTATGTGGACAAAACAAGTCTCTGGTGGGAGAGACAGCCAAGGTGTTTATGTCGGGTATCCGGCGCTGCTGCGGGCCAAAATTGATCTCATCTTATAAAAAAAAGCAAGTAATGTGGTTCAACTCATCTGCTCCAAAAAACACAACATTTTAAGTGTGAGTGCATGACCTTTTGCAACTAGACATAAATATCACACGTGTTTATAGTGTTTTGTGGAAAAGCATTAGATCTCTGCACTGTAATTAACCAATCAGAGTGCGTCTCGATCCTCGGTGTGCACTCCCTCACGACACTTTAACCTAAAGCATCTGGAAAGTCAAGAAAAGTTTTGTAGCCCACAAAACATCTGGAGCTTTACAGCAAAACAATTTTGTAGCATTCTGCTAAACAACTGAAGTAAAACTGTAGTTTTAAAAGGTAAATAAAAACTAGGGGAAATAAATAAATTAATAAATAAATGGCTCCGTACAAGCTCGTCTGGCATAATCTTTTCAAATGAATTTGGGACCTCAGGCTTCTGAAGCCATTTTATTTAATCCCCAGCTGCTACAGTTGTTTAGGAGAATGCTGCAAAGCTGTTTAGCTGTGAAGCTACAGGAATGATTTGTGGACTTCCAAACTTCACCTGACTTTCCATCAGCATGAAGGAGAGGAGATGATGACTGAATTTGCATTTTTGCCAAAGTTATCCTTTCAAAGACCCATTTTCTTGATAAATAAAAACATTTTTTTTATATTACTTACTCAAATGCATTGTTTATATCTTTAAGGTCTAACTGATGCATTCACCTTTGTATAAAACATTTCCAAAGCCATTTTTTGAACACTGATCTTAATTCTAAAAAATCAGGTGAATTTAGGTGGCTGGTATCTATGGGTTAGGGTTAGGGTTAGGGTCCAATGTTATGCAGATGCCCAAAAATCTGGATCTAGTGGATTTAAAAACATTTTTTATAATGAATTAGGCTTGACTGATTTGAGGGGATTGATGGGCCTTGGCGGAGGTATGCGCTCTACTATATGCCTGAGATTTTAATGGGTACGCTTCTTGTCTTTCAGTTAAATAGCTGAGCTGTGCATCACAAAATAATTGCATTTACACCTGAGGAGCTCGTCTACAGTACCTTTAAGTCACTTAAAATCATCATTTTAAAGTCACAGTAACTTTGTAAATTTTTTCAAAACCACACAATTAATCTAATTTGATCAATGGAAGTCATTGTGAATAAAAATAAAAAACAAAGGACACATTCACAGAGGTCTGTCCTGGATGTGATTAGCATCATTTGTTGCTTACCCCAGCACAATGAGCTCTCCATACTTCACTGGCACTTTGGTGGAGGCGGTGGTGGAGATGTTTTCCTGCTCCGGGGAGTACATTGGGCTCGACTGATTGAGGCTCGGAGGAGGAGGGGAGGTGAGATCCAACTGGGCGAGGGAGACAGGAAGGGGAAAGGAGGGGAAGGGAGGAGGGGGGGAGGGTGCTGATCGAATGGAGCACGGGGGGAAAGGAGGAGAAGGAAGGGGAAGGGTCAGCTGAGCCTCAGCTCCACCCTCTCATGCTTCATGTGTCCGTCTCTCGCAGCGCCACTTGTCCTGCCCTGCAGAGCGACAAAGACAAAATGAACACAAAGATTAGTTTTTTTAAGAAAAGGAGGATTCAAACACAAATCTCAAAGCTGTGTTTTTTTTACGTAATTCTAATTTCGTTTTACTTTATTTCAGCTTATGTTTCATTTTATGTATCTAAGAGGACCTCAGTTTCCCTCACACTATTTCAAGCAGCTGTGCAGAGTTCTGGTGTCTGACAAGCCTTTAATTTGTGGATCTTTTAAACGCATGTCTGTTCAGATTTGGCACTGATCTAGCCGCTATGATTGACTGCTTTAAAGGGGAGGGATGGGACATCTATGATGACACACTTCCAAGTCCTAAGCAAATCAAAATTAAAAAGAACTTTATCAGAACACCGCAGACATGACGATGGTCGGGAGTACATGAGAATCATTCTATTTGCTGAGCGAGGTGGTTGCTGACTTCACAGAATGACTCAAACACACACACACACACACACACACACACACACACACACACACATCTTTTCTAAATACACAGGAAATCAGATGAGCAGAGAAAGAAAGTATTCGTGAGAGAAGACGGCATGAGAAGAAGAAGAAGAAGAGGACGGACTTCCTGTGAAAACAACTCAAGGATCTCTTGTGCGAGTTTAATGTCATCTCACGACCTTTCCCGTTTACGCTCCCCTCTCTCCCACTCATTCCACAAAAAAGCAGGATATACAGTACATACGATGTGCTGTCTTTTAAGAGGAAGACTATTACTTCACTTCCTCATATGAAGCTGAATTTATCTCCTACAATTCCCAGAGTGCCTTTCTGCTAAGAGAATGTAAACCACACATGAATAAAGCATTGGCAGTAAAGTGTTTTGATGATGAGCAGGGATGGGGGACAGTTATAAAACACTCACTGAGCACTGAAGAGCAGGAAGGCGGATATAGTCCCATCAGACCGAGTGGGAGAAGTTCATATAGAGGCCTTCCAAGTGCATATTTAAGACATAATGTCAGACATAAGCATTATTCAATATGCACAAAGGAAATGTTTGTATGAGCATTTGTGAAGCATCTAAAACGGATAATATATATATGAAAACATATGAGCCGAGTGATTATATAGGCCTTGTTTATGTTTTATTCACTTCATTGATGCCAAATGTCCAGGGAGACACACCAAACTGACAGCAGAGAAGGCTGACGGTCGCCTGGGTCTTAGCCAAAATGCTCCACTCGAACAAATTGCAAAGACTACAGCCAGTTGCAAACAGCACTGGCAAAGAAGCAGGGGGGAGAAATATAAGGACAAATTGCACTAAATGGGTAAAATCATGGATATCACAGCGACAGGCTCAAGGGGCTCTCACTTTTTCCGTTTCTTTTCTCCAATCAGGGTAATTTCTCTCGCTGACAGGCTGTGCCGCTGATTCAACATGCTCAATCGGCCAAAAAGCCTCCGATAAGGTCCAGTGCCAACGTTGCGGGACACACTGCAACAACTAGAGCTCACAGATGTTCTCTGACGACCCTGACATTGACCAACTGTCGACTGTCAGTCTGGCGTATCAGGGCCTTAACCGACAAACATATATTGAAACGCTTCTGTTCAGCAGACATTTTAAAACTTTACCAGATGTCCTTTGATTGTTTGGCAACAACCTGGAAAATTTCCCCCCAACAAACTCAAATCATTTCATCATGCATGGCAGATTTAGCTTAGCATGAAGACGTGTCTAAAGCGCTCTAATTGATCTGCTATATCTTGTTTATTTCTTACAGAAACTGAATTGTGAAAACGATAACGCGTTGTTTAATTGGCAAAGCTAAGCTAACAGGCTGCAGGCTGTAGCCTCTTACATAAGGGAGAGCCAAAGTTCATGAAGTTCTTTAGCTGTAATCACAGCTGATTGAAAAGTTTTACAGTGTTTGCTCCTCTTTGTCCTGGTGTTATTACAAACATGTCTGAGCTAGCTGTGACTCACACACGGACTCTTCTGTTTTATCAACATGTGACATTAAGCTTATGAAGATCTATGGCTAATGGGGAACGGTGTTTTCTTAAGGCCACTAAAACAACAATATTAGATAACAAACAACATGCTGATGTGCAAGATCATGTTCCGAGGCCGTGTTTTTGGCATTTTTGTTATAACCAAACGTCAACAGGATTTTGAACCAGGTTTCGTTCTTGATGATGTTCTGGTTTTAGTCTCGCTCTTTCAGGGCAGACATGAGAATGATAAAGATACTTCTCAGCGAAGTGAATAAATATATTTCTCAAAAATGTCAGCTATAGTGTATCGCTTCAATCTTATGCTGAGATTTGACCGCCATCAAACAGTACGAACGCTGCAGAGCTCTGCAGAAAGGAGCACAACACTGTCTAATGCCAGTGCAACTCCTACAACACATTATGCCAATCTCTTTGACCAATCTGTCAGTCACACCTCCAGCCCACATGCTGACTGGAGTCCTGCAAGGAGGTTACTTCTTTGCATGAATACTGTGGGTGCACACACACAAAAGTTCCCACACCAAAACAGGAAGCTACATGGTGCTTACACTGTCGCAGCTGAGCTTAGGGGTTGACCAAGTTTGATACGCCGCGGTCGATTGTGGAGTTTCCGTCTTTGGCCTCTAACAACTACAAAGTCTTAACAACAACAATGTATCTGATGAAAAGGCTTAAAAAGGACAGAGCACTTCGCAGTGGAGACAGCTGAGCACACTGTTATTCTGACAGAGAGAACCAAAAACATCTGTGTGTAGGGTCTTTCGTTTGATTGTCAAAAACTTCTCGATGTCGACGTTTGAAAGTGAGGAGATGACAGTAGCGTATGTATCTGCCCACCAAACCACAGTGAATGATACACATCCAACTGCAACGTGTTGTTGTACATGTTGTAATTTATGATTGACAATGACGTATCGCTGGAAACAACGGAAGTTACGGAAATAATATTTAGTTTTGACTGTCCTATCTGAGTGCCCCACCTGCTCACTAAGAACCTACCTGCTCATGCATACTAACAATAAAACTGTTTCACAGCCTCACACTTGAAGAAGGAACACTTCTGAGTTTTAACTCTCGCTCTCGCTCCTGAAGTGTTAACATTGTGTTGGATCTATTTTCGGTGAATCACACCACTAAATCAGAAAACGTACAGCTGTTTATAGTCCACAGCTTCATCACACACAGCGAGAGGGAGAGAAGAGGATGGAGGTGGCGCAGTTAAGGGTTCAACACATTTTAGTTAGAAAGGTTGTGAATCTTTTCAGCTTTTCCTGATGGAGGAGGAGGAGAGTGAGGTCGGGGATGGAGGGAAGGATGATTTATTCTGGATGGAAGCAAGGATATTAAAATGGAGGACCTGGAGAAGGGGGAGGTGAAGAAGAGTGTGTTTAAACTGCAAAATGGATGTAAGCCTGAGCCCCACCTGCTCCACTTACAGAGGGTGTTAATCCCACATACTCACACACAGGCACACATGCAGCATTGTCAGTGCATACTAAAACACATGCTCTTAACTGTGTGCATGTGAAATCCTGCTACACACACACACACACCCACATGTGCACACAGTGAGTAGCGTCGAGGGAGCTGTTGGCTGACTTGCCAGGAATTGATTTCCACCTATGGATCCAGACGCCGAGCACTAGAAGCAAAATAAGTCTCAGAGCGGTGCGCCCTGTTATTGAACACATGTCCAGAGCGCTGAATTATCTCTCTGTCTCAACTCTACTATTAAAAACAAAAAAAAGACAGCGGCAGCCTCTCCAGAGGCCAGGTCTCCCTCATTCTTCTACCACACATCCTGCGAAGCTCAAGGACATCAGCTCACTCAACCACCTCTCACTGGAAATGTTCATATTGGACCGGAGTACATTTGCATAAATATAACAGTTTCAAGGTAAACTGCAGTATGAAAACTGACGGTTACAATACTATGATTTTAAAATTTACCATATTAATATTCTCAGTCCAGTCCAGTTTCATGTCTGTCAGGACATAATATCATGTTATTTTTCATTTTTTTATACCATCATCCGTCATAGCAGCTGATAATAGTAAAAACAATTGTGTAATAACATGATATCGTAAAGCTGTGATAGTTTATAGATTGTTATGATCTTGACAGCGGTCTTTAAACCACTTTTTGAAGGTCTCAGTCTCATCTCAGCACTGATTGCCTTTTTACTCGTAAACAGAGAGGACTCTGGAATTAATTTCAACTGTATACATAGTTATAGTTTCCATGGGGAGTCAAGAGAAAACCTGATGCTTGTACAAAAAAATATACTGTGTCAGGAGGATGGTAAAACATGGAAAAGGAGTGTTGAATGAGAAGATGGTGTTTCTATCTGTTTTCTCAGAGGAAACAAAGTAAAATTCTGACACATACATTTCATCTCTGCAATGCCATTTGATTGTAGGATCTCATATGTTAGCAACCCTAAACTGAACAATTATTTTGTGGAGCATCATTTATGCAAAGCAACCAAAAGTATATTTAGGAGTTTGATGTGTTGCACGGAAATGCTCAACATTAATCTCAAACATTAGGAGACCGGGATTTCCATCAAACTAATGCCAATCTTAATATTCAAAGCCACATTAATCCACATTTTATATCAACAATTACAACCTCACACAGATTATGCAGTGAAACGAGCCATGGTAATTGTTTAAATGAGGCTTTCATTGAGGAAAAAACATGTGTCGCTGATCATTAAAATGGCTCAGGAATTAGCTCAGAGCTGGCATCTCTTGTACACATGTGCTATACGTATGGGTGTGTATATTATTTTTTAAGTGCGTGACTGTGTGTGTGTGAGTAAGCTCTCGGCCTCTGCAACCCTGCATGACACAGAGCTCGGTGTGGCTGCATGCCAACTGCTGCTTAGCTACCGAGACACACAGTGCTACAACAATAGATCTACAGCTCAGCGAGGCTGACTCCGCTGGCCGGGGTCAGGGATTGTAACAGCGTGCTGCTGACAGCAGGAACAGCAACCTCACACTTACAAAAGCCCCCGTAAAACTTAACTGCGAGGAGGCACGGACGACACCTGCCCTTCCCACTGGCTGCACAACACGTGACAAACAAACACACACGCACACAGGCAGAAGAAAACCTGCACAGAAACTGTAGCTTTCATGTTAACAGAGAATTAGGCTGACAGCTGCACTTCTCTTTTGAATGTTTTGCCAGCTGAGCCACATCCAACATGTCAAACTGTCCTATTTAGTGTACATGTGTGCCAAAGAGCGACACATCGCCATGCAGCAGGCAATCAGACTCTGCATCAATCCTCCAGGTCACTGCTGCACAACGCTTCCATATTGGGTTTAAGGGTGTTTAATGTTTGAAAAGGCGAAGTGGTGTCATGAGTCAAAGGGTGACACACTTTTAGGATCACAAGGCATGGCTCTATGGAAACAAACAAATCAACCTGAGGCAGTGTTTCTTGACTGGTAGGTCAGCAAAAATAAATGGGACACTCCAACAGGATCAAAGAGGAACCCGGACAGGAATGACAGTGTGCTGGTTACTGATCTGCTAAGTCTAATGCATAATAAAAATGTAGGTCCTGATACAGAAACAGCCAAGAAGCACTTTCCATACCTGACACCAAAAGGACAAGAAAGATGATACTTGCTCGCCAACTATCTTGATAAACAATAAACCGATTTGAGCATTTTTTATATATAAAAAGGCCAAAATTCTTGGATTTCAGCTTTGTAAAAGTGGATATGTTCCGGTTTCTTAACTGCTCCATGACACTTAACTGAATATAGTTGGGTTGGGGATGAAACACGACTTCTGAGGACATCATCTCTTGCATTGGGAGACACTGATGGACATCTTTCTCCATTTTCTGACATTTTATAGACCAAACGATTGATCATTTCAATGTGGAAATCATCAACATATTAATAAACAATGAAAATAATCATCAGTTGCAGCCTTAATTTATATATAATACTGTAGTTTTCCAAGTTTCACAGAAATTCCCAGAGTAGGAGCTCCAATGACAATCAATAAACATCAACAGAGTAGATATCCATACAAGTTCTGAAAGAAGTATGTCATAATTAGGGCTTCAATTTTAATGTCAGACGTAGTGAAATGTATTTATTTTTTTATTTTGCCAGGGCCTCAGATGGTGTATTCCAGTTCCTTATTTGAAGGTAAGATATCCAGCGTTTCATCATATATGACAAAGAAAAACAGTACATCTCTATTTTGAGAAGCTGGTAAGATTTGGCATTTTTCCATAAAAATTACTAAAACAATAATCGTAATAACCAACGAAGATTATTTTTCTGTCAACCAACGAATTAGGTCACCTGCTTGTTTCAGTTTTAGTGTTAGACCGTCTTTAAACTGCACATAACTTGGCAGTGAGTTTTGATATAATCTGGAAAGAGAAAAAAAAAGTCAAAAATCCCCCTGCTTTACTGTAAACACACATAAAATAGGACATAAGGCAACAGGAGTTCAATCAAAAACTTCAAACAGCATTAATTTCAAACAGTGCCTACATCAGGCGCCGAGCCATGGGGACAGATACAGAGTTTGATTAGATAGAAAAGAAACCCGGGACCTCCTACACAGTGTGAGATCTTCATTACGGGAAAGTGGTAATGATACCCTCCCGGTAAAGTGGGTCATCGGATCAATAAATAATAACAGACGCCTGGCACAGAATCAGAGAGGATGACATGTTTCTGGCTTTCTGTGGATCTATTTAATATGAAGCACACCTGCTGCTAGGTGAAAACACAACACATGGGAGTCAAGGCTCAACGTGAAATTCTTGTAATAATTTAGTTTTTACCATCAGTTTCTTTTCCCAAAAACGCTGGAATACTCACGTGTCTGCAAAAACTGACCAGCCGTCTTCAGAATGTGTTTAAAACCTGCAAATTATGTTTCCACTTTTTCTGTTTTTGAAGGACACTCAGAGATCGACAGATTTTCTGCTTGTTGGGCTAAAAATCACAGTGAGGAAATAATTGAGGTCCTCTTCTTACTTGTGGCTGCTGTGATCTTTGATAAGGACCTTTATCAAGAAGGTCACCAGATACCTAATCACGTCAGTATTATTGGCTCTCACCACATCCTCCAACACTCTGAGGTTTTCACACCTTTCATGTTCCCTATGCGAGAGGCTTTGAGTTTCCCAGCTGTTCAATGCTGAGCAGCAGAAACAAACGTTTCTCCAAAGCTGCTCCGAAGCAGTAACAACTGTCCAAAAACTGATAGTCTCCCTCCTCGTCTTCAGTCTTTCCATCTTTTGCATCCCATGTGATAAACAGCTCAATCTCTTCATCACTAATAGATGTTAGGTGAGACAAGGAGGGGCTTAAACTTATTGGTGTTATGTCACTTTTACAGTTAGGTGCTCAGTTACATAACAGTACCGGTCAGATGAAGTTACAAGCACCAAAAGCCAAGTCTGCGATAAAAGAGTCTGAACATTTTCAAAGAATACTGAGTAATGTGTGCTGTCATGAACTGGGCAGAGAGGGATTTAAAATAGATTATTCACCTGGCACAACATGGTGCCACCTGTGAGATAATCTACAACAGAGGTTTCAAACTGTAAGGCGTGTCTCTACAGGGGTGTCGGGGAGAAGGGGAGGCAGAGGGTGAGGCGTGAGGAAAAGATATTGCGTGAGAAGAAATGGGAAAGGTGCAGGCTGGGAACTTAGTTACTGCAGTTATTGTTCTTGTAGCACACTCACTAACATGGCCAACAGCAGCAGCATACTGTAACTCAATCAAATCTGAGCACACAGACGTGATACACACATTTCTAGATTCAGTCTATGACGTCCACTGCAGATAAATGTCTACAAGCTCACTTAGAAATCATAGAAAGTTAACGCTCCTCGTAATTCAAGGCCTTGCTGGAGAATCATCATCTTTTCAAAGTTTCTTCAGTATCAAATATGGCCTGACCGATGTGTGGGTTGGCAGATATCATCGGCCTGTCACAGATATATCAGTATCAGGCATCTATGATGGCTGATATGAAATTGTAATCCAGAAAAATATGCTTGGGGTGATTAATATTGGCATTGGCAACTAAAATCAAGTATTGGTCCCTGGTGTCAAAGTAATCTGGTGTAAGGCGTCTGTACATGTATGAGTGGATTTCAAACAGGACATGCTAACAGCTACTTTAGCAACCTCTAATACTACAACAGTAAAGTATTTTTAGAGCTCTTTGATATTAAAACATCAATCTTAGCTTCCTACATCTCTGCCTTTTTTGCACTCAGGTGAGCATAAATTACAGGTTACAAAGTTATATTCAAATTACAAAGTTGTAAAATTCAGTAGACTGAAAGAAAATTAATCTAGAATCAATAATTAAATAGTTCTTGAGAGTCATATTTCAAGCAAAAATTCTAAAAGTTCACTGATCCCAGTTTCTAAAATGGGAGATTAAGTGGCTTTTAACTCGTAACTTTGGATTTGGACTGTTGGTTTGACAAAAAGTCCAAAGGTTTTCACTTTGGGCTTATTTTTCCATGACTATCCACTACTAAAAGGCTAAAAATCAGTTCAACCACGAGTCAACCGTGTTTCAGTTTTAATTCAGTTCGTGGAAGTGGTATCCTCTGACTGTAAGAAGCATATCACTTAACTACTTCAGAGAGACCGTGGGTGTCCTCCTACTTTCCAGTACAATTCACAAAGCTTTAATGGTAACATAGTGGTTTAAGGTAATGCCAGTGAGATGCCTGCTTCCACCCACGTTTGCTTCCTGTGACACCAAGGTCAGGTTTCTATTTCTATTTGAGTTGCAAACCTTAATGGTTAAATTACTCAGCATCAACGAGGGCAAAACAAAAGGGTTTTTCCTGTTGACAAAATGTCCCAAAGAACCCAGCAGGACACCAACTTGAAAAGTAAGTTAAGAGGTTAAATGTTCAGACACAGTAGGAGTGAGCATGCTCAGCCGATCTACCTCAAAAGCTTCCTACTCCAACAGGAACTCCAACCCACTTAACCCCTGTCCTGTTTGGAAAGCTGTCAAAGTCTTTGAGCTGAGTGAATGAGAGTGGCCTCCAGGAACAAACCCTCGAGGAAAAAGATGTGATTGCTCTCACAAACCCCAATGGAAAGTGAGGTGAAAGTGAAAAGGTCTTCAAGTGTAATTCTGTCAAGGAAAAGTACATTCCCAGCACATTCCCTTTATGACTATATTCAATCCATGGAAAAAGAAATGTTTATACTCAACCTTCTGCTACGATGACAACGTGAATTAAAGTCATCATATGGTGCAGTGTTACGTGTCTCAAACTAAGGGACGTGCGATACTGGAATATTTTGGTTTTCTGCGATGTATATTGGGATATGAAAGCTTTTGTCAAGAATGAATGGTTACAGAATGATTGGGGTGATTTGGTAGGAAATTACATTTTATCAAACTGCCAAAGTAGGCCATGCTGTGTCTAACAAATTAATCAAGAATGACTGTGATTGGCGGTTTACGGTACCCTTTAAATTGGACTAAATTAAACAGATTTCTCTTGAAGATTCGTCGATGAAAATGAGAACCATGCAAGTTTTCCTTTTTAGTTTTAGTTTCTTGACATTACACATCCGAAGCTGAGAAGACATCAAAGGACAGAGTCAATTAGGGGAGTATTACAGTGTAAAATTAACTTTTGTCAAAATGTAATTGCTATGAATAAACTCCATATTTAAAGAACTTTAATCAGAGAGGGGCGAAGGGGTACAGCCCTCTATGAGCTGGTCATTTTAACATCATAAAAAGGCTCTTGAACTACTACAAAACAACCTCAGTTAGAGACCCTACTGTCAACTCAAAGGGTGGAGTTAAACATCTACAATTAGCCAAAAATGTCTCCAATCATCCATCATACAGAGCAAAAATAAAAAATAAAATAGCATTCAGCTGCATGACTACAGCGTTTATCTCTGTGAGGACCTCCAAGAGTCAATGCCTCAAACCAGAAACCTCAACTTCCCGTGACAAACACCAGCTGCTTGGTAGGAGAGTCAACTCGCCACCAAGTCCTCGGCTCACTAAGACCATACGTTCCTCAGCTCAAAATTATATAATGACATCTCTGCCAGATTATGATCTCTCGTTCAGGAAAGAGTACCTCAGCCTGTAGGCCAGAACTGATTGAGCCAACTCTCAATAAGTGGATGGGACTAATTGCTTCCTCTTTACCTCTGAGTACAGCTGACGTGATGTTTGTCTCAGTAAGAACTCTACATAAATTGCTAGATCAGCAGAAAAAAAGAAAAACCCTCTCAGTTAATTGTAAGGTCAGTTTGAAGCTAAAAAGCAGGACAAAAATGACAGAATGAAAAAAAGCTGTGTGGATCTGGATATCGGTCATCTGTTTATGGGCTCGAACGAAGTAAAGAGCATGGGATGAAAGGCTCCTACAGCTTTTTGGAATGTCTTTTATTGTTTTTTCCAAAATGGTGACTAAACTGGAGCATTAAGCAGCACATCATGCTGGAGGTTTTACGGTTGTAGGAAAAGGGAGGACGGCTGGGTCTGACCATAAACCTCATCCTTGTAAGTGGTTCTTGTCTAAAAACTGTTTAGTCTTAAAAACACTCAATAACAAGTCAAAGCATGTGTGAACCCTAAAAATTATGGGTAAGTATTTTTGAGATTTCCGTTTGAGGCTGGGAGGCTGTGTGTGCGTGTGTGTGTGTCTGTGTGTGTTTGTGTACATCAGCAGAAATTTGTAATTTACGTGAATTGAATTTATGAGTGCATTTGTGTGGTGGGGAGCGTGTTTTCAGACGCCCTGGGTCTGGTCTCCAGTGTGTAGAGTTGCACGGTCGGATCAGTGGTGAGGTATTGGTTTGCACACTGGGAGGATTAGACGCTCGATGACTCGGAAACTGATCCGTGTGGTGGAGAGGGAGCCGGCAAACCTGACGCCAGATTCTCCTTTCTCTTATCGTCTACTCTGTCTCTGTCTTTGGGGCGAACTTGTCCAATCAATGAACATGAACAGATGGCAGTGGCAATGTAGAACATGAGAAGAAAAGAGGAAGGAAGGACGGGGAGCAGTGCTTTCCGGTTATTTCCAGTATTTTTGTGAAATGTTTAAGTGTACAAACATATATGCGTTTGTCCTTAACAGAAGGGTTCTACTTAGCTCAGTGTCTTGATCATTAAAGTGGTGAACAAAACCTCGACTTGACAACTTCTAACACTTGTTTTCTTCAACTGGAACTTGCAGATTGGCTCCTGAGTCTTCCAGAGACATCTCTAGTTGAAAGTTTTTATTCCTTATATTTTGGTCATTTATAGTTGGCTAAAGAAATATCATGTGACATTTCTGCATGAAAATATCTAAACAACTACAACCTTTGTTATATATTTTGTTGACTTGTGTACTTCATCCCAAACGTTGTTCAAATTAGGAATGGGACGATTTGGACAAAAATTCATGTTGCATTTATCGTGGCCAAAATGACTGTGATTCACGATCTTATCCTGATAATCATAAAAATATGCTTAAAAGTCTCTGCTGCTATAACGCTGTTGAAAAGACAAACGTAGAACAGGAAATGACACAATTAAAATGAGAATACTTGATAACGATGATCATCCTCATGATGGTTGAAGCTAAATTTTTCCAAAGCAAACTACCTGGATCACACACTTGGAGACAAAATCTCAAACCTGTCAGTGTTCGGAAAAGTGTTAGTGTTAATTTCTGAGTCTGCTCACACTCTTCGTCAGCAGTGTGAATTGAATTCCAAAAATAGGGCTCTGACAGATTTTCCTTTAATCCTTCATTTTTCTCACTGAACATTCAGAGTTTTTGTTTGATTGGTCGTGTGTTTCCATGTGACTATAACTAGCTCACGATCTCTCCATCTGTCTGTAGCTGGCGACCGTTCTTCCTGACGTCCAGTGGGATTTGATCAGACTCATTTCCATTCACACTCCAGAGCACCCAAAAACTTCAATCTACCGTCTCAAAATAAATCCACAACGCGTGTGTGCTGGCACACGTAACCCCTTTCCATTCGGAGGAACCATAAAACAGAGAGTGGACCTTATGACTGCTGATGAGAACGTTATAGAAAATTAATGTAGCGTGAGTTACATCTCCTGGAGCTCAGCTGAGTGTACACTGACAGATAAGGCTGAATTATCAATACAGCCCAGAGTGGATTCTCTCGCATAAGATGCTGAGCAGCTTGGACAATAAAAACAGAGTAATATTGTGTTTCAGGCGTGTCTTCATTTTGATATTCTACGTATTACCTAAAGCGGTACATATACTGGACCAGGAACGCAGGAATATTTCTGTCTGGCCTCAGACATGCCTGTAGCTGCTCCACTCCAAAGTGATTTACACACAGTCAGCGTGTCGATGCACATATACCGAGTCCCAATTCCCTGCCCACTCACAGACAGGCGCACACTTCTCATGTTCAGTGGTCCCTGGAGACTTGCTCCGGTGTGTGTCTCTGTGTGTGTCTTTCTGTGTGTGTGTGGTCCGTTATTTACACCAAGATGGATGGAAACACACTGCATGGCAGAATCACATGAACCCTCGTGGCACATTGCCTGGGACTGGAGGAAGGAAGAAATAATGGTGGGAACACACAATAGATGGACAACAACATTGAAGATGGAGGACACTGGAGACAAAAGGTGTTCAGGTTTTACTTGTCTTAATCAATCTGATCACAGCCCTTCAAACCACATAGAAACAGCCAGAAAAAAACAGAAAGTACACAATGTTCTATAAAAAGAAGAGCAAAGGAGCAAACGGTGATGTTTTTAAAAGGCCTCTTTAGTCCAAACAAAAATCTAAAACCTGAGAATTTCCATTGTGGAAGAGCAATAAATTCACATTTGAAAACGTGGAGGCAGTATATTGTTGCCATTTGTGTGTGAAAGAATTATAATCCCACAATTAGCGGGAATGACCACTGTTGCATCTTCATTTTCATTTTCACTGGAAAAACTATTAAACCTATGATGTTTGCCTTTTTATCGAGAATGGTTGCAGGATTTCTCCCACTGATGTACACCGCCGGCGAATCTACGCGCTCAATCAGACAAAAAGTCGCTGGCAGGGGACGTCTAGTGCCAACAGTAAAGGACACACTGCAACAACTGGGGCCACAGACGCTCACTGACTGCCCTGACATTCAGACACATCAGGGCCCTAAGAAACTTCTAGTAAACTAAACCACAAAGACGACTTGAAGCTGGTAAGTATATTCATCATCTTTGCCTCTAGCTGTGGCCATCTAATCACTAGGAGGATATGACTTCCAGCAAATAAATAAAGTATACATATACATTTAAATCTTCACTGGGTGCGACTTTGTTTTGTTTGTCTGAATCATGAAAGTTGGGCATCTCTGTAATTCACTCTGGATTAAAGAGTTTGCCAAACGCCACAATTGTAAATGTGAATAAACTGCAGACATACTGTGTGACGATCGGCCTGCTTCCTCAGGATGGTGCACACATGCTCTCTAACATGGCGGATAAAAAATTAATTAGCTTGAGCCCATCTGTCGCTTTTTATCACCCTTTTTACTGAAACATATTACGGCACATCCACACTCTGTGGTGTCTGGGCTCTCTGGAATAACCATTAGTCCACACCACAGGGCTTATAAACTGGTACGCAGAGCAGACCACTTCCCTGTGTGCTGTTACCAACACACCTAGTCTACACAGATACAGAAGTGGGAAATAATAAGCCAAGCTGAACTACATTTGTAGCTGTGACTATGAAGGGAAAAAAAAGTAGACAGTAACGAGGCAGATTAGAATAATCCACTTGGGCCAGACACCAAGCACTTGACCTGAGGAAGCGTTGCCACAACAATACTCACACTCATCAGCTATAAACAGCAAGGCATGAAATATGTGGAGCGGGTCAGGAAAAGGACTTGAACATTAGAAACAAGGTGAGGAATCTAAACCCGAGCCGTGTTGTTGAAAGCAGATGAAGATGGCATTAAAAGCCATCGGGCCTCATGCTTAACACAACCAACACATGAGGACACATGCTGAAACGTCTCCACAGCTGCTGAGAAGCCAACACACATCACACCTCTCTGACTGACTTCAGCTGTGAACATCACAGGTTAACCGAGGCAACGATCCCCCTAAGAAAAATACACACTTTTGACTTCAAAAGTATGTTAAGTGCATACGGGACCAGGTCTATCCTGGTGCATGATAGCACCATTCGCACCTCTGCCATGCACTCCAAAAAAAGCAGACTGGAGTCAGGCCCTTCGGCGCCAAACTCCTGCTGAGAATTAAATTAACTCATCAAAACAAACTACTGGTTGCTGTGGAGGCTCCAAGAGACTGGCATCTACAGAGACTCCTGGATGCAGGAACACTCCCACCAAGACAGGGTCCTCAGTTTACGTCAGAGGCCCTAGATGACTGGACTTGTGTCCTGTCTCAGCCTGTTTGGAGGCTCAGTGGACTGAAAAACATCAGTCATGTACTCATTTCACTGAGAAAAGGGTGAATCTGACTCACAACAAACTAAAGTTTCCTTCTTTCCACTGTACTGTCTAAGAAAAGCAGCGCAGGAAGCGCATTAAAAGCAGTCACGGTTCCTGTTTTTGTTTTGTTTTTTCCTGTGAAAATTCTTTGACATATGAATGTGAATCAGACATCCCAATATCCAACTTAGGCTGTCTAAGAGAATTAAAAAAGTGGCTAAATAGCAAAGTGAGTGGCAGAAATATATTTCACATGTCTGACGATAAAACACATTACTTAATAGTTTTTCTCAACAACTAATTGCTCAACTTCAAGCCCGACCAATTTATTGGTATTCAAACGACTCCCTTTTCTTTCAATAAGTGTAAATACTGTAAAACTGGAAAAAGCCTGCACGTTACTGCAGATGTCGGTTTCTATGGCGCTTTGTCCATTTTGTTTTTCTGTTTCCAGGTCTGCTGAATGTGCTTTGTCAGAGCAGCATACTGGTTTTCCTGTAAGCGGCACTGGGAGGAGGCTAACTCATGACAGAAGGTAGGGGAAGAAATAGGAGGGCCGGTGTTCGAATTACATTCTCATCAATGATTCAGGGGGAAGAACACAGACCAGCGTATGAACACTGGCAAACAAACAACACTGTTGGTGGAGACGCAGGCCCATGCGAAGTCTAACACGTAAGCAATGTGCGGCACACGGGATCACAAACTGATGCATGCGGCGGGGCACATGTGTGCAGTCATGCACGCAAGGACAAACTGTACATAAACATGACCGGACTAAATGTACACGGGTGTATGTTCATTTTGGCATGCAATCAATAACACACATACACACCAACAGCTTCCACAGCCAAGTCCCATCTCCTGATTGTCCACAAGCCCACAATGTGACCTTCCCAAAGCATGGTACTGCAGAACAGTGTGTGTGTGTGTGTGTGTGTGTGTGTGTGTGTGTGTGTGTGTGTGTGTGTGTGTGTGTGTGTGTGTGTGTGTGTCTGAACTCAGATGAACTCAATCCTAACCCTAACCAAATTGCTTTTATTTACTTAAATGCCAATTTATGACATTTGCAGACAGGTTATAGAAAGTTACAGGAATTAATGATTTGGCGACATCACTTTAAATCAGTCAAGATGGATGTATGAAATGCCCAAAATAAAAAAAATCAATCATTGCAGTGGAGAGAAAACATCAGGTGGAATAAAGGTTTTCTGCAGCTGTGCGCTTGAGGCTGATTCATGTTTCCGTTCACCATCCGTTCCTGTTTGGGTTCTCGCAGTGTTGGTGATGGTTGCGTTTCTCTGGGGACTGAAAGGGGAACAGTCTATGTAGCACTAATTGTGCTGCACCTGGTCATAGTTTGTAATCATTAGCCTCCTGTCCAGCAAAATCAGACGGGCTGGTGCTCAGTGCTGCTAGCATTCAGGCTTCAGCGGGGTGAGTTGGGTTTTGGCATCAGACTTCGGGCTCTGTCCCTTTAAAATAAAACAGACTTCTGGAACTAAGTGCGACTTGAAGTTTATCTTTAGTGTAAACAACAGTTTCACATGTTATGCAATCAATTTAGAAATGGCCAATTCTCCTTCAGCGACTGCTGCTGTTGCTATGTTGAGCACATGGACTCTTAGACGTTGATTATTTAATGGATTCTCAGCAACCAGCGCCCGGTCTTTCTCTGCATTCACAGAAACAGCAGTGCTCCCCGGGGAGGCCACAGCCTGAACACGCTACAAACGTAACCGTTTGTACGTGTGTATGTGAGGATGTACACACAAGCTCATTTAAGACAGGAAGGCTCGAAAGTGAAGCAGGAAATCGCAATCATGCACGATGAGAAGGGGGGGGGTGGTTTGATAATTACAGGTCTGTGTGAGCATATGAATATGTGTCTGTGTGGAAAAGAGAAGCTGCCAAATTGTATCAGACGTTTTCAGCTGCAGTCGTCTGTATGAACTTCATAGCAAGGAAACCACAGAGATGGTACCCTTCTTGAGAATCATGCACACATACAGAAACCCTCACAAAACTTTCTTTCTTTCAAGTCGTACGTTCCACCTCAACACGACTTTCGGTTTCTGCTTGTCAGAGCGAAGGATTCTGATTATATAAGGGAAATTACAAACAGGAAACAGGCTGCGGTCTGAGTCGGGACGGAGGTGTTGAACACACCCAAAACAGAAAGTAGACAGCTTTTCTCAGGTTGCCATTAGAACATTATTAAAGTAGGAAGTGATCGGTATCTCGATACTTTCTGATTACATCTGAGATGTGAATCAGCACGCCACCGCCATCAGCGTGTGAATTTGAGTTTGAATGGCTGATTCCGCTAAAATAGAAAAGAGCTGTATAAATGCAATCCATTCACCAAAATGAAAGTAAAGTAATGTTTCAGCTCTTTTTGTGTCAGCACATCCATGTCATCAACCGACGTTTTCTTCCCTGAACTCCACCAACATTTACAAATAAGGATCCTATTCATGAATTCAACTGGTTTACCGTTACGCTAATAAAGTTGCCAAATATGACTGTGAACTCCCCAACAGCTTTTCTGAAGGAAATGAACAGCTTCATTATGTTTCAGTCCCCCCCGCCCCGCCCCTTATTTTTCTGACTCAGGTGTTGGCAGCAGGAGCCCAAGCAAAGAGACGATGAAAGAGACGAATACAAACTGAGTAAATGTGAAGGATAAATAAGGAAAGCAGTGAGAGAAATTAGACAGTTGTGGTTCTTTGTCATGGAAAGGAACAGATGACCACACTCGCCCCTGTGCACGACCATACTTCTAAAATAGCTCCTTAAAAAAAAAAAAGAAAATAGACTCCCAAGAGCGAGATAAAGACAGATGGTGTGATGAAGAGCCTCTCACAGAGAGAGGACTACACAACATTGTACAATCTGCACTCAGCTATTGTGCAGGTGGACTTTCTCTGCACATGTGCCGTCTATTGTCCTCTTTCACTATCCATTCCTTACATGTGTGTTAACACTATCACTCTGAAGATTTTAATAATTTACAGTGTTTTCTCCACAGCCAGACTTTACATAATTCATACGATAATGTGGATGTGTAGCAACCCACACGAAACATGTTATCATTACCAGAAAATATAGAAAGCGACTTCACGTGGTTGGTGGTTTCTGGTTGTTGAATTCAGGCTGTGGCTTTAAAACTCTGTCTTTCAGTGTCTGTTCTCATGTGAAATCTGTTGCACTGCAAAATATTATTATGCAGCAGCTTTTGTTGCAATCGCCTTCAACCAAAAACAATCTCCTGTGTCTTTATTATTCACTCAGACCACAAGTTGCATGATTGAAAAAAGGATATATGCTACGGGAATGTTTTAAAGGTCTTGCCTCCGATTTGCATTCGCCATATTAAGCTAAGCCAGTGTTTTTCAATCCTGTTCCTGGGGCCTCCCTGCTTTGCATGTTTTAGATGTTTCCCTTCTCCGAGTCCGACACACCTGATCCAAATGGATGGGTCTTTATCAGGCTTCGGCAGAGCTTGACGACGAACTGATCATTTGAATCAGGTGTGTTGGAGCTGGAGGACTCGCTCTGTGCGTGCCCAAAAAACATATATCTTCAAATGGTGACGCCTCGTCAATTATAGCTTGATCTACTGACTACTAGTTGACTTGGAAAATCTTGAGTCGGGGGCCGCCTGAGAGAACTACACTGAGCTCACGCTTTCTCAAGCAACACTATGGAAAAACTGGTGGTTTAATGTCCTCCCCTCCGCTTTCTTTCCCTACCTTGCAGAAACAAGGCCATAAAAATGTGCCCACTGTCTGACCCACTTTCCATGACAGAGACGTAATCTCCCACCACAAACTTCAGCCTGTTTACCAGCCCAGCGGAGAGTAAGCCGGACCAGGAGGCAAATGCCAAGCTCTTCACACACAGTGGGGGGAAAGCTGCTGCTCAGCTGTGCCGAAGATTACAACCCTTGGATCCCTACTGAGCTCAGCGGCCCGCCCTGATTAAACTACACACCAAAGGCACGCGCACGAAAAAAGATACGCAAACACTCACCAAATCAAAAGACTGCCATCATGACAAACATCCTGTACACGTCATTATGGTTTATGAGGGTTGTTGATTTGTTGGTAGAGTTCTCAAAAATACAACTCAACACCAAGGTGTTAACCACCAATGGCTGACGAGTTGTTACAAGTTGAATCTGTTTCCATTGAGTAACCATGCAATAAAAGTAGGTTTCCACACACTTCACACTTAGCTCAGTCTACAGAGCGCAGCAGGTAGACTATCAAGGTTAAGATGCTGCGTTTAATTATTAGTTTTTGCTCACAGGTTAGTTGTTTGTTGCCTCAAATTAATTCTTACCCTCAATTAATTTAAGGGCTATTAGGGGCATTAAAGGGTGGGATGAGGGGGGGTGGGGGGGTGGGGGTGGTTGTGCTAAGCAGCAACACAGTCTTTGATCCTACAACAAGGTTTGGAAAGAAGTCATGAAACCCGCCGTATAATGCAATCCGTATCGCAATTTGTAATCACTGCATTGTAGATTTTTCCATCCTGAAATTTAAAACAATAACGATGCTACTGAATCAAGCATCTAAAATGAAAAGTCTTCAGTGTTTAAAATAAATGTCATGGTCCGACTACAAAAAACCTTTAACTGAAATAAGATAATCTAAAAATAATCAATGAAACCAGGGTTTTTTTCTAATCCTGGACAGCAGAGATACAAGATTCAGCCCGGGCAGAGACAGGGAGGCCTCTCTGTGTCCCCACAGACCGGGTTACTAAGGATACAGGCAGCACTGAGCCTCCATTAAGACATCAGAGCTCCTGTCTGACACCATCAGCTCCGATTTCCTCCCTGAAATTGAGACTCTGGACCATGCTGGTGAACACACACACACACACACACACACACACACACATATGCACACACAGACACACAGTCCGGCTGGGAGCACACCCAAATGCGTCTATGTGCAAACACGATGTTCCCAGCGCTTAGCGCTAGAAGTTATCACCATTTATAGGACTGTCAGAATGCAAACTTTAAATAGTCCACACAGAAATATAATAAAGATTCCTCAGCCTGTCTTATAACACTGTTTTAGCAAGCGTCAGTGTTGCAACTTGACCCTTGTGTAGCTCTCTAGTCAACACCAGGTTAGGCTCACTGTTTTAGATCTGACACTGACCCAGACGGGTTCAGTGTAGCCGGCTACACTGGTTTTGTTTGCAGACGGCTGATGAATCTCAGAGATAGTGTTGCAACAGAGTGCTAAACATACAGAGTTTACTGTACGTTTGCTGCACTGTGGCCGTAGTTTATCAACTTAAAATTTAATCATTTATCCAGATCTTGTTCACAAATCTTTGTGTGGGATTTTTCAGAAAGCACACCAGGAAAAAAAGGAATTGTTTTGTCTTGGTCTCACTGTAAAACTGCTGCTGTACTATTTCAGGAGTTGTCGGACTTTAAATGGAACAAGTACGCAAATGCAAAGTTTCAGTATCAAAGGATAAGTTCACCCAAAAATTAAAATTCAGTAATGCCAATGGAAAGTCTGGTGATGTTTTGTAGTCAACAAAACATTTCCAGAGTTTCCCAGCAAAACAGCATTCTCCTCGACAACTGAAATAGATGGGACTTTTTCCCCAAACTTAAAAAAAAACAACAACCAAAAATACACATAAATTGGCTCCAGAGAGCTAATTCTGTGCAATCCAAGTCTCTGGAAGCTCCAAGATCTAAATTCGACTTGAAAATACGTAATTCACTACCTTTTCAAGCCAAAATGCACCCGAATGTGTGCAGGAGCTCGATCACACATCCAGGGTGTAAATAATGTTGTTTGGATTACACCAAACAAGCTGCATGGAGCCATTTTATGTTTCTTTAATGTCTTCCTCTTTTTTCGACTCTCCCCGACTGCCGACATTTTCAAGAGCAGTCTTAAAACACACTTTTACTCGTCAGCCTTTAGATGTGTCTAATCCTGTGTCTCATTTAACTGTGCCTTCACTCCTATCATTATTACTGTTATTGTTACTGCTGTTGGTGCTGTTACAGTGTAATGGAAATATATTATCATTAATTATATTGCTGCCATTGTTGTTATTGTTATTATTTTCAAATTAGTATCATTACCGTGTCATCACTCTAATTTCCTTTTCCTTTCTTGTCTTTGTCTCCTTTTTTGTTCATCTGGTTTTTCATTTTCGGCTGAACTTATTCTTTACTTATTCATGTTGTTCCTAACAAAAGTACATGTTGTTCATTAATGGGAAACGTCACTGACAGAATAAAAAGCACTCAAAAAAAACCGTCCTGATTAATCATCATGTTGACGCGCAGACAATGGAAATAAGGCCTGCAGCATCCTGATGGAGCAGATGGAGTTAATGCACGTCTGTCTGTAATGTGACATTTACAACACGGGGAGGGGAAGTCAGCCAGATCCTTATCAGCCAACCACACTTATCAGACCAGAAAGGAAAGGTGGGAGGGTGGGAGAGGAGAAGAAAGAGAGGGGGGGTGAGAATGAAGATGGGAGATAGAGAGAGGGAGAGGCAAAGGGGAGGGGAGGGAAGTCATTAACTGGCAATCAAGCTTTTGTAAAGGCAAGAGTCTGTGCATTTGCTTAATTCCTTATCAGGCAATGTTCCCTTTCCTAACTCACCCCCCCCTCCCTCACCCGCCTCACCCCCACAACCCAGGCCGTGACAGGTCAGCATGCAGGCTGGAAGTGATGTAAAGTAATACCTCCATCTCTGACACACACACACACACACACACACACACACACACACACAGTCTCACAGAAGCCTTATCCGTTGCAGAGCCTCTGATTTCCACTCAGATAAAGACAGTCGAAACAGGTGCATGACTATGTGTGTGTGTGTGTGTGTGTGTGTGTGTGTGTGCAGACAACTTGCTGCAGGACACAGTGATAATCCTGCCATGACTTACCTGCTGGTGCTCGACGCGTGCACCAAACGAGCCGTTATAACTGACCAGTTCGTGGTTAACTGACAGGACAAAGCAGGTGGCGGTTAATGACAAAGCTAGCCGAATTAGCCCTCTAACGTTGGTGTTGCGGTATTGCTGTCGTCAGGTGGTTTATAAGCGTGTACTCACTGCGATATATCCGATGAAGTCCTTGTATTGTCTCCCGTGTGGCTGCTAGCTTGTCCACCAGCTGCTGCTGCTGCTGCTGCCCGCCTGGCTTTCCCACAACTTGCTGAGGTTAGCAAGCTAGCTAACACTCCACCACCGGCTTAAAAATTTTTTTAAAAAATAAAAAAAAAAGAAGAGGAGATTTCGTCCTAATTTTTCTCCTCTCTGGGCTCGTTAACCCAGAAAATAAATTTTAAAAAAAAGAAGTAAAAAATCGGAATACGTAGAAAATACAATGCCACAATGAAGCGTTATTTCTTCTCCTGTTCCTGGAGTTGTGGCTCAGAAACGGTCACCGTGAATGAAAATATCCACGGTGTTTGATTTTAAATGACAGGCTCTCCGCGGTGCGCTGTCCTTTGTTGTGAGCATCTCAACGTAAACACAGAGCTGATCTCTTCTGCCCGTCCGCTGCCTCACGCCGTACGCTGTGGGCGGAGACCCACGTCGCCGCAAAGGACTCTGGGACTGGTAGTTTTTAAGGGCTGTTGGCCATGGGACTGAAACACAGGTGTTTTGGGATTGTTTACTGAAAGCAAAGTTGCAGTAACACATGATGGGATGGAACGAAGTTCATTTACTGAAGTATTTCACTTAAGTAATAATTTGAGGCACTTGTACTTTACTTGAGACAGTTTTTAATAATAACACCGCATTACATTTCAGAGGGAAATGTAGTCCAATTACTTGACTGCTTTAGTTACAAGCAGTGTTGAGCAAGCTACTTTCAAAATGCAATATATTACACATTACTAGTTACCTTCATTTTGAAGTGATGTTTTATGTTGCATTATTACTGTCTGCGTAGATTAATTAATTACTTATTACACTACTTTTTAATAAAAATCCCCCCAAATCTATTTAGAAAGATTTAAAGCAGATTTGTATTACTTTTTACAACACTTCCCGACAGTAGATACACATACAGCTAAAATAATTAGATTTATCAATTAGAAATAACAAAAAAGGATATAATAAGCAAAATTATGTATGTTTTTCATTTAATTTTAATGTCTTTTTTAAATTAATTTTAACATTTTTAATATTTTGTGGGCAAAATAAAGCATGAAGGTGTCATTTTGGGCTAGGTGTAATTGTGACTGCATTTCTCTGTATTCTTTTTAAATTCTCACAAAACCATCGATTAAAATGTTGAAATTATCAGCAGATCAATCCATGAGAAAAATGATTGTTAGTTGCATAAATGAGCTCCACCTCAACAACAACAACGGTGAAATCCTTCTTTTACAGGAACGCATGTGTCATAATAATCTTTGAGTACTTTTACTTTTGATATTTTACATGTATTTCTGATATCTTATTGTCCAAAATAGTAAAAGTATAGATCAACTCAATACGTATTACTTGAGTACTCTGTCGTGAACCACATCTGGGTGAAAGCAGTGGTAACATCTGTGAACCACACAGTGTTGTGATTTGACCCACAGCAGACGGAAACATGAACTCACCTTGAACACCAGCTCGACCTTCGGCGGCTCCTCTGCTCCACTGCCTCCCTGATGAACTTTGATGAGAATGTGTGAGATTCAGGCTCCACAGACACGCGTGACTCTCCGTCCCTCATGTGCCCTTTCATGCTTGCTTGGATTCAAAACACCTGACATACCATGTGTGCTTGCATTTGCAGGCTGGGTGGATCCAGCTCGGCTGAAGCAAGGTTTTATGGAGTTGTTGCTGCAGCCTCCATCTTTAAATCTTTAAATTCCCTCTACAAAATGTCACATGCCTTCTCTCTGTTGTGAATATGCAGATGTGTATGTGCATTTTAAGAAATTAGAATAATTTTTTCTCAAAAACATCTAGTCTCTAATCACAAGGAATGTCCCCCAGATCCAGATCAACACCAAAGCCTATTCACATGCTGTCGACTCGACCTTTGGCCCTGATGTTCCAAAACATTTCATTCATCTGTTTATTAGTTCTGCAAATAGCCTTGAGATGTCAACAAACCACCAGCGCTTCACTCTGCTCAAGTCCAACAATCAGATTCGTGTCTTATACATGTTCGATGCAGAGGTGGAACACATAAGCACAGTTTAATAAATCATTTAAACCCATTTTGCTTTAGAAATACTGCCTGTAGGGTGCCTGGCGGTTAATATGTAAACCAAATAACACTGATCTCGGTGTGATTACCTTTATATGTTTCCTGTCTATCTCTCTCTGACAAGGAAATTGTTTTAGGCAACATTTGAACCCCAAAGGCTTAAAACGACATATGATTTTATGATATACTGTAATTTGAAGACACTGAATGTGTACACTATTTCAGTGCTGTTGTTCAAGGACAAATATATTTAGATCAGATTAGATAACTTTATTAGTTCCCAGAAAGATTACGAGTTTGGACCATTGTGCTCTGTTGGTCAAACAATGTTGTAATTAATGATGCACCTGATAAAGGGACCAAACAAAAGAGGTAATAAAACATGAACTAAAAGGAAAACTTAAAGATAAGATAAGATATTAAGGATCTTGGGGGATTTTGTTCACGTGTTCACATCACATGTTCTGTCACTCCCTATCAGGAGGTGGACGTGACGATGGTGGGGTTACAGGTGAAAAGGCACATTAGCAAGTGTCTCCATGCTTGTGGCAACAAAGCAGGTATTTTAAGCCAAACTGTGATCTTTTCCTAAACCTAACCAGGTGTTTTGTTGTGTCTAAATCCAACCAGACCATAAATGCAGCGTTGTTGCAACTTAAAATTGAAAAGGAAACCTATAGAAATATAAAGTTTCAGCATGTCCGTGGTTTCCCGATAAAGCTAATATTTTGTTCAACAGAACCAGAGATATCGCCCTTTTTTATTCCATGCATTCTCCCTTTCAAGACCTGGGGCCTACATTACCCATAATGCAACTTAGCCGCTAAGTAATCAATGGAGGCAATTTATCAGGTTACATGCAGCTTTATCTGGAGCCACAACAGCCTTTTTATTACTTTTTTCCACATATGCATTACAGTGGTACTCACAGATACCTGTAAACACACTTTAAAGTGTAAAATATGTGGAGCTACCCTTTAAAGTGAACTTAAATAACACTAAACAGCAATCAAAACCTTAGAAATTGTGTTAAAAGAAATAGAATAATATCTCAGAAAGAACACATGTATCAATTGTCGTTAAGAAGTTTCACAGCCGTGGGCACGTAAGCCCGTCTAAATTATTTGTTTAAAATGACCTTTTACTTGAGGAGTGAATCCTTCCCAGATGTGAAGCAAACAAAATCATTGCAATACAGTTTCAGCTGTGTGTTTATGTATGTTTCCTGGAAGATCAGTCTCACCAGATGTATGCAAGTGTGTGCGCTGAATATAAACTCGGTCTGAGTAGGAGACAACTCCTCCAATGTGAGCGTGAGTGGAAAAATCAGGTGAAGCCAAGAGCTGATTAAACAGAACTTCCCTCATGGTAACAACACACACTCACACACATGCACACAGAGGCAGACTTATTTTTGTGCTGCTGAGACGCTGTAAAACACACACTTACGATTGCTAATAAAATACACGCCTGCTGCTCTGCTGAACGCCAGCAGTGAGTAGTGCTTTTTAACGAGCAGCAGACACTGAAAGAAGACTCTGCCTCTAAGAAACATAAGAAACCCATGTGTCTGTACACATATACATGCACACACAAACACACACACACACACACACACACACACACACACACACACACACACACACACACTTGCATGCACACACCTTACATAATCTCTGCTCACATCTTAATCCCTGTTTGAACCAACTTGTTTACATTGCTATGGTTACAACACCAACACCTCTCCGGGGCTGCGAGCAGCAGACACACCTTCCTTTGATTCCACGGGTGAAGGCGCTGCAGTCAGTTCACTTCACTCCTGATGGATGTTTTGACAAGTGCTTCTCTTTCCAACAGCCAATGAGCTGCACGTCTGTGTGAAGAGTCAGGAAATAATGAAAAATGCACACAGTGAGTGTGGTTGGATTAAAACCGCCAGGTACGTGCTGGATCCTGAAAGTACACTAAAGGAAGCCTTGCTAGAGTGCAAACCCCTTTTATTCTGTGAGGTTTAGGCCGTATTACCTGTTGCAGGTAGTTGTTTTAACTTCTACTTTTGCTGACATCTTTTAAGAACTTATCTAAAATCTAAAAAGCATAAAAGTGCTATGAGGGGAGAGCAGAAACTACAATAAAAAAATTTGATTAGATACACAAAGAAGGTCACAACCCAGGAAAGTAAAATCCGTTTCAAATAAGCAATGTAAAAAATGCATTTTATTTGCATTCCAAATTCAATAATGTGCTCTCATGCTCATTTTTACAGTTTTATTAATATGTTCAGATTTTTTTGTGCACTGCATAAATTCCCACCAAGCAGCATTGCAGTTAACCACACACTGCAGACTTTCACACCCTGGAGAAGTGTCGCACGTGAGCTGCTAAGTTTTAAGATGCATTGTCAATCTTTTGTTTTAGCATGAAATAGCCTGTTCTATAAAATGTTATCCTTTTTTGCCCAAAGAGTGCCTCAGATTGTTCTTTTTTTTAACTAATGCAAACTCTAAAGGGGATCTATGTAGCAATTTGCTCATAACAAAAACAGGCAAATAATTAAAATGTAGGATGCACAGGAAGATGCATCATGACTCAAGTCAATAACAGCAGTTAACACAGTGAAAGAACGGGAAAACCTTCAAATTATATTTAACACAGTTTTTAAAAATTTTATCGTAAACTATTTAGAATCGTGGGTCTAGACTGCAAATCAATCAAAAGAATGGGACTGACAGAGCCCTTCTGTGAGCAACAGAAAGTGTCACATCGACCGGTATTTAGTGCTTTCTGAGGCTATAACTAATTAAAACCCAGGGTTAGTCTTAATTTATGATTATAAGATAAGACAAGATTCAGGATTCAGGACAACTGACCGTATTTCAGGAAGGTTGTCTGGTCACCTCGGATGCAAACATCTAGTCTGTTGCTTTGTATTTGTGTTAACACAAACCTCAGCTGCAGTCGCAACCTAAATGCCAGAATACAAGAAAATTTCTGCAAAACCACAGCTAAGTTAAAACTTTACATTTCTTCGGGTTCAAATTTCTGTTTCTCTTTCGTCACATCGCTGTGCTTGAGCTCGGTTAGGTTGAGGCACAAAAACCACTTGGTGAGGGTTAGAAAAACATCATGGTTTGGCTTAAAAGACCTGACTTGGTTGCCACATATACATATGGAGGTGACACAAGGTCACTTTAAAAATATCTCTTGATGCCACGCTTGCAAATGTTGAAATGCTGTGGTCTCTTGTCAGAAATATCCAGTGGTTTCACACCTACAAATGCAGAAACGCAGACTTGACCTGCGGTCACTGGCCTGGCAGCCTTGTTGCCTTTGACTCCGCCATCATCCCCTCCACACCATAAGATGAGAGTCAGGTACCAAACACAGTGATGTTTTTCCTGGCAACTGGGTTGAAGTGGAGGTAAAACGTTGTCTTTGTCTGCAGAGGATTTTTAAAGTTTTTGACTGGGATGTGTCTTAGTTGGAGCAGAGTTACATTCCAAAAATACCATACCATAATAGATTTGAATTGCTCACTTTGAAGATGACGCTAAGTGAGAAGGTTTTTCCTGCTTCTGTGTTTGACGGGATGCAGATCTGCCGCTGAATGTCGTGACAGGTGAGGTTGAACCATGGCCTCAGGTCTATGAGACAGTCTGTCAAGCAGCGAGAACAAAATAAAGAGTCTTCAAGCTCTGAAATAAGAATCAAAATACCTCATATTCAGATTGTTTCTACAGCTGAAGTCATCAAAGTCCTCACTTACAGCTGCCACATCAACAGATCTGTTTTTACCCTGACTTACTTAACTTAATGCATTTCCCTAATATGATGTAAGTGCCCTAAATCTCAACAAAAGCATCTGCTCTGGTCCCATGTGATGCAGACAGTGGACAAAGTGTGTGGGATTGCACTAAGGGCAGCCTGTTCTCAGCGAGCATTTTATCCTTGTTGTTGTTGTGTGATAAGACCAAAACATAGCAACAGCTGGGGCTGCGTTCAGCCGCGCCGGGGAGTCAGGAGGGCCGCGCCGCCGAGAAGTCTTCGCTGGTGTGACAGGATTATGTGATAGAAACATGCTGTGCTCATGCACAGCCAAATATTAAATAACGCTAGTGTCCCGTGTTTGAGGGGCCGAGCCGAGCTGCCATGGTGACAGTAACCATGCGCTGGATAATGTTTACAGAATGTTTAGCATATCACAAAGCAGGCACATGTGTGTGTGTGTGTGTGTGTGTGTGTATACTGGCATTACAAGACTGAGCACATTTTTTACTGTAAGACTTTAGTGTTGTTGTGTGTGTGTGTGTGTGTGTCTGAAGTTCTGTATTTGATTAACAAACTAAAGCCAATCGCTGGTATTATGAATGGATGTACTGTCGGACGGGCACGGCTTCATGTGGATTCATTTTCCCAGTGGAAGTATCATAACTGCAGAGTAGCATTTCTCTTCTTTGTGACCACATTTTAAGTGGTTTACTTTTTTTTTCTCTTCCTCTTTTGCATTCTCAACAGACATTATATAATTGCATAACAATTACATAAGAAAACCACAACCCAGCTGCCAGAATAAATGTTAGCAAAGTCAGTCTCTGCAGAAACCAGAGATAAGTCAAAACTTTATGTTTCGTTGTTGCAACTTTAAATTTCTTTAGGTTTATTTCTCTCGTGCTGCAGCGCTTTATGCTCTGGTTAGGTTAAGGCATAAAAACCACTTGGTCAGGGACAGGAAAACATCGTGCTTTGGCTTAAAGTACTTATTTTGGATGATACAAAGCCGGAAATTGTGCTGTGGTCTTGTTTAAAATACCTGGTTTGTCCCCACCAACACAGCTAGAGATGTCCCGGCGTCCCATTCAAAATATCTGGCTGTTGTCGGCACCCTTGACTCCACCACCTTCCGATATAAACATCAAGTAATAAACATGCACCGTGAATGTGATGTGACACATTTTGTGCAAATGGCAATACGGTACATAGCCTATGACACATACTGTGAGGACATACATTTTATCATGGCAACTGGGCTGTAAAATCAATTACTGAAGTCTTGTGTTGACATTGCACGCCACTCTATATCTATTCATGAAGGTAATCAGATGTGCATTATACATGATATGTATTTACATTCAATGGAATAAAACACAAACATGAATGGTGCGAGTAATAAAACAATCCTACAGATTCACATTGGCTCACAAATACTGTAATATATAATCTGTGCAATCCAGTATGTACTGTACAACAATAATACACCCAGATGTTGTTTTGTTGTTGGAAACCTAGGAACAGAATTTTTTTTCCTCATATGATTGCAAAATACCCGCACCTGTCTGCCCACATCATGATATCTGACAACCTCCTAATAAATGCAGGTTGTAAACTGGTTATGGGCGGTTTGAGAAGATAAACATGCCAAGACGAGAGGCAGACCAACTGGCACGACGTTTTTTTCCGTCTCAGCTGTTGATAGTCCAGCTGGCTGTGCGGCGAAGACGAGACTGCACCCAAAACTCGTCTCAAAGCTGCCGGGATAAAGTCGTTTAAATTCAAAACTCAATACCTAATTTCAGATGAATGGCAATGTCAGTCTGTTAGCTTGTTCATTAAATAATCTAAAGCTTTGTAGAAACATTCATGGTGCCCAGAAAATGAATCCAGCTGATGTTTGTACTTTGAATATTCTTGTAGCGTCACCAGCAGGTCAAACATTTTACATCTTCAGTGAAAATTTTCCACATCTAGTTGATGGACTGAACCACATTTTGTACACAGTCATGGTTCACAGACGGTGTATCATAATGACTTTTCATGCTTGGCCAAAAATTCACATCCTCCTCAGGATAAATTGTATAAGTTAAGTTCTCCTTCACCACCAAGTCAAAATGTATGACATTGCATAATACATGCAAAAGACATTCCCTTCCGCCTCAGCTGCACGTTGTTTTTTATTGCTAATTATCAAATGTTTGCATGCTAAGAAGCTAAATTAAGATGCTAAACATGATAACTATTGTAACTGCTGAACCTCAGCGTGTTAGCATTTTGCATGTTAGCATTTTAACATTAGCCTATAGCTCATTTCCCCCTTATGCAGCTTCACAGTCACGAGCATGGCTGACTTATGACTGTAGTTTGTGTACAAAGTGATAAATAGCCAATAATTAACAAATTATAAAGGTTCATATCTGTGCTACAGCTATAGTTCCCATTTAAACTAGTACACTGTACACACACTATGATGCAATGTTGTTCACGTGCCATGCAACTATATATTAAAAGGTCCCTGCAGGATGTGACGCAGCTTCACTTTATGTTGCTCATGAAATCTGCACCACATTTTACAAATTGAATTTCTCTGTTTTCTCTAAATCTCTCAAAAGATTCAGACTGACAGAAAACACTGACAGTCACCATCGGTAGTTTAGTCTGGGCTGGTCTGAGTTTGTTTTAGAGTGAAGAGAGAAAAACTTAAATTCAGAGGGTGAACGGTTGTATTTTTCTGTTCATTGAGGGAAATAGGCCCAAAAATACTTATTTTCTCTGCTTTTTGGGAGTTTTGGGTGCCATTGGACAGTCGCCTCATGCAGTACTACATGAAACTGACTGGTCAGAATAGTTGGTTAGCATGCTAACTCCAGTTATCTCTGCAACACAACACACAGATGTCTTTAACGTCACTGTTGTGTCTTTACACTCATGTTCATTTTGCCCATTTCTTAAAAATTGCCCTGATTATACTCGATACTATATGTCTGCTCTTCTACTGTTTCTGCTGAGGCGCTTAAACATCAATTAAGGTCATCTTGTTTTTTTTAGGCAGCTTGCTCTTTTGCAGATAAACATGTCTTCCTTCAACAGAGGATCAATCGGTCACAGCATATGTAAACTGCTCTCGTGTCCAAGTTAAAGGGATGAAATCATCGCCCGCACACTTAAAATCATAAGTTTTTTCACCACAAAACTGTCTGTAATGCTCTTTTTTGTTTCGTGCCCCTTTGTTAGCAGTTAATTTGAAGCGATGTTTCATTTCGAGCTGATGTCAGCATGTATTTAAGAAAAAAAGAATGGAACATTTTGTAAATATAATCGCATGACGTGTTTTTGCGAAACGATCAGAGGAAACGTGAACCAGATGTAGACAGCCGTGAATTAACTCTAAATGTTTCTGTAATTCCCCTTTAATTAAAGTTTGAGAAACACCGCACATCTGGATCGGATTCATCAGTGACCCAAAATGTCTGATTAATCGTTTTGACTTTAGACTCCGGTGATCACAGTTTAATTGAGCTTTTTGTACATTCTGTCTGCGTCGTGTCACACGTAGGAGTTTACAGTTCGGCCCCTCTGAGACTTTAGGTGTCATTGCGTAATTACAGAGTCGCTGACTGTAATTAGGCAGGGTGTCTTCACTGAGCTCACCAACCACTGTAATTGGCTGCGGAAAGACAAACAGACTCTCATTTCACACTAAACTGAAGGAGCGTTTAAATAGCAGCCTGTCAGCGAGGTGCTTATCTGTTTTCCAGTGTGTATTACCACCTTATTTGACATGTTATACTCTTGACAGTGTACAGAAGATGATCAATGGGTTACGCACACAAAAGAAAATTGCTTTGGGATTTTTCACAGCTGTAACTGAGCCAACGGACTCACATGTACTGTATGTACATTTGAAACAGATACCCGGAGGCGTTGCTTGTGGGATACGGCTTGTTTCTCAGAGTAGAGTCTCTCTAATGTGTTTTCAGATCAGGTGACTGCAGGAAACCAAGCGTCCTGTTTGAAGAGTTTCCTGATTGAAATAGTAATGATGAGTTTAATGGAGGGGAGATAATGGAGTTCGGAAACTTGTTGGACGCTTGCTGGCAGCCATGTTTGGTTCCGTCACAGGGGAAGTCATCTGAGACACTTATTGTAAGAACACACTGTATGTTTAGTGTGTGTGTGTGTTCATGAAGACACAACTCTACACACATTTGATTAAATTCTTATTTTTCTATCAAATTCTACCAAAACAAACAATGATAGGTGTACTAACAAGTATTGCTTGATATCTCTCATTCATGTTAGAGCTTGTAAAAACTCTCTAGAGTGTGAAAAATTGTAACTTGTTTTTAAAGATTTATGTCTTTAGTAGCTTCCAGTTGGCTTTGGGAGGAGTGACGCAGACAGGCGGACTAACAAGTTTAGTCTTCTTATGAGATTTGTCGGCACAAACAAAGTAAATGTAACACTGACAGCGTTTTCCTATAAAGTGCAATGAAATATAACCTAGTTGACAGCAAACATAAATTATTTTAGTGATCAACAACGAACAACGTCAAGTTGGAAATTAAGTTTTTTCTGACAAACTGATGTGCAGAAGTTACATTTTTCCGAGCACATTAAAGACTTCTTGTCCATGTCATTTTAAATTATTGGCTAAAAATGGCTTAAACATATTAAGTTAATGTTTTTGTTTGTCCTGAAGAAGATTCACTCAAATCTGTTTATATTTGACTTCAAATATTTTGGTACATTTAACTTAATTAAAGTCAGTTTAGGAAATTAAGTTTTGCTCCAGTTAGAAAGCGTTTGATCTCCAGACTGTTCTCTGCTTTTGATGAAATACTCTTTGACTGCATTTGTCAAATGTTTGCTCTTTAACCAAAATCAAAAGAAACATTTTTTTTCCAGACAAACAAAAACATGCGAACAAAATCCACCTAAATGTGCAACTTGAAATACATTTCACTCATACGTACAGCACGCACAGAAATTTAAGACCAGAAATCCACAAGATATACAAACATTAGATAACAAGACACACGCATCCACCCACCATACACACACACACACACACACACACACACACACACCTCAAACATCCAGGTGAAGATCTAGATTCAACTGATGGCAGCTGGGTCATCTACATCGCCATGGTAACAGGCAACACAGTGATGCAAGCGAGCATGATGTCATTGAATAAATCTGTCGTCCACAGCCTGTGGGTGTTTATGTTACCACAGGGATTTTTGTACTTTTGCTATTGAGTAAAATCTGGCACTGGCTCTGAAAATGTAGAACAACAAGACATAGAGGCGGATTTCTCAACAAGGTTTAATTCTTTCAAAATACATGAATAGAGCTTCACCGGAGCATGTCTGCTTTCAACAGTGCAAACATGTCACAACACAGGAGTGGAAATGCTTTACATGCCCTTCAGGGGAGAGACGGCGGAGGTAGTCGACTGGAGTTTGGAGAAAAAGTGGAAATCCTGGCAACGAAAACGTTCACATCCTGTATACATGTGCTGCAATATTACTATATCAACCCGATAAAGGCAAAGAATATATAATAACTTTATGCTTTTTAATTGCTTTTCCTTTCCTTGAGTGTTTTATATAAAGTCTTGCATGTGCATGTAAAAGATCTTGAAAGTTTATAAGCTCAAAGTTCGAACTAACAGGAGCTCCTCTCTCCTACAGAAAACTCTGCTCCTGAAACGCCTCGTCAGTAGCCCCGCCTTTAATTCTGTGACTTAGTGACATGACACGACGTCACTATGTCACACATTTACATAATTTATGCCTAGTAGCTAGTTTGGCACTTAAAAACATCATGTACTTGACTTAGCACAGCTGCCCTGTTGTTGTAAGCGGCGCTGGCTCAGGCGTATGTGAGCTGACCAATCAGAGGAGACTGGTTATTTTCGAGAGGGAGGCCCTTAAAGAGACAGGAGCTAAAACAAAGCGTTTCAGCGGAAACACACAGCGGCTAAGACGATAGATAGATAGATAGATAGATAGATAGATAGATAGATAGATAGATAGATAGATAGATAGATAGATAGATAGATAGATAGATAGATAGATAGATAGATAGAATTACTTTAATGATCCCAGACAGGGAAATTATTTTGTTACAGTAGCAGTGATGTGATTGATGTATTGCACTAAAGCATTTAACCTAAAATAACATAATGAACCCGAAAATGAGCATAATGTGCGTCCTTTAAAAATTAAGCTTGACATATTTCTAATGCTTAAATTGGTAGACAAAGCTGATTGTATATTCAAAACGCAAAAAATTATTCAATATTCATTTAACATGCTACTCTGGGTCAAAGCTCTTATTACTGAAACTGATGCAGCAGTCTTTGAGATGCCGCCCTTTCTGTATAATACAATATTTAGTAATTAGCCTTGAGGGGTTCAATAATTGAGAGTCTGACACTCACGGGACTGCGTGGCTGTGGTTTGACAACTTGCAACAGATTTTTAAATAAATTATCTCTAGAAGTTCACTGGTGCATATAAATATTTTGACAACCTTTTTCTTTCTCCACGTGTCCCACCCACTTCAAACCGCAAACAAAACAACAGAGTTGTAAATCTAACTGAGCACGCATCAGCAAGACTCCGATATGAAGGAACAAAGAAGGAGTGGAAAAGATCGGATGTATCTTTAGTAATATAACTGCAGCTCGTTTAAATCTTATGAAGTTTTGCTCCAAGATGCTTTTATGAGGATTTTACATAATAATAATCAATTTGATTAGACGCATTTGCTAACACTCTATAATAACTATCGTTAATAAATCCTACATTTATAATTAAGCAAACTTTAGTTGATTGTTGCATGACAGTCAACAAATAATGAAATGCTTTATAAACCAACACAAACTGATGATTATAAACCTCAACAATAATAACAATAAACAGTTTATGAATGATTTCATTGTTGCTAGCAGCAAAATAAAGTTTTATATATATAGTTTAATTAAGTATAAATGTACCACTTATTAATGATGGCTGTCAGAAAGTGCTACCAAGGATTTTAACGTTAAAAATGAACATGAAGGTAGTCCTTGAAAATGTATATAGAGCACTTTAAAATCACCATATGACAATCTTATACAGATTTAACACAGTTCTTAGTATAATATCAACACAACTGTCCAGAAATTGTCCAAAAAACAAAACAGTTTACTTCATAATATCACCAAATAATGTCCATTCTTTTCACACAAGCAGTACCAACTTCACCAGAGACTGTCCACCACTTTAAAACTCATTTAATAACGTTATTGTGTGATGGGAGTCGAGTGAGGCACAGAGGTGATCCCACCAGGACGAGGGATTCAACTTCATCTTTCAGCTACAGTTTGTATCCTCACAGTTTGGCAAGAAGTCCATGTTGGTGTCTGAACAGAACAAGAGTCTCCTATTTATACCAAACAAGAGCACGATGTCCCTTCAAAATGTGCGACAGAAAAGACTGAAGAATGAACAGCAGAGCAGCAACAGATTTACAGTGCAGGAACATCACACACATCATATGTACACACACAGCGTTACCATTAGTGCATGATGGAAACCAATCAGAGGGACACACAGTCATTTAGATCCATTATTCATCCTGTTAATGGACACATGAATTCTTCAGTATATGAATATGACATATGTAGCATGAAGGCTACGAGATAGAGGGAACAGCTCACACCACACCTAAACACAACACATGCTGGTAAATGTGCTTAGTCCTACAGTCGACCCGGGTAACAAATCTGAATGTAAGAAAATATTCTGATTTATCAGGCATGTGTCCGGATGAATGTAAACATTTCTAAATCTTAGTAAAATTGGCACAACATGATGCGGGATGGAGTCGAAGATTGTCAATTTTAAAGAGACAGCTTAACATGTTGGGAAATATTCATATTTCCCTTCTTGCCAGGAGTTAGACCGTGTCCTAACTGCATGCTGGCATCTGATGTGACACAACGCTCGGTGTCTTCGCCAAATCCACTGAATATGCATCCGGTTACGTCACGTGATCAAACCATGTTTGCATTAGTTGTGCGCTGGAGATCAGATTGGAGACGTAACCCAACTTACGTTTTACTCAGCTCAAGTAAAAGATGGTGTTTGAAAAGAAAAGACAGCTCATTGTGTTGCTCACGCTTGCTTACATTGCCTGCAGTAAGGACACAGAGATAACTTAATAAAACGACACCACTCTTACATCTGCGTGGTAAATATGAAGCTACAACCAGCAGCTGGCTCAGCTTAGCTTACAGGCTGAAAACAGGTGGAAACAGCTGGTGCGTCACAACTCTTGTTAACCTGTACAAAAAAACGCAGGTAGAAGTGACATGTTGTGGTTTCAGGACCGGTGGGGTTATGATCTGGAATCTATCTTGGCTGGGACTACTGACCGTGCATACTGAGGAGGCTGAGGAGGTGCACAGACTTTCTTTCAGTGTTAATGCTAAGCTAAGATAACTTGCTGCTGGCTCGTTCCTTCATATTTAGCATGCACGCATGAGAGTGGTATTGATCTTTCTATCTGACCCTTCACAGGAAAGTGGGAAAAAAGCCAGTTTCCCAAAGTGTGGAACTACTTCTTGGTAGTCCTCAAGTTTGTCTTGTCCTCAACAATATTCTTGTATTATCATTTTAAACTATAGCCTTCTTCTTTACTGATTCTTTGTAAAATCAAAGCTTTCTGAGTAAAACTCAGTTCTTTCTTTCTTATCTCTTCTACACTCACTCCAATCCAACCAGACAGTGTTCTAGATTTCCAGAGTTGTTCTCCATTTCTGCATTTTTCTTCCCATTTCCCACAACGCAGACATTGCACCATTTCAAAGGCACATCTCTACGACATGTTCACTCACAAAACAGCATTCCTCCTATGTGCTTTTAATCAGTGTTCGTGTCTAAAGTGTGAGCAGTTTAAAAATGTTTGTGTAAAACATACAACATGAATGTAGACGGCTTGAAGAGTGAGACGAATCCGTCCAACAGCCTCCACTCTGTCCAGCAAAGTGGAGAGTAATTAATAAAAACGATACAGTACGAATACTTTCCCATCACCAACATCAACCCCACCTTTTCTTCTTCCACAGGAGATACAGGCACAGAACACAATGTATGGAGGACACCATCTGAACAGAATGGAAACGCTGCCCGTCACACGCTAGGCAACACATAAATCTGAATAATCATAACAAGCAGGCAACTAGACAGGCAGCCCAGTCGATCTGACGTAATGTTAGCAGTTAACGTTTCTGCAAACCACAGATACGTCCGAGGTGGACTTTCATAGCAAAGCTGGCGTATCACGTTCACATCATATTCTGATCAGCCGACTGCTACATCGGGAGGTGGAGGAGCATCAAGAGGCAACAAGGCAGAGGAACTTTCCACCTCATTTTGAGTTACACCACTGGATAGTTTTAAGGAAACTGCAGACATTTCCAGCTGTTTAGTGGCGTCAAAACGGGGTGTTTTTAAAGAGACCTCCGGAACTTTCCAAACCGTCTACTTTACACGGGAAGTTGGACCATCTCCAATCTGTGATCGGGGCGACCAAAACAGGTATTATAAGCCAAACCATGATGTTCTCCAAACCTTAACCCAGTTGTTTTTGTGCATAAACCTAACCAACGTTGTGAGAGAGCAAATAAAGAAATAAATCAGCTTTAACTTATCTGTGGTTTTGCAGAAACACGTTTGGCTAACATTTATTCCGGAGACTGGGTTGTGTGGGAAGCCTGAATGGGAATCTCCTGGAAAATGAGAAGCAATCAACACTTTATAAAACTATTCTGGGATGCCACGTAAATCCATATAATCCATCCTTAATTCTCTACGTGTAAAGCAGCCGGAAAAAAATATATTGTTTTCACATTTTCTTTTTGTGCACACTCCTTCTCTGGCAATTTTGAATAGTTGATATTTACATATATAATTTCTCTATAATGCAAATTTAAGATTAACGACAACTTCCTACAGTTATAGTTGGTATATCCACCACTAAATCTCTCTATAAGCATTAAGACCGAGGGTAAAGAGAAATTAAAAAAGTGACCCTGAGTTGGTACGTGACCCGTTCTGGGAGTGAAAAGCTTCAACAAGCTGCACAGAGAAGAAAAAAATAATATAATACTACTGACTCATATCCTGCATGTGCTTATTCTATCCTGTGTTCTTCTACGTGCAGCATTTTGAAGGTTCACTCGCGCTTGAACAGGCCAAAGCAACTGTTGCAGGATCAGGCAGCTGGCTTGTGTATAACTGTGTGTGTGTGTGTGTGTGTGTGTGTGTGTGTGTGTGTGTGTGTGTGTGTGTGTGTGTATGGGGGACAGGTAATCTGGAGGACGGAGACTGATCAGCCTCATCAGTCCATGATGCCACACACAGTGACCCCTCCCTCCTCCCGCTCCCCGCTGCCATAGTAGTCCGTTCACAGACAGGAGGCCCAGGTGAGTCGTTGGCTCCCGGGCTTCACCTGACGGCTCCGTCCCCAACACTGAAGAGGTTCTCTGGGAGGAGGCTGTCACGTCCTCAGCTTCAAGATGACCGTGGCCAGGATGAGGAAGAAGGTGTTCCAGCCCAGAGTGACCGCGAAGCCTCGCCACACCATCATATGGGACAGACCCCAACCTGTCGGAAAGATTCACGTTTATATTTAGCAGATACAGGAGGCCACAGCTGGACGGGTCACATCTTGTTTCTTATCTTTAGAATATTTGAAGCCTAAATGCAGTCGCAGGTAAACAGCTAACGCTATTACAAACATGCTAACGCGCTAAGGTAGCTAACGTTACTAGCTACAAACCACACCACGGTCACCGACACTCAGCTTCCTGCTACACTATACTATACTGAAACACTTCTGTGATCACTTGTTAGCAACTGCCTTTTTTAAGGGGTATTTACTGACATATTTTACGTCATAAAAACATGAAAATTTCTTATCCTGATGTCTTTCTATGCATCCATCCTGAAACCAATTAAAAAAAAAAAAACACTGGCTTCGAGCTGAGGGAACATAGGGTGCAAAAATGCTGAAGGTTTAGGACTGCGGCACTCGATGTCGCTCACACGTCACGTTCTTATCACTGTATTGATCAGTATACATGCATATCCAGGCTCTAGTGAATATATGCATGAAGCCAAACATCAATATAACACACATGATGTGAATCAGTAAAAGGATGCAGGATGCAGTTACAGAGAAAAAAAAAAAAGAGTTTCAGTTTATCCCTCAAATTGAATGGGGACACGTCTGCTGGTCTCGTCTTCCACTGCACCACCACGATTTCAAACAGGAAGCGGCTCCTCTGACTTCCTGCACACGGCGGGTATCGTGTAACACGCAACACGGAGGAGGCCCGAGGCTGTCGTCAGCTCTAATTGTTCGGAGACATTAAGGTCGAGACAAGGAGAAAAGATTGGGAGACAGAGCGAAACCACTACACCTCACATTCCAGGAAGCTGAGTTACACAGGATCCAGAGCTGATTAATGATTTAGACGACCGGCTGCGTTGTGGACAACAATCTGAGCTGTGTGTGTGTGCGTCTGACCCTAACACACGCTAACTACACACCAGTAGCTGAAACATTATGAAACCAAATGAGCGTTGTGTAATGTGTACCTCTGTACATGATACAGCGAAGGGCTTCTGAGGCGTAGGTCTGAGGGAGAGCCAGGCTGAGGTAGCGGAGAGGATACGGGATACACTCCACGGGCCAGATGATACCTGAAGAACAGGACAGAGAGGAGATTACACCTGCTGTTAAAATACGGTGTTTCTGGATGCACTGACCTGATGTTCAACCCTCCAAAACATCTGAGCAATTTTCCGTCCCTCTTGTTTTTACCCTGACCTACAGTTTTCCTGACGCCTCTAAAGTTTGGGCATACTCAGTCCAAATCAAGCGTTTATTCATTTGCACTACACGTTCAAAACACCATGTAGTTTATAATCAGTGGTCCTGGTTCTGCAAAGCTTACCGCTGATGATGAGGTTTGGGTAGAAGATGCCCAGGGCGGCCTGGTTGGCACTCTGCTCGTCATCGATTGCGGATGAGATGACGAGGCCGAACGAGATGCCGGTGACGCCCTGCAGCACGATCAGAATTATGACCAGCACCAAGGAGCCTTCATTAGGCATCTGCAAAAGAGAAAGACAGAGAGACGGGCCAGAAGAGTGAGAAATGATAACAGACAAAGCTATTATCTACGACAAAGCTGCGCTGGACCTAAAAGTGGAATAAAAAAATGAATGAGATAAGAAGTGTTTAACTTTTACAGAGTCACATGCATTACTTTCCACAAAATCCCCAGACTCCCTTAAGGAATCATGAAGTAGAAGAAACATGCTAGCATTTTCCAGAGCGGCTACAGCAATTTATAAATCATTATTAATATTCTCGTGAATTCGGCATTCATTTGCATGACATAAAGTTGTTAAGTGTCAGTTTGTTGAAGCGTCGCTGCACCAGCCTGTCTGCTTCCTGCTACCTGCCAACACATATCAGCTGTTTGAACATATCATTTCAACTGATCTCACCAGTTTCACTACATTTCATTGACGGTAAACATGTAAAACTTTTACAGAAACAGTTAATGGTAACCGATATAGGCTACATTTTGACGTCTACGGAGAAAGTCCCCAGACTCCCATCAGAAATCACCCAATTTGGTGAGTTGTTGAGGTAGGAGACAAATTATAAATGTCGCAGAACACAGTCTTTGACACATTATTCACTATTTTGTCCTTCTTGCAAATTCGGCTAATGGCATTCAACAATATAAGTGTTTATGTAAAAAGCTGGAAGTGATATCTGATCACAAGCGGCCAGTCGAGACACATTCATTTCGCAAATACATTAAACAGTAACCGATATAGACTTCTTCTTTGTTCAATACGGAGAAAGTCACCAGACTCCCTTTAAAAATCGCTCAATTTTGTGGGTTAAAACTTTATAATTAAAATCAATTCTTGATTATTTGGTCGTTCTTGTAAACCTGGCAGATGTTACACAATAAATTGTTCCTTTATTTGTGTAAAGAAGTGGGAAGTTACATCTGATCACAAGCGGTCACTGCAGACGTAACGCCAGGTGTGAACTGACAGACTTAGAGCTGTCAGCCTTAAACGACTCCAGGTGTGAACAGAGCCGGAGAGAAAAAAAGCAACCTGAGCTCCGAAGATTCGAGGTGAAAAGTCTCTTAACTTGAGTTGAATCTGGAGGCATTTTGTAAGACTGGTGTGTGTGTGTGTGTTGGTGCACTTGTCCTCGGTGTGTAGAGACACTATCCGTCTCCCCTGACAACGTGCAAAAATAGACAGAGAGGCCACATGACTGCTCGGTTGCCACAGCAATCAAGGGCTGTTGTCGTGGCGATCCCACAGTGATCCCTGGATACGGCCAACACAGGAAGTGATTTATGCAGCGGTGGTCTCTTTGGACTTTGGTACCTTAATTAACACACCACACACACACACACACACACACACCACACACACTGATCGACAGAGACGAGCACACACAGATAAAAAGCACAGGACTAAACACACAAACAAACACACACAGATTATATCTCTCCTCTTCTTGTCTGAGTGCCTACTTCCTCTATTGATTCTACACACATGTGTGTTGACAATCAGTACTGAACGAGTCCACACGCGCTCTCTGGTTCGCTGTCCTCACTGTACACCTGTCCCCGCCGACCTTCTCAAGATTAATTTCCTCTCATCTACACCGACACTGAACGACACAAACACGAGGCCGGTTTAATGTTTAAAATAAATTATGATTAACATAATTATGAGTCTAATGTAAAGTCAGATTTTTGACGATGTGGTAAAAATGTAAATGAAAATGTAGCAGACCTGCTGTTTGTGACGCGTCAACCTTCAACACGTCAAACCAAATCACGCGCAGTGACCTTTCAGAGGCTTTTTAATGAGCCCTCCAGCCTCAGAAAACTGGCTTCAACCGCAGCTTAGGTTGTTAAAAATAACAGGAAATATTAATGAAAGCGTTCCTGTGTGTGATACGTATAGTACAGTCAGCTCCTTTTATATAATGAAACAAATCTTTAGAGCTTTATTTCCCAGCAGCCGTTTTATCACTTCTATTCACGTCTGTATGTTCCAGCCGTTTTTACTTTCCTGCCTGCAGATCTTGTGTGTTTTTTTTCGCTACTGTAATATTTCCCGTTCGATAAAGTCTCGTCTTATCTGAAGGGTTGTTTGTGTGTTCGTCGAACCTTGAAGACGAGCAGGATGAAGAGGAGCAGCAGGATGATCTGAACGCTGATGACGAACAGCTGAGAGAAGAGGTGAGCCAGCATCGTCTCCAGAGAGCTCACACCTGGAAGAGAGACGAAGAAACAGACAAATAACACATTTTACTTTCACTTATGAGCCCGATATCAGACGGCTTGTGACAAAGACTTGAAGTAAATGTGAAATAATTATAAAAACACAACTTCTTGTTAAGTTATTGAACCTTTAAATGTTGGATAATTTATAATTCATAATGAGTAAAAACCAAAACAACTCCATCAGTGCGTTTAAACATCTTCATGTCCTGTTCTGATCATATTACTCCCCCTACTGGTCGCATGCCGGCAGTTTACAGATGTCAAAATCCATCAATTCGTATGAAATTCCTTTATTTCTGTGCATTTAAACATGAATTAGTGACTTAACTATTTATTTTTCTGGCTTATGAAAGCAGGAAGCAGCGATGACGGCTTAAATTATCATATCTAGAGGCATTTTAATAGTAGGAATAATAGAGCATACTTAATTTTTACACCTCCTGCATACTGAAAGTTCCTCAAACTTGAAACATGCAGGGAATTAGGGACTACAGTATTACATGAGAACAGTGTGACTTCGTACCTGCGACCCAGCACCGGTCCAGGAGCCCCTCCTTCCTCTCCAGGACAAAGGAGAGAGCCGTCAGACCCACAGCCAGGTAGAAGGTGATGCTGGAGGAGCCGGACAGGAAGAGGAAGAAGAAACTAGAAGTTAAATGTCGTAAAAGAAGACGACTGGCTGCAATAACTGATAACAGACGTCCATCCTCACACTGAATCAACCAGCTCATGTCACACTGACCTGAGAACAGCTCCCGGTGTCACAAACGTAGTGAAGTCTGTGTTCAGGCTGCCGTAGATTGGCTCTTCAAACTGAAAGATGACGGCACAGAAAGATTCAAAAATAACTTTATTATACAGACTGTAGAATCGACAGAAACACTCACATTAAGATCCTTATTTATGAATTGTTTTGTACCTTTATCGGCAGAGAGACCAGGTACGACATACTGCCCAACTTATTGTCCACGAAGGCCTGCAAACAGAGCGAGAGTCTTAACAAGCTCAACAAAACAATTCAGTATAACTGTTTATCTTGTTAAGTTCACTTTCAGCGTAAGCAGAATCTTTTTCTTGCCCTTTTTACCTTGAACATCAATATATAATGTCCGTGGTGATATGGGAAGCATAATGCTGTTCTGGTGTAATGTTTGAGTGTTTTAGTCTCCTGAACACTGTGCTGAGCCACACGTGTCAGTTTATACAGTCACATCTTGTGTATGTTGTCGGACGTCTTTGTGTGTTCAGATTGTATCTCTGTGAGAAAAGACAACATCTGAATATTTGCACGAGGCTCCGGTCGACTGAACGAGCAAACATTCGTACCTGAAAGGCGTCGTGGAGTTTCTTCTGCAGCATCAGGGCGATTTGTCGATCTGGACAAAAGAGAAACAGCAAGAATGAACAACAGTTGATGAGTGTGTGTATGTATGTGTGAGAATGTGTAACTATATACCCACTGTGATTCTGTATATATTTCAATATTTTTGGATGTTTTAAGACTTGCACAGTGACTTTATTCCTCAAAAGGCAGATGTGAGCAATGGTACAATCTCACAAAACCCAATGAAAGAGACTATAGACTTCTTTAAATCACACCAGTAACTTTATTGGCATGAATCGTGACTGCAGCTATTCAGCACAAATTTAATAGAATTAACCGATTTCAGACTATAAGAAAAGGTTTCTGCATCTTACTTGTGAAGTCCAGCCAGACGTGGACCGATCCTCCATCGACCACCTCTCTAGAAACCTGCCGCTGGACCGCCCTGTAAAAAAATCAGAGACATGATGGTCACAATCTGAAGAACAGCTGGTAACAATAAATAGAACTGGGCAACAAACAAAAAAGGGCCTGGAGATGCAGAGATTCTTTCTTGTCTTGATGAGACATCACAAAACAGATTGCATGATAACTAAACATCGAGGTAGCAGAGAAGATTATTGTGACGGTAAAATTGCAAAACACTCACGTTATGTAACAGTCCTTTATGTAAGTCTGACTCTGAACTGCAGTTGTTTGGGAAGCATGTAGGAAAACCCACACACTCCAAATCTCTCTGTTTTATTCAATTCTTTTGTGACAACATGACCTCCAGGCTAATTAGCAGCTAAGTCAATTAGTTTACACAGCTATGTGACTGCAGGCAGGAAAGAAGGTTAGCTTGGCTCATTATTCCTCTGGAAACAAATAAAGCAGCTCTTGTGGCCTCGTTGAGACGTTGAAGATATTCTAATTAACGCGATTTAGTAAATGTAACTTTGTTTAGGAGGTGGAGCTGAGCCTCGAGTTTCTTTATGCTTCTTTCTCGCCTCGCTCGCCTAATTTGTAGAAAACCCCTGCATGTTTTTGCAATAACCACATGTTCTTTTCCTGTGTTTGAGTTTGTAAGAGGTCTACAAGCCGTCAGACGTGCTCGCAGGCAAATGGAATTCAGCCAAGAGAAGCTGTGGTTTATCTTATCAGCTATGTAGAACATCTCTGCAGGGCTGCAGCGAGTGATTTCAATTTTTCAATTAATCTGATGGTTAATAAATTAATTGATTTGTCTGTAAAATGTTATAATAATCATAATAAAGAATGCTTGTTTGTTTTTATCCAGCATTCTCCAACTCACAATGAAAAGCACACACATACTTTCCAAATACCAGTGTTTATCTGGAAGGCATAATTTGTCGAATATGTCCAGAATTTGAAGGTAGCTCCCAAAAACATACAGTAGAGGGCAGCAGATAACCAGAGGAACCAACAACTGCTGCTCTTTGCTAGCTGTCCTTGGCTGTAGTTAGCCACTGTGAGCTAATCAGGTCACGGCTCAGTTAGCAGCAGAGCCAGTGGGCCGAGAGTCCATCTGGACCGGAACCTCAGATAATGGGGGGGATTCCCCACAAGTGCTGGGCTGGATTTTGCAGGCTGACATGAGAATGAATATTGATAGACTTGGCACAGGGACTGAACACAACCTCCAAGACTGACGGAGTTTAGTTTGAAGACAGGCGATATATGGAGGCGATTTACAGGGATGAGAAGACACGGCATGCAGTGTCAGAGGAGAGAGAGAGAGTCGGAATATTTTAACATCTTACTCTGTGAATTGAGGATTTATTTTGTTATTAGGTGATTATGGAAGAACAAACCAAGACTGTGTTGGTGAGTTTAATTTTGTTTGTCGGGGGCTAGCTTGTTAGCATGCTAATGTCAGTAGACACCTCTGCATCTCTGCACGTCTTTGACAGAACGTCAACACAGTTGCTGCTTCACTTTTTGTGGATAACATTAGTTTGTTTTCTTGAATGTTTCAAACTAAAATTCTGGACAAATCTTACACACTGCTCCTTTAATAATTAATCATAGTTATTATATGTTCACCAAATGAAATCACATCCAGTCTATTATATGACTCTAACTGAGCAGTTGAGATTATTTTCACCAGGAGAAACCTTTTGTTTTCCACAGGCAGGTCTGTCACATGATTCAGTGAGGACTAGAGTTTGATTGGTCGGCGCTATGCTTTGACACGCCAGGTGTGTTTGAGACAGGAAGGACCAGACCGTCCACCCACGAATCACACACACACAGCAATACACTGATCTGTGATTCACTCCTAAAGCAACAACACATGTCCTTTGCCCTCCAGGGTTGACTCACTCTCACATGACGGCAAACGCTCAGGTTTGAGTTGGCGTGGTTTTCATTTCTCTGTGTTTGTGAGTGTCAAAGATGGAGAGAGAGTGTAGCAAGAATAACAAAGTCTACATCTGCATTTCAGGAAATTCAAAACAGATTCATGTTCCTCATTTTTCTTTTACTATCAGCTTCAGTTTTGAGGGTGCATATTGTCATGTTGATAAATAAATAAATGGTTTTCATCTCAATATAATTTAGTTGTACGTAGATACAAGGACTTTTTCAGGTGTCAAACATGTTTACACTAATACTTTTAATGCACTCCTCCCTCTACTGTGATGAGTTTGTCTCTGCAGCTGTCATGTTGCCACTCTATGATGGTTTTTTCCTCCCTTTGACGCACACAAACACAGCCTTCTATTATCAGCGTCGGCATTGCAGGTGCATATTATCATAAGCGTGAGCCCAGGCGGTGATATGTTTAAAAATAAACAATCAAAGGTGAGTCGTGAACAAGAACAATGCTGGAGGGGAGAACAAAGAAAACAGAGACACATAATACCGATCAAATCATGTGACGTGCTGATCTCGTCACAAACAGGTCAGACTGAAGCTCCTGCCACACATTTACATGTAGACTTGCAGGAACAATCCCAGCTGGGCACTTTCCTGTGACAGTGTTAAGTATGGTGGCCCTGAGAGCTCAGTGCATTGCAACTGGCTGTGGTTTGTGAGCTCCTCTGGTGAGACAACAAAAGGCTGTGTTCAAATACTTTCTCAGTGTGCCAGAGAAGTTTTAGGATATTGCAAAACACTGCGGGATCTATTAGTAACTCTGATGCAAAGCGGTGCAAAAGCGAAAGTGTCATTGCTGGTCTCAGACCGACACATTTGTCAGTTGTTGCCGTTAACTTGATGGTGCAACAATATCTTGAGGCAGAAGAAAGTGTTTGTGCCATAGACCAACAAAAACCCAGTCTAATGTAGTTTTTCCTTAAAGGGCGCATTATTCCGATAAGATGCGTAAGAAGCGTCTACATCCTCTGGTTCACAATGCCTGCAATGATTGTACAGACTGCTTTCAGCCATTTTAAAGATTCGTGGAGTAACGTCACTGCACTGTTAGAAACTCGACAGGACAGAGGAAACTCTCCAGAGGAAACAGAATAAAATGGAACGCATGCTTCTTTCTTTTTACTCCAAATTTCGTGCTACTTTGTAAAGCAGCTGCAGCAAGTATTTAAAGTAGACGCAGCTCTCATTTCGGTGTTGTCTTCAGCTGCAGCACACTGAGCTCCCTGGGCCTCCATAGTTTCTCTGAATCTCTGCTCACAGATACAAAAAATTGTGGTCGGCGTTATCAGCTTTTTACAGACCACATTGGCAACTTTTTCCTTGGAGGCAGCAGGTGACATTCAGTACTGACACCACAATTACTAATTTTTCCCCCACAAATGCCTCATGATGGAGCGCGTGGACACAGACGCTTCCAGCTTTATGTGGATTTGTCAGTTGTAGTGTTCGATTCAAGACAACAGCGGAGGGTGCGTCTCTCACCTTTTTGTCAGGTAGCTGGTGAAGTTCTTTCCGAAGCCGATGACGCCCCAGTACTCTGCGTTATAGATCCCATCGAAAGCTTCCTCATGGGACAAGTGCACCTATTAATATATGAAGAACAGACGCAATATTTATATAATACGCTATATTTTAATCCTCTGGCCTGACTTTTCTACGGCAACACATTCAGATCATTTCAGTGTTCACTAAAGGACATTTTTGTGACGGAGAAGGGAAATACTTCTCATTTGCGGTCAAATAGGGTAACAAGCTTTCACCGATTTCTTGAAAGTGGAAGTCTTTGTGTGTTCTGCTGTGAGCAGAAGTGAAACTTGTTTGCTTACAGTCAATTTAATTATAACAGCTGAAGGTCAGACTGGTTACTTCCTCACTGAATGACTGAACCATGCCGGGTACACATGTAAAACACTGACTCTGAGCTCTTTGACATTTAAATTTCAACCAGCCATTAAACAAATAATTGGATCGACATATGAAGTGACAAAGTTAGAATTAATTGTCATAATCGATGAACAAAAGAAAATAAAGTATGATCTACTGACAGTTTTACAGTAAATGAATCTCGGGTTGACAAATACAGAAACTATTTGATTCGTCTTGATCTTTGGCACAACATCAGCAACGTCTCCCAGTATTAAATAAATACCTGTTGCACGCTGGTGTTGTCCAGGAAGGAGAGCAGCACTTGGCTGTAAGCGGTGGGGGAGGTCTCGTTGTTCACCACAGCGACCTGGATCCCCTTTGGATCTCCACCGACACACAAACAGATCAGAGAGACCTGGATGACGGGCAGCAAGAACTGGAAACACAACGAGCTGCGAACACGGAGAAACAGTCAGAATCATGATGCCGCTCATCATAACTTCTGCAATTAATTATAAGTTATGTTATTATAAACTGCTTCGTACCCCGGCAATCTCCTCATTCGCACCATTGTTTTGATCATCAGAGCGGCGATGTTTCTCCATTTTGGCAGAAAGTGTCTGGCTCGCACCTTCCAGTCCACTGAACACAAACACACAAGCACACAATCTTAATAAATAGCAGCTGAACTCAACAGTACACACTTCCCACATCACTAAAATATCTATCACCCTGCAAAAACAGGTAGAACTGATATGCTGAATCAACCACAACGCAGAGACACTGAAACTGAAATAACAAAACAATACCTGAATATTTGGGAACTTCCTCTGCGGCTCCTGCCCCGACCGCCAGAATTGGCCGGCTCTCGTCCTTCCCGCTCTCGAATGATTGGCTGTTCTCTAACGGGCCGCCTGGCGGACTGGAACCCCTTTTAGAACCGTTCTGGTCCGACGTCTCACACAGCTGCAGGAAGGCGTGCTCCAGGGTCTGTGGATTAACAGGGAGCAGAGGACCAATATTTAGTCAGGGAGGTGGGAAGTCTGTCACAGTTGGGGGGCGCTGAGAGGTCAGTCTAGATAAAGAGGTCATAGTAAATGGTGCAGGACTTTCATGTTTTTTGTTTTTATTTAAGAGGTCAGGATAACAAGACTGATCATTATCAACAATTATTACGACAGGTCAGAGAAGCCACGTCAGTCAACACCAGCACAGAGATGGCGAGAGAGAGAAAGTCTCCAGACTCCCTTAAAGAATCCCTCAATTTTGTGAGTTGTAAGTTAGGAGGGACTTCATAAACTTTTTGAAATGCTGTCAGTGACAAATTCTTATTCATTTGGGCCTTCTTATACATTCGGCATATGTTATAGCCTCAATTCAGGGGGTGCTGCAGCCCCCCTGAAGATCCAATCATCGCACAGTCAGTACTCACTGTTGCACTGTGCTGTTTCATGACTGCATCTGGTGGACCTTCAGCCAGCAGGCAGCCGTTCCTCATGAGACCGACCTGCAGAGATGAATGACAGGAGTGTTATCCCGATGTAGAGAGAATATCAGTAATATTCATGGGTGATATTGTTGACCTTTCATAGCAACAATGTGGGCAGACCATGGACTGCTTTTTCCGTTCTTTTGATTTTGTTTTATCCATACCAACCCCTCAAAAGAGTTTGAAACGTTTCCACAAAGTCACGTCATAGTTGAACAATCCTCAGATTCTTTTCTCAAAGAAAATGGTAAAAAAACAAAGAAGAAATTACAAAGAAAACACCCAAACAATTCAGCAAGTCTTGCACCTAAAAATGTCCAAAAACTCTCTCCATAGTTTTGCGTGATCGATGAAACAGCAATATGGTGACACAACCTTTGTCAGCCTTCACCTGACATAATTCTGTCTAGTCGACTGGTCACAGAGACATAAATAAATCAGCATTCTTCCTCAGTTGATGTGATCTTCCTCCACCCACCAATTTATTTTACCCTGAATGAGGACTGGACTGGGTCTGAGCGGTCGGACTGGTTTCAGGGGAGAATTTCTGGTTCTTTGTTTACATGGAGCCCCGTCAAGGGGGGGAGACTAAAATGACCTCGAACAAAAATCTATAAGCCCCACGGACAGGTCAACAGGTTCACACAAGTAGTTCAAGTATTGAGAGGTATTCCACCAACAGCAAATATTTTGTCTTAACATCAGACCTTGACAAGAAAGTCATTAATCTTTAGTCCTTTTATCCGGACTCCGGCTAGAAAAGCTTCTTAAACCGCTTTTAAACCATCATGGGGCAATAAATTCACCACTGAAACCAGGAATGCTTGAAGGCAGAGTGACACGTTTCTCTCAGGTATGTGGTGCATGAAGCTAAATGGTTAATTTATCAAAAGTGTCAAAAACAATGAATGTACATAACCATTAAAAACACGATACACATGCACACAATGCGGCTGCAGTATTCAGGTTAGAGACGGCTGCACAAAAAACACTTCAGCTCTTCTGACACGTTGCCTTTGAAAAAACATGTTGGTCTTGTGTTTCACCAGACTTCAACAACCGATTTTGTTTTGCACCATCCATCCGTCAGCTGTGCCATCACTGCAGTAGCTACTTAACTTCCATCGAAAGCACATACTGGTGTTACTGACCACTGACAGCTAGCTAACATCGCTGCAGGAGTCTCATCCTCACAGTAAAGCTGCAGACTTCACACGTCCTCTAGCTCAGGGGCTAACGTTAGTAAGCTACTTAAGAACATGTAGACGTCTAAATTCGACAGCTGTGGAGTCGCTATTTCTCCTGTTTTGGTGGGTGATCCACTCTGTCAGCACATTTCCTTGTACCTTTAACCAAAAAGAAAGAAAAATGTGACTTGTTGGCTAATCTACAGAACAAACTTACATCTGTAAAGCACTCGGTCTTATGGACTTTTCACACAAAGAAGATTACCGGTGAAACAATGACCGAACTCATGAGAGGAATTTCGAGGAATTTATGCTCGACAGGCAGTGAAGGAGACCTGGGTGTTTAATGTAGCATAAAAAAGGCCCTGTTGTTCTTGTGTGTGTTACAATAAACCTATGAGCAGTCAGCAGTATTATAATATAGTCTTATAATATAAGACTGAACTCTGTGCCTGTATGAGGCTGTACGTTCTTGACATTGTCAGTATTTGCCTGTTTGGTTGCTGTTCAGACTATGCAAAAGCTTTGAGCACAGATTTAAATCAGCAGCTGCACAAGTCCAACGTTCAAAACAGTCATTTTATCTACTGCATCAGGATCAGATGATAAAATCCATGTAGTCAGAGTCAATGAACTTTTATCAGGTAATTACCTTTTGTATGTGCAATATGATTCGACCTTTTTTATCTGAATTATTAGGGCTGTGATGATTCTGTAGTTTTGAACCAGGAAAAGACCAAAACCACGTGTGTTCGTGTTTTCCACTGTCACTTTTTGCAGCGTCGAGTCAAAGTGTGCCGCGCCGATTTGTTTTTCTATCACTGGTTAATGCGTACCAAGTTGAGCCGCGCTTCTATCAAGATCGTTCCCTCAGGAATGGGACCAATGTGTTGCCGGCCCGCCACCAAATGGATTGCGGTGATATCTAGCAACTGCAGCCAACCCATGACGCCGCCGTAAAACAAGCGTGTGTTGCACTTGTGAGACTCAGAAGTTGTTTTAAAATCTCAAACTTAATCTCTTTAGTTTCTCTCCTGCATTTGTACTCTCAGGTTTCTGTTTGTTTTGGTGTTTCTTGTTCGCTTTCAGGTATTTCAGAAGTTGCGTCAAGTTACTGCTGGTGAGAACCAAACATTTCCTGGTTTTAGTCAAGGAACATAAAAAAGAAGGAGGTGTCACTACGTCAGTATGACTGTGGTGAAAGATATATTGAAGCGGTAGATGAATGGAGAATCACACTAAACCCAACATAAATATGTCGTACGACTTCTGATGAAGAAACGCCTCCAGAAGATAAAGGAGCACACTTCAGAGAGTAGATTAATGACAGATCTTTATCAACATGTTGTTCGTCCCTCCATTTTCATTTGGGAAAGGCTCCTGCTCACAGTGTGATTGCAGTCTCACTCTCATCAGTGATATTTGGCCACACCTGACCTGTTCAGTAACAATATTATCAGCCCTGTCAATAATTCGGAAAAATAAATCATTGAGGCATTTCTTCATCAGAAGTTTCTTCGGCACCGAAGCGAGATTCAGTGTTTCCTTCTTGTTTCGCTGCTTCATATTAAAAGGTTAGCTTTTATTGTGAAGAATCTACAGTAATGAAAAGTGTTTATCGCCTAATTTGCATGGAGCTTTATGAGCGACTATGCTTTGATAACAGGGCAGGGACTGTTTACAGCCGCTCCTCTCACCACCACAAGGAAGAGCATTTCATCACCACACCTTCAAGCAGGAGGCCAAATACAAATCCCTGTCCAACATGTTGCAGCTGAAGATGCAAATTCTTAAAATAAGGCTTAAATGTATTGTTTCTTTCATACAAAAAAAGGCTGAATAACTTCCCGCTGGGGACTATTTTCAGCGGTGGATGGATATACATTTGGTGCTCTGGTCAGTATTTACAGCAGCGCTAAAAATAAACTGCAATGCTCATCGTAGCGAAAGAAAATGTCATTCACAGCAACGGTGCTCGTTAGATGGATCAATTCATCATTGTTTCATTGATAATTAGAAAAAACATCAAATAAAACCAGTGTTGTACATGAAACTGATTCATGAAACAAAAGAACAAATAGAAAACGTAACACAAATGAACTAAAAGTGTCAGCAAACGTTTTGTTTTGTCGGTAAAATGTAAAAATAAAGACACAAACGAGCTTCTGTAGAAACTCTATAGGATGTTTTCTTTTTTCATTAACTCTCATTCAATGAGCGCTTTTGTCCGTCCTGTCAGAGCTAATGAGCTTCTTCAACATGTTGACACAGTGCAGATATCAATGGACTCTTTGTTTGTCTATGAAGGGGAGGAACACGAGGACCAGTGTGACACTTTGTTCTGTTGATTTCACGGCAGTTCATCTTCATCGCTTCATTTGTCTTTATGCAGTTATATATGCGTGTGTGTGTGTGTGTGTGTGTGTGTGTGTGTGTGTGTGTGTGTGTGTGTGTGTGTGTGTGTGTGTGTGTCCATGCACGTATGCATCATCTCACCACGTTGGCTTGCCGGGCCTCCTCTATATAATGTGTGGTGATGATGACCGACACTTTCCCCGTCCGCACAATCTCCACCAGATGTTGCCAGATCCTGGAAAGAGGAACCAAAGAAGAAACCAAACAAATTACATAACACCTGACCCACTTGTTAATAGATTTTCCCTAAAATCGTAGTCTGGAAAGCTCACGGCTTCGCCAGCAGCGGGTTTTCTGCCAGCCGTCTGATCTGATGAGGCTGTGTGGTGCGATTACACAATGAGACTGGAACAACACACCGAGAGAGAGAGAGAGACGGGCAGCGTGTTTTCAGACTCGCTCTATCAGAAGATATGCAGGAAGGTGACTGTGAATTCTTTCACAGTTGTCATGTTGTGATATTGAAGCCGCCACATGACGTGTCTCAGATGGACACAGCTCGTGTGACTGCAACAATACAAATGGTCATTCTGCCATGATGAAGGCGCCGTGTACGACGTTTATGTGCAAACTCTGGCAGCGCCATCTTTTTCAGTTGTGTTGGAGAGTGTTCAGGGTGACAAGAGAGTTTTCTGCTATCTCAAATTAAAGTTATTTATTACCATCTCTTACCACCATAACTTATCAAACAGTATAACAATCTTTGGAGGAGCAAATAAAAGTAATCTTGATGTCTAGAAGATCCAGGCAATAAAATGATATCAATAACTATGATAACCAATAGAGCAGCACCTCCAGCAGTCATGGGGGACAGTGCGGCCAAAAGCTCAAGCGAGACGCGACCGCAGGACAAGAAGAAGTTTTAAAAATGGTGGAACTATTTGAGGTGAAGTTATGAGAGTTTTAAACATCTGTATGATGTCACTTCGCCCAGGCACAGAGTCAAACAGAACAGCTGGGAGGAGACCGGACAGTGGCGATGGAAAATTTGAGGTCCATGTGAGACTGACTTGACTCTGAGCATCGCCCCCTAGTGGTCGGACAGTTTAACATCCACGTCCATCCAAGTACACACATGAAAGTATGTATATACTTCGTTATGTACTGACATGATCACAAATGTTTCCAACAGTGTTATTTGGTTGCGTGTCACTGAGTGAGGAAGGTTGTTAGTTCACGAGACTAAATGCAGTGTGAATAAAACTTTGATACATCATCCGTGAACGAATTTCAGTGGTGAGCATGGCGACAACAACACTGGCCGCTCAGTGCTGCTCCACCACATCATTAATCTACTGTTTTGTTTTGGTTGTTTTGACTGAGCGACCCTTCGCAGCAGATATTTCGGCACTTATTCAATCGTCTCTGCTCAATTAAATAATTCTCTGCTCATTTTCTGCTTCAAATCCTGCTGAAGTTTCCTGTAACTCTCTACTGACAGAATATGTAAATGTAAGTCACAAAAGCCTTGAAAATGAAAATAGGAAGAATAGTAAGAAAGCCCCATTAAATAACCAAGATATTACCATACCAAATACTACTTACATCGATAGTTTGATATTTTATTTTGCCAGAATCATACAGGTCTTGTCATGAGTTCACGATGAGACAAATACATTCTGTTAATGTTTGTTGATCCATTTAGTCTCTTTTGTTTTTTATAAGCAGATCTGTTAAACGACGAATGTACGTATGAGGACGTTCTTCGCAGAGAGAGACGTAAGATGGAGAACAACCACCGCAGGAAGAGTGACAGGATGAGTTTGTGTGTGTGGACTTGTGTTACTCACATTGTGGGGACAACGCCTTCCTTTTGGAGACAAAGCACAAGTCCCCCATAATGCAAATCATCAAATTTTCAGGTGAAGACTTGGGTTCATGTTTGGGTCTCCACGACAATAATGTAAGTCAATGTAATGTCCTTCAAAGTGATGGAAACATGAGGGTGCTGGGTTATTTTACATACTTGGACCTGAGCACCGGGTCCACTCCGACCGTCGGCTCGTCCAGGATGAGCAGCTCCGGGTTCTGCAGCAGAGCCGCTCCCAGCGACACCCGGCGCCTCTGACCTCCGCTGTAACACACACACACACACACACACCAGAAACAGGTGAAGCCACAATAAGAGCCGAAGGGCGACAAAGGTGAATCTTCTCCCACATTCCTAACTGTTTCGTAACTGATGATCCGCCTCGTTTCTACGCATGCCACTCACTCCTGAGGGAGGCGGAGAGGAGACGAACCTGCCTGACAACACGGAGGAAAACCACAAGAGCTGAGAGAAGGATGACTGGGAGGAACTTAGAAAAAAAACATCCTTTTTTATTGATTTTCTCCCCCCCAAAAAATCATATTTTTTATTCTATATATCACAAATTTTCCAACTGATCCTACGTTGTACTGAAGATAAAAGACAGAATGACAGGAAGCAGAAACAGACGATGAGTTTGTTCCTCGGTGGGTGTTTATTCATACCAGGAATATCTCTCATATGATGTATTGTGAACAGTTTCAACAACCTTTGTCCCACAAAGCTGCAGCACAACAAGAGAAGAGACGCCTGTCACACAACAGATCTTTCATACGACACAGAAGGTCTGAAGTAAAACATATTAACGGTAAAAAAAAAAAAATCCTCTTGGTCAGCAGGAGTTTGAGTTGCAGGTCAGTAACATGACAGGCGGGCGACATAAATATTACATGAGCTGCTAATGATCGCTGGTTCGAGGGGCCTCTTTGGGAACAGAGGGGTCTTTGTAAAGTCGAAACAAGAGATGCTGATTATTCTTCTTGCGATAACACAGACGAATATAAACGGGCTGTAAACTGCTTTTATCATCACTATCAGTGCCTGAGAGAGTGGAGCGACTTTCTCTGTCGTCTCTCACTTCTCAAAACATTTAGATAACTCTGTGATTAAGCAGCAGTGAAACGCCAAATACTCTATTTTTAACGTGTACCGCTTGGTCGCTTCCTTTTATGGCTTGAAAACAAGACATTTTTGTCTCTGTACAACGTATTCCTCTGAGGGAGGCGTAAAAACGTGAGCAGCTGAGTTCGATAAAGTTTGGCAGCTTTACATTAGGTTTCCTCAGCTGAAGCTTTGAAGGTCAACGCGGACTTTCACCTCAAAGAGGACACAAAAGCATGCAAACCTGTGTTGCCAGATTGGGCGGATTGAGACTCACAGGTGACGAGTTTCAGTGCGCACACTTCATAATTAGGGCTTGGTAATATATCCATATTGTGTTGTTACTGTGATGAGACTAAGTATTGTCTTCTCCTGGTTTGAAGATGCTTTCTTTCTTTTTTTTTTTGTTCAACCTTTGCTTGTCTCCTTTCCAGATCAGGTCTTATTGTTTTATGGGCACTTTATGGACAGAGGAATTATGTTTGTGGTTGTTTGCAGACATTAAACGCAGGCAATTCATGTTTCAAAGTCCGCAGGTAAGCAAACTGTAGACAGCTGTAAAAACACATTTATCTGGGGATATATTGCATTTGGCTTGCATCACACTGAAAACCACACCTGAATATTACATCATGGTCTGTGCAAAAAGTCTGAAAATACCTCCTGCAATTAAAATAAACAGCAAAGGACGGTTATTAAATTAGTATCCTATCTATATTATATGCATTTGTTGCTTTAGTGGTTCAATAAACAGCTTCTAGTGTAAATACAGTGATGTACTGCACAATAAAATGGACCTAAATTCAGTCCTGAACATTGTTGTGTTGCCGAAATCAACCTCAACCATCTGGAGAATCTCCGTTCCGTATCCCTGCGAATGAAACGCCTTCAGTCACGTACTACGTGTGGTTTTACCTGAGATTTCGGACCAGACTGGTCTTCTGAGGTAGATCCAGGAAGTCGATGAGGAAGTCCATGCGTGCCTTGGTTTCCTTCCGCGTCAGGCCGTGGATTCTGCCGAAGAAGGTCAGCGTGTCACTGATGGTGAACTCGTTGTACAACGCCAGCTCCTGTGAGACGCAAAGATTCAAAAGACTGCGTGTGAACTCAAGTGGCTGAACAAGAACTTTACCTCTGTAATAATAACCCATGTTCTGTCATTTAAAATCTGAAATACTGCCAAACTGGTGAGCTGCCATTCTTAGAAACAAAGTCCTCCATGTACGTAGCTCAGGTTAGCTAACCTGTGGTCACCTCCACCAGCCGGGTCTCATTCACACCTCATCAACCATCCACATGCAGTACGACAGCCAGACCTGAATGTTCTTTTCAAAATAAAAGCATGAAGATGCTGTAACAGATTGTGATATTCCATAAAATCTAAGATCAGCACAAGCCTCAATAGAAGCTTTTGGTACTTGACACTGAGCTACAAACACATTTGATACCAATGAAATATTAAAAGCGATATCCAGCCCTCGTCTTCTGACATCTCTCCCATTATTCTGTATTTTTGCCATAAATTGATTGCTCAAAAAGTAGATATCTAATGTTGCATAACTAAATTCTTGCGTAAACCCAGCACAAGACTTTAGAAACGTGTATATATAATGTATATATGAGTAAACTATCTGTTCTACTTCACTCTCCATCCTGCAGATCTGGATCTCTTGCAGAGAACGTTGACTTTGCATTTTACTTCTTCCGTCACTGAAAGGATTACTGACCACATTCCTCAAGAAAACATTTAATCTTGGAGGATTAACGGCTTAAATAACAGTCCATGTTCTCATTTTTCTGTAAAACTAGTGTTGATGATATGTTATATATTGCTAGAGTCAGTGAATTTGACAATATGAACATCAGACAACACGAGCCAGGTTCACCACAGCTGCACTCTCGGGAGCAGGTGAGGAGTCACATTTCCTCCTCTGAGGGTCACAGATCACTTCCTACGGGGAACCCGTGTGGTGCACAGGTTACACTGAGGAGGATGTCAGCATGTGTGTTATCAGCCTCATCAGATATCCCGTCTGACAGTAATGAGACACACTCAGACACAGGTCACGGACAGAGACAGAGGCTAAATTAAAGAAGCCCCTGAAGACCGAAGGCACTTAGTTCATTATTTAAAGTACACGAGCTCAGAAACCTTCACTGAGGGACAGAATGAATGGACGCAATGCTCCGAGAGAGCTGAAAGGAATCTGACTTGTTAGTTTTAAGTCAGCAAAGACCTTTTTCAAATCTACTTGAACCTGTATTATGTAAAAGGCCTTGGGTTTGCCTGGATTTGTTGCTGAGTTGGGTCTGTTAATAAAATAAATAGCAAGAAAGATGCTATGCAGATGTAAAAACATGTCTTCTGTGAACCATTTCAGGATGTGGTGTTTACCTGCGGCATGTATCCGACCATCTTCCCCGGCACGTCGTGACCGGGAAACGCAGGCGGCTTCCCCAACACGGTGATGTGCCCCCGCGAGATTTTCAGAGTTCCCACGATGCATTTCAGAAGCGTCGTCTTCCCACATCCGCTGGGGCCCAAAAGGCCGTAACTGCAACACCGGAATCAAGAGCATTTTTTAGAGGGTTTATATAAACTATATATCATCTGCTATCAGAGTCGAGAAGTCCAGAAACACGCGGACTCTCAGACATTATGAATGGAAACTCTCGCTTCCGCTCACATACAGTCAGGCATGAGAGGAATTTGTAGAGAGTAAATACTGTTTATGTAAGCTCTTAAAGATAACCAGCTGATCGCACAAGATAAAACACAACAGAGTCTGCAGGCCGCGTAACAAGATGCTTTTAAGACGCCCAGCGTTAAACCAGCAGACATTTAAATACACCACGATGTGTTCCAGTCATACCTTTCCTCTCTATCTGAGTTGTTTCACCCAGAAAGTTTTACAAAAGATGCAGGTGTGTTTTTTTAGAATCTCTTATCGGGCTCCTGACAGCTGCTCAACCTACACTTTCCGGTTGGAGCAGAAAGAAAACAACCACAAGTCTGTTGTTGAGTGTGTTCGAAGCGTTTCAGAAGTAGTTTTGTAACGATCGCTTTCCTGTTCCCTCGACCTGCCCTCAGTTATGAGCTTCAAGGGTCATTATGCACATTTTGCAAAAGCCGATCACCTGCACGACACTTCTGCATTCCTGTTATAACTGATATCAACTCTGTCATTGAGCCTGAAGTTTGTTGTTCTTCCTCATCTGGGTTGTCACTTCGGGAACGCAGGTATGTGTGAGAAAAGTGATCCTGTAATCTACAAACAGCCTCCTTTAAGAAGCTCAGCGGCGGAGAAACAACAGGTGAAAAAGAAAAAGGTGTCTGCACTTCTGAACACTAACTGAGAGAACATACTGTAAAATTCTTAGCAATGACTCCTTTAACATTGGAAAATCTTCCTCTTACTGCCCTTTGGGGTTTCTAGTTTCATTCTTAGTATTCAGACGAAGCAGATTTATCGATAGCTTTCCTGCAGGAACTTGAGATTTGAATCATTCATCTTATAAATCAGCAGAGGAGAGGAGGAGAGATGACTGGTCGGAGACACTTGAGATAAACAAATTAATGTCTTGTCAATCAAGCCCTGATGACAGATTTGAGTCTGCACGCTCCACTCACATCTGTCCCTGTGGCACGGTCAGGTTGAGGTTGTTGAGGACCTTCAGTTTGCCGTAAGACCGGCACACATCTCGGCACTGGATCGCAAAGTCCTCCCGTCCAGCAGGCAGAGCGGCCTCCAGGTCAGCCTTCATGTTCCCGTCCTTCAGCTGCAAGAGAGGAAATACTGTAAAAAAACATCAAGAACAATCCTGACGACGGTCTGAGGATGCAGACTGTTTCTGCAACTCACATTTTTACGTGTCATACGTGTCAACATTTCCACGATTCATGTCATAAGACAGCTTTTTTTGCAGCTTTTTCCAAGGATATTTTGACGAGACATTAGAAGTTTTACCATCCATGTTTTCTGGTGACAACACCGAACATCATGACAGAACTTCAGGACATTTTCCAACAGTGCTTTTTGGCAACAGAACCAGACAAAACCACTTCCTGACCCAAGTAGTATTCATGCCTCACCGTCACCAGATCATAAGACGGTTCATTGACACAGGACCTGAAATTTTATTTTCACGAACTAATTCCTTTATTTCAGCGGTGCAATCATGCAGTCTTCTTCTCAGGAGTACGTAAAGCGGTTACTATCATGGAGAAGAGCAGAATTAGCCTCCACTTCTTTCTTGTTTCACTTCCTCTCACATGGCACATACGTTACTCTTGTTTCTAGTAAAGCGCGCTTGATGGGAACCTCTCGACTTGCTGCATGTTTGTTTTTGTCTCTACAGTTGTTTCATTGTAATACAGCCTTATCAATTATCAGATAACATCAATACAGCCGAGTGCATACCTCCGCCAAGGCCACCCATATCTGTTGAACCATAATTCAAACTCAACAGATCTACTCACTCATAGACACAAGACACCTAAATACAGAGATCCATGAATCAGTCTCTGAGAAATCCTGCATCCGTCCCTTTATCCAGATCAGCACCAAAACTTAACAGGGTCTATTCTGGGCCGAGACCCGTCCTACATCCAAGTTTCGTGGAAATCTGTTCAGCAGTTTTTGTGTAATCCTGCTGACAAACCAACCAACCAACAATTAAACAATCAAACAGACACGGATGAAAGCATTAGAAGATCTGATCACAGATGTTATATCACGGTCACGTTTACCTCGGCCAGAGGAACAATCAGCTTTCAATGGCTGAAGATTTTTTCTTTTTACGCATACGAGGAATTTGGAAGGAATTTCCAGCCACAACTCCTCCTTTATGTTCTAATCCTGCATAGGAACAACTCACCATACATATTCAAGGACCTTTTGCACAAACCCTCCTGCTTAACAACCAGTTGGCCAAGAATGTGCATGTTAAACAGCTACATGTTGATCGTTCCCAATATACCAGGCTGTCAACTCAGATGATTGATCAGAGAGTGATCAAATCAAAGAATAACTCACAATGTTGGGTGTGATTTAGCAGTTTGCATCAGCTGGACGGAGAGAAAACATCAGCAAACACCTCGAGAACTGAGAGGAAATCGCTGCTGCTGCCGACAACAATAAAACAATCCAACACTTTCCACCTGACTGGGTTTTACTCCTGCAGACTTTTGTAGCTCCATCAGTGCAAGATAAAGAGGTTTAAGAAGGACTCGCTGCTTTTTTCAAGAATGCAAAACCAGTTTACCCGTTAATCCAAAAGTCCAAGATGAATCTCACTTCTGACGCCACAACAATCAGAAAACAACCGTCTCTCACTCCGATATTCCTGCTGGTTTCTTCTCATCTTGTCGGGCTTCAGCAGACGAAAGTATTTGGGTCGTAAAAACAATCCTTTCCCCCGTAATCTCTAATAACGGCCTTCTTTCACGGGTTTCCCCCCCGGTCTCCAACTAACTCCCTCCTTTAATCCAGCATCCCCTCATTTTTCCCGTTGAGGAGATTAGGGAGATTGCAATTGCGTAATCTGGCACATTTGGTCGGGCTTCACCTCCGGCACTGTAGCCTACATCTGTGAAGCGAACACCAGGACAGATCTCACCTCCGGTCCTGCATGAGATCACCTGCAGATACCGAGAGGATGAGATCCGTCAGCGGCGGTCTGAGATAACGCCTGCCAAGAAGATAAAGAGTCGCTGATGGAGGATAAAGAAGCGGCAGACACTCACCCAAAGAGAAGATGGAGGGAAAAGGGGAGAAGTGGGAAGAAAAAGTGGGAAGAGCAGCTGGAGATGACGAGTCCAGAGGCTGAACAACTAACGAGCATGTGAGAATCAGATGACAGGAAGATCTGAGCCAGGTAACGCAAAGTGGAAGAACGGGTTCAGTGCGGCCGCGGATTGGTGCTGTGTCCTGAGGAATATCCTCCTACTACTACTACTACTACACACACACACACACACACACACACACACACACACACACACACACACACACACACACCATCTGTGGCATTACTCACAACTGAGGAATTAACTTTTTTAATCTGACGAAAATCCTTAAAAAAGTCATTTTTTTAGGCATTTTGCACAAAAACAAAAAGTCAGATTTACCTGACATTCTCACTGTTTCCGGAAGAATTTTGGATTTTTCTTGTGTAGTTCTGAATTAAAGGTGCATTCTGCAGTTTTGGGGAATACATTTGAATCTTCATTGACTTTTATGTTTATGCCTATACGAACTAAATAAACAGACTCTCTTTGTTTTCATGACTGAATAAACTGAATACACAAACTGACCTTAAAGAACAAAGACATTTCATACTGTTTTACCTTGTTTATAGGTGGCGGACCCTGCCACCTTTCTAGTTTCTGGGGACCTGGTTTTCCTCTGAGAACAGCTTCCTTTATTCAGTTCAGCTGACTTTGTTTTCTCTGCAGTAAAAACGTCTGAAAACGTTACTTTTAGCTCCGGAAACTTGTGACTTCTATATTTTAACTGCATGAATGTTCAAGCAAAATGCAGAATAGATCGAGAATCAGTCTGTAGTTTGAATCCTAGCAGCTCGTTGAGTCTCTGCAGGCTCTCCTGCTGGACTCTCTCCTCTGATCAGGACCTCGATCAGCCGCACACAGAATCTCTTTTCATTCATGCTCAGCTCTGCTCTGTCGATCGGGGGCGAATTCCTACCTTTTGCCTGCCAAGTTGTTGCCAACTCGCGTCACCAGCCGAGTGGAAGAGAAACGGGCTCCAGGTTCAGAGCGGACTGTCAAAGAACGGCCTCTGTCGGGGCTGTTTATAAGCCGAGCCTCGGTAGCCTACATCCACCCACCGACCAGCTGCTGTACTTTCACTTCTCTCTTCCACACCAGCGCGTCACACAGGATGTGAGCTGTGCAGCAGCTGCGGCGCGGTGCGGGCGGGCGGTGCGCGCACGCACGCCGCTCCCTCTCTCCTCTCTAAACGTTCAACCACATCCTCCTTTCCTTTAAACCCGGTTATTTAACTGAAAGACGTGCAGAGACTAAACAGCAGGACTGGTTAATGTCGCTGCGGCGCTGCAGAGTTTCTCTCCATCTCTGCTGCTGCAGCAGCGGTGCCACAGCACGGGGAGGCCTGGTGGCGCAGGACGCTCCTCCATCCTGTCGGTTTCTGCAAAGACAGCATCCGAAATGATCCTGAAAAAAAAAAAAGAGAGGAGACTGAAAAAGCATCTTACCCGCTCCCCCATCTCGGTGCAGTCTGCAGGACCGGCCGTCGCATCATCCCGACCGGCAGCCTCCGCGGCCATGGCAGCAGAGAGAAGGGCGGGCCGGCTGGAGCTCTGCAGGGGGAGACAGCGAGGGAGGGAGAGGGGGAGAGAGGGGAGGATGGAGGGATGTGTTTCATACTGTTCTCTCTCTTTTAAACACTGACACTCAGGTAGAAAACTCTGGATTTTGGGGGGGAATGTGTTCAGGAATGTGGAGTTTATTCTAAGAGACGAGTGTTGATGCTCCACTGTAAAAATATCACTTCTGACACGTGACTTCACGTGTTGATGAGGTTGAACATCTTTTTATCTAATCAATAGAAATACTTTGCCAGATTGGCAGTGATGCATGTAACTACTTACTTAGACTTTACTTGGTTATTTCCATTTTCTTCTACTTTATTCTTCCTCTCTGCTATATGTTGGAGGCGATACTTTACTTTTTACTCCACTTTCTTTATCTGATAACTATAATTACTAGTTACAAGTACAAGTTCAGTTACATCATTGAAATATTACTCAAAAAGTTCAGCTACTGGTATTAAAATGATACTTAAGTAAAAGTACAAAGTGTTCGTCTCAGTTTTAGTTACTTTATTGGTTTCTGTTACTCCAAATTCAATCATGGTTTTAAAAGTAACTGAGTAGAAAGTACAAATATCCCCAAAACTGACTTAATTACAGTTATTTCAGAGACTGTAATTAGTGACTTCCACCCCTGCTGATTACTTTATAAGTGATAAATATTAACGACAATCACATAAAAAATGGATTCCAATAATCATCAATATGCTAAATATTGAACGGACAGCAAACATACATGTAATTACGTCTCATTTTCTTTTATTTTCTGCTTTCAACACATTTAATATCAGATACTTTGAGATACTTTTACTCGAGTACTATTGATATGAGTGACTTTCACCTCTAGAAAAGTAATATTTTAACAGGATATCTTGACTTTGACTTTAATTTGGTGTTATTTTTAATGTTTTGTGCCTTTTGTCTCAATCTGTTAGACTGTTCTGATTACACCTCCATGAAGTGAAACTGATCTGAAACCAGTGGAACGCTGATAATTTACTATAACGCACATATTCTATGAAAAACAAAATAACTAGAGCCCGACCGATATATTGATTGGTAGATATTACTGACCGATATTGTAGATCATCAGTATCAACATGTGTTTTCCCACGTGACAACTTTCGGTGTCCTAAAATGACTAAATCTCCAGTGAAGTTTACTGTTTTGGTGCAATAATGTCACTCTCGAGAAAAAAATCGAGTGTCGTTCAGGCTCTTAGAATAAGACAATAACAGGATCTGATGTTTGTTGGAGTGTAATCAATCAGCCTGCAGGAGAGACTGACAGTCTGCAGTCATCATCACCTTCAGTGCTGTCCGTCTGTTCCTTGGGGTTTTGTCTGGCTGCATCTCTGCTTCACTTCCTGAAGGTGTGCAGATGTTCCAGGCTGGTTCGTCTCCAGAGAGGTGAAACCGTCACCACCTCTGATCCCCGACATGTCTGATGGTTCTGCTCTCAGCAAGAATCTGCAAAGAAAATTATGTGGGAACTGTTTTTAAAATATGGATTGGAGATCGAGGTGTAGTTCCCAGAGAAACCACAAGATGGAAGCACAAAATCACTCATCACTACATGACAGACTGAAAACTGGATGTTTAAAGCAGCAAAGTAACTAATTTACTTGAGTACTTAATTAAGTATCTACTCTCAGTTTATGAAAGGATTCTCTTCGCATATCTCTGCCTTGTTGTGTGAATTTAGGGCAAGATACAGAAACACATGACGTGTTTTCGCGCTTTAATTATTGATGTCAAGTGTTGAGGGATTAAAAAAAATATAAATCCTCATTGATGCTTTATAAGATAAGCTTTTAATTGGCTGAATAAAAGCCTGTAACGTTGCTGCAGCTTGTGGTGGCCTCAAGCGTCCACAGGGGGGCAGAGTGGACAAACTAAACCATCATGAGACACACACACACACACACACACACATACACACACACACACACAGAGAGAGAGAGAGAGAGAGAGAGGGAGGGGATGTTTGCATGCTCGGGACTGGACAGAACGATGGAGGGAGGGGTTTCTGTACAAGTCAATGACAGGGACACACTGTGGATCTCTGCGTGATTCACTGAAAAAAGCAATTAATGTTCGCGGGTCACAACCGGGTTAAACCGGGTCTATTTTTAGCCCCGTGTGGCCTCGGAGGCCTACATATTGTTGAATCAGTCACAAGTATCGAGCGTTGGCCACCCAAGTGTGTCACATTTAAAAAAAAATCTAAATAACACTCTCAGCTGTTTATTCAATCTGGGTTATTTGCTGTAAATCTGGGAATAAAAAGCGCAAAGAGCCGCGCTGCCTAATTGGGTGAAGGGTTGAGGGGAAATCTGTCTGATTAGCCCTCTCCAACAACAGACGGGGATTAAAGCTTTTAGTCTGTAATTATTATAAAGCATACGTCAGCAGATATCCACCCATTTCCAGGCTCGACGGAGGAGCGGAGGGATGTGCTGCTAGGCGAGCTGCGTGCGCTCTCGGTCAGGCGTGGAGAGACCCGGGAACAGGAACATCCTCCTCCTGAGTCAGTGCCACGACGCTGACACACCAGCACGCTCTCCCCGGCAGGCAGGGCTGCCTCCGCTCCCGATAATAAGCATCCTATGCTCTTCTGCTCAAGATGGCGGTGCAGGCAGCGGAAAAGGACGGAATAGTGAGTATGTGGGAGCTGGTGCTGGGCTTAAAATGTGTTAGCGGTACATTTCCGTGCGTAACGGTGAGTGGATTTGATTTAAGCGCACCGTTAGGTCGATTATCCAGCGCTTATTTGTTAATGCGGAGCGCGCCGAGGAGCGCACTCCTGTTTCATCCGTGGCCGCGGAGGAAATCCAATATGTTGGCGGTGAAACGCAGCCGGGGTTTTGTGCTCCCGCAGGCCGCGCAGCTCCTCCGCTCGATGTGCGCATTTTCACATCGCAGGTGTTCGTTTATCTATCATGGAGGCTGATTTGTGACAGGAGGTCCGCAGCCGCCGCTGACACCTCGTCATTGTTGTGGAAGAGCCGCATGCAAAGGCCACACCGTGCGTATTTATTGATAAACAGGCCCGCAGCCTCGTGTTGGGTGGTTTTTTTAATCTCACTCGGGTCAGTTTCTATCCTACCTGACAGAGCGATAAGTGACACTTTGCATCCTGTGTTTTCTTTGTCACTGGTGTTGAAGAATGTGGAGGATGACCACCTGAACGACTCGCTGGGGAACCCCGGCCTCATCTCACCTGACAAGGAGGATTTGTCACGTCTCCTGGTAATGCAACATGCCTGAACACTGTCTGTAATGTCCGTGCCGCTCGCTCCGGTGCCGTGCGTAATCGATTCGATGTGTTTTGCATAGACGGTGCCGTTCAGCGGGCGCATCCGGGGCGGCATGCGGCCAGGGAAGAAGATCATAGTGATGGGCATTGTGGACCTGGAGCCAGACAGGTGAGATAACACCTCATGCACACACGCATGCCTCTTTATCTGGGAGCTTTATCTCAACATGCATATGCATTTTTTTAAGAGCTTTTGTGTGTGTTTTGTTCTGGGGCCAGTTTGACTTGCACAGCCACTCCAGGACACATTGAGTAATGCGTGGGCAGCCAGAGAGAATGGTGGCTTCTTAAGTATGCAGAGACAGGGCGTTCCCGAACCAGCAGGGAGAAGAAAAGGGGGGTAAAGAGGAAAAAATGAGGAGCCAGTGAGGCAGAATTGTTTGGGTGTGTCCTTTACCCTACATGGAAACTTGTGTCAAACTTGGAAAGAAAAGCTCCCCATGACCTCATCATGTTCTGCTGCTGCTGCTGCTGGCACAGTTTTCATGGCAAAGTTCATGAGAATGTCCTCCAGGCCTTTTTAAAATACACTCCCTTTGTTGCAAGTTCTGCCTGGATCATCAACATATGGTTGTGTGTGCAAACATCACAGCTGCAGGGGAAGGAGGGCAACCCTAAACCAGCAGCAGGGATTATGCATAATTAACACACAATTGGTTTGCAGCAGCAGAATTATGCATTATCACTGATCCCAGATTAGTGAATGGACTCACGCGCTGCCCTCTGTTTCCTCCCCTCCTCAGCTTTGACGTGAGTCTGACCTGCGGCCGGGACTCGGAGAAGGAGGAGCCGGCGTACGACGTGGCCCTGAAACTCACCGCCCGCTTCAGCGACCGCCAGTTCCTGCGCAGCGCCCGCGTCTCTGGGAAGTGGGTGGGGGAGGAGGCGTCCACCTCCTACTTCCCCTTCATCCCTGATCAGCCTTTTAGGGTAAAGATGCATCTTTTTTTGTACTCACGATAAACTGGCATGGCTGATGGTTCTGGTGCTACAGGTTGAAAGCTGTTGGTTCTCGTTGAAGACGTGTTTTCACGAGGATTGTGGGATGCTCTTTTTCCGTTTGGATGTCGTATTTCTGTGGTTTCATCGCCGTGATCTGACTCCAAAGATAAAACAAGAGTCCCCAGTGACGGTGTTTTATCTAAAGCAGCTCATTTCAGAGTGAAAACAACTGTGAATCAGCTCAGCAGGTGTGTTTTTATTCATTCAGCGCCTCATGAAAGTGTTTGCACACTGCAGACAGAAAAGTGGATCAAAGACGAACTCAGAGAGAGCACGACGAAATCCAACAGATCTTTATAACAGAAGCTGCAGGAGGAGCAATAACTCCGACTGTCGAGTCAGTAATGTTTAAACACCACAGATAGTAACCCAAAGTGACTCATGGCCAAACTAAGAAAAGAGACCTATTGATTAACACTGAATAGAGTTTGTTTCAATGACAAAAAACACTCTCAAGGCTGCACTATGCTTGAAAAGAGAGCGGTTCATACAAGGGTTTTTTTTTTGTCAGTGTTTGAAGGCTGAAGTGTTTTCAAAGCTGTTCCGAGGTCAGTGGTGCAAACAAGGACGTCAATACGAAGGAGCAAAAGAAAAAACGTGCAGCTAACAAGTGCAAAACATGAATCAGAAGAGTGTAAAGAGACCGTGCAGGATTATAATAGTATAAAATACTTAGGAGGTGACTGGACGAACGGTCTGTCTTCCACCATCCATCAAGACCCAACAGTCAAACTCTTTATGTCCACGGGATCTGTCGTTTTTGTCCGTGTAAGCAGATGTGCGATGCATTCTGGTACTGCTGCGTTGCGTTTCGAGAGACGTTGCCCGCTCATCATTTCCATAAAGTTGAGGTCGAGGCTGTCAGAGTGTTTAGTTGTTGCTGGAAGCTCCTGGAAAAACGATAAAAACAAAACATTGTTGAGTTAAAATGACGACAGATTCAGCGACTTCACGGCAGATTTCGTCAGATGAGTGAGTTACGAAATGAGCATCCATGTCGGCCCGGGTTGGAAACCCCAGAGCAGACATCAGATGGGTGGTGTTCGTCTAATCGGGTGCAGTCAGGAGGCGTTGGCATGATTGTTGGAGCGGTGCGAGCCCTCACGTACCATCGTAACATCATACTGAAGTACATGAGAGAAAGAAGCTGAAGCACTAAAACAGATCATTTTTATCATCCTCACAGACCCAAACTCAAAGTGCCGCGTACTTCTCTCTGTTTTATATCACGGCAACTTGAATATCTTTGTGTTTCAGGCTGTTGAAATGAACAATTTAAAGACCTCGGGGTCTTTTTATGACTCCTTTATGAATAAAACTATTAACAGACTAATCCCCCCTAACGTGTAAGAGATGAGTCGATATGAAAACAAGATATGTGAGTCTTACAGGCGTGTTTAGATGGAATATTTCAATTTAAAAATCCCGTCATCAGTTTTAAAAACAGTCAACTGCAGGAGAGAAACAACAGAAATGTTAATGTCTTTTTTGCAGCACAGAAACAAGAGACAAACAGGAAATGTTTTCCACTCCACATCATATCTGTCCACTGTACATGCAGGCTGCATCCTGTGTGGCGGTCTGTTATCTGGATAGGCATCAGCTGTTTGTGTGTTGGACGGAGAGGAGAAGGATGAGCAGCTGCACATACGCACGATGAGTAACTCTCATTAGACCTGAGGACGTTTAATCATATTCCGCTCTAATAATTCCGAATATGCACAGAGATGACACATTTGGTCTTGGGCTAAAAATATACGAATGGTTGTGAACAAACCAGACTTTAAGAACAGAATCATTCTGTTTGTTCTACTGAAGGAAAAAAGCTTCAGTCCCCGATATCTGCAGACAAAACAACCACCATGTTTGTCTTATTTTTAGAGGTGATGCCTGCGTCTGGTTATGTAACATCATCTCCCTGATAAAGTGTCATTGTTTGTGGTCGGAGTGTGACGGAGCAGGTCAGCACCGTCATGACTGTCGGAAGCTGCAGGCTGCAGATTAAAAGGCTGACGTGCAGAAAACTGAACTCTTGGATTTGGAGGCATGTGGACGGACACATGATGCGCTGTGGTTTCTGTGTCTGAGTTCGTGGAAACAAACTGCCTCAGGAAGCGGCAGCACACCTACAAGTTTGTCTTCTTTGGCCAAAAAAAACCATAAAAAAACAGAGAGATTTGGAAGCTGTTGCAATTTTTGCATTTGGTTTGTTGAGGTTCATTGTGCAGATACGAGTAAACCAGGTCTGTTGGAGGGAAGCGACGCACTTTGAGCTCATTTATCAGACAAGTTTGTTGTTACACAAACCTTAAAAACAGCTGATTTAAGCATTAGTCCAGATTGTGATTTGCACTTGTTACATAAACGACTCTACAAGCAGGATTATCAGATCAAATTTGAGCACGCTTCTGTTCAAACACATTAAACTTTGAGGTTAGTAAATGTTTCCCGTGTTTAGTTAAAGTGCTCTTATTATCTTTATATGGGTGACGAAAACATGGCTGTACCATGTGAGAGCTCAACTTAATGCTCAACTCTGCAGATCCACTGCAAAAATTCAAGATCTTACCAAGTATTTGTCTAATTAAACAAATCTCTTAAACTAAGACACAACGACCTAGGAACAAGCATTCCAGTGAGATAAATAGGACTTTTGTTTTTAGATGATTTTTACTTGTTTCATTGGCAAATTAAAAAAAAAAAATATTACAAGCAAGTAACTTGAGATGCGTGGAAAAACTGAATTCATCAGGTCTTCAGAGAGACACAAAGAGCTTTTCAGCCAAAGCCGGCAGCTGTTTCCAGTGAATAAACCTCTGGAGTCCGACTGTGCACCACCTGCACAGCCCCACACTGTAAACACACTTAGCAAGTGGCTAACTAGCAGCTAAAGTCTAATCTGAGTCGTTTTAATTAGTTACTTCCACCCCTGTAAATGATGTTAGCCAGAGAGTCTTATTCTAGTCTTGTTGTCCAGATGTGAAGACTGAGTGGAGGGCAGACTGATGGTTCTGTGTTAATTAATGAGCTGCTGTGAGGTGGATTTTGTTACAGTGCGACGGAGCCAGGCTAGCTGTTTCCCCCTGTTTACTGTCTTTGTGCTAACTAAGCCAAGCTAACTGTCTCCTGGCTTCATATTCATCCTTCAGGCTTCTCATCTGGCCTCCAAAAGGAAGCCAGAAACAGATTTCTACGTGAACTATGCCTTTAAGCACTTTATTCTTGTCATCTGATCTTCTCTTTTCTCTCCATCTTTCTCTCCGTCTCTTTCTGTCGTCCCTCCCTGCAGATCGAGATCCACTGCGAGCACCAGAGGTTCCGGATATTCGTGGACGGACACCAGCTCTTTGACTTTTATCACAAAGTAAAATCTTTGGCCTCTATCGACACAGTACGGATACACGGAGATCTACAGATCACCAAGCTCGGCTAACTTCCCCACTCCCTCCTGCTCCGCAAGACGTGTGCGAAGCAAGGACTCGATCACAGATGACCATGCACACACACCACAGCGCACCTGTTACGTCATCATCCATCCCCCATCATGCAACACCGCAGCAGCATAGCGACCGGAAACGAGGCTCCGGCGGTGTCAAGTTAGAGCTCATTCACTTCTCTCCATTTCCTTTCTCATTAACCAGGATCTGATATGATGATGCTTTGAGGGTGGATGTGTTCGCTCCATTTTCAGGTTTCTTTCTCCGCGTTAGCCCCAGTTTTGTCAGATCAGGGATCTCACGGCTAATTATAGCACATACATTTCTCATGCTGAATTCTTAAGGGAGGTGGAGGCAGGTGTGGATGACAAAATAGTAGTTACAAAAAAACAGTTACTCAGGAAATGATATCTGGTACTTAGCAACTAAAATGAAAGGAAACAGTTGAGTAAAAACCTACACATTTGGTGACTAATTAAAGGTTTTAAATCTGAAACTTGTGGGCGTATGAAAGTCCTCTAAAACCTTTTTGGATAAACTGGAAAATGCATGTTGATGAAGGAGACGACAACAACAACGTCGGTGGCAAACATGCTGCAGAATGAGTCAGTATTGGACCTGAGCAGTGTTAAGATGTTCAATCTGAGCCTTGACAATATTCCCGAGGGCAGACACATGATTCTTCATATCAGATTAAAAAAAAAAAAAACTTCTTCAAAGCAAAATGTTTCCGCTGTTGGACGCGGTCAGATCTGATTCCACTCACTCGACCCAGCTGGGTGTGTGTTTACTGTCGCAGTTTATCGTCTAGAAGTCAATCTTCTGACCACAACAGAGCGCAGCGTTACACCCTGTTCTCTCTCTCTCTCTCTGTGTGCTGGTGCATTTCCAACTCCGTGAGGCACTCCCCCTGCCCTCCCATGGGTTTATCCCAGTTGTCATGGTAACACGCTGCAGTCTCACCGACCTAAATACCCCAAACTGAGGATTATATCATGACAAGATGTATCGGAACGCGTCCCATACCGCACGCGGCGTGTGTTGGCAGTTTTAGCGACGGCTGCAGCTCATTCTGCTGTTCTGATAGAAAAGTATTGATTGTTAACTTTGAAATCAGGTTGAAAATTGGACTCTGCTTTCTGCTGTCACACTCACAGAAAGCAAAGCTCATATGAATTGTACTCGAAACCAATATGCAACTTATTCTCATAAAAAAAAAAAGTGTGCAGGCTGAACTCGACTAAACTCCAACCCCTTCATTCGACTGTTAGTTGGTTGTGTGGAAGCAGAATAAGATCCTGATATTGGTATTTTGAATGTATAGTATTCATGTTTCTATAGTAGCATAGAAGATATAGTGATGCACAGAGTTATTACTTCACGTCACAGTTTTTTGGTGGTATGGCTGGTGCTGTTATAGTCCATATTCAGTCCTACATGTCTCATGTGTTTTTGTTATGGCGTAAGTGTTTCCTCGATCATTCCACGCCAGCGTCCGGAGCATTCCCGTCTTCGCTTAACGCAGCCGGCGGGTTTAACAAATACAGTCGTGTCTTAAATTCATCACGTGGTTTTGTCTCATCGACCTTCTCACTCCGCGCTGGATGTCTTTTCCTTCACTGAAGCGGAGAGGACGTTCTTATTAAGTTAGTATTGAAAGTATTATGTCTTAAGTTGCTCTGTTTACACCTCAGACGGTATCTCAACACTTACAGTAGAAGTAGGCAAAACTGTTGCGACAGATTTTTGGGTACCACATCGTACTGTAATAAAAGGTTTATAACAAGTAATTTATGGCTTTAATAATGAATAATAAATAACTTAGGTTGCAGATCACTTATGAGCTGTTATTAAGAACAACTTTTGGCGTTGCCAGATTGTGGAAAATTGCCATTTGTGTCGTTAAATCAAATACATCTGGTCCCAAACGTCTCTCTTGTTTTTTCATATGAGAAGATTGATACATAAGCTCAGTTATTTGGGGTTAATGTGTATATTACCATCAACAGGGACACAGTAGAAAGACACTATGCTCGGACTAGATTTGACTCAGAACACCCAGGTGAGAGGAACTACCTCTCCTTCCACTTGTCTTAATTACATTCGAACTTCGGCTCTATAAATGCGGAGACAGACTTCATTCTGTTATAAAGTTCAGTTATAAATGTTAGTGAATCATTAAGAAAGGTTCCTGCATGGAAAAACTCCAAAGACAAAGTCAGTCAAAAGGCAAAGACACCCATCAACTCAAAAGTTGTTCCTCCTAATGGCTCATAATGAATCTGTAAAACATGAATAATATATTTATTACCCATGGATGAAGTCATTATTTACAGCTAATCTCTTGAAGGCGAATGATTAGAGAGTAATAAATAGATGAAAACTTGAACCAGGTTGAAGAAGCTTTGATCATCTTTTGGACAGATGTTGTAGCTGACAGACGTTCACATCAAACGGAAAATTAAATGCATCGTCTTAACGGTGTGTCGCGGTTCAGATCCACTTCGGGAGCAGCTCCTCGTAGTAAAGAAGCAAAGAGTAGTTGTTGGTACATCGTCTCACAAGGCTGCACAGAACTAACATTAAGAGTTTAACGAGCTAATGAAGGTTTCCCGTCACCTTTTTGCTGCTGTGAGTTGGGAATAAGCCATGACATCTGTGCATAACGGTTGCACTGACTTCACTGCGGGGCGTTCAGTAATTGATGCTCACACTAATGAAGCTCTCTTCAGATTTCTGAGGAAACCACTTTGTTGAACATCTCATTTACTCTCCGTGCATCCATCAGAACACGGAGAGGTTTCGTTGGATACGTGCATGCACTGAGTATTTTTTAGCTCCTTTCATGTAGCAATAAGTCGCTGCTCTGAGACTCTTTTCTCCTGGCTGGTCAGAGGTCTTCCTCGTTTTTTGTTTTTTTTTGCGCTTGGCGAGCGCTGGTTTATTTGGGACACAAACAGGAAATGAGTACAGTTTGGTATGAGGGGGCAGTGAAAGGAAGCGCGCCAGTGCGATGCATCGTTACTCCAGTGTTGCAACGGAACAAACGTGTACAGACGATGTGTAATAGTGTTGACAGGGTGTGTTATTTTTTTGTGTTCTTTCTATTAACTGGTGACCGTTTATTTGTAACGCTACAGTTTTTTCTGTAATAACATGTTAATATACACCATGTGAAGAATATGACTCAGCTGTGTGTTTCATGGATGTGTAAATACAAGTTCATGTTCTGGAGTCAAGCTGGCAGCAGTTAACGACAGTGCTGTTGCTAAGAATTATGGGGGAGGGAGATGAACAATTCAAGGCTTCCTGAATTAAAGGGCTCGGACTAGGGAGCATTTTGTGTGTGTGCGTGTGTGTGTGTGTGTGTGTGTTTGCACAGTTTAATTCTGCATCAGCAAACTGTTCTTTGGGACTGTTGTGGGTTTTCTGCTCAGCTGGATGCGGTGCAGGTACATGATCAGCTGATGGTACTTTGAGCTTACTTATTTGGTACTGGTGCACTTTAAAAAATTTTTTAAAAAAGCTATTGGTGTCCACGTAAGGGACTCACAACTGCTGAGTATTCCAGTAAGAAAACTAACATTTTTTGGTACGTGTGCTCAGAAAACCTCAACATATATTGTTTTTCTTCCTGAAAGTTCCTGATCTCCTGATGATCCCACGTCTTTAGAAGAACAATCCTTAAAAACGATGATGAAACTTACTTTATTTGTTCTCCAACCCTTTAAAAATGAAACTGAAAAACTGAATGTTATTCTCCTCTTGATTGTAATCTGATGATATGGAAATACTTTTGATGTTCACCTTTTGTCATTTCTGATCCACTCGTCATCAAAACAGGCGCCCCTCAGTTTAAAAATTCAAGGCCGTCTGATGTAAGAGAAACTGTTTATTTGACCCTGCTTTTTGAACTCTGGATGTACATATTTATGAACGTGGCCTGTTACAAGCAGAAAGCGTTTTGTTGTGCATGTAAGCTAGTACCTGGCATTTTCTATACATGAACGATTGAGGTGTTGCCAGTTTTTGCTCCAGTCACGCATGCTCTTTCTTTTTTTTTTTTTACCAACTGTATCAGGTGCGTTTTAAGGGCAGATTTCCCTTTGTGGTTTTATTTTCCTTTGACCTGTTTACCTTTTTTTATAGCCTAGGGTTCCAGTTTAGTACAAATTAAAAAATCTTTAAACATTAGGATGCACAGAGCAAAGATCTGGACTAAAGTATCTAAATCAGTTTATTCCCCACAAGTAGAACAGCACAGTGATTTTCTAAAAAAAAAAAGTGCTAACATGACTGTTGTGAGAACGACTACATCCTGATGTTCATTCACAGTATGAAATTAAGTAGTAGGCTGATCTGTTGCTAAATGTGTCGTGTGGTTGTACAATCATCATCATTTCTATTTATTACAGTGTAAACCAGCAGGGTTGTGTGTGGTAACGTCATACCTACTGTATTGGTAAACGTACGATTTTATGCTGTTTATATGAAGGCATCTTGAAAAGGTTTTTTTTAAATAATGATGAAAGTGTTTTGTTCTGGGCTCTCCATGTGCGAAATATCACAAATTGTAACTTCCTGTGTGACACAAGGAAATGTGTGAAGTATTGGATCAAAGTTTCTTTTCTTTTTACCGCGAAACAAGGTTAGGATCATTTTTTATTTTGAGCGTTTTCTGGGATGTACCACGTCTGAAGATCGCAGGGCTGTTTAGACTTTGAGCTGCTGAAAGTCTTTTCATGTCACCAGGCGTCATGTTGGCCCCCTCTGTTGGCTGCGCTTTGATCCAGTGTTTTATAGCTGAGCAGCTTTTTGTGGCAAACAGAAGAACAGGAGAAATAACATTCACAACATGTTGCAAATTCCCCAAATCCCCTGAGATGTCCCTCGTCGAGAAGGTGCACTGGACCAGTGTTTAGATGAAGACCGTACATTCCACCGTTGTGTTAGACCTCCACAAATTATAATTTTTTTTCTCCTAATGCTTTTGTAAAAACAGCTACTTTGTAAACCAATAAACTTCTCATCTTGGAAATGTTCTTGTGCTCAGATTCTCAACACTGACTATTCACTCAGACAACAAATAAAACTTGTAGCTAACTTCCCTGACAAACTCAAGTGTGTGTCTGTGTGTGTAAGTTCTTACTGAGGGAATTAACCAAATAAATTCATCACTAGTGACAAGAAATAACTCAGTGATTGAGAAAAGGAGGCTGTCTGTCAGTCATATAATCACATATATTTATAGGCTATATATACTGAACATTTAGGTGGGTTTAATATCTTAAAAGTACTGTGATGCATGTAAATTATTGCAAAGTAAACAATTACAAACCTCACAAACGTGACTCAAGATTTCAGTGCTATCAAAATCTCTTCACCTACATTTATAAATGTGACATTCATGCCACTCTTTCTCAAATAATAACTCATTCGACTAAACTAAATTTAAAATGACATCATTGTATTTATATGAAGATATTCCATGAGGTTATTTACCATATTTGAACAAAAATGAATTATTTTTTTGTCATGGTCAAGTTGATTACACTGTATTTTACTTACTTTTAAAATGTCCACGTAATGTTTGACCTGAGCTGTATTTAACATGCTGCAAATAACAAGATGAGTCAAGGAGAATAATATTATAATGGTGAATCAGAATAAGAGGATCATGAGGAGGAGGGAGGACCAGGTGATGATGATTGTAGTGGTAGACTTTGTACGCTGAGCAGACTTGTTAGCAATTTCAACATTTCCTCAGCTTCTTTCCACTCGATGAGCCCCTGAATGCAACACATAGTTACTTGTCATCCTGCTTCAATTAAAGTACTTGCTACTAGATCTACCAGCTGACTCACAGTACCACAGGACACGCCTGCTTCATGATACACCCTCAAATGGTTTTAGTGTAGTTAGGTTTAGGCAACAAAACTACTTGGTTAGGTTTAGGAAAAGTTCTCAGGGGGTGTATCAGGTTTTAAAGATGGTGTCTGGCAATTATTATAACCCAGAAGTCAAATTTTGTTGGCTCCATGCGCCACTGAGTGACTCTTATAGGAATGGACGGGACCCCACATACATCCATGTAAATGACACTTCAATAAACTGTGCAATAAATTGTGGAAACAAGTGGAGCAGAAATATATTCATGAACAACAGCTATTAATGAATGAACTGGAAGAAAGAGGTCGAATGTCAAGAATATAACTTTATAAAGTTATGAGGTGGGCAGTAAGCACTTTTAACAGTAGCTAGCTAGCTAGCAAAACCGAAGAAGAAGAAGAAGAAGAAGAAGAAGAAGAAGACGAAGAAGAAGAAGAAGGGGACAAACTAACAAATGGATTTTAATGTAACTACCTTGATCCTCAATCTTAACAAACAGCTCTGGAGACTTGATTTTAAACATGTCTTCACTTGCCTACAAAACACTGGACTGACAGCAGGGATTTAAGAACAATGGCACACGACAGCTGGTGGCGATAGCGCTCAACTTGGTCACAACAAGTCGCTATTAACACGAAGAAGAAGAAGAAGAAGAAGAAGAAGAAGCAGAAGAAGAAGGAATTAAACCGTTAAACAAACGGACCTTAAAACAATCTTAACAGAAAGCACAAAGTTGTTTAAGCCAGTCTTGACATTTCTACAAAATACTCCACTGATAACGATTTAAGAACAGTCTCACACGACAGTTGGCGGCGATAGTGCGCTACCTAGACACCGCTGGCCATTAAAACGTAGAAGAAGAAAAAGCAGACGACGACGAAGAAGAAGCGATGCAGTCAACTTGTGTGAACTAGCAAGATCCCTGTGATAAACAGTAAAATGTCGTGTTGTGCACCTGGATGTAAGAATAGACATGGAAAACATCAACTCCTCCATTTTTATAGAATACCGTCGTCGAGGACGCCCTTTGATGCTAACCGCAGACGTCTGTGGTTGCTAGCCATTAAACGGACTGTCTGGACCCATGAAACCCTCCGGAACGCCCGAATCTGCAGCGCTCATTTCATATCAGGCAAGAATTCAACTTTAAATCACACACAATGACACAATCAAAGATGTAGTGAAATGAATTAGCTACAGCAACCACACTGTTGGTGTTCTCAGTAGGCTATCTTACAGCGGTAAACACCATTGACCAGCGTTAGCAACATTAGCAGTAGAATGTAAACAAAACAAACTGCTCATGGAAGTTTGGCTATAACATCTATAAGTATGAACAGGAATATGGCATATGTGACATTTAGCACACACTAACTCGTGTCTGAGCACACTGTTGGCTTGTTACAACATAATAAGTGAGGATGTCTTCCAGGAGAATGCTCCATGGATCCAGAAAGTCCAGACTTTGTCCCCTCAGTGTTCAATTGTACGATGAAGAGACAGCGTACGGACAGGTAACCCCTCTCCCTTTGATTTGCTATCTTCTTACCTTCCCAAATGGTGTTGGTGTAACTTGACTGATGTGTCTTGGTTGTTGTGTGTTTTGGTGATGGGCTCAATAGGAAGAAGAAAAGAGCAGAAGCTGTCAGCGGCCCCTCTCTGGATGACCCATCCAGCTCTCTCACTGCAGCTCAGCAGTTCTACAGTGTGGAGCCAACAACAGACTCTCCGCAGCCTCCCGACTGTAAAGAAGAGCCTTCAAACGGTAAGAGTTTTGGTCCATGATGATCTATACAGACAATCTGTTAATTGCATAGCTGTCAGAGTTGTTTGAGGTGTCATTATTGTCCCTAATATTTTCCTTTATTATAGAGGTGCAGTCCCTCTGAATATTTCAATGAGTAATGATGATGTTTTTTAGATAAATGCTGGACATCCAATATAATAAAGGGTAGACATACTGAAAAAACTCAACTTTCAATTTCTGTGTCAGCTTGGAAATTCTGTATTAGTCAGGCTATACTTTTCAGTGTGTGTGTGCTGGAGTTTTCACACTTACGCAGCTCGACATCAGTTGTCTTCTCTGTCCTTTAGATCAGTATCCTGTCTCCGAGGAAGTGCCCCCTTCATGGCAGCAATGCGACATTAAGGTGGAGCAGGTGGAAATGGTGATTGTAGAGCACCCACTGGTCAAAGAGGAACCGGTGGATCAGTGCATTAGTCCAGATGCGGAGGCTGATACTTCGAACGGTGCTGAAGCCAGACTTCCCAAATCAGAACCAACCAGTGACTGTGAGCTGTCCCCATCTCCCGCTGCTGTGACTGTGAGTGTAAATGAAAGCATAAAGGACGAATGGAATGAAAGTGATGCTTCGTCGTCTTCCCCTCAGAGTCACAGCATTGAAGTCTACGTGGAACTGGAAGAGCCTCCGAGGGAAGAAAAGACTTGCAGATTTTGTGGTAAAGGTTTCAAAAGGGATTCTCATCTTATAAGACATGTAGACCAGAGTCACAATGGACACAAAGCCTTCAAATGCCTGAAGTGCAACAAGGAGTTTGAACAAAGGCACCACTTAATCGTGCATGTAAGAATTCACACAGGTGAAAAGCCATTCAGTTGTGATTTCTGTGACAAAACCTTCAGTCAGAACTCAAGTCGTATTGTTCATATGAGAGTGCACACTGGGGAGAAACCATATTTTTGTAAGAAATGTGGGAAAAGTTTTCCCTCAGGTAAACATTTCAGATTTTGCAATGTGCAGAATGAGGGCAAAAACACACCTGAGAGAGGGGACATAGATGAGAATCTCAAAGAGGAGAAGGCCTTTAAATGCTCTGAATGCAGCAAGGAGTTTAAACAAAAGCACCAGCTCGTTCTGCATTTGAGAGTTCACACTGGTGAGAAACCCTACAGATGTGATGTCTGTGGCAAAACGTTCACTCAGAGCTCCAGTCGACTTGTTCACATGAGACAGCACACTGGAGAGAAACCGTATTTCTGTGAGAAATGCGGCAAAAGGGTTGGTTTTAGCCAACACCTTCAGTACTGCACAGGGAGACAAAGCAAAAATGCAAAAAAGGCCTTTCGCTGCACGACGTGTGGCAAAACCTTTTTCACAGACTCGGACCTGAAGGTGCACATGGAGGTTCACGAGTCATGGAAACGACACGTCAATGAGAAACTGCAAGGACAAGAGACAGAAGAGAGTAAAGTTAAAGTGGTATGAAAAGAACATCAGTGAGTATGTGACAGAATTTTTTTTCTAAAATAAAATGTGCATTGAGTCATTCGGAATGGTCTGTCTCATCTTTAATCTCTCACAAAAGCAATAAATTACTAAATCTCTTGATTTTAGCTGAATAGATAAAACAATATTCATCAGTTTATTTGGTTACAGCTGAAACATAAACACGTTTTTTTCACTTTTTTAAATATCCTGTTTTTTCCAAGAATATTTTTCCCCCCAAAATAGTTTTTTTTCAAGAAATCTTTAACTTTATACATAATTTATTTTTCATTTTTGTTTGGACTAACTGGGCAATTTTCATACTGATATTGATTACATATTAATAGCGATACACTTTCTGTTCTAGCATTTCTTCTTACCTTTTTCATTATATTGGTTTTCTTTGTTTTCTTTTTACTATTATTGTAGTGTATTGTTGTATCGAACTGTCCTTTGGCTGCTGTGACGCACTAATTTCCCCATTTGTGGGACTAATTAAGGAATTTCTGATTCTGATTCTGAAGCCATGCAAAGACCAAGAAAATAAAATATTTTTTTTTTTTTTGCAAACCTGGAAGTGATGAATGACCTGGAAGCTATTGAAAAAAAAATCCACAAACCTCCAATAAAACTGGTGTGTCTCATTCAACCAGGATAGGAAGACATTTCTGCATTGATTTTGAATCAACGGGTCAAATGATGTGGAAGCTATTGAAAAAAAAACGGCTGATAATTTAATGAAAAATGCAGACTTTTCTTTGATGGTACATCATTATTTTGGGATACCAAGTCATTATTTTGAGCATGTTTCTCCTTGTTTTGAGATATTAAGTCATTATATATACATTAAAAATACATTTTGAGATACTTTTAGATAGTAGATGATTTTTAGTAACTGTAATAAGTTTCTCAATGTGATTGATTTGCACAATAATCTTCTTTCATCACATAGCTCCCAGACAATTCAGTTCAAACTCTCACTCAAAAGAAAGAAAAACGAGCCCTAAAACACTCAAAAAAGTAGAAGAACGCACTGCAGCTGTTCTAAAACTGACTTTTCATCCGGACTACTTTTTCAGTGTGCGCATGCAGACGGTGACGCTGCTGACGAACACGGAAGTAAAGCCTTATGCTTTGCGTAGGGGCCGACGGCGTTGAGCATTCGAAGTTCTGCGTCGACGGAACGCTTTGTTCTGCAATTCACCGCCGCAGAAGACATTTGCGGAGGTGGTCTGTCCGACCACTGGACCAGTCGAGGCTGAGAACGGGTGAATTTGCCACACTGGTCCGCCCACTGAGGAAAGGTGGTCATATATTCTGACCCTCGATAATTCACAATCCTTGCCGTTCGCGTCTGGACGCGTCGTCAGGATTTTTTGGAGGCGCACGTCTATGACGTAGCTACGCCGTCGCCGCAACGCAGAAACATAAATCAGGCTTAAGTGTTCCTGGGCGGTGATGTTTTGACAAACTTCAACCTGAAGCAGCTCCACAGTGAAGTATTATTATTAAGTTAAGAATGCCTCACTGCGCGGTGAAAACCTGCGGGAATACATCAAGGACTGCCGCTGATTGGTCGTTTCACCGCCTCCCGGTGAGGGAACCTGAGCGGCTCAAACTCTGGCTGTCTGCCCTGAACATCGATGTAAACACTCCAGTGGACGAGCTGAAGAAACATGTTGTGTGCTCGGAGCATTTTGTCCCGGAGGACTACTCGGTCAGAGGACAGCCGAGGACCAACGCGATGCACCGATTTCTGACGCCGACGGCTGTCCCGACTGTGGGCGTGTCCTCTGCAGCTCCAGGTGTCACACAGGTGAGTGTTGATGGGCCACATCAGCTGTTGTCCTCTGATTAATGTGTGAGAAATGTTATTAATGAACATCTATATCTTATTTACATTACTAAACTAAGCTGTTTGATGAGAGTCTCAAGTCTGAGAGGAAAACACTGCTGCAGAGATCACATATTTCTTATATATTGCCTGTTAGCTGAGCTGAATTGTCAGATATATATTCATATTAAAACATCTTTAGACAAGTAAGATGCTTTAAAGGTGCATTATTTAGTTCTGGTGATATTATATATATTTTTAATGCCCTTTGAAATTAAATAAACACATTTAGTGACCTTAAAGAAAACTTTACTTTTCTGGGGTCAATTCTCAAATATTCCTTATTATTATGATATGTAAAGTGAAATCTTGTGTCTGTTGGCTTCAGCTCTGTCTTGTGACAATCATCTGGTTGTGTAATATGAATGGATGTACTGTGTATGTTATGTTGTGCCGTGAAATCTAACTTAACAGGAACTCAGTTGAGGAGTTCATCTTGAAGAGGGTTCCTGAAGCCTCTTTTGTGTGTGTGTGTGTGTGTGTGTGTGTGTGTTCTGAGAATAGGTTGATGTATGACGCATGTCATCGGCTCAATTGTGTAGGACGTTGTGTGTTTATCCTGAGGTGGAGGTGGAGAGGATGGAAATGATGTGTTGGGTGAGATCACATGTAATCTTGTGATTGCTACAATTAGCAGTATTGTTTTCCGCTATTCTGAAAGTTGTGAGGAGAGACCGCCTCTTTGTTCATCAGTGGCGGACCCTGCCACCTTTCTAGCTTCAATCAGTGTCCTGAGGACGTTATTCTCCTCTGAGATTAGCTTGTTTATTCAGTTATGGAAACAATAAATATTTCTGAGTTTGTTTGTTGTTGTTTTTTAACCTCATTATTATTGTGATTAGTTTGGATTTCTTCTCCCAAAACTACATCATGCCCCTTTAACTCATCTGAAAACACCACCTTTTAGATCTGGAAACTTGTGATTTTAATGTTTTAAGTGCATGAATATTCAAACAAAATGCAGAATTGTTCGAAAATCAGTCTTTAGGTTGAATAATCTGTGAAAACAGCTCATTGTGTCTCTGCAGGCTCTCCTCTCCTCAAGACCTTCTTTTCCTTGTTTATTCAGTTATGAAAAAAATAATTATTTTATTACCTCTTTGATATTGCAAATATAAAATTTCTGGGTTTTAATTTATTCTCCAAAACTACATAGTGCTCCTTTTGAAAGGATCAATTTGCCTGTTCCTTTTATAAGTCAAGAGAAGAGCTCAAAAACTCATGGACACGATTAATCAGCAACTTTAATAAGTGATTAATTCATTTTTAAGCAAAAAAACACTGAAATGACCTGGTTTGAGTTTCTTGTGAGGATCTGTTGCTTGTTTTGGCTTCTGTGATAGTGAACTGATTCTCTTTAGATCTGTTATTTAAGAGACCGAACGACAGATAAGTGAAAAACTAACATAATACACAATTCATCAATGAAAGAAACTGTTGGTTGAAGCCTTAAACGACGGTATATGATCCACTTTTATAGCAAATTCAGTGTAATCACAGATGAAAGCCTGTTTTCATGACTGGTTCATGTTGTTTCGCAGGATTCAGGAAAAAACAGGATCAAGGATGAATCCATGGATTATCATTCATCTGAAGGTAAGACCTGAGGAGGGACTGAAAACATTGGGAAGGGTTTTTAAAATCTCAACCTTCAATATTTCCAGTGTGTCTGCCTCAAAAATGTGTTTATCGATCAGGTTATGACTTCCAGTGTGTGTGCTGGAGGTTTCACACATGTGCAACTTGACACCAGATGTCCTCTCTGTCCTTCAGACACCCAGGAGCTGCTCCCTTCGTTGCACCAATGTGACATTAAGGTGGAACAGAGTCCCGTTCAGGAGGAAGCCGAGATCCAAGAGCAGCCACGCATCAAGCAGGAGCTGTTGGATCAGTGCATCGGACCAAACATGGAGTTTGATGCTTTCAACGGTGCTGAAGTCCGACTTCCAAAATCAGAACCCACCAGTGACTCTGAGCTGTCCCCATCTCCCGCTGCTGTGACTGTGAGTGTAAATGAAAGCATGAAGGAGGAATGGAATGAAAGTGATGCTTCGTCGTCTTCCCCTCAGAGTCACAGCATTGAAGTCTACGTGGAACTGGAAGAGCCTCCGAGGGAAGAAAAGACTTGCAGATTTTGTGGTAAAAGTTTTAAAAGGGATTCTCATCTTATAAGACACGTAGATCAGAGTCACAATAGACACAAAGCCTTCAAATGCCTGAAGTGCAACAAGGAGTTTGAACAAAGGTACCAGCTGGTTCTGCATGTTAGAATTCACACAGGTGAAAAGCCTTTCAGTTGTGATTACTGCGACAAAACCTTTGTTCAGAACTCAAGTCGTCTCGCTCACATGAGGGTGCACACTGGGGAGAAACCATACTTTTGTGCTAAATGTGGGAAAAGTTTTGCCACAAGCAATCATTTCAAGTTATGCAAAGTGCAGAATGAGTGCCAAATCACCCAAGACAAAGGGAACGCAGATGAGGAGAAGGCCTTTAAATGCTCCGAATGCAGCAAGGAGTTTAAACAAAAGTACCAGCTCGTTCTGCATTTGAGAGTTCACACTGGTGAGAAACCCTACAGATGTGATGTCTGTGGCAAAACGTTCACTCAGAGCTCCAGTCGACTTGTTCACATGAGACAGCACACTGGAGAGAAACCGTATTTCTGTGAGAAATGCGGCAAAAGGGTTGGTTTTAGCAAACACCTTCAGTACTGCAAAGGGAAACAAAGCAAAAACGCAAAAAAGGCCTTTCGCTGCACGACGTGTGGCAGAACCTTTTTCACAGACTCGGACCTGAAGGTGCACATGGAGGTTCACAAGTCATGGAAACGACACGTCAATGAGAAATTGCAAGGACAAGAGACAGAAGAGAGTAAAGTTAAAGTGGTATGAAAAGAACATCAGTGAGTATGTGACAGAATTTTTTTTCTAAAATAAAATGTGCATTGAGTCGTTTGGAATGGTCTGTTTCATCTTTAATCTCTCACGAAAGCAATAAATTACTAAATCTCGTGATTTTAGCTCAATAGATAAAACAGTATTCATCAGTTTATGTGGTTACAGCTGAAACATATTCATTTTTTTCACTTTTTTTATATATCTTGTTTTTTCCCAAAATTGTTTTTTTTTTCAAAAAATCATTAACTGTATACATACATTTCATTTATGCTCTAGCTCTTCTTCTTAGCTTTTTCATTATATTGTTGTTGTTTTTTTTTACTATTATTGTTGTGTATTGTTGTATTGAACTGTCCTTTGGCTGCTGTGACGCATTAATTTCCCCATTTGTGGGACTAATAAAGGAATTTCTGATTCTGATGCCATACAAAGACCAAGGAAATAAAATATCATTTTTTTTCAAACCTGTGAGTGATGAATGACCTGGAAACTATTGGAAAAAAAATCCACAAACCTCCAATAAAACTGGTGTGTCTCATTCAACCAGGATAGGAAGAAAAGAAAAACAGGACAGGAAGACATTTCTGCATTGATTTTGAGTCAATAGGTCAAATGATGTGGAAGCTATTGAAAATAAAATGGCTGATGATTTCATGAAAAATGCAGACTTTTCTTCGATACTACATCATTATTTTGAGCATGTTTCTCCTTGTTTTGAGATATTAAGTCATTATATATACATTAAAAATACATTTTGAGATACTTTTAGATAGTAGATGATTTTTAGTAAGTGTAATAAGTTTATCAGTGTGATTGATTTGCACAATAATCTTCAATATCAATAATCACATAGCTCCCAGACAATTCAGTTCAAACTCTCACTCAAAAGAAAGAAAAACGAGCCCTAAAACACAGAAAGTAGACGAACGCACTGCAGCTGCTCTAAAACTGACTTTTCATCCGGACTACTTTTTCAGTGTGCGCATGCAGACGGTGACGCAGGTGACGAACACGGAAGTAAGTGTTCCTGGGCGGTGATGTTTTAACAAACTTCAACCTGAAGCGGCTCCACAGTGAAGTATTATTATTAAGTTAAGAATGCCTCACTGCGCGGTGAACACCTGCAGGAATACATCGAGGAGTGGCGCTGATTTGTCGTTTCACCGTCTCCCGGTGAGGGAACCTGAGCGGCTCAAACTCTGGCTGTCTGCCCTGAACATCGATGTAAACACTCCGGTGGACGAGCTGAAGAAACACGTTGTGTGCTCGGAGCATTTTGTCCCGGAGGACTACTCGGTCAGAGGACAGCCGAGGACCAACGCGATGCACCGATTTCTGACGCCGACGGCTGTCCCGACTGTGGGCGTGTCCTCTGCAGCTCCAGGTGTCACACAGGTGAGTGTTGATGGGCCACATCAGCTGTTGTCCTCTGATTAATGTGTGAGAAATGTTATTAATGAACATCTATATCTTATTTACATTACTAAACTAAGCTGTTTGATGAGAGTGTCAAGTCTGAGAGGAAAACACTGCTGCAGAGATCACATATTTCTTATATATTGCCTGTTAGCTGAGCTGAATTGTCAGATATATATTCATATTAAAACATCTTTAGACAAGTAAGATGCTTTAAAGGTGCATTATTTAGTTCTGGTGATATTATATATATTTTTAATGCCCTTTGAAATTAAATAAACACATTTAACGACCTTAAAGAAAAACACAATTTTATTTTGCTTTACTTTTCTGGGGTCAATTCTCAAATGCTCATTATAATTATTATGATATGTAAAGTGAAATCTTGTGTCTGTTGGCTTCAGCTCTGTCTTGTGATAATCATCTGGTTGTGTAGTATGAATGGATGTACTGTGTATGTTATGGTTTGCCATGAAATTCAACTTAACAGGAACTCAGTTGAGGAGTTCATCTTGAAGAGGGTTCCTGAAGCCTCTTCTGTCTGTGTGTGTGTGTGTGTGTGTGTGTGTGTGTTCTGACGACATCGGCTCAAGTGTGTAGGACGTTGTGTGTTTATCCTGAGGTGGAGGTGGAGAGGATGGGAATGATGTGTTGGGTGAGATAACGTGTAATCTTGTGATTGCTACTATTAGCAGTATTGTTTTCCGCTATTCTGATGGATGTGAAGAGAGACCGCCTCTTTGTTTATCTACGGCGGACCCTGCCACCTTTCTAGCTTCAAACAGTGTCCTGGGGATGTTATTCTCCTCTCCTCAAGACCTTATTTTCTTTGTTTATTCAGTTATGAAAAAAAATAATTATTTTATTACCTCTTTTGATATTGTAAATATTAAACTTGTTTTAATTTCTTCTCCAAAACTACATAGTGCTCCTTTTGAAAGGGTTATTTTGCCTGTTCCTTTTATAAGTCAAGAGAAAAGCTCAAAAACTCACGGACACGATTAATCAGCAACTTTAATAAGTGATGAATTCATTTTTAAGCAAAAAAACACTGAAGAATACCTGGTTTGACCTTCTTGCTAGGATCTGTTGGCTCCTGTGATAGTGAACTGATTATCTTTAGATGATCTGTTATTTAAGAGAACGAACGACAGAACAGTGAACAACTACAATAACAGACATTTCAACAATGAAAGAAACTGATGGTTGAAGCCTTAAACTACCTGTACTAGCCTGTTTTCATGACTGGTTCATGTTGTTTCGCAGGATTCAGGAAAAAACAGGATCAAGAATGAACCCATGGATTGTCATTCATCTGAAGGTAAGACCTGAGGAGGGACTGAAAACAATGGGAAGGGTTTTTAAAATCTCAACTTTTAATATTTCCAGTGTGTCTGCCTCAAGAATTTCTGTATCGATCAGGTTATGTTTTCCAGTGTGTGTGCTGGAGGTTTCATACATGTGCAACTTGACACCAGATGTCCTCTCTGTCCTTCAGACACCCAGGAGCTGCTCCCTTCGTTGCACCAATGTGACATTAAGGTGGAACAGATTCCCGTTCTGGAGGAAGCCAAGATCCAAGAGCAGCCACACGTCGGACAGGAGCTGATGGATCGGTGCAACGGACCAAACATGGAGTTTGATGCTTCCAACTGTGCTGAAGTCCGACTTCCAAAATCAGAACCAACCAGTGACTGTGAGCTGTCCCCATCTCCCGCTGCTGTGACTGTGAGTGTAAATGAAAGCATGAAGGAGGAATGGAATGAAAGTGATGGTTCGTTGTCGCCTCAGAGTCACAGCATTGAAGTCTACGTGGAACTGGAAGAGCCTCCGAGGGAAGAAAAGACTTGCAGATTTTGTGGTAAAAGTTTTAAAAGAGATTCTTATCTTATACGACATGTAGACAAGATTCACAACGGAAACAAAGCCTTTAAATGCCTCGAGTGCAACAAGGAGTTTGAACAAAGGTACCAGCTGGTTCTGCATGTTAGAATTCACACAGGTGAAAAGCCTTTCAGTTGTGATTACTGCGACAAAACCTTTGTTCAGAACTCAAGTCGTCTCGCTCACATGAGGGTGCACACTGGGGAGAAACCGTACTTTTGTGCTAAATGTGGGAAAAGTTTTGCCACAAGCAATCATTTCAAATTTTGCAAAGTGCAGAATGAGTGCCAAATCACCCAAGACAAAGGGAACGCAGATGAGGAGAAGGCCTTTAAATGCTCCGAATGCAGCAAGGAGTTTAATCTAAAGCACCAGCTCGCTCTGCATGCGAGAATTCACTCTGGTGAAAAACCCTTCAGTTGTGATTTCTGTGGAAAAACGTTCACGCAGAACTCTAATCGTATTGTTCACATGAGACAGCACACTGGAGAGAAACCGTATTATTGTGAGAAATGCGGCAAGAGGTTTGCCAGCAGCCATCATCTTAAACTGTGCACAGGGACACAAAACAAGGGCACTGACAGATCCTTTCGCTGCGCTACGTGTGGCAGAACCTTTCACACGGAGTCGGACCTGAAGGTGCACGCGGAAGTTCACGTGGCCTGGAAACGACACCTCAGCGAGAAGCTGCAGGGGCACGAGCTGCAAGAGAAGAAACCTAAAGCTCTGTGAGAGAGAATCAGAGTCAGTGGGCTCCTCTCTCTGCCGTCCTCCTGCCTGAAACACGGGAATCGATCGCAGCGTTCCGTCTTGAATTATGTTTTAATTTCTAAAATGCATCCAACTGCATTCCTTGGCATGAACACTGATATGCTCGTCTGACAGATCATAAAATACAACAAAACTATGGACAGATGTTGCAGCTGTGCAACACGTCTCTGAAAAGTGTTGCTAGATGTACAATAATTATCGTATGAGTACATTAATTTTGCCACCTGTATAGTGTCTAATCAATAATAATTATACTAAAAGTGCCCAAATTTACAATAATTTGACCATTTCAAGTGTTTGAATCAAGTTGTTTTGAACATTCATTTCAAATGTTCTTGATTGTTGAATCATAACATCTTCCAAAGCTACTTCAACGTTCTGCTCTTTGGCCTGAAGGTTTGTGTGTGTTACAGAGTTTGGTCTGGCCCATCTAAACATTATATGTGTTACTGGGTTACATAAACAGTTATGAACCAAAGAAGTTTCCCATTCTTCTCATTGAATGTATAAAAACGTGTTCCAAGAGTTTAAGGTTTCATATTTTGTTAATAAAACGGAAAAGAAAACAAGTTGTATTTATTTTCTTTACATATTTTTTGTCTTCATAAATGGTAGTTAGAGTCCTGCTACATCTTTTTTTTTAGACAGTGGAGTTTTGATGATGAATTCAGGAGTCTCACAGCGTGGAGAAAGAAGCTGCTCTGTAGTCTGGTGGTACGACAGCAGATAACTTTGTATCTGTTGCCAGGCGGCAGCAGGGTGAACAGACTGATGCTCTGTAGATGGGTACCAGTGATGTTCTGGGTGGTTTTAATCACCTGCTGTCCTGGGCCTTGCCAGTTTGTGGAAAAAAGGGACACTCGACCAGCAGAGAGACAAACATTGCAATTCATAGTCATGCTACCAGCCTGGATAAAATCTAAGGTATTGGTATCAAGACTGTTTGTTCATGTTCAAAAAATGTACTAATGGCTGATATAAACTAATAACTTTCAACATTCAAAAGTCCAGCTCTGGTCAGGCTATAATCACACGTATTTAAACAACCTTCCCTGCTCTTGTTTATGTCCTTCAGCTGCCTGCAACAGAAAGCAGGCCTTGGCTAAGAGAACCTGTTGGGAATGGCTCCATCAGCAAAGACACTCCTCACTTTATCGCCAGTCAGAGGATTCTCCACCAAGTTACAGGTCCAGTTACCATCAGATCCTTCTTCAGGAAGCTGCATCAACTGATCCCAGTAAAACCTCCAGACCCCCCAGCAACAACCCTGCTGCTGCTTCCTCATCAGTCTCAGGCCAGAAGCTTCAACGATGTCACACTTTGTGCATCAGGTCTTTTTTTCCCAGTCGCTGCTGAGGTAATGACAATGACAATGAGAACAGGCTGCAGAATGAGCATATAAACTACTTTAGCTGCTCAAAATGACCTTTCATGTGTCTGTTTGGTGATATTACAGGCAGCACTTCAGGTATATTTCATATCAGCTGCTGGTAAAACGTCATAAACCTCTCACTGAGCTGCTGTTAGCTTCAGTAATGTGATAGGGGATGGAGAGAGGCTAACCTGCACACACACACACACAAACACAAAAGGACTGATGAATAACTAAGATTAAATAAACTGCACAATAGTCAGTGCAGTGATTTAAATAACATATTAAACCAGAACTGAGACAAACACACTGAATACATTCTGTGCAGCTACACTGAGGCTGCATATTGTGTGTTAATATACTTTAGCTGCTCAGAATGACCTTCTAGATGCTGACATACTAACAAACTGAGACATTACTAACACAATATGGAGCATGTTAGCTAACCGTGCTGTACTCAGATATTCAGCTGTAACAACGCTAGTATTAACAAGCTAACATTACACAGCAGATAATGGCGTCATGCTAACACTCTCCCACAGACACACACGTTAGCTAACATGCAAACCTGTCTGTAAAAAACACGATGAATAAATGACTTAGTCATCTTTATAAGCTCGTTATACTGTCAGTACCCAGTTAATGTGTCCTTACCCGTTAATAAAGGCAGCTGAGCCGCTGCTAACGTGTCTCCCAAACCGTGCAGTGCATCTGCAACAACTTTACAGTCAGCTAGCTAACATAGCATAACATAACCACTCACTGAAACTGACCTGCAAACGTTAGCTAACCAGCTTTCTAAAGAATACATACATTTCAAAAAGTTTCATGCCGACTTTACTCAGACTCACAACTTGATTTGAGAGAGTGACCATCGTTTAATTAGCTGTGCATTATTCATGTAATAAACAGGCAGAGATAAAATGACCAAAATCATAATGGAGTTTGGTGCACCAGCAAAACATGACATCTGTCGCGGATTTAACTGGATGTAATTAAAGGATTATGTTCCAGCGAATTTACCTCAACACTTAACAATTAAATGAGACCTTTTCAGCTTCTGTTCAGAGTTATTTCAGAAACATTTGAGGCAAAGACAAATCTCACCGACATGAGAGGGAGGCTGGCTCCATTTTAACCAGCAGGCAACATGAAGGTAATTACTATGTGGAGCTCTGATATATGAAGAAACATCACCTGGGCTGATTACCTGAGATCTGTAGGTCATAACTGATCTGTGCACCTCCCACACAGACATGAATACACCTGTACTCAGCAGGTAACTCGGCACATAAAGCAGAATCATACAGAACAGTTTACTCACCATGTTCATGTCCTCAGAGAAGAGCAGCTCCAACCAGAGTGAAGCTCTGTCAGCAAGTAATATACACATCTTCAGTTTTGGAGGGAAATGCAGTAACTTGGCGCGGGAAACGAGCGAGACCGCCTCTTTAGGCGCGCACCACCTGGATTCGCCAGAAAATCTGTGGGCGGGACTTATTTGACCTGGTTTATGCTGATAAGTCGAGAGAGACCAACAGCTCAGTTGGAACAGCAGGTATCCCAAATATAGAGGTTTTGCCTCAGAATGGTTCAACTCCTGGCTCAGGGGGTTTGACTGCATCCTGTTTCCTGTGATTTCTCAAGCTGCTTTGTCAAAAGAGGCTAAACTAAAAAAAAATAATAAGTAAATATTATTAGAATCAACACAGACAAACAATTGTTAATAGGATTAAAAAAGGTCAATTTTTTATTGATATTTCATTTCTCTGGTCTTTATTTGTTATTATTCCAATACTAACGGAATGTAATCAAGTTACTTTACTTTAATATTGTAATTGGGTGAATTCAGGTAATTAGGGCACCTCAGCAAAAGTGTCGTTGATTTTTGACTGTAATATGTCAACAAATGGGCAGCCTGGGGGCACTGTGGACGTTTCAGCCTGTGTGATACAAGGCTGAGTTGGAGGCAATAACCCGTTGTTTTGTTTTGTTTTTAAGTCTATTGTTTGATTCACACTCCGGAGCAGAAGGTGGCGGTAATGCGCTATTAAGCTGGATGCCAACCGCTATAAAATAAGAAGAAGAAGAAGAAGAAGGAGATTAACCCCTTGTTGTGTCACTGTGCGGGTTTCAGTTCCCGCAGAGTTTGTATCTTCATTTAAAAGTCCGTGTTTCACCTCCATATTTACCGGTGTTGTACCGGTAACATTCACGGTGCCGGTGCTCCAACATGGCGACCGGGACGCAGCTGCTCAAACGGCTGGTCAACGAGCGGCTCGAGGCGGCTGCAGTGGAAATCCTCGGACTCGTGGAAAACACGATCGCAGAGTATCAGGATGAACTTCTCCGCTCCAGGAGAGAAATCATCGAGCTGAAGGAGCAGCTGGAGCAGCTGACCGATGTAAAGCCTGAAATCATCTTATTCACAGCAGGTTTGTGACACCCTGGATGTAGCAGTTAGCCGGTCTGCTATGTGCAGCTAATGCTAATGTTGTTAGCAAATAGAAGCTAACTCTTTTGGGGGGGGTCAAGGGTCAATTGGTGGTCCATCAACATAGTTAACTGAGGTTTCTAAACACTTTGGTATGTTTCTCTCTCCTGTTCATACACCCTGCTGTTACGGCCATTAATCAAAAATGTAATTTAGTCAACAAATAGGACTTTAACTGTGAAATTCAGATATTTCTTAGCCCACCTCAAGCATTTGGCCCTGTTCACCCCCTGAGAAGTGATTTAGAGACATCCTTCTATCGACAGCGCTCTCACTGCTGGAGTCTCCCTCTTTGTTTAACTAATTCTATAGTCTATAGTTGATGAAGCTGTTTTTCTATCTCTTTGTGAACTCAGATGTGTTGATCTGCTGATGGTTTGGTCTCTTTAGGGGTCTGCCTGGTCATGCTTGGGTAACAAAAAGAGTTACGCCATTATACACAGTTCAGTCTAGCCGTGATTTGACGCAGAGAAAAAGCCTCTGTTTACCTAGAATAACAGTTTCAGTTCGGACCCTTGCATTTACTCTATGAATCCTTAAAATTCATGTAACAATATCAGAGATTTCCAATGTCTCAGACTTTTGGTTATAACGTGTGTTCTCTTTCTTTTAGGCACCCCGCCAGCCACCGGAGAGATTGTACCTTCTCAGCAGCCAGAACAGCTTCCCACTCTGCAGGCAAATGAGATCTTTAACTCTGTGAAGGTCAAAGAGGAGCAGGAGGATCACTGTATCATCCCACCCCAGACGGATGATACTCCTGAGGATGTAAAAGTCAGACTTACTGAATCAGACACAACGTCTCAGACACAAAGCCAGCTGAACCCGGCTTTGAGCACTATGACAATGAACAACGATGAGGATATGGATGATGAGGATGACAACGACGATGATGAAGATGATGATGGTGATGGTGATGGTGATGATGATGAGTGGAAACTCTCATCTGCTTGTGGATTAGATCACGATTACACATCTTATTTGGGGCCGGATCATGCCCCGAAACAAGAAAAGGCTTGTCGTTTCTGTAGCATGCAGTTTTTCAGATACTGTGATCTGGTCAAACACGTGGAACACATGCACATGGGAGAGAAGGCGTTCAAATGCCCTGAATGTCACAAAGCGTTTGCCCGTAGGGACTATCTGGCTGTGCATTCCAGAGTTCACACCGGTGAAAAGCCGTACAATTGCTCGTACTGCAAGAAATTGTTTGCTCAGAGTTCAAATCTGTATGTTCACTTGAGGCAGCACACGGGGGAAAAACCCTATTTCTGCAAATCGTGTGGCAAAATGGTCGCCCATAGCGCTCATCTCAAGATCTGTGGTACGAGGGAGGCCAAAGCGAAGAAGAAATTCCGGTGTTTGGTTTGCGGTAAAAGATTTCACACAGTTTCAAATCTTCAGGAACATATTAATGTCCACGATGCCCGTAAAACCAACACTGTTGTAAAGCCTTTTTTACTGATCTTCCCTCAACAAATACCAAAAGCAGGCATTGATTCACAGGTGATCCAAAAAAAAAACCAATGACAACCGTTGTTGAAAATGTATTTTTTTTTTTGTAGATCACAGCCGTCTGAGTCGAGTGATCACAGTTTTTGTGTCTTGTTTAAAAGAAGAAAGCACTTGTTGTAATGTGTGTTACTTCTCAGGGATACCTTGCATTTCTTTGATAATTAAATAAAATATGTTTGCAATGATGAAGAGCTTTTTACGGCACTCTTCAAACTCGGGTTGAAAAGCATTGTTCCAACATTCGAAGCCAGAAACTATCATCACTGTTTTTAAACTGTTATTTGGTACAGCCATCTTCTGGCACAAGTTATTTATTTCTAGTTTATTAATTTTGCATCCTTGCTGACAATGCCAGATAGTCTGAATTTCGTTTTCCCTGCACCCCAGACATGATAGATATCATATTCAATGTCCATAACAGATAATAGGCATCCACGCTGATTACATATCTTTTTTATGGTACCCTAAAGTTAACTGTAAAGTTGTCTATAATGTGGACAGCAGCAGCACAGACTGCATCACGCTGTCTAGATATGAAGATACCAAATTAATAATAATATTTATTCATAAAGAAACTTTCTTAACAAGGTTAAAAGGTGCACGTACAGTGTTTGGTGAGGACTACGGACTCTGAATCCTGCACACACTCTTGCCTATTCTCTATTCTACTCTATTGGACTATTGTCACCCCGGAAGCTCAACCCTGCCTGACCCGGCCCGGTTGACTCCTGTATGGTGAGGAAGGCAGAGTCTGAATTCTGCGCTGCGCTGGCACAATGTATTTGCATCCTCTTGCTTATTTATTTTCACTTGCACTAAATGGTCCCCTGTTTTTTTGTTGTACTGTTGTTGTTATGTGTGGTGTCCTTGAGTGCTTTGAAAGGCACCCTCAAATAAAATGCATTAATATTCTGTGCATTAAAGCACCAAAGCCAGTAAAAAATTTTAATCAGACACGACAGAAAACATTTAAAAACAATGGTACGCCTAGAAAAAAAGAAAATTACCAACCAGAAACCTTAAGAATTGAACAAAATGTTATACTACTCCTTTAACTACTGCTATTAAAAAAAGCAACAAAAAAAAGCATGATATCAGTAAAACAAAGAAATAAAGTAAACTGCTGTAGGCTTAAAACAAAGGGTGTAATACCAGCTTCCACCTGTAGGAGGCGCTGTTGCCGACACGACCAAAGCGCTATAGAGAACATCGAAGATCGTCTATTTCGAAGAGGAGTCACTTCCCGGTTTGCAAAACGGACCCCGGGGTATCTTCAAACGGCTGCTCGCGACGAGCAAATAACGGCGTGTGGAAACGGGACGCAGTGAGAGCTCTTCGCTTTTTACACGTCTCTTCTGATACTTAGGGAGAACGATGACAGAGGATGGAGAGCAAGGCTGCGGCACTGAGAGACGAGAAGTGACGGGAAGACAAAGTGAATGAGTGTCGGTAAATAAAACCACGGCAAGATTGTACTCCTAGCTATCTGTTGGCTATATTTCAATAGCATGTCAGCGTTATGGTTGCCTTTGACGGATGGCGACCGTTGAGCTAAGTAGGCTGCACTAGCTAGCTGCTGGTCATGTAAGCTAATCAGTTGTGCTGTAACAAGGTGGAGGAATGCGATCTGGGATGTGACGATTAATCCTAACGTACAATCAGCTGTCCCTGGATATCTAGCTTGATATTAGATGCGTGTCCGGGTTTTGGTTTTATTAACAGCTTTGTGTTGACATCACATCATTTAAATGTCCATGTCACGAGCATGACACCTGTCTTGTCTGTCCAGGAGTAGCAGCCAGAGGAAAATGGCAGGAGGTTAGTGGTTGTGTCTCTCCAACGTCCATTTCATAAAGCCAGATAATTATGCTAATCGGTTAAGTACATATAGGGATATTGGAGATTTAATAGTCAGCGTGTTTATTCTCTTCATCGGGGCTTGTTCTGGTGTGTTTACGCTGAAGCTTTAATACAGTTTAATCCATGATCCTGAAGAGTCTGCTGGAGGCTTTTTGGACTTGGTTTGAACTGCTCAGTGCAAGTAGCACAAAGCTGCGGATAATGTTTCCTGTATCAGGTAACTGACCGACTGCTGAACACTGTTTCCACTCCAGGATCAGCAGAGTCACACAGCTGCTCCTATCATATCAGTGAGGTCTTACCATCTGACAAAGTGTGTGTGTGTTGTTTTTTAAAGGAGACTCAAAAAGAGGATGTGTTCTCAGATTAGATTGTGATATTGATGTTGTTTTTTTTAACATTATGTTATGAGGAACAATCATGCCTGCAGGTTCCTCTATTTTTAACACGCTCAGCTGGTCGTCGCCTGCCAACCAGGAAATCATCAGATTGTTGACAACTCATACCTCCATGCCTGCCTGCTTTTTGTTTTCGTGCTTGAGTTTAAACTTTGTACATATTCTAATATAGCCCCTGATGTAAAGGTTATCACTTATGATGTATAGTTTCCAGTTTTTGGGACAACAGTAGATGAGAAAGGATCCAGTTCTACATCATCTTGACTTTCAACAGACTTATTCTGATTTGCAGAACCAGACATGGACTCATACATCACATGTATGGAGGAATGAGCCCAAAACACAGTTTCACAGAGGAGAATCTTGCTGGTTTACGTAACGTGGTGTAATTGGTTATCTGTTCTGAACATTTTGTTTGCTGTTCCGAGGGAGCGATCCAACTAATCGATGAGTATGACCTGCGTCAGACCTTCTCTACGCTCACATGAAACAAGTTATAACTAACAGTTCATGCTGAACTTACACAATTTGCTGAACTTACAATGCAAAACTTTATTTTTGTTGAATAATCTTGAAATCTGAAGTGCAGAGAAGCAGTTAAAATAATAGTACTTTGGCGAGCAAGTACTTTATTTCCAGAGATGAGCTTTCAAATTGAAGCTATTTTTCCCGGGTGGTTTGTGTCCAACATCGCTAAGAGAGAGTAATTCTTAAAATGAATATGGTACCAGTACATACATTTTTTTAAAAGTAAGAAAACCCAAAACAAATAGGCACGTAATGGACCAAACAGATATGATCAGATTGTGCTGAGTGCTTAAAATCATCAATAGACTGAAACATGTTCTCCGATTCCCAAGAAAAAGCTCTTTCTCATGATGCTGCTCTTCTTGTCCTTCTCACTTTTCTCTCCCAGGTGCATGAGGCCTTCAGGTCCTGCTAGGAGAACCCATGGAGCCATACATCATGCCGTTGCACTCCTCATCCCCCCCTCCGCTGGATGATGATGGTGACGGGGAGGCGGGATCGGAGGAGGACGAGTTTGGCGACTTCTCTGTTGGTGTTTCCTGCTCGCCTCCTGGCTTTGCTGATTCATCAGATTCACCATCCAGCCTCAGACAGCCTTCTCCCACCACAAAGCCAGCCACCCACCAACCCAACAGCAGCTTTAATCAGCCGGTTAAACAATCCCAGCCCACGCCTGCTGTGAACTCAGGGGCCAGCAGGGGCCAGATAGACGTGGAAGGTCAGGATTACGATGCTGAGTCATGTGTGCGCCTCACAAATGGGTTCTCTGAAAGAGACCACGACTCTGGGACCCACGCGGCCTCAGCAGTGGGCGTCTGCTCGCCCAGGGAGGAAACAGGGTTTGCTGATTTCACTGTGTTTACTGAGCAGGCGGCTCATCCCTGGTGCTGTGGGTTCAATCCCGTGGGCAGCACGGAGCAGTGGGATGGCAGAGCGGTCGGGACTGGGCAGGAGGTCGTTATGGCCTCTGAGCCCAGACCTCATTGTGCATATAAGGCGAAAGATAAAGTTTGCACTACGGTGAAGCACTGTGAGAAAAGAGACGCAGCACTACCAACACAGGACCAGCATCAGCCTCAGGAAGCTGCAACAGGTATGGATTTTCCATCTGAGGAGCCTGGAGGCAGCCAGAGCGAAAGGAGGGAAAGGTTTAATTCATTTCCAACCACAGAGGTGCAGGAGGATGCAGAAGACGGCAGAGACGATCAAGACAACAGCCTCTCGAATTTCCCCCAAACGTTCAGCGCGTATGAATCTGCTTCAGAGGACATGGCATCCTTCTGCGATGATTTCTCGTTTGAGGGACCTTCTGTGGACGTGGAACCAAATGTTTCTTCTCTCGGGTCAGTGGATCACACAGACTGGGACCCGACGGACGACGAGGAAGAAGAACTCACACAGTGTAAGACACAGGAGGGTTTTCATTACTGCGACCAATCTGCAACTCAGGAAACTTCGGCTACCTCCAACCAGTCACAGTCTGGAACACACACAGAAGACAATTTTGCAGACTTCAAAGACTGTAGCTTTGAGCATCACAGGGACCAAGGACACGTCCAAACAGCTGATGTAGGGGTGCTGAGTCTGGGAAACCTCCCACCGAGCGACAGCTTTGCAGATTTCTGCTCGGCGCCCACGCAGGAGGAAGAAGAGGGGTCGTGGGCGGAGTTCAAGGACCAGAGGGCTCAGGAGGAGGGAAGAACTTGGACACAGTTCAGAGAGCAAGTCAGCAGCCTGCAGACTGACGGGAGCGCTGAGGAGGAGGAGGGGGAGGAGGAGGGGGAGGAGGAGGAGGACAGGACGGGACGATGTGGGGTTTCCAGGAGGAACAGCTTTCAGGTGGGAGACAGTTTGCTAAAACTTGCTTTGTTGTGGTTGCTTTATAATGATAATGAGCTGCCACAGAGGATATCTAGTTCTTATACTTCAGAAGCTGTCAGTTGTTTAAAGAAAAGAAAGTGCCAGAGCTCATCAGCTATTACCCTTTATATATTTCTTTTGTTGCCATTACTTTATTTGCTTTAAGTTTTCTTAGAAATTACAGCCGTCTTTCACATATTTTGCACATTTGATCTCGAAAGTAAAGAGTCCTGCTTTTGTTCCGGCTAGGCGTCACTGTCCTGCCGGGTCCAGCAGCTTCTCCTCGCCACTTTTCCAGAGGTAGCGGTCCCAGCTGCGGAGGCTGAGGAGGAGGAAGTGGTCAACCTCAGTGTTCTGCTTAATGCCCGACAACTACCTGAGAGCGAGGAAGAGGAGGAGGAGAAACCGGAAGTCGGTCCCACATCTCAGCGGTGAGGACGATGATGGTGGAACAATGTACCAAATGATTACAGCACGATGTTTAAACTAATTCCAGCTCGTCCGATTTTTTCCTTGGTCACTCGGTAAACTGATGTTATCATAGTTATCAATAGAAACTCTCTTAAATGGCAACAAGACGTCTGGATTGACCAACAACATAAAAGATAGTTTTGCTGTTTCTAAACTAGTTGTTTTCTCTGTCTACTCTTTATTTAAATGATCTCAGAAAACATCTGAATGCTGCTGTGTTGTTTCCTCTCTGTCTCTCAGGGTTCAGCGGGGGGCGTGGTGGCCACACCAGGACCTCCACAGTGCAGTCGGCCTCCGGTTTCAGTGGGGAGGCTCCCACACTAACAGGACTCTGCTCAGGTGCCTCGGTGTGGACACGAGGAACATTGTGAGTTTGGCAAAACAACATCTTCAGCTGTTTACTGAGGAAAGACGGTGATAGTGCATCATTAAGTCTTAAAGAGTGAACAGGTCAATCTACTTCACATGCAGCATATTTATTACAAGCAGTTACAATTCTGTTGGTTGCCTTTAACATCGAGCTCGTGATAATGTTTTATTATATTATTGTTTTATGGTGTTCATCTTGTGTTTTTTGAAAGGTGTTCATTGGCATGAAGAAGCAGCCAGTGTCTGTACCTGCTTTTGCATCTAGCCTGGTGAGTCAGCTGCAGGGAATGTGAACTAGATTATTTTGGCATTATTAGGAAGAAGAAGAAGCTTTGTGATGGTGTAAAAGTGTTTTCAGTGGTCAAACATTTCAGTTTGTTGCTTCTAACACTAACAGTTCTTGTTCCAACCCTTGTTTCTTTTAACTTCCTTCTCATTTTTGGACTCGTCCACTCATCAGGGAATGCTAGAGCCCACCAAAGACTCTGTGCCGGCTGTCTGTTCTCCGGGACACACAGCGGTCACAGCACAAGCACCTCCAGGACCCCGAGACTCAAAAGATTCAATGCAGGTAAACTGATTCGACTTCCTACACCTTTATAAGAATAAAGAACATCTACTATGAAGGACACACCACCACTAGACATCCCTAAAGTCGCCTGTAAGCTTGTTTTACTGTTGCGTTCTAATAACTGACACTTTTATATGCTGTGTCCCAGGAGGCGCCTCCTTCCAGCCAGCTGGACTGGAGCCGCCGTGGCCTTAGCAGCTCTCAGGACGGTACGTCCCCTCGCCGAGCCCCTCACTTCTGGGGCCGGAAGTAGACCACAGTATCAGCCATCCCCCCCCTCTACCTGGCTTCTTCTTCTACTAAGCCAACACCTCTGAGAGTTTACTCTGGACTCCTCCTCACTTCCTCCAGGGCATGTTCTGCTTCTTTTAATTTACGCTGTGTTTCCCCTCAGCAGTATTTTGTGATTTAAACAAATTCCCACACATGAAAACCACAGAATAGACCACAGCGTTTCGGAAATCATCTTGTTGTCATTAAGATTTGTCCAAACAAGAAAAAACTTCCAACAAAACTTGGATTCAAACTAAAACAGATGTGCAACGATTCAAAACCATCACCCAGCAGTGTGAGTTGTTACAGAACAGTAAAAGGGGAAACACTGTTCTGGCTTCCCTTCTCCCTTCGGCTACTTTAGTGTCTCGTCTTTACCTGCTGCCGCCTGTCAGATTTATCTCAGTATGTTGTTTCTGGGGAAACATTGTGGTGTCCGACACCTGATGTGGGTAAACGCTACTGAAAACAACATGTGCATACTGGTGTTGTGCTACTTTTTGAAGTTGTTTTTTTTAAACTGTAACACTAAAAGTCTGAGTTTATGACTAAATTAAACTAACATCACATTTGAGAAGCACTAACCACTAAATATCAGCTCGTGGTGCATGGTCATAAAAACGTGTGGTGTTGAATTAATGGATGTGTTTATTCACTGAAAAGCATTTTAGTTCGGAGTCTTCCAGTTGTAATCCTCACTCGTCGCCCAGCGCATGACTTTATTACACATTGAGACTCATGAATCTGACAGAATCAGCTGATTTTGTAGTTTGAATAGAAAACTATGTATCTGTTCACGTTTGGGTTTCGTGATAGAAAACTTTGGTGAGCAGAAATCAAAACAGACATTTTAAAAAGAAAACAGCATTCATTCTTTGCTCAGGAAAAAAAAAGAATCTGATTTTGTTCATCAGTGTTTGCATAGAAAGTATTTGTTTCTAACATATTGGGAAACTTGAATACCATGAAATGATTCTTTTGATTATGAGTTTACGGCGTGTTATATGTCATTCATGGATGCTTCATATACGGATTTGTCGGTTAATGACAGATGTTTATGAAGCCTAACTGGACCTCAAATGTGATTTAAAACCAAATCACAAGACAAACGAAAGACCAGAAAAACACATTAATTACAAATTTCGTGCTGAAATGTTGCAGATTAAATGCTGCTAGTTAAAGAAAAGTTAAGCTAAATATAAATTGGCTATATGATTTTTTTTTTTTTTATCAGTCAACGATCTATGTAGCCACAAAGACATAAAGACGTTCTTTTAATGAAGAAAAACCTAATGTTGCTCAGAAAGGAAACTAAAATGTAAAAGAGAAATAACTCGAGTTGTTTAAAGTCACTTGGCTGTCAGTTCTGCTCTGACAGGCTGACACGTTGTTTGTTGTTGGATCAGCCGGTACCAGAACTTTTTCCTCAAACACAGAGATGAGCTGAATACATAAGAAAAGAGGACATTAAAGGAACAGTTCGACCAAAAATGAAACTTCAGTCATTATCTACACACCAGACATTTCAGTGTTGCAGCATTCTCCTGAGCAGATGAAGTAGACTTAATTCCATTTATTTAAAAAGACGGTTTTTACGCCCTTGTCATGCATTTTGGCTTTAAAGGGTGTAACTACATTTGAAATATTGGGGCTTCTTTAGACTTGGATTACAAACCGACTGTAACGAAGCTGCATGGAGCCAGTTTTTGTTCTCTTTTAGTTTTTTATGTTTTAAATCCATCAGATAAACGGTGAGTAGATAATGATTGAATTCTCATCTTTGGGTGAATTTATCCTTCAACATTTAGATTCAACAGAAGCACCTGAGTGTATAAAAATAATAAATATCCGTGTTTGACATGCTTTGTGTACATCCAGCTTTGAGTTTTCCTCTCGACACGTTCACAACGACCCAAACGAGACACAAGTTCTGTGATCAGTCGACAATCAGGTGACGGAGCAGGGTTGTAGTACTGAAGTATGCACAGCAGGGGGCGGCGTGCTCTGTGTGGGTGGAGCAGCAAGAAGGTCAAACAGGAACTCATCGAAAGAATGATTTCATTTTAAACAACAATCAGCCACCAACCCTGACAGACACGTACTTCATGTATTTAAAAATGTTTTTGTTCTTTTTGTTTGTATAGTTGGTTAAAAGAAATCTGTCTTTGTGAGTTTTGATTTATTCTTGATGAGATTAACATGCCTAGAGATTGTTTCATAGTTAAAACAGGAGATAACTGTTGACCGATCAAACATGAGACTGCAGTTGTGATTCCTGCCGTCCCTTTGTGCTGCTTCTATTGTTTTCCTTTTTATTTTTCCTCCCTGTGCACTGATGCGTTCACTGTACGAGCATGCTGAATAGGATAGAGGAGTGTTTGGTTCCTAATCAAGCCTACCTGAAATCCATTTGTTAGTATTTCATTATGAATCAGAAGTGTTTCTACAACAACTGTCTGTAACGGCAGTTACAGTATTTCATAATGAGTTGTGCCTTTTTATGCCAGCAATTGTTTTCTAAAAAAAACAAAAAGTATTTATTTTCAACCGGTGATTTTCTCTTCGGACCTCCAGTTTGTCGACAATAATCTGTTTGTGTTTCTTTCTTTCTTCAGAGTTTCTGCTCAAGTACAGATTTAATGCACTGCAATAAGGACTTGTAGGAAATCCTTGTAAATACTGAAATAAATCAGTTGATCCTTTCTGTTTGGTTTTGTTTCTCTTCCCTCGGCTTTTCTTCTTCTTCTCTGTGGCTCAATGCAAAGTCTGAGCATTGAAACAGCTGCACAGCCTGCTCGGATTTGGTGTCTTTATTTATTCTGCGAGACGAAAGGATATAAAAGTGGCTCAGGACAGCAAACATGTTTTATGACAGCTAGCTTCTAGATAACTGAAATTGTTAAAGATTTAAATATCTTCCTGTCAGCTTCCACTCTACTGTTACGATCTGATACTTTTTTATTTCACTTTAACAACCAAATCAAAGTCAAGTGATTGTTTGCAGATAATCAGGGTGGAAGTAAAGCTTTAGCTGTGAAACGACAACAACAGACTGAGGCTCTTTCAACCATCTGTCCCTAGAATCATAATATTGGCATGTGGAGGTTGTTTTCGGCCTGCTTGGTGGAGGCCTCCAACAGAAGTTGGATAACAGCAGCTTTGCATTGCTTCGCTGAGCTTCGTTTGCCGCGTCTGTCTCTTTCTCGCTGCTCCGGTAAAAGGAGAACACATCATTTGTGAAAAAAAGATGCTCGTTCTCCTTTTATGAATACAGAAACTACCTCCCTGTCCCTCCTCAGCCACTGTCTCCTCTTGTTAGCACAGGCTGCGCTGCTCTCAACCTGGATTATTTTGGTCCTGAGGAGGAGAGCCGACCTGACAGCAGCGGCAGCAGCAGCCGCAGCATCAGCCCTCCTCCAGGTCAGCAGGTGAAACTGCACAAATGTAGCTTTTTATGGAGTTTTATGTCGTGTGAAACAGCAGCCACCAGTCCATCGTGATGGCACTAACACAGGCTCTTGTTGTGGGTGTGTGACTCTCGACGCTCACTGAGTGCTTTGTCCCTTTCACAACACGTCTGGTGTGTGTTTGTTACACACACACTCACATGTTGAAGGAGTTGACCGTGAGCTGTACGAGTTGACCATCAGCAAAGTGGAAACCAGCGCTGACAGCAGCAGCCAGGTGGAGGACACACTGAACCGCCTGATGTCCTCTGCAGAGACAACCAGCACTTCAGTCAGGTCAGCCGTCACAGCCGCTCACTTTGCATGTTTTATTGTCATTTTGAAGCATTCAGACACTTGACACAAACCTCAACATCACACACAAGCTTCTCTTACTGTGTTAATAATGCAGCATCTTGTGTTTCTTCATCATCGTGTCAGGAAACCTCGGCAGGATGAAGAGCTGAGTGCCGAGGCTGGCAGGCTGATCTCTGGACTGCCCGACCTGTCTTTCATGCGGGCGAAAGTCCTCATGTTCCCGAGCGTCCTCGTCCCCAAAGAATAACTTCCCCTCACTAAATACTCCACGTTTGAAGAGCCATGAGGACGAAGGAGACGCTGTGGTCTGAATACTCCCCCTGCTGGCTGTTATCAGCCCCCAGAGTGAAGCTCTCTGGTCAGAAGAGAGGAAGAATAGTCTCATATTTATCTACTAACTGATGCACTAATGTAAATGTATAATAATCTGCGCAGAGAATCACTTCTGCAGTTCTAATCACTCATCTTAAAGTTGATTTTTGTGTTATTTGGTTCAAAGTTACTCATACAAGCACATTTATTCAAAGGAATCTCTTACAGAAAGCTTTAATAACTGCTGTAATGTGTATTAATATGTACTATGTAACATGTCCACAGCTTGTTTTTAATGTAAAAAGTGACCTAAACTAAAGTGACCGTGAAATATGAAAGAATATTTATGTTTTTATTAAAAGAAAGTTTAAATGTCAGCCACTAAAGCTTCATATGTGGCTTCTGATTCCAGTATTTACCTGATTTCTTTCCCACAACAGACAATATTGTTTCACAACCTACATGAGAATAGTTTCAGTTGGCTTATTTGAAGCTCTGCAACAGCAGGAAATAAAAGAAGTGAAACTTCTTTAGGACGTCTCCTCTTTTTTTATGTAGGTCAGCAATAATCTTTCATCAGTACAACTTTAGTATTCCAGCAGCAACACACATCGGTGTTGAGTTTGTGCATCTGCATAAATGTTTAATTAATGTGCTGATCAATTGTTGTAGACTTTTTGTAGCTACTGTTCAAAATCCATGTAGGGAAACGTGTCAATCAGCAGGGAGATGAACTAGTCTTCTCTTTTTAGTTTTTCTTGGCAGCTGCAACCCCGTCCATGTGCAGACTGGAAAAACCTGCATTTACTGTACATGTTTTCAGGTAATGTTGCAATAATTAGGACATAAGCCAGTTCAAAAGTAGCAGAATGAGATTTTTTCTTTAGATAAATTTGTTGTTGATGTTATGTCGAGGTTTTGACAGTGCAAACATTACTTTTTTGTCCACAGGAGCCTCCAAAATCAACAAAATATCAAATTCTCCAACAGTAGCTTTAAATATTATGCATTTTTCACATCATGCAGAGACAGACTGACTCTCTCTATATTAAAATTAATATATAAATGTTTTTCATGATGATCTTTCACTCTCTTTCTGCATAACGCTGCAGATAATTAGCATTATTTCAATATTATACCATGTTTATTACTTTTTTTTATCCATAAACTTCAAATTAAAAATCATCTCTTGACACGTGTGCATGATTTTTAAGGACTCAGCCTGTTTATATTGATATTGAGTTTCTGCATACGTGCAGGCAGCAGGGCTTGAGATAACTTTGTTTATATCACTGCAGTAAGTCAGTGCCTGTGTTATGATTGTGAATCCGCCTCTGACAGCTGAGCATGTCCTCTCTCGGAGGGAGTGCCTGTCACTTGAACGCACCGGATGAGCACCCTTCCCTTCCTCCGCTCGGCCGGGTTGGTGTGTCTTCCTTCCGGCTCGCCGAAGAAAGTTGAGGGAGGTTCAGCGGCAACTGGGCTTTTATATAATGGACAGCCAGGGAAGGAAAGTGGTGGTCTGTGACAATGGGACCGGGGTAAGTTCGCTCGTTTTGGTCCGACACGCTATCAATCCGCTGCTTTCTTCACACGGCGGCGTTTGTGTCGACCGATTTGCTGAAACAGGAAGTGGGGCTGTCAGCCACCAAGCTAGCTAGCGTTAACTGGGTGGGTAGCTAGCTAGCCTGTTAGCCTGCTAATTTTCATTCATCCAGACCCGACACGGAACCGGCACGTAGAGTGGGTTCACACGTCTGCATAAAACATGAATACACCGCTCTGAGTAAATGTCTCACACACACATGAGCCCCTGAATTGAAAAAGACGAGTATTCGCTCATTTGCCATCAACCGTTACCAAGCTAAAGCAGCTAGCTAACCTGCTAGCCTGCTGCTAGCATAGTTAACAGCTGGCTGTCTGTTTTTTTGTGCGTCTGGCAGCTGCGTCGGTCATTTCAGTGATTTGATTTGCAATTATTGCGCATTTTTGCAGAGCCATTTAGGTGTACAGTTTGCTTAACGTTAAAGAACATTAAGTAGATAAATTGTGCTGATAATCAACGTCGGCTAGGTGGAAGGTTAGCTAGGCCGTGTCAGGTTAATTGAGGAACCACCTTTATGTTTTCCTGTACAGCAGCTAGCACCAGCACCCCGGATATAAATATCAAATAACTAGTGATTATACGTATTTAGGACCTTTTTTACACGTATACATTCTCTCCTTTCAGCTCTATTTTTTGCTTATACCGCCTTGACAGACATTTTAGGAATTTGTGGGTGTGTAAGTCTTCAGTGTAGTGGAAAATAGCCAGCCCAGTGTTGGACATATCTGCACAGCTGAGGAAACATTTTGTTGGTCTTTTAATCACAACCTAGCTGGCTGCTCAAACCGTCCATTAAAGCTGGCGAATTTAGGGGATTTTCAAGCAGCAGAGCAAGCAACTTTTACCCCAAACCAGGTTCTAACACATGCAACTTTGCTGATGTGTACTTATGTGCAGGTAACACTGCTTCTTTTTGATTGTACAGACTTCCTTTCTAAACCGTGTCAGCAGTGAAAGAGGATGTTTGCTCAGCATGTTGCTGAGTGACTAATGAGGCTTTTTTTTTTTTAGATTTGCCTTTTTCAAGAGCATTGTGCGATGCCAGAAACAAACCTTTCCCCAGTGTCCGGGTTGAACCGAGAAGTCAAGAGGAAGTGAGACGAGTCTGAAACCACAGCCATATATGTCACTGACGCTGTTCACAGCACTGATATGTGCTATTTTACATCATCGTCCACTGCTAAATCTGTTAGTTTAACTTTTCGTATCTGCAGGCACATGCAGCTGCATGCTCTGAATTGTTTGGTTTAAATCACAATCTCTCGATAAAATCCCCCGCGGATGGTGGACTGCTTCTGTAAGAGTATTAATAGAGCAGCCACTGATTTGAATGACATTTTTTTTTTCAGACGGTATCTGTGTGTTCTCGCTTGTTCCTCTTATAATCTTCAACCCAGTTCTCATGTTGCTACAGGGCAGCAGCAAACTGTGTGCACCGATTCAAAAAGTTTACTTTAATTAGTTAAATTAACTAGATCATCTTAGACACAGTTTGCACAGAAGTGTTAATGAACTCTTTTTCATTTTTTGCATAATTTAAGGTGAAAGAATCATTCAGTCATGAACACTGAACCATTTAAATCCAACAGACTTGCGCATATATTATACACAGTCATGTATTATGTTTCGGCAAACATGAATTGCAGAGGAAGGATTGTGTAAAACAGTGTGTTGCAGCATCACAACTTGCATGTTTGGGTAAATGGAGTTGTGCAAGATCCTGATGTGATGTCAGTGTTTTAATCTGAAACTGGAAAACTGTCTGCGAGTTTAGTCATCGTAATAACGACTATGATTCAGCTTGAATACGGTCTTCTCCTGGACTCATGTTCCTGTTGTAGCTGAGTGCATTTGACTCTAAGTAGCTTGATCTGCCCGGCAACACAGTGCTTATGATTTCTTATATTATATAGTATAGTTATATCATACTGCTTATTAAGGACATTGTCATGTTTGAGCTTATTAGGGATTTTGTAAATGTCATAAAAGATCCATCTAACTATTTTAATGACTGTATATGAAATGAAATCAGCCAAAATTGTATTTTTTTAGGGCTTACAGGTTAAGAAAAATGATATTGTGATTATTTTTTGCCAAGATAAGATAAGATTTGTAGGCCAGGTCATCTCTGCAGCGCTACAGTTCTTCATTTTCATGCTATTTGTCACACATTTGACCTTTTTATGAAGAAATGCAGCTACTGGAATTTGGATATTGCACTTCAACCCTATTAATAAGCCTGAAAATCATCAAACGTTTTCCATAATCGTGCTGGATTTACACATGAAGCTCCTGGGATTGTAAGCGTCTGTGGTACGTTTTTATCTCGGCCTAAATGCTAATGAAGTCCACTGTTATCAGCAGGGTGACGGTGAGGTCGTGCTCTGCTGCAGCGTTTATCTCATCGGTACTTAAATGTATTTTCTCATCACTTCCCCATCTTGTTTTTTTTTCTTGCCTCTCTCTTTTAGTTTGTCAAGTGCGGCTATGCAGGCTCCAACTTCCCAGAGCACATATTCCCTGCGCTTGTTGGGAGGCCCATCATCCGCTCGACAGCCAAAGTGGGAAACATTGAGATTAAGGTAAGAACTGGTCCAACTGGAATGATTGTTTTTACGGCGAATGGATCGGGAAACCTGTGATTAAAGAATATAACCTGGGAGAAGGCAAGAGTGGAAAAGCAAGATTTGAAATCAGGCACTAAACGGCAAAGTCAGTTCATAACATGAGCACAACATTAACGCCATTATCACCCTAGAAGACCTGTTGTAATTTTATAGTGAGTTCCACCTTTTAGTTCCTCCAGTGCGCTTCTTCGAAATGATGATAGATCAGTAGATCAAGTCAAGAGGTCCTGTTCTCTGAAAGTTTCCCTTTATTTTAGCATGAAGCCTTTCTCTATCTCTCTCCTGTTCTTTCCAGTTTTCTTTTGTTTATTCAGTCCTTTTCTAAAAAAAACATCTACCTTCCTCTTCCTCCATGTTTTGTTCCCCCACGATGAAGTAGAATGCCCAGAAAATGGTAAGTTGAGGTTTCTGTGTGTGCCTCCTGTTCCTGCCTGCTCGGAGAGTTGTGTCATGTTTTGATCTCAGCTGAAAATGAAGCTGTCTTCCTTTTATGTTTTTAGATGTTTTGTTTTTGTCCGGTGTGTTCTTCTTACTTACCCAATGATTTCATTTTGCCACATCTCAACCAGTTGCAGACTTTTTGGGGTTGAATTTGAGTTGTTGTCGGTCTAATCAGTGGCAGAGAGTCGGATGGATGTGCGTTAATGCACTCCTTGCTCCGGGCTCAAACTGTTGCAGAAATGGCTGTAATGAATCATGGGCCAGCTGTTATCGATGGAGTGCTAAAAGAGATTTTGGACCGATTCCATTTTCTGAGTCTCTGATCTGCTGGTGCATCCTGACAGCTCCACCCCCCCGTCATTCCTGCTGCTTTATAAGGACCGAAATAATCACACCATTTTTCAGCTAAAAAGAACTTAAAGTGTCAGCTGCAGCTGGAACGCTCAGTGCCAAATGATAGATATTGTTCATATATGCATCACAGATCTGTTTGCTTTACTGTCATAACATATAATCCATTTGAGGAATGTCCAGTTCAGAGCATTTGCCTCAGAATCTGTGAGTGTTTCACCTTTACAAGTGCAGAGGAAGTGTCCGAGCTCGAGGAAGCATGGCAGACAGCTGAATGTTGGAGACGGAAGCACATCTGTTTTTCTGTTTTTCTTTTGACTTTTCTTTTTTTATTGAGACCACATGGAGGCAATGCCTGTGACTGGTACTTTGTTAATGCCAAAGCACACAGGATGAACCCATAAAATGGCTGCCTTCAGTGGGCTTTTGATGTCTCCAAATGGAACGTGAGATGCTTGACTGTGGCTAACACTGAGCTCTAACCCAGCAGTTGTTTACATTGCCAGGCTGCCTTGCATGCAGCTAGTTCAAAACGTACTAAAACGAGTGGTTTACTGTAGCTGGAGGGAAGCACAAGTGTTTCCAGGTGTAGATGCATGGAAAATAATGGCTTGTTGTGCATGCTGGGTAACTGAGTTTTGAAGCCAAAAGCCAGTTTGGGCGAGGACGTGAATGTGCCTGTTGTTATCTGACGGATGACTCGTTTTAAGGCGAGTGAAGGCTTGATGATCCAGTTAATCTCATTTTATGAGATTGGCAAACCAAGAGGGGCAAGTTGAAATGACTAATTGTATTACCATAAACCAATACTCAGTGCTCATTCATACTCTAAATGACTCTGAATGATCCAAACGTGGGGGGCTACACTGCAGAGCTGCTAAATATTTATCTGTGTTGACCTTTGACCTCGCTCTCCAGGACCTGATGGTGGGGGACGAGGCCAGCGAGCTGCGCTCCATGCTGGAAGTCAACTACCCCATGGAGAACGGCATCGTCAGGAACTGGGATGACATGAAGCACCTGTGGGACTACACCTTCGGCCCAGAGAAGCTCAACATCGACTCCCGCAACTGCAAGATCCTGCTGACCGAGCCCCCCATGAACCCCACCAAGAACCGCGAAAAAATCATTGAGGTACATTTATGTTTGTAGCTGTGTGAGGGGGGAAGACTTGTTTCTTTTTCTGCTCTGTTTGATGTCTTCTGGCTTCTCCTGCAGGTGATGTTTGAGACCTACCAGTTTGGAGGAGTCTACATTGCTATTCAAGCCGTGCTGACACTGTACGCCCAAGGTGAGAAGTTACCCTCGCATTGTTGTGCTGCAGATTTAATCAAAAAGACACATTAACCTTTTTGCGATTTACTTCCTTTCACCCCCAAATTAGATTGACCCTGTTACTGGAATTAGATCTGTGTTAAACTGGTCCGTTTTGAGTAGTTTGGTGGCTCAAAGACAGAAGGCTTTTTATTTGTGAAAACATTCATCTACCACACCTTTGTCAAATACTTTGTGCAAAGATTTGTTCTATGAGACTACTTCGATACCTGATATGATGTTCTTTGTGCCAGAAAGTCTAGACAGTCACATGAACTTCACTTCACAATGTTCCAGTGACAGACACGATGTAAAATAAGTGTTCAGGTATGATAAGCCCACCTGTGTGGTGCTTCAAGCAGCTGTTTGCTCCCATAGTGAGTCTGATATCAAAGCCCTGTATTGCTCTCTCTGAGTTTAAACCAACTTGTCAGCAGCTTTTAGCAGTTAATTGTTACATAACATGTTATCTTTTCGGGTTTTGTGTGCTCAACCAGCCAACAAGGCTAACAAACACACCTCGATGTTAGAATGTAGATTATTAACTTTTGTTTGTCTGCGTGTGCTTTAGGCCTTCTGACCGGTGTGGTGGTGGACTCTGGTGACGGTGTGACACACATCTGTCCAGTGTACGAGGGCTTCAGCCTGCCTCACCTGACAAGACGCCTGGACATTGCAGGCAGGGACATCACCCGCTACCTCATCAAGGTGATCCAGTCAGTCATGACAGACTCTCAGTGTGAGACAAAGTCAACTAGTCATCAGAAAACTGGGTGTTAAATTTGCATTCTCATTAAATTGTTGGGATGAGAAATCTGCTGGAGTTAAGTGTCTTTTAAATGGGGTATAAACGTGAGAATTGTTTGGTTGGGACTTTTTAGGAAGAGGAAACGGGCATCATCATCTTTTAAAAAGAAGTAATCTGGAGTCTGGCAGTACCAGTTCCTGTTTAAAGAGACGTATCAAAGAGATCTCTCTAAGCCACTCGAGAGAATAAAGCTTTCTGACCAACTTTCTACTGTTTCTTTGTTTCTTGGTGCAGTTGTTGTTGTTGAGGGGTTACGCCTTCAACCATTCTGCGGACTTTGAGACGGTTCGCATGATGAAGGAGAAGCTGTGCTACGTTGGCTACAACATCGAGCAGGAACAGAAGCTGGCTCTGGAGACCACCGTGCTGGTGGAATCATACACGGTAGATACCCACAGGTTTTTCATTTTCAGTCAATAAAAATGACATTTATACATGTAAGCCACATGAACGGTTTCACTGCTTAGGTTCTTTGTACAGACACCCTATTAATACTTAAAGAGGAAGTTTCGCATGTGGCTGTTTGTGAGAGTTGTTTGACAAAGTTGTTCGACTGCTGCTGAGCTCACTTTGTAACCTGGTGTTTGTGGTTGTCATTTAATGAGGTGTGCGGATACAGTAGCCAGTGTGCTGCCAGCCTTAAAACAGGCTGCTGCTCTCACATGGACATGTCGTGCATCCTTCACTCAGCTGGCATGAAACGGGGGGAAATTGGAATTTGATTAACCAGTGAAGCACAGTAAAAGATCGCACAAATGTTAAAATAAAGACCCCAAGAGAGAAGATATAATAGATCTTTTTCTGCAGATTTAATTAACTCCAACATGTCTTCCTGTGGACGGTCATGGTGGTGCATCATCCTACTTCCTGTCCGCATGTTTCCCGCTGTCTCCCATCTAATAGATAAGCCTTAAAGCAATATTAATAAAAAGAACATCTCTTATTAAGGAAATTGAGGAATGACTTACATCAGAGACACGAGGTCAAGCAAACCAGTCAGGACACAGTGAGACTGCATGTCAGGATGAAGAGGACAAAGAACCAGCAGGAAGACGATGTTGTTCAAGGAAATCAAAAAAAGTTCCATGTTTCAAAATATGTCAGCTAACGTCCTATAAACCTGGCTGAGCCAATATAAAGCTACGAAAGTATTTTAAGTTACAGTTTCAGACGGTTTAAAGCACTTTATCCAAAGTCTTTTTCCAAAATAACACACCAAAATATATGTGCCTCTAAAGATGTCCAGCACTCGTATGAACCCTGACGAATGTTTTCATTTTCGGAAAAACAAATGCGCTGTAATTGCTCACTGATAAAGTATTTACTCATCTATATTTCCAGCCCTCAAGGGAATTCGGGTTTTGTTGACTTTTTATGTCAAATGAGTTCTTTTTATGAACACCACATGGACACAAGTTTCCCATTTCTGCTCAAAATAGCACTGTTTGTAGAAAGAATCCCTCCGAAAGGATTTGTTATTCAAAAGTGGCAGTATTTTGACAAAACTAATGGGGTAACTAAATCTGTTTCTGCTCTGAGCTAAGTAGACTACCACATGCCTGTCGTTGGCTCTGTTGGCTGCTTCAGGACAGGGCAGTGCTGCTGACTAACTGTTTTCTCTGGGACTCAAACATATGGGGGTGCAGCGCTCCTCCACCACGCTTGCTTTTCTTTCCAAGGCCCTTTTTTCCCTGCAGAGGGAACCACAGAATCTAAACGCAGGCCCTGAAGTCTGTGTTACTGCACGCCTTACCGAGCACATGTTGTGTCTCAGAGCTCACTGACCATGAGTGTTTGGGTTAGTGTAGGCGACTGTGTGTGTGTAGGTGTGTGAACATGTATGTGTAAGTATCATTTTGCGTGCACGAGTGTGCTGAAACAAGGAGGGCAATGTAACTGTGGCCGAAGGGCCCTGAACTGCGCGTTACATCATTTCCTGTGCAGCCACTTTGCGGCGGTGGCTGGGCTCCACTTCCTCCCACTGCCCTCGGCTGAATGAATCCTTTTTATAGTCACACACACACTCACTCTGCTCAGTTTGGAGCCCACACTCTCTGTGCTTTAACTTGCCGTACAGTATTATCTGAGCCGTGTTGAACTTTATTTTCAAACACATAAACCTTTCTTTTAAAAAGGTTTTCTGACAAGCTCTGACTTCCTTTCATACATCACAACCAACCACCGGTCTTGATTCTTACATTCAAGATTTATGACTCTCCGTTGAGTCATACATTAGATCCTACCTCTTCAGCGGTGTTTTCATTCTCTTTTCATCTCATCCCTCCTACACTTCTCCAGCTGCCAGATGGTCGTGTGATCAAGGTGGGAGGAGAGCGGTTTGAGGCCCCGGAGGCTCTGTTCCAGCCCCACCTCATCAACGTGGAGGGCGTCGGAGTGGCCGAGCTCCTCTTCAACACCATCCAGGCCGCCGATATAGACACCAGGTGAGGAGGACACATCAGTTTATACTTAACTGAGTGTTTCTGCTGTAGCCCACAAGCACACAAAAGACTATCAAATCACAGCACACACACACACACACAGATATGCAAATTGCTGGTGTCCACCCAGCAGAGCTCCCATTGACGCATTCATGGTTTTGGAAATCAAACAACATATTTCTTGCGCACCAGAGTTCTCTATGGAAAGCATGAAAATTGATCTTTGGGTGTGTAAAAGACTGGAAATATTCAAGAAAATGTGCGCTTGGAAATCGACTGCCACACTTTTATGATCATTATTTTCTGAGGTATTTTATAGAGTTCACTCAGGGACTCCAAACTGGAATGTCTTGATTGTAAATCTTCCACATTTGTAGATTCAACATGAGAAAATAAATCAGCAGAGAAGGAAACTAGAAGCATTACTAGATTATTTAAAGACGCTGCTTTGTCTCTTCCTGTCTGCATGTTGTTTTGTCTCTTCCTCTTCTCACCTTCTATACGTCTTCCCGTCATCAGGCCTGAGTTCTACAAACACATCGTGCTATCAGGAGGATCCACCATGTACCCCGGCCTGCCTTCTCGGCTGGAGAGGGAACTCAAGCAGCTGTACCTGGAACGTGTGCTCAAGGGAGATGTTGACAAGCTTTCGGTGAGACATCAGCGCCTAATGCCTCATTTATGTTTATACTTCAGATGTGTTTTAAAGTTTGACTGTGGCTTTGAAAACATTATTTTAGCTTAACTTAGAACTTGGTTAGTTGTACTGCCACCAGTGCGTTCTTAAAAAAATATAGGATTCAGGTGATCCAAAGTCTTCTTTCCTGCACCAGGTATTTCTGTTGGTGTGAATTAGTGTTTCCAGCTGATTCTCTGGGTTTGTTTAAGCTGGCCTGGGTGGAGTTTCCCCACATGTGAGAGTGCAGTCAAGTGCCAGAAAAGTTCAACAACCACAGGGGAACATACTTGAGTTAGGTTTAGTGTGCAAACGGTGACTGACGCCCGACAGTGTCTCCTTTGTCCTGAAGACGGTAAATCCCAAACACTGGGAGTTCACGGTTGAAAAAAAAATGAAATGTCTTCAGTCATGTGCAGACGATACCTGAACTGTGTCAAACACATCTCCAAGGTTTAAGAGCAAAGATGAGCGTGATGTGATGTCTGCAGTGTACGCAGACAACCACCAGGTGGTGCCAGAGGTTAAAATACATTCATTTAATTAACAGAACACCTTAATAACATCTTACTGCATGTGGGGTTCGCTTCCCAGTTACACACACTTGTTTTGGAAAAATATCCCTACGTTACTTTTCCATGTGAGCATCCCAAAGACACAGATGATCTTACACAGAACTATTTTGTAAACAAACATATTCAGATGACTCATACACTTAAAAGGAAGTCATTATGTGCTTTACTTCACTGCCCACAACTGCAGGCGCTGTCTTAGACTGTTTAATTAATATCTTTATGTAGTGATGGTGTGCTTTTTTTTTTTTTATTTGAAAGATTCCTGATTTTTTTATTATTTCTTTTACACTGAATACTTTGTTGGCTTGACAGATATCATGTAAGTTACAGTGGATTCCGTCGGAACTGTCGGCAGAGGTTTGACAGCGCTATCAAAAAGGATCCATGTGATCCGTTCCTGTCGTTTATTCCAGTTCTTGCTATTCCAAATGCTCATCATATATTCCAAACACTAAGACTATGGTTAAATACACCACCTTCATTAGAAGCTTACCCCTTTAGCAGTTGTTTAGCCACGTAAGCAAGAAACGGAAACTGTCTTTCACCCCATTTAGACAATATGAGTGTTTTAAAACATACTGAGCTTTCAGACAGAGAGCAAGAAAGTGGATAATTCAGCAGGAGTGATGTTTGTTAGTTCCCCAGTCTTAAAAATCGGTCTCCATGGGAGTAAGTTGTATCCGACATGAATTGAAGCCACAGGATAAAATGTGTCACTTGTAGAAACAAATCCAAAGAGAAGAATTACTCAGTGGTTCCCCTCAGCTTTTCTTAGCCCTGAGGCATGTTTAACTTAATTGTTTTGGTTTTATGACTTGAAATAATACTTTTTTCTTTTTTTACCACTTTCATTTGTGCCGTTTCTACAAGCAGCAGACAGCTGTCTTCACATATTTCCCTTCGGAGGAGAGTGAACGTTGGACCAAATAAATGCTAACATTACCAGACTGAACATCCTTAATATTTAATGTCAAACTGCTACATTTACGATTAGTATCTTCATACAAAGGTTCATTTTAGTGTTCCCTTGATTGTTTTTTTTTCTGCCGTCTGTGTTACGTTTCACTTACGATGGCACATTTGGAGTTGTGAGTTGCAGGTGTGACTCCAGATATTAATCCCACCAGCTGTTTTAATTTATGTGCTGTACTGTTGCTAATGCTGGTTTAGCCGCGCTGCCTTGGGCACTAACGTTTACCTCGGCTGCTGTCAGAAATTTTCATTTGAATATATATGTGCCAGCCTTGAAAAGTCTTAAAAAGCATTTTTCAGTTGTTTTTTTGTTTTGTTGTAGGCTACTCTGAAATGTTACACACCGAACTAAACAAACTAACAGGGATTGTTTCGACAGCGGATTTTCGTCCGAGTTTTGGTCGGCACCGCCCGACTTGTGTCAAACAGTCATCACAAAATGCTGCTTTAGCACAACAACAGTTTATATATTCCCCCGCCATTCGTCCTTAGGTTTTCCTTTCTAAATGATGAAAACAGACTACCGCCACCTGGTGGTGTGGAGACTTATTTCCTCTCATGCAGGCACACAACGTACGAGCTTGCTGGCTGTTGTTTGTTGTCTTCGCGGTGTGTTCGAATGCAGCTTTTTGGCCGTGATGCAGTCGGCTCGACAGTTATTTAGTTCTTTAATGTCGGTTTGGTGGGTCAAAGGCCTCTGGATCAAATTTTCAAAGAGCCTCACTGTGAGAAAAATTTATAAAATACAATAATAAGCAACAACAGAAATACACGAATGGCGGGATCCAAATATTAAACAAGAAAAACCAACGGAGAAAAACCACATATGAGGACACGACAGACTACAGGACGTTTCTTTGTTTACACAGGGCCTTTCTCAATGTCTCTGTGTCCTCTTGTCTTGCAGAAATTTAAGATCCGGATCGAGGATCCTCCCAGGCGAAAGCACATGGTGTTCCTGGGTGGAGCCGTGCTGGCCGACATCATGAAGGACAAGGACAACTTCTGGCTGACCCGGGAGGAGTACCAGGAGAAAGGAGTCCGTGTGCTGGAAAAACTCGGAGTCACCGTCAGATAAAGCACTGGACGGACAGACCACACACACACATGCGCGCACACACACACATACAGATACACACATACACACACATACATGGCATAAACACATTTCCCCTCGCCCACATTGCAGAGTATATATCTATTTATCCCTCTTCTTCTCCCTTTTGGCTCTTCTCTCCTCAAACACCAGAGGGAATCGAGCCGTCACCTCCCTGCTCTCCTCCTCCTCCTCCTCTCCTCCTCTCTGCCTCTCTCCTCTCCTGGTTTTGGATTGGCTCTCACTTTTTCCACGCAAGCCCACACTGAAACCTCTCCTCCACTTAGACTACAAATTGAAGGGTTAATGTCACTCTGCTGGTGTATTTTTGATTTTCTGGTAGACAAAGTATAAAAACCAGGGCGGTGAATGTTAACTCTTGCTTGTTTACCTGTTGCTAGGTTTGTTGTGAATTAAATTCAGCAGGTAAACACTGCAGCGAGTGTTTTGAGACAGTTAAACCTCCGCAGAGGATAAAATTGATGCAAAGTTTCTAAGCAATTTGTCGTAATATCACAATCAGGGTCCACCACAAACAGCCACGGGCCGCTTTCAGCATCTGTTCCAGGTGAGCGAGAACTGATCACATTTTTATGTCGGTTTTTATAAATGATATCATGAGTTTTTCTTTTCTGGGAGAGGGATTACTTTTTGCTTTTTCTTTTCTTTTTGTTGTTGGATGTACGAGTTCAATTTATATCTTTTTAATTTCTTGTTTTTCCATTGACACTTTTCTTTTGTTGCTGTGCACTACTACCATTGTAAATGGAGTGTATTGTTGGAAACAGAAGTTCCTCCATGTTTTTATGAAGAATTGATGGTTGATTTATAAAAGGGACAAGTACACAGAGGATAGCCCCTTGAGCTCGACATCGGGTGTGTGTGTGACGGTACTTTGGGGTTTGTGGGATGTGTGTGTGTTTGGGGCAGGTGATGCTTTTTTGTTCCTCATCGGACGGCCTCGCCGCTGCCTCCTCCCTGGTGACACCGGAGCACCTCACCTGTCGTATTCCTTCAGATCCACCAAAGCGCGGAGGCAGTCGCAGGTCGACGATGAGGGAATTTGAATCTTGAGCGCAGAGCAAAAAAAAAAGATTAACAAAACGGTATTTTCTGGATGCTGAAATCCTGTTGAGAGCACATTTAAGTTCTCCAGTCTTTCGCTCTCAACGGTCGACTTAATGATTACTGGAGGCACTTCTTCTATTTTGAGTATGATAAATGTGTATATTTTTTTTTTCTTCTTCTTCTTTCCATGAACGTCTATCCAGTGCCAAGTGCAGTTAATGTTAACTGGATCTCTCATGTTTTAATGTCTTTTCTTTTTGTCACGGTTTTTTTATTTTCCTGTGTTGTTCATAGCATAACTGCCTAACGCTGATTTAAATAAAGAAAAGTGATTTATAAGGATGTGTGTGCAGTAGGTTCTTTGTACCTGATTTACACTTTTATTAGAATAACCCTGTGTGCACAAGTCGGGGTTTTACTGGGAAAAGATATTTAATGAACCTTCTCCATCAGTCACACTTAACTAAACTCACAATTTATTCAGTTCTCGTCTGATTGATATATTGTTTGTTCAGCTACAAGTAGAAGAATCGCCCTTTTTTTGGTCCGACCTACAGTCCAAACCTCAAACATGTTCCGTTAACAGCGATATAAAAACAGAGAAGCAGTAAATTCTCACTGGGGCCGGTCAACATTTGACTGTTGTGCTTAAAAACTGAAAATTAGAGACAAATCAATATATATGATGCCCAAAAATGATCAGCTATTTCAGTATTGGCGTATTTGTTGCACCGATATGTCATTTTTTCAGAGGTTATAATACAAAAGTGTCTGATCTCGTTCTCATTTGAGGAATCATGGCAGAAAATGTGTCTGTATCAGCTGATGTGTCAATAGTGGCTTTTATTTCCTCCGTAATTTTAGTATCGGCTTCAAAAGTCCCAGCTTATCATTTCTGTAGTTCAGTTTCTTTCATGTTCTTTTCAGTTTTCAGTTTCTAATGTGAGCTATTTCCTGTCCTCTCGAGAAGAGTGATGAGAAATCTGTCCACGCTGTGTCACTACATCCGCTCTTAATTTTAATTTGGATTAAAGTTAATCTTGACCTTCAATAGCGTCACAAAAAACTCCAAAGGTAAATTTCTAGTCTTTCTTTCAGCCTCCATCCACCGCGCTGAATTGTTTGCTCAGTGTTTTGATCTACGTTCACCTTTATGACTCAGTTCATCCGCAGTCTTAACAGATAATGACTCTTCTGTGACTGTGCTGATGTTACACTGTGTTTTACACATTTCTCTTTATCCCTCGACGATCACTTGTGGCTGTTACTCAGCAAGGATTACATAGTCCTGAACTTCAGTCAGCTGCCTCAGTGTCTGAAAACGAACACTGTTTAATACTGAAACGTGTGCGCAGCGGTTTATTTCCTTACATCTCGGCAACGTGGAAACTTCTTTATGACTGTAATCATCAGGGGAAATATTGACTGTTTTCTGGTTTTGTTGTTACTGTTTGCTTCTTTTTATCAAGATGAGTTTTTTCTATTGAAGTCCAGATATCAAAACAAGCGATTAATCAGAAAGAAGGATCTGCATCTGACGGTTATTTATAGCTTCTTCATTTATAGTAACATAGGATTAAAATGATTCAAAAGAAAAAGATTGTGACGTGGATTTTAAGTAATCTATATTGTTCACCATTTCTTCTAAAAATACTGATCATTCTTGATTAATCGATGACTTATTTGGGCCACAAAACGACAGAAAGCAGTGAAAAATTAATAATATAGAGAAATTAAATGTCCAAAAACCCAAATGTATTCAGTTTTTTTGTGATGTAAGACAAAGAAAAGCAGAAAACTCTCATGTTTGACCTCTTGAACCATCAAATGTTCGACCTGTTTTCTGGAAGAAAAAAAGGCAGAATTGACCACAATCTACTCATCAGTTTGACTATTTGCGACTCTTTAGCGGCGAGCTGGAGGTGAGATCAGATGGGCTGAGAGATAAACTGCTGCCAGAGGAGAGGATGGAGCGGTGGAGGTGACGGAGCCTCTGCACACAGACCAGAAGGAGGAAGAGGAAATGGAACAGTGGCAGAGGACTGGCGCCACCAGAGGAAGAGCCTCTCTTTCCGTGCCTGAAATAAAGATCTCACCCAGACTCTTCCGGCCCTGTTCCATTTTAATCCCTCGACTCTTGCCACTTCCCTCTTAACCCTGAACTGTTACCTCTGAAGAGCCGTTTGAAGTTTCCTCCCGGTCGGAGCACAAACAGAGGCATCACGGAGGGGAAGGGAAGCGCGAGGACGTTTACTAAAATACTTGGCTTTGGTGCAGCTGACAGGGAGTGGTGCTTCGCTCGGCGGCTCTGAGCATCACCTTTATGACCACTCAGGAGGAAATGTTGTACTTTTTACTCCCCTGAGCGTGAAAAATCTCATCAGGTAAAACAAAAAGGCCACTTTTCATGTGAATTTAAGACGTTTCTCTCAACTTAAAGGGGCAATTTGTAAGACGTAGCCAGAATTTGAATTAAAAACATTAAAAAAAATTAACTGACTTTATAAACAGGGTGAAGTTGTGTCAAAGATGTTAATGTACTGTGCTGCAGAGCTGTTTACAGAAGTTAGCATGCTAACAGCTAGCTCTGTCCTGTCTCTTAATGCCACTCTGTACCGCAACAGGCGATAATCTGATAGCGTAGCCGCTGTAGTTTCAGCCGAGAGATGTGAAAACGACGAGTTTGCCACAATAAAAGGTAAAGGAAGGACATATTTTTACAAATATTTTCCTCAGTTAACAGAAAAATACAAACTACACCTTTTTACCAACTCGGAGGTCAGAATTCTCTCGTCAAAACCTCAAATTTCCGACATCAAAGCATGCGAGACGGCAGAAGTGAGCAAACAAATGATGTTTCTTCTAACCGTCAGCAGTGCAGCCTCCTCGCTTTATTAACAAAATGGAGGAGAAAGTGACACGGGATGTAGCAAACGACACTTTTATACTCGGAAAACAAAACACTTCATTCACACGAGTTTTACGAACCGTGTGCAGTCGGCGGAGATAAATGTGCTCCCAGTTTACAAGCAGGAACTCTGACTTTGAGTGGCGTTCCATTGTGCTTCTTCTGGTTGGAGGCTGGAAATTTGGAGTTTGGCATCAGACGAGCTTAACTGCCTCTTTAACTCGTCGTAAAACTCGGCTTAAATGACACTAAACCCACCATAACTGCCGTGGTCTCGTTTCCACAGTCGCCTCTGCTCCGGTCGAGATTAATCTTCCAGTTAAGTAGGAAGATGTGAAAACGACCCACAGACATCACAAACAAACAGTATGGAGTCCAGTGCAGTGAGCAGTGGGAGGCGGTTCTGCTGCCCCCTACAGTTCTGGAGGTGCCCTTTGAATTCTGGTCAGTTCTTACAAACTACACCTTTAAATTCAAACGTGGCGCCGCTTCAACTCTGCGGCGAACTGGACTACAAATGAACCGTGTGGTGGGATTGTTTTGTCGATTATTCAAAGACTCAACACCTTTAGAGAAATCTGTGTGCCTTAATTCATTTTTCCACATTCTGTCTGTTCTGTCATCATTTCGTTTTGCGATTGCTGCGGCTCACTCAGTTTTTTTTCCCGTCATTTTAAATATCACCCATAGTTTTACGTGATGTAGCAATAAATCAGTAATAATAACTCCTCTAAAACATTAATACATCAGCAGTGTGACGCAGGAATCATTCCTCACTCTCAGTTCTTTAACATTTGGTGCTTGAGTCGTCTTCACTTCTCAAACTTCAACTTTTTCGGAGAACCCCTACGACAGAAATGACTCTTAATTTGTTGTATTTTTTTCCTCTAACGCCTTGATAAACATCGCTGGTTGGTAGGTTGCCTTTTGCACCGACCCTTATCGGCTGAAACATTTTCCACAGGGTGGGAGTAGAGGGATGTTTTCCTCTGCAGTCTTGAGGTTTATCTCAGGTGCAGGGTTGGACTCGGCCAGGCAATGCTTAAACAATTATCTTGGCTCCTTCTAATCTCTACTTCTGCAACATGTCAGCGCAGCGTGGCTTTACGAGGGAGTTCAGGTCTGACGGGGGAAACAAAACGGACTTAAACGTTGCTAAATGTAAAGAAAAATAAAAAGGGAAACATCACATTTCTTCCCGTCTTTGCACGTGAGACCACGGAACTGGTGCAGGACGAGCCACCCATTTTTCTGTGAGCGCCGCTGCTTCGTGCACCCAGAGAGGGGCCACGCTGACCCCATTACACCAGCAGATATCTTAAATGTTTGCACATGTGGACCGTGATGCTGTTTGCAGCCGTTGAGCTGCTTAGCAGGCCCCCAAAAGCCCTCGGGGACCTTCTTTTTCTTCTCTCTTCTCCCTCCTCCTCCCCTTCTCTCTCTCGCGCTCCATCATTATCGCCCACATGCTTTTCCAGAGACATCCTGAGTGAAACAGCTCGACGTCCTCGATGGCTATCACATGTTCCCGCTGAGGAGGGAGGCAGCCGGGGAAAAAAGACATCTTGAGGAGAGTGAAACAGGGTGTACGAGGCTGTGGTTATTTTCTTTGTGCTTCCTCCCAGTAAATACTTTACAAAGACTTCAGTGCATCGAGCTACAGAAGTTTTTAGAACAGGATAATAAACTTCAGGCCTCGGGTTTCTCTCTGAAGACTCTCTATTTGTTCTAAAAACCTGTTTAGGGACTTTGTATACGGCTTCGAACTATTTGTTGAATGTTTGTGAGTCTCGTTCCTGATCAAAGTGTTCTGTCAGCAGACGGTTCTACTGAATAGGTCGCCTCGAAAAACACAATTCATTTTACTGGAAACAACTGTCCTCTTAGATTTGCTCCATTAAACAAAGTGATGTTTGGTTTTCAACCATGTGGGGAAGAACATTTTGGGTTTTTACATTTTGGTTTACGGTCAAATACGCGCAACACAAACGAGTCTCCCATCGGCAAAGCTTTCTTCAGACCACGGATATGTTGAAGACGCTGCTTCAGGATTGATTTTCAGTTTGTGCTTATGCTCTGGTTAGGTTCAGAAACAAAAGCCACTTGGCTGGTGTTAGGAAAGTTCATGTTTTGGCTTAAAATACTTGCTTTGACTGGGGATGTCCCAACTTCCTGCTGAAAAAAATCGCCCAAAACACAGCTGGAGATCATCCCGCGGTCTCCTTAAAAATATCTTATCCGGTCTGTATTTGAGGTTTGATACAAAAAAAAAATGTGTTTCACACTTTTAAACGTTGAATTTGTTGAAATGTCAGTGTGGTGCCAGTGACAGATGTGCCACCATTTTGTCCTGGGAAAATATGTATGCTCGTAAATGTCAAGAGGCTAAAAACATTTTGATCCTTTCTGAGTTGTTTGGTGATGTTTGACAATTTAAAAGATGATTTTTCAACTTGAGCGAGTCTCAGTTTGTCATAAAAACTGATCAAATGTAGGTAATTATAGACGGCTCAGCGTCAGTGATGTCGTCTCGTTTAAAACTCAGCAAAACCAGCAACTTAAACCTCGTAGCGCTGCTTCTGTATATCAGCAAGCTTTCAAAACTAACTCACTCTCATTAACTGCAGTCGTCATTAAGAGCAGAATTATTGTGATTTTCATATTTTTTTAATACTGTTTCTGTCTCGAGTTGGCGGCCATGTTGGTGCTGGTGGTGCGTGTTGAATGTAGTTCGCTGAGCGGTTTAAATCAAAACTACATGATACTTTATTATCTTAACGACAAACTGCGACTTTCTTGACTTTAAAACATCATGTGTGTCGTTCACGGCACAATTCAAAAGGGATAAAACATGTATTTGTCTCTCCTCGTTGACCATTGACAAGGTCCAGTGGAGGATGCTGGACGGGGAGTGTTAGCATGCTAATGCACTAAACTGAGATGATGAAAATTTAAATCTTACACCGGCTGAATATCAGCAAGTTAGCACGCTGTCAGTAGCATTTAGCATTTAGCCAAAGTCCCCTAAATGGCCAAGTCGTTCAGACTCACATCACAGAGGGGGAGTTGTCTCCTTTTATTGATGACCGTTTTTATTATTTTTACTTTGTCTCCATTCACAGAAAATCCTTTTCTCTCATTTCGTTCATCTGATGAGCTGAAACTGATGCACTGACTTGGTGAACTGATAAAAATAGAGGAACACGGAGGTAAACGGTATCACATGCAGCAGAGAGGAAGTGATTTACAGTCGATATTTGAAAAGGGAAGCACCTTCAGTCCGGGAGTGAAATCAAGCAGCAGACTCGCGTGTGGTTTCACTGTTTTCTCTCGTTTTATTGGAGGCGGAAGGTAAGACACACATTTCACTTTAGTTTTCTCACAGACCTGACCCACCCTTCAGTATCTACAAAGTACTTCCTGTTCCTTCTCGAAAGCAAGAGCTACATCCATCGTACATGTTAGAAACAGTTATTTAAAAAAAACAAAAATAGAAATAAAAATGTACAACATACACTTGATATATATAATATAATTTTTGCTCTTTTTTTTTTACAGAGGTAAAAATACTAAGCGTAAAAAATGGGTCTAATTCATTACAGGGAGTCTTTTCTTTAATTTTTTATCAATTTTAAATACACAAGGAGATAAAGAGGATGCGTTCAGGCACTTGTAAAATGGCTCTGACATGTGAGAACACACTCAAAACACCAGACAACGAGAAAAAGATTTGACGCCGACTCACAAACACACACACAACCACACACACACACACACACACGTCTTTCCAATCTGATTGGCCCCCGTCCCTGGTACATCACATCATCAAAAAGGATCCGATTATAATAGATCAGTGTTAGTATGTGATAGCATATTCGGCCGATCCAAGTCGCTTCGGATCAAGGAGCAGGAGGAAAGGGATGTGGGATAAACACACACACACACACACACACACACACACACACACACACACACACACCAAGGACGTACTGGGACAGAGGACAGGATGTATGAAACAGACACAACCAGGGAAGTAAGAAGGACATCCTCAGGCGTTCTGCATTTCAACTACAGTTAGTGACATTTCCTTGGCAAAACAATCGGGGATGGATGTTTGTCTCCGGGATTTCGGCTGTTTTTCAGACTCCCGTTTCTTTTCCAAAGGGACCTCGCTGATGTCCTGCTTTTTTGTTTCCTTTGTACTTCTAAAAAAGCTCAATGTGTTACCGGTCACATCCCCAACGCTGCCATCAAACCAGGCTTAGACGAGAACAAAAAAAAAAAAAAAAAGCACCCGAGCGGTCGTGGGTTTAGTGTTGTGCTGTCAGTGTGGGGGCGTGATTGGCTGGCTCGAGTGTCACTTAAACGCCAGGTGACACGGGCAGGAAAGGACAGCGGTTTTTGTTTTCCTCCCTCGCCGGATGTTTGTACATCGACACACCCAGTGTGACCTCAATGACCAAACGTTAACAGTTTCTTTCTCATTAAAGGACACGTTCACCCAAAAATTACCACTCATCAGTCACCATTTAATTATTCCCATGCCGACAGAAAGGCCGGTGAAGTTTCGTACTGCATTTTTTGAGTGTCTGGCTTGAGATTTGTCTCAAAACATGTAAAAACAACTGAAATAAAACTTAAAATGGCTTCATACAGCTCCTCCGGTGTAATCCCACTTCAGACGGGGTTTTGAAATAAGTAATCTAAAAGTTTTTAGGATAATTCAGCAACATTGTTTTGCTGTCGAGCTCCAGAAATGTTTTGTGGACTACGAAAACTTCACCCGACTTTTCCATCGACATGTGGGTCGGTAAATAACGACTGAATTAATTCAACCGAGCTGTTGTCGAACATCTGGTGTTATTCTTTGTGGGCATGTTGATGTACCAAATCTGGCACGGAGGGAAAAAGATGCTGTAGGACGGAGGAATAGAGCACGCCAGTCACAAACTAGAAAAAAAAAAGTGGTTTCAGCAAGTTTTCTCTCATGTTGATGTCTGAGTTTGTTATATAGTTTGACACTTTGGGAAATACTCTTGTTAAAAAGTAAAGACAAACATTTTCTATCCAGTAGAGATTCCAGGAAGCCACTGCATCCGGACAAGAAACAGTCGAGCACAAAACCCCCGAAAACCACAACATGTCCTTTCTTTTTAACACTTCTTTTTGTTTTTTTTTAAAACAAAGGTCTTAAACAAGTTAGTTAATGAGCTGTAGAAGCGCTGGTCAGCAGATTCTGTTACCTCTGAAAGGAGCCAGGCTATCTTTGTGAAAGCTAAGCTAAGCTAACTGACTGCTGGCTCGAGGTGAGCTTCATATTTAAATGCACAAACAAGACGGTAGTATCGATCGTATTTCCCAAAATGTTGCCTCACGACGAACACGTCGACTTCACTTACAAATAATTGTGAAATAAGACTCATTACACTGACATGATTATGTTTTTTGCAGAAAAAAAGTCTTCATACTAATTTTCACTATAGTAACAAGATTTTGAGACCTATATATGTTTTTAAGAAGTGTGTTTTTTGTGTGGGGGTTACATGATCGGACAGTTTCCACACATGTGACCGGCGCGCTCCACTGGAGAGGGGGTCGGCTCAGAGAGGGGAGCTGATTGTACATCGCAAACAAACTAGAGTCCTTAGTTTAAACACTTGACGTGAGTTATTTTCTTTACAAAAATAGTTTAAACTAAGTTTAGAAGAGTGTGTGTTGAGGCTGATTGCTTCGGAGTCGTAACCCCGCTCACACGTTTCATTATCGCAGACATTTTCAGAGCGACTGGGGGGGCGACGTTAGGAGTTAGAAACATTTTAAGGCATAACGGGCTCTGACGTTAACGGTATCTCAGTCCTTAAATGAGGAAATCAGAGCGTTAAACTCTCACACCGCTTCGAGCACATGTTAAGTAAAATACGCCCCCCTCCAAAAAAACTGACTGGGATTCTGGATGGGTTCCTACTTCAGGCGGTAGTTTAGGCACTGTTTGAAATAACGCGAAGAGGAGCCGGGAGACGAGGTGCTCGAGCGCCGCCTCATCGAGTGAGTAAATCGCAGCCCTGTTTGCTGGTAGGTTAATTCAGTGAGAAAATAAATAGGATAAAAACACGAATCTTTGGGATATTAGAAGAAGATTAAGGTGAGTACCACGTTTGTTTCAGTGAACAAAGAAGATGTCGATGCTGGAGAGCTATGTGGACTATATACATTAGCTTTACTATAAGCTGCAGTACAGACAACAAAAGACCTCGGCGCACTTTGTAGGCATGCACATATACCATCCACACACACATACACACACTCGTCGCACACACACACACACACGCAGAGAGGTGTAGTGTCTGATTTCTCTTGTAGCTGGAGTCGAGCTGAGCGGGCCTGATATTGGAATATAAACAAAATGGCCGCGCGTACAACAAAAGGAGAGAGAGAAAAAAAATAGAACAGAGGAACAATTTCAAGTTCTTTGACGCCGAGTCAGTGTACAAAGTATAAAGTACCTGCATATGTGATACATGACATATAGGTCAGCTATAAAAAAAAAAGGCCCCCTGAAAAAGAGTGCTCTCTCACTAGAAACAGAGCATGAAATGGCCACGTGGAGAGCTGAGAGAACTGTCTGCCGTAAGGGGGAGCTTATCTTCCCAGGCCGTTCAGAAAATGCACCAACTGTTTTTTTTTTTTGGCTTATTTCAGTGTCTGGAATTTGTAGAGAAACCCAGAGAAACCAAGGCAAGAGAGCGAGCAGCCGCGACCACATGTCCCCTCTGTGTGTTTCCCCATCCTTCCCTTTCCCTGTGCTTGCGTTGGGTTTTTTTTTTTGCCGTTTTCCCTCCGAGAGGTTTTTTTTTTCCGAACGCGGCCGCTCAGCTCGCGGCCTTGTGTCGGCCCCCGCAGCAGCCGCACCTGAGCCCCGCCCGGTGGCAAGCGTGGAGAGGCGGGTAGAGGCAGAGGCACGGCGCCACCAGAGACAAGCCAAGCAGAGCTAACCAGCGCGAGCCGAGCCGGCCTCCCCCGCTGCCCTCGCCCCCGTCACAGGAGCAGGGGTCTGAGTAGTCCCCCTCTGGGTCTGACATGCAGTGGTAGAGCATGGTGTCTGCCAGCCACATGCAGCTGACACGCTGGATGCACGCCCGCACAGGGTCCGGCGCATCCTGGCACCGGCCTCTCCTGTTGTCGTTGATGTAAAAGGCCTCCCCGCAGTGCTCGCATTGAGCGCGCTCCACCCCGTCCTCCTTCCGCCCCTTCCCCCCGTTGGTGGACGGGGAGGAACTGGGGAGGAAGGAGCGGGGCTGGGAGGAGACCACAGAGGAGAAGCCTTGCCTATACGAGCCGCCGTGGCCCTTATTTACCAAGGGTCCGAGGGCGGGGTCAGAGTCTGAGGGTGACAGGGCCGGCGCCAAGGGGTAGGTGTAGTCGTGCTTATGCGCCTCCGTCTTGGCAAAGTGGACGTAGGACTCATTGTCGTCCATTTGGATGAACTTGTCCCGCACAGTGGCGTGGCGGTAGTCCTCGTAGCCCGTGAGCCAGGAGCGATCTGACATGCGTCCATGAAGGCGCTCGGTAGTTCGCTCCCAGCTGCGCTCTCGAGGGTTGATGCGGACGATTTCCTCGTCTTCCTGGAAGGTGACATGACGGGGAATCCGAGACAATGGCTGAGGAGACTGACAGACAAATACAGTTTGTTCAGCTTTATTTTAAAGAATCATGACAAAATCATGACAAAATTATGAAAATGGTTTCATCAGAACTTTAACCAAATATGTCGCCTTGGAAGGAACAGCTGGTCCTTTGCGCTCTTGCTGTGATATAACTAGACGTTTTTGGTCTCACCTGGTCCATGAAGTAGTGGTCTGAGAGCCGGTAGGGGTCGTGGAGGTCGTGGCGATGTCCCAGCATGCACTTGTGTCTCTGCGGAAGGGGCGAGGACTCGAGCGGCTGCAGGGAGCTCTCCAGTTTCTGAGAGGAGTTGGATGAGCTGTCTGTGGTGTTCTGAGGGGACAAACAAACACAGGATGCGGGCTGAAAGCTGCACTCTGATTGGATACGCCACACAAATTGTTAGTGCGAGAGGACGCCATGATTGGACAAACAAAAACAGGAAGCGTCGGCGCAGCTCCGATTGGGAAAAACAGGAAGTGGGAGCTCACTGCGGATCACTTTGTGTTGGTCCAACTTTGAAAGCGACATCTGACCGAAAAACATCAGCAACAGTCACTCAGACAAACATTAAAACTATGTTACCTGGTTATCACGTTTATTTATAACATTTCTGATAAATGAGGTTACCGTGGAGATGCAAGAGTCGAGTGATGTCAGTGCAGGTGGGATTTATTTCACTCTGGAAACCCCGAATTCACAAATTAATTGGAAAAGAAGTTATTTACACAATTTTTTAAGCCAAATTCTTCACTTTAGCCTCCAAGCTAGAAGAGTTAGGTTGCTAAAAGGTGGTTGCACGAGCTCGGCCGTGCGTCGAGGGTGTAAATATTGTCTTTTCAAATCATATTTGGGATCTCAGGGTTTCCACAGACTTGGCTCATGCCGGGAACGGCTACATGGAGCCATTTTATGTTTTATTTTTACATTTCAAAACAAGTCCCCATCTACATCAGTTGTTTAGGAGCTCCAGAAAAGTTTTGTGGACCTCGAAACTTCCCTCCAATTTCCATCCGCATGAGGGCGAGTAGATAAAGACTGAAATATCCTTTTTTTGATGAACCTACCCTTTAATTCTACCAATTCTTTCGGCACTACAACTAATAAAAAAACCAAAACAGCACCTACACCTGTTACATACACCTGAACACCGACTACCGTTGATGTCTGAGCGACTTGTTATGTGGAAGCTGGCGTTCAGTTTTCCCAGTATCACCTCTTGTGGCCTCTCCTCCTCCTCCTCCTCCTCCTCCTCAACAACCTGTCCTCCTTCCCTCAATCTCACTTTTACACATTCCACCTATCCTTCTCTCTTCTCCGCCGCTGTGTGTGTGTGTGTGTTTCTGTGTGTGAACAGTATCCTGTCCCCTTTCCGCTAAAGGCTGTCAGGGCTCGACTCCAAGTCAAACCTTGGCCAGACACTAGACAGTCAGGGCCGCTGTCGTTGTAGCGCTCAGACAGGCAGATTTCAGACAGGCACAGAGGAGGGCAGCACTCAGTGTACCAGCTGACAGGCCGCTCGCGAGGACTCCTGTCTCATCGTGTATCATAGACAGAGATATTTACTGTGTTTTTGGCCTAAAGAAGGAAGGCTGCAGGTGTTTTTGTGTGAGAAGAACAAATAAAGCTGTATTTGCACTCTGACTTCTCTCATTCTGTCGCCTTCTTGCGTTGAAATAAAGTTTCCAAAAATCACTCTCTGCATTTCTTTCATTTGCTCCGAGTCTCACACGGCCAGTCACCATAGAAACATGTATCAAAGGTTAACAAGCTCCTCCGTCACAGAAAAAAAGTTTTTACATGGTCGTTTTCTGCCAGCAGTTTTCAGATTTATGTGCCTCCTTTTCTTTTTTTTTTTTTGCAGATGTGATTTCATTCCACGAAAAAGAACAATTCCACCTGACGAGCCCAAAAAAAAAAGAGACTTGATTCCAGTTATTTGAATGTTCTCATTCCACTTCGACATGTGCTGGAAAAGACTAAAAGAAATAAAATCTGTTTCTGGGTTTGAACATTATTGGAAACACTTCTGACAATTTAAGTACAAAACTCAACTCAATATACAACAGAGGGCCTCGTTTTTAATGCAGTTTTAAAGCAGAAATGTTACATATTATATCTCAAATGGTTTAATAAAGGGGATCAAAATGTTTCCTGAATGTTTATTCCAAATGTAAAATGTGAGCTCGTGGTGGATCTACAAGAAAAACTCATCTTACTCAGTAGGATTAATCATCTGGGGACCATTAGTGACTACATTTCTAGGCGTTCGATCCAAAATTCATGGAAAAATTTCAGTCTTGACCAAAGTGGTGACCTGACAAGGCAATGTGGACAAAAAGCATGCACCAAAAAGAGCATAACCAACGGAACAAGGGCCCCGATGATGGTTGCAATCATCCTTTGGGTCTGTGGGAATCTCTCAAATTGAAGACCAGCAGTGTTCCCTGCAGTGAGTCATGACACATGAGTCATTGTCCGATAACATATCACTCCGGAAGTCCCTCAACACTTCTTAAACTTACTGAAACTGACAAATTCTCACTTCACATGTCAAAACCTGGCACTCCAACGGGCCTAAAACCAACGCTATAGATTATATGCCAGAGGTATATGACCCAGATCTGCTGTGTGTGTGTGTGTGTGTGTGTGTGTCTGCTGAAGCTATCCCTATTATATCCTGCTCCCCACATGGATACCGCCATGCAGAGAATTTCCCCCAGCTTTCTTACAAAGCCCTCAGAGCAGCCGGCCAAAAATAACATAACATGCTGCCTCCGCTCCGGCCCCGCCCCCCTGGAGAAGACATTACCGGAGGGGGGGGGAGGAGGAGGAGCTGATACGGTTTAAAACCAGTCCGACTCTGGCCTCCACCGCGGCTGCAACTAATTCAAAACACAGACCAGACTCCTCTGCTGCGAGCTGGAGCTGCACAAGAGGACAGAGAGGAGTTGAGGGGGAGAGTTTGTATTTCTGGACATCCTCGCTCTATATATTCTCGGCTCAAGGCTGGACAGAGGGCATTTCAAGTTATTTTCTGACACAAAACATGTCCCGACTCAAAGCTCGGGAGGATTCATCCTTCAACAGGCCCGTCTCGCTCTCCTGGGATGAGCCCAGAATTGCTTCAATAGCTTTCACTCCCCCTGTTGTGAATGAGCCAAAATAGAGACAGAGCGAGGAGACGTGCTGAAGGGAGGGACAGAGGAAGGGTTGGGTTAAGTTTAGGTTTGGCGAACGAGGAATAATTTAGGGAAGTATGTCCATCCTAGCTCTCCCCCAGCTCTCCCACCGTCCTCCCCGGTCCTCCCACCCCACCTCCCCAAAGGCTGTAAATCTGCTGCAGCATTTCCCTCTGTCCACGACTGGCCGCATCGCAAACTCTGCCGCCACCACTAACTTTAGGAAAGGTCATTAACACAGGGTAAGCAAGCGGTACCGCGTGTCCCATAATTATTAACCTATGATTTTTCTGCCATTAGTAGTGTTTGCGTTTGACAGTCTGATGGTTGTTGACATGATGAGACTCGCTGAAGTTCCATTTGGAAACAAACGAAACAAACGAGCCTTGTGTCGACATCGCACCGTTCACTCAGAGCATTTTCAGTCACTTTATGAACAACGAAATATGACAGAAAACCATTTTTGGGAATGAATTGTTTGAATTGTACTTCAGAGTTTTAGTTTGAGAGGCGGTTATGAGCTGTACTGCAACCAGCCACAAGGGGGCGATTGCGAAGTTTGCCGAGCCCTCAAATGAAAATTAGTGGAGTTTGCGGAAGTCTGTAGTGCACACGCTCAATGGAACCCATAACGTGGAAGATCCAGGTAAGTTTATACCCTGGAAGTTGAGCTTTTTTAGCTTCATGCGTCCATTGAGCAGCTTTCATAGGAATAGGACGGGCCTGAGTAGCCGTTTGAGGTCATCAGTCAGTGAAGATCTGAGCTCTGATCTGATCTGATCTGATGTGTCCTGAAGACTTGACCTGAAACAACAGATACTGACAGATTGGATCCTTTCCCATTTGTCCATCTACTGTAACTCGTGACATGATTGGGAGCAGATGATTGACGAATTGAAGAGAGGAATTTACATCAGATCTGCACCAACCCAGTTCTTTGTTGGGACCAGTTGAATGAATAGATCTCCTTTCACTGACAAAACCAATCCACAACTAAGTCCAAGAGAGTTTAAAACGGTGGTAAATTAGAAATATGAAGGCTAACTCACTATTTGTGCACAGGCTTCTCTTCAACTTCACTAAAGTTGAGCAGCTGAGAGTCTTATTTGTATGAATATGGCAGCTTTTTGAGTCACAATACCGAGAGAAGTTTCCTGGGATTTATTGCCCTGAAAGCTTCTACTTTCCTGAAAAACCGACGCTCCATTTTCAGGGATTGCTCCACCCTCCCCCCGCCACCCCTCCTTGTGTGTTTGTATGCGTCTCTGTGGTGGCTGTACACTCCCAGCAGAGCACCTATTAGTCTTGGCCCTTACAGACAGCTCGAGTCAAAGATGAACCACGAGGCACTTCCTCTCGTAAATCACCGGCCCTGCACTAAGCTGGGAAACAGCTGCTAGCTGCTAGTTTGGTGGCGACTCTCTTTTTTTCGACTGGGAGGGTGGAGAGGGTGGGGGTCAGCAGGAGAGAGCGAGGTGGTGGGATACAGGAAGTGACCCTGTGACCCTGCCTGCTGCTCCTGGTGTCAGGTTGCAGCGTGGGGGGAGGAGGTCCTTCATACTAACTTAAGGTAGGGAGGCCTTGACACACAAACAACACACACATACTTCCTGTGCTGTGGCAGGTATACGTGACAGAGAGCGGATCCTGAGCGGAGCTTAAATACTTTCTGCTGGATGTAGGAAACAAAGTCTTGTGAGTTTGAGGTTCTTGGCTGAAGAGTTGATCAGTGTGCACTGGCAGCTTTTACTTCAGTGCCTACTAGGAGTACTTCCTTTTCAAAGACGGATCCTGAACGTGTTTAGATGCAGACTGGAGATGTTGAAGGAGCGCAGGAAGACACTGAGCGAGGGTCCGGGACCAAAACAACTTTGTGTTAAAACAAGGCACGGGCTGTTAGTTGTTCAACGTTAACGGGCAGACAGGTACTCCGATCCAGGAAGTTTGTGTGTTTATGAGTTATGTTTATGTCCATGGATCTGCTAACTGGCTTTCCTGGATCGTATTATAGCCAAGACAACCTGACAAAAAAACTTATAGCAACGAACGCAGACTGTTGCATCGACTGTCTTATCTTTTATCCAAAAAGTTGCACCCTAACCTTGTTTCGATAGAGCAGCGTTAACCCATCATTTTCACACCACTGTCGCTAATAAGACTGATAAAGTCGAAATGGCACTTGCAAAGAAGCAAAGGGGCTTTTTGAGCTCTACAGATCTACATGCTCATTTGACACTTGTGCCAACAGCGTGGGACAACCCGCAAGAAAACTAGACAAACAAGTCAGAAAATGAACTACTCTTGACACATAAGTCCTTGACACTACCGTTGCACCTTATTTTGATTGATAATAGCACATATGAGGATTTTTAGCTGTAACAATGGGCCAAATTGCTGAATTAAACAACTAGATTAGCCTCAATAAACCATTATGCATGTAGGAAACAGTAAAGCTTACTGTAAAGACGTCGTCGTCACCCAGCTCGCCCTCATTCTGGAGTGCTGTGGAGGAGGTGGTGGAGCCTACACAGAAGAAAACAGGAGCAGGCTTTAATTCAAGGATCCAACACTTACCGGATGATGCATGTGTGAGGGCAACCCTGAAGCTCATCCACTGACGGTGAACAGGAGATGGACTTTGTGGGCACGTTAACAGAAGCCGAGGAGGCAGTTCAACGATACGGGAACATCTTGGCGTCCCATCTGTCATCACTCATCGAGTTTAAAGCTCAAATTGTCTCTTTCAACATTAACTGTACACGTTTGGAAAGACATGAACAATGTTTTAATCGTCACTTCTACCTCGGACAAGGCTTAAAAAAGTCAGCCGCATCTGGTCCACTGCGACTTTGTGACCCGTGACTTGTCTACAACCACTCTTAGTTCCACTGCGTACCTTCAGCCAGGTCCTCGATGGCTTTCCGTACCCCCCTGTCGAACGCTCTGGCGTCAGCTGGACTCTGGAAGGACAGCCCACACTTCCTGTCCTCCACCTTCCAATGGTGAAATGTGGGCGTTGCTATGGTGTACACCAGGTCCTTCCTCAGCGGACAGTCCAGGATCACCTGTTTGTGCGACACACGTCAGCCATATTTACCACAACTCATCCTTAACTCTCCTAAACTTTGATGTTTTGTGGTTGTTTTGTATTTTACCTGCTTGTCCCGCAGCCGCTCACCGCGGATGAGGAACTGGGAGTAGCTGGAGGCCGGCACGGGGGCCAGCTCTTGTGGCAGGAGGCGGCACACGCCGACCCGGCTCAGAGCTCCCCCGTCCTGGGCCAGCCAGCCCCCACTCGAGTCGTCCCGCGTCATCACCACCGCTTTCACACGCACGATGTAGCTGTCACTGGAGAGAGAGAAAGAGAGAGAGGAAGAATTATTAGAAAGACAACTGACTTTGTTGTAAAACGACCATATAATTTGACTGTGAAAGCAGCTTATTGCGACACGTCTTTATGTGACATTACGTGGTGACCTCTAGTGGCAGCAGTTAGTATTATGGCAGTAAATGAGGAAGTCAGGTGAAGGCAACAAGTCTGACAAAATGTTACAAAGGATGTGGGTTTAATGATCGCAGAAGTAAACACTGGAGATAGAGAACATCTTTCACTAAATCAATGATGTGAATTTTGGATAATAAACCAGCAGGTCCGACAGCAGTGGCTCACATGAAAATACCTCTGACATGTTTTCTTCTGACTTTTATAGGGCGGAACAGCTAACTGATCGCGTGATCTTCCACATTCAAAGATTCTGTTTCAACTATTTTTCATTTTCATTTGTCTGCTTGATAAAATCTTGGCGCTGCCGTATCTCAACACGCCACCAGAAGAAATTCCTTGACGTTTGTTTTTGCCAACGAGATGCTGTATCTCTTTCATTTCCGTATTAACTCTACTTCAAAATTACTTTGCATCGATTACTCATTCAAGAGAACTGTGAGTGACGCCTGTGAACATTTCAGCTGGTAATGAAAGCATTAAGCAGAGCACAGGAGGTTTCAATCATCGCCGAGGAACACAGCAACCTCAGCAAACATGTTTGGTTACAGAAAATTGTCCTGATGCCGACACTTAGCTTGCATTTCATTGTTTGTCCAATCAGCTAAATTGACGATTCTTATTTTGCTGTATATTCCAGTTTGGCTTGTATCAGGTGTCACATGCAGACAAACAACCACCAAAGAAAATGTAGAGAAATGTACACGTAATCTGCCAGTTCTTGGTTACTCTGCCTATAAACAAATAAACTAATAGTATAACAAAGAATGGCAAATGCTGACGGTAATCAAGCCTCAGAACTAAAAATCCTACCATTTCATTCTGACCTCTCTATGTAAAAAAATGAGTCTCCTGAAGTCTTAATTCTTCTGGCAGCAGTCTCACAGTGAGTTAATGCCACAGCAGTTTATTATAGAGCTGGAATCACACAGTGGCAGAATGTTTGAGGGCGTCTCAAGTCACGACTTCGCCCGGTCCTCGCTGCGCTGCAGTGGGAGGTGTTGCACCGGGACGAGTCAGACAGAAAACACAACACAAAGCTACATTACATTAAAGTCAGTGTGTGTGTGTGTGTGTGTTTTCATGCTCTTTCTTAAGATAATTTCTGAGGAATCATTCAATAAATTAAATTCTTCCACTAAAAACGTAATCAATGACAATTTTAAAAACCGATTCAAAAGTGTCCAGCAATGTGGTGCATTCAAATGCATTCAATGTTGTGATATTAAATGACAACAATATGGGCTTATTATAATATATTGCTGAATCTGGATATGATTTGGAGAATATAAAACACAAATGTACATGAAAGGGAAAGCAGTCTGTATCTACTGTGTCGTGTGTTATTATTAAGAAACAGGTTTGAAAGTTTTTCTTCTTCGTACTCCTGTTTTGTTCTCGTGATGTGTTTGAGTATTGTGGGGAAAGAACTGTGTGCTTTATCTTGTAAAATTGTTCTTTTGAAAATCATCCACTTAAATGACCAAATATGAATTAATAAATTAAATTACTCATGAGACAACGATGAGTCACACTCAGCATGGGTTACCATCTCTGCAAAACATTTCCCTCGGTTAACCCTGTAGCTATATTTGTAAAAATGTTCCTTCCAGTGGTCTCGTATATGGTAATATTATATAAGTATAACTGCAATGTGCCTGTTTTAATTCCTACTTCACTACATTCACTATGGAATAACGGAAAAACATCCAAATAATGACATCTATAAGCTGGGATGGCCCTCATCTCGTCAAGATTCATGCATTATTCCCAGCAAAATTAAAGAAAAAATTGACAAACGCCCCAACTTTCAGTATTAAATAAGTGACAAAAATCTCTTGGATCCGCACTGAAAGTTATTGGGGTCTGTTCTGTGCAGAGACCCATCCTGCACCCAAGTTTGATGGAAATGTGTTCAGTAGTTTTTGTGTAATCCTGCTCACAAACCAACTAACCCAAAAAACTGACAGGGATGAAAACATAAACATCCTTTGCTGAGGTAATTATACGTTAAGAAAACTTACCAAAATATGAAGATTTGAAGCATCTTCACATCAAATAATCAAAAATGACATAAAAAACAACTAAATTCAAAACCACCTGAAAAGACAATGCTGATTGTTTCCTAGTTGCAGTGTGAGTAATGTGAGGATAAGCATCTTTTCTCTGTATTATATTGTTAAAAGTCACTACCTCAGGCTCATTTTCCACTATTTTCTGATGTTTTAGAGACTAATTGTTATCACACAGTAAAAGGAAACTCACAGATGATTTGATAATGAATATTATGATTAGCAGCAGCCTAATTATCACCTAAACCTGAGGAATCGTATTCCAGCTTCACACCAGTCGGTTCGTGTACACGCAGCAGATGAGGAACCAGCAGACCGCAGCCGTGATCAGACGCACGTCGCACAAAACTGACAGATAATACAGCTACAGTTTAGTCTATATAGCAGCGCCGCACAATACTCGACAAAAACTCCCTCTGCAGTCAATAGAGACGTCAGTGCTTCTAACATGAGACGACACAATGGAAGCTGAATGGTAAAATACAAGACATTCTCAAGCATTAGCATGACAGCCACCACCCTCACAGGGACACAATGAACACAGTCAATCCACATGAATGATCTGACAATAACAGGATGTACCTCTGTGTATTGCATCGATGCTGCGCTGTTTGTACGTGCGTGTGTATGTGTGTGTGTGTGTGTGTGTGTGTGTGTGTGTGTGTGTGGGAGAGGGTTGAAGAGAGGGAGAAAAGAGAAACATGGAAAGAGGGAGGGAGGGAGGAAGAGTGGGAGTGAATGAGAGAGGTGTTGTTATATAATTAGCTTACAGACAGTCCCAGGGATTTGATGTACGTACACACACACACACACACACACACACACACACACACACACACACACACACACACACACACACACACACACACACACACACACACACACACACACACACGGGTGGCAAAACTGGTTCACCAGCTCCCACCCACACACATTCATAAAAGTGACTGAATGACAGACTGACTGACTGACTGCATGACAGCAGACAAACAGCTCGTACTGGAAAGCAGCTACAGATTCACCCACAAGGTGTGCAGTTTATGTAAACACACACACGCACACACACACACACACACACACACACACACACACACACACACACACACACACGGGCGAACACACACTTAAAATGAATGCTTCCTCTGAATCTGCCTTTCTCTAGTAAAGACTTTTCCATTGAAATATGAATTGCGTTTCTTCTGTTGCAGTAATTGAAGACAGACCAAACCTAACAAAGTAATAAAACTGATTTTCAGCCTAAAGAAAACAACTCGTTATTAGCTAACTGAAGCTGTAGTGGCGCAGAACGTAGGCAGGTAGGATTTTATTTGACATGTCAAACCGCAGCGGGTGGAGGCAAACAGTCATTCAGGTTTTGCCACGTGGGAAACTTGAATGGCAACAAAGGAAATAATAGACGCTCAAAATAGCAACCTTCTATTTATATTTCTATCATTTCGTCGTCTCGGAGGGTCTGGGTAGCAAACTAGCTCGCTAGCTTGAGTATAAAAGCTCAGCTGGACGCCTGGTAACCAGCTTTCTAAAATAACTGAGTAAGATTATTTAATGTATTCACAGTGGTTTACTGTCGGATGTTGGTTGTCACGTTAAGAGCGGTTGAAGTTTACATGCTGGTTAGTTCTCTTGATCGGTTTTGCCAGATTGGTTGGATGCGTTCCAGCGCAATAACAACTCATGATCCGCCCAAATGCTCAGGATAATAAACAATACTAATGAATTCATAAACAATGGCAAACGAGTTGTAACAAGTTACTCAAATAAATCACCCTGGTCTTGAAATAATCTCCCTCGCCTCCTTGTGTGCTGTATATATTTTATTTGGACGATGTTGGCGTTAGTCCGGTTTGCTAAGCACTCAGCCTTATCTGACAACAAATACTGTAATTAGAAGAGCGCTGACTACTCAACAGACGCGTTGCTGTTGGAAGTCATAGTTTGTATGTAGGTTTCGGTGCTTATGAAGAGCCAAATGCTCATCTCATTTCCAATTTCTGCCCCTCAGAGGGTACGAGGGGTAGTGGTTGAAATCTCAATCTCAATCTAACCCTAACCCTCAATGGTGTTTATGTAAAGAGATGCAACCAGAAATTTTGTGTATGCCGTCTTCAGCTGCAGAGAGTTTGCTTTTGTTACTATGACAATCTTACTATTATCACAATGTGATTTGCCATGTCTGATGGAGATGGAAAAGCATGGCCGGTCCGCAAGATCCGCAACTTCAGGCTAACAATGGAGTCATTAAGGAAAAAAAAACGAACCCAGAAACGTACTTGGCTTACATTTATTCTGTTGATTGGCCATCAAAAAGGGGAATGCTGAAAAACATCCACTTGGAGGGTCACGTAGCCCTAAAACTTCACCCTCCAAACATGATTCAGGACACCCTGCCCTTATTGGCGTGACGGTGTAAAACCTCATGGTATGGCTAAGTGGTGGGCACTAGGGGGCGTTACGAAATTTGGGCCGTGATTTCTGCCTCCAGAGCAGCTGTGACACCGACAAATGTTTAAAGTGAAAATCCCAAATTGCTGCTTTCAAATCAAAGTACCACAGCGGTTTGACATGAGTCAAACACATGTACGACACATTCACATACAGAACCGCACATCCAGTCCACCCGCATACAGAAATAACACCAAATTCTCTGCTATATAAGCTCATGCGCTTTAAGATACACGATACCGGCTATCAGCTCCCTGAGATGAACTTGTCACATTTTGGGCTGTCTTGTGACCCGCGTACAGAGCCCCGTCTGCCGACAGGCCCTATAATCTGTGGCTGGAACACACAGACAGCCACAACCAGCAGCAATGCGCTACTTTAATACACTTGGGAGTGACCACACATTCTGGCACAAATACACACAGACACACACATACATTTGGGAACTGTGAATCTAATTCTGGCCCCACGAATGCGGCACGAGGTACCGATGCTGAAAAAGGACTGTGACGCCTACTTTAAGAAAAGGTGGTAGATACACTATTTATACTCATCTATTTGGGTGGAATTCACATACACCATCTTTACCTTTATGCAAAATTTTTCAAACATTATGGTTGCCTAATATTTGGACACAAAAATTGTGCTTCAGGTGGTTTACAGTTGCTACAGTCTGTGCTATGTTTAAGGGCTGAACCATCTCCGTAAGCTGGGGTGAAGATGTTAAAATTGGAGGGATGACTCAGTTCAGGAGGACGATAAGGTGGAAGTCACCAACTCACTGATAAGGAAAGAGCAGGTAATGTGTCACATCCTTTTTTTTTTTATTCAGTATGAGCTGTTGTCATCAGGTCAAAGGTGCAGGGTGTGTCTTGCTTCTACTTCTTTACTGTAGTTGCCAGAAATGTTGCACAATGTCTTTCACCATACTGTTGCCCGTTGGCGGTCAATGACCGGTGACTGTTTTTTTTATGTCTTTATGCCATGTTTTTTGATTTACTGCGAGCTGACTTCCTCCAAAACATGACTCACAAGCTCTTTCAGTTAGGACGGGCACAGGCCAATATAATAATGATAATAACATATAGTTTGAGTGATAGCACAGTGAAGATTATGGCAATCATTCACCGAACCAAATTAAACAGCCTGGTATGCAAACATACCAACGTTTCATTGACCACACTGCAGCCTTTAACTTCTCTTCACCCACAGATGTAAAACAGCATAGACAGGTTATGGTTCCCAATTTCCATGTTCACTGCCACTTGTAGTCTTTATCAGGGGGAGTGATTGATGAATTTGTGTTTTGGCACAGCTGCAGATGTCCAGACTTCCTGTTAGAAATGTGTTTTTTTTGGGGGGAAATTGTCCTGAGCTCTCCTTATAATAATATCACACTTACAAATTTTGCAACGCAGTCTTGAACTGTGGTCACTGGCTTGCCCACCCTCTCATGTAAACGCACGATGAAATGTATGGTATGAACGTAAGTATGACATGTACAAATATGAACGCATCAGTGGTTCACAGAAACGTTGACTGCCAACATTTTATCCTGGTGACTGGGCTGGACGAAAAACAAGCTGGAAACACAACACGGGTGTGTTATCGTCTTCAATAGGTTGATGCGGCTAATGTGTGAGGAAACCAGCAGACACAGAGCAACATAAGCAGTTCATCAGAAGTGTCACGTGTCCATTATTTACTCTTCTTTTAGCTCCATTTTGGTCTCCATCGACTCCAGATGGGAAATATTTTGCTACAATGTTTAAGAGCTAGTCAATGTTGAAAACAGTGGTAAAACTGGAAAAACTAAAACATCAGGCTGAAAGATGTTAACAAGCAAGTGGTAATTCAAAGTAGGTTCATTATAAACTATTACTACTCGTACAAACACGAAGTTCAGCTAAAACAAAAATTTGGATTAAAAAAGCTTTAACAAATGGTTAAAGAGAGGAATTATTCAAGTTTTTGTTCAGTGGCATTTATTTATCTGGGCTGTAATTGGAAAAAGGAATAACAAACAACCAGTGAACAGTGAAATATAACCTGCAAAATGTATTAAAATTAGCCAGCCGATTGTTTCCTCTACTCTAAACAAACAATTCTATATCACATAAACCTTTAAACTGGTCGTCTTGGTTTCTAATTCTCATACAGTTCTTACCGCACTGTGTATGAGGTACCTGTTCTGTACCTTGTATTTCTGTGCCTGGCCCGCATCTTTCAAGCAAGTCCGTATCATAATGAGGAAATGAGCTGTGGGTGGAGGACACACCTGTGGCGTCTCTGCCAAGTCACTTTAGTGCTGCACTGTCAGTGAACTCTGAAGTTCCTTTTGTTAATTTTATTTGCCTGTAAGCCAACACCGCCGAATGATAACTGGAACAAATAACTTTTTACTTTCAGAGCGTGTACTGTTAGGGCTGCAGCTCACTGAGCCGGAGCCTGCAAATACCTGACGTGGTCTGTGCTTAACAATATTGCAATAAAACAGTAAAGGGGGCTGGGAAGCAGTCTGGTTATCAGGTCTGGAATCCAGCTCATGTGTGACAGATAAAAGGGCCAGTGAGGGCAGCCCAGCCATGTGTGATAAGGGCGGCTATACTTCCTCTGATAAGGCATGACTGGCCGCGCCTCTGCCTGATCAACAGAACCACACACACACGAACACACACACACACACACACACACACGGGGTCTGCCTATCTCTGTGGAGCTCCACACACGCACTCACATCTGCAACGATCAGGAAGTGACTGAAAAAAGGGCCTCACGATCAGGATGATTTCATTATTGGTTTGTACTTTTGATGCACTGAATGGTGACAGTGTTCTTACAGCAGGGATAGCTGCCACGCCACATGTTCTGAAACAGTTTATTAAAAGGATACGTCCTTCCAAAAATAAAAACATTTTTCTCTGAAAGCGCTCTGAAAGTGCAGGTGAGGTTTTGTAGTCCACAAAACTTTTTCTGGGGCTTTGCAGCAGAACACCTTTTTTAAAGCCGAACTGTGCATTGAGGGTGTAAATAACGTCTTTTCAAAGCTTCTGGAGACTTAACTAACTAAATCATTGCTTTTAGTTGTCATTTCTTTCTCTTTGAATTTACAGTACACACTGAAAAGTTAATAAAAGACGGTGAAAGAAACAATTTTTTCACATAAAATATGTCCTGTATACGGAGAATTGTCATTCACAACTACAGTTACTATAGTTGATGCTGGGCAACTTAAAAGCTGCAGTTCCATGGAGTTCTGTCTGCATTTTAGTCTATTCCTGATATAAAATGAGTGCTAGGAAGAAAGAAAAGGTGGGAGTTATCAAAAGCATGGGCAAAATTATGTAGGGGGATACTAAGTGGGATTTTTGCGGTGAAAAAACCCAGTAAATTATGACAAAACAAGGTGAATTATGTAAAAGGAATGCATTTCATTTTGGCTTACATTCATAGTTTCATTTGAATGTGTGAATGGAACGGAGGTGAGAAACAGGAAGAGAGAGCGTCGAGGTGAAGCGAGTTCATTCACAACTATCGACAGTCGAGGCTCCTGAGGGGATGTGTGATCGGCTTTCTGTCAATCAGCCGCTCACACGGCGCGCTCACATGTCCGGGCAGCACAAGACTCGATGCTGCTGCCGAGAGTGAGTGCGAGTGTGTCAGTTGACATAACAGAGAGGTCACTAATACGCAGAGGAACGTTAATGGAAAACATCCCATATCCAACCGGCCAATCGCACTGCGAGTACAGACTCATTCATGATTACGCTGTCACAGTCTCACCGTGTTCAGCTCTGCAGTTCAGGACTAAAAAAACATGCTATGTGCTCAGTAAATCAAAAATATATTAAAATGAGAGAAACCAAAGCCTCAGTATAACACTGAATCACGACTAATATGTGATTAACTATCAGGATAATTAAGATACTTTGATGTGCGTATGTTCAGGCCTGTTTTACAACCTGTGGATGCTGTCATCCCTGAGGTGATTCAGCAGTATGGACACCAAACACAAAATAAGCTGATTGGGTCTAAACCTCTTAAAAGTGACTGAAAAGCCAACCAAGACCGTTTAATAACGTCTCATATCCTCTTATACTGCGCTAGGCTTACCGCCCAGGGTCAAATATAAGCGAGGAGGGGTTTTCTAATCTTTCTAATTCGTAATTCTCTCTGTTTGTGCGATTGGCATCTGTCAAAGCGGCAGCGCGTTTGATAAGGTATACGTCTTCGTTTACATAAACTGTCAGACGTCAAAGGTTTATCTCGTAATTGGACAGCCTGTGATCCAGCTCGAGGGCACCAAACCAACTGAAAAATTATTTGCATATCGAACACTAGGAAGTCTGTTCTCTGAGGGCTTCCCCAGTCTAAATATGCTGGTACATTTAGCACTACAGGCGGCAACGGTTCCTGTTGCTATTTACGGTCTTATTAAGGAGTAGTTTTAATTTGACGCCGACATGAAAACATCCCGTTTTCAAGGAGCATAGTTTGAGCTGTATATGATTGCAACATTTTCAGGACAGTAAACCCTTTCGTGGTGATGAGATCTGATATAAGATTGAGGAAACTCAAACCAGCACAGAGGAGAAGTAAGACTGTCTTGTGTGTTGCAGAAGTAAACTCATATATATACACACTCAAATAAATATCATATGTTGAGAAACGTGGCATGCGTGGAAGATAAGATAAATCATAAAAACGTTCGGCCTTGGTTCTCATCTCTTTTCAGACAGATCAGGAAGGATGATCGGCCCGAGCAGCCCGGTTACTGAGGAAGACAAAGTTCACCAAGTTCATCCACTGGAGAGCTGAAGAGGACCTGGATTGTTGTATATGTTGTACCGAGGAAAAAAAACACCCCCTGAATGAAGTGAATGAAAACTCAAGCTATTATAATCTTGGTCATCCAGTCAGCTGATGAGCAGAGATTAGTAAAAGAAAAACAGGCAAACAATCTGGGTCCATTGTTTGGTCTCTAGATATAAACAGCTCAGGCCATTATATAAAGGCTCCGGATAGCAACCAGTGATGAGCTGCTCTGTAAAACACAGGAAATACTGTGAACAAGGATCTGTTCCACATGATGTGTCTGTGTCTCAATGTGTGTGTGTGTGTGTGTGTGTGTGTGTGTGTGTGTGTGTGTGGAGGGGGAGTACAGAGAATAGAGAGAGAAAATGCAAAGGGTCTGCAAAGGAAGTTCATTTGTGGACATGAAGCGTGCGTCGATATTCTCTTTCTTTGTGTGCTTCTTGCGATCTGCTAGCAACGTTATATGTTTTGCCTACTATCCCTGCATCTACATATATTCATCCACAAACATCCACTCCGACAGACTGTTTCTCTAATTAAAATGATGGGAAAGTGCTGTGCCTATTCTCTAGCTTGTCATCTTTCTTTGCCATTCTCTTTTTTTTTGTAATTACGTGATCATTCTGCCCACGGCACAATATAAAAGCGTAGTGTAGCGCTGCTCAATAAGCCCCATTCAGTCTCACTTTCCACGCAGTCTTATGAATAGTTACATTTACGTAGTCTTGTTGCGGCGTATGCAAATGCTGGACACATACAGCACATGTTAGCTCGCCACAAATAGAGTCTGACAATAGGAAACCTTTCAGCAGCCTAAAACATCAACAGGAAATGTCGGGTTTCATGGTCAGTCACTCAGAATAATCGCAGAAGAGAAAGCCAGCAAGACCATTTTCTACACTACTAGTAACCTCGATAGAGCAGAATGCAATGTAGCGCCAACCCACGTTGCCTGTAAAGTCAGCCTCAAGGCCCCATTTCTCCCTTTACTACCATTAATCTTTCTACATAAAGTTCATTCTCAACGTACGGATGAATTCAACACATCCAAGTTCTCTGGATTGTTCGTGTTTTGGGAAAATGTAGGAAATAACTCAAGCAAGATACGAGAAAAGACCGATTAAAAGGAGAGCCTTTTCAGATTCATAATTTTATTTTTGGTTCGTCAAAACCTCTCTTGTGTTTTCAGCTGCCAGTCGGTTTCGCTTCTGCCATGAATATAGACATTAATAATGCAAATATGTCACCGTGGCGTTTCAGGAGCAGTGTGTTCTGTAGGATAAAGGAGCTTCTGTCCTGTTGGTGCGGACTATTTAACTTTAAAGACCTTTTACATGAACAAGAACCTATATAAAACACTGAGGGAAATGAAAAAAGGAAGGAAGGAATGTGAAACCTCTTCTGTTATAACTATTATTTATTACAAGTTGTTCTGCCAATTCTGCATTGTATCGGTAATGAACTTTTTCCACCGTCCCAAAAATCCACACCTGTCAAATTTATTATAGTCTCTCGATATGTGCGAGGAACAGAACAGTCCTGCCGAGGGAACATGCAGACCTGCTAACGCCTCCCTGCTGTGTTTGCCAGTTGATGAGTGCTTTTTGTTCGGCGATGGATTATATTTCGTGGCTACGTTGACCTTAGCTGAATGTCACCGGGCATCTTCTGTCCAATACTGACTGTGCACATGCTGACCCTGCAGCAGCAGCAGCAGCAGCAGCACACACCGGATCAATACATCCTCTGCTTGTGTTGTGACTCTACCGGGTGTGTGTGTGTGTGTGTGCAAGAAAAATATTGCAAATGTCCTCAGGAAGGACAGGGCAAAGAGGCACATCCGCTCCAATTTAGGACACAGTTACAGTTTAGGATATGTAGTCAACGAAACAGAGCGTGTGTGCGTGCCTCTGATCACATTGCCTGCCAATTCAAATGTGTGCATGTGACTCAATCTCAATCAATAGAAATCCACCCCTGCTGAATACGGTCATAAAAGAGGTAGTGAAATATCTCACCTTTGACACAGGCAACATAATCAGGGGAAAAGTTACACTGCTGCACCTTTTCACACGACACAAAAGGTATAAAGGTGCGCCTTTTATCTAATGACCCTCCTTAATCCCATAATGGCTTTCATATTTGATAAGGCAACCACAATACACAAACTAGCGGATAATAACACAATACGCACTTTGGCATGAAGTAGCACTGTATCACTAGAAATACGTAAAATAATCAGCACAAGGCATTTTACATTTATACAGAACTTTTGTGTACGATGCTAAAAGGATAACGATAAATTAACCTAAACTTGAGACGAAAAGTAGTTGAGTAGAAATTTATCATTATAAGATTACAGTTACTCATCAATGTTTTAAAACAACACGGTTCAATAACCTTTAAAAAAATACTTGTCTGGAAGCCAATCATGTGCTTTTAATTGTTAGCTAGCCTAGCTAAGAATCATAAACAAGCAGCTAATGATAGATGATTGCATTAAATGCATTCATATGGCCACCAATCTGCTGCTGTTGGATGCTTTAGGACAGCCCAGTCTAGATGTTAGTCAGCCAGTGAGAATTAAGAGATTCACTGGCTATTAGCTATTAGCATCCGCGTCCATTAAAGGGGCTTCTGTGAGACTTCTGCATTGTGCTGGAAGCCGATTGCTAATGTACGTTAGCGGACTCCATTTCTAAGATAACTTTAGCTCGTGCTGCTCTGTGGACGTGCATGAAGTCACTTGCTTTGGACTGCGGTGTAAAATCCAACCTCAGTCCAAAGTCAAGTCGACTGATATGGCGTTTTCAGGTTCGCTGCAGATAATAAGAAGTCAAGGAGACTGGAAACCAATATTTGGGACCGGGTGTCAAGATGTAAAACAGCCTGTATAGAAATAAACAATTGCACAATTTACTCAAGTAATGTTTAGGTACAATTTGTAGGTACTTTGCGTGAGTATTTGTATTTCCGCTACTTTATCACCACTGCAGTAATTAGATAAATCTAGTTAATAGTTACTTTGCAGCTTAAGGCTATCTTATTATTTGTGTGTCTGCTCACATATGGCCAAGAAAAAGTGATTTATACATATATAAACATTTCTAGTCCCTTTGATACACATTTATACTCTTGATGATAGCATTAGCATAGAGTCAAACTTGTTTGATAGATCTGTGGAAAGAAATTCGACTTATTTCGCCAAAAACATCTACATATTCCGAGAACAAACTGCGTTTGTTTCCTAACTTAAAGTCATTAGCCCTTAGCTAGCGCCGTTCTGTGAGTACGTGGTGGGCGTGGCATGCGAAAAGACACGTCGTCACCATAGAAACACTTCCTGGTCCGGAAGTGGAGGGCAATTAAGAGTTCAGCTGTTTATTTAGAAGTTTATGACTCGGAACAGGGTCATAAAGATAATATCCACTGTCAGAGAGGAACACTGGGAACATTTAAAGAGTTTTTTAAAAGAGGTACACGGCAGCTCAAAGTGGATTCAGGTTAGTTCAAACACCTGTTTAATTTACATGAAGGCAGCTAGCCCCGGGTGGCGCCTCTCGTGTGTTAGCATAACATTAAGCTAACAGCCTACATGACAGACACACACTGGGGCTGGGTGTCGACCCGTTTCTTCCCCTCCTGTCCCCCGTGTGACAGACAAACGGAGTGTAGCTTAGGTACGCTAGCTCCACTGAGCCGAGTGCGGCCAGCAGGCATGAATGGGGACGTGCTGAAGGTTAGAGGGCTTTTATGAATGAGCCGGCGTCACGCCACAGCAGCGCAAACATCCCCTACGGTGCCCTTCGCCCTTCCACCCCACCGCCGACTGAGAGATCTGCAAGGCAGGCATTCCTACCGAGCACAGCCCCGTGTAGCCTGACAAGAGACAGAGAAGTTGTCCACACGGGGCTAATGGAGCTGTGAAAACGGCGCCTGCTCGTATGTGTGCACGTTTTTTTTTTTTTTTTTAAAAAACACTATCACGATCCCCCCTTGTGCTGCTTTTTAACAATACCCAGTGTAGATACGATTCGCACGAAGCTGCAGCTCCTTCTCGGTAAAGCTAATTTTAAGCGTCCGGCAGCCTCCATATAGGCACGAACAGGTCTGTGGGGCCTACACACACATCGCACGGCTCCGCATTAGCTTCGTTTCGCAAGACAGCCCCGATCCACCGAGTCCTGTCTGTCAACACACGGGCGGACAGACGCCAGCTGATCAGCCTCGATTCAAGGAGAAACACACGCGTATTTATTTTTTTTATTCAGGGCAAGTCGTCGTTTACAATCGGGTATTTCTTTTTTTTATGAATGGAGCGCGGTAGGCTATGCAAATGAGGGCGATTGAGAAAGAGATGGCGGATGAGGCATATCGGATATCTCATATCCTGTGAGACTTCCCCCTTCGGTTGGAAGCAAACATACAGATGTGGCCAAATAACCTCTGTAAACGCCGCAGGCTTTTTCTTTTTTTTTTCTCTCTCTCCTTCTCTCGCTCTCTTCTTTCTTACAGAACGACGCACAAACAAGAGGTGCGTGATAGCCGCTGCTGTTTGTGTGTTTATAAAAGGTGTAACTTCGGGGCGTGTTTGAGTTTCTAAGTTACGCTGCAACAGGGCCTGCTCTGCTCTCTCGCTTCAGATCCTTTCAGAAAATGTTTCCGATCCACCCACGCTTATTCCCCTCCTCCTCCTCCTACTCCTCTTCTTCTTCTTTCTCTCTCTCTCTCTCTCTCTCGCCTTTCTCAAGACCCAGTCTACACCAAAAGGTGGGGGCCCTAAAACGAAAAAGAAAACCCCTCTTCTTCTTCTTCTTCTTACAGCACTTTCAATGCATTTTGCTCTTTCCAGCAGCATCGAGCACCAAATGCTCACCGAGAAAGAAAAAAAAAAACATGCAGAAAAACACACATGAAAGCCAGCTTTGTGAGAGAGGAGGGGAGGGGGGGAGTTTAAGGCTGCACATTCCGCCAAGTTGCCCTGATCATCTCCAACTTGTAGGCACAGGGGTGAAGCGAAAAAAATAAAAGACACACGGATAGGGGGGAAATCTCAAAGAGGCACAGTACTTACTCGTTTGGGTGTGTTTCTTCTATCATTTTCTCGTTTCACCTCAGGTAATGTACCACGGCGGTTGCATACTTTTCGCTCGTCATTCTTTCGCCGCGGCTCCTCCGATTCTGTCTCCAATTCCGCATAAATCCCCCCTGCGCCTTTGTGCGAGTGTCGGCTCTCTGGCTGAGCCTTCGCCTGGCTGAGCCTCCGTCTTCTTTTTCCTCACTTTTTCTTCCCCCAGCCGGAGCCACCCAGCCTCCTCCTGGATCGCAAATGCTTCCCCTGTCCTATAACTTTAATCCCCCCATCGCCTTCAGTAGGTAACGAAGCCTATACAGACAGTTTAGTAGCCGAATCCAGCTCTTCTCTTCTCCTCGCTCCCCCCCCCTTCCCCAAACACACACACACACGCACGCACACACACGGACACGCAAGGCACACACTCCGTTTTTAAGTCCTAAGGCGCATGTTTTCACCGACGACTCCGGTTCCAGTTGTGCGTAAAAAGCGCGTCGTCGCTGTTGTTACCGAGGGGTGGCCCCGCTAGAGCCCCATCTCTCTCTACTCCATGTTGGATTGCAGGCAGCAGGCGAGCTGCTCCAACGACGCCGGGGGAGGGAGAGGGGGGAGGAGGAGGAGGAGGGGGGGTGCTGGGCGGAAGCGGTGACGTCGGTCTACATTTTGGTGAAGGGCCACAATGGTTGCAAGCCGGAGGGGCCCTTGATAAATGACCCCCCCCCCCTTCTTTCCCATCTCCGGATCCCTGATTTCAAATCCGGACATGTCACCTTTGTTCTCCCATAAAAACCCTTCTGCATCTACTTTGCTTTATTCCACAGGAAAACCAAAAATAACACAGTGCCTTAGAAAAAGATTATAAAATAATAACTAATCACAAAAAATACAAGAGGGTAAGTATAACTATGTGAACCAAAAGTAGCCAATAGATTGAGTTAATATTTTCTTGACTAACTAAAAAAAACCCAATAAACAAAGTAAAGTGTGATGAAACAAAAAAAAAGATTAAAGGGATTTTCAGGTTAATCTCGTTAACTTTTTACCACCATATCTTTAAAAGACTTCCAGGTAATCCACAGCAGCTGTGTGCAGTCTTTGAAAAGTAAACTAGTCTGCAGATTTAGCTTTTTAACACCTATTGATCTCCTAAAGTGTTGGGAAGTTAGACGATTAGCCACTTTTGTTTTCGTTGAGTGCTGCCAGATTTGTGTTCCTGCTGCAAACAGTTGCCAGTATTGTTTTCAGGTTCACGGCTGGGCAAAGAAATCAACAGGGCTCGGTTTTAAAGCTGGTCGTGCAGCTCCCTCAGCTGGTGATTCATACATCCTACAAGCTGAGAGAGAAGGACTGAAGTAATGCTTTTATTAAAATCATCCTTAAACAGCAGTCCTTGTTTATTTTGCAGTATTTTTTAATTTTGAATACACTTTGTACTTTTTTAGGGCAATAATCAACTTTTTCTGATGACACAAGCTTTATAATAAGTAGCAATATAATATGCTAGGTTGCTTTTAATAATTTGATTCTGGGTTTTTGTTGCCAGCGCTGATAGATATAAGTGTAAAAACAGAAGCACATTTTTCAAAGATCCCTCAAATGTGGCTATTGAACATGTGTGACAAAGTTATGTGTAGGCTATCAATGAAGGCTGGATATTTTATAGTTCAAACTGTAATTTTTCAAATGACATCAGTGCACCAAAACAGATAACTTCACTGGGACTTTTCTCTTTGTTATGTTCTGTAAAAAGTATAAAAATGGGTGCATATAGAAGAACATGTACGCTAACACCGGCCAGTATCAATGACCTACAGCCTAGATCGACCTGGATCTAGTTGGTAAACATTGTTGATTAGCCATTCAACTAAAAGAAGATAAGGGAGATTAAGGAGGAGGTCAGCACACATTGTGATGGTGGCCTATCAATCAAAGGAGCAATGGGTGTGGATCATAGGATCAATAGCACAAAAAACCCCCCAAACAATTCTTTCATCACAACTGGAGTTTCAATTGGCATGTTTCACAGTCTGTCAGTAAACTTAGAACTCACTGTCAGGATGTATCATACATTTGCTGTTTATCATTCAAGACAACAATTTCTATGTTAAAATCCAGTTTATCAGCTGTCTAATCAATATAAACCAGATATACTGTGTTGTATAATTAAGAGCTAAGATATTGAGTTAAAATATTATGTTGGTAAAAGTCAAAGACACCCATACAGAAATGGGTAAAAGTCTTCAATTATCAGATATCAACTTTTGAGAGTTATTTTCTGGCTGTATGTAGTCATCTAAATCTTCTACATATAATTGCATGAATGTTAGTATTGTTCTGAGCTTTGATTCTGAGGCAGCATTTAAATCTACAAAGTAATGAGTAACTAAAGTAATCAAATACATGTAGTGGAGAGAAAAGTACAATATTAAACAAATACCTCAAAAATACTTGTGCAGCACTGTGATAAATTAACTACACCAACACTGGGCATTACCACTAACTGCTGCAGATTTACCTCAGTAATCCCAGTTTGTGTTTGTTTGGCAGAAAAAGTACTTGCATTTGTATAAAGTGTGTGATATGTACAGTTGACTGAAATTTCATATAAAGGATTTTTGGCTATGTTTAAATTTTCAACCTTCGAATTCAGCTGCTAACCTATAAACCTGCCAGTAAAGTGTATTTTTTTTCATTCATAGTTGCCATCAAAACGACAGTTTTCGTATCTTACACAAATCATTTAACAAAGTTATGACCATTTTCATTATTTGTCTCCAGAACGAATTGGAGAATATCTGGCGCTGTCGGAGGATTTGGATGCTGGAGTGCAAGAACCTGCATGCTGACGTTTTAATGGTTTTCTTCTGAACAGGTAACAACGCCCAAACTTGTTTTACATGTCATGCACCATTGTTAAAACTGAAACTGGGAACAGGTTCAGAGAGTTAACTAAGTTATTGTGTCATTAAGTGTAATATTCTCACAATACCTAAATGAGTTTCATGGAGTCAGATGTTTCGATTATCACCTCTCATAGACTGATATTTCATTGTTAATTTGAGACATAATGACATCATCTTAAACAGTAATCTGGGACTACACTGCCACCGTGTGGTGTAAAGGTGAAAGTTCAGACCGTACTACGTTTAGTATATGAACTAAAAAAACACAGAAAATGTTTTTAAATAATGAAATAGTTTTTCTTCCAGTTGCTATTTCTGGTTAAGAGCCGTGTTTGTTACCATAAAAAGTACACCTATGTGGGTATAGTGTGTTTTTTTCTGTGTTGCTGTGTCTGGTTTCTGTCAGTGCGTGTTGTTTTTGTATCATTATGCTGTCCTAATATTTGCTTTATGTTCTGTATGTACTCCATGCAACTGAAATTTTCCCTCAAGGTATTGAAGGGTCATTTATCCAAAGCTCCCTTGTGTATATAAACACTTAATGAGTCCACTCATACAAAGTCAGCCTCCCATTCATCATCACTCGAGTAAATACTGCATTTACTCTAATGTTTCGGTTTCCCAGCTCTGGGAGACAGAAATTCTTAATATTCTTATTTCACACTAATATAACGTAACATCACTGTTGCTGGGTTTTTTCTCCATAACGAAGGCCACCCAGTCAAAGTGGTTAACCTGAAAGGATCATTAAAAAATAGTACACAGTACTGTAAACAAATAGTTTACAATGTAAAGCCTTTTACTGAAAAATGTACGTTGTTGTTGTTGTTGTTACTTTATATAGATGTTTGACTGACGATGTGCAGAATGAGTTTGAAACGAGAAAGTTGTTTTCACATTGCTGAAGGAGGAAAAGTTATTCTGTGCCTTAAATCTGAGTTGAGCATGTTGACGTCCACATGTCCGAATACATCCTACACGTGGTGCGAAAACATTACATACAAGATGTCTGCATTTTTGTTATACTAGATTTTTTTTTATTTACAAGGGAGGAGTCGGTGTGTTTTTAACAATAATTGATTAAGCTTAACAAATGCACTGTTTTGTGTCTGAAAACGTAGATGTGTTGATAATACAGAGTTTGAAAAAGGGTGTGAGAGACTGTGTCTGTGTCACTATAAGCTAATGACCAAGAGCTTAACGTATTAGCAGTAGAGCTAAGGGTGGGTGTAATGTGGTGGTGCTGGTGGGGATGTGGGTGAGGGATCCAAATTGGAAAATGTGTTGCCCTGTCCATAATTCCTAGTGGCGGGCCCGTACGGAATTAAATGTCAAGCCTCTTGTGCTTCCTCCCAGCTGAGAGGTTCATTTAAATATCTCCTACTTCTTAAATCTTTGGCAACTCAGTGCATGAGTGATGTAATGTTGACAAGACAAGGACTTTTCACAATGGGGGAAAAAATATATATATTAAGCAAATATTTTTGCAAATTAAGTAACTCAACTGGAACAACAGTCCTTTTCGTTATCAGAGTCTTCGTTTTCTGCGCTCACTTCAGGAGCAGCTCCAGTCACAGTGCTAAATACATAGAAGTCTTTAATGGGGTCAATTTGTCTCTAATTCAAACCACACCATGTTGCGCTCCCCCACTTCATGGAGACCCCTTCTGAGTATCACAAAACATTCATCAGCCCTGACTCCCTGACCTCTCTGCATCCCCTGCCCCCCGGCCAATCAGAATCAAACCAGACAGCGTCACTCTGTCTGTAACGTTTGTACATGTACATAAAAGCCTCCTTTCCCTTCAAGAGCGCTTACGACCCCAAAGCCCCTCTTCCTCCTCCCTCCAACCCCCTATCACAACACTCCATATCCAGGTGATAAATGAGGTTGCCCCAGTGTGCGGTATCAGGTCAAAGGTCGACCTAACAGTTCTTGTGGGGTTTGAGGGCAGATTGAAGTCACTGGGACGTTCATTACCATCCTGGTTAAACTGCAGCCTCGTTCTCCTTAATCACCACAGCTCTGTGCTGCTCTGTTCCAGCAGAGGGAGACAGAGACTCACATGTCTGCTCAGTCCAGTCCAGACAGTGGAAATGCCTCTCACAGTATAAAGATGGTAATAAAGGAGTTTTTTGTATTTCTATAAAAATATCATAAATGTGTTAATTTGAAGCCCCCTCCCTTGAATTTGCTCGTTCAAGAAATAAAGAAAAGAAAATGTATTTGCCCCGTTTTGACACAATGTTAAACTTCCTGGAGCTTTCTCGCCATTATATAGTGATAGTTATTGTTCAGTCCCACATCGGTCTTCTGTTAGAGCTGAAATGATTTTTGATCCCGTTGAAGACACAGTTGTAATCAGTTGTCTTTTTGCACAATTGAAGGCTGCAAATCAGTCGGTGTGCAGAGATCCCAGTTTCAACTAGTGTTTGTTGATTTGTCAGTCAATTGACAGTAGGGCTGTACAATATGGTAACATAAAAAAATTATATTTACATTATTTTGATGATTAATGTAATAGTGATATGATTCAAGGTTAGTAGGAATGATCATTTTTGCACGTGACATGATGATTTCTGAAGAAGGGCTTGAGTTCGAAACATCACATATGTTGATAATATATTTTATGGGGGCCTTATCTGGTGTGCAGAGTGTTTTCTTTTCTTCTTGACTTTGTGTTGTAGCTGGTTCTTTGAGAATGGCAGCTATTCATTTAACAGGGTTCGTACGGGTGCTTGAAATCCTTGAAAGTGCTTGAATTTCAATGTTGTGTTTTCAAGGTCTGAAAAGTGCTTGGATTTTAGTTTAAGTGCTTGAAAGTGCTTGACATTATAACTCTGTGCCTTTGACAAAATTGGGATCAGACTGGATAATTAATTTCTGAAGTTTTTGCTATTATGAAACATAATTTTAGATGTTAAAAGCATAATACAATGTACATAATTGTGATAAAAAGTGAAGAATAAAATTATGAGTATATATATATTCCTGTAGATACGTATTTTACCCCAGCAATAAGGTGCTGGAAAATCTTGAAAATGACCCTTAAAAGTGCTAGAAAATTGCTTGAATTTGACATTGAAAAATGTGTACGAACCCTGTTTTAAGTGTTTATTCGTTTCAAATAATATTATGTCAATTAGGGCTGCACAATTAATAAATAAATATGTAAAATCACAGTATGGCAAGGTGCAATACCTAGATTACAAAAGGTGGATATGTAAATGTGTGTAAATTGAGCGTGGACTGTATTTGTATTTTCACATTTAACTGATAAATGATTAATTAATACTGAGAGTAACGTTAGTTTCTCTTCTTGTCGTACTTTTTGCAAAGTTTGTGTCCTGTTGGCAGTGTATGTGTGTGTGCCTGTGTTCCTGTGCATATGTGTGTGTGTATGCAAGGTCAGCACTGGGGTCATCAGTGTTTAGTCTGTGTTTTTTCTCCGGAGTGGCGACTCCAGCTTTCTGTTCGTATTACAGAGATTTATAGCTTTACCGTCTCAACAACGACCTTCTTGGTGATGAATAAAAGTACTTCATACTGTGTAGTTGAGCTTTAGACACAAGCACACCATGAACAAAAAAGCTACAAGAAAAAGCATACATTGATGTTGTGAGAAGGAGAAGTTGAATTTCATAGATTCAAATAAACTCCTTTCTTACATTGACATTATCATGTTAACGTTAGTTCTGACAAAAGAGGCAACTTGGATAACATTAAGTCATCTTGAACCCAAACACCAACACATGAACCTACACCCTCACATTATCTAACTCATGTCCTGCCTGGCCCCCAGAAAGCTTGCAGTACTATCAAAATACACACTCCCTCTCCCACACAGCTTGGCCTCCGTGGCTCCAGCAGGCGTAGTAATGGTTCTGGGAGCCAGACTCTGTCTCCGTCGCCAGGCCCCGGCTCCAGCCTCGGCTCCAGGCCCTGCGTGTGCGACAGCAATTTCCTTAAGAATCCACAGCTGAGCGCAACACTTCTCCTTTTATTTTTACAAACACACCACTGACCCCCACCACACATGCACGCACACACACATGCACACACACATGCATAACACAACCACTTCTGAGAAACACAGAACAGTCACTTGCAATTACAACTCATCCAGGAGTATGATGTACAGTCCTGTCAAATAGCCAGCAGGCCCACAAGGGAAGCAGAGGGTCATTTTTTTTTTCTTTGACCATATTCAGTCTGTCTTTCTCCTATTCTGAGACATAAAAATACACAAAAATACTGATTTTTTGATTAATTCAAGTGCACAAGAAATTGATCTACCTGAAATGTGGAAAACATGGAATTTATTGTTAATCTCTCACCTTCTTTCATTAGGGTTAAGGGCCATCCATACAAGAATGATAACTATAATAACTAAATACAGATATTTTGTAAAATTGTTCTAGCCCAAGTGGATTGTCCACGCCAAAACTAAACGACAGTGGTGAACATCACCTTCGGAGCGATCAGATGAATGATAGAGACACTGACAGCCAGTCAGAATTGAATTTACCTGAGACAGACTGACAGTGTGTGAAATGAGTAGGATAAAGCCTTTTGTGGCTCCAGAAGAAGCTGCATGTAATTTGATAAATGTCCCCAGGGCTGTCTCACAGTGGCTCAGTTGCATTGTGGGTAATGTAGGCACCAGGGTTTGAAAGGCAGTCCACTAGTCTAACATTACACTCCTGTAACACTGCTGGACTCATTATGGACAGTTTAAAAACAATGATCAAAATCTGTACAGCAGATTCTTCCTCCTTTTCAATCCCTGGTGTCTTCTTTTCCCACAATACAACTGAACCACTAAGTGACATCACCGGAGGCAGTTTATCAGATTACATGCAGCTTTATAAGCTCAATACTACTTTTTTCACGTGTGCAAGTTGCATTCTCACATAATTTACATTTAAATGTTAAGTCAAATGTTGATTTATGAAAAAAACAAAACAAAGATGTAATATAAGCAATTTTTCTTGGGCATCATTAACCTTATAGATTGTGCTAAATTATGAGTGTTTTCCTTTGTTTAAGCTTCTTTTTAAACGTTAGGGAAATTGTCACTCAAAAAAATATGTTAGTACAAGAAACAGGAAGCAGTCACAAGGTTGAATTTAGTCTCTAGACATTATTTTATGGCATCACAACACTCTGGGTGTGGAGCCTGTTTTTAAACTCAATATTAATGTCCCAAAAAATGATAAAGAATTGCTGATTGCTGATTGCTTATCATCCCCATCACATGTCGTCTAACATGTAACACAAGTAAAAAGGTCCAAACATTTGCAATTATTCATGACAGATCTGACATAAACAGCTTATCATCTGTCTAAAGCCTGCTCCAAACAAATCCACTGGTGATCAACCAACCTGATTTAATCTCCCACTTAGATTTCCAAACAAACCACACAGACCTGCATGTCACACACACACACACATACACACACACACACACACACACACACACACACACACACACACACACACACACACACACACACACACACACACACACACGCTTCACAGATCTGAAGTCTTGAGTCCGTCAGCAGAGAACAAGCAGAAGTTTATGAGATTAGACGTTTGGCATCAACTATCAAAGCGAGCAACAGCAGAAACTGTGTTCCCTAAGAAGGGATCTGTGTGTTTCTGCCCCTGTGTGTGTGTGTGTGTGTGTGTGTTGTGTGTGGGAGGGTGGGGGTGTGTGTGGCCCTATCTAAACAATCCCCAGCAGCCCCTTTGTTGGCGAGTTGCTCCAGGAGAGCGTGTTGATGGAACCGCATCGATGTTCGGATTAGGGCACGCCTCCGTGATCAAGTGCTCAAACACTAGATAAGAGCGACAGAAACACCCTTTAATCCTGGCTAACCCTTTTCTAAATAGGATGGGATCCTCGCAGGCTCACTGGAGGGCAGGAGGGGTAAGAGTAGCCCAAAGTTAAGCAGCAGTACGGCTCGGATGCTATGATTTCTTTTGTCAGAAATAGCAGAAAGTAAAGTGTTGGATAAAAAACAAAATATTTGATAAACACGTTTAATGTTTAAAAGATAGTTCGATATTCTGGGAAATAACTCTATTGTCTTACATGAGAAGATCGATACCACTCCGATGCTTGGAGGTGAACAGCTACCTCTGTCCAAAGTAAGGTTGTCAGATGTATCAATAATTCACATGTTGTATCTTCTCTTATTGATAGTTACAAAAACATTTGATGCACTATGTGCTGTGCCTGACAGTTTCTTGACTTGTGAGTTTTTGCTTTTGAGGCACATATTTCTGCCTCTGGTCAGAGCCAGGTTAGCTGCTGAATGGTTTGCGGAGGGTAGGGTTGGGCAGTGTAGCCAAAATTGCCATATGATGATGTCCACAATGAAACACTGTGATGGACGAGGACATTGTTTGGGGTGAGTGGGGTAGTAATTTGTGTGTTTTTTAATTTTTTTTTGTGTCCCCTCAGTGTTGCTGCAAGGCAAGACAGTCATTCAAACTGTCGTCAGTGTTATTTCCCACTGTTGCTCTGACAGCAACCTCTAACTGTCTCACCCCGTGGAGAAAATGGTCTTTCTTTTCCACAGAAATGCATCTGTGTGCCGTGTTTGAAAGAGTCTTCGTCTCCGCACCTCATGTCTGTAACTTAGCTGTCTTTAACCTCTAAGACTTGAAACAAACTAGCTACACTAAAGGAAAAAAACCAAAAAAGAAAACTTGAAAACAATGGCACAATTGAAGACCTGGTTTGGTAAGAAAATAATAAATGGGGCATGGAAATGTAACATTAGCTCACTGAGGAGCAACAAACTCGTTTTCATTTCCTTTCTCACATGTCAAAAACAACAACTCTTGTCTTGCGGCAAATCTGAGGGGACACACTACTTTTTTTGTGCTCTCTGGTGGGGCGTCTTTTAAATCACGACTCAGTAGTCGAAGGCTGTCAGCCATTGATGATGGACGATGGCAGCTTTCATTGGCCCAACCCTAATCTGTCAAAATTAGCTTTAAATTTCTATCTGGCTTGTGTTTACAGGAAAAATTCCCCCTTTTGAACAAACAACCAGTGTTGTTTTTTTCCTTGACAGTCGTGTAAACTGAAAGACTTACTCTGTCCAAGCATGGCAGATTCACCACAGAGCTCATTGCAGCTCCAAAGTGTTTTTCTCATGTTGTCTTTCTGGTGTTGTGGCTTCCAATCATTTATTGCAAGTCTCTTGGAACAATCCCATCCAGCACTTGTAAAACCACTGCTTTTTCTTTTCACTATAAGTCAGAATTGACAGGAGGGAGACACACACCTGATTTAAGATAAAGGTGCGAGTCAGGTGTTTTTTTTTTTTTTTTATTATCCTTTCCAGGGTAGAAGAACTGACAAAAAAAAAGAAAAGCTCCATCCATTCCCAAGTTTAGGTCGCTCTTTCTCTCTCTCCTTCCATTTTCATTTTCACCCCTGGCTTCTCACGCTTGTGCCGCAAAACTGTTGGAATTGGTTGTTAAAATACCTTTGCTTTAGCAACCTGTCAGCTTCAGCCTGATGTGTGAAAAGGTAATACAAGCTAGGCCTCTCAACTGAGGGTCCCCCCGATCCCCCACCCCACCTTCACTACTACTTTGATAGCTGCACCAAATTCACACTATTCTTAACCAAAGAAGATCACAACCCAAGTGTTTTAACACCTCATTAGAGAACAAACGATCCTGAGAGTAGTTTTTATTTGTGGCACTCAGTATTTGTCTGGTTGTCAGAATTACAGAATATTCAGGGAGTCAAAAATAATAAATGTGATACATTTATTTCCCATCAGCATCACGTCTGCTGAAGGGAAGCTTCAGGGAGCGACAATGGACAGTGACACCTCAAAGTGTTATTCAGTTCAATAACACTATAATTGATGTTTTAAATGTTAACCATTTATAAGGCTGGAAAAAAGGGGTTTGTACATATCGCATCAGTCGACTAATGGATTAATCAGCAACTATTTTAACAATGGACTCATCATTTGAGTCTTTTTAGTGTGAGTGTGAGGATTTTCTGCATTTCTTTGTTTATATGTTATTATAAATTGTTAATATTATGGGGTTTTGGAGTCCAAGTCCAAATAATCATTTTTACAGCCTTAAATATTTGAGTGATTATATAAGTGAAGCTGTATCATCCTTACAGGATTTTTTGTGAAGCAATTGTCCTTTCAAGTTTAAATTTTAGTTTTGTGATGATATGTTTGTACAACGCTGTGCTTATGGTCTAGTTAGGCTTGGTTAGGGTGAGGAAGACTTCATGGCTTGGCACTCCTGGTTTTGTTGCCACTGACACGGCTTCAAAATGTCCCGACATCGTGACAAAAATATCCAATTTTGGAGCCACAAACACGGCTGGAAAATGTCCCATTATCTTGTTACAGATGTGCAGTTGTTTCACGCTCACAAATATCAAAAAGTCATCTTGAACTTTGGTCTTTGGCCTGGCAGCCTTTGTGATATCACACGTGTTGTAGAAATGTTGGTATGATACATATGACACCTACACATTTGAAATGTATCTGTGGCTTGCAGAAATGTAAAATGCCAACAATTCACTCCAGTAACTGGGCTGTTTGATAAGTCTTTAATGGATTAATCTGTCACTCTAGCTGAATCTGCATCTAGATTGTTTGCTTAGTGTTATTATTATATTTTAACACAGGGCTGTTCTCAGTATGTATCATGTGTCTGTGGTTGCTCTGGTAGACGTATCTGTGTGTAACCATTTGAGAGTGAACCGACTTTAAAACTATAGGGCTGTATTAAAATTCAGTGACACACATATACATCGTTAACATCCCTTAACGACCTAGTTGACACTAAGGGTGGGAATGTCCGCTCGTAACAACGCAAAACAAACATTTCTCGTAGACATGCCTTGTCCTTTCTGAACTTAACGACTTAAAGCACTCAATTAGGATGACACGAGTTGTTGACAAGAAAAACGGCAAGTCATTACACCTCAAACATGACAACCCCTGAGCGCCCTCACAAACGAGGATTGTTAATTCCTGCCTCTAGATTAAAAACACCTGTTGGTAAACAAGACAATTATTCTGTTCAGTCCGATGGGGAGCGCTGCGTTAATCATACATGCATCCTCCCCTGTTAAAAGGCAACCTGATATCTCCCCACAGAGTTCTCACTGATTAACTCGATACTCCTGACTGTTTAAAATTCATCCCACCAATGAGCGAGAAAGTGATCTCCCGTGTGTGTGTGTCTTTGTGTGTGTGTGTGTGTGTGTGTGTGTGTGTGTGTGTGTGTATACAATTGTGTTCTCTCCCCAAGATCCTGGAAAGTGTATGCATAAAATATCCCAGAGTCCCTGGCGTCAGCACAATTAGCTGTTAAATAAAATACCTACTCCACGACGCTTTTGCAACATTTTAATTAGATGAACCAGCTGAAGTGAGGGCCCGTTTTAGTAAAATAAACAGCACTGTTTGCCAAGAAAAAGCTCCCTGGAGGGAAAGACACTAAGTGAGGTTGCTTGGGGCAGGAAATGAATAGATAGCGGCAGTTTACTCGAGGAGCTAGAGGATGTTTGTTTCTTAGAAAAAGGAGAAAATGTGTAAACGCTTCTTCGAGCCATCCGTGTTTATGTTTTCCATCTTCCTACCACCACGGGTCAGCATGTGTCTTAATTTTGCATCTAAATAACAGCAGTCTGGTTTATGACTGACACTTCACATCACATCACAAGGGAAAATAACTAGTTCAGTCAGCATTAACAAATATCTAAACGTGTCCAACAAATATATAAAAAAGCGTCATTGTGTGTAATGACAGCAGTTTTAACAGACTTGAATAAGGGCTGTGAAATACAAGGATTTTTACTACATGTTCATCTAATAGCTTTTAGCCAACTATTCATTGTTTACATGCATGCAGCCACACAGGTTCACAGTTTAATTAAGGGGTTAATTGCTGAAGTCAGTTCAAAATGCCTGCATGTTTAGAGCACAGATTCGTAGTAGTTTAATGTGAAGAGAATAACATTACACTTAGAGTTGTTATGGTATGATGACAACTGTCTCAGAAAATATCAGGGTTTTACAGAAAGCAGTTTTACACAATTGCTTCATTTGACAAAATATTGCGTCCTGCTTGACATGAAAGTTGATTTAAACTTGAAATATGTATGTTTTTAAGAGCACCTACATCATAGTTTGACACACACACACACACACACACACACACACACACACACACACACACACACACACACACACACACACACACATACACACACACACTGCTGCAGCGTCCTCTCATTCTACTGACTATAGTCGCAAGTAGATTAATTAAGATGCCGTTGTGCTTAACACGGTACACAAACCTTATTCTATTAATCTTTATATAAAAGTTTGAAAGCCCTCAGTGTTGTGTCAGTAATCCCTGTGCTACCAAACATATCAGTTTTGACTATCAGTGTTTTTCAGGTATTATAACAAAGTTAGTAATATTGTGACACACTAGATTTACATCATGTATGGTGTCTTTCAAAAGCACTGCTTTGATACTTGAGAGTTTGTCATCCCATGTAATCTTAGTAATATTTATATTAAACAAACGTTCTCTGTGTATGATACACTCTCCATCCTGTCACCACCTCCACCTAACAGTATGTATGATGGTAATGTTGTGTAACTCTGAGCTGCACTGCACTGAAATGCGCTGAAGTGGAGAAGGTCGAAGCACGAGTAGATATTTTGAGACGGATTTGCCGTAACCGCTCAGGTTGACATCCGAAAAACGGTTGCTTGAACATTTTGTCTGCAACAGGAGCCGAGTGCCTGTTCCCGGTTACATTTCCTGTCCTGTCATCTGCTTTTTTTACCTGCGGTAACAGAATATATTGACTTAAAACCCCTTTTTGGAAAACTTCAACTTCCAAACATTTCTTTTCTTCTTCTGTTCAGGTACATCTGAAACATCTGTGGTTTAAAACGTGGATTCTGGTAGAGAAAAGTAGCGCAGGCTAAAGTGGGGAACACACAGTTTGTGTTGACATGATCTGTGTCAAAATCCGGCATCAAAATGTACTTTCACACATCAGCGTCTGGCTCTGTTTTATTGTCTCATAATGAGATTTCTCATGCACTTCCTTCTTTCGCCCTCTCCATCTCGTTGTCCAACTGTAGCAAAGACGGAATGAAATCATCGCGTCTTTCTTTGCCATTGTCGTACACTTGTATTTACACCGGTTGATTACACCTCCATAACTTCCTTTTTCCTCCTCTCATTCTTTCTCCTTTCAAACTCTTGCACATCACATCACTGCTCTAAATCTCTTGTCATCTATTCTCACTCCTTTGCTGCATTGAGACGGTAATTCTCAACATTTTTTTTTTTCCCAGAGACTTTCAGTTTCTCTCTTGCATTCCCATTTCATTCTTTGTCCAGACATTCCCTTGATGTGACGACTGGCATACTGTCACATCTGTAATCACGTTGTCGGGGGCCATTTTCAAACATTGTCAATTGTTTTTGTTCCGCTGAGGCTGTCAGGCGGGAAATATGTCCAAGAATCGAGAAAAGTATTGTCAACACATAACAGAAGAATTTAGGAGTATCACAGGTATTTTTTCTTACTGAGGTGTGTGTGCAAGTGGGTGCAGAAATGTGGTGCATTTGTTTCAGTATTTTAATTTGCAGTTGACTCCGCCAAGGAGGCCATGTTTTCACCCACACCTGTGTGTTTGTTTGTTTGTTGTTTGTCAGCAGGATTACACCAAAACTACTTCACATATTTCCATAAAACTTGAATAGAGGATGCATCTCAGCCCAGAATTTACCCCATTTACTTTTGTTTTGGATCCAGACAAACAGAAAGATCAGGATTTTTTCCCTTACTTTATTGAACAGTGCGATTTGTAATTTCTCAGTGAATAAAACATGGATCTTGATAAAAACAATCTGGTGTGTTTAGGTGGCTGGTAACACTGAGTGATGTGAATCTAAATAAAAATTCAGATTAAGCGGGTTTAAATGTATTTCATTTTATATTAGTTTAGACTTGATTTAATTTAAAGGGCATTGTTGGGCTCTACTGTGTGCCACTATAATCTCCTGATGCATTACGGATACACAGTGTCACCTATGACATCAAAATGTGTTTCTATACGAGTGTTTCTGCCTGTACGTCTTCATGTAAACAAAACTGGATTCAAACTTGTAATTTTGTTATTTCTCCCCGTAATCTGAACTGATAAATGTTTTGTACATCCAGCCAAAAATGTGCTGGACAAACTCTGCACATATTGTAGAAAAGAACGATAACTCAGACACAGTAGACTTCACGTTGTAGCTTCATCATGATCTCAGATACTCTCACACAGCTGGACACTGAGTGCTTAAGTGTTCTTGAGCAAGACACTGACACAGCTTGTAACATGAGACTGAACACACTGTTATCTTATGTATGGTGCTATGATATTGCGGAGAACTGTGCTCACATTATGTCCACTGGGGGGCAATATAACCCCAGTGGTAAGCCACCGATGGGCCAGAAGAACTCCCCCTGGATGTCCTCAGGTTTAGTGTCAGCCTCTGAGGGACAAAGTGGAGTGAGAGAAGCCACTCACACCAAGTATATCAACCTCTTTCTTTATTAATTAATGATTCCTCACCAGTAATGAAATAAGTAGTTTCGCAGTGGGTCAATAAGTGAGTAACATCAGACCAGAAAAGTTACATTATTTCTATCAAATAAAACATTATAGTTCTATGGAAAGGACAGAATTGGCACAGTGCGGTCTGGTCTGTGTTGTTCTCTGTAGATTAGTTTAAGTCCAGCTTTTTTTGTTTGTGTTACTGAAAATGGGTCCTCTGGCCTTCTAGATGTTATTAGTGGACAGTGGAGAGAGCGAGGAGAGATGAGAGAGCCAGATAGACAGGGCTCGGAGGGTGACTTTAAAAAAAGGTATTGAAATACAGTTACTAATTACCTGCTTGAAAATGTAGTCAGTAACGTAATCCATAGGCATGACAACATTAAACCCATGTAGCTTGATTACCGTCTGTTACCTTTGGATTACCTCAATACCAAACATGTGCAAATAAAAACAAGAGAAAATTAGATCAATAAAATAACTTTTATTTAATCTTAATCATGAGAATGTATTCTGTATCACTGTTAGTAATCCTCTTTTTACTAAATGCATCTGTAGTCTAATTTCATCTTTTTCCTGTAACTTTACTGGAATACAGTTACCTTATTTTCTATCCTAATTATGTAATCCTGTTACATGTATTCTGTTACTTAACAAGCCTGCGGATTTATTTTGAAAGCGGTCATGACTTATATTAAATTCTAAGTCAGAGACAGTAGAAGATCAGTCTTCGTAGTGACAACGATGCACCACAGAAAGGCAGACTTTTACTATTTGTTGTAAAAAAAATGATGCGGTTATTTTGTTTGTTGATTTTTATATCTTTGGACAAATACATTGTGTGGTTTTGAGCTTCTTGAGTATCCAGTAGAATAGTTTTTTTTTCTTTCTCCCTCTCTCTCCACTTCTACTTTCTCAGTTCTCAGCGAGTGTGTCTCGTATCTTTGCTGCAGCTATTTACAGCCACATAATGCCGGCTAGATAAACTCTTTTGATGTGCCACAATCTCCGATCTCTTCCCTCTGTCTTTGATGGGAATAGGTTTAGACATGGCAATCAGGACGTATTCACGTGAAGGGCATTGATTGATTGTTAGATTATCTTTCAATGCAAAGTTTGGATTTCTTCCTTTAAAAGGGTTTATTTTGAACATGGTCACAATCAGCCGTGTTCTCAGCCAAAATAGTTTCCATGGTGGGAATTAGCTGCAGAGACAAAGTAAAGTGAACTCAATCTCAGAGTTCAGGCTGCCCAAAAAAGGTTTATGGCCTTCTAAGAAATTATTTTTGGCCTTCTGAGGGCCTCTCAAGTGTAATAAGATATTCTGTTTTGTTGTTTTTATTATCTTGATAATCTTTGAGTGATTTAGTGATCTTGAGAGCAGCTTTAAGATTCATTTTGGCACAGTAAAATTGACACAAAGTTGGAGAATTTGGTTCAGGAACTAACCAAGAGCAATAATTGTGCTGAAATTTCTCTACACACACATTGACGTTTTTTGTCAGGACAGGACAACTGCTTATAGAGGCCGAAAAGGCAAGACAGACAGACAGACAGACAGACAGACAAACAAACAATAGTGATGTCAGGCTGCAAGTGTACATTCAGCATCCAGTGACAGATATTGTTTTTCAATACTGTGTTCCTGATAGATAGATAGATAGATAGATAGATAGATAGAGGGGGAGAGAGAGAGAGATGGGGTGTGTGATAGTTCGTCAGTCCAAACAGAGTCATAAAGTGCTGCATGGTTAAGCCTGATGAATTAATAACAGGGAGGCAGATGGGTCCCAGGGGCACTGTGGGAGCAGAGCAGCATGGAGAGCAGAGAGAACACACGTTGATATCACTCACACACACACACACACACACACACACACACACACACACACACACACACACACACACACACACACACACACACACACACACACACACACACGCTTCTAGGTCTGTATGACATCCATATAAACAGTCAGAAACTCATTTGCATCCATATAAAGTGCAGGGCAGACAGTGACACATGTGCATGTACTGAATACAGACAGACACACGCACACATTCACAAAACAGTCTCAAGGTTGAAAACTTGATCCACAGTAACAATGTCACTCGTCACAGAGGATCACATTTCACATTTCAAGAGTCAAATACACATTCGTAATATGAAGTATCACTGTATTCAAAATCTTGTTGTAATCTGACATTAAAGAATGAAAAAAACAATATAAAAAGTAAAATGCAACAGCATTTTTATGTCTAATGGTTTTCATTTCACTTTTATTTCTCAGAAAATAATGCAGAATAATTTGCCCACTACCATAAATCTGTTGCAAAAAGTAATATTTATCACTTGCCCTGTGTTGGTCAGAGTGGTATGAATGTCTGAAATTTGTCTAAGTATTCTTTCTCCTCTCCATTTTTGTGTCTGTCTCTCACTCACTGGAGAAGGTGAGGTGCAACAGGACAGCAGACTACATGCAGGAAAGCGCCAGACGCAGGTTGTGAAAACGAAAAAGGGAGAAATGAGGGAGAATTTGGGGAGAAAACCGGTAGAGGGAAATTTGGATGGTTTGCATGTTTGGTTCGGCCTCCGTGGAAATGTTGCCCCCTTTGCCATCATATCTGTGGAAGAGGGACTCTTCTTATTTTCATATGGGACCAGAGGATTTTGTTATTCACCAGTTTTGGTGGTTACGCCTCTACTTTGTTTCCTCGAGACAACAGCAGTAAAGAAAGTGTTGATGATTTCATGTTATGTGTTGATGCTTTTCACAGACCTAATGAAGGCGAGTAAAGGTCAAGCAATTGATAAATAAACTCAGCAAAGAGGCGTACTTTTCATAGTAATTGTTTTGTCTTCTGCGTCAAGCTTGGCAGTTCAGCTCTGTATATGCGAGTGCTTGTGCGCTCGGTTAACAGTACCTGCAAGCCCGTTTATGTGTGAGAATGAGTGAGTGTAGCTGGTGCTCAGGTCTAATGATCACCATCTGAATCACTTTAATTGCCAAGTTCAATTAAAGATGCTTGGGTCTACAATTTATTGTTGTTAAGATGCACAAGTCTTATCCGACTAAATCATCAAGTGGAGCTCCCATCACACTCTTATTTTCTCATTATCGCCTCTTTTGCTTCATGATCTGGTTGTTCTCCATCTTGCTGTCTGTCCAAGTGCTGTAGAAACAAGTAACTGTGGTTGAGGGAAACCAGCAGCGTGCTTTATTTTGACCTGCCAAACTGCCAAACACATGCAGCTTTATTTTAAGGTGCCATTAATTACAATAGACACGGTGGCTGTGTTACAAATCTCTGGACTAGACTAGTTAGCCCTCTAGACACTAGATTTAGAGAAAGCTGTGTATCAAGTCTCTCAGTATAGAATTATACTCCAGCTGTGAATACAACAGGATCTCTCTCACTTACAGTGCAGAACATGGTCTAATACATACAATGGACTCACCGAGGCACTGATATAGCATGATGGTGGTTGTGGGCGCGAGCTGATGACACACCAGAATGAGGTGCCAGCGGAGGCTGTGTGGTAATTTACGACGGGGAGACAGGTCAAGGTTGTCATGTAATCTTCTGTCTGATGGAAAGTGTGTACGTGTGGTGGGAGGGGAAGTAGATGGTGTACGTACATGTGTGCATACAAGGGAGAGAAATTAACTTTTTTCCAGGAAGTGGTGCAATTCTTTTGGACCTGTCTGATCAGGTGGATTGTACGGAAAACACAGTACCTGGGTTAAGATTGCAGTAAATCCTGGAGGGTGATTTGTGGGTCATTATGCTTCGTTTTACATGTGAGAAAAGGAAAGCTCAAACATGTTCAGTTCAGGTTTAGTTGAGTCATAACCTTCTTTTATTTGATTGCAATTACAGGCATTTAGTTGAGATTTTTCAAGGACTCCTCAGTTTCTGATCCGGGCCATGACAATACAGTTTTTAGCGGAAATAGATAAAAGATAATGTCTACCAAAGGTTTTCATGGAAGAATATCTAGGTCTAGGTATCTAGGTAGTCCACCATACACTTTTGGAGCTTCACAGCAAAGCGGCGTTGCAATAATCTCCATAACAATGGAAGTAGATGGAGCTCTGGTTCAAAACATAAATATAACCAAAGAAACTGAAGTGGGTGCTCAAGCTCAACCGTGTGTTGAGGATGTAAATGTATTTTCAAAGCTAGTTGTATGGAGCCATTTTATGTTGTATCCTCCAAGTCCCCATCTACTTCAATTTTTATAGAGGAAAGTTGCAACGCTTTCCATCGGCATGGGGGTGAGTGGAAAAGGGACTTGACCTTTAATAATAAAGGCCTATTACTCACGGCTTCATGGTTAGTAGTTTAAAAGACCTGTACTGAAACCTGGCACACCATGGTTTTAAGTCAACACCCCACCTGAAACCATTTAAGCAGCCTGGTTTTACTGGAGAACTTAGCAGGTATAAATGGCTTTTTGGAGGCTTCTCATCCCCAAAACCTGATAAATCTTCATCTGATCTATGCTTCTAATTATACTTTATGTGGCACAAAAATCTGTCAATGGTCAAATATAATCAATACAGTACAATACAGTAAGGATTTTATACTAAGGGACTGAAACTTTGGAGAATGTTCACCTGATGTGACTGAGGTCTTTAATTATCTTCATGTCGACATTTGAATGTATATTATATATATTATATAATTATCAACAGTAGGATGATTATAACAAGAAAAACCTTTTTTAATACTCGTATGGCATCACACTATGAACCTGTTCTTTAAAAAAAACAATTCATATTCATAATCTAGGTGCAGAGTGCTTGTTTTCTTGTGTCTGTTTATTGACTTCCTCCCATGTTTGCTGCCTCATCAGATCATATCTTGAGGTTTGCTGCTTCTGCCCCTCACTCACCAACTCTCCTCAACCTCCCTGTTCTCCCACTTTCCTCCTGTCGTCTGACAGAAGCAGATCTCAGCCTTCACTGAAGCAACAACTTGGTAATGGCAAATTAATCCCGCCGGAAACAAAACAAAATATCTATATTTCATCAGACGGCGGTGAGGGTCGTTTAGTGTTGTCACAACAAGTTACATGTTAAAAGGCCTTTGCTCCGTCTTTGGCTTCTCAATCCGCCAAGTTGAATAATTGAAAATATTCTCGCTGACTGTCAGGCCAGGAGATGTGGAGCCGAGGTACCATCTCTGTGAGTCTCGCAGCTTCTTGTCTCTTGTTTTCTGAAGCACTGACATGGCGTTGCCGCATGCCTCTACGTTGGCGTGTGGGTGATTTCTCAGTTGGGTTACACATGGCATGAGTGTGGGAATACTGAGGCTGCCCGGCATCGGCTTCGCCAGCCAAAAAAGTCTCCGCACAGCCTTGGATAAATACGGACGGGCAAATAAAACTATACAGATGAACAGACGTACGCAGAGCAGGGAATGAGCTCTGGCACACGGACAGCTGAATGTGAAGAACACCACTGGCACATGGTAGATTACTTCTGAGGCAAAGGTGGCAGAGGCTGGAGAATGTGGGTTGTGGCATAACAGTTTGTTAGTGCACCTTAAGTGAAAAATGGCTCTTTTTTGCTTCCCAACTTAAAAACAGATGAAGAAACTGGTAAGAAAGGGGCAAAGGGGCACAGAAGCATGATGGGAAAAGTGGAAACAAGACAACTAACCTAGCTTAATTTTAAGCACGCATTTTTTTGCATCATGAATAATGGCAATGTATGGATAACCGTGATCTTGTTGTAAATGTGCCTGTATCAGTCCACGTGGTCACGATGGGTATAAACTCATCACAGCAGGTGCTGATTAAAGGCGCAATAGTTTCAGCATTTCAAAATAAAGCCAGCGTTTTTTGTCGGAATTGCATTTCATACCGGTTTCACAAATGCAGAAGTATTTGAGCTCAATAGGGAGGAAAAAAACCTAGATGTACACATTCAATCACAGAGACTCTGCTATTCAAAGGCTGCATGTCTGTGAGTGAGTATTTGGGCTGTCAGGCCGATGGCAGTCATGCATGTATGCATTTGTGTGCATTGTTGATGTTCGTGTGCCAATTTCTGTATGTGTATGCATGTGTGTGTGTGTGTGTGTTGGCTGCCAACCGTGGAGAGCAGGAAGAGGAAGAGGCTAGATGGTTGGAGGGGGTGTTTATTTATTCATTACCCAGCGGCCTCCGTGGTTTCAGGGGGACATGGCAACACTTGTCCTGGGCCCTTCAGCACTGGTCTGTTTGTGGCCTGCTTTGGCCCTGCCAAAGCCTTCAGCTCTCACCTCCTCTGCTCCCGTCTCTCTTCTTCGTCTGCTTTTTATTCTTTTTCATTTGGACCCTGCTCAGGATTTTACCATTGTGGTCACTTATAGTGTTCAGAGTGTGTTCTTTCTTTCTTTCTTTCTTTCTTTCTTTCTGCTCTTTTTAGGTGACACATTACTCATTGTAAAAATTTGTCGTTTTGTCATTTATTTATTTTTTTTGTGCTGATTAAACAAGACGTAGCATGTTTGCTTAACATTTCGTTGTATTGGAGAGTCTAGACTGAATGTCAGAGAGGCGTTATTAGGCAACAGCCTCTGTCACTCTCATTTACTTGACTTTGTTTCCCAACCAACATGCCTGTACTGGGTATGAACTTGTAGTTGAGATAAATGGCAGAGAGATTTTTATCTGTCCTCAGGGAAAATGTGGGTGTTTATCTGTCTGCTAATAGTCTCACCTACCAGCAAAGCCCATCAGCAACTGTCTCAGGGATGCATAACTCGTCTTGATTTTTGCAGTTCTTTCTGAATGAGACTTAAAAGTCAACTTTCTTGCAAAGTCGATCTTTAAAAGCACAATCAAAAATACGTTCATCTTTTCCCTCTAAAAGTCTCGATTTAGCTTCTGCAAGGACAACCTAATAATATAATTTAGCACAAAAGACAAGAATAACATATTGGGGATGGACTCCTATACAAACATAACGTAGGCTCATGCTGTGCTCTGCGTGACCTGACTGCTCTAATCTGCCCCATGGTGGGAGTTCATCGATTCCCATAACAAAAGACCTGAGCCAGGCACACATCTTGCTCTTGACCCTTCCCTCGATTCTCTGCCCGAGCTCGTGTTCAAACCCCAACCCGATCAATGGCCATACTGGGGGATCAATTTCTCAGGCTTTGGGGTGTCAAATGTGATATGGCATTACTTTGGCTGGTTGGCGTAAAGGAGGCCGGTCAGACTGATGCTTCAAAGCTTTTGGTTCTCCTCATCAGTGGAACCATTCAAATCAAGATTCAGATCGGTGCTGTGAGGTGATGAGAGGGAAAGAGATGAGAGGGGTCGCCTGCCTGCCCTCCTTTTGTTTTCAGAAGCTCATTTCATTGGTACAGTCACCTTTGATTGATTGACTGTTGACTGAGTTGATAATTTGTGAAGTATCTTTGTGATCCATGTGCTTCATACGTCTGTCCGCATCTTTGTTGTTAAGAAGTGGTGTTTCTAAGCTGCACCCTCCAAAAACATCATCTCTCAGAGAAAGAAACCCGCTATTGCTGCTGCACGAAATGTAACCACACCTAATGATAAGTGATAACTTTGACATACTGGTGGCACTCGATTAAGGTCAGGTATCGCAAAAGCCATTACAATTCATCTTCAGGGCACCATGGATGTCTGTCCCAAATGTCATGACAATCCATCCCATAGCTGGCGAGACATTTCTTCACAAAACCAACTATTATCACAGTGGGCTTCATCCTTTTGGTACCGTAAATGTCTAGACAAAATTGAAACTATGCAGCTGTTGAGATATCTCTGCTGGACCACATTGATGGATGGATGGACTGACATGGCTAAAAATCTCTTTGACAGCAGATATTGAAACCAAGGCCTTGTTGAACAGAATAGAATAGAATAGAATAGAATATCTTCATTGTCATTGTAACAGGTACAACGAAATTAAGTGCAGTCCTTATTCAGTGCAAAACATCTCTTTGCTGAGGTAGAAGATGCGTAAATAAATACCTAAATAAAAGCTACTGTATACATAAAAACACATAGAATCTCATCAGTTTCTCCATTGTGATGCTTTAAACTGCAAGTGTTGTGACAAAATGTCATTGTATGGTGGTCGCACACAGAGAGACACATTAATCCAGGTCCCTGCCCTGCAGTGATGGGAGGGAGGGGTGTATAGGTCCTGCCCAGGAGGACCGTGGTCTCACCCACTCCCCTATTCTCCCCTGGAGCTGCACACGCACATATTACACACACCTGACAAGGCAACAGGGTCATTCTTCAACACGGTCCAGAATAGTTCTCTGATGGCTAAGATCAGGTCCAGAATCACCGTGAACTTACGTTCCACTAATACTTAAGTGTGTTTGTTTTATTGATGTGGCGATAGATTCCTACAAATACTTTATGTTGTAAAATGTTACTCTGCAAGGAGGGAGAAAAGAGAACGACACTTTTTCTCTTGGAATAATAACGTAAATCAATGATTAAGTGTTAAAATCAGTGTTTGTATTTAAGTACTTTACGTAAACATATGGACTAAAATAACTAAAAATGAATGATGGGCGATTTGGCAGCAAAAGGCACTCAAGTATGAATGAGACCCTTCTTTGTTGAGAAGAAACTGTTAAATTATGAATAGATTAGGAATGTGTTGAGGTTTTCTCCTAGTTTACCTTTACATGCACACTAATATTCCACTTTTATTATGAATGTGACAATATTTGGACTTTGATATAACAGCATATTACTTTTGGATATTCTGAATCAGACCTTATTCTGAATGTGGCATTTTCTGATTAATATAATATGATGTAGGAAATGGTGATATTATTCAGGTTTTAGGAGCGATCACTGGACATACATACAGTGAAATTGGAATATACGTCTTGTTAGAGACTCTCCCTCTCACAGCAAATGTGGGAGGCAAATGTGGGAATGACATGGAGGCACTGTTTGCTAATCAGAATGTGTATGGCTGCATGTACACGGAAACGTAGTGGAATGTTTGCTGCTTTTTCAACAGAAAAATATTATATAGAGAAATATTGTGCAGAAAATGTAATATTTTACACATGTAAACATGAAGACTGTCGATGTTTTGAAGCTCAAGTGTTGAGATTGAATATGAAATGTAGGGATCTGGGTACATCTGTCACATGGTGCTAAACCAATTGTGTCTTTATCTTTATGTGTTGTAGATTATCCAGTTGGAAGTACATCTGCAATACACTGTTAGCAAGAATAAACCATTGCATTGTATCAAACTTTATGAGCTCTAATTTAATTTGAAATATTTTTTTTCAACAAACATGTTTTGCAGATCATGATTTGTAGGCCAGGGCCTCTCTGCAGAGCTACAGTGGTTCATAGCAATGCTGCTTTTTTTTTTTTTCTCACACAGTTTACCTTTAGCCAAAAAGAGATCAAGATTTGGACATTACACTTGGCCATGTTTCAATTCTGATTTTATTTCGATCAGTTGTGTAACCTTGATTCTCATTTTCCTTCGACATGTTAAAACAGGGTTTCAGTTTGGGACCAAAGCAGAATAAGCAACCAGCATCCAGACAAAGAGAGCAGAGAGGACAAAACAGCACATAAGGAAACTGTATAAAAAATAGCAACCCCTTAAAAGAAGAAAGGGGGGAAAAAAAACACAAAAGTATAAAAATTTAATTGAAAAATAAAAACGATGTTAGCCCATAAAAACATTCTAAGTGGGCTTGGTCGGGCTGTGTATGGCGGGAAGCCGCACGATGTACCTAAGGCACTGCAAAGTGTTAACATGAAAAACACATCAGAGGAGACGAAGCAGGGAGGGGCGGGCGGCCTGTGGGGGTGTGCATGCATGGAAATGCAGACATGTGGCTGATACGTCCCACTTTGCAATTAGTGTGCATGATATGACTGCTGGTACAAACGATGTGGGTCAGTTCTTCTTTTAAGGTGTGTGTCTCTCAAGAACAGTTCAGAGAGTGGGTTACACATCTGGTTACGAACATAATTGGCTTAAAGCTTACACTCATTTTTATTCTTGTTATGTGCAGTACAGCTGCTCATCTCAACATGTTGTGGTGGTGGGTGATTGATCGCAGAGGCGACGTTCTTTAACAAGAAACGCTCTTTCGTATAAATAAACCCGTCAGCAAACTGGGGCTACAATTGATAAGAGGATTGAGACAAAGTAGATTTCAGTGAAATTGGATCAGGTATGGTCATTTCTTGGCTCAGAGGAGGTGACGGATCAAAACTACATTCTGATGCCATTTAGAGCTGTCACTGTACAAAGTTATCTGTGACACTGTAGAGACAACATGCCTGTCTGTCATTTTATAACTCTTTAAAGTATTTGCACAGATTAATAAATCCAATCAAACTTAAATAGATTCCCTGAGAACGAGTAACATGTTGTATTTTAATCTCTAACCAATCTGCATAACTATTATTTCATCATTTCCTAAAAAAACAGCCCTTTGTGAAAAAGTAGTTGTAGAGATTGTCTCTATAACTATAACTGTCTCTAACTATAACTGTCTCTATAACTACTCAAAGATTCAGTGCCAAACCAGGTAAGTTTTAAAGTCACGAGTCAGTCTCCTTTAATCTATGAAAATACCATTATATCCTTTTAATCCTACTAGATGAATATTTTCAGGAATGTGTTCATGTGACGGATGTCTGTTTGGTTATTTCTCATTTTAGTACAGGGTATTTTTCATGTGTGTCATCTGGGATCCATTGATTTCACCCACCTGCATTCACTCAGTCAGGATTGGGCGACACCCCTTTGCCAAGTTAATAAGGATGTTTGCTTGATCTTTGTCCACCATTTTGTTCTCTGAAGAAGACCTTCAACGTCGGAACCTGTCGGGGTTTTGTTGTTCTGTAAGTAGCCATGTTTCAAATAAAGGCCTTTTAACCTAATTCAGGTATTTCTGTTCGTGCTCCACACATGAGTGCCTGAAGTTTATTTCCACACATATGCTGAACCTTTTCTTCAAGAGCAACTGTGTTTTCCTGAGTTTGAGCACACCATTACGTCTTTTCACAAGTATTAGAATGCCTTTATTCTCACGCCGTGGCTACGTGCTTTTGACTTCCTGATGAAGGCTTAATGCTGGAATGCATCAGTTTGTGTTTAAGGTCTAACGTGGCCATGCTGTGAGAATAAAGGCATTTCAATATATTGTGGTTTGGAGTCTACATGAGCACTTCTCACAAACTGAATTTGAATCTAGGATGCTCTCCCACCCTCGGTAAGTTTTTGTTGATGCAAAAAGAACTGGTTCTTAAAAACCCTCTATGGTACACTTTGCTTTGTCCCAATTAAAAATGGCAATCCCCACATATGTTGACATTTAGGTCATGGAAACCTTTCTCCAGACATTGTTTTGTCCAAAATAAATCAGCAAAATATCCTAATTTAGTACCTTTAGACTTATACAAAGTAAGTAAAATTCAATGAAATGACTGATGTTTGAAAGGTTGAAGATTTGACTCCTGAAATGAAAAGTCAGCAGTCAATTAGTGGTGCACAATTAAATTTCCAGTATGCATTATGATAAAAAACTGTTCTGTGCCAAACAGTAGTTATGCTGATGTTTCCCCCCCTTCTGATTTAGTTGGAAGACAACAGTTTCAAAAACAGTTTTTAATTTCCTGTGTGGTGGAGCGAACAAAGTTGAAACTTGTCAGGCCCTCGACAAGTCTAATTGGAGAAATGAAACGCCTGGAGCAAACTTTTAAACAAAAAGGTATTTGTTTTCGAGGCGGAGGTGTGTGTGTGTGTGTGCACGCTTTTCTCACACATTCTCCTTTTTATTTTTTTGATGACGGAAAAGGGCATGTTTGCTCTGCATATCCCGGATTCCCAGATTCTTCCGCCACAGAGGAACGACTGAGGCAAAGTAAAGAAAGAGATGAGCAAAGAGAGAAGAACAACTGGTGGAGGAATTAGTCAGTTAAATATCTCAGGGACTTTCCCATCGTTGTCTCCTCTGAGTGTTTACATCAAAACCCGTCTAAGCATTAAAGTTTGCAGGAAGCCACACAGGACCCGCAATCATACAGCAACACTGACAGGAATGCCCTGAAACTATTAACACATGCACACACTTTCTCTCTGCTTGTTTCCCCCCTTCCCGTCTTTCCCTCACACATAAGTTTAAACAGAATAATATAACGGGAGTAAACACAGGCAGATGTTGTGCTGTTGGTACACACAACCTTTTTAAAAGAGCATTTCAGAGCCTGCTTGCTTTTGAGTCTGTTACTAGTGGGCAAGTCCCTCATCGTCTGCAGTCAATACATCCATTTACAGTAAAATATGTCAAACCGATATGAACTCCAGAGACCTCTCGTTAAAAGCTCTGACAGCGGCTGTTTAGTCACCACTGAGGTCATACGAAGCCTTAACCCTGCACCCAAGCTCATGTTACGCCACCTATCGTTCAATCCATCAATGCTACAGGATCAAATAATATCTGAGGATCTCATCCAGAACCTGTAGCTAATAGCCACCTCGGCGCGCTCGGCTCTTGGACTCCTAATGGAATGAACAGAGCTGTGGACTTACTGCCGTTTTGGCCCGAGGCTGTAATCAATTTCCCCTTGTGATGGGCCGGGCCACGGAGTTCACTGTTTGCAGGGTTTGATAAGAGGAAGCCGAGCAGGGACCTTTAGTTTGGCCTAATGTCAGGTTCACCATCAGATAAACAGGCTGATTTGATCTCAGTGCTGCAGGGAGGAGATGACTGCTGCTGCACTCAGTGGAATTCTTACTATTTGAGAGTGTGTATGTGTATTTATGTGTGTGTGTGTGTGTGTGTTGTGAGCCTACAGTTGGCTTGTGTCTCTGCAAGTGAATGTGTGAGATTGTGTGTATGTATGCAAACATGTGTTTGGAAGTTTAGCTCTGTAGCATTTTTAGAGGAAGATCTGTCTGATAATATCTGCAACAGCACACGGTGGTAATAGTCTGATTCACTGAATGTAGACTGGAGGTATAAACCTGGCATTTATCTATTGTTTCAGTTGGCATCCCCTCTCCTCCTGCATTATGGGTGTTAGCACTTTCAAGCTGAGCTAGAAACCTACACGCTGAAAAGGGCAATTTACCCTGACTTTGTCACCAATGGAATGAACGTAAATAAGCTTGTGTTCTTTTGTTTTCCCTTTTCAGCCATTTTAATGCCAGGCTGACCTCCTCATGCAAATGTTTCACCAAAACAGTTTCGACTCTGTCACTATTTTGCAGGGGCACCAATGTTGCGTCCTCAGCGTCAGGCTGCCCCAGATGATTGTGTTTGGTTTAACGAAATGCCCAATAACAGAGGGATAACTGGTGCAGCCAGACCTTTCTTCAGTTCTGGCACAGGGCTGGGGAGATGGTTCAGCATTAAGAATACCAATATAATGATGATAATTTGTTAAGGCCAGGCTTTTTTCCTTGGAGAGCCAAAACTGAAACTTAACGGTGGGCCGGTGGCTAAAAGCAAACATCTATTGTACTGAAGTGTATTGTTCTTGTGCAAAATGGTACTGCGATGGACTTACTGCACAAAGTTTCACTTGCCCACCATGCTCAGATTCTAAAATACATAACAATTAGAGATCCTACACATTAAAAAAGCATTTTTACCTCACAAAAAATAAAATGTGATGGGTCCAATCGAACTGTGGTCCACTGGCCCTACTTTGCAGCTCTGATTTGGGCCATCAGTTTAAACAGTTCCCGCTAAATGCTTATCGTTTTACAAGGATGAAGGCGAAAAAAGTCATTTTCCTTATGCCCAGATTTGCTGCTTTTCAGTTTAAATATTATTATGAATGAAACATCCTTGAGTTTTAGACTTTTGGTTGACCAGTAAGCTGAGAAATTGCCACAAAGGGGCAATATTTAGTTCAAAAGCAACATGAGACAACTGATAGAGCTCCTGTGGGCACATTGTTTGGTTAAAACAAGGGAAAAATGAGTTATGTAAAGGGAAGCTGTCTGAAACTGACATACCAAAATGCAGACAGACTGAATCACCAAGCAGGAAGAGATGCGTTCTGAAGCTATCCAGCAGTAACATGAACACTATGTCAACAGTTGTTATGCTGAATCTGTTTCTGAAGTTTAGATTGAGTGTTTACATACTTTGGAAGTCATTTTCCACAAGCTTTTTATTCCTTCCACTGTTTGTTGCCAGAAACTCTCAACGCTCTGAAAGAACAACTCCGTCCTCTGCACAATGTCCCCCTGTGTCACAAAATGTGTTGATCTTTTCCCAGATAACCTGTATGTTTTATGAGAATAACACTTACTTTTCGAGTTGATGAAGTTGTTATTTATTGATGTTGGCGATTAAAAGTTCGATGCCTACTTTGGATTCTTGCCTTCAGTTAAGATTCATATCCATCTTCACTGCTAACAGATGGTGGGAATTGTTGAGTGATGGATTATAAGATGCATTCAGGACACCACTAACATTCTCAAACAATTACATCACCACATACATAAAAACAAAAAAAAACCCACGTCTTGGCTTCTATAATATAAATGTGCGTGTTTTCAAGCTGGGTATAATAGCGTTTTGCTTTACTCATCTTCCCATAAGTGCTTCTTATTATGAGACTTTTACCACAGTGCCATGAATGTCTTCAAGTGTAAAGTAGGGGTCATGTAAACTTTTAGTGTTTTGTCTAATGCTCTCATCCATCTATCCCGCCATTACTTCCCCCTTTTAATTGCCTAAAACACTTCAACCACTAAACCCTCAACCTGTTCACATTAGATGAGCTCTGTTTGTGCTCTGATAACCTCTCTCAGGCGGCTTCTCAACGCGAAGGCTGATGAGAGGGTATATTAAGGCTGTTAAACAGTTGAGGAGGGCTGGGGGCTTCTGGGAGCCCAAAGAGACAAGAACCTTTATTGGAAATGTAATTTTTGTTTGTCTGCAATTACCTCCCCGCTCATTTGTTTTACAGACGCTGTTGTTATAGTGAGGAGCGAGTATGCTGGATTCTCCCAAGGACTGCTCTTCTGAGAGGCTGCAGTTTATTACAAATGGGAAAGCTTTCATTGCAGATTGCCCCAGCGCTGCACAGAGGTACGTGACCCATCTCAGGCGCACTGGGATCGACTATATGGGGTTGAATTTACTCACAAAGTGCACAGACAAGATGATTGTGTGTGTGTGTGTGTGTGTGTGTAGACATAAACATAAGAAATGTATTCATGAGTACTGTGTTTATAAATGAGTAACTATGCTACGGAGGAGATGTGGGTCGGATGTAATGAAATGACTGTAAGAAAAGTCTGTTTTTACAGCACACCATGAAATGTATCCATATGGTTTAACAGTGTTTTGTACAGTAGGCTGGTTTACATTAAGCATGCATGAATTTCCATCTGACATAGCTTAGGTATCTTAGCTCAGATCTTTACAATTACACACCAGTAACATGCATGGATCATGCTACCAAAGGTACAGGAGAAGAGAAAGCCTCTCAAGAACGCTGACATGTTATTGTTTGTAAGTAGAGTGAGTCATTTATTAATCCTACAAACACAGAATAGCAACGATAACTAAAATATGATCTTCTCTGAATCCTAACCAAGTGTTTTTTCTGCCTAAGTTTCACCAGTTCGAAGTCACAGTGCTGTCACAGCATTAAATAAAAAATGTAATCTAAAGAATGTTGAGCAGCAACAGAAAAAAGCTTCACAATATCTATGATTTGTGGAGACATACATCGGCATTCCCCAGATGATTAGAAACACGACCACAAACTAAAGCTGTAGTGTTCCTCCATATCTGCAGGATGTATAAATAGGCAATTGTATGAACCCCATAATGTGATAATATGTCAATGTTGTGTCAAGGTTTATGACCGAGAAAGGTTTTAATATGCAATTTAACTATTCTATATTTATTCAAGTACACCTATTCTCCTTACATTTGAGTAGAATTATATCCCCATCTCATAAAAGACATTTTAAAAACAAATCAGTAGACAAATGGCTGATTTTAAGACATAAAAAAATGAATAGAAATCCAGTTCCTGTGTCTGTTTTCTCATGTTGCGCCACTGCATACATGTTTGTCAAGCTAGTAACGGCTAATCACTTTATCATCAGTGAAAATGCCGTTAATAAGGTCACTGCTCCCTGACCTCTGCCCTTATAAAAGAACAGGCCGGTTGTAGTTATTAGTCTGCCCCACACTGGGAGGCACCATTATAGCTCCTAGGATGATGGTGGGTTGGGGGAGCTGGAGGGGTCTGGGGAGTAGGTAATTTGATTGGAGCAAAATTAGGGACTCCTCTGCTGAGGCATTATGGGAGAGTTCCTGGTGGGTCATTTTAGCTTCACTTCCTCCATATTTCTCAGCTTGATTAAAAATTGATCGGCAACGGCTATGTGAATATATTATTGGGGCCATTATTCACCCCTGACAGATAATTGGATGGTACACACAACTCTATTTTCTTTGGGGGCAATGCCATCACTTGTGTGGCGTGTGTGTGTGTGTGTGAGGGAGAGAAAAGAAGATGGAGGCAGAGAGAAGAAGAGAGTGCTTAAGTACTGGCTGGATAGATGGTTTAGGTGAAGCCTTTTTTTCCCTTTTTTTTTATTGTAAGCCAATAAATCACTCTCTCTCTCCTCTTCTTTCAAGCTCGTCCCTCCATCCCGCTCCAACCCTACTGTCACCGTCTATGGTCAGATATGATGGATATGTTATTGAAACATCATGCAAAGCATATAATCATTTTTCTGGTAATCATTCATAACCTATTCTCATAAGAGTTTGGAATGCGGCCATGAAATACATTGTTAGATAAAACCAACATGGATTTGGATTTTCTTTTTGGTTCGTGCTTATGCTCCATCTCAAATTCACTTATTACCAAAGATTGAATTTTGCTTTAAAAAGCACAAGAGCTGTGGAGAATGTCTGTGAATAAGCCAGTCTGATAGCAGTTAGCTAGCATAGCTGCAGGCATGGTTGGATATTAGAATGAGCAAAAGGCAATGTGTGCTTGCTGGCTAATGCCATTTGCTATTCGCCCAAGGCTTAGCTTGCTGCCATTTTCACGCCTTCTTAATGTCTTAAACTGCATGAAGAATGAGACGGCTTGCACAACATGTTATGAACCAGAGCACGGTTGTCTGTTGGTCTGCAAATACACACAGGGTATGTTGTCAGCAGTGTGCCGCCTTTAAGGGCGACTCTGACAGTTTGCATTGTTGATGTTTTTCTTTGCAAGCCAAATTTAGCTGTTGAAGAAAAAAAGTTTATACGTTTTGAACGCTGCTCATTAAGAGATTGTTTCAGAATCGTTTTGTTCTAATTAATCGTCTGCTCATCAATCATAGATACTATGATTTGCTCTAATTAAGCAGTTGGCTTTGTTTACACTCAACAAACTACTGGCTCTTATATTGGATATGTAAAGCACATTTTTTCATGGAATGTGTTCCATAAACGTTGTTTAAACCAAACACGGTGACTCATCTACTCACTAATTGTACTATTGTAGTTTGTTAATAGCCTATAACGCTTTTTATGTCTGGCGGTTGCATTTACACTTAAAAAATCATAGAAATTGTGTTGATCATGATCGTGATGACAAGAGAAGTAAGTATCATTGTTTGCTGCAGAAATTATTTTAGCAATAATTCCACGGGCTTTCTGTCGAGGGAGACAAGGAGATGCTAACTTCCGTGTTAACCTACAGAAACATGTCATCCATGCTGCAGAAGACGGTAAGATGGATTCCTGTAGGTCAGGTGGCGGCGCTGATTGCTCCACGTGTCTGACACCACAGAAGTCACGACTGGCAGCTCGAGCCATTTACCCTAACTAAATCTTTTTCTACAGAGGCAGTTAGAAGGAGCCCCTTCCCATGTACAAATCAGATTAGAAGCTATGATCTCACTGATGGAGAGGCCTCTCAGGAAATGACATGTGTCTGTAACATTATTTGCAGCCAGGCTTTCTCCCACCCAGAATGATCCACCCAGTGTTGTTCACTTCACTTCCTCTTCTTTTCTTTTTCCTCACTTTCCTTCTCTTTGTCCCTCTTTAGCACTCTTCTCTCCCTCCTTCTGCATGGTTCATTCATTCCTCCTCCATTCTCCTCTCATAACTTTAATGTAATGGCACTTCTCCAGCATCCCTCCCTTATTCTCCTCTTCTCTCCATCTCCATCTTTCCCACTCTCTCTCTCTTTCTCTCCTTGTGGGGTGGAAAAAAACACTGCTTTCCCCCTCACAAAGACGCTCCTCCTGAGTGGAAATTACCGGCGGAGATTAATAACGACATTAGGCAGTAATGATGCTGCACCGAATGAAATATTTATTAAAGATCCCTCTGCTAGCAATTAGCGTGGCATGTAATCGTTCAGCACAAGAAATCAAGATGATTGTGCCGCAGTCCCCCATCCCCTTAACGCTCCCTACTCATACCCCCCCTTCTCACACAGTTGAAAACAACCCCCTGCACAGCCCCGACTCTCGCGACGCAACCCCCCCCACCCCCCAACCCCTCGCTACCATCACTGCAAACATTTGCAGCCTCTTCCTCTGATGTCTTCTCTCCATGACAACAGTAGCTTTGGGAGGCAGCGTACGGGTTCGTATGCGTGTGTTGAGGGGTTGAAGCGGTGGTGGTCCTGGGCCTCCAATCTTAATTACAGGCACTCTGCCTTAAGCTGGGGAGAAGACTCCACCAGGCAATTACATTGTCAGGGATGCAGACTTCAGGAATTGCTGTTGATCGGCTCAGGAGGACGTTGAAGTCAGACCGCAGGCTCGTCAAAAGAGTGCCGGCGTTTCGTCTTCGTTCCAAACTCCTGCCAAGTTGTCCAGGGCAGGAGCGAAGTGAGAGAAAGCCTTATTATTGGATGCCTGTCTTGCAAGTCCACTCACTTCCAACGCCTAAAGGGACAGGTTATCACAAGTTGCGTACAAGTTCTCCATCCCAGAGCTTTCCCTCGCACAACTTCTCGAAAAACTTTTTGAAGATGTGCCTATCTGCGTGGAGGATACTGCTTTTGTTACTACACCTTACTAAATGCTTGATATTTCGAAGTGTAACGCAATCAGAGTCTTCCCAGAGGCGGTAAAATCCTGCACCGAATCATCTCAAGGATGGACTGCCCTTGAGGACGAGTGCCCTTGTTTGTGTTCACACAAGCATGACCTCATTTTCAAGTCGTCACCTGAGAAGGACAATGGAGAAAAGGAGGCGTGAAGGAGGATGATGAGGAGGAAGTGGGTGCGGGTGCGGTGGGGGGGACGGTTGTTGTTACAGAAAAGGTCAGAGGTCAGATAATCAAAAGTGTCCGTTTATTGGCTACATCATCAAACCTCAAGGAGCTCATCAATGCAGCCGGTCAGGCGTGTGGCTCCGCTAATCAGCTCTCACACCAGTGTTTAGCCATGCCGATGCCATCCTCTCAGAATGACAAGAAAGAGACAGAATGAGCGAAAGAAAGACTCAGACGGGGGGGAGACAGAGAGGGGCGGGGGCACGGATGGGAGAGTGGGCTAATGTAATAGTAGTTCACTTCACAAACCCTGACAAAGGGTGGCGGGGAGAGACGGATCAATTTGCAATATCGTGGGCTGCGGCCCTGGCAACAAAGGGAGGACATGAAAGCAAGCACATTAAGTGATGCTCTTGTATGAACTCTGGCAATCAATAAACATCAGGGGCAGGGCGGAGGGGGGGGAGAGAGGGAAGTAAAGGAGAACAGGGGAAGATGGTGAAAGAGAGGGATGAGAAAGAACAATAGATGTGGACGAGCGATAGCTGGAGATAACACTGATGTCTAACGACAGAGTTCTTTGTTTGACGAACTTTGTCGCTGTTCTTCACTCATATTGTTAATTAGATGGTTATCTTTAGCCCTTTGATGGATTAGATGAGCCGTTAATTAATCTTTGGATCTAATTAACTTTCTTGCTATTAATAGGTTTGGCCACATTGTTGTACCTTTGACTGTCAAAGTGCTGAAATGAGAAAACCCAGATCAGGCGTGAGGAGTGAAGCGCCTTTGACTATTTGAGAGAGTCTCGTATAAAATCATATTCCTATCAGTCACGAATCAATATTTTAAAAAACACAAAGTAAATTTACAGTAATTGCCCAACAGTGAATTAAAAAAGGATGTAGTATTTAACCTTCCCACACTGTCAATCGTCCTCCCAGCATAATTTACATTAATGTTTGAACCAAGCGCACTTTTCTGTCTGCAGCGATCCACTGTGTGTATTTCCTTTTCTCCTTTGTTCAGTATTGACTTGAGCTTGTACCCTAAAGATATATTTCTGGTTGCCATGTGGAGACAGTATTTCCTATAACATCTCTACAGGAGTAATTTCCCTTTGGGACAATAAAAATCTACCTTGACCTTGATCTTAAGAATGAGGATGACAGTAGAGGAGGACAAAGTGCAGTTAAGTATTTTACTGCCTTAAAAAGAAAGAGCAACGTCTTTGGTCTTTTATTCAGAGAAACCTGCTGAGATCAAGGGTCACTTTAACAAGGGAACACTGAAAGCTTTATTTATGGAGAGGTCTTACTATCATATTTAATCTTATCCGATGACATGCAGAAGAATGTGGCGAGGTACATCTGCGTGGTGACATGAACATTAAGTATAGGACATGAACATTTATTCAAGAAAATACATGGTTAACTTTTGGATGGTCTGTGTCTCCTGCCATGTTTATGACTTAACTTAAAATTGTTTTGTTAATATCAGCTATATTTCAAATCCCGTCTCCAGATGGGCCTGAACAAATACACAAAAGACAAAACAAACATGAACTCAGCAATAAATACATTCAAGAAAATACAGACGACATAATGTAAAACACAAACTGTAATACAGTACAATAAAACACCAGATCACTCATGACTGCAGGTCTGAACCCTCTTCAAAAAATGTTTCAGTTTGTTCACTTTAAATTGATCCCAGTTAAAATCCAGCTTGAGTTCGGCAGGTTAAGAAGTCCACGTAGATCTGCCAATTAGAAATAGATGTTTGTCCAAAGCAGGATTTACATAAAGGAAGTCTCCTCTGAATGGAGCCACAAGGTCACTGAGCACCTGAGAAGCCTTTCAGAACATGGCAATGCTGTGATCTTATTGGCTTCCTGTTTTAAATGCTTGATTCTTTATCATCATGGCAGACTGTCTTTGATAACTGTGAATGTAAATTTGCTTTTGCAACCTTCGCTCACCAGTTTAATATGCTTCTCACATTTAAGATGGGAATCCAACATAAAAACGAGATATTTCAGCACCTGTTCAGTATGTTTCACATTAATCTTTTGGTTTCACTCATTAGCCTCTAATGACTGAGCCCTGGAAGAAAAAGCTAATTGAGACAGTTTTTTTTTAACCGTTGAGTGAAACACGTTTGCAACCTTCTGCTTCTACAGAGTTTGAATAAAAACAGTGAGAACGATTCCTAATCAACACATATGTTACATTACAATTTTACTAAAGACAGGATGAGCTACACTATGTTACAGCTATAATAATAATTCATACTGCAGTTAAATTGTGTAAAAGGCAAAATTCGGCTGTAAGAGTACAAACAGCTTTAACCAGTCTTACATTTTCAGAAGTAACATGTAAGAAGAATGTAAATCAGCATTACTATTACTTTAAAGAGTGATCTCTGTACCTGTGTACATAAAGTTTCTGCCTAAGACAGCAACTGCCTGTTAGGATTTAGGCACAATGCCAGGAAAAAGAGGAAGGAAATCTGGATTGACATGCAGAAGAAGACAAAGTGAGACAAAAGGAAAATAAGATTTGGAGAACAGAGTGAAACGTGATATTCATTAACTGAAGTTGTTAAGTGAACTCCTTACTGTACTCAAGGGGAGTTTTAAAACAACACTTCTGTTTTTAATGTGAAAGTTTTTAGGCCTGTATCTCTACTTCTGCTTTTGTTTGATTTTGATTTTGCTTTGCGCAGAAACAAGAGAGAAATATAGTGTCGCTGCTTCACCTGCATGGTGTCATATCTCAGACTCCTCCAATAGTCCTCAGTGTGTCTGTGTGTGTGTGTGTGTGTGTGTGTGTGTGTGTGTGTAACTGGACCTGGTCCTGAGCCATTGTGTTAGTGTGACAGAAGCCTTTGCCCACTCTTTGATGCCCCCTCCAGAGCTTTCCAGCATTCCCTGTCAAGAGTCTGGCTGTTCCACCACACACACGCACGCACACACACACACACACACACACACACACACACACACACACACACACACACACACACACACAAACACACACACACACTATCTCCCCGCTGGGACCAGGGAGCTTCATTTGCATTATGATGGCAGGCAGATTAAGTACATTCCACTGCACACTAAAGGGACTCAGAATAATACACACACACACACACACACACACACACACACACACACACACACACACACACACACACACACACACACACATACACTCACACACATACACTCACACACTTGTCTTTGGGCCAGTAAGGCAGGCTTCGAACAAAACTGGTGCCCAGTACAGGGTACCAATCCCATTACTTGCCCCGTCCTCTGTTGCCCCCTCCCTCTGAACTGAACAAAGGACGGAGACATCGAAAGGATCTAAACCTCGCCGAATCAGGGCGGGAGGAGGAAGAGAAGGGCTGAGAGATGGGAGGAGAGAGGGGAAAGATGAGAGGAAGGGTGGGTGCCAGGGTGGGGCTGGTTTTGGAGAAATAACTCTGACAGGCAGCTAGAGGGACTAAGCTCATTTAGATAAATCGACATCCCCAGCTGAGATAAAACCAATGATGATTTGTACTGTATCTTCAGGGGATAAAAGCCATTCTGTTGGATTTCATAGGGCCTCGGCGTCCTGGGATTTCACAGGCCCCGGTGCGGCGCGATTGTGTGGGTCCCAGCATGGAGGGCCAGGCCACTGGAGAGGGGAGGAAGGGTGACTCCGGCTAGGAGAGGGGAGACAATTCCCATCATTACTGGGAAATGTCAAACGCAACACACAAGGAAGGGACTGAGAGGTGATGCCACGGTCTCTCTGCCTCTGTTTCACACTCAAAACACTCGCCCATGAACATGTGTTGGCTTGGCTTGACTTGGTTTGAGCGTGGCAGGGATTTGCATGTCCATTACAACAAGCTACCAGCTGGATGACAACAGGCGCAACAGTTGCAAAGCCCGAGTTTGCAAAATGGCGGCTATTGCTAGCAGCCAGGCTACCGTCCAAAGTAAAAAAACGCTGCATGAATCCCAATTTGACCTCGATACTCCGATCTCAGTGCTATGAAAAGGCAGATTAACACACTTGGTCATTTTAATAAGAAGGAAATTCACTAATCCAGTTGAAAGAATGCCGGTTATAAATTGCTTCAAGTCCCGGTGAGAAGAAACACACGTCAGCAGAGTTTGATACAACACTGGAGCACGTTTGTTCACTCTTGTTTTACCTCAGTTTTCGATCACTCTCCCTCTTCACCTTCTTTACCTCCTCCATCAGTGGTTCTTTTGCAGTGTAGAGTTTCCACAGTTGCCTGGGGACAATAAAACTATATTGAGATATTATTATATTTTCTATTGCCTAGTCCTTTCTCCATCCAAAGTTGCAGTCTCCGATGGTGAAAGCTGGCAGCCAAAGGTTGGATAATTTTTTTGATGGAGGTATTGATGTACCAGCAGAGCAGCCTATTGAACTGCTGGTCACAGCTACAAAGAAAATAAATGAAAATGGTAATATGGTCATCAGATCTCTTTTTTTTTTGCATTCATTCAACCTCATGATGACACACTCTTTACTCTGAAAGGTTCCTCTGGGTCTATTTGGTTTTGATGGCAGCAGTGCATTACTTTTTATTAATAATAAAGGCAGTGTGATCGTTATCTACATTAAAAACTTCTACATTCAGATTTAGACCCCCCCCCTCTCCCCGCCGCCCGTAGCCTCAGGTAAAGAGCCCTGGGCCTGAAAAATTGAAGAGTCTGTAAAACCCTCCTAACAAATTAAAAAGTAATTAATGTCTCTACCTTGAATGTACAGTATCTCCCTCCCTACCTCCTCACTGAAAATATAGTTGTGCTGTAAAGTGGGTCCCTCTCAAAGTAGCAGCCTCCACCTGGCTAGCAAAAAAAATCAACTCTATTGCATTAGAGCAATTAGACCATCTTGGCCTAAATAATAAACTTAAAACCCCACAGTCTATGTTCAATATTTCATCTTTTATTCAGGTACTGGGAGTGCTTCTATAGTGAACACACTTTGCCCACAGCATGGCTCTGTAATGCAGGTATTTTTCTTGGGAGGCTTTTAGGGGGGTAGTTAGGTAAAAGCCATTGGAACAGCCCTCCCCTGCCCATTCCTGGGGCTGAATAATGAATCTTTTACCTGCGTCCTGTGCAGAAGTTTCTTAAGCATATCCGGCCGGCCAAATGGGTAGGAGAGTTAATATTAAAGGTCAGTTTCTCTAAGCAGCAGACTGAAAACTGCAGGAGTGCTGTGAATAAACCAGCACTCCATTGTCATTTGCACTGAAGGCAAATAAACCCAGAATGATTTACATGCAAGTAGGCGAGGAGTTCAGCGTTTAAGGAAGCTGTGGCTCTGGAGGAACATCAACTTTGTGTCTCCTCAGTTATGCTGCAGTCCTCGAAACCAGGAGACCACCCAGACAGATTACGTCATGTTTTTTGTCAAATGTGTACAAATATAGTCATCATAAATGACAAAGTATAAATGATGTATGAATTAAGTTTCTTGTAAAAAAACAATTCAGAGATTTATGTCTTTTTTTCACAGTTTGAATGCAGAGAGACACAACTGTAATAACTTCTTCGTGCCCAGTGTTTCGCATGAATGCGCTGAGAGAATGTGCTCATATTTTTGGCGAACGGTGAATTGAGCGTTGTTAACTCCCGCAAGATTTAACAACGCTAAGTACGACTGGGTTTTATAAAATTGTAGAAGGAAATGTTTCATATTGCGTAATCTAGACACCGAAGCTCAAATTTATTGCAATTCATTAAAAATCCAATAACGTAGTCAGATAAGCAGACTGTGATTGGTCAACAAAAGCAGCAGTCGACAGCTAACAACCATGCTAACAACAATAATAACTGTTTTCAACACGGTAAATGGCTCAATAATCACAGACGACATTCAACTGTGGATGTGTCATTATATTTACAATTATTTCATAAAGTCTCCAAAAACACACTGAAGTTCAAAGCTGGATTACAAAACTACTGAAAGAGATACGACCGATACGAACGGAGCTTCATTAGCACAACGGTTCAACAGTTCAAAATGATGAACTGTGAATGTGAAACTAGTTAATTTTAATCTGTGTGAACTGAACTTTGATTAGTTCTTGTTAAGTGTGAACGTGCAACACTGTTCGTGCAAAACATGTCGGCCAAAAACTCACAGATTAATAGTTTAAGTGTCGTGCACAATTGTGACTTTGTCCTGCTTGACACACGTGATTAAACACTGAACCAGCAACAAGAGCTCTCGGGTGGACAGCCTCCCCTTCTCTTCAAAGTGCAAGAAGGAAAATAAATGGTGTCGACACATGAAAACCACAGTCAATGTCAAAGGAAGTAATGTTTCTTCATGTTGTGGGTGGATAAAGAGTCCAGCATGATCTGCGGTTCAACAATGACACAAACTCCTTTCTGGGTGGGAGTTGCCTTTTCTTTGTCGGAAGTTGGAGCTGTGGACAGCAACCAGGAAGATATAAGCCTTCCTGTTCTTTGCGTCTTTAGATATATTATACATATATACAGTATATAAGAGGTGAAAGGGAAGATTACCATGACTGTGGTGTTACTTTTCACAGGGTCTGAATTCCTGTCTCCATTACACAACAGTGGAGGTTTGCGCGTGATGTATTCAAGATTCAAAACTTTATTGCCATCTCAACACGACTGATTGGAATATGTTTGATTGAGCTCAAACGAAAACAGAAAAGGAAGAAAATAGTAAAACCACTCGCTCATACAGTGCCTGATACATTAAACAAAGTGGAAACCATACAGTAATCATAAAAAACATAAAAGCTTTCATACAATAATCATAAAAGCCTAAAACAGACGGGTAAAATAAAATCCAACGCAAAGAAACAGTGCAGATGAAACACCAGCACCTGTAGGGAAATTAGCAGCAAAATCAAATGACCCACTAGATAAAGTGCTTCAAGTGCTTAAAAACATCGTCCCTATGCCACAAATTATTTAACCTACAGAGTGGGTTATGTTCGGAGTGTTAATGAGGCAGACAGCATTAAAATATGAGTTATTCTTGAACTGGAATCTTTTGTGAGAGGGATAGAAATGTAAAAGGTTGTAAGCTGACTGAAAGGGATAGTTCATGGAAATTTAAAGCCAGTTATCTAGTATTAGGTATTTCCTCTAGGAGTGGGAGATCACATCCAATAATTCTGGATGGAGAAGGCAGAACTTTGTCCAACTGTCTCTTGTCCTCCGCTGATGTGTTGCCAGGAAGGAAACTCTCCACCGCTGCTTCACAAAACTGCACTATAAGGAGCCCGGTGCCAGAGCCATGCAGCAGGCCAAATGAAGAGGAATTTGTAATATGCATTTAAAATTTCAGAAGTTAACAGCAGAATTGAGACCATCCAACAACAACAACAACAACAACAACAAAAAAAACCAACAACCAGCAGGCTGAGAGGTGAAGGAGAAACGACCCACCACAGAAGTCCTTTATTACAGGGACAGTGACCAAACTAACATGGAGCAGTAAGCGGGGTTAGCAGTAATTAGCACTGGTGGGTGCCCCGTTAAATTGAATTTAACGACAACACAGCAGTCTTACTGAGTGCGAACTAATCCTGGACTCTGGAGCATTATGGTTAATGGGCCCGAAAGAAAATGATGGCCTTTCAAAAGCAAAACCAATTAACACAGAGTGGAGATGTCGAGTGCTGAGCTTTCCAAATCTCATAAGAACTTCTGCCCTCATATTATATAACTGGATTTCTCTTCATTTTGAATAATGAAGGAGGTAGGGAAGCATGACATAATATAGCTATCATAACTCTGAGTCCAATGAAAGAAAAGTGGAATATGTTTCATACAGCGGCAGCGGAAGGCAGACAGTAATGTTTCACTCCTGCAGACGCGCTGCCGCTTCATTTAAATCTGAGTATTTATCGTAAAAAAACACTTCAGAAGAATCAGAGACTTCATAAAGCTTTTATATCACTTGAAACCATTTTTGACACATTTTTTACTTATATGTTCCTCATTATTGTTGGTTAAGTCCAGGCAGAACTACGGGAAAGTCTTCATAATCACTTTTAAAATAACATTTGTTTGTTCTTTTACTTTAAAAAATAAAGATGGCGGCTTTCTTGTACACAACTAAGAGTAGATGAGATGAGACAAATCTTTATTGATCCCAAAGGAAATTCTTGTTCCAGACATTATGTCTAAATAAGAATAAAGACAAAAAAACAATGGAGTAATAATATCAAGAGTCACCATCGCCGATATTATAACAATTCAAGCAAAATACATTTAGTAAAATGAGTAAAGTAGAACAAAACTTAAATAGAGGAAGTAGTATTGGCCATGATAATGAGATGTAATAAGAAGGCAATTTTACGTCACTGTTGCATTTATTTCAACGTTTTCTGTAAGTAAATTAAATCCAGAACTATTTACTTCCGTACCAGCCGGCACGATTCTTCTTCCCTGTCTGTGTTGACACATTGTGACTCATTCATGCTTCTTCTACGTATGAAAAAGAGGTACCGATGTTTCAAATGATACAATCGACACTGCTCGTCCACGTGTCCGACATGTTAGCATGTCTACACATTGTAAACACTAGAGGGCGCCGCCTGGAGTCAAATCCATCTCACACGAACTCCACTTTTCCTCTGCTACCGTCCAAATCGAATTTAATTTCCGTCCGTCCAAACTGTTCTGTAGTAACTGTTTGTCTCTGTGCCCAGGTGAAGTGACATCACACAGATGTTTAAAACTTCTCACAATCCTCTTGTCCTGTGTTCGTGTCTCGCTTGAGCTATTGGCTACACAGCTCTGTTGGTCTGTACCTGAAATGTGGACGAAATGAAGGCAGAGTACGGACAGAAGGCTTCGCCCGTATGCGTATCTAAAATAAATAAGCTTTTACTGCCGCCTTTGGATCTGTTGAATGTAGTAAAACCAACAAGACAAAAACAGATCCATTGTGCAAAAGCTCCACAGACAACATGTGAGTCCGAGACATGTTTTCTTTATGGGAAAACATTTAAAAAGTCAGTTGGGTGTACTCCTTCTTCTCACCTTTACTTATTCAGGTTTCTGTCCTACTTGCTACTCAGAGCAGAAATGTTATTATTTCCTGTTACTATCTGACTCTAAACTCTGGCGTTTGGCTCATACTGAAACCCCTGAAGGTTTTTTTGGAAGTCCTCTTCCCCCTACTCAGTTGGAGAATACATTCTGAAGTAAACTCATGAATAGTAATGAAACACAACAGTACCTTTTTCAAGTCTGTTGTCACCCAGTCAAGTTGTTTTTTCCGATCTCACCAAGACTTGGCCTTAATTCCCTATCTGTCCTGAGATTCTCTCCCCCACCTGCTGTGTGGAGAAGCATGCTGGGATTGAAAACCCTGTCAGCACTTCCTTTGGAGAGTTTCAGCGTCTAACTATGTCCTAAATGTTGCTTCAGGGGTGTTTTTTTTTTTAATACCCTGACAGGAAGGAAGTGTGCTACAAATTTTAAATAATTGTTATAAAAATGTGGCATTTGATGGGGTATCTGAGACTTAACTGCACTGACGAAATACACTTTTGTAGTAATGCACTGATGTGAGTGTGGGAAGCTGAAGTCTAGTAAGACTTGGTGAATTTTTCCTGTCGTATGGAGGCCCGTCCCGGCCATATATCAACGTAATTAAAGGCCGGTGTAATGACGCAGGGCCTCAGCAGCATGATTTCTGTCTGATCGCCACGCTGCTTCATTAAGACCACTCAAGCTAACGAGCTGTGGCTGTAATAAAGTCCTCCCCCCGGTCTGCCGCAGTGATGAAGGAGCTACCGAGCACAAGCTGAGCCAAGGCCCGAGATAGAATTAGTACTGGAAAGGCTTCAGCTGAACTTACTTTGTGACTGCTGGTGGCCTGGTGTTGGGGTCAAGGTGCTTTTTGCAGAAGGCTGTTAAGTTTTTTGTATAAGTAAATGGAGGCACACAAAGAGCATCATGGGATAGACTATTTAGTGGTAGTTTATTAAGTAGTATATGTATGAAAGTAGGTGGAATAGTCATTATCCTGTAAAACTAATTCATCCACACATATTGGGTTTGAAATAAATCCAGCAGTCTTGAGTTTAAAAGTTTGTCTACATCTCCAATAGATCCACTCTTTCATCCGCTTTCAGATGCTTACCTGGTTTGATTTGCGACAGCTGCACACTAAGCACAGTAGCACAGGCATCCTTTTTTTTTCCCGGCCACGTCCAGCTGCTCCTGGGGGATCCTGAGGCATCCCCATGCTGGCTGAAATATGTCAACCCCTTCAGCACGTTCTGGGTCCGCCTTAGGGTGTCCTTCCCGTCGGACGTGCCTGGGCTGCCTCCACAGTTTGGCATGCATCTACCAGCATGCAATGTAATGTAGAGTGATTTTCTGTGTATGCTACTGGATGTGAGACCAAATATGAACAGGAAAACTATAAAAATGAGGCCCTGCTCTGGTGTGCAACTGTGGTGAGGTGTTGGAGTCGCAGATTGCAATAAAGCACCTTTTTAGGGGAAGTTGTATGATGATATTAGCCAAGTGTGTTCCGTCACTCTGGAAATACAGCCATCACACAACGGACACCTGGAAAAGTAGGTTACACCTGTTTTGATTACATTTTAGGAAATTTTTAGGCGCAGCAGAGAGTAAATACCGGAACCGTTTCCGGGCAGCGATTCCTAATCAGGGGTTCTTGTACCCCAGGGGGGTACTTCTGCTGTTGCCAGGGGCTACGTGGAAAAGATTGTAGAATATCTCAACTAATTTGAAAGAAAAAAAAAGAATTTATGATTTGATTAAAAAATTCATCCACATATTGAGTCTGCTATAACAATTAATTAACGTGTTATTGCAATTAAGAGTGCAAAGAAATAGTTGGCGAGTGAGCAGAGGAGATTAAATAGTTAGTTTAAAGTGAAAGAAGTGTTGAAATAGATTACTGAAAGTCATGGATATGTGGTGGAAATGCAGCTTTTGTCCTTCCATGTGGTTGGCGTGTGAGTGCAAGATTGACCACACTGATTTAAAGCAACATTATTAAAGTTTTACCTGAAAATAACAGCTTCAAAGGATGGTACAGTGTCTTGTAATATGGTAAAGGGTGCCTCTGTCTCAGCAACTACTCTCTCCTGTCGCTTGTTTCTGAACCATGTATCTGTGGTGAGTGGATAGTATTTGTCGTTTAGCGTTATGCACCAATTATTACAGATTTTTGTGAAACTGGATCATATTTTATGGAGAAAAGATTCCCTGGTTTTCCCTCTGATGTCCTCCAGGTGCTCAACTCTCTGAGATTTGCGGAGTTTCCCGTGACCTCTAACTGCTGCGTACTGTAGCTAAGTCATCTCTGCTAGCTGACTCTGCTCGGAAGACCACCGGGAGGAGGAGGTTTTTTCAGGTCTGGGGCCGCAATGGGCACCAGAACCGGAGCCAGGCGAGTGGGCAACAGAACTGAGCTCGGCACAGAATAGGATCATCGTGACAGAGAAGAGACTTAAGAGGATGTGATGGAGGAGGCCAAGAACAGACAAAGAAATGGTAACTGAGCAGGAGACGGGAGTAAATCTCAGACTGGCTTCAAGTCATTGGCGACAGCTTCACTAAATGAAAGGCTGCAGACAGACGCCGAGCTGGACTTGTTGCTGTTGAATAGTGAGTAATATTAACTGGCTTTCTCAGCTGGTGTCTTGTGTTGTTGCTCTTGCTTGACGTTGAAGTTGTCGACATGTTGGTTTTTGATCATAAACCAAGTCAGCCCATTTCAACAGAGGTTTAATGGTAGCATGTTGCAGCCTGATGTTCTTGTCTCTGGCTCAGGTTACGTTAGTGTACCGTGCTGTCACTGTTCTAAGTTGTGCAAACTTTGACTCACAAAAAGTTCCTGAGCATGCACGTTTACTTCAAGACCTTTGTTTTCATGACATAACATTGTTGCCACTAGCCGAGTTATGTTTGTAGTTGTAACGCACGCAACGTTACATTACATCTTTTCAAAAAATGTTACAGAAACCTGGGATTTGTTTTCATCATAATTTCAACATACTGTTGCTTTAATTATTGACTTTTTTGGAACGTAACTGGTGGCTTTAATGAAGGCGTACCTCAGTTAACCAGACACGGATGTGAAGGTCTGTCTTACAAACAAAGATTTGGAATCGCTGCGGTAGAAGAAGGAAGTCTCTCACTGTGATGAAATAATCAGATTACATTTCTCTCAGCCTGCTCTGCTCTGATATCTGCTTTGAATGGATTCCATGTACGATCCTTCGTGAACATCTGAACACATTATTTGTCCTCATCACAGTGGATTTCCACCCAGGAACGACGACTACACGCAGCAGCTCCAATTTGTCGCAGCAGCCTCTGATTTCCCCCCCCGATTTTCCACTGGTTCATCTGAACGGTTGGCTGTGATTAGTCACACAATACGACATTAACCTGTAAATTAAAATTCCTCCATGCAATTTGATGGGTGATTTAATTCCAGCATCGTGCCACCCCTCCCTCCCTTCAACCATCCACCCGCCCTCCCTCTGCCCACCTCTCCCTGTCCTCATCCTCCAGACATCTACCCACACACCCTCTTGTCTCTCTCTCTCTCTTTCTCCATTCGCCGTGGGCTAATCCCATTATGAATTCTTTATATAGCCTTTTCCCTTAATGATCAGTGGGGCCTACTCCAATCCTGATTACTATTGTACACTTAGCACTACATAAAGCAGGGGATTAATATGCCCCGCTAGGATCGTTGCTATGGATCCACTCGTTGCCTTCCGAGGGATGTTGCTGCCGCTTCAATTGGCCATAAATCGCTCTCCCCAGTGGCTTCCCACGTACCAGACAGGGCATGGAAGAATAAGGGGTGAATCTCTCTCTCTCGTGGTCTCTCCCTCTCTCCCTGGACCCAGACGAAAGTGATCTGCTCTATAATTCATGACCCAGCATTTTCTCTTTCTTCTCCTCTCAAATTTTTTCTCTCACGACCAGAGACGCTGTAGTAACCCTCCTCCTCGGTAGCCTTTGCCCTGTGAAACGGTACGGTAAGAGTGGGTGGGCATCATACATGGACACACATTGTGAGAGAGTGGTTTTAAAGATGTAATGTATTCAGGAAAGAGCTGTGTGATGTCAAACATGGACACAGAGGATGGAGGGTGTTAATGGGCTCAGCTGTGTTCCTTGGTTTCAGTGAGGAATTCTGAGTGCTAACAAGCCGTTGCAAAGCAACTGCAGGAAAAAAAATGTGCAGTGGGAACTTTTCTCCAACAGTTTCTGCTGCAGAAATATCAAAATATCTTGTATTTGGGCCCAAGGATGTATAGGTGAGGCTTAGGGTTAGCGCATCCTAGCCCTGTTTAAGATTAATGATTCAGTAGTTGAAAAATGCAAGCGGTTTGATCTTAAAAAATGTGTTCTATAGATAAAGGTTAAGAATGTTGACTCATACTCCTCAGAGTTTTACTTTAATGTAGGCAGTTACAGTGTTTTGTAAAAGCTATTTTTACCTCTCAGATGGTGAATGAGTCATCTCGGAGTAAAACTCTTCATAGGGGGAGGAAAACAGCAGAAGGAGGCAAACTACAAATGGGGGGAAAACTGAGACTCCTCAAGCCTTGATGCTGTTCTGTTGGCTCCTGTAGCGGTGGAGGAAGATTTCTCTTTTTTCATTTGGCGCGAACACATCCCTCCTCTTTCTTCTCCGGTTTAAAGTGTGCGCTGAAACAAGTCAAACAGCGTAGTTTGAGGCAAGGCTCAGCGAGCTCTGGGGACACCTGCCGAAAAAACAGCGAGAAACACCTCTTTTTGATTCTCGTTTCTTTGTAGTTACGGTCTACCCTGTGAGTATCTTCATCACAGGCCGACTGCGCTCTGCTGTTCTCTCCCTTTGCTGTACTTTCCTCTGAACCTGAGTCGTTCCTATTGGCGAAGACTGTATTGCACAGCATGCAGCTCTGTTATTGTTCTGTGGGAAAGAATCGTAATTGCACAATCCTTTCCATTCTGATCCCAACTTCTTTATGTACTTGTGGTACAGTGAGAAGGATGTCTTAAGTCCACTATTGTAGTCACAAACTACCTTTTTAAAACAAGAATGAATGTTTCTGTGTAAAGAAACTTGCCTTGTTTAAGGTTTTCTACCTTTTGAGCAAGAGTGAAAACCACAGCCCTTTTCTCTGGTTATGTAATGTCAATTTCAGAAATACTTTCAGCTTTTTACTGCATAGCCGGCCCAGGTTTTTGTGAGGGCCATCTTTCAAGTGCTGAATTACTTCTTTAAGTTTCCAACTCCGAAGTCTTGCATGAATTTCACACATGTACCTAAGTTGGTGTCCTGCCATTGTTCCAGATGCCTGTTATTCCAAAACCACAATAGTCCAAAAAATGCACCATTGGACTCAAAGGCTGTTTGTCCGACAGCCAATTATCCCGAAAAACGAACGCCCATTGATCTGACAATACACTCAGTGACTCTCAGCCCTCTCCACGGTGCTGAATCAGCTGTTTTTTTTTAAACTAAATAGCTATCTTTCTAGCCTTACACCAAACAACATACATTCACCATAACCTACTTATTAATTAAGGGCAAGAAATTCCAAAGAAATGGACTTTTGGTTCAGTAAAACATTTTTCTCATTAGGGTTTTGGAATAATTGACCATCGGAACAATCGACAGTCCCACCTAAATAAACCAACTGGGGAACTTTTCAAAACAGTGGCTGCTCTCATGTGTTAAAAAACATACTGAAGACCTATAGACTCCTGACGGTGGGCTGCATACATAACATCTACTTCACCTCGTCTCATTTTACTGAGTTGTCTCATTTCTAAATACGAGATTACTGCTGTACAGTTGCAGCTATAGCAGTTACTTGCATTGGCTGAGAAGCTACCTGAACCCTGTGATACACAACTATAAATTCCCCTTAACATTAAATGAAAACATAAATGATGTGTACTGCAGCTTCAAGTGCCTGATATTTGATTATCATACAACCTTAAGGCAGGAAAAACATTAAGTTAACCCCTGACAGTTTGCTTTCATATGTCAATTTGTAATTTGGTTTTGTTTCACTGGGTTTAGAGATTTAAGATTTACAATTTGCAAATTAAAAAGTCTAGAAAAGGTGAGACCTTTGTCTTGTTTTATCCTTAAGTGTTCCAACTTTGATCAAACCCAGAGTAAAGCATCATTTAAAAGTGAGCGTGAGGAAGGAAGTCTACGAATGTGACTAAACTTAAAGTGAATAAACTTTAAAACACTCCATATCACATTTCCTGATATAAATTACAAACAGTGTGTTAAATGGATTAAGTGCAGGCTGAATCACTTTATATATTTATATAGAAATGTTACTTTGCTGATTTTAAATAGATGTTCCTGAAAAAAATCTCAACATGCACTCCACTCAGTCAACCGTCCCATTCCTCCACCCACTCCACCATCCCTCCAACCTTGAACCCCTGCAGCATCTCTGTACCTCACAACCTGACAATGTCAAGCCTCATTGCCCTCCGTGGGTGTGACATAGTGTGGTGACTCCAGCGCAAGACTGTTAGACCCTAGAGTTGTGGTTATACAGTATGTGTAACACCCCATAACCCAGACACACACACACACAAACGCACTTTCACACACTGTTCTCCCGGCCAGGTCCACCACCTGCCCTGGCCTGCGCTGCCTTTACCCCAGCCAAGGAAGCTCATGCCTGGGCACTCTGGGCAGCAGCCCAGCCTTTCACATCCAGGTCCAGGGCCAAGAGACAGGGGCCAACAGCTGGCGGTATGCAGAAGGAGCCTGGAGGCTTCCACAGCAGATGAATCACCACGGATTAATATTTAACTCCGGACTCCTGCTTCCCTCTAGCATCTCTCCTTCCTCCCCCCTCTCTCCTCTTACCACCTTCCTTCTCCCTCCATCCATCACTCCATCCCCCATTCCTGCAGGTAAGTTGGCGTGTGCTCAACAGACTTAGACTGTAAATATGTGATGGGGATGCTCTTTCTCTAATATAAAAGCATTTTGGTTGCAGAATGTTCCCAACTCGAGCACGGTAACCTTGTTTTGGGTTTTTTCAGAGATTGGAGGCAAAGTGCAGAGCAGTCGGTTGCTTTTATATTCTAGAATTAACTAGTTGCAACCCACTGCACATTTTTGCATTATGCAAACAGTACCACAAGCTTCAGGAATTTAAAGACAAAAGCAGCAAGATGGGGGGGGGGGTTGAGGTTTACAATCTACAACAAAGCATTACTGAAACAAGCGTAAATGTTTCAGCAGCTCAGAAATACATTTTAAATTCCCTGTTATGCACAGCTTGTTTCCCCTGATTTAATAAAAGTAGGAATTAAAAGTATAGCCCATTTCCACAGGAGCAAAGGAGACAGAGACGGTTCTTGTTAAATAGTTTATTTTTCCTGAATGAAAACATCTCAAAGTGTCCAGCTGAGGTGAGCGAAAGGCAAGAATTTCACACATGCCGTTTTAAGGGAGCCGTTTCATGTGCAGCGCTGCAGCATCGCAGCCTGGGAATCGATGAATGCTCTGATATTAAGCAGACCCAGTTTTTTAGCAGGTACTAAAGGCAGGTCATGGCTGAAGTAGAAAGCCTCAGCGCTGCACGGTGCTGTAAGCCCAGTAGCGTTAGCCGCAACCAGAGCCAGGCCTGTAATAGCATTCTCAGATGGGATCCGTTATGATGACTGCATGCCTGCCTCGCTCCTACAGCTCTGATTTTGCGATTAAAGCACCAGACTGCTTTTCTTCCAGTTTTTTTCTCTCCCTCCCTCTCCCTGTGTCTCTTCCTCTCTCCACCATAACCTTCTTTTAACTCTCCCTTTTCCATCTCTGCATCTTTCTTTTTTGGCCACTTGGTTTTTGTCCTTCTTTATCTCCATCTTTGGATCTTTCCTTCTCCCTTCCCTCTCTCTCTCTTTCTCTCTATATGTGCATATATGTTTGTAAAGATATATCGGTCCCCTGTGGTTCCCTCTCATTCGCATGCATGTTCTGTGAGCCTCAGCCATTCGAGTGTACATAAAACCCGCTCTTTATGGCCAGACATAAAAGAAAAAGGAGGGGAAGAGAAAAGAGATAGATTTTCTTCTGTTCCTTAAAGAAGGGACACTCTGATCTTGCTTGTAACGGATTAACCTTTGAAGCACCCCCTTTTCGTTTGGCTTTTTGTTTCTCTTTCGCTCTTGTAACTTCGGACACAAAGCCAATTTTGTCCTGACCAAAAAGGGCAATCTACTGTTATCTGGGTCATGTTGTGACGGTGAATGAATTATGATTTTTTTCTCGTCTCTCTCATTTCGCTCTCCGACCCCCTCTCGTCCCTTTATGGGCCGCATTCAAGGGGAGCACGGTGGCGCATCGCTGAATAAGTAACCAACCAACGGGCCAGTGGAATTGTGGGAATTCATGGGAATCGCCGTGGGGACAGTGGTTCTCGCAGGACCACTTCCTGTCTGTCTGATTCAGGGACACTCAGGGGTGCTTCAGCTTCCCTCCACGCCATCTCGAACTAGGCCTCAGCGGAAAATTTGTGTCTTTGTATGGGACGAGGCTGAATACGCTCAGAGGGGCCAGCAAACTTCTCAGTCGCCATTGTCTTTCACGACGACCAGGGTCCAAATATGAATATGCATATTCATAAGCAACAGTTCGGTTTTTCATGGCCCCCGCAACCCCCTCCCCACCCTTCTTTATTCATCTTTTTATAATGTCCTTCCATCTCATTTTCAATTCCAAATGAGGCGTTCGGCATATGAAAGGTTATTGTGTCACACCCCTTAAGGTTTTACAATTGTAGAAAAAGAAAAAAAATTATAATTACATCCTTTGCCTATGTGATTCTGTGATTAGTATCGGGTGATTATTTCTGGAGATTGAACATGTGTGGGTTGATACCGCGAGGTGAGTCTCAGTGGGCTTTGGAGAGACAAAAGTACTTAACTGCTCAGTTTTTCATGAGGTCAATATGATATTATTTCCTCTGAACTCGTCTCTGTAGTTAAATTGTGAGAGACCAAATCCCACGCTGTCTGGCACTGGGAGCCCTCGCTTTCTTGTCAGCACTACATATTCGGTGCAATCACGGACGCCCTAATAGATCCTGATCTCTCTCTGTGAATGTGAAATGTGCCCTTTTAAAAAAAAAAAAAGAAGGGGAAAAAAAAAGAGGCAGCGCTTTAATATCTCTGACATGTTTTAGTTGAGCGTGGAGGATTGGAGCAAGCGTGCACTGCTCAGTGAAAATCAATGGCGCTATTACTAATCATAGTTAGCGTCTTCTCCGCGGAGTGATGAGAAGCTGCTGGGTAGGCCCTCGCCGCTTAAAGGGATACAGTTACATGTGAAGACAAGGCACGTCAAACTTGTACAGTGCAGACAACCGTGGGGAGTCGTTAGATCTTTTCGCCCGTGGAGAGCATGTCGATGGATACGAGAGGGAGGGGGAGGAACATCTTGTTGAATTTCATTTTTTAACACTCAAAGTCACTTCAGAACACTTCCTTAAAGATGATTTTAAGGGGTTCCTGCTTCATAAAATAGTGCTGGATGACAGTAAAGATCTGTGGAAAGACTGAGAATGAGGAGAGACAGTTTATACTCTGGATTCAAAACCACAAAATGTGCGAGAACGTGGTCCTGTACCTGGTGTAGGTCCACATGCACTCATGTTTTGTTCTTTTCTCTGTTGTAGTTGCACTTGTGATTAATCTGCTTATATGAGTTGTGCTGCATACATTCATGGATGAGTGTTTAGGGGACAGTTGAGTGTGAGTGAGTGCTTGTACAGATCAGATTACTGTATTAATGTGGTTTCTTTATTTCTCGCGTCTCCTGAAGGGATAATCAAGTTCACCCTGCACCTTGAATCAAAACTCTGTTCGGCGCCTGCAGGAGCCTGTGGGAATCATAAACAGATGTTTTTTCTTTTGTTTTTGAATATATTAATGAAATCTTCAGTATGGATACATATGAGGATGTGGTAGCATTAATGGGATGATCAATTCAGACCATGTTATTCTCAGTGGATCGCAGAGACCTAAAACATTTTTTTGCCTGCTCTGTCTGTATATAGTTTATATCATTCATAAACATGTGTCTTTCCTTGGTAAAATACTCCTGCGCTACTGATTATCGTGTATAAAGAAGTCAAGAATGCCACCGATCTTGATCTATAGGAACTTAAACTTCCGCAGCAGAAAGATGGAAGATATCCTCACTTAGGAAACACTGCCAGGGTCGGGTATGAAGCATCAGTGGTCTTGGAGATCATTCATTTTTAAATGTATAGTTCAAGTATAGTTGCATTCATTGAGCGCTGCTATTCAACATTGTTATTTTTGAACCGTTTTTAATGACAAAAAAGGCAACATGTCGGTGACCTTTTGTAATAATTTGACCACCACGTGTTAATAAAAGTCTCTACTGAAACACATCCTCACACCTAAACGACTGAACAGGTCGGTTGTCAGCGTCTCCCAACTCGACATATATTTTGTTCCCCAGGCAACCTGACCACTGCAGCGTAACAGACCTTTCATCGTACAGTCGTAGTTTGGTTAGGTTTGGGTAAAGTTTGTTGTTAGGGTTAAAATCACTACGTTACTTCTGTTACAAATGTACCCATATTACCTCGGTAACTTCCAGTATATACAGTCTCCTTGATGGAAGTCCTATGCTTGTTTGACACAACCACCCATCCCCGACCTCCTCAGTACACAGACACTCACTTCTTCCTTTGCATCTCTAATAGTTACTACAGGCGCTAGAGGTTGTCACCTACTAGGAAATGTAAATATGGGTCATTGTATAGCCTGGTGGTGTTCGTTAAACTGATGAGGTAAGTCTCTCACTTGCAGCTCACACTGTGCTTTTTTCTTCTCTCTACTGTCTTTATGCACCAGAACTGTTTTTGCTTGAAAAGCTCACATATCTATGAAAAACACTTTTTAATTCATTATCAATGCTTAAAGTTATTGACAATTCATATCAATATATATATATGTACTATATACATATTGTTTTTTTATTCTGTGTACTCCAACGTTTGTGTCACAGGCAATGGAATATAGATGAGACGTGTTTGGCACAAAACAAATCTGTGACGGCATCCATCATAAATGAGCTGACAATGTATTCAATATGCTTGTAAAAGACAAAGAACGTCATCAAAACAAGTTTTAATGGCTCCAGAAGACCAGACGTCGTTTCCAAAACTTCCATTGGACTTTGGGAACATGATGGAGATGTAATGGAGCGATTGTACGTCCAGAACAACATGCTGCAAGATGCTGCAGTTTGACGGCTGATAACGGAGGGCAAAATCAGTTCAATATATGGATAAGAATACTGTTCATTAGTCGAAAGCAAGCCTGGATTTGAACAGCAGTTGTTGAGCAGGGGATGAGCGTGTGAGGTCACACCCTGCCGTGTCTCGTCCACACACAGCGACAGCAGCCTGTTATTGTGGGTGGGGTCCGACACCAGCGTGTGACACTGGAAATCTGGACGTGATCATTACCGAGGCCTGGAGTCAAGGCCATTAGCTCCACTCCCCCCTCCGGTGAATTATTGGTCGTCTGTCACGGGGGCCCAGTGTCCGAGACCTGTCACGGTGAAAGATGAAGGGGTCCTTGCACTCTCCAATGAGCCGTCCGTGGAGATGCCCGCGACAAACGACCCATGAGCAGAGACACACCTTTCATCAGCGAGAGCGATGGGAGCAGTGGGACGGCTGTGTGTGTGTGTCTGTCTGTGTGTGTGTGTGTGTGTATGGAGGCGGTGTGTATATCTGACCTGACCCTTTAAATACCCCCCCTCCCTCTCCTGCGATCCATATTTTCCCCTTTTTCTTCAAGGCAGAGTGGCCTTGGGGTTGCTCAGAACACTTTCTTGCTCCCTCCTGACAAAAATGTAATCAGGCACCTCTGTCTAGTTTAAGAGCACAGTATCAGTGATTCATGCAGCACGAGGCCTCATTATATCGCTTGTGTACTGCAGGAACAGATAGAAGACGAAGAAGGATGCAGATAATTAACTGTACATTTGTGGGACTGGCCTGAATTTGTGCACAAGGAAAACTGAATGTCAAAATAAATATGGAAATATCTTCGAGGAATTACTTCTATATCCTGGACAATTCTTCATCTCACAGTTAATGTCCAACGGCATCGTCCCATGCAAATCCAGGAAGTCGTGTGGCCTGTATGCAGTTAGGCAGAAAGTAAAGGTGTGGTGATCAGTGTTCACGAAGGAGATCGGAGTTCATATCCAGACAAGTTGCCTTTTTTATTCAAGGTAGTGAAACATTTCTGCAATCGAATCTCGAAAAATGACAATCAGTAAAAAAACAAAATCTGTAATTTTGTGTAAGATAAGGGTGTGTTTGATATGGTCGCCTTCCATGAGAGAGTCATTCAGAAAACTTAGAAAATGTATGAAATATTTCCCTGTTCGACGGTTGTTAAACAATGGGGACAAAAACTCCAGCTACAAGCAACAAGCTCTGTGTTTTGTTTTCATTGTTTTGATCAAGAGGCATTGGCAGAAATTACAAACTGTGCTTTTTAGCGATCTTTCCCTAAATTAAACCAGGTGTTTGCTGCTTTTTCAGTTCCGTTGCTTTCCCTTCTGTCAAGATGACAGCATAGCTTTGCCTTTTTAAACTTTAAACTTCAATTAGTTTTTCTACTCAGTTTTATTTTAATCTAATAAATGATTTTTCCCTCCAGAATAAATGCTGGATGATAATATAAGTTACTCCCTCCTCAGCCTGTTTGTCCTCGATCTGGGTATTTGTGCTACCAGCTCCATAATGATGAGTATTAAGACAAATCTCTGTTCATTTACAGCATAAAACATGTTTTTTTTTCATTGTCTGTAATAACACGTGACTTACCATGGCCACTCACTTGGATTCAGGGAGGAAGGAGACCTCAGATGTATGGAAACATGATGCATAGAATTGCCGTACAGTCTCTGGATACACAAAGTAATTACAACCTGATTCAAAGCAAACACAGACCATGACATGTGTGTCCCCTGAAGGGAATGAACGAATCACCAGCTTGCATGAATATACATACATTTATTTACAAACATACATTATCTCAGGCATGCACATGAATAAACATGCCTTTTATTGTTTTCTGTCTTAGTTCTTGTTCTGAGCTAATAGTAAAATAAAAGGCATCTATGTGTTCACAGCCGCCCTGTGTGTGTGTGTGACGTAATCATATATTTACATATTCCAGGTATCATTTTTCATCCTGTCAATGGGGAAAAAAGTAAAAATATTCCCCGGTGCGGTTTGGGGCTTCTCAGAATATGCGGCAGGAACTCCCGGCGAGGGGAAGTGGCACTAACTAATGTGCTTATTTGGAAAAGAGCAGCCAACACCCCCTCCTCCCCGCTCTCGTTTGGCTGCTAACTCCTCTGTTGCACTGGTTTCTATTAGGATTCACTGACTCTCTGTTTCTCTTGGTCTCTTTCATTTCTTCCACCTCTTTTTCTCATCTCTCCCTCTTTGTGTCATGCAGCTTCACTTCCCTTTTAGTCATTATCTCATTCTCTTTAAACTGACATGGACACAGTCCTTCCTTGTTGGTTGTCTCATCATCATCACTATCCAATTCTTTGACCGCTCCCTCCATCTTCCTTCACCCCTCAACCCTCTTCCTAACTTCCTCTCCATCTCCTCTCATTCTTCATCCACCCCTCCTGCACCTCCTTCCCCTCCTCTGTAGTGGTAGTGTGTGTAGACGGTGCTGCAGTACGCTCCGGGCAGAAAAGTAGGCCAGGATTACTCTTGCTGGCTTGTCCCCAGTGAAGCGTGTGTTGCATGTGTGTGTGTGTGTGTGTTCTGTGTCTGTCTGTGTGTTTGTGTGTGTAGGTGTGTGTTCAGGCTGGGGAGAGAGTGGGCATACAGGCTGGCTAGCCAGCAGTCAGCCAGCAGTCAGGGTAGAGCTGGGCATATGGAGCCTCAGTATTGGGCCAGCAGGTATTTTTCAGCGTCTGCTCTCTCCTCCTTTGTTTAATATTTCCCTGCTTCTTGGCATCCTGGCTGCCGAAGCCTGTTCCTGCTGCCAGCACAGACCTATGCGATGGTAGAAGCTCAGATGGAATATCACTTCTGTCCGATGAGCATCACGTATGCTCAAATGTCAAAAGCGATGCCTTCTCAGCATGGGTTTACCAAAGGTTTGAGTTGTTTGGACATGACCCTACGGAAAGCTCATTGTCAGAACTACAGCTGAACACACAAACTCAATGTGAGACGGAATAAAATGCGTCTTTGTGTTTTCAGCAGCGATACAATGGCAGAAATTAAGAACCTGGTGAAAAGCAGTTTAAGTATGACAGGATGTGCAAGGAGTTATGATTTTTTACAGTTGAATTATATTTTTATTTGTTTATTTGTGTCTATTAAGACTCTAATGAGACTATTGTTTCATTTGAATACAATCACAAACTTCTAAAGTATTCCAGTATATTTCTTAGATGTCTTGAACTTGTGATGGAGGCAAGATGGTGATGGTAAGCCAAGTTTATATGTACAACATCCACTAAAGTCTTTATGCAATTTAGAGTGCTTTACATCAGCTATACAATGTATTCATGTTTGAAGATGTTTACGTTCTTTGTATCTTTTATCTCATTCATGCGCTCTCATTTGTTCCCGCTGTAATGTCTGGTCTGATGCAGCAGTTCTCTTAATCCAAGACACGGATTGCACCTGTGCTACTTTCTTGTGCAGCATGTTGCATTTTTTTAGCAGTTTTTAGAAGCTGAAATATGTTCACCATGCACCTCGTTTCCCATTAATTACATATAATGTCCAGGTGTGAATGCAGCCTGACTCCAGGCTCTCCAAGCTGTTTTGTCCAACACAAGCTTTTCTTTTTCGTTTTTAAAGCACCTGTAGTGACGAGTCTTTGTGTGATCGGCCCCTAAGAAAGAAAGAGTCGTTGAATGCTGACACATTGGAATGGTGGCCAGCTCAGTCCACAATCCTGAAAAACAACTTTCTTACAAATGGGGATAAGAGAATAAAGACTACGGTGCAGCGCAAGATTTAAGTGAATGGTTGCAAATTTTATTCAGTAAGACATAAACAAAAGTTTTAAACCTCAAGAACAGAGACTGGGAACATCGTCTGACATTCAGGCAACAAGCTTTATTCTTTAGTCAGTTACAGTGTGATCTCGATATGCGCACACACACGCACACACACGGAGCGGCCCTCATTTCCTCATCGCCTCGTACTTAATTGTTCTCTTAATTAGGTTGCAGAGCAGTGCTTATGGCTGGAGGGAACACGTGTATGTACAGTACAGTACAGTTAGAGTGTGTGTGTCTCTGTGCATGTGTGTGTCCATATATGGATACAAGCATGTGAGTGTGTGTGTGAGTGTGTGTGTTGGTCTGTATACATGTATTTCCATCACCTCTGTGTATTGCATGGTGCGCCTGGAGGAGGTGAAGCTCTGATGTGTGAGCACCAGTAGCTCCACAGAGAGTGATGCATGCCAAAACCCAAATTCCCCCGTACATTCTGACACTCACCACCTTCCCCCCTCCTGAACATCATCTTCCCTCGATATCATCCGTCTGTGCTGCCTCTCTCTCAAATTACAAAACCTTGAGATGTCTTTGTCCACTCGTCATCCGTATAAGACTGCTTTTCATTTCCACCCCACCTCATTTAGCTTTTCATCTCATCCTGGGAGTAAACCTCTCGCTTTTTTTTTCGCATCACGAGCCAGACTGGACGCTCGACTGTTCACATTTTAAAGCTGTGAACATTTTTCCAACATTCTTTGTCGGTTCCTGTCTGCACCTCTGTGCGTACAAGCCTCGAGCCCCCCTCGGCCAGACACAGGCTTTTCCGTTACGTGTGTGATATTTTGGGGTTTACCTCTTGCTTTGGGCTCGGAGGTATAAGAAGTAGCCGCAGTAGAAGGCTACACAGCAACAGAAAAAAGACAACATCCAAACTAAACGTGGCAGGAATATTAAGAAGATCTCCTTTTTCTATTCAGGAAAAATGCCCATTCTGTGTGAGGATTTCCCAGTTTTACAATCGCCATCAGAATAGCTATGAGAGAATTGCCACCCTCCAAGAGTCCCTGGCCTCTTTGGTGCCTGGTGAGCAGGCCGGCTGCCAACAAGGCTTCAAGTCACACCAGTGGATATTTTTAAGAACACCTGAGCATTTTTTTTGTGGAGTCAAAACCTGTAGACATCTCCAGCTAGACAAAAGTGGCTTTATATCACAGGAACTCGACCATCTCCATCAGTGATCGTGGCGACAAAAAAACAGTATTTCAAGCTGTTTTTTTTTGTGGCATTGTGACACGAGAGAAATGGAATTTTCAATCTAAACAAACGTAAAGAAATGTTTCATTTTTGGAGAAACTTAGCTAATATTTATTCTGGCGATTGGGTTGAGTGATCTCCCGACCAAGCTACCTTCTGTCATGAACTGTTTTAGGGTTAGGGGTAATGTTGGGTCCTCCCTGATGCCTTCTGCCTACTGACATGTGAAAACTGATGTGGACGCTGAGTGATACCAGAGCGCTCTGCAGCCAGGCCGGACGGGAACTCCCTTGAAAGCACCTACTGTCTGGACCTGTATACATGAGATCTGGTCAGCTTCAGTGTGACCAAGGTTATGTGTGGCTGCTGTCATGTGGACTCTCCACCAGCGCTCTGGTGTGGTGGGAAAAGCCGGGGCCTTGGGATTCTGACTTGTGGATTGACACCTCTTTGGTTTAAAAGGAAGTAGAACATGAGCTAGGGAAAGGGATACCAACTTGAAGAAGTGGCGTCCACCTCTGCAGACGGCACCAGGTCTAGAACCAGACTCCTTCATAGAGCTTTTTTAGCATTCTGCCACCACGACCCTGTTTGGACTTTGTAAGGACTAGAAGACCAGAACATGCTGATCTGAGAGAGACGAAAACAAAAAGCGTCTTGTCTCAAGGTGAGAAGTTTTCTAACCATCCAGTGTTGGACTGCTGTTGACACAGCATATATGAAGCATATATGAGTCAGCATACTATTTACGGTCTTTAAATGCAAACTCCAGCCCAGATAGCAAAATGTTTTTGCCAGATCCGGCCCAAACCAGAAGCGTTCCTTCAGCCCACATACCACGTGGAATGATGGCACTTTGGCTGTCGAATGGTAGAATGAGCTGTTGTCCAGATTTGGGCCAGTTCTGATTTATTCTGTTCCCTCTCGGCTGACTTTTGGCCGTGGCACGACGTGTTTGTGGCTATGAACTGGCAGAAAGGACCGGACGGCCCAAGTGCCATCATTCCATACGGTTTGTGAGCTGGATGAGGGTGTCTGGTACAATTTTGCTATCTGAGAGAGAATTTCACTGTCCACTGCAGACGAATCCCCAAAATTACATTTTTAAATGATTACATATACAATGATGTGCTCCTCTTTTATGTGATCGGCTCTTGCCAGATGTGAAAAACCTGGTTTGACTTATGGAGTTGATAACCACTTTTCCAATTAGCGTGATCACAGTTTTAAGGCTTAGTGAAGCCGGATAATGAAAGATATTCTGAATATGGATCGGACCTCAGGATCGCCAGGGAACGGGCTTAGAACAGGTTACTGAACCAATTTCTAAGTCTGTTACTCTTTGAGAATTTCCCCTCAATGTTACCCCCAAATTGTCTTTCAAACCACCATTACAAGTTTAGTACAAAGTCACTTCTACGTAGTAATTCAGCTCCACCAGTGGAAATATGATTAAAACTTGAAAAACGTGGCTCCGTCCAGGTGAAAGTGTTTAACGCTGGGTAGCATAGAAGCGCAGGTGAAAGTGTTTAGTGCTGGGTAATGCAACCTCTGTTGGCCCCCCGCTTTTGCAGCTGCGCATAATTATAGTCCCTCTCTCTCTCCGTCTTCTCTCTCTCTCTCTTTTGATTGCTTCCCTATGGATGTGCAGATTAGCCGGGAAAAGGACATGTTATACAGTATAAAGTACAGTGTGCTCTATTAATCCCCTCACTCCAATAACCTCACTGCAGCCAATCATTGTATTTTTTAAGAGCCAATCAAGGGATAGCTGTTATTGTAAGTCATTATCATTTTTAATAACCCTGTCTGACAGAGGTTTGTTATTCAGAAGTGCTGGATCAGACGTCTCCCACTCGTACAATCGTAAAGACGATAAAGGTACATTCTTGTGCACCCTAAAATTTCAGTTAACGCTTAAAAAACAACATAAAAAAGGGATAAAATCTACTTTTTTTCCCCACAACGTCTGGTCAACCTTCAGTGTATGAATTAGTTCTGCCTCCTCGCTGCTCTCTGTGTGTACAGTATCCACAGATCTGTGTGTAAAACAGAGGGAGGAACATTCAGAAGGGGGGCGGCTCCATCTTCCTCCAGCCTGTGGCTCTCTGCTGGCTAATTAAGCATCATTTTACCCGGAGCCTGAGCTGCACTGATGGGGGATAAGCTAGCCTTTGACGGAACAAGGCAAGCGTGGCGGTTCCTAATCAGGGGGCCTGCAAGTGGGGCGGAAAACACCTGTTCTGGGTACAGGTGTACACCCCAGCACATGGCTGCACTCTTGCCCCGTACGCTCCCCCCCCTCCCCCCCTCAGCTCTTTCTCCCACTCTTCTTCTCCTTTTACATGATTGCTGACTCACATTCCTGCACTTTGTTTGACTTCTTTTGCCTTTGTATTTATTTTTCATTACAGCCTCCTCTACCTCTACATGCACAGTAACCCAGTTGTTGTCCCGTGTTTAAGGAATTAACCTTATCAAAACACTGTAACTCTATAAAACAGCTATTGATGATGATGATTTTTTTTTTTTTACCCATCTGGTTGTGTATTTCTTCATCATCAGGTTTTGGAAATCAGCAGTCGTTCTCAATCTTCATGTCTTGTCACCACTTAAAATGGACGGAGGTCGACTTAGGATCCTTTATCCTATATGCCAGATTGTGAGCACCCTCTAACATCTGACTTTTGTCTTTATTGTGAATGTATCAGCACTCTCCCGTGTCAAATGACTCTTCAATCATGGGTGTGTGATCGGCTCTGTGATCTCGGTCGACACGCCGATATTCAATTTCCATCCAATCTTTGTTCAAGCAACTCTCAACTATGGGAATCGGTACCTGTTTGTCTGGCTCTTTTATTTTCCCTTTAATCATCTTGTTTCTTCTCATATCTGACTCCCCAGTTAAGAGTCACTGCTTAAAGCAATTACATTGTTTTCTTATCCAGGTCGGAAACGGTTCAAATGTGCATCTAACAATCACCTTATGATGATAAATGCGTTTGTTTATAGCACTCATCAAAATGTTGAGGCAATATTTTCTTTTTTCAAGATTATCAAATGATTTAAAGGTAGATAACAGCAGAAATACAATTGTAGAGAAACGTATTAAAGAGGGATCAGAACACATCAGCGGTCCAGAGCAAAATAATAAAAGAAATGACAGAAATCTTTGTTTACCATTAAAACTCACTAGTTAAGAGTACTTGGTTCATCATACATTTTTTCTATAAAGTCTTTGGGATGTGTTATGGATAAGTAAAGTTAAGTGGTGATGTTCTCGGTGTTTTCATGGTCCTGATGACATTAGTATTCTAGGAGAAGGTGTATACTCGCACGTCTACATCGTCTCCTCCATCCTGAATTTCCTTCCTCTCCTCTTTTGTCTTCATTGGAAACAGCCTGCATCTTCCTTTTCACTGAAGGAAGCAGTGCATGGATAATATGGTTACGCCGTTACTGATGCATAAAGCTGCGTGTCTGGTTCTTGTCAAGACCTTGCCACCAAAGTCAATTTGCCCGTGCCCTGGCAGAATGTAATATTTCTTTAATCAGATCAACACGGAAATTACGTCGGTGGACTGTATTGATACGAGAGGAAATAATTAAACTCGGGTCTCCAGGAATAATTTCACCCTCTGAGCATTACTGTAAACCCCATAAAAAAAACAAATCCACCCTCTGCTCCCTCCACTGCAGGATGAGATAAAGAGGAAACCAGGAACGTAGATAGACGGATGAGATTTCATTTACTCAGCCTCTGTTTTCCCTCCAGCCTTTCAGCAGGTTCCTCTCACCCAGTCCTTCACTGCTACATCACCAGCATGACATCCGAAACCGCTCCGAGTTTCAGAAGCAAGAGCCTCGCCGAATACGCTCAGAAATGAATGAAACAAGTCTATAAATGTGTTAATTCTTTTCTCAGAGGGACTCAGAAATCTAATGTAGAAGTTGCACCTCAGCGTAATGAATGAATACGCATGTTGCTCTGTGTTACGCATAGATTTGTTGCTGATTGTGTGCTTTCCCACCCTGTGTAAGGTTGTTAACTGTGACGCTCAAATGAACCAGACCAGACCTCTCTAATGGCTCTTATTGGATCTCGCTGGGAGGGGAGATTAGCCCCACCTGGGCTACCACCACCACCGCGTCCTATACCCATCATGCCCTCCTCCCTGGATAATACCAGGAGGGGGGTCGCATCCATGACATAAACCCTCTTCATGCCTTCACCAAGGTCATTCATTAACAAAAATGCTTGCAGAGTGAAAAAGCAGGATATTTTTAATGGGAAAGTCACACTGGCAACAATATAAATTAATTTTAGAAGAAGCATGTGTCAGTAACTGTGTACCTCGTTGCAAGATACGCGAAGCGTTCTGGTTTTCATTCGTAGTCCGTTTCTACACTTTGTAATATTGTAAAATCATGTTTGAGCAGTTTTTTGCCAGATGAAAGTAAACAGAGCACAAGAGTTGGAACAGTTAGGTCGAAGTGCAATCTCGTAGCTATCATCTACTGATGATTAAGCTCTATTAACTCACTAAAAAATATCTGCATTCATATAAAGATAAATCAAGAGTCGTCTCACAGCTACAACACTCATGTCTCTCAAGTTGCTGGTCAGACCAGGAACACTGACCACCGCCTGGAAGTGGAAGTGTCGGTCGGAGGTCCACTACACAAATAGTGGCACAAATACCAGCTCAGACCGAAGACTTGCGACGAGATTTGTCTCGATCGTTTTTTTGTGAAATGCAGTCTGTCTCCATTTGTAGGTCAACACAACAGCATGTATCAACACCTCACACCCACTGGAAAAAAAAAGTACAGCCTTGAAATTCTGGTTTTCAGCCAAGGAAACTGTGGAAACCATGATCATGCCTTTCCTTTATTAGCAACTCACACACACACACACACACACACACACACACACACACACACACACACACACACACACAGATTGTTACACCTCTTGTGTTTTATATTTGGCCCTGCTCGAGGGTCTCTTGATGGTATTTGATAAAACTGAAGTAAGCATTATTCATCCGGTGTCCCCACAGCACCTAATGGGTTCGGTTACGACCTGTTTGCGTGGTGTCAAGGTGACTGTGGCTACGGTGACGCTCAGCTGCACTTGATACAGCTAGTTAGTAAATGAAGATTAAGTGTTAGCGGGGATAAAACACAATGCACCTTGATCAGGCTCTCAAACGGAAGATTAATTTACTGTTCTCTTGAATGAGCAATCCTCGTGGTCCGTAATTATTTAAGTTCCATTTTGGGTTAATTATGGTCATTAGCGTTATATGTTCTAAGTGAGGGGCTAATTTTGAGAGAGGTGGCTTGAGGATTAAGGGGGGAAAAAAAGAGAAAAGGAATAAAAAACCCACACGAGGCTCTGAAATGAACAGATCATTTGGTTTTGAGGGGCGGAAATTGATAGAAAACAGCAGGGAAACAGCTGAGGAGGGAACAATTATTCTAATGGTGTGACAAACGCAGATGCTGCAAATTAGATTTAGTTTAGCATAGGTGCTCCCGTATCACTTACCGCTGGGAGGATGATATTGGTGGTGGTGTGGTGTGTGCATGTCTGTGTGCACCTGTGCTAAAAAAGGCTGCCTGAGAAATTCAAGTCAGGACCAGGATACTCAAAATAATCTGGAGGTTCGTCACAGTGTGGGACGTAAACATTAACTCTGAGCTGTAACGTTAGCTAGCCTTGTTAGCTTTGTTAGCTAGCCTCTCATTCATGAGTAGATGCACATTTCCTTCTGCGCTGTGATATCGTTGGTGGTTGTAATTTGGTAACGAGAAAAGAGTTCCCACAGTAAATTGCTTACAGGAAGGTCAGATGGATAAAAAAAAGTTAAGATCAATCCACTTCTTTAAATGTTTAAATTTGGAAACATTATCAATGCTTCCTTCAGGCTCCTCATCAGAGCAGAATCTGACGTGACTGGGTGTTTATTCCTCCAGAAGATTTGGCTCTCCACCCGACTCTGTCCTCCACAGTTTGCTGGCTCTGGGCAACTGATCAGTCATACTTTCAACTTTCGCAGAGACGCAAATTCCGCAAGATTTAAAGTTTTCGTGTCATTCAGGTTGCATCGTTTGTGCCGTCCAGCTTAAACACCTTCACATCTTTTTATTGCATTTGTACGTAATCTAGACGCTTAAAAAAATAACTATAAGTTTGAATGAGCAGAAAATGTGTCAGGATGTTTGTCTGATCTCAGGCGTTGTGAACTTCAACTCAAATCAAATGCATTCATTGTGCGATGTTGATCCATCTGAGCTCCTCTGATATGAAGGGTTTGGGAATCCTTGTGCTAACAGAAGATGAAACAGAGCGTGCGGCACGCAGTGAAAGAAAGGTTGCGAGGGACAGGATGATGAAGGCTTGTTTGGCCCTCCTCGTTTCTCCTCAGTAGAGCAGCCCAGCGTGAGGAAAAGCTTGTTAAAACCCTAATAGTAGCTATCAAAGGCTATTGATTATCTTTCCCGCCCTGTTTGGGTGACAAAGTGAGCATTAGCTGGAGCCATAGAGAGCTTTTTAAGACACGTTTCCTCTGGGGCCGCCCGATCCCCTGGGCTGAGATCACATGCACGTACACACACACACACACACACACACACACACACACACACACACACACACACACACACTTGTGTCTCTTTTTTTCAAAGCTAACACACTGCTATCCTTTCACCCTCCTGCCACCAGATAATCCATTTTGCAGCCAGGGATCAAACACTGAGCCCTCTGGCTGTGTGCTGCACTGACTACTGTAACACAAACACACACACACAAAATCAACCTTGCACACATGTATTACTGAGTTCTCATAAAACTTGCTTATGGAAGTTTCTTGCCCAGTTCATTTGCTGACGTTCCTTTTTCCGTTTCGGCCGTCATGCATAAAGGATGCTATCCTCGGAGAACCCGAAATGAACATTGCACTCATACACTGAACAATGAGAACTCGCTCTTGTAGGTCGTGGCCGGTGATGTTCAGACGACAATGCATAGTCACCTTACCTCCATCCTTCCTGTTTAAGTGCATTTCTCCTCCAGTGGTGTCGGATTACTCAAGGAAATGCAGTAAAGTATGGTAGGAACAGGAGACGAGGTTATGTGAGGCAACTTATACATAAGGCATTATAACAACCAAATTAATGGATGTCTGTTAAAGTATTCATGCGATTAACCCCCAGATTTAGGACGGGCTACATGGAAATTCAGAAACTTCAAAATGGTGTGTTTGTGTCTTTTCTGCTCGGCTGGTTGGCATCCAGTATGCAGACCTGGAGTCATCAGGCTGCTTTGAACGTAGTTCTTGCGCTCGGCTTTGAGTATGAAGAACTGTGACGTTCTGAAATAGGCAAATTCTCGACTGTAGTGTATATTGAAGGCTGCTGGTCTGGTGTAAGGCTTCATGTGTTGCTGTGTTGCAGAATAAATTACCTTGTTTGTGGTTTAGTGTCAACTTCTCTTCTGTTTCAGGGGAACTGTTTAAGGCCCTGCTGTAGATGCTGGAACTAGGGGTGCTGAGGGGCTGAGGCTTCCTCTAAAACAAGGCTATCGCATATGCCGAATTTACAAGACGGCCCAAATATTTAAGAATTTGTCAGAGACAGTGTTTCACAAAGTTTATAGTTTCTCCTAACACAATCGACTCACAAAATTATGTGATTTTATAAGGGAGTCTGGGGAATACTTCTCTTTTTTTTCTCCTTGCCGTTGTTGACTGTAGTTGATGTGGCTGTTTTGACCTTTAACCTCTTGAAGTTTACCGTCTGTTGTGGTGCAAAATGTGTCTTTTGTTTTAGCAAGAACGAAAATAGTCCTGCTCTGGCTTCATGGCTCTGCGGACTGGAGCGAGTCCCAAACATGATCCCTCTCACGTGATCTTATGGGTAAGCAGACATAAACAAAATGGAGACTAACATGCTGCAATGGCCTGCTGTAGTAATGTGCTGCAGTGAGAAAAAGTCTGGATGAGTGGGGAGACACAGTCAACACAATATTCTTTAGAGAGAACTGGAAGTGAGACTGTAAGTTTCTATCAACAGCAGTGTGCTCGCTAACGTTAGCCTCAAGAGCTAAGATGTTTACCACTGCTTGGCATCGCCGCCAGCTGCTCCAGGATGCCTCTCTCATTGTTTTTTTTTTATGGTTTGGCTCGTAAAGTACTGATGTCTTCATCCTCTTTTTCAAATGTTTATCATTATTACGGTGGCTGTGATGATCCTGTGAGCAGTTCAGGAGATTCAGAAGATCTGTAGCCCCCTCACATTACCAGACTATCTGTGCTGAAGTGCATGTTTTGAACGAGCACAGCACTATTTCTTACGAAATCCAAATCAACTAACAACAACTAGCAAGATATTACCCTGAACTCCGACTGCGTGTCTCCCCGCTGCCCATGCACTGAATTCACTTAAAAGCACATGGGCCCTCAATCCAAAAAAGCCTGTGCGTCTTGGTAACAACACATGACCTAAATGTTTATATTCCTACTGTATGAGTTGGTGGGAAGCAACGATCTGTATAGAACAGGCATCGCCCGGCCCACTGTAGCGTGACACTGCAGATGTATTTAGTAGCTTAGTAAGAGGATATTCAATTTATTCATGATGCAAACCACAGGGTTGATGTCTGTGTGTGTGCGAGTGAGTGTGTGCAAGCGCATGGTGAGTGTGGAGTGAACCATGAAATGAAAACACCCTATAACCATTTCACTGCATCTCTCAATTAGGACATCATCTATGCAGAGGGAGCATTCATGAGTGGCTTCTTCTTTATTTACAATTACACACCGCAGTGCAGACAAATGGGGTTGGGGGTGCGGGGAGGCTCGTGTGTTCCACTCTGCAAAAAGATCCAGGGAATTAAAAAACAGACATGTGCTGTATAACTTGCTGCAATATCCTCTGTGACTTGTGGGCTTGATACTTGCCGTGCTTAATACTTAATATGAACTGCCTGGAAAAGTCTGGACACGCTGCACAAATCCCTCACAAAGACAGACCCTGTGAAACTTTTCAGCTCAACTGGGTCGATGCAGCATCACTGTGGGACTTATGCCTTATTGAACACTCGTTTTCTGATGCCCACCGTCCATTTTGGGTCCCTGTGGTTTAAATGGAGATCTTCTGCAAAACTTTTCGATGCAAAGAAATGGTAGTCTCAAAATGTTTGGGCAGAGTTATGATCTGGGAACCTCTGGGTGCTCAAAAATCATTATGTTTTTAGGGATTTCGTATTTCAAAGGTTAAACCTCGTCTGGAAGAAATTATGTTCATACACCACTAATTTGTTTTGCCAAATTCATTTTGAGGGGAAAGTTGCTGATCAAGTTCTGTCGCAGTGCTTTTTGTCAGGCAACAAAAGCTCTCTGGTGCGACGTTAATATGTCCTGTCTCATGCTTCAAGTCACATGAACTTTTCCAGGAACAAATCAAAACCAGAGTATTTCCATGACTTTAACCGAGAGCTGCGAGTGCCCGATTAGTTACCGTAAGAAAGAGAAACAATGCTGAAGCTGCTACAAGCATTGTGTATTCAGAAAGTCTGAAAACATATGAAGTCAGTGGCATGATGTAGCTCCCGAAATGTATCTTCTGTTGCACGTTAGTCCTGTATAAACATAAATGATTGGAGATGGGGTCGTCCTACATTTCCTTCCGTTAGGGCTGATACGAAATGCTTGATGGTTGATGCACCCTAATTGAAATGCTAAATGATTTTAGATTTTTTTAAAAATAAAATATGACTGGATAATCCCATGACAAAGGCAACCAAATTGACAGAGGAAATGTTTGTCAGTACGTTTTCTACAAAACCACAGTTAAGTTGAAAACTGAACGCCTCTTTGTGTTGCAAGTTTTTGTAGTTTTCACTTAAATTCTATAATTATCTCTCGCTGTGATTATGCTCTGCTTTAAAAAACCTCAACCACGGATGGAGATGGTCAGACTTCCTGTGAAGAACAGCTGGTTTTGGTCGCCGCAAAAAGGGCTGGAAATATCCCAGAGGTCTCCCTAAAAAACCTCGATAAGCCACGCTTGGTGCAAACGCCGACCTTGCACGCATCTGGGCTTTGCAGAAATGTCAGGTGCTGATATTCTATTCTGGGCTGGTCAAGCTGCTCAGTAACGTTTATGCCACTGATGTAACATTTCTGTACACAGTTCTCTGTGCTGAGATGTTGATGACAGAACTATTGGAAACAAGTATCCTGTGAATTAGAACACACACAACAACTATTTGAATCCTAACTTTGTCTGCAGAGGATCTGGTTAATAAACGCTGTTAACTGGCCTTTTGTACAGAGAAGAAGACAGATTCCCCAAAGACGGTTTTAAACCCAGAACTGTCCAGGGATCTACAAAAGAAGCGCTCCATACCGGCCCTTCATCATCCATTAGGCGCTGTGGGAGTGGCGCTGTAAACATCGCCAACTCCAGGTGTTGACGTGCTCCATAAATTCCAGCTAAGAATGTAGCGGTCCATTCAGGCCTCTTTAGAAATGCAGGGCCACTCTATTCCTCTGATATTTTATACATGAAGTGAGCCATTTACAGTCTGATGAGCAAGTCTGGCTTATTAATGATATGGCCGTGCTCTTAGGGTGTCGGGCGCCAAGCAAATACTCATGTAAAATTAAACATGATTTGTTTACATAGCCGCGCAAATCAGACCACTCTTGGGCTTTGTTGCAACACCCGATCACGACTCCGAGCACTGATTTCACTTCGTTGAGACATTTCCTTGAGCTCACACGCCGTTTTTTTTTTTTTGAGAAAACGGCAGTTTGAGATTCCATTTAAAAACATTCAACCGTTCTGGGAATGTGACTCCTGCTTGAGTATTTTTTGGCTCTCACACATCTGCTAAAGGATATTCAGCTTGAATGATGTCATAAGTCCGGCAAAGTCCTGACAAGACTAGAAGGCTGAATTATTCAATGATGGCTCCACTTTTGTGGAATTATTTTAAGTATTATAATTGCAGTTGGGTTCGCCTTGGCCTGCTGAAGGGGAGAGAGTGGGGCCCTGTGGGGAGCGATCAGCATCAGTCAATGGTATCAGGTTACCGTGAGCGCACCAAAATACTCCCTTAATGATGGCCAAATTGAAGGAAAAGCATTGACTGGAGCTGAGACCAAACATAAGACAATATTTCTTCACATGTTGAGTTCTAACGTGGCCTTGCAAGCTGCAGACAGAAAAACACAAAGCCAGACACCTTTGTCACCGACATAACAGCACACAGCTTAACTCCACATAAACATATATTCTTGCCATGTTTTGTTTTTTGCACGAGGGATCAAGTAAGCTTAAAGGTGCAGTACGTCGTTTTGGGGGAAACATTAATCAGAAGACAAAGATCTTCACCGACTGTTTTTTTTAATTTTAGCCAAACAAACACAATAAACAAACACTCTTTGTTTTCATGACTGAATAAACAAACTGACCTTAAAGGACAACACAATTTAATTTACTTTGATTATATGTGGCGGACCCTGCCATCTCTCTAGCTTCAAACAGTCTGGGGACCTTATTTTCCTCTGAGAGCAGATTCAGTTATAGAAAAAAAATATATATTTCAGAATTTGTACTAATAGCTGATTAATATTGCAAATATTAGATCTGACTTTGAATTTCTTCTGCAAAACAACATAGTAGCACTTTAGAGAAAAAAAGAATCAGTCTCATGATCAAATGATCCATCAGAGTCGGCCTCATTGATCTAATACGAGTAAAGATTCAGATTGCTTATTTCCAGGCTCATTATTACAAAAGCAGTTTCTTAAACAGAGTGGAAACTATTTGGAAAAGAAAAGGCACCACTTGTGTTAGTTATGAGGTAAACAAAAGGAAATCTGAACAGACAAACTCATCAATCAGAATCACATTTGATCGTATTAGTCTTGCCACGGCTCACGTTTGATAAATGGATGTGATGTTATAAAACACCGGAGCCGTTTCCTGATGTACTCCGTTAAGAGAAGCCTCTAAAAGCCCAGAGGATTCTACTTGTCCAATCAGACTCACCAGAGGGTCCAAGTCAAGAGATGAAAGAGCCAGAGGAAAGAAAAGAAGAAAATAATTCTCCCCTTTTGTCTCAGTTTCTGGGTCAAGGCCTAATTGATTTCCTGATTAGTCGTCCATCAACCTAAATCACAACCTGCTTTTACACCTGCGCTGGGAGTGTGACTTAACAGTTGAGGAATTCATTAACGAGCGGCTTATTTATCTGTTTAACGAGTCTATTCCGGTCTGGAATTTAATGAAACGTGCGGCAGAATGAGGAGTGGAAAAAAAAAAAAAAAAGTAAAAATTAAAAATTTAAATTATGGAAATGACATTTTTCTCTTAAAGTTAATTCTGACTGTTGTTTTCCCGCGAGGAATTTGACACGCGTGATTATTCATCTCTTGACAACAGCTCAATTAACGCAATAATTTTGTTTTTCGTTTGTTATCATCAGGGGAAATATCCTATAACACTGGAACTTACACAGCGTAATACAAGCGGCGCTGGAAATATACATAGCCTGTTAGTGACATTCATGCATTTAATTTGTGGAATGAGGCTCGATCCTCATGTGATACATAGGCTTCAGCGCCGCAATTATCTTCTCAAGAGCACAATGTAGGCATAATTTCCCCAGACTGCATAATTATCTCTGAGTAGGCTGACAAACTCGTCACCGAAGTTTAAGAAACGAGTGGTTTCACTTCAACCAAGTAGGCTCAGTTTCTGAATCAAGTGGAATCTATTTTTAACCCTTTGGTAACCAGGTAGGCCGGTATCTTATTTACAAATTCAGCCTGGGGGGAGGGGGGAAAGAGTTGCACCCATCCGCACAGGTGAACTTCAAAGTTTTGCCAGGAGTGCATCATCTGTCCAGCTCTCTGGGCCGGCTGGGGGTTAAAGCTTCAGCTCAAGGATCCCTGATTCACGTCCACCAACACCGGAGCAACCTGCAAGGCACAAACATGCCATGGGGAGATTTCAACCTTGATTTAACAACACACACTGTTTTCGTTTTGATTCCACAGCCAGGTTTTGCTTTATCCTTTTGGGACTGTAATGACGGGCTCGATGTTTTGTTGGCACAACTTTTTTTTTTTTTAAATTCACGTGTAGCAGCAAGAACCAGGAATAGCACAGCTGTAATGTTGGACCATTAAACTCATACCAATCAAAGATCTTTATCGCGCCTGGTGACAAAATAATCTCTCGTCGAGTTTTTTCCTGTCGGAAACAAAACGCAGCTGGTTGTCACTTTGCTGGACCAACGTCAGATGTTACAAAACACTTCTGCCTCAGTGAAAACACCCATCAGTCCTTTTAACACAAGCACAGAATCACATTCACACTTTGTTCACTGTTAAACCTCAAGTTTTAAAAGCCCCATATTATACTCATTCTTAGGCTCATACTTTCAATTTTTTGACACAGCCTTCTCTCCATTGCTGCAGCACCTCTATTCACCCCCGTCTCAGTGCTCTGTTTTAGTGCCTGTCACTTTAAGGCTCCCCTGAAGAGCCCAGTACGCTCTTGATTGGTCAGCGCTCACAGGCCTGAGCAGACACTTTCGGCTCTGTGTCTGCATCAGGCCCCTCAGGAAAAGCAACTGGGCTTTAATTTTATTCTTTGAATTCTTTAATTTTACGTCGTGGGCAACCTGTTTTCAAGAAACAGTTATCTACGTGTGGTCTGTGCGCCTTTTTGCATGGAATGAGCTTCTTTTTTTTTTTTTTTAAATCACCTGAAACTATGATTATTGCCTAACAAGCTATCGAGCTGGGCTTTGAGCTGTGCATATTCTGCTGTCACGCTAACTAGCTCAGCACTACAACAAACATTTGTTGTTCCGACTGGTTATTGGTCTGTCCACTTGCATCCAGAGGCATTTTGGTTTTCGCCCTGTTGATAACGCCCCTTGGAAATATAAAATTGGCTTAAAGGGTTCAGGCAAATGGGCTATGTTCGGGAAGAAAAAACATGATAAACCGTCATGTCTCCAGGCTGCCAGGTACTGCAGGCTGTGGGCAAAACATCGCAGTGATACACACACACACACACACACACACACACACACGCACACATAGACACACAATCTCGTATCAGTCTCTCGGGGTCAGACATAAAGGCTCACCTTTTCAGCAGCATCCACTTAGTGCTGAGAAGGAAGACAGACGTATTATCCATGTACCTTTGTCCATCATATTCACTTTGTATTGACTGAGTCAAACAGAACAACTGCGTCTTTATGTGGGCAGAGGTGAAAGACTCGCCGAGGTTTCTCTGAAGATTGATAAAAGAGACGAGCGGAGACAGACGGGGGCTTCAGTCAGTCTGACTCGTCAGGTGCCAACGATGACAAAACACAAGATAGAAAATTAACCCTAAAGAAACAAAGTTGCATGAAGAAATAAAAAGTTTCGACTCATCTGTACATTGCTAACATTTAATGTACCGATTGGGTTGAACATCTGTGTCGTCTGTGTTTGTTGGAGAATGACCGCGTTCAAAGTGTTGACAGTTGGAAGGGGCGCTGGATGAGAGCAGCGGTCCCTGTCGGTCAGTCGGACACCCACTCGCTCCGCTGTGCTCCCTGCTGAATAGGTGACAACCATGCAGATGTGACAGTTGGTGTTGCTCACTTTAAAAGGTGTCAGGTTTTGTGTTTTCCAAACTCACCCTGTGGGAATCGGCAGTCTGTGCTTTGCCACCGTTGGATGCTTACATCTGTAGCTGGAGATATGCGTGTGGCGGGCCCACTGAGCTGTTACATGACAGATGGGTTTTTGGATTTTGTGGACGCCTCATGTCAACGGCATTTTTGATACACAAAATGAGGGCGTTGTCTCGGCACAGTGGGCCGAGGTGTGTCCGATGTAAATACAGGAAGTGTCACACGTCATCCTCTTCTTTCTCACAATCTGTCTGACTTTGATCTAATGTTGAATGTGCTAAAAATGTGATGTTGAGTTCACATCTTTGGAACAGAGTTTTTATTTTTGTCCACACCTGGTAAAATGTACTTTTCCTCCTAACGTACGCACCAACGTCTTATCAGGTTATAAAAAAGTCTTCAGGATGAGTAAAATTAGCGATTCACATGTTTGTTTCTGTGAATGGAAACATTAAAACTGACAATCCGTGAGAAGCAGTTTGACTCTTCTGCTACTCAAAGACGTAGCTGGAATTTAATGAATTCTGGCTATCACCAACGCTGCCCCTGGTAAACTTGCTAAATTGCTCAAATCACTCAGCCTTTGCACGAGCAAAAAAAAAAAGAAAAAAAAAAGGGCAATTTATTCGGAAATGTCACAATGTTGAGGATGATTTTGGCTTACAAGTGAGAAAACAACACATTCATCCCACATTGCTTTTTGTCAAAGACACTTCAAATATATTATCACTTCCAAACGAGAATTCCCTCGGTCCCTGTAAGTAAACCTTCCAAATCCCCGGCTCTCATCCCTATTTTCCTCCCAAAAACGAGCATTAGAAGGATTGCCCTGCTATTGTTGCTCCCCTTGGGAGCAAATCTATTTCTGCAGAGATGGAAATTGTCGGTCCCCACAAAGCTGCTGACACACTCTCAATGGAGGTGTCAATTCTCGAGGCCTCGCCATTGTGGACTGGATAATTTAATTGGAGAGGCACGACGGTGTGTCCCCGGTCGGGGCATTCAAATGTTGTATCGCTGCCTGTCCCAGTGCTGGCTCCTCTCCTGCTGCTGAGATTCAAGATTCAACTCGCCCCCCTCCTCCTCCTCCCTGATCCTTCCCTCTCCTCTCCATGCAGGTGGGGGGGGGGGGACAAAACACAGGCCCGAGCCCCTGAGAGAGCCCTTTGTTGGGAGGGGGGACGCAGCCTTGTGGCCTCAAAGTCTCAGAGCGGCTGTTCTGGAGAGGTGCAGGGGAGGAGGGCGAACCTGCACCGCCATTACCTGGAAGTCGTCTTGGGGGCAGGCACGAAATTAGTCAGCAGATAATGAAGCTGTCTTTGATTGCAGGAGAGAGCGAGGGTCGATGGGGGGTTTGGCGTGGAGGGAGTCTCCTGTACAGGGGGCCTCCACAGGGCATGAGAAGCATGTCTTTGGAGGAGCGCCTGCTGTCAACGGATGCTCTGTTTCTCCGAGATCCTGGCATAGTTTAGGGTTGAAAGATGCACAAGGGTTGGAGAGGAGCGCGGGGCGAACACATTCCTTTGTACGGCTGCTGCAGGTGAATGGGGTTCAAAGGCAAGTGGTTAGACAGACACGGGTAGACTGATGCACACAAATCTACGATGTGAAAAGACCAACATCAGTCCACGTACAGTATGCTGTGTTCAGATGTATTTCTGGAGGAACTCTTAAATTAGGAAAAGCCACGTTTGGTAAACTTTTTTATATCCAAACTTTCACTCTTCTTGTGGTAACTGTTTGAAACACGGCACCTGATCCCTCGCAAATAGTTCAGACATTTAGCATTCTTGTCAGACACGCTCATGCCTTTTTTTTTGAAACATTAGTTGTTGTGACTGTCTCGACCAATTTTCATCTTCATCTCTGCGAGTGCGTGTGTCAATGCCTCTGTTTGTCCCGCTGCTCTGTTGTCACGACAACCTGCGCGCCCCGGCTCATGGCTGCCCTCCAAGCGCGGACAAAGCTGTCGTCGAATGAACCAGGCGTGTGTCCACCGGACCTGAGGGGTGCCGCCACCGCTAACAAAACACACAAAGACCCTCGCCCCTGGCACTGGCCCTCACCCCGTCTACCCGCTATCCTGCCCCTCCCACACACCGCCGCCTGCTGCTTTGTGCCCGCTCCAAGGAGAGGAAGTTCCTCTCGTCTCCTTTTCAAGGTAGCCTTGCCACCCATGCCCCGTCTTTCACACAGGCAGAGTCGAGCAGGCACACACACACACACACACACACACACACACACACACACTAGCTGCAAAGATATGCAAAACGACACACTCTTAGGTAGCACAGTTCATGAGCTTTTGTTTCTCCTGTGTCTTTTTGCTAAATTAGTTTTGAGGTTGAAGACATTTTCGTTGTTGTACATGCAAGACACTTTTGGAAAATATGCCAAAAGTACAGATATTCTTTACTCAAGAGGAAGAACAGATTCTTGACTCTGGTAAAAATAAAAGCGCTGATTCAACTTCTGTACTCCAGTAAAAGTAATAGAGTACAGGCTCTGAAATGAACTTAAAGTAAAAAGTCTGAAGACATTTCTACCGGGCATTTCTGTGGAAAGCTAACTGAACCTTACGTCATATTAATATAATTAAAACACTATTCAACCTAAAGCTAGAATAAGTAGGATTTGTCCCAGCTTTCATAAAAGCACCGCAAAGATAGTTCCTTACTGAGTCTCACTTCCAGGATACCAACATTTTGAGTTGGTGAAGCATCCTGAGCAACAAAAAATTGAGAAAATGAGAGAATCCTCTGCAGATATGAGACACTGACACGTCTCTTCTACCCATTCCAGTCTCCCTCTACATCTTTTATGTCGCTTCGTCTTGATATGTCTGCTCTGTGTGATGTGCACTGATTAAAATTGGTCTTGTGATGTTGGGAAGGCGGCGTGCAGTGTAGGGCTGCAGCTATCGAGTATTTTTAGAATCGAGTATTCTACCGATTATTCCATCGATTACTCGAGTAATCTAATATACCATACGCTCTAACTAGCGATGGTAGGCTCCGTTAAATTAGCTAACATCAATGTTTACGTTAGCTTGAGTCGGCGAGGCTTGGTGAGCTGGTGTTAACTGGATGCTTTCGGTTCAGATGTTGAATCATTGCTGAGGTGTTGTTGTGGTGCATCAGTTCTGCTTTGCAGTAGACACGTTGCACTTTGTTATCTTCTTTTTTAAGTGTGAAATGATCCCAAACTTTGGACATTCTCTGACTTTTGCGGACAGCTTCTTGGCTCTCCGCCATTGCGCTAACGCTAATGTAGTGGTGTGTGTCTGCAGTAACAGTCCGTGTGGAAACATGGTCCCTGAGCTAAGCGGGCCACATAACGCGGGTGATAGGAATTAAACGAAGCCTCGAGGCAGAGATTTTGCCTCGATCATTATTTGTAATCGATTTATTCGAGTTACTCGAGGAATCGTTGCAGCCCTAGTGCAGTGACACAAAATAAAAATAACCGATAATCCCCCTCAAATGCATTAAAACTAAAGTATCGAGGAGTAGAAAGTACAGATGTAGTGCCAGTTTGTGATACATAAGTGTCATAAGTGACTCTGTTAAGTCTGTTCAGTGTGTTTTCATCTCATCTGACCTGTTTGTCTTCGATGTAATGAGGAAAAACTAAAAAGTGATTTAGTGTTCCACGTGCTTAAAGTTTTAAATGTAGAAAACAGACACAGTAGGGGCCCAGATACACTGAATTTCAGTTAGCTAGTCAAGTTCCATAAACACTAGAACCACCATTTCCCATATATTTTCATAAATATATATAAACCTCCATGTGTTTCCTCCTCCACGCAGCCTGTTTGTAATGCATGCTCTCTGTTAATAATGGATTGTGTGGCCTCTTTGCCCGAGATAACCCTGATGACATCACCAGTGTTGTTGACAAAGTTCCTCCAGAGCCGCAGGAGACATTTAACAACTGTTCTCACAGGCTGAGTAACACTCAACTTTAAACGTATGAACGGATCTCGATTGAGTTTATCTTTAATTTCAAGCAACATGCAGATTCCTCACTAACGTCAATCGGACTTACAAGTGAAGAGACTGTTCCACATCCGAGGGCGCGTTAGATCAGCCGAGTCCACTGCATTTTAAATGTAAAGAGTGCAGACAGGCTGTGTCAAGCGGCGAGTCTGTGTTCTTTGCTGTGTCAGTCACTCTATAGTACGAGATGTGACACTGAGCTCACGCGTTTGTCACAACACGGCCGTGTCAGCTCATAATCACACCTGTATTTAACCGAGGCTGACAGACCGTTCAGGACAAGAGAAAAACCAAGAAGATGTCTTAAATCTGAGGCAGGTTTCTCTTTCAGAAAGGCCTCTTGTCTTTCCTCTTCTCCGGCTATCAACCGTGTTTCTCCTCTGCTCGGTTTGTCATTGATCTTTTACTAATCGTAAATGTGTTCAGTCTATATCTATACGTGCTGCCGCTGTCTGATTTAAGCCTGCGTCGCCTGGTAAATGACATACCTTAAAAGCACGTCCATGTGTTCTTAAAGCATAAATATTGACTAAGTGAAGGGAAATAATAACTTTATATTATTGAGTCTTTGAAAGCAAAGTTACTATCTGCTGAATCTGGATGTATACTTGGATCGTGCAATGTTTAAAGAAAGTGAGAACGTTTCCTGGATCCGTCCCTGTAGTCTATCCACATCAGCACTAAACGTTAAATGCACGTGTTCTGGACCGAGACTCGTCCTCCATGCAAGTTATTGTGGAGATCTGTTTGTAGTTTTTCTGTAATCCATCTGAAAAACAACCAACAAAGAAACATGGGCGAAAACACGCTTTTATTAAATCATCTCACATGAGATTTTCTGCTGTTCTGTTTTTCTCTGTGGTTGTGTCACCAAGTTTCAAAATGGGCGGGACTCAGTTGGTGATGTCACGTACCTCTGTGCACCAATCACGATTCAGCAATTGGCTGGTTGTTCGGTCACTGTATATCAAACCGGATCAAACCACACACTGACAGTCTTGATGACAGGAATTACTGCTGATGTTTTGAGTTTTTGGACACCTAAAGAAGTTTCCTTTGTTTCCACTTTGATTGGTATTTAGTCGTAAACATTTAATGTCAGTTTTAGTGGCTTCAGCGGGAGCAGGTTGTGTGCTGTCATTCACAAATATTTTTTTCTTGGCTGACCTTGAAGCAGCTGGAAAGTTTATACAGCATCAGTGACAGGATCAGGAGTCAGTGGTGGAAAGTAACTAAGTACATTTACTCAAATACATAACATACTTTTGACTCACTTATACTATACTAGTATTTCTATGTTATGCTACTTCACATTTCTAGTCCACTACATCTGAGAGGGAAATATTGTACTTTTGCTTCACTACAGTTTTAGTTAATTGTTACTTTTTATATATAAAACGATATGATATGATGCAGCACTGTAGAACTTATACTATGTATGAAAATCTACAATATTTACACGTATTAAACAGAATATTATAATAAAAAGTAATAAAACTGTGAAAAGAGCCAATCTGCAATTACAGTACGTTCACTTTTCATACTAATATTGACAGAACTTTTACTAAGAATACTTTGGATGCAGAACTTTTACTTGCAACAAAGTAATTCTACTTTTCCTAAATAAAAGGATCTCAGTTCGTCTTCCACCTCTGAAGGTTGTCCAGAAAGTATCTCAGAGGTGATGTCATGGAGGTGGATGAAAGGCGGAGAAAATACAGTTTGGACTCTGAACAGGGCCTCCAACCTCTTAATGAATATGACCTCTGAGTCCTTCCCACAATTCCCCGGGCTCTCATTCTCCCTCTCCAAAAAAACCTACAGTGTTTAATGATTCCAGGGACTCTGGGGTGAGCTCCAACTCTAATCAATGAGCCCCATCTACGGGGAGCCAGTATCCCTGGTGACACCATGGTGATGAGTTCCCGTTAGAATAGTTCCCCCCCTCCACCTCTCTCTCTCTCTCTCTCTCTCTCTCTCTCTCTCTCGATGTGGAGCGTCTGTCTGAACTGGCAAGACGGAGTCATTATGTAAAGTTTTTTTTCCTCCTCGTCTGCTCTTTTTCTGCTGAGAACAACAGAGTTTAAATATGTAACTTGTTTGTTTGGAGAGTTTGTACTCATCAGGAAATGGTGTAAAGTTATGAAGACACTAAAAAGAAGTGAAAGACAACATAAAGAGAGAGAGAGAGAGAGCAGCTTTTTGTTTAGGGATATAAAAATGAAAACTGGTGGAGGTGAGTAAGACGGATGCACACTGGAGATGGAAACGTCTTGAGCAGCGGCGGCATTTCACAATGGCGTCCAGGAAAATGTGCGACCGGATTCTGGTTTACATTTTGTTCCTCCGTCACACCCTGCAGTGACTTTCTTTCATGTTTCTCGCGGTTTCTGAACCCCTCTCCCGCATTTGTTTAAGAATTTGCTTTTCAGAGACGTCTTTATGTTCTCACACTCGTCTCTTTCGCCAGAGTTCCCTTCTGCTTTGTCATTTTTTTCCCAACAGACCAGAAGAGCCCCCCCTTAAAAAAAGGGTTTAAAAAATGGAGGGAAGAGCATTTTTCAGCGCTCTTCTCATTGATGAAATGTTTCCTCTTCCTCGTCAATTATTTAGGCCGTTTTCATTGGAGAACTCCCAGTGGCACCCGGTGAGATTTGCATCCTGATTTATTTGTCATATATCCTTTATATCTCTAAATTCTTTATACCTCTCCAGTGGCTCCATGCATCTTTCATGGGCTCCTCGGCAGTGTTTGCAGCAGGCCAGATCCAAACACATTTTACACGTCACGCTGCAGCTGCAGCTCGCCTATTTCACCTTGGGTGTGTAGGCTGGATGAAAAATTTATTGTCTGGTGTCATTAATTTTTTTTTTTTTTTTTACCTCACACCACTAAGTTTTTTTAGGGGGAGTTGTCAGTGTCAAGAGTCGCCACCTCACAGGCTGGTTTTTTCCTCCCCTCTGCTTTCTCTCTCACTCCTTCTTCTGGTTTTGTGTTGAACTTTTAGAAAATTGCAAGTGAAGCAACTCTCTGACCTGGAAAAGGCTGTTTTTTTTTTTTTTGTTGAGGATGAGTGACTGACACAATTAGGTGAATATGGAAATGAGGTGTTGATGCTAACCCAGAGGGCGAGTCGCGTCGCGTCGAGACAAATTTATTTATGAAGCGCTTTTAACTGAACACGTTGATCGCAGGGGGAGTTTTTAGAAAATACAAAACTTCATTCAGAAAGTAAAAGTCGTAGCAACGGTCAGCTTGACCTTTGACACCCTGTTATTCACTTCTTTAAGAGGTCATTCTTCACCTCACATACTCTTTACTTTATTCTGTCCAGGCTGTTTCTTCCTCGTTTATTCATGCTGTTGACAGACAAGAGAAAAAAAAACAAACAACGAGAGGGAGATAAGTTTGTGACACGGTTAAATGTGACAATACTTTGAACTGGCGTCACACAGACTTTACCCCCACAGCACAGAGCATAGGGGATAAAGATAAACATGTTTGTAATGGTGTAAATTTAATTCTCCACTTGGCCTCCATCGCAGCTCGTCTCACCCACGCAGGGGGAGGAAAAAAAAAAGCATTCCCAACTGATTAATTCCCCAGCAGTTATTCCCCTATCTCCCTCTGTCTGTCTCTGTTGACATGCTGCCACTCCAAGCCGTTCCGCTGATTTTTTTTTATTTTTTATTTCCCTAACACTGGCACAAGCCGAGGCTCCGCGTATGTGCCGCGCAATGTGGCAACCACTCCGGCCTCTCTTCCGCCCGGATCGGAGCGCAGCACGCGGAGACAGATTGTGATGCTGGAATGCGCCACCGAGCCTTACAATCCCCATCTGCTTGGGCAGGCCGCGGATGAGCGGGGGAATGACGGAGGGATGGAGACACTGAGAGGGAGGAGAGGAGGCAGAATGATGGAGTGGCTATTAAATATACAGCAGGCAGTGAAGAGCATGCAGGGTGTTGTTGGGAGGCTGCATTATGGTGGCGCATCAGTGCTCCATCTCTTCATTTCTTCTCTCTTTTCTATTTTAGTGCCACGGCTTCTGAGCAGAGTCTCGTCTGTTCCCCTCGTTTTTTTTTCTGTCACCCTTTCTCGGCATTCCTTCATTTTACCCACAGACTCTTTTACTTCTTCCCGTTTCTTGCCCTTCTTCTTCTGCCCTCCCTCTGTAATTCTCTTGCCCTTACATTTCCTGGGTTCACAACGTCTTTCCATACCCTTCTTTCTTTTTTATTTTTCATGTTTTTCTTTAATAACTTGCTTTCATCCTTTTTAATGTTCAGCATTTATACTTTTCCCTCTTGTTTTTCTGCATTTCTTGCTCCTATCTTTCAAAATTTTCTCTCCGACCTTTTTCTTTTACTTTCCTGTTCTTCTTTAGCTTCCTTTCCTTTTGCTGATCTTCCTTGCAATTACTTTCTTTCTTGCTTTCTTTCTTTCTTGCTGCTCATTGGGATGTAAGGCCACCTATGTAACATAAATCAGAGATGAATCCAGCCACAAGCTTTAAATGGAGATGTTTTATTAGAACAGGTCCTCGAGTCCTTGGCGGCGGGAACCAGTTGATGTGAATTGAGTTGAGGCTAACCTCGATGTTAATTCAACCTTTTATGGAGCGGCTCTGGCGGTGGGGGGTAACGGGCGCCGTCTCGGGCTTCGTGACAGCTCGCTAACGCAGCTCCGCTGAGGTGTCTGTGCCACATTTTCTCCCCGTTTGCCATCTAATTCACACGTCCCCGAAGTACACTCCCAAAAAATTGGATGGTAAAACATTGTGAAAACATCCTCAGATGACAGCCGCAGCATGGCGGGGGGATGGGTGGGGCGGGGGAGAGGGTATGTGGGTCATGTATCTGTGTCCAGATCACTTGGCAGATTTTTTTTTCCCCCTCCTCTTTCTTTCTCCTTCTTTCTTTTTTCATTCCGGCAGATTTCTTCATCAGGTTGCCGGGAAGGCGGCCTTCTGTCACGAAACACTACAGTGTGTGCTGTGTATGGTTGGAGGGTGGAGGTGGGGGGGGGGGAGGGGAGATAAGTTGGAGCGGAGGAGGAAGGCGGGTGGGTTTGGGGGGCAGTGAAGCAGCCTGACTGGAAAACTGTGTTCGGCTATTTTTAATTCATGGGATACCACCTGGCTAATGGTGTTTTTGGATCCGCCGGCTCCCTGCAAGCCCAGAACAGGACTTGTTTCAAATAATCAGGCCTGCGCCGAATGCACTGAAATTATTCATGCAGGCTGCATTACGAGCCGTTGATCATAATATTGGAATATTAAAACAGTTCAGAAATGTCAGGTAGCATTAGGATGCACCTAAACAGCTCCGGTGGGTCGTATGAGAAAAGTAAGGCAGAGGTTTCTTTCTCCTGTTAAGGTTTTTATAAAACTACGCACACATGAGGCCTGTAAAAAAATGAAATAAAAGCACAATAATATGAGGACGTTAAGAGTGAAAAATAATGCAGAAAGGAACTTGGTGTAAACATAAAATATAAGACAGGCAGAACTTTTCTTTTGCCAAACATTAAGAGGCTCCATCGCCTCCTGGGCACCATTAAAGACATATTGCTGTTTCTAAGATTTGCCCTCAGTGGGTCATAACAGCATTGTGATGTCAACATTACAGGAAACGTTAACATAGTCATGCTGAACTTACAGTAACCAGCAGGCCACTGATGTTATCCTGCCCATTGATTTCCTCTGTGGCCCTAAGTACTGACGGCTTCAGCTTAAGATAGCATGAGACCATAAAGGGCAGATTGACCAAACGCAGCTTCATATGATTATATGAAATATTGATAAGAGTGGTCTCCTCTCCCATCAGGCCTTATGGACAAATAAATGGACAACTGACCGGCCCTGGCTGGACTCGAGCCGCTCGCGTAATGAACTGAGGAGCATGAGAGCAACGCAAAGTGGAAAACACGACTGTGTCTTCAGGCTGAAAGCTTCTCTGGTGCACATATTATTTATTTTATTTATATATATTTTCAAAGGTCATAATATAAAACCAGAGGTGGGAAGTAAAAGTAAAAATACTTATTGTACTGAAGCAGATTTTCTCAGTATCTGTAGTTTTTCTGACAGCTTTTTTACTTTTCCTGCCGACATTTGAACACAAACATCTTTCCATTATTGATTATTTTTTAATTTGTGTCATTGTACGTCGCCTTCCTAACATCAAAACATATTGCGTAAAAGACAAAAACAACTGGATTAGTTAGTGTCTCGTATCTGCAGAGACTCTACAGCTCTCTGTCTGGATTTTTTATTTTCTCAATTATTTGCTGCTCGGGACGCTTCCTGGCAGTGAGACTAATCAATTTTTTTGTGGTGTGTTTAGGAACAACTGGGACAAATCCTACCGATTCTACCTTTTAAGTTAAATAGTCTTTGATTAATATTAATATGATGTGAGCTGCAGTTAGCCTGGCCCTTAAAAATGTCCTTCAGAGGGAGACTGTTTACAGAGCCTGTTCTGAAGAAGTCAAATCAGCACTTCTACTTTCAACAAAGTCTTTTTTTACACAAGTACGTGGACTTCTAAGAATGTGTGAACTTTTGCCAGTTGTTTTTCCTTTCAAAGTCTCGAAGATGTTAACTTTATCCCAGCTTCCCAGTGTGCTAGAATTAAATTGAATTTAATCTTTAATATAGAATATACCAAGTATATAAATCTAATAACGATTGATGGAGCTTCTTACGAGATCGAGCGGACTTTTAGTTGACATAAATTATTCCTAAATGAATAAAGTAGGTAGATGGACGGGCATATTAAAGACACTCTTCTAAAACTACATCACTTTTCTTTATGGGATTGTTGGTCTGTTGACCACATATCAAAACAAGCAGCAGCAGAATTTGTTGACGGTGAACACAACTCGTGTTTCAGACCTCTGGACGAGGGAGCTGAGGTGATATTGGGGTCTGTAATCATCAGGATGATGAAAGGAGTCGACCTGCAGGTGAAAACGTCGGCATTGAAGAGCGCAGGACTCTTTTCGTATTTCATCCAAACCTTCTTCTAGTATATTCTAGTTTGATTAAGAGACACGGCTCAACAAAGATGTCTTATCAGAGATGTTTATCTTGATTCACGCTGCAGAAACTGTAAAATCTGAGTAACGGAAGATAAAGTTATCTGTCTGAGCGATGTTATTTCTGTCAAATCGATTATCACGGCTGTTATCTGCAGTTTATCGGAAGCTCCAGCAGTTCGGCAAAAGAGAAAAAAAGAAAAGAAACATTACTGTTTTTTGGTGAACGGCACATATCAGTAAACTGTCGGCTTTCCATGAACAAAGATGAACATCAGTCATTTCAGATTTTTGACCTCTGTGTAAAATGTTTGGATGGATTTAGATGACACTCGCTCTGAGGACCACGTCAGTCAGTCTGAGGTTCAAATGAAAACAGCTACATCTTCCTTCTCCTGACATCCACAGCAGAGACTGTTGTAACCTCCCAGCGAGCGTGATTCATTAGCTGCACACATTTCAAACGACACATCGGCGAGGGAGAGAGCAGTTTTTAACAAGCCTTTAGTTGTTGCGGGGGAATAAGTGTAAGCAGTCTTCCATCAGCTGCACACGTTCCCCTGATGAGACGACGGCGGCTAAGACGTTTATGCAAAGATGCAACCTCACGCTTTCAACTTCTCGCAGTCGCACGGACGACAACTTTGATGCCATATTAGATGTGAGGCTACAAACTTGATACGGGTATTTACCAACAAAGCCTCGTTCTCACTCGCGGGTCGTGCAGAGTAAGAGGATTAGGGTTTTCTTTTTTTTTTCTTCCCTTTCTTTTGCTGTCAGGGTTTAAGGGGAAACTCCAACTTTCTGAATTTAATTGTTGTTCCGTTGACTTAAACACAAAAATCTGACTTCATGCTATACGGCCTGAATTCCACCAATAAGAGGAAAGAGTGACTTTGATGGTGTATGTAAAGCAAATAAAACACCTCTTCAGCTTTAAATGAATTAGATTTGGTTGTTGGCACATAAACACACGTCTTTACTTACCTGATCTATATATTATTGCTGCACTGGTGTGTGTGTGTGTGTGTGTGTGTGTGTGTGTGTGTGTGTGGTAAGGGGCTTAGCTTTTCTGCCATTTTGTGCCCCATGATGGAGTTTTTTGGGACCAGAGAAGACGCTCTGACGAACAACCTTCAGTGGCCTGCGGGAGACACTTGTGTAAATGACCCAGACACCTTAATGAAATGTGTGAGCGGAAGAAATTTACTCTTTACTGATGGCATTTTTTTTTTTTTTTTTTTTTTGCCCCTGCAATATTAAATTTCACAGGCATTTTAATCAAATTGTGAGCCCCCTCGATCACAAAAGTCATTTTCCAATCCACAATTTGGGCTAGAAAGTCAATTTGTTCGATGTAATCAAAGATTTAATAAGAACCAAATTTAAGAAACTCAAAAATGTGCTACCATACTCATCTGTAAAAAGTTTTCGGTCCTGATTTTTCCCCCCCAGTTTGGCTCCGGCGTCTCACATTTAAAAAGAAAACTCTCGGACGCTCGCTAACAAAGCAGAGGGGAGAGGAAGATGGAGATGAGGAGGAAGATGAGCGGGGAGGAAGAGATGAGAGGTGGGGGAGGTGGAGGGGTTGTGGCAGATTTTTTACCTGAAGGCAAAAGCGGGGAGAGGAACCCGAAGGTTCAGCGGGGAACAGTCGTGCCCGCCCCAGTTCCAGGAAGGCCCTCTCCGCTGTGATCCATTATTCAGCAACGAGCACAATTAGCCTCTGTCAAGCTATTTTTACACGCTCCGATAAGATAGATTCAGTGTACAAAAGAATGTGCAACGTCTCCCCCTCCTCGCTCCCCCTCACCACTTATTTATTTATCTGCCACGTTAATGCGTTAGAATGGTATCGATGTAGCTTTTATCCCTTCACTTATTCATCAGGGCTTTGAGAGAGTTTGTTTAGAGCTGTTTAGCGAGGCATCATCGTCAAAGCTCGCAGGGATGAGATGCGTTAAGACGACTCATCTATCTCGATGTTATGATACGTGGGTGTAATTTCTCTGTTTGAATGCAGATGGTTTGGCATTTGAAAATGAATTGACCTCCAGGACCTTAACGAGCACTCAGCATCAAGCGCAGAGCGCTTATATTTATACTCGGCCACACTAAGTGCAGGTGCCCATTTACAGAAGAGGATGACTTCAGGATGCGCGCTTTGATTGTTTCTGGATGCTGCAGGGGAACGTTGAACAAGTTCTCTTTGGATCCATCACGTGCTTCATGCAAACTGTTTCCCCCCAAAAAAGAAGTTGTGACGCCGTGTGAAACGTAAATAAAAAACAGAATGCAATCATTTGAGAACGAACTGTTTACCGACTGAGCCTCTGCAGGATGCCCCTTTCTTACCCAACCATGACTCTCTCACCTGTTACCCATGAACCTGTTTACCTGTGGAACCTTCCACACAGATGTTTTCCGGAGCGTTGCATAACTTTCCCAGTCCTTTGTCGCTTGTGTCCCAACTTGCTTGACATTCAGATTAAACCTAAAGGTATAATATTGAATATATTGTCTTTTCAATTGTGTAAATGTCAAAAATTATTAGCGAATGATCAAAATCTATTTTATTTGTGTTTCAAAAAGTGTCCTGCATACGTTTAGGTTTCTTTACTGCAAATTCATCCCCTCTCCGTTTTTTCTGACTAAATTTCTTCCCCTATATGTGTGTGTGTGGAAAGATTACACCTGAAATCAAACGTACAGTCTTTGAAGAACCCTCCAACCTGTCTGCTGCAGCACCTGCGCCTGTTCCTGTCTGTTTCTTTATACCACACGTCTGCAACAAATTGTGTCTTTTGTTTCTTTTGTGTGTTCTGTTTTTGTGCGTGTGTGGTTTGATTTCATTTGTTGTTATTTGGCTCGCATTGCATTTTCTTGTCTTGTTGATGCTGCGATTTTTATTTGTGTTTTTTTGTTGTTGTGTTTGCAAGGACCCCAGGAAGATCAGTGACCTTGTAGAAGCTGAGGGGGATCCTAGAAAAGAAAGAAAGAAAGAAAGAAAGATCTATAAAGGAACAGCTGACTGAATTAGCAGTTACTGAGCCTGAGCCCGGACAGAACACGACAGTCATTCTGTCTTTTACGTCCGAACCCGACTTGAGCCTGATTCAGGTAATGTAAGCATGAGCACTGAGGTACTCTTTCCTGCAGCTGTTAGCATGTTTACAGCTTTCTTGTTTACCCTGATTCTAAAACTAAAGGCATTGTTCTGCACACATAGATATAGAATAAAAAAATACACATATTTGTATTTTTATGTCTATGACTGAACCCAAATATGGACATCAGTTCAGAATTTCAGTCTGAGATCCTGCATATCAATGCTGCAGGTGACACTCTGGGGAATGCAGTATTTTTTTTTCTGTTGGAGAGTTAGATTAAAGGATTGATATCTTTCTCGTGTTAGTCTGTGAACAAGCAGCTGGGCCACCTTAGCGTAGCATAAAGAGTTAAAATCTGCTGACCAGCTCCTCTGAAGCTCTCTAATCAACATTTAATATGCTGTTTGTTTAATCCTTAAACCTTGTGTGAAAACAAAAAAAAATCATTTTACAGGCGGTTATCTGCCATTAAATCTCATCTTTCTTTAAACCAGATAAAAAAAAACTATAACAAAAAATGAAATATGCTTATTCTCTGTAACTATGCCTCTAAAGTGTGCCCAGCATCCATGGGTGAAATATGTTCAGGAAATAAAGCATTTTCTTCAGATTAAGTGTTTCTCAGAGTGAAGATAATCTCTCTCGTCAGCATAATTTAGGTAGTTAGTATAGATTACTGCGCGGTATCATTATTCATGAGACTGCATTGTAATGAGGAATAAATGTATGATAAGGTAAGGCTTAAGAGCGGAAAGTGCCTGAGTTCTCTCCACATTTCAGAGCTTTATGTGCAAATTCCAGACTTATATGCACAACATAATTCAGTCCAAATTGGCTCACCTGCCACTGTCGCACAGTGAAGGGGAAATATTTTGCCTGCGATCCTCTTTCTGAGTCACGCCGGCTTCTTATCTAATTCTTCCCCCAATTTACCTCATCACTCCCTCTGAAAACTTTGTGTTTGGTCACGGCTTTGGGCCTCGGGGCAGTTCTGCTCCTCTTTCTTGAAGTGAGACGAGGATTTTTCTTCGCTCTTGTCAAACACTCCCGTCTTTATCGGAGCATCATTTTATCTTAATAAACGTTAATTTGATTAGATAGCTGGTTCGGAGGCTGCTCTATCTACCATCTGATATCTTGGATGTTCTGGGAATAGATCTCCTGCGTATATACAGCACATCTACTGTATAAATAAAGCTGCTTCATAATCATCTCTGTGGAGAGGGATTAGTCTCAGTTAAGTGACAGTGTTAGATTTACAGGTGAGGAGCTCAAATTAGGAAATCCAAACAGGCCTGGACTCGATCACTCTTACTTGTTAGGGAAATGAGACTTGAGTCGCTCAAACCATCGAATGATTAGAGTTTTTCCTGTGGGTCAGTGCAAATCAGCTCTGCCTCACCCACGTTTTGCCGATGCAGGTGAGCCTCACGCGGCACATCTCGCATGTCCAATGCTGATTATAATTGCCGAGCACGGACGCATGTGTTCTACATTCAGTCGTGTGAGATTGATACCTGCAGTACGACCCGGCTTGTGAAGCCGGCGTCCAGAGCCGCGCTACTTTCAAGATGAAAAGATATCGCCTGGTCTATGCGTTACTAGTGATCTCTAAAGATCACATGCTGCCCCGATTAGCATGAAGCTAAGTACGCAGCATGATTAGCTCTCATTAACATGAGGTATTCCTTAACAAGGTTGTTAGCACATCCCGACTGCGAGCTTTGACCCCGCATTGCAGGTGCTGCCATCGCACCAGATCAGGCAGGTAATTAGGCTTCTTAAATGTGTGTGTGTGTATGTGTGTGTGTGTGTGGAGTGGAGGGGGTATTAGTGGGGTTCATTAGCCCACCCTCCCACTTATCCACCCCTTTACCCAACCCCAGTTGATCTTTACAAGACCTCCCTCCCCTTTCATTCTTTGCCTCCTCTCTCTTATCTCCAGCAGCGTCGCCCCTGACCCCCTTCAGCCTTCTTATTCCCCCCAGTGGTAGGGTGGGTGGGGTTAGGGGTGTGTTGGGAGGTGGACGGGTGCATCCATCGGGGGCGGCTGATCAAAGACCCGGGGATCCCCAGGGAGGACATTTTCAGAGGCAGGGGGGAATTTAAACAGCAGCCTAAGCCAGGAAACCAGAGCTGAGGTGAGAGGCGAGGGGGTTATTGTGGTTGTTTCTAACCCAGGAGAAGGGCAGCCCTGTCTTTAATCCCCCTAATGAGGGAGGGGATCTCACCAAGGCTGCTTTCACCTGTAAAAGGGTCCTAATGTGGTTTGCATGGTGATAACCCTTGAAAGCCATTGGGTTTTTTTTTTTTTAAAGGGCATAAGAAGTGTGAGATGTGAGAAATCTCTGGATTTGTAAGAGCAGCGTGAAGCGTATTGAGGATGACAGAAGCATCAGAAACAACAAAGTGGTCTCTGGAGGCTGACAATATCCTGTGTGTGTTGTGTGTGTGTGTGTGTGTGCGCAGCAGTGTGTGTTGATGCCTGTCCTCTGAACCAAGCCTCTTTTTCAAAGTGTTTGTGCACGTCGCAGGCCGCGATGCAGCTCCGCCCGTGCGCCTTTACAGTATACGAACCATGTGTGGATGTGTGGGTGTGTTTTTTTGGCCTGTTGTAGGTCTGTGCATGTGTGTGTGTGTGTGTGTGTTGTCCGTGTGTGTTGTCCGTGTGTGTTCTATCACGTCAGAGACATGACAGGCGCGAACGCTGATTCAGTCTGGCGGTGGTAGTGTCTGAAAGCGCCAGGGAACCTACCGGGAGCAAATGATATTCATTGGTCTTAAACGCTCGGGTTGGCCGGCCGGCCTTGTTGCAACCGCTGGTGTCATGTTACATTATGACCTGAAGATGACGGGGGACGACACTGCTCCAAAAAGAGGAGGGAGAGAGGGAAGGGAGGAGGAGGAGGAGGAGGAGGAGGAGCAGGCGGGGAGGGATGAGGAGCGCCGGCTGCTTGGCTGAGGTCATTTAAAGCCCTAATCCACAGTTTGGTTTGCTGTGTGAATTCTTAGTGGACAGACAGATTGTGGATGAGTGTAACTTCTGCAGTCAGGCAGTTTAATACATTTTGCGCTTGTGTTTTCAATTTCTCTTTGCTGATTTTTATAGTTTAGTATTTAACGGATCTGTATGTTTTCCACAATTTACTATAATCCAGTTTATCCCCTTCTTTTGATGTTTTGTCTGCTGTACGTGAGGAGAGGCCTGACAATGTTTTACACAGTGGGAACATTATAATGGACATAATGCTATTTTGGACTATTAAACTCACCTCACCTTGTAACAATAACACTCATTCTTCATCACCTCTTTGACTCAGTGAAGTAAAGTCATGATGAAACACAGATAGAGCCGGTGTGGGGAGATATCACGTCAACAGGGGGTGCTGCACTTCAGTTCAGCGGGTTGCTGCTTCAGCCTTTTCCACACAGCAAGTATTTCACAAGTTATTTAACATATGGAAGTGTTTTAGGTTTTAATGCATGATACATTTTTAGATTGTCTTTGTATCTCTTGTGCGTGCGGCTTTTTTTTCTCAGGCGTGTCTCTGCCTCCCTTCTCTCCCGCTCTCTTTCCCTGTGAGCTCCTGCCGAACCAAAACATGGTTTTGAGGTCAGTTTGAAGTGTCTGCTATCTTTCTCATCTTTTTTTTTTCAGGGCTTTAACCTTGGATTTTATACCAAAAAGATGGAACAGATTGCATTTTTTTCAGAGACGATTAACCATTTACTGCTGCTGACAGCAGGGTGTGCACAGTGTCAACAATGACACTGCCAACATCTGGTTGGAAGGACTCTCCCTCGCAGCCACATGCAGCCTTGGTTCCAAAAAAAGTTGGGATGCTGAGTAGAATGTAAATAAAAACAGAATACCATCATTTGCAAATTAACTCTGTTTACTGTCAACAGTTTTAAGAAGTGTTCTTGAGCCCACGCAGTATCATTCCCAGTCCAGGCACCAGGATGTGATGTTAGCAGTTAACGTTTCTACAAACCACAGATGCATCCAAGGTTGAGACTTGTAACAGATAAGGCTTCACATTCACATTCACATTATGTGCTTGTTGCTGGACTTTCACACCAGGGGTTGGAGGGGAAGGTGGTGGCATTTTTATGTGCCACAAGGCTTTCAAGCTGGCGACTGCAGTTTGACTCTGTGGGGAGATTTCCAGCTGCTTCATTGGCGACCAAAACTTTGTGTTTGTCACGGGAGGCTGGACCGTCTCCTGCTGTTTTGTATTGACCAAAATTGGGCGTTTGTCATCATCTACAGCCATTTTTGTGTTGACGAAAAGTGGGTGTTTGTCACGGGAGTTCGGACAATCTGCAGCCGTTTTATTGCCGACCAAAACCGAATGTTTTCCCACGGGAGGTCGGACCATCTCCTGCTGTTCTTGTGTTGACCAAAACTGGGTGTTTGTCACAGGAATTCAGACCATCTCCAGCTGTTTTTATGGCGACCAAAACCATGCAGCCTTGTGACAAGAGAGAAACAGAATATTCAACCTAAACAAACGTAGCTAGCATTTATTCTTTTTGATGATTATGGTTGTACAAGAGATGGAAATTGTAATTCTACTGGGCATAGCTTCTTGACAGAAAGCTATGTTTAATATTAATAATGAAGTAGAATAATTGTTCTCGAAAAATGTACTCTTAGTGTAACATCGGTGTGTGCTGTACGCTCATATCGACCCTGTTTTACATTCCATTTTAAGGGGATACATGTGGATCTGGGTGCCTGCACAAGGGAAAGGGAAAAAAATCAAATATGAGTGGGAATCATTGTTCAAAAAAAGAGAAGAAAACGACACAGCTTGCCTGGAAACTAAACAAATAAGCATCTGTGCCAAAGAAGAGAAATCTTTATGAAGACAAAAACAATGGTGTCAAGCTAAAACAAAGGCAGCATTTGTTGGTTTGTGGCACTGAATGGCAGAGGTTTGATTGTGTACAGAAGGGAGGGGGAACAGCTGTGTGGCTTTATAAAGATGGGACTCTGAGATCCTCCATTGTCAGTCCATACCTTGGGCATGGATCAGTTTTGACAAAGCACCATTATTCGCCGTCACCTTGCTCGTGTGGTCAGATAATGAGGATGTTTTCACAGGCTTACAGAGAAACAGACTGAGAGAGTCATCAAATAAAACAATGCCATTGTGCAGCCAGTGTCTGGAGTTGCTGTTGTAGGAAGGCAGAATGAATGGATTTGTCTCCACATTTTGTGTGGTGATACAGTTTTTCTGTGGGTTGTTTGTGCCTTTGCCAATGTTGACAGGCTCAGTTTCATTCCCGGCCTTGGCTCGACTTTCTGCCAAAGCTTCTGCTGGAGTCTATTAAAGCGTTGCACTGCAGGACCTATTGCCCGAGACCATCAGCTGTACACATCCAGACATCCATGGACTTAATGGGATATTGAAAACCAAGTGGGATTTCTGGTAGAATGGAGAGAGTTTACTTTATGTTGTGTCAAGAAAATAAACTCTGACTTCAGCCTTCAAATCTGTTGAGTAGATAATGATGGAGATTATTCTGTTTTTATCACTGTACTGGACATGTTGGCAGCAACAAATGGCAATAGGAGAGATCCCAGAAATCCTGTGATGTGCAGCCATGACTTAACACAACAACACTCACTGATGCCAAAGTATTACATCAAACAATTAGTTTCATGGTTTGGGAAGAGAATGATTTTAAATTAAGAGGTATATATTCATCACCACAGCCCTGCTTACCAGACTTCTAAGTCTGAAATTCTGTCTTGTATGGATTTATTGACATTTTGGATTTTTTGCGCTATTACAGAACCATCCTCACTGAAAACATGCTTCTGTCCTAAAGTCAAAATAACCGCCAAAATGGCAGTAACAGTGTTGTTATAGGGTCTAATGATAATGAAAATGGGGAACAATATTAACGATGAAATATTGTGATTGAATTGCTGCTAAAACTGTAGTTGTTGCAAAGTTAATGCAGATGTTAGCCTCTTGGAGAAGCTAACTTTAGCCTGTTAAAAGTGAGTCAGTGGAGACAATTTCCATTATCTGTGTTATTCGTAACCTCTGTGATACCTGGCATGAATCATAGGTGCAACTTCTGCATCATGTCACTTAACCGAAAACAGCCGTTTTCCTCGTTAGCAGGAGGCTAATCCTCTTTCTCAGAGCAATAGCAACAGTGTAACATTCATTCATTCACGAAGATCTAGGTCAGCTTCTTTATCCAGTGAATACTAATAACACTACTTTTATTACTTAGCCCACTTGGCGCGTCTAAAGCCTTGAAAGTGCTGCCAGTTATTATGATACTTACTTCTGTGATCTCTGCTGAGCACCGGAAGTATCACCCATGATCGCGTCCCCAGTAACTGCCCCCGGAAAATCGGGGATAGCAAGCTAGCCAGTGACCAGAGAGGTGAGAAGTCACATCGGGGATTTTTAGGTTAGGGATTCTTCTTCTGAAATGAGGACCCAGAGCTGTATTTATGAAAACAGGGTAAATGTAGCATCAGGGGCAACCACACTTTGAGTTTTAGGCTATGACGACTGCGCAAAAATCTCTCTAATTGAACTTGTTTTGATTGCATCTCCTGAGTTTGTTTCTCCTACCTCTGAACTTAGCATCGCTACTTCCCAGTCTTTTACTTTTTCCATAATTCTACATTTCTCTGTAACTCTTCGCCTCACTCACTCAGAGTTGACCTTTGCTTAGACCTCCAAATCAGTCAGGTGGATGAGCTAGCTCTACAGCTAGCGCCCCAGTATCCCTCTCACACAGTCTGTGCACGTCTAGCACTAGCCGTTAACCCGCGCATCTCCTCGGCGCTGCAGCTGTGCCAACATCTGTGCTCTGTGTCTTCTTCGTCCGCCCCATTCCCTCCAATAACCTGCCATCCCTCTGACGGGTATGAATAAAGGAGGGAACAATCTGGATACTCTGTTGCACAACATGCCGCTGGGACTCAACACATATCAATAATAGATTTACCAGGATTCATCCTCTCTTTAGTTTTCTTTTGCATCTTATTTTGTCAATAGAGACAAAAATTTACAAAATATAAATTCTCTTTTGAGTTTTTTTTTATGCATAAATGGTAACAGCAAGTGAAAAAGTCCCAACTACTTTCTGCAACATGCCTCAACCTTTATTGTTGTGTGTTTAGCTCAGCAGCTGTCCTTGAACTCGTCTTGTAGACGTTGATATCTGATGATGTCAGGTAGGTGGGGAAGTTATTTCAGGCATTGTTGACCCTAAAGCCATAAATGTGGATGAAGTGTCAGATAAAGTAACCAACACTTCAATTATCTCCCTGCAGAAATAAAATAATCTGCTATTGAACAGCACAACATTTGACTGACATGCTGTAAGTGTGCACTGTACACATTATCGTGTAGATTCTTAATGGATGATTATATTAAATATAGAGTATTTTTTCAACATGTCGCATTTTATGTCAAGCTTTTCAGAACAAAAGTAGCTCGTATGTGTCTGATTGGATCTGAAAGTTTGTTCCATCCATCCATTGAATATTTACATTTTCTCCTACCATACACCTCCACTCCTACAAATATTCACTTCACTCGATTATTTGTTTATAGCCAAAGGTAGTAGTTACTTTAGAGATCACATGCTGCTACAGAGCCAAAGTATCACTTTTTTAAGATTAGGTTTATTTACAATCAGATAAAAAGCTGAAAAGATTATATTTACCACTAAATTCTGAATACCAGATCTTATCATCAGTTGACCCATTGCATACATATACACTATACATGTAAATATATGCATAATTTACTTTTAGTGAATTTAATATCAGATATTTTAAGACTTTTCCTCAAGTACTCTTCATATAGGTGATTTTCACTTTTAGTAGATCATGTTTTAACATGATATCTTTTACTTTTGTGTATTTTTCACAAGACATGCTGAACCTCTTGTTGTAGATACGCTAGCTCAGCGACAACACAGGTGCCACTCACTGACCCTCCCAGCAGCTCTTGATTGTGCTCTAGGAGAGTCTGAAAGATGCTGCACATGTCTGGTTCACTCAGACTATCATCTCTGTGTTGCTTTTGATATGAGGCCTTTTATAGCTGCAGCCCTCCTGACCCCGTCTTGCAGAGTTTAGGCTGAATGTCAGGGTGTAGTTACCTTTTAATTCAAGACATGTGAATTCACTGCCGAGGTTTTATTGTGAAATTAAATTTAAAAAAAAACGGCAGCTCCTGTAAAATCCTGTTTGGAAATCCATTATTTGTTTGTGAAGAGCCAAGAAAAAAAGCACAGTGTTGCACTGCATGATACCGCGCCGGGTAAGGTTACACGCTGAAAAAATCCCTTCCAGTTGCATCTTGGCACTGCACAAATTGGCATGTAGGCGGGACCATGTTAATATGGTGTGAGACTGCTAATGGCTTTATGATTGGATAATTAGAGGAAGGTGGGTAATTAGGAGAGTAGTCTGTGCTTGGCTTCCCTGTTGGAGTGAGTAGGAACAGGAAGACTCCCTGCTGGCTGTTGAAGGGTGTTTATGTGTGTGAGCGGGTAAGTGTGTGTTTTTGGATGTCATTGCTACCAGCTAATAGTATAAATCCTCGCTGCGCCAGTTCAGGATTCCAGTCTTTCAAACAAGGTAGTAGTGAGTTAAAAAAAGCTGGATTCTGGATGTGCAGTTAACGCTTCGTGATGCAGAAACCTGCGGCGGGGGTGAACGTAAGAAAACCAGAGGTGGAATTCAACTGGAAGCATTTACTCAGATACTGTGTTTAAGTACAATGTTGACACTCTGTGTCCATGTTGTGCTGCTTTATTCTTCTACGTTACAACATATCTTGAGGACAAATATTGTACTTTTTTCTCCACTACATTTATTTAAGAGCTTTATTTGATAATTACCTTGCAGATTTGCATAATTATAAAAAAAATATGCTGTATACCAATGTATAAATTAATAAATTATGCTATATTATTACGGATTAAGCTACCCAGCAGTATGTAAAGTATCAAAATAAGCTTCAAATGCAACATTAAAGTTAAAAACGCATGAATCATTAATTATAACCCAGTAATTTAATATACATTATTCTGTATAGTGGGTACTTTTACATTAAGTAGTTTAAAAGTGCTGTAAAAAAGTCATACTAAAGTCATACGTAAAAGTTAAGATATTGTGTCAAAGTATTACTTTGGTAAAAGTGAAAGTCACCCATATTCAAATTAATTGAAATAATGATGCAGAATGTAATCTGCAAAGTGACTAGTAACTAAAGTTATCAGATAAATGTAGTGGAGTGAAAAGTATAACATTTACTTCCAAACTAAAATGTAGTGCAGAGGAAGTATCAGAACATGGAAATACTCTAATGTACTCTTTTGTTAAGTACTTAGTAAGTTAGTAATTTTACTTAGTTACATTCCATCACCTCTAACAGATTATGGACAAAACTACTCAGCAGTACATGAAGTACTTGAAATAAATCCCAGATGCAACATTAAAGTGATGAAGGCATTAATGAATTAATAATTATGAATAAATAAAATAAAAGATATGATGCTGAAATGGGCCATTCTGCAGTACGAACTTTTATTTTAGTTACTTTAAGTGTATTTTGATGCAAATACTTTCCTACTTTTACTTAAGTTGTGTTTTGAATGCAGGACTTGGTAAAGGAGCTAAATATTTCTTTTAACGGTGACAAAATCTTTAATATTCATGCATAACTTTATATGCAAATGTAGCTAATTCATATGACAAAACTTCTTGTTTTCTTTCCTGGTTAGACTTTCATTATATACATTTTATTTATGCGATTTGTTTCCAAAAGTGAAAGGATTGTGTGATGTCTTTAAGGCTTCCCTCTCTGGAGGTGATTGCTGCACATTGTCACTTTAATTTGTTATTTGCAGTGATGTTTAACAACACGTGGGAACAGAGAGAGAAAACGTGAAGGGAACCAAAAGAAAACATGAGGATAATAATACAACAAAAAATTATTTTATAAACTAATAAAAATTGTAGTTGTCGAATGTTGTGGGGAGACTTTTGGACTTGTATTTTACTAAATGATGAAGTAAAGAAGTCACATGACGACTTGACTCACATCAGGAACTTCCTTTTTAGAATAAAACGACCCCACACTGTTCTCCTCCTGGTGACACTGTGAGTCAGGACATTCTCCAGATTTTTGCAGAATTTCACATTTTCAGTCCTTTTTGGTCGCTCTCGGTTCACCGGTCCACCCTGCTGCTTTAAGAGCGTGTTTTTAATCCTCGAGAAAATGACTGTGAAGCTAACGACTTCTCCCTCCGCCCGTCCACCATCTCCAGACATCATTAAAGCCAGGCTATAGCCCCGGGCTGCACATGAACCCGTTCTTCAAACTGTACACTTTATCCATAATTCAGCTATCTTCCCTGAATTATTCAAGCAAATAGTGGGGAAAATAATGGAGTTCACCGAATCTTACTTACACATAAAACTATTTTAATGTTGATTTGAATTTTTGAGTCTTTCTGATGCAGCGAGGGAGAGAGGGGGGCTTAAGTAGCACATGTGGCCTCCTTTGCCTCAGTCCTGATCGGAGGCAGGGGAGGATGAGAGGGCTCGTAAACACATTAGCACAGTATGAGGGTGGTAAATAAATTAATTTTATACACATATGTGCATGAGCATGGAAATACTACCCAGATTTACACGTATTGAAATATAGAAATACAAATACAGTTTTAGCTTCAACATTGTCACAATTCAGCTTTTTCTAACTAAGCAAATCATTTCTTGATAATTGGTCTCCATAAAAAATAAGATAAATCATTGCTATTAGTAAATGTTGTGCAAGAAAAAGTTCTCTTTCCCCATCACTTCACAACTGACTCAACTCTCTATCTAAATATTTACTGCGTGCGCTGACATGTGGCGTGACACGGCAGGGCTCGCTCGCTCGCTCGCTCTGCCCCCATCTCGACACATTAAAAGGGGACAGGAGGGTAAATGTGAAAATGGCCCCTACTTGATACCCTATCAGAAAAAGGCTGAATTAACATTAGTTGCTTACTTACCATACGGTGAGCCTCGGTGTTAAATCATTTACTCCCTTCGGAGTGGGTAAGGCCATGCAACTTTTATCGCAGGAAAAGAATCAGAATTCCCCGGATAGGAGAAGGGTGGCTCATGCATTAATAAAGCATACAGTACATGTTAGCACTATAACCTTGCTCAGGGGTTTCGCTTTAAGCACAGAGCGCATTACTGAGAGGTTTTATACGGTATCATATAAAGGCTGTAAGCACATGCTTTATATCAGGGCCTCTGGTGGAGTGGAGCTGAAGTGGAGGAGAATACATCGGAGGCCGACTCAGGACCTGGGAGGACACACAGGAGAATGTCCTTGGGTCATACACATCAACACACTTCTGGATATTCCCACTTGTGTTTACCCTCACTCACGGTCTTGCCTTCAACAACGCACATGCACACACACGCAGACACGCACACTGTAGGCTACACACACCACTGAGAGCATCTGGTATCATTTGATTTCAGCACTTTCCCCTCTTAGCTTCAGCGCTGCTGGAAAGACTTCTAAAAATGATGCTTACTTTTAATGTTTGAGACACACAAACGCTAAACAAGTGTCTATTTGCGACCCGACAACCTCAAAATAAAGTTTAACAACTAGTGTGCAAATGCTGTGTATTTACTTGCTGGATCGATCCAAATGTTCAAATATATTTACTCAACATATTTTATATTTTTCCATAATCTAAAGCGGGATTTTCACGATGTTAAGGCAACACAAGCCACTTAGTAAAGGTTAGGGAAGGATTACGGACTTTGTTGAATATTAACAACAATCAATGCTGATGCGGAAATGGGATCTGATTTTTTTTTCTTTTTCTATATTTTACCAAAACCTATCTTTCACTATCTCAAACTGTAGGTTGTAAATGTTCCAGCAAATGATTGTATTTCCTCCATCATGAAACAGTTTTCCTAAAAGGCTGAAACCTGCACCAGCCTCCTCGTACTCACACATTTCAAGGTGGGAATGTTTGTGATATTATTCTACATTTTTTTTTTTTTTGGAAAGCGTTGCCCAACTTGTATGTTGTCGTTGTTGCGGTGTCCTGCACGCCTGGCACTGGTCGACAGTTGTTGGCAGCTTTTTGGATGATTGAGCTTGTTGGATCTGTGGCAGAGCTCATCAGTGAGACTGGCTCTGATTGGCTGTGCAGCCCAGTGAATCAGGATGTGAGAAGCCCTTTGAGCCTGTTGAAACATCCATTACTTTCACCAATTTAACGGAGATTTTGGCAGGTATGGGCTCTGCAACATTACTCTGCAGTGGTGCTAGTGGTCAAAACCTGCTCAGGATACCTTTCACAAAGTATTCCAGCGAACAGAATTGAGGACAAGGTACAAACTAAGACACTTTTCCCTCAATGCACCTGCTGTGTTTGACCTGCAGCCTGTAAACAGCTCTATGCATCAGCCATCAGGTCATTTCTGAGGGTTAGCTGGACTGCTACCACGGCTGTGCTTCCTACAGATACAAAATTGAACGTTCTCTTCATTCACCACTCTTTGACCGCCTGAGAGACTCAAATATGTGAAGCTACACATGAAGATTAAACAAAATACAAATCAATAGATGTTCAGATTTAGTTTGGCTGCAGTCTGAAAGTGGACTTTGTGGTTTTGATGGGTATCTACCAGCACGGGGAGAAGAACGCAGCGCTCCAGTAGCTCTACTGGTTTTACAGAGTTTTACCATTTAACCCCACATCTCTCTCTCCTTGGGTACGAATGTAGGGAAGGAGAGGGAAGCGAGGGACGGGGTCACAGGAGGAATGGAGCGCTACACGTGGGAAGAGCGAGGGATAGAATGACTGCGGGTGTAAAGAGCAACGGAGAGAAGGGAGCGAAAGATCACAGCAATGTGGAGAGGAATGAGGCCCAGACGTGAGAACTAATTTGACACATTTGCCCAGAATTCCAGTGCCGTCTGCCACCATCAACACATTTACCCTCTTTGTCTTGTTATCAAGGGAGATGAGGCCTCTGAGGTCTAGCATAGGTCAGAAAAGGCAGATCAAAGCTGGTGCTTTTCCAATAGAGGCAGTCATCCAAGTGCACAATCTCTCTTTCTCTCTTCATTCATACGAAGGAGAAAGAGAGATAAGGCTAAAGGGAAGTGAGACTGACAGTCATTTTCCTGTTCTGGGCGGGTGGTAAAATGTGAGTACATTGTATTTTACTATATTGGAAGCATATGGCTCCCGCCGCCTGTTTGGATCACACCCCGTCTTCATATATGTCTGATTCGTTCCCTCCCTGTCTGACTCTGCCTGTATTTTACAGTGTTCAGATAACTTCCAAACTCCATTTAAAGGAGACATGATCATGTTCTCTCATTTCCTTTTTATTATTATCACTTCTAGCTTCAATCGGAAAGTGCGGTAATGAAGGAGTCCATTTAGAGGCCCCGCTTAACAGAGATAATCGCTGGCGAATGTTCAACACACGGGTGACTTCTGTCCCCGTCTGATAGGAGTCAAGATGTGGATATGTTTTTTTGATTGAGAGCGACCATATTCAGCTATTCGCTTTGAGTCAAGTGCCGTCTTTCCCCCTCATGTGATCAGGTTCCTGCCACGACGTTTTGCCGTACGCCCTGAAGAGCTTTTCTACCTTCAAATGAAATCCCAGCCCTGAGAAAATGTATTCATGAGGCCACCCACAGGCGCCGGGTCAGCAAATGGCGAATTCATAAACTTTGCTTGGACATTTGTACATTTTGCATTCGTGGAATTAGTCTTATGCGAAGTTTCGGTGCGGTTAAACCAATAAAATGTAAGAGAAAGATAAAAGATGGTTGATTGTTGAGTCACTGATCCTTTAGGTTGGTGTCCGACCAGAGCTGTGTCGGTATATGACGACCAGGAGTTCAGCTGCCTTTATGTTCTGAGCCCTTAATTTAGATTTGAGTGGGTATCTTTACACAAAGGACTATGAGACATACTGTTTTTGTAACGTCTGTTGGAAGAATGATGTTCATTCTAGATGAAAAGCTCTGTTGTTGTTGTTTCGACCATGTTTCACCTTTTTAGAGAACTCCTTAAGAAAAACCTCCTCTAACGCAATCATTCCTCTGATGTTGCCTCTCAATCTTGCTGTGAGTGTGGATCCAACTCAAGTTGCCAATGCTTGTCCAAAAACACCAGAAAAGTTAAGACTTGAATCATTCTCAGTCATTCATCAGTTATAGGTCCCGGTCTAGATTTGATGGCATCTTGGTCGAGACCCAGACCGCGATCCGCCTTTTTTTTCGCCACCTCTGTTATAACCCAAGGTCGCAGCAGTGCTCGTGGCTCTGTGAGTTCACCAAATTCATTAGGATTCATCTTCTGGTAACCATCAATGACAAGTTTTAAAGGCAATCTGTCCAGTAGCTGTCGAGATATTTCTGTCTGGACTAAATAAAGCTGCTAACGTGACTACAAATGACAGCAGGCTAACAGGAGATGATTGAGGCTCACAGCAGCGGATTGTCTTGCAGTGTGTGGGATAAACTCTGTGTCATCAAACCAAATTCTTTAAATAACAGTTTAAATTCTTGGCAGTAGGCCGTGTGTTCTCTTGTGTGGACATGACACAGTGCGCATTACTAAGGAATCTAAGCTCGAACACATTATCACCCAGTCCAGAAATATCTGAGTTTTCTGGTAAATTCCATGACTGATTGCATCCAGACTAAAACTGGAGGGGCTTTGTCGCCGCAGCTCCATGTTCTCACTAGCAGCGCCTCCTATTATCAACCTTTGTCTCCCGTAATGAGATATTCACTGTGAAATGTTAATTACTAAACACAGGGCCGAGTGGCTTCCAGTACTGACCCCATTCTGATTGAACTTAATAACAATTACTGTAGTTCTCTTCAAAAGTGGGTTATGAGAAAATTAGGTTGTACGGTGGCAAAGCAACTCAACTAGTGAGACAAAGGAAGAAGCTGTTGTCCAAGTTTGAGAAAGGAATCACAAAGAGATTTAAAAAAGAAAAAGAAACTATCAATTTAAAGTTAACGCCTATATAACTGAATCACAATAACGCGTCAATCAGGATGAGGTAGGTTGTGCTATTTTGTCGCGCCCTTCGTTAGGAAGCAAGCATTGTTTAGACAAGACTGACAGGACTTCGCTGCTGCTGTTATTGCTTGAGTAGGAGCACAAACATGTTAACATTCTTGGATGTGTGTGAGAGATAAGAGATAGTGTGTGTGTGTGTTGGCGTGGAGACGACCAGTGGAAGATCGACAGCTATTTTCTCCTGTTTGTTTGGCTCTAAATCCACACGTTTCTGTATGAATCCGGCCCTGTGTGCTTCTTAATGGCAGAGACCTTCTCTGTTGGCTCAGCTATGAATAACAGTAATTGTTCAGCCCACTCCCCGTCTATTCCCTTTGTGCCCCTGCCAGCTGGCATCTGGTGCCCGCCGACAGTAATATTCACCCTCCACCCCTGCCATCGTGTCCCCTCCCTACACACACACACACACACACACATCCACAGTGTCACAGTAATGCACGCTGCTGTACGTCTGCGGTCACGTGATCCTCCAGCTGTGTCCACATGACTCCTCAGTCACAGCGTAAGCTTGTGTGACGCAAAGACACAAAGGCATTCACACACATACGGTGCATGTAAAATAAAGTGTGTATGCACACAGATGCTATAAGGAGGTCTAGCAGGAGGTCACTGCCTGTAAATACACAAACATGCAGCTACAAACTCGCTGCACTTTTTACAAAATTCAGTCATGCATGCATTCACACACAGCACACACACACACACACACACACACACACACACACACACACACACACACACACACACACACACACACACACACACACACACACACACACAGCTCCCCTCCCGTCCTCTCCACCCCCAGTCCAACGTTTTCCAAATGATCTCATCAGATTAGCCCCAGATTGCTACCTATTACAGCCTCGCTACTTATTTAGCAATTTAGCTAGGGGGAAAATTGCCCCCCGCTTGATGGCTAATTTTCAGAGGTGACATTTTGCCACATTGCGCTGCAGTGCTGAGGGGGCCTGTTGTCGGATAGACAGGGGGTCCAGTTGTAGTAGAGCCATTAGGACTAAATGATCCCCTCTGACTTGATTTACTGACGGGAGTCTTCACATTGTAACCAGTGTGGACAGAGCAGTGTGCGAGATGAGGGGAGCTGAATGGCGGCGCTGTAGTTGATGAGACCGAATCTGCTCCGAGCTCTGCGGCTTCTGGTTTAATGTGTCTCACATTTGTCGCGGTCGTGTGATCGAGGTGCCGTTATGGCCACACGTTCAAGAGATTTCTCCCCTCGAGCTTTCTCAATCAGAACCGTAGTATGAGTGTGCTACGTTCTATTCTTCAACATTCTCAAGCTTCTATTTTAAAAGCTCATGTTTTTATTTTATCTTGATAGTAAAAATATAAAAAATATTCAAAATGTCCACATTTAAAATTTAAAATATTTACTGTTTACTTCGGATAAAGAACAAAAGAAAAATATGTAAAGAAAAATTAGCATTTTAAAGTTCCGGTGCTTTAATAGCATTTAGCATTGAGGCTGCTGATTACAACCAACTGAATATACCTCGCCTCAACCTCCCCTCTCAAGCGTGCAGCAGAACCTACTGTTGCTACTGAAAATGCCCTCATTTGTCAGTGTTTGGTTTGTCCATTATGGGCTACTGTAGAATCATGGCTGACTCTGTAGATGAGGACCTGTCTCCTCTGTGGATAGAAAGACTCAATCTAAGGTAGCAAAAACACATTTATTCTTATTTTCAGTTGATTATACACTGATAAAAACATGATTATGAATATCATACAATTCCATTCTGCCCCTAAATATCTCTTAACCCTGTACAGTAGGCTTCTAAGACACTTTTATATTCAGTTGATATGTTTTACAGGGGCACCAATCCAGTTTTATTTCTGCTGATTCCCCTTTTTTCCCAGATCTGCATACGTAGCTGCATGGAACCCATCTGTGTGAAAGGATACGTAAGGCCAGGGTTTGCTATGGCACTAAAAAGTGACTTGGTGGCTACTCGTGACTTAAAGAGTCAAACTGGAACAGACTTTCATAATGACATTTTAGATTAAACTACATTAAATGTCGACTGGTCGGATCTAGCCAGATCTGCTTACTAAGGCCGATACAATTGAAGGCAGTCATAATCCGATCCATACTCAAATGTTTCCTCAAAGAAAAGTGTTAAAATATCAGTGTGTGTGCTTCCAGACATAATTAACCAGTTAATTATTCTAAAATATTTTAGGGATATAAACAATCATGTATAACACCTGAACTCTGATGCACATAAATCCTGAATGCAAACACTCCTGCACAGGTGACTCACATTAGCTTTTGTCGCATTTGTTCCTCAGTTGTGTGATATGGTTGGACACGGTTTAATATTTCTTAATAAGGTAAAAATAAAACAGACTCCTATGTGCCCAAACTGCAGGTGTAGCATGATTTTAAAATAGCACAGAAAACAGTTTGGACTTGGAACCTAATTTTAATCAACTCTATGTTTCCACGCCTAATTTAGGCACCTTATAAGATGAATTCTTTTTCATGAATAATGTAACATAATCAACGTTATTTGGTTATTCCACATGTTCATAACCAATTTTTGGCTACCAGCAATTTATGCTTGACGATTAAAAATGTCTCTATTTGTTGTAAATGGTTCATCCTCAAAATGTTCTGCGTTTATCCCTGAGTGTGGTTACAGTGGCAGCACCATTATTAGCGGTTTGACAGCCTTTGCTGGCACCCACATTAACAATATACTTACTCCTGATACTGTAAGGTGCATCGGCTAATGGCATCTGCCGTACCAAATGGAATATGCTATGCTGTAGTGAAAGTGCATCAATAATCCCTAGTGAGTTATGAACTGACCATGATTACGGCCCTGCAACTGCAGGAAATCCGTTTGAGGCTGTAAAATATAAAACCATGACATTATAAATATGCAGGCCATTAAAAACAGCCAGCTGACATTGCCAAAAATAACCCCAACACACTGCGCGAGGCAGAAATATGGATTATCGCCTAATGCAATACAATTCTCTTTTTATCTTTCATGATCTGGAAAAACTCCCTCCGCTCTCATTTATAATGAATGGATAAACCTTATGTACAGTGTTTTATGCTGTCCTGATGATGTCCATGGAGGGTGGCTTTATAGCTGTGTGTTTTTCCCCGTTGCCTCTGGGATTATTTGTCAACTGGTATCATAGTTAGATTTAGAGAGCAAGGAGAGAAGGCACAGAAGTATTACAGCTGAGCTAATATTACTATCGCACGGAACTAGTATCGGATCCATTTCATTAGTTTAGATGAAAACAGAACATTACGAGACTGAATATCCGTAATATAAATCCTGAGAGAATCAGCCTTATTTGTGATGTAAAGATCATAGTGCAAATTAAATCCCGTGCTAAATGTTCTTTCAGAAAATGTTTGTTTCTGTCTTCTACAATAATCTAAAAACCAGACCATAACTTTCTAGGTTTACCTGGTTCTGTTTGCCACACACTTGTCAGGAAATTGTCCTGACGTCTTGCAAAAGACATCTTGTCGTTTCACGACTACAAGTCTTGAAATGTCATTGAGCAGTGGTCTCTGGCTTGGCAGCCATCTTGCAGCTGTCTCACCTGCCTGTCCTTTGCACCTGTGATCACTCTCAACATTGAAGCCATGGTGTTCACTCTTACACTAAAATTAGCGTGTATATGCAATATTTCTTTTTGAACACGTGTAAACTCTCTAAAAGAAGGCGATTGACTCCTTTCGTAATGCCAGAAGAAAAGTTTGCCTTTCGGTAATTTTGTTCTTGAGTGTCCTGTTTGTGATGACGAATGCGCTGGCAAAACTCAGCGGATCAGACTACATCCAGGTGAGGTTTAACTTGAAAAGTCTGAAATAATAAGATTCTTCTTGAGCAGATAAGTAAAGTTGCACATGAGTGAGACATCTGGCCTCTTTCTCATCTCTGTTGAGAGATGCACATGTGCATCACCCATCAGGCAGCTGCCAAGGCTCGAGTGATAACACAGAAGTCACTTTTTTTGATAGCATGTATTTCAGTTTTTCTTTCAAACGCAGCACAGACTGAATGATGTTCAAATGTTTGAACAGAGACGAATGAAAGTATTAACAAGCCAGAGTCCTCAACTCCAACATGCATCATAACATCACAGGCCTGATGAATTGAGGAAATATTAAGGTAAATTTCAAGTTGACCTTGGAAACAGAAGTAGATAAACAATCTAAAAATGAAAAAAAAAATTGATCTTGATCTTCTGTTGTACGTGACGCTTCAGTGACAACCAGCAAATTTAATCAGGCTGTGTAAATGAGTTTTACAGAGTTCAGACATCGGAGGGTAATTCCTTAATTATCTGAGGTCCTCACACTCTGTGTGTCCCTTGTGAATGAGACTAAAGACAATGAAAGACAGAAAAACAGAGATAGCAGCATCCCTTTTGCACACTGAGTATCTGGACTGAGGCATTAGTGGAAGCAAAACAACAGCATTATGGCCCTAATGATGACCAATTTGAGGACCCCCGAGGACCCCAGCTGTGTCCAGGGCCAGACATATTGGCCCATGATGGGCTAAACTAAGCCTATTTACCCATGCTCTTTCTCCCCAGCTCGTAACAGCCAGCCACACGCAAACACATATGCATAATGGTGAAATAATGGAATCTCCTAATAATTTGTTTTGGCCAGGGAGGAGAGCAGAGGGATGGAGAGCTCTCTAAATGACATGCCCCTGTGGCCTAACACGATTAGAATTTAAACTATGAGACTGCCGAGCCCTTCTTCAGGGGTCGAGATGAAATATTGAGATTGCTGCCGTGGCTTTTTGCTCTCTTCCCGGCTCCCCGCGACATTCCCCTCACTCTGACACTTGTCTGCCAATCAAAGTGACGGACAGCTAACACGGAGGGAACAAAGAGGAGGTCCGCAGAGTCAGTTTGTTTTAGTCGGTTTGGTGGTGAAGGAGGTTGAGTGACACCTCGACGCTCGGAGACACAGTGCTTCACTGAAGTGATGTTCTGCAGTTTATTTAGTGGTGAAATCATGTGGAGGAAACCGTGTCACTCTCAGAGAGCTGCTGCAGACCAGATTTATTACCACAGAGTAATAAAATATCAGGTTTTTTCTTTTCTTTTCTAGCCTGTATTCTGCTGTCTACTATTTAATTCCATTGAACCAATCCCAATGTTTGTTTGCAGGAACTTATTCATTGAATTATTACTTTATAGTTATTGTTTTTTTATTATACATCCTAAAAGGTGTAGTTACGGCTGAAAATGACAACAGAAATGTACAAATTTGGTGATATCAGATATCTTGGTAATGCAGATTAACTGCCAGTTTTCTACCTGTGAGTGACTGTTGTGACTGCTGTTGTTGTGATTCAGACTATTCCAACAATACTCTTTGTTTTGTTTGTGTATTATGTTTTTTGTTTTTCCACCAAAAAATAGGCAATCTTGCAATACACCATCCATATGTAGTGAAAACGGCAGTATGCAACTTTTTTATGGTTATGTTGACACACTTGGAGTCAGAAAAGTTCACATCTTGTTTTAATGTAGAAAAAGTCAGCAAAATATTTTTACTAACATTACGGAAGTCCTGATCTTTGCTCAACAGAAGTGCTTTTGTTGCCTGAATAATTTGCTCGCTGCTCAACCACCAAAACCACGTCCCTGTGACGCAGCATGATGCATTAAATTCACTCAAAGAAACCTTTTAATGATAATCCAGGACGCAGTTAGAGTTTTCAGCAAAATGTAAGAATGAAAATAATTGTGTAATATTCAAACACAATATCTTGGTGACAGGGTTGCTTTTCTAGCCTGGTGTATTCTACGATCTATCCAAAACATATGTTCTTTTTTTTGTCATTTCATTACAATTCAGAAATATTTTCTCCAGTCAAGCTCATGTGAAAGCTCGAGGAGGATGTAGTGTGTTGGTGTTTAGAGTTTCCTCTCTCTCTCTCGCTCTCTAATGTAGAGTGTGAACCACAGAAAGTGTTTGGCACAGAAGCAGAAGCTCATAATTATTTGAATATTTTCTCCCTCATGAATAATACAAAATATTGCTTGCTGGACTGGGTGCTGTGTGAGTGTGTGTGTGAGTGTGTGAGTGCTCCTCTGTGGGTGTTTGTGTGGTCTGTGCGTACATGTGCACCTGTGCTTCTGAACAAGGCACCAAGAAGCGGTTGTTTGTGCGTGCACGTCGGTCTCCCCACACTGTGTTTGTTGTGTGCACATGCATAGGTTGCATCGTATACCTCTGAGTGCGAGTGCGTGGAGGTGAAAAGGTTGCCAGTCACCGTCCTTCAGAGTTCCAGGCTGCCAGTGAACATATGTTTGTCTCTGTGATCTCTCGGCCTACCAGCCACACAGGCTTGCAGTGTGCGTCCCTTAGACTCCGCCACTGCCAGCAGAGCAAACATGTTGATGTGGAGTCTGAGTGAAGACGAGAGAGGAGCTGCAGCAGCGACCTGGTGGATGGATGCTTGAGGTTTAATCCTCCCCTTCACCCACAAAAAGCACGCTCGGCCTTAAAACTGTGGTCCGTGCAGCAGCGTGTGCTTGATCCAGATCTGTGTCGGGATTGCGTGGGGTTTAAAGTACTCGGAAGGCAACTGGAATATGTGGACGGCTGTACAGCTGGTTCACACTTCATCAGGGCAGCTAACCACACCGGTAATGTCTCCGTTTAATGACAAAAGAAGAAGGATTTGATGCTTCTGCACCTGAAGAGTCGACTCCCATACACACTGTGTAAGCATGCTGTGGTTATAAAACAGCTGACATGAGTGTGACATTTATACTTGTGTGGGAAAGTAAAGCCATCATCACCTGTCATGTCTTCGCCACAGCTGGTTGGATTTTGGCATCTGCCAGCGTAAAGCCGCCTCTGACCGTGTCAGGCTTTTCCTAATGTACTTCTACTGACAGTCTCACAGGAATGGATATGAAAAAGTAGTAACCCAACCCATTAGAAAAAAGTTGAACTTTCAGAACTTTGGACGGAGAAGAAATTTTTTCTTCCAATGTTCTTGTTGAGCCTGTGAAATGTCTTTTGACTGCCTCAATAAGTTTTGGATTCCACCCATAATACAGCATTGGTAGATTTCTCGGTGAATATGACAAATGTCCTCTACAATTTGTCAAACAATGTTGCTCCTAGCAAATTAACAATTGTTGAAAGCCCTATTAGAAATATGAACCTGCGTATCCGTTGCGATTGTCATGTATGGAGAAAGCTCGTGTAATTCTGAAGCTGATCAGAACCAACGTGCATTGAATGAATCGCTGTACAACGTTGTACAGAACAATACGTAGGTGTAAATTAGAAAGGCGTGGTCACATCACAATCTGTGCTTTTACAGGAGGGAGAGTTATACTAGAGAGCGTCTCTCTGTCTGCAGAGCATGTGTGATTGATGGTAGACAGGGAAAGCGATTGCAGATTGTCCACAAGTTAATTGATCCTGGATGACGTAAAATGCTAAAATGGGTCGCCAAATGTACCCGGGTGGCTGCCTGAATAAAATATGTGTGGGAAACACTGGTGTGGCTCAGCAGTGTGTAAGGTTCGCCTGCTAACATGATGCTATAGCAGCAATGTGTCAAGGTAGACTATAAAGGAGACTGTAATGTTGAATTGAAGCAGATGGCACAACTTGTACAGTACAGACATACATGGTTGGTTTGTTTTATAAAAGTTCAACTGCGCTCACTGTTTCCTTAGTGTGCTGGCTTCTTGATTGAAAATGTTAGTTCAAGGTAGAAACGAGTGTCAACGTCCAGGAAAGGGTTAAAAACAAAGATGTACTGTAGCTTAAATAGAAGAAATTGGGAATTGCCAACCGGGTGGGTGATTTGTTTGATCCATTAAAAGTACTTGAATAATTATAAAGTCAAAGCATGCTTGATAAATGTTGGGATTTATCGTTTTGGATGATTTTTTTGCCGGACTAACTAGTGGGATGAAACTGCTAACTGTAAGATGAGAGTTCTGTGTTTGTAGAAATCATTACAGTTATTTTAACGTGAAATGTGAAACTTCAACAACTCGAAACCCCTTTTTGAATATTTTACCACAAGAGGGGGCCAGGACAGTACAGCGGTGGTCCGTGACTCACTGACATGCGGTCATAAACGATCATCAGCCCGCTTCTCTTCTGTATGACTCAGCTTTGTGTGCAGTTTATTTTTCAGTTTAATCAGCGTAGTTATTGTACTCGGGTTCATTCGGCTCCGATGTGAGTCAGATAAAAGTTTCTCTCTGCCCAGAAACTCCTCCCGAGCTGACGCCACTCGCCCACTTCAGAGAGCCGATTTGATAGAGACGTCCAGCCTGTTTTCACTGAAAGTCATGTCACATTTGTGCTAACTTGGCCTCAACAAAGTCAGAGAGAGGGAGAGAGGGGGGAAAAAAAAAAACTGGAGGAGGGCTGGAGGAAGAGAGGCAGAGAATGGCCGCTGGAAGGCCAGAAGACAAGAAAAGAAAAGAGCCGTTCCTTATTCATCTGATTCTAATTTGGATGTAAATTGCAGGCTGATGTCACGGCGGAGCGGCATGTTGCTGGGTAATCACAGTGGAATCCAGGAGAATGAAGCCAAAAAGAAAAACGCAAACTGCCAGACAGGTGCACAACAGAGCCTCTCAATAGAGCTGTCATTTTATCTGCGCTATCTATCTCGCGCTCGACAGAACATGGGCGGCGTTGCATACGGCGACGACGATACACGCCGTCGGGTAGCACAAGCCTCCAGTTCAATCTGAAGCTTCTGCATTGAAGCCGGAGCAGCTGTTCCTGCCAACAGCTAACTCTCTTTCCTTTCTTCTTCTTCTTCTTCTTCTCGCTTTTCCCTCCCTCTCGCACACACTCCCATACAGATGCATCCCCACCCTCATTTTCATTCTACTTGTTCCCTTTTTTCCTGCCTGCTCCGTCTTCTTTCTCCTGTTTTTTTGTTTTCACTGCGCTGCCACTAACTCTCCGCCTACATCGGCCCACTTCTGGGCGGCGTGCCACCGTCCCGGCCGCCGCCATCACATCTGCTGATGATAAGTTTACTTTCACTCGGTCGGCGTTCATTAACCAATAATGATCAGCAGCCTGTTTATTTGCACTGAGGCGAAAGATTTGACGTCTAATTGTTTAGCTCATGTAAAACATTGTGATGTTGCTTTCCACGCATTCCTCTGGTTTGTCCTTATTTGATGATGTCACTGGTGGATTGTAGGGTTTTTTTTTTTTGGTATGGGGCAGCGTACGGCTAAGTGACTGCGAGAGCCTTCAGTAATCCCTCTGTTCAGGATGGGGCCCGCTGGGGCCCAATGAAAGATGTAATAGGATCCCTCTGTATGCCTGCTTCCCCTGCAGGGTTAGAGATTAACACTAGTGTCATATTCGGGTCTGTCTGCCAGAGCTGGACCTCTCTGTCACACTCCCTAACAAGCCTGAACATTGCACAGGCTTCAGACCAAACATCTACATAAACTATTGTCGTGTTTGTCATGATTTCTTTTCCAGGGACAAGCTTTTTTTTTTCTTCAAAAAATTGGACTGATTCAAAAAACGTTTTTCCATGAGTTACTATATTTAAATCTGGAGAAAGTGGGATCAGTATCAATGTCCTTATCCCGCACTGATGTGCTGAAATATGTAAGGTTGGAGCCGCGACCGCATTTCACGTATTGATACAAGTGAGCAGCCAAAACAAGCAGCCGTCATAACCAAAAGCTTCCCTCCTGTGTCTTAGTTATTTTTCCAGGTCTGCCTTCTCTGCCAGAGAGCAAAGGGCCTCCAGCATCATTTCCTTCAGGCTGATGACGTCTGTGGAAAAACAGAACAACAGCAGAAGAAAAGGCGGCGGTTGACGGCAGCCGCTTCTGTGTCAAGCCCCTCCGAGAAACTATGACACCCCCCCCCCCCAGGCTGAATGCACAGGATGGATTAGCGTGACGTTAAAAGTGTCAGTCGGCCAGGGTTTGTGTGAAGGCTCGCCGTTCCATATTTTAGATGCCACTTGTTCAAGTGAAGAAAACATACGCGCCGACTTCCAGACGCAGGCATGAAGAGAAATAAAAAAATAAGGAGATACAAGGCTGCCAACGCTCACTGCCAGCAGCTCTGGAGCCACTAAAACAGCCAGCTTTGACCAGTTTCAGTGGCAGCAGTGACAGAGAGAGGGAGAGCTGCGGCTTCTGAGTAGAAACCCAGTCTGCTGCAGTTTGGCAAATCCCCGGACCTTTACAGTGTGTGTGTGTGTGTGTGTGTGTGTGTGTGTGCTCGGTCTCCAGTGCTGGAGAGGCTTCAGAGAAAAGAGAGAAGTGTGTGTGTGTGTGTGTGTGTGTGTGTGTGTGTGTGTGTGTGTGTGTGTGTGTGTGTGTGTGTGTGTGTCAGTGCATGGCCACAGTAGTCTGGCAAAGCAAACGTGCATACGTGCACACGGGGACTTAGCGGTGGGAAAAGTCCTCGGACGCGTGCACGTACGCACACAGGCGTGCACACACAGTCAGGAGTCAGCTGTCTACTCCTGCTTCTCAGCTCATTAAACCAAATCCCAGTGACTGGACTGAAGAATTTAAATTAGAGCCCCCCCCCCTTCCTTTGAAGTTTGGCCCCTTTCAGCTCACCGTAGCCATAGTTGCACTTTACCAGGTACGACACGCCCACTTTGTCAGCGCTTGGTGCGCCTTCATTCAGTGCTGCGTGTGGCCTCTGCTGCACCTTTGGGTGTCACACCGGCAGCTTCGAGCTGAAACTGGCAACCCTTTCGCCTGGGCGCCGACCTTGGGGAGGGGGAAGTTAGTTTTAAACCCTGAAATCGTATATACGTGTAAATCCGACAAAAATCCCCTGCCCAACACTCCCACCCGGCCCACGTTTGTCTGTGCCTTGTAGCTCCAGGGTCCCCACGGAAACTGGATAACAGCAGTGTGTTTAGAGCAGCTCAGGATTCATTCAGGATAACAGGGCTCGCCTGACAGGCCGAGGGGACCGTCCGTGGTCTCTTGCAACAGTAACCGCAGAGAGAGACAGAGAGAGAGAGAGGGGTGAAAGGGAGAGCAGATTAGAGACTTTCAGTGTGAGAGTTGAGGTTTTGCAAGGAGGCCGACGCTCCCGCTCACCTCACACAACTGCACTGATGATTTTGTGTGTTTCGTGAAGCTTAGATAACCTGTTCACACCACAGAAAATTCCATGAGAGTCAACAGAATTTTTTTACTGTGTGAAACATTTTTTTTTAAACTTATGTTGAACTCTTATCTTGCGTGTGCTATAGAGAGTATTAGGAAATAGGTCAGAAGTGTTTATCTCTGAATTTTTTGTCAATGAAAGATGTCCTTCAAGTTTTCAGTGTGCTTACTGATAGTTTTGACAGCTGTAAAAGTCATTGAAGAAGAGACCAGTGAGCAGCTGTCTCCAGCAGAAGAATGCAGAAATCCTCTCCATCATGCGATTTTTTGGGTTCCTTGACATTTGCCATGATGGCTTTATTCTTGAAACTACTCAGAACTTTTCAGTGCTTATCGATGTAAACAGAGATACTGTAAAACCTCCCCGGATAAAGTTCTGGAGCAGTATCCTCTGAACCCACAGAAGCAACCGTCTGGTCAACAATCTGCATCTCTGTTTGATTTTTTTCTCATGTTCTTTTTTGCCGTGAACTTCACAAGACATCCCCTCCCCCTCCCTCGCATGTGACCTCCGACCCAACCTTGATTCTTCCTTTTTCACCGTTTGCCAAATATTTTTTGGACGAGGCCGTCCCTGGCTGTTTCTCTATGGAATATTCTCACCCACCCCGCCAACCCCTCCTCAGCCAGGCATCATCCAGCGGCCCTCGCGCTCTGTATCAGCTTTTTGTCAGGGATTTGCCTCCTCAATCCCACAAATCAACAGAGGATAGATGCCTATTGTGCCTAATCAAAGCACTTCCTCCTGGGGTAATCCCTCAATTTGAGCAGGAAGAAAAGCCCAGTGAAGGGGGGAATGTTCTGGATCAATCCTATGAAGGGCCCATATTATACACTCTCATTTAGATTTCACCAAAGAGACACAGCCAGCCAGCGTTCTTAAACCCCCCTCCACTCCACTCCAACCACCTCCGACTGCTCTCCTTTTCTGTTTGTGTTTATCTTTATTTTACTCCCCTTTCTTCCCTTTATTAATCTGTTTTTCCTTTGGTGTTATTGTCAGCGAGTGTCCTGGCGTGCCGGCTGGTTAGCACGTGGCAGCTCTTTCAGCTCAGCTTGTTTACCGGAGGAGAAGGTTGAGGATGATTGACTTGTCGCTGGCGAAAGCCTGCTCGTACAGTGGATGTAGGATGACAGGAGCATCAGCCTCGATGTTTCCGTCAGCCTCTACACAAAGGCCGAGCCAGCTTTCGTTGAGGAGGTGGAGATGTAAAGACATTTGTCAGGTTACCTCCACTGGGAACTTAACGCATGTCATTTTGGTCATTCATGCTCAGATAAGTGGGACATATTGTTGGATTGCTTCCATTTTTTTGAAGCATGTTTACTCCCTTTCTCGATCTATGAAATGAAAGATGGGGATCACACAGGATTTTTTTTTTTTTTCCATTTAAAGCAAACCTGTTATAGTTCAAATGTTGTGACCTGAAATCCTCCAATCAATTCAAAACCGGAGATGATGCTTCTTCCAGCTACACAATCAACAAGATGCAACACTCTCAAAAGATGACTCAAACACTGATTAGAGGATTTGCAGTTAACCAGATCTGTCAGTCAGTTCTGGCGCCATCATTAGCCTCCAGTAGAAAGGTTGCTGTAGTGATTGTTACGTACACAGGACGAGGAAAAGGGAGCACATCTTGAAAAGGCAGGTGTGGATTTGTAGATCATAGCGCAATAAACTGGAGGCCTGCCCTATTTCAATAGAAAAGGGCTGCGGTTCTTCAGGCAGAGCTGAAGTCTGTGTGGAATAAGAGTAGAATCACAGTGATGTCATCCACTGGGCAGCGACCAGTTTGAAGCTGTGACTGTATCTGACATCGGACATTGCCAGAGGTTGGAATTTCCCAGTTGAAACTTCCAACTTCCAACCTCAAAGCGTGTCAGATACAAGACGACGAAATGACATCTTTTTTGCAAGTGTACAGCAACAACAGTTGAGGTAACAGATGTCGTTACACATTTTAATTTCCTGACATTTTATACTTGGAAACCTCTCTGAATATTTTGTTCTTTAGCCTAAAAGAAAAACTGGGGTGCTGCCATTGTTGTGGATGTCAGAAAACTACCCCTTCATGAAGTTGGGGAAGCTGGATTTCACAAGTTCATGATTAGGATTTGTGGCGTTGCACAGAACTGAAATTTCAAGAACCCGAGGACATGCCTTGATAGCTAAGTATAAATCACAAGATAGCCTTGCCTCATCTATTTTCCTCCAAACAGGTCCATAATTTACAATTTAAACATCACACTGTATTGATGAAGACTCGAAACTAGAGCTTGAAAACATAATCTCATTGGGAAACTGTTCACTGGGGTAATGAATCGAGTGAGAAGTACGGTCATTTTCTCATAGGATTACATCCAATCAGACCTCTTTTTGAAACCAGTGCAGTTGTTTTCATCTTTATGGCACTTCAAAATTGGCTTCATTTTTCAGACCCAGAAGCTCCGTCTATATTTTATACAGTTATTGACATGACAGTGTTGTGTGGCTAACAAACATGACATTTTGGCCGTAAACAACAAACATTAGCGTTGATAAATTTGTCATTTTGGAACGAACTGGTGAATTTAGACACAACACTCCTTTAAAGGGAGAAATATACTTGTTAAATGTTCTTATTTTTACTGGAATGAAGCCTTTCATACTTTTACTACATCACTGGTCGGAAGTGCTGCCAACTCCTCCATAATAAAGCACTTAAAAATATAGCTATTTTAATTCTCAGAGTGTAGGTTCTGCAACCTTGTCCGACTCGCTGGCTTTCTTAATAAGTTGCTATGTCTAGACACCAACAGATGTTTCTCTTGTGTCTCTCAGATCTTTAAGTAGTTGCTGTGTTAGGTCTTAAAGACAGCTGCTGTTGGTTTCTGTCTCATGTCTGTCTTGAGAAATGATCTCTGGACTCATCTGGACAAATCAGGATAAACAAAGACACAAAACAGTTACAGAACTATGATCTCCAAGCTCCACTTGTTCTTTCCACTCCTCTAATACTTATATAATGACACATTTCTCTATATTTTGATGTCTTTGATGTTGAAGTCGTGTCTCCACGGACCGTCTCTTTATTCCACTGATCCAGTGATGCCGTGTAACCCAAACTCTGGGTTTTGGAGCTGCATCAATAGATGTCATTGAACAAAGCTGACAGAACATGACCTTTACCGGAGTTCTGAGGTTACTGTTCTCAAGCGGAGGAAGTCAAAATAGATGAGTGGATTAAGTGAAGGCCGGTGTCCCCGGAGACTCATTAGAATGGGAGAGGAATAAGGAGAGAAAGAGAGAAAAGGACCGATCCCAGCTGGACCGGCTTCCCTTCACATCTGACCTCATCACCAGAAAAGACGTCACGGACATCCATCTGGTCAGGTACCCAGACAGCAGAGGAAGCTGTGCTCTGCACACCCGAATAATTATTGTTCATGCATGTTTATGTGAGAGTTCATTTAACACTCGATCTAGCTGAGTAGTAGAACAGGCACATTATCTCAGAGTCAATCAACAATTCTCCAATCCTGACATTTAGTACAAAGTATTAGATCAATAAGAGCACTGGCACTTGAGTGAAACTTTAATTTATTTAGTTATGTATTATTTGTTCAGAATTGTGTTGATTTTCTTTGAACTGTTCTGTTAGAATACTGTAGAAAATAAATGACCCAATTTGCCAAATGGAGCATCTTTAAACAGCTGGTTGTCTCCAACAAAAGTCCCCAAACCTCAAGATATATAATTAAAAATTATAAATCAAACAAAAGCTGCAAATTTTCACATTCGTAAAGCCGGCACTTGCATCCAAATTGTTGACAATACATTTTTCTGTTGATTGGAACCCAATCAGAATTGTATAGAAACATATTTATTTTCAGTTGTTTTGAACATCCTTCTTCTTCTCGCAATTACACATGCAATGTACGGTGGCCCTAAAGGACAAATCACAACAGTAAATTAGAGGACACAACAACAAAAGTAGAAAGTACAACAACATTTTATTTCTTCTTCCTGTTAAAAAGATGAACAGTGCCTCCATCCAATCAGCAGTGATCCTTGTTGACAAAGGTACCGTCCTTTTCTGGTAGAAGTTTATGTCGTATTTTCTACTTTTGTGTTGTGTTTTCCTTTTTGCTGTTGTGCTTTCGGGTCACCGTGCATATGAGCTACTTTATACAACCTAGTCACCAGAATGAATAGTGGCAAAGTACGTTTCTGCAAGCAATGAATATGTTAAAACTTTACGATTCTTTAAGTTCGTTTTTCAGTGTTATGCCGTGATAACAATGTTCTTATAGTCTGGTTAGGTTTAGGCACAAAGACAACTTGGTTAGGGTTAAGAAGAAAATCATGTTTTGGCTTACCTGGTTCTGTCGCAACATACAGGGTCAAAATATCCAGTTTGGTTGCTACAAACAAAGCTGGAAGACGTCCTTAAAACTATCTGATGGTTTCATGCTTACAAAATGTTGAACAGTGGTTTCTGGCTTGGCTGACTTCTTACCCAGCTATCACGCCACAACCATCTCCTCCACTTCCTACATGACACGTACTGTAGAAAAAATTATTTGAGACGTCTGTCATATTGTGAACAGAAAGTAAAATGCTGACTAGGCTGCTGCTCCACAGCTACAGCCCTCCACTACTGGCTACTCAGAAGCATTATTTGGAGTCTTGCCCAGAGGCACTTCAGCAGCTTTCAATACATTCAAAGTATAGGACGACACGTTTCTCAGACCGATGGTACACACATGTATCTGAAGTCCTACTTCATCCATCTTCGGCGTGCAGCAGCGGTCCGGTGTAAGATGGCAGCCATGTGTGGCCCAGATTGTGATGATGTGATGGATGATGTGAGTAATTCTCATTAACTGGGAAATGGCACATTAACATTTATTACTTTTGAAAGAGGCATGATTACCTGCGTTTGCATCGGTTGAACACAGCCCTGTGTGCAGGCGCTTTTAATTCCCAGATTACGCTATCCTCATATATACGCCTTGTGAAACAGAACACACGGCTGCTTTATTTCCCTGCTTGCTGGCACTTCCAGTAACTGCTGTAAATGTTTCGTCCAACTCCTCTCCTTACTGCGACTTCCTCCATTTAGAAGTGAGGTTTTTTTTTCTTTTTTTTCAGCAGAAAAAATTCTGAGCAGCCGTCTACTTTCTCGGTCTGTCCACTCCTCGAGTGCTCTCTCCGCTCTCTGGGGCCCACAAGTGTCCCAATCCCTTCTTCTGGCCTCGGTTTCTAACCTAGATCAAATGTTAGGCTTTAAAAAGCTAAAGTTTGATGTGGATGAGCAACTGCCTATGAAACACTTTAATCCGCAATGCTGTAATGTATTTAATTTCACACCCTGTGATGGTGTTGCCCCTTCTTAGGATTACCCAAGGGAAGAAGGGAGTTGGGGGTGGGGGCACGAGGGCAATGGCAGGAGAGGAGGAGGGGGGGCAGTCACTGGAGCCCGTCGTCGGAGAGAACAAGACTTTAAGACGTAGGATGAGAGAAAGAGAGAGAGAGAGGCAGTCGAGAGCTGTACAAGGAAAGGTGGGGAGTGAGGGTAAACAACAAGGGGGGGAAAAGATGCAAGAAATAGGAAGGAGAAGGAGTGAGAGTCAGGAGGGAAAGAGTGATAAGTGAGGGGAAAAAAGAGGCATTTCTTTAAACCGAGGAGAAGTCTCGCCACGGAGCCGGCTTCACAGAGAAAAGAAGAATGCCACTTTACAATTTGGAATGCTTGTATTCAAATAGGAGGTCGAAGCTTTGGAGCCCGAAGAATGCAGCTATATCTGCATTGTCACACCCCCTCCCCTGCTTGGATAAGGGGAAAAGACACCCTGGCAAATCCCATTGTAGAGCTTGGGAGCTTCATAAAAGTTAAGGAGCGATGGATATAGTCTTGGCCCCCTTATGAGATGAGGATCTATCTGGCCTGGCTTCGGAAGCCCTAGACGCATACGCAGGGATATTGGAGGCAATAATTCCCCGGGACGGGAGCACACACAGGCTCCTTTATATCGTCCCCTAATATCCAATTTACGGGCTCAGGCCCTCCGCCAGAGCAGCCCCCGAGAACTTAGAATGCACAAACGCCAGCGTGAGATGGAATTAGGGCCAAGTTCTCTTTTCTTCTGTTTGCCAAAAGTTTGAGGCTTACAGAAATATGAAACTGTTTTTTTCTCTCTCTCTCTCTCTCCTTCCCTTCCTCCCCTCCCTCCTCCTCCTCCTCCTCTACCCTCCTCTGTCCGTTAACCCAATTCATCCATTAAACAGACAAGGAACTGAAAGCAATAAATAATTTGGACCCGGGATGGAAAAATGACTCGGTGTTGTGTGGTTCTGGTTAATAACACCGCAAGCTTTTCCAACACAGTGAGTAGGAAATGTTGTAAACAAGCATCGCTGATTGGACATAAGACGCCGTCGTTAAATATATTTGGTTTTCTTTGAAATTTGTCAGGCTGAGGGTATTATGGCCTTGCCAAAGTCTGTAAATAAGTGGGGGGGGGGGGGGGGTTTAATTATTTAGAGGAGAACCAGAGGGGGGGTGAGGCGAGTCGATCATGCTCAGATGAGTGGGGATTTATTTAGGTTTTTTGGGTGAAAAAGTAAAAGTTAGAAAGTGTATACATGCTTAAGAGGCGTGATATTCCCCCTCTGCTGATCTCCTTATCCTCTCCTTAGCCTCCCTAAGCGGTATGTGGTGCACACACACACACACACACACACACACACACACACACACACACACACACACACACACACACACAGTGACTTTCCCTCCGCTATTGCTGGATGAATCTCCCATGAACCTTGCCAGCCTCCCTTGCCTGTGGATGTATTTACTCATAACAAGGGCTTAGGCCAATAAGAATATATGGTGATTTATACTGTGACCAGCAGGGGATTGTGTTGCCCTGATGCTTTAAGTATTTTACACTTTGCTAAACTCTCTGACACCTCCGTGGATAAAATCCCCCCATTTGTGCCAACCCCTTCTCCGCCCTGCTTGCAACTCCGCACAAAGCGACAACAAAACAAAACCGTGATTGAACATCGCAACGAGGCCGAGGCGAGCGAGGACTCACAAAGCGCTTACGCCGAACAGCGTAACGTGACGAGAGAACGACCTCTCGCAATAAAAGAAAGCATTGTTTTTTTTTTCGGCAAGTGCCTTTAAATGACATATGTTGACGTTAAAGTGACAAAGGCTTCTCGCCACCATGGTTATTCTCTGAGCAACGTTTTCTTTTAACCATGTCCACGATTGTTTCTTTACCAGGTGATGTTGTGTACATGACCTGACATTCATATCTAGATATGGAGGGGATGGTGGTGGATGTACAGGCAGAGGGCTTCCAAGCCAGTGACCACAGTTCAAGACTGTGTTTCAACATTTGTAAGCGTGACACCACTCGATATTTTTAAGGAGATCTCAGGACAATTTCCAGTCGTGTTTATGGCGACTAAAACAGGTATTTTAGGCCAAAGCATGATCTCGATGAACGCTAACCACGTGGTTTTTGGGCCTTAATCAAAGCAGGCCATGAGCACAGCGTTGCAACAACAAGTTTCAACGTATCTGTGGTTGCAGAAAAGTACACAACATTTATTCTGGTAATTGGGTTGATAGTAACCATGACAACATAGTCCGGGCTAATAAATTATATCAGATGATATACAGTGTCAAAACAGTTCATTAAGTATATTTGATCAACAGAACATTTTTCTCGAGAATTATTCGAATTGTTTGTCATTAATCAGCCGAAAGTGCCAAATATCTGCAAGTCCCAGCTTCTCAAATGTGAACATTCATTGCTTTTCTCTATTCTGTGTTATTCAAAATAACAGACCTTCAGACTGTTTTCCCCATGATTACATAGTGATTGATCAATTAATTTTAAAGATAATGACAGATAATCAGTGATAATCATAACAAATATGACAACGTTGCCCTGACATATCTGCTCCTGAGCTATTATATTATTATATTACATTTTTAGAAATATCAGCTGAAATTCATCAACTAACCTGTCAAAATGTTTCACACTGTGTGGTTCCTCAACCAACGAAACGTCAGATAACTTTCTTTTCATTGTCTGCTGAGATATGTTTTCTAAAACAAAGTCGCTCCTGTAAGGCTGACTGTTTTATAACAAGTTATTCATTTTTTTTCTCTACCTTGAAACAGAGGAGGGAAACTTCAGGCAGCCTCTCTCACCAGGCCATCCATCTCCATCGGATCCTCTCGCTGTCTAAATTTACCAGGTCATTCTGGCCAAACTCTCCAAATGGCTCCGCATTCGAGAACCCACGATGCTGATATCATCCGTCTACCTTCCCCGAAAAAGGTCAAGCAGAGTGTGCTGGAGTCATAAAAATCCCCCATCTCATTATTTGAGCATTTCTCCGGCTGGTGGCAGGGGTGCAGTGCAGTGGAAATGGAATGATATATCGGAGCTGGTCAATAGTCGATCTATAATGACTGTGTTGTTGGGCTTTCACTTTAGAATAATTTATATCCTCGCTGATCAATAACTAATCTTGAGCATAGTCAGCGCTGAAATAAAGAGGAGAATGATGATGGTGGCGGCAGGGGGGGGGAGCTCTGCTGGAATGTGTGGGAAACTGATGCCCCCCACCTCCCATCTCACACACACACACACACACACACACACACACACACACACACACACACACACACACACACCAGCACCTAGGCAGGTCTCTGCTCCACTGAGGCATAAAGTAAATCATCAGAGTCTGGAAAGTTTTGGCTGGAACCACACTTTTTTTTTCTTTTTTTTTGGAGGGAAATCATTGATTTTGTGTTAAATCATAATAGCTCAGATTTGATTGGTTTCATAAAAATTGATTCTCGTTGATTTTTTTTGTGTGTGTGCGTGTGTGTGTTAGGGTTCCCTGCGTGTCCACGTGCATGAATGTGTAAATCTCAAAGTGTTTCCATCTGTTTACAAGTCATTTTACATTTTACACCTGTTTTTGTGTCTGTGTGTGTGTGTGTGTGTATATGCGTGTGTGTGTCTGTGTGTGTGTGCATGTGCGTGTGTGTGTGTTGGCCTGTGGAGCTGAGGGGGCTGAACCCTCTGCCCTCAGATTAGCCCCTGGTTGATAGGATTAGGCTCTAATGACTGGGACTTGGAAGACAAAGGGAGTTTCTGCAAAGAGGCTTAGATATGGAAGAATTAGCAGCAACCTTCCATTGCTCTTTCTTTCTCTCTTTCTTGCTTTTCTCCTGCCTTGTTCACCCCTTCTCTCTCCCTCTCCTCTTCTCTTTATGACCTTTCCTCTCATTGTCTCTTGCATATTGTCTCTGGATCTCTCGTGACACTCCGCTGCTTTCTTCTAACTGTTTCCCTTCTGGTCATCTTACAAGTTTTGTGTGCTTATGCACCTGACAAACTGCGTAAAAAATGCAGCGAGGCTCACCGCCGGAAAGTGAGACGATTCTGCTCGTAAAGACACAAACTTTGCCTTCATATTAGAAGTTTAAAATTCACAGATTTCTGAAAACGGCCGACCCTGCACCGCGTCTCTGTGCCTGCTAGCAGTCTGGGGTTTTTATTGGCATGTTTTCAATATGCACATCAGTTTTTGTGTTACAAATTCGAGTCTGCATCTGAACTCGTTTTTCATTTCTTTCATTTTTCCTCCTCATATGAAAGTCCAAGTTTATTGCATGACAGGGCAGCCTCATTTCCACAGCATTTATTTCTATTGCTTTCGCTTCTCAAAAAAAATTCCTCCATGCCCACAAAGAGCCAATTTAGGCTCCAAACATTTTAGTTTTTTTTTTCAGGCATATTAATGTAAAAAGTTGTTGAATTGCAAGTCTGCATTTGCTCTGGAAAACTATCCACATTTAATCTGTCAATCATCTTGAAGCTCTCCTGTACGTTTCCATGCCATCAATTCACCTTCTGCACCGTGCTGCAGTGCCAGTAGGTCTAGGTTTTTCTATAGCCGGCCTTATTAGCCTCTATGCTAAATGGTCCGATGCCCAAAGGCCCCGCTCAGGTTCTAATTGCCCCGGTCTCAGATGCTCTCCGAGAACGAGCAGCAGCCGAGACGCAACACAACAACGGCAAAAGAGAGGGATTTAAGAGATTTTCTGCCAGCTTACGTAAGAAGAGAGGAGAGCAGCTCCTTTCGGTTGGAGCTGAGAGGCTGCATGTGTGTTTATGTCTGCAGAGATAAAACCAGTGGTGGATGAAACCATTAGAAGAGTATTGCTCAATAAGCCTTGGTATTTTAATTTGGAGCAGAGCGTGTGTGTGTTGTGTTTTGGAGAGTCTTGTAGCGATGCCTGCGAAGAGGAAAAACAGCGAGGGGAAGAGCGGCGGAGGAGCCCAGAGTAAAGGAGGGCGGGGTGGACGTCGAGATTTGTTTGGGAAGTCATGTATGGTGGTGTGAGTACGAGGGCCGAGTGTTGGTTTACTGAGCCCCAGCTGGGCTCTAATCCGGCTGACTTTCATAAACCTGACTGGGCAGAGCAGGCAAATCACGGGCATTAGCACGAAGGAAGCACTGTGAGGTTGTCCACAAGCCAATCTCCTGTCAGTCTTAATCCAGTTATTGAGCTGTTTATTTAGTTTCTTGCCAAAGTCGCGGCTTTAATTTCATCATTAAGAAAATATAAAGGGCCACATCTGGACGGGCGGTACAAGTGACCTACTATCCTTTTAAAAACTACACACGGATGTTTTATTTTGGACCGTAACTCCTGTAGCCTTTATTAAAAATCTCATTTTTGTCCGTAAATATTCCCCCGAAAACGTAATAAAACACACAATAAGTGACTAATAAGTGGACTAATTTGGCTTGATGTGTTAATGCCTCGCTTTGATTCTCAGTGAAAGAAGTTCAAAGCCTGGACGCGGAGGTGGGATCTGTGCAGCAGCCTCGGCGCACATGTCTGAGGCCGCCGCATGCACAAATCCTCAAAGCCAAATCAACTGCGTTTACAGTGTAATAACGGTGACATCATGCCGTTTTCCTAACTATCCCCTGAGTTATGTTGAGTCCAATTTGCCCTAAAATGCTTACACACTCACTCACACACACACAACAGTGGAGTGTATGGCCGTGCGCACACACACTTCTCCCCTGCGTTGTGCACTCGCAGCCCGTTGGCTTTTATCTTGCGCTGGGCACTAGATGAGGACCATATGCAGCCTCGGTGCAATTACAGTGTGGTGAATTGGTAGAACAACAAGAGGGCGTTTTAACGGAGCAGTAAATGCAGGTAAGGGTCTTTATTAAGCCGGATCGGGTTGCACTGATGTTGTCAGCCGGAGACTGGCTCTCAGACAGTGTGTTTGTAGGTGTGTGTGTGTGTGTGTGTGTGTGTGTGTGTGTTTGTACTGCAGCTGAATTTCTTTTGCATTCAGCGATAGATATGTAGCCGTCAGAAAATCAGAGGAAACACTCACCTGTGTTACTTTAAGAAGGTTTTGGGTTCACTCGGGCCGAAAATTGTGAGTCTGCATCACACACGCACACAATTTACCTGTCTGACCGTTTGAGGGAAATTGCTTGTGATCTGTAATGGTTTCGGACGTTTCACCCCACCAGGCTTTTTGACTTTCTTGTGCCTGATAGGTGAAAGGTCAATCTCTAAAATGTTTATGCGTGGCCCTGTGATGTCGACTCCCTCGGGACACTCAGATTAACCCGCGCTGCTCCTAAATCACTGCTGGGTTTAGTGTTTCCACAGGTAGGAACAATGAGACGTCACAGGTCCGAATGCATTTCAAAATAAAATTCCCACAGTTACTCTAACTGGACGTGTCACAGAAGCAGTGCTGCCATCGTTTACAGACGGTGCCACGAGTGTGAAGATTCACTTCAGCTAAAGCAGAGTTAGCGAGCAGAGGACGACATGTAATCAAACCAGCAGTTAAACTGAATTTCGGTCGTATTTACACGATGATTTAAGGAGTTAAACTACTTTTTTGTGTTCGACTTTGGCCTATAGAAGGAAAGAAATGATTATATTTTATTTTCTGTGCTGTCAGTCAACGCTAAGTCAACATTGTGTGGCAGTTTTATGCTTTCATGTGACATTTTCTACTATAAAATATGTTTTTATATATATCATTTTATATCACATGTACAGAATTTGATAAATTAACTTATCAAACTAGACTTTTTACTTAGGGTAGATGCTTTTAAAGGAGCGTCACCAACACTGACTAAAAGTATTTGATTATTATCATCATTAAAATAAAGTTAAAGCCCGACATAAAAAGCCTCATCATGCAGAGTGGATCCTTTCAGAGTGTTTTATTCTAATATACATTATATTGCTTGACTGTGTTGTTGCATAAATATGTAAACAGTATTTTAATGTTGCAGTCGGTCCAGATGCTGCTAATTTCTTTATTTCTTTATTTCTGTGCGCTGCCTCTGTTGCTTTTTGTGCTACTTTCTCAGTTGACTTGCATTCAGACCTTCATGTTGTTGTCATGGTGCTCTACTGAATACACACGCTTTTATTTTACAATCACATTCTTTCTTATTTTCTTTTCATTCTTTACATTATTGGTTCAGTTTTTTTTATTTCCTCGTTTCGAACCGTGTGTCATTTACTTTGCACGTACACAATCATATTTTCTTATATGTGCACCCCCGAAAAAATCACCTTTTAATTTGTTCATCATGCATATTTTAATCTAAAATCAGAACCTGAAACGTAGTTCAAACTTTCAAATAAATGTAGTGAAGTGAAAAGTGCAATAATTTAAATATATATATGTAAAAATAAATGAAAAATATAAACGGATACACTGAAGTGAAGCAAAAGTGCCGTGCTGACGTTGTTTTCTGCTACAGATGTTACAGTGAACTACTTTATAACATCTGTATGTTATTTCACTTGTATGTGACTTAACAGTGTAACAGTGTGAGTGCTGATACAGTTAACACACTCATCTGTTAATTAGTATCATTGATCAATACTTCACTGTAGCCACGCGTTGATTTGAGTTCTACATCCGTCTGTGATTCTTTGCTGTGAGATTGTGACACTTGATCTGTGGAGTAAGTGAGATTTTGGGGTTATATTCCAGGGTTTGGTGAAAATAACAGGACATGGGAACTGGACACTCTGCTGCATTGGAAGCTCTGGTGGTTTGGTGGTGAGGATCAGATCCAGGCACAATGTAATCACCGCTAACATGTCAATCCAGCCTGATTAACTCTGTCACTGTTTCTGTGTCGAAATCCCATTTTTCTTCCCCATTCGGAAAAACACAGGCGGTGAGCCGCAGCCGCTCTGTTTCTCTCTTTGTTGAATTACAGTATCATTCAGAGTCTGTTTTACAGTTCACTTGTGTTTATTCAAAAAATTACTAATTATGCTAAATTGATGTCGTATTACTCGGTCTGAGTGATTACCACAAGTTCTCAGTGACAAAGAGAAACCACCTGTTTTTTTTCCCCCTCATTTGATGAATTTACAATATCCGGATAATGTTTTTCGGAAAATATTTAAAATTAAAGTTGCATAGTTGCAGAATTTTTTTTAAACCTTGGAGTCAAATCCAAGTCTTTTTCAGGTTTCAGTGACCGTGTGCAAAACATTAAAGCTCTTACGAAACATGTGCAATACGATGGAGACCTTTTGCACCTCCAGGAACATTTTGAAAATTGAGTTTTTGTTGTTTTAAGTTTTAGGTACAAACTTCTCTGAGTTCAACGGTTTTCACAGAACTTTTCCATCGTTTCGAAAAACACATTTAACGTCGTTTATGAGTCATTCAGTTTCTGATTTAGATAAACAACATGCAGAACAAAGTGCACCTCCTGCTGCAGAAGGATTTATAGGAAACATTTAAGAGGGAGCACTGCAGGTACGGGGCTTCTATAATTCAGGCAATCTTAATGACAAAGTAATGACTTTTAATTCCCCCCTGAGTCGACGGTGTGTGTGTGTGTGTGTGTGTGTGTGTGTGCGACGCTTTATAAGAGAAATCTTCAAATTTACAGGTTCCGTCTGCATTTAGAAAAATCAAGGACGAGGCAAAAAAAGTGAGAGGGAAGAATAATTATGTGCGGCAGGTGTGGTATAATGTGTGATAAACAGAGGAGGGAGGAAAGAGCGACAGAACAAAGGGTATAAAGATAGAAGTGTCAAACAGTGGCGCGTGCCAAGTCGTCTGTTGTTGTCTTTTGATGGTTATGACACTTGTGATAATTAACAAAAGCTAAGTAGAATAAATTTACAACAAATCCCGCTACCTTGATTCTTTGACAGTTTGCGTGTGGGCATGTGGAAGAACTTTTCGCAGAAGACAAGTTTGCGTCTCATTGTCTGAGAAAAGGCCTTGGTGGATTTTCTTTGTGGCAGAATAATTGCTTCCATTTATTGCCGCAGAGCCACAGAGAGCGCGGCAGCACCGGTCCTCTGTACCTCCACGTACCTCTGACATTTGCTGTTATGACGGGGATTTATGCCTTGAAAGCTTCTTTATTAGGATCCCGCAGGGTCGTACAGTACGCGGAGGATCTTAGACGGGATGATGTGACCGCTGACCTCTTCATGAACTTCAGTAGAGATAACTTTGTTTACGAGAGATGGCTGTAGGGTTCACTAGCAACCGCTGCAGTCAATCAGTGTGTTTGGTAATCTGATTCGCCGCTGCCAGGATGGACGGGCGCCCCTCAGCTGAACCGCTGTTCAAGAATCCGACCTGATGTGGAAACATATTTATTCTAAAGTGAAAGGTGCATCCAACATCAAACCTGCCTTTTAGATCTTCAGCCTGCTCTCAAGTCTTGTTTCCCTGAAAGAAACTGAAAAGACAAACCCAAACCCAACACATGTTCCAACACCTGAAGGAAAGACTCATTTTCTATTTGAGATTTTGAGATTGTTTTCTTTCAGTAGTCGACTCGTGTCTGAGTGTAAGTCAGCCGGAGCGACCTGCGGTCCTCTGGTAGTGGAGTTTTTTTGTCCAGGAGAGGAAGCGGCGTTAGTTCCTGGTCCTCACTCAGCACCTGAAGGCATCTGAGCCTGATGATGTTTTCAAATGAAACCACATCTTTTCTCCGGCTCGGCATCCACGCAGATTACAGACCTTTTAGTAAACTGATCTTGCAGCGAGTTCCTTTCTAATCTTTTCTAGTCTTTTCTCTTTTTCCCAGCTCAGTTTATTTGACGTTATGAGAAGGAAAAAGACGTGTTTCCACTGGAGTCTCAAACCTTTTATTACCTGTTATCTCGTATATTTCTCTAGATTTCATCAGTGTTATTTTGGTATTGTTGCTTTTAATGAATATTATTACATCCAGCAGGGAGGTTATATCTTCACTCCTCTTCCGTTTGCTTGTTTGTTTGTTGGCTTGTCAGCAGGATTACACAAAAACTCCTGTATGGATTTCAATGAAACTCGGCTGTATGATGAGTCTCAACCCAGAATAGACCCCCATTCACTTTTGGTGTGGATCTGAACAAAGGCATGAATTCTCTTTAACACTGCAAGATACGGCTTCTTGGACTGGTTTCTATTATCCCCTCTAGTCTCTCTGTCTGCTTTACTTCAGTTTATTTGACATTACAGAAAGGAGGGCATCAAATCACACACAGCTACAAAACCAGTCTCATGGTCGAGGAGACTTTTTCACATTGTGGTCCCAAAGTGTGCACTACGTTTTATGACTAAGTATCTAATAAATTTCACTTGATTTTATCACTGTTATTTTGATATTTTTGCTGGTACTGAAGTTTTTATTATTGCAATCCGTCTTTTTTCATTTCGCGTCTCTATTTGAGTTTTTTTTTTTTTAGCTTCTACATGTTGAAAACCTTTCACCTAAAGTTGGATTCAATCACTGGAATAGACAAATAAACCGTCAAAGTTTAATCTGACACCGTTAACTGTGCCATTTTATAAGATATTAATTAATTGGCTGCGTATTTTTCCTAACCGTCGGACTTCAGTGCTGCAGCTTTTATCACCTCTGCTGATGTGAGTCCTGCTCGGTGGTTTTGTGGGGTCTGTAAAGCACAACTGTACTTTCATCGACTGCGTGTTTACTGCAGACTGCTGGATGATACGGATCAGCCACGAGCCAAGTGCTGGTCGTGGTTAAAGTTTTTATCCTCTACCAGCCGCTTTGGGCAACAAACCGGCCGTCGTGTGGAGGAATGATTTTTACTAGGAAAAGAGTCAGAGTGGTTCAGTTTGTGAAGAAAATCACAAGCTTTTATTTGTGCTTTTCCTGACTTAACATATCTATTATTTTAATTAAAGAAACACCTCAAAACAACATGTTGCCTCTAAACTGTAGATCCTCTGCACTCTGCACTGATATGATACTTTAATTTGTCGCTGCCATTAATAATTACTTTTAGGCTCCTTGTTTTATGGAATATTAATTCAGCAGTTTAACACGTGACGCTTTGTGCATTTCGAGCAAAATTAGATTTCTCTCATTTGAAATATAAACACAAATTCATCACATTAACAGACAGTGAAGCTGTTGACATGTCGACTCTGTGTGTGAGGCGGTAGCAGCTGAATTATTGATCCATGAGCCTGTAAACACACAGAATAGTACATTTTGAATCAAAGCCCTTCTTATGTTGCTGCTGCGTCTCTACCGGGGGTTTGCTGGTTTATTACCACTAGGCTATGCTGTGCTCCCAGGCCACTCTCCACTCCAGCCTCAACTCACACCCATCCAGGAAAAGATGAGTCTTCACACCTCCTCTGCAGCCTCCCCTCACTCCTCCCTTCCCATCGCTCTGCCCCCCTCCTGGTTTTATAGCTCGGCTCCAACACCCGGCTTTTTCCACTTGTTCTCTCCTCATCGTCATCCTTCATCTTTCTCCTTTTTTTTTCTCACTTTCCCTTCCTCCCTCTCTGCCTCCCTCTCTCTCTCTCTCTCTGTCTCTCTAAGGTGCTGATCAATTCACAGTCTCCCTGGGAGGTGTGAGAACCCCCTTCCTCCTCCTCCCCCTCCTCCTCCATCCTCACCCATCCACCCACTGCCACCCTGAACGGTGCGACTGGCCGACATGTGATGCCCCTTACCCTTCCCTCACCCAAATCCTTCACCCATGGATTTTTTAGGGGGGGAGAGAGGAGTTCATGTGATGATGATGATGATGATGATGATGATGATGATGACAGTACTCCTTTTTTTCTCTTCTGTCCTTCCTTTTTTCCCGTTCTCTCTTTCTCCCTCAGCAAAAGTGTCTGTGACACCATTAGCACACCTGAAATAATAGTGCTGGTGACAAATGCTGCAGGAAGGGGAGGGCGAGAGACACTGAGAGAGAGAAGGAGAGAGAAGGAGAGAGAGAGAGAGAGAGAGAGAGAGAGAGAGAGAGAGAGGGAGGGAGAGAAAGAGGGAGAGAGGGAGAGAGGGAGGGAGGGAGGGAGGGAGGGCGGTGTGTGTGATAGAGTGATGAGTTCTCTATCTATCTGTGAGGTTAATTCAGACTCAGCAGCCTTTCAGAGTAAAAGTGGAGCTGCTGACCCGGTGGCCGGTGGCACAATGTGAAAATTGACTGGCAGCACACAGACCTCCACTGTGTGTGTGTGTGTGTGTGTGTGTGTGTGTGTGTGTGTGTGTGTGTGTGTGTGTGTATAGTGTTTGTAATTCCATACATGCGTCTAATTTCGCACCATATAGAAAAAAAGCAGCTGTTCATCACGTATGTATCCATAAGTGTGATGCAGCGATGTCAGTGTGACTCACACACACACACACACACACACACACACACACACACACACACACACACACACACACACACACACACACACACGCACACATTCAGCTTTGGGTGGTTTGCAGTTCTTTATGAGTCCACATGTTCACGTGAATGCAACACCTACGTACGGAGAGGAAGCAGCTGCAGTTTTCTCACATTTAGGCCCTAACGGAGCCAAATGAGGCTTTAAGTGACTGTTTTTATATTTAACACATTAAGATACCGCTGATAGTTTCTTACACATTGTGACATCTAGAGAGAGGGGGGGACGTTCTTTAAGAAGCTGCTGAGCGCTGATGTTTGTGCACCAAACTTAATGTAAAAGCTGATGCCGTAAAGGAAAAGTTCACCCTAAACTATCTGCCTTTGTGGATGGAGAGTCGGGGGAAGTTCTTGTTGGGCGTTCTCTGAAACAACTGAAGTCGACTGGAACGTATAAAACAACCGAAGACGAACTTAAGTGTCTCCGTACAGCTTGTTGTATTCTGAGTCCTGATCCGAAAAGACATTATTTATAAAAGACACGCTTGTTAACGTTTACACATTAAGGTCAAAAGCAGCTTCAGTGAAGATTTCAGACTTAAAAAGGGTGTAAATAACATCTCTGCATATACATCTGGCATCTTGGAGCTTCAGGTGACTTGGATTTTTGCCTTTTGTCTTTAACCTGTTGTTTTGTTACATTTTAAAAGAAATCCCCGTCTACTTCAGGTGTTCAGGAGAATGCTGCACTTCCTTTTGTACCTCAGTGTGTAGCAGTGAATGAGAGTGAGTGTATATAAATGTGCGTTTATACTTTTCTGCTCCTTTTTAATTTATTTCTTGTATATTTTTATGCATTTGTGAGTATGTTAGTCGCGACACTGCATAGAAACAGAGTGTCGGTGCAATGAAACTCGTAGTTCAATGTGTTGATTTCTGCACTGAAGCTCCAGAAATGTTTTGTTGTGCAGATAATATCTGAATTGTCATTTCCGGGCGAACTTCACCTTTAACGCTTCCATCTTTTTTTATGACTTTATTATGAATTTGTTCATGATAGCAGCCTGCAGGCTCATTTTTCTAGATTAAATGCTTCACGTCGTGTCGCCAGTTTCTCTCTTACAGCTCCAAATCAAACAAACACATAAAAAAAACACACACTGGATGTTTCACAATAAAAGGCAACACGTGGAAGGAACACTGGCACTGGGATTATACTTTTTATTGGCATGTTGAATTATTCACATGGACAAAGAGAAAGAATATAAACACGACAGCTTCTTCACAGACTCAAACATCACACTTGTGCTTTAAGGTGAAAAATGTTGATGTGCAAAAACAGAAGAAAATTGGATTTATCCTGCAGGAGTTTGAACTTTTTAATCTTAATCATCTGAGCTGCTTTTACCCTTTTCTGCATGTCGTGTAATTTCCAACAGCTCCTGTAGAAGGCGCAAATGATTAAGCATTAATGTGTGTGAGAGGCGACCTGAGCAGCAGCAGCAGCAGCAGCAGCAGCAGCTCACACTCACATTTGGGCCAAACTGCAGAAACATCCAGCAGCACCAGAGGAAACAGAACCACCGGGTCCAAACTGACCCGATCTAACGCTTCAAAATTAATCCTGCGGTTTATTATATTTTAACCATTTTCCTCCAACTGGGATTTTACGCCAATGACCTCAAACCAGAGTATTTACCGTGGTGTGTTCAGTGCCATGTTGTTACACTCCGACATATTAGTGCCATTATTTAAAAATAAACCCATCGCTAATATCGCATCCCATCATCCTTTGAGACAAACTGTGTATTAAAATAACCCCAGTACACTTTATTAAATCAGTAGTTTGTGACGCTTGGTGGTTAATCAGAGTGTAACACGTGTCTGCCTGCGCGTTAAAGCTCATTACACTAACTTTTAGAATAAATCTCAAAGGCAAGAGAAGAGATGAAGAGAAAGACGAGCGCCACATTTTTCTCCTTCTCCTTCTTCTTCTTCTTCTTCTTCTTCTTCTTCTTCTTCTTCTTCTTCTTCTTCTTCTTCTTCTTCTCCCCCCTGACTGAATAATTCCTGAGCTCACACTGCGCCTAAACGCACTCTTAATGAATCCGGCTGGGTTCCCCTGACAGACGATAATATACTAGTAGTTCCATATAATTAGATAAGCTGTGAAAACTTTGCAGCAGGTCTATCTGTCTGCCCTGAGAGCCGCGGCGGTGACACAGAGCAGAGCACAGAGGCTCTATGGCCCCCCCTTTTTTTTTTCCTCTGCTGCAGATCCCGACATGTTCGGGGCTCAGAGCTGCGGGGCTGCAAGAAGTTTGACCTCAGTTTGACTCCTCAGGCAGCCGGAGAGACCTAAAACAACAGCCAGAGACAAGCAGAGGCCCGGGCCATCACACAGACCTGCACTTATTATTATTGTTATGTATTTATTTGAACTCAAACTGCACTTTTTACAATTAAAAACCACATCTGCATTATTTATTACAACATTCTCGGAGCTGAAAATGGCCTGCACTAACTTGTGATAGTGAGGAGGAACACACACCTGACTCTCTGAGGATGTGTGTGTTTTATAAACTCAACATAAAGGCAACAACTTGTTGTGTGTGTGTGCGTGCGTGTGTGTGTGTGTGTGTGTGTGTGTGTGTGTGTGTGTGTGTGTGTGTGTGTGTGTGTGTGTGTCGCGGCGCACAGGCCCGCCTGATAAACGCGCTCCCGTTTGTTTCGCCAGTCAAACCTGCTGTCAATTTACATTCAGCCGCTCGAAAGTAATACCTGCTGATTTTATTGAAACGACTCACAGCATTACCGTCATCGCAAAGCGGATTAAACAGAAAATGACGGTATTTTGCCACCACCACCACCCTCCTCCTCCTCCCCCTCCCCCTCCTCTCCTTGCTGTCTTCCAGGATGCCAAAGCGCGCTGACCCTCACGGAAGAGCGACTCCAGGAGAGAAAGTGGAGCTCCAGTCTCGCTTTTATAGACGCTAATTGAGGTAGCTTAATTGCTTTATAATGCCACTGTAGTTATTCTACAGTGGTCCGGCGCTGATGTGGTCTCCTCTCATGTTAATCTGGCTTTGCTTTCTCTCAATGACCCTCTAATATTTAGTGTGCCTTGTGGTGTAGCGAGCTTTATAATCCTGTTTGCGTTTCTACTAAACCCACACATTTTTCTTTTTTTTGCAAAGAACGTGGATTCAAACGGCAGTTTAATTAAAAAAAAATACTTTCCTTCAAAAAAATATCGGAGTGACAATAATTAAGCATTTAAATTATTTAATGTGGCGTTAAAATAATAAAGGATGAGGAAAATGAGAGCTTCTACTCACCAATAAATAATTGATTTAACAAACTCGACGAGCGCAAGGCATCCCGGGTTATTATTTGATCCGGTTTTCTCTGTGCGTAAAAGTCCGTGCGTCCTGCGCGGCTCCGTGGCTCCTCTCTCCGCGCCCCCGGAGCCTCGCCGGCCGGCCGGACTTGCAGCAGGCTTTTGATCGTCGTTTCATGCCTGTAAATGTGTCCCATCGGATCCCACCGGTCGGGTTTTTTTTTTTTTTTTTTAACCGCAGGAATCAACGCCGAATGTGTGAAGCCGTATTATCATGTTATGACACCATTTCTGGCACCGGGGGCAGATGATCGATGACTGGACGCGCTGCACGGGGGGAGAAGAGAGAGAAGAAGAAAAGAAAAAACTTCAAGCAGACCAGCAGCAACACCTCATGAGCATAATCAGAGGCTGTTTTACACGCTCGGTTCAAGTGTGATGGGCTGAGAGATAAATAAAAAAGTTGGGCGGTGGTGGTCGTGTGGAAAACAGACAGAAATCAATTATAATTTCTTTGGAATCCTTTTTTTTTACGCACGCGTCTCCTCTTAAAACCAAATCCTGTCCATGTGACTGATCCCATTTTTTATATTACTTCATATGCCATGAAATATATCGTAAATATTTAATGGAGATTTTGAAGGTAGTTAAACTTCTTAATTAAAAAAAAAAACTTGATAGATTAAATTAAATAAGATTTGTACTCCTTTATATCCCAGCGAGGAATCAAATAGAACGACGGTGACGCAGTAAATTCAAACTATTTTCTTAATTTACAGCCACACATTAATCAATTATATCATTACTTTTTCTTGAAATTACTCGGGTGGTAAGTTTCCCCTCCATAAATTAAAGTTCATCAATATTTGACCAAACTTTTACAATCTTCCAGCAAAAGCGTGGAAGCTGGAGTGAAGGGTTCATAATGAAGAGACAGGGAAAGTTTCACAAGTCGTCTGAGAGGAAAGAAAGAAAAGTTCTGGACGTGAGTGGTGTTTTTTTGGGTTTCTTTTGGGGGGGAAAGTTTAGTCAAAGTGTGAGAGAGTGAGTAATTAAGTCAGTGATATGAGGACTGGTGTGTGTGTGTGTGTGTGTGTGTGTGTGTGTGTGTGTCAGTCAGAGAGAGAGGTATAGAGGTGTCTCGGTCAAATCTTCTCTGTTTTGGCGGATTTACAGCCTGACCGAGCTGACAGAAAACGCAGAGTGTGTGTTTTGTGCCCGCGGACGATGTTTTGTTTTGCGCCTCCTCGCAAAATGTGGCCTAAAACCGATCAATCAGCCCCGGATCGATCATGCGGGGAGCCAATAGGGGGCTCCCATCGCTGAGCCTCTCTGCCATTGGACAGCCCGGGCAGACTGGAGCGACCCATTCAGCGCTGCTGTGGGGGGGAGAGGCACGGACGACATGTGAACTCACATTCAGACCCAATTTTTAAATAAAAACGCTGCCGTTGCGTTTTTAATCTCTTATTTCACAATTCAGCGTGCAGATTACGACTCTGTGCCAAGACTTGGACCAAATAACAAACACTTCCCTCGACTAATAAGAAATAAACAGTGCTTCTGAATGAGTTCCAGAAAGTTGTTGTTATCGTGCTTTCTGTGTTGAGTTGACACTTTTTTTTGTCTCAGTAAACACTGGGAGATAAAAAGGCTGCGGGGAAGTTGACAGTGAGCGACCAGACGCGTAAAAACCTGCAGGACTGGATGTTTTGGCTGCAGAGCCGCACTGGTGTCACGCAGACGTGATGTTGACAGAAGCCTGACCTGACTCCAGAGAACCAGTTTCACACTCATAAGCGTATCCCTTTCCCTCCACTAAATAACTGCTTAATTACAATGCCAGTCCAAAGTTAATCGAACATCCAGGGCGTGCAGTCTCTGGAGGACATACCTGGAGATATCTTTGGGGGGGGATCAGAGTTGAGAGACGGTTCAATAAGCCGTTAATAAACTGTTTACAGGCAGAGGAGAGGGTGCTGGACGCGCCAATCCCGAAGAGCAGATGTTGCATATTTACAGGAATAAAGACGCGGCGGACTGAAGAATAAAGCCACTTTGTGAGAGTGAGACCTGGACCCGGAGTCTGAGGTGGATCCTCTGTGTTTATCCCCGTGTTGTTCCAAGCTCGCTCCTGCGCGGCTCGCCGGGGCTCGCAGGGTCCTCCCACCCCCCCCTCCTCTCCGCACGACTTGCTGCAGCCCGGTGCGTTGTGTAAGACGCGACCTGTTATGGCCACCACTACTTCCGGGTTTCGGCAGTCTGGTCCAGATCCTCCGCTCCTCCTCAGCTCAACACACACATCCATTGTACACAAAACGGGCAGGCGGCTCATGCATACACACCGCACTCACACACATACACACAGGGCGCACACACACATACGCACACACACGCTCAGCATCGATCGTGGCTCCTTTAAGAAAAGCCTAAGCCAGAATTATCACCCCACCTCCTCTTGATCTCCTCTAGACGCTTTTGCATAAGAAAATCAAGCCGGGAGCCGAGAGTGATCAAAGAAAACGAGAGGAGAGCCTGCTTCATTTTTTAACTGTGATTGTGACCATTAACATTTAGGTGGTGCCGATCCCGTGGAGACGCGCGTCGGACCATCATTCATCCGGTACTTTTGACAAGCCCTCGCGTTTTTTGACTGACAGGCGGAGTGGCAGAAAGCCATGAGAGTCGCCAGTTTTGTTTGAGGGGCTATTTTATTTTCATCCTGGTTTTGGAAAAGGAGCCTGGCGCCGCTGCCCCGAGGACAGCCGAGGACCTATTCGCCGCGCCTGGGCTAAACTTGCGCAGAGAGAGCGGGGGCTGGCTTTCACCGTTCCGTGGAAAAAGAAGCACACGGGGATTTTGGCTGAAACATCTTCCCATTTATTTGGATTTTCTTTTCTTCATTTCGTCTCCACCCTGGCCTCAGAGGGGATTTATCTAAACTGAAAGGACGACCAGGGAGTCAGGAGGGTTATGGCGCAACGGGTACGTAGGGCAATCCCCCCTAAAAAAAAAAAAAAAAAAAAAAAAAAAGTTTCTCCAAGTCTGCTGTGCTTGAATGCAATCCTGCGCTGTAACGTGGCTTAATGACACACATACCCGCGCGGACACACAACTCGCGGGCGAAAGTTTTCGGTCGTCTTCCTGACACATGGAGACACGGGCTCGCTTTTTGGCATCTTTTGGCACGGTATTACGCACGGCCGCACTCGTTTGCTCCCACACAAACCGGCCCCGCTGAGGGACATTGGAAGCGTGATCATATCTCACATCGGCTGTGTTTTTTAGATTAGTTATGACAGGCCAGTTACTGGAAGCGCAATAAAGGAGGGGGAGGAGGGCAGAGAGGCAAAAACATTTCTCCCTCAAAGACTCCACATTGTTGGAGTGGAGCTTTTTTTTTTTTTTTTTTTTTAAAATTATTATTTACGAACAAAACAGCCACAAAAAAACAAAACCAGTCCTCTTCTCGCACTGCAAAAAGTGCTGAAAACACGCGTTATTAGCATAATGCCAGGGAGGCAGTTTTTTAGTAACGAGGTGATGACAAACGCTTTGATTCATGCACTGCAGGACAGCTTCGAGACAGCGGCTGGGCTCCTCACACACACCACACACACACACACACACACACACGGGCTAGTAAACAGTGTAGAAGCAGAGATGTTCGGGAAACATTCAGCTGCTTCAGTTTGGCACCAGAGCCGCAGCACGCCGGGGTTCTGCACCTCTTTCTGCCTTTAGGGTCCAAACGCGTCAGCTTTTTCATTTTATCGTATTTATTATCTTTACTCTCTCCACTTTGTTTGTCACTCCTGGAGAGCGCTATCAATAATTCAAGCCTCTCTCCCTCTCTCTCTCTCTCTCTCTTTATATTTTTAATCTGTTAAAGAAGAAAAAAACTCGAGTAGAAATGTAGTTTATCTCCTGCACTCTCGCACCAACACGTCTGAGAGTTTTTATAAAACAAACAACAAACCCCAGCAGACATCAGGGTGAAGACGAGACTGCGTTGCTTAAAACTCAGAGCAGGACACGTGGAAAAGTTTGAAGTTTGAACAATCAAAATAAAACACTCACTCACACACACACACACACACACACACTCTCTCTCACACACACACAAACACAACAGGCTCTTACCTGCTGTTGGCTGCACGCACTGATCACACAGGTCCTGATGGGTAATAATAACATGCTGCACAATTATGAGCCTTTAAAAACCGTAAAACACTGCGAGGGACAAGTTGGAGGCTTTTGTTGCAGCAGTAGAAACACAGACGGTGTTCAGACTCATCACTGCCTCCTTCATTATTATAATAACAGTAATAATAATAATATCTGCGCCATGTTGTTCGAGTTTTCCCGTTTTGTCCTCGCAGTATTTTTTCAACACGCTCAATAATTCATATTTATTTCGCTAACATGTGAGGAGCAAAGGTCAGCGAGGAGAGGCTGAGAACAAAACTAGTTTCCAGCTCCAGTATAAATAGTTTTTAGTTTTTTTCCTGCCTGGGAACAAACAACCTGCCGCACAGCTCACTCTGACTTTACGTCTTTTACAAAGTTAATTTACTGAAAACAAGTAAACAATTAAACGCGTTCGTGTCAATTTATTTGTCTCGTTCTGAAAAGAAAGCGTCCAACATGTCGACTCGCTGTGGGGAGGTTTAACTTTCCTCTCTCACAGGAGTCCAAACTTCACTTCTGCCGCTTTAAACAACTTTTATAATATAAAAACAATAATTCAGGACACTTGTGGTGTAACAGTGAGGTTGTGTTTGTGTCCCTGTGCTTGTGTGTATTCACTGTGTTGCTCCCGCGTGTTTCTCGTTGTGCAGTACGAAGACTTGCCCCACTACGGGATGGACGGGGTGGGCATCCCGACCACCATGTACGGAGACCCGCACGGCGCCCGGTCCATGCAGGCGGTGCACCTCAACCACGGGCCCCAGCTGCACTCCCACCAGTACCCGCACACCGCCCACACCAACACCATGCCTCCCAGTATGGGCTCCTCTGTTAACGACGCTCTCAAGAGAGATAAAGACGCTATATACGGGTAGGTGCGAGCCCTCCGAGAAGGGGGGGAAACTCGCTCTCCGGCGGGGCAGGCGGGCCCTGGAGGGGGGCGAGCTGGGCGCAGAGTCAGCGCCGTTGTAGCAGGAAGGATCAGCGGGCTGAGCGGAGCCGAGCGCCTCGGTGAAGTGTCTGAGCTCCACACTGGAGCCCGGAGAGCTGCAGAGAGCCGCTGCAGCCTCTGGTCCTCCTTCATGTGGGATTTTTTTTGTCATGCTTCTTCTTCTTTTTTTAATTTTTTATAAAGTGAATCATATTTATCAGCTGCTCTGAACAAACAGAGGAGGGCAGAGGAAATGTGCACTTTGTTTTTTTTTTTTTTAATTTATTTTGAGGCTTGTCTCATGACTTCTCAGAAATTCACTGACAAATTCTAATTAGAATGTGAAGAATAACAAAGAGACAAAGTCCACTCTAATGAGCGTTTATTATTATAATTTAACTTTTGCTCGGTTTCTTTTTAAAGCTCCAGCGTTTTTTATTATGAGCCAAATAATTACCTTCTTCTCTCTTTTACCCGCTGTTAATTAATTAATTGTGTGTAATGTGTCAGGCTTCGGCACATTTAAAAGAAATACATCACGTTTTTAAAGGGAATCCCACACATGCATGTCATTTATTAATTTACAGCAGTTAATTAAAAAAAAAAAAAAAGAAAATAGAACATTTCAGCATTAAAGGGTTTTTCACGATGGCTCAACGCGCCTGTGGAGACTTCCACCGTCTCACGACGCGACTGACACAACTTCCAACACAGCCTGCGCGTATTTACCCGGTAAATAATCATCAACATTTAGTCTACAGCTTTAGACACACACACACACACACACACACACACACACACACACACACACACACACACACACACACACACACACTTGGAAATCCAAATGGAGACCTGAGCGAGAAATTGTTTGACTGACTCCAAAAAGCTTTCATGCCATTAGGGCGCACCTAGATTTTAATCACAGGGTCTTGCCCGCTGTTTGCAGCCCTTTTCTCTTTTCTCCCCGAGCCTCTGCATAATATAATAGCGTTGGGCTGCAGCAGCGAGTCCCCATGGGCGAGTTGTTGAGGAGTAGCATGGCTGGCTAAATCTAGCCTGGAGTCGTCTTGACCCCGGCGCTGTTCTCTCTGGTGACATTTTGCTATTGTGTGTGTTCCCAGGCACCCCCTGTTCCCCTTGCTTGCACTGATTTTTGAGAAATGTGAATTAGCGACGTGCACCCCCAGAGAGCCCGGGGTGGCGGGAGGAGACGTCTGTTCATCGGAATCTTTCAATGAAGACATAGCAGTGTTTGCAAAACAGGTCAGGAAAGTTTGACTTCTTCTTAAAAAAAAGAAAAAGAAAAGCTATGTTGCATGCTGGAGCTCCTCACCTGCGGGAGCTCTCTGACTGCTCGTGCGTAAAAATGACAGAAAATAAAACGGCACTCATTAGTAATAATAATAATAATAATAATAATAATAATAATAGCAAAAGTTATTTGAAATTGTTTAATTCTAAATGGCGTGTTTGCAAGTCAGCAGCTGCATGTTTGATCCAACCTCACCTTGTTATATTTCATATTCACACATTTTACGCACGTTTTGTTTTTTTTGCCTTTTCTTTTTAGATTCGCGCAGAAAAGCCTTTATTTTCATCGAATCCAGAGTTGGATAATCTGGTAAGATACACTCTCACTTTCCTCTGTATTTGTGTGTTTCATGTGTTCTCCTCGGAATAAAGCAGATGTTTGTTTGCATGTTCATGAGAAACCATGTGGCGCTTAGAAAAAAAAGAAAAGTTTGGGAGCAGTTATCGGAGGTGATGCTGCGTCTTTTCTCTCGGAGCTGTTTGATATCACGATGGCCCCCGGTCGTATCTGCAGATGAAGGGCCGCTGACTCACAGCTGTCACAAACCTTTTGAACTCCGCCTGGAAAAGTTATTCTATTCAGGCTTCTCCCACTTTGTACAGTTTGATACTCCGGGTGTGATGTGAGGAGTAACGCTTTCCTCACGACTAGTTGGTGGCTAATAGATCTCTGACTCTGAGGCTTATTGCAGCGCCGGGCTGCACCGTCTGCCTGCTCTCCATATTGCAATAACGTCCAAAGTTTAATATCAGTCCCACATAAAATCCATTCACATGAATATTTTGCTCGTCTGCAGTCACTTGTATTGAGAAAAACGTGCCTGTTTAATATCAAGAGATGTGAGCAGCTCATTTTTTATTGTGATTTTAATTTTTCAGATGATTCAAGCCATTCAAGTTTTACGATTTCATCTTCTGGAGCTGGAGAAGGTAATATTCTCTCACCGTCTTCTCTGTCCACTGTGCCGCTGCAGACCTGATGGGGCTGCGTTCGCACATGAAATGTATTTCTCTCTCTCTCTCTCTGTCTCTCTCTCTCTCTCTCTCTCTCTCTCTCTCTCTCTCTCTCTTTTTTTTTTTTTTTTGCTCGTCGGTTATAATTAGCGTCAAAATCAATCACGGGGCCATTTCTCTTCCGCGTTTAATCACGACGCAAGCTGTTACAACTGGAACGGATATCTCTGTGCCCAAATCTCTCCCCGCGCGTTTTTTTTTTTCTTCTTCTTTTTTAATGAAGTTTAATGCTGACAGAAGTTGCACGCAAGGTGAAACGTATAGGCGAACTTTGCGGGGCTGTTTTAGAAAATGATTTCTTTGTGGAGGGCAGAAGGGCCCCCGGCTGCCATCTGTGGATCCGAGGCAGCAAGTGGGTGTAAAACTCTTGATTTGTCTCCGCATCAGATGGACTACGGTAGCCTGTGCGGCCAACTTTAACCCCAACTCTTTCATATTAGGGAAAACATCATCGGAGCTGTCAGAAAGTTTCGAGCTTTTTAATACTTGTGTGTCTCTCAAGATCACGTTTGTCCGGAAACTGTGAATAAGACACAACTTCAGTGAGAGCAGCTCAGAGGCGGGTTGTGTTTCCGCTCCTCGGGTGACGCTGACGCGCAGCATTGGCAGCGATAATGTAATAAGTAGCCGAAATTAAACAGTTTACCTTAAATGTCAGTCAAGCGGGTCACCCTCCTCTAATGGCCACTACCCGGGGCACCGATGATGAATTTAACACGGGTGTTGAGTGCGTTGTCGCCCCTGAGCCCTCTTGTCACTGTCAATTTTCGACGATATCTCTATTTTGGAGAGTAGAAATAAAAAAAAAAATGAAGTTACTGTCACTGAGCGTGCTGGCACGGCTCGGCTCGGCACGGGAACCGGACACATCTTGTTTTATAATTTCAAGACAAATGAAAAACAATAGTACGTTTTTTTAAAGGCAAAACAAATAAGCAGAATTAAAGCTTTTGACTGTATTTAGTGTCACATCTGTAATTTATTTAATAATAATGACACAGTTCAGATGACTGATCTGGGATCTGTGGTTGGTCTCCACGTCACAGCTCCAGCGTGTGTGCGTTTGTGTGCGTTAAGCTCGCACATGTCACAGTTGTGTGATGATGTGACGCCTCATGCCTCTCTCCCTCTCTCTCTCTCTCTCTCTCTCTGTGTGTGTGTGTGTGTGTGTGTGTGTGTGTGTGTGTGTGTGTGTGTGTGTGTGTGTGTGTGTGTGTGAAGGTACACGAGCTGTGTGATAATTTCTGTCACCGGTACATCAGCTGCTTGAAAGGCAAGATGCCCATCGACTTGGTCATAGACGACAGAGAGGGCGGGTCCAAATCAGACAGCGAGGAAATCACAAGATCATCGGTGGCCCTTGATCAGGTACATCTCTCTCTCTCTTTGCCTCAGTGTGTGTGTGTGTGTGTGTGTGTGTGTGTGTGTGTGCGTGTGTTCTCCCTGCTGGCTATTCAGCTATTCTGGGTCACTACTCCGCTGCGCTGTTATTTGCATATGATTAAAGGCCGTTTTACATTCCATCCATCGGAATGAAAAATTTTCTGAATAATGTTGCTATTATTGGCCCATTAAGACCTGAACCCGGAACCGACCTGGGGAGATTAGCTCGAAAAAGCATCGCCATAAACTTGACCTGTTTCATGTCGATTTTAATTTAGTGCCTCTCTCCATTTTCTCCTCTCCTCTCTCCTCCTCTCGCGTTATCAGCCCCGTCCTGTGCGCGTCGTGCTGCCCAGGAGAGCCGCAGCAGTTCGGGGCTGCACAACTGTGGTTTAGGTGCCTTGGTTTTTTTTTTTCTTCTTCCTCCACTGTGGAGAGTTCACGGTTCATTACGCGTCTTGTCAGTATTTTTCCTTAGACATGAGTGCACATTGCTTATCGGGACCCCTCCTCTCCTCTCCTCCCCGCCTTTATTTTCGCTCAGAGCGCACAGATTCAGCGCCAATAAGAGGAGGTCTATATTTGAGGCGCTATAGAAGAAGCAGCGGGTATTAAAGGTAGATTAGGGAGTGTTTCCTTTTGTGCCGATATCAGAGATAACCACAGCCTTCATTATGTGCTCCACTGACTGTTGGCACTCCGGGGACATTGTAGTGTGCGCACAGGCATGACCCTAATGGTCCATACACTGCCGTTAAATAATGATAACAGCAAACCGATGATTAGAATTATGCAAATCTGGATTTTTCGGCCATTAATAGCTGGAGTCATTTGAGCAGGGTTGCGGGCTATGAGACCCAATAAGTCAAACTATCCTCAGATAGTTTTTTTTTTTTTTCTTTTTAAGCAGAGGAGTAGCTATAACCTACGGATGCCGACGAGGGAAAAAGAAATCAAGTGTCCAAATTAAAGGGATTAGTTGGATAGTCCGACATAAAAAGTAATGAAGCGATTAGGCTAAATAATTTAAATCCGCGGACCTCCATATGGTTGAGTGGCTGGTCTGAGTGCGCAGAGAAGCAGCCACCGGCTTTTATGTCCTGTGCTGAATGGCCGGGCTGGGAGCGGGACTGGGGGGCCCAACTGGGAAAGACCCCCACACACTCCTCTCCAGCCCCCGGCCCTTATGGCTGATTATGGAAATGAGAAAAGATCACCCGGAAGATAATACTTCATTTAATCCAGAAACAGAATTAAATAACACAGACGCCACTTGTGCATTTAAGTGTCTCTTTGAAGGGGTTGTGTTGTGTTCTCTGGGGATTCAGTTGTCAAAGTTTTTTTTTTTTTTTTTTAAATAGATAGGTCAGGAGATGCAATGAAGCTTTATGGTATATAGAAGCAGTCTGGTAAAACCCCTGGGTTTCTAGGTATATGAAGAAAATGATGTTGTGCTTGAGGCACTGATGCGTATCTTTAATTGACTGTAAGATGAAGACGTGGCCTATTTTAATATAATGATGGTCTCCTGCATGCAGCCAATCCAGGGCTGAAACCACATTAAAGCGCATGTTTACTGTGATGTGACAGAGTAATATAAATGACCTACAGGGAGAGTTTGCATCAAAACGCGGGGAAAACTTTGTGACAGATGTGTGATGGCGAGGGGCCGGGCTGATGTTCCAGGAGGGGTAACATGGAGAGCGTCCACAGCAGCAGCAGCAGCAGCAGGCTGTGTGTAAATGGGCATATCCAAACAGGCAGAGGGTGCATGCCTCTCACTGCTGAATACTCACATTGTCAATCTTAATGGCGGTGCACTTCATAACTTACTCGGGGCTGAATATATATTTTTTTGAGTTTTTTGCGGGGCTATTTTTGTGTGACATCTTATCTGCAGTTGTTAGGCGGTGACATCCCTAACGAATTTTTGCGTTTGTGTGTGCATTATCTCTTTCCATATGTATTTTTAATATATGCCCTCGGGCATAAAGTTGAAGTGGACTGGAAAAAAATGCTGAGAATTTGCACAAAAGAACAATGTTAACAAGACGGAGAAAGCAGGCTCATTTATTCATAAACCAATTTATTCCAGTGAGGCGACTGTAGCAGAGGAGGAAAAAAAAAAATGTCAGAGGAGGAAAAAAAAAAATACTTTGAATTTATTAAACTCAACAATCCAAAGACGGCGACTTTTCTTGCTGCATTATGCACCCTTGCGTCATAACAGTAATTTTGTGAACCTTCTCTACGTGTCTTTACGTTGTTTGGTTAGTCTGCCTATGGAGGCGAGTGTGCAGGGACGCCGAGCGAGCGAGAGAGCGAGAGAGCGAGAGCCCCTTTTAAAAGAAAGCAGAGCGTAGCTGAGAGGTGAAAAAGTCAGAGCGGCTCTGCACCGGCTTGTGAATGCAGCCCAGCCAGTTTGGGCTCACCCTCCTGTGTTTGTGTGTGTCTTTGTGCGTGGGTGTGTGTGTGTGCAAGCTATTGTGCATGAGCTGTACGCACACATATGTCCACAAGTGTATGCATATATGTGCGTGCGTGTGTGTGCGTGTGTGTGTGTGTGTGTGTGTGTGTGTGTGTGTGTGTGTGTGTGTGTGTGTGTGTGTGTGTTCAGACTGGCCTGATAAATGCAGCACCCCCCTCAGGTGCTATGTGAGTGGAGTGACTGGTTAGCACCAGTTGGACTTTCTTAACCCTTTCCCTGCCGCTCCCTGGAGGACTTCCCACCATGTTTGCCTAATTTCTCCACAGTTCCAGTTGCCCTGTTAGACACACAGACACACACACACACATCCTGCTTTGAGCTCAGCTGTACACAAACACGAGAGACACAATTCAAATCTATTATTCTGGGTGAATTTGTGGAGCTCTTTAATGTAGAAACCCTCGTGTCCAAACTGTCTCGGTCTTCTTGTTGTTGTTGCGGAAATGTGGCAGCAGTCGCTCCGCTGATTGCATCCTTATTTGCCCGGCGCCCATGTTCGCCTCTGTCTCCAGAAAAGCAGGGAGGTATTTCCACGCCGCGGTACGTCATTTGCACAGTTGCCTTTAATTGCACAGAGAGCACGGGGAGGGGCGCAGCAATTTGCTAATGAACTCTGAGGGCCCGGGCTCTCCGCTGTAGAGCAGAACACTACTAATAGTGCTGAGGACTCTCTCCAAGTCTCAAGAGCTCCTCTACTTGATTGAGCCATGCAGGCTGAAGTGGGGCTGGAAATAATTGAAATCTCCCTTAAAAATATTCTCTCCGCCTGCCTTTTAGTGGGAGAGTCCTCAGTGGTGGTGAATGCTCAGGGGTTGATTTGTTGACTTAATTCGGTGGGGAGGTGTTTCTACATTTTCACAGTGTGATTTAGTGATTTCGCTGCTGGAATCATGTACGAAGAATGTAAAATAGCCGTCAATCTGAAACGACATCTCCGCATTCGCTGTTTTCCTTACGTCCAATCTTTCCTAAACAAACCCTGCCTGTGTGAGCTTAGTGTTGTGGTCACCGTGTAAGAATTTACTCTCGATAGCGGCTATCGCGGGTATCTTTTCCCAACAATTGGCGCTGTTATGCCATACAAGTGCCGGTTTCCAGGTCAGTGAGACCCAGCAGTGTTGGTTTAGGTAACTCCGGCGGTCAGAGAGTGACCCCTGCACCCCCCTCCTCCCCGACTCAATGGAAACCCTGACCGCCGGGGTCAGCCACTATTTTCCTAATCAGTACACCGCTATCGCTAATCTATCCGCTTCTCGTTGAAGTATGGATCGAGTTACACCCAACTTAACAGCCGCACACACACACACACACTCTGTCTCTCTCCCTTTTCCCCCCTCTCCCTCTCTCTCCTACAGTGGCACGCTGCTGATCTTAATACAAACTTCTGAATCATCGCGGTGATTGTTGGTAATAGCAGCTTTTGTAGTTGAATAGAGGAGAGGTTTGACCCCCACTCGCCCCCTCCCTCCTCTACACCCCCTTCACCCTCCCCTCCCCTGAACTCCCCCCACTTTTTTTTTTTTTTCCATCGGGGAGTGAATGCGGGGCGGCTGTTCAGGATTCAACAAGTGATACAAAGAGGCGACCACGTGACTTGTGTGTTTCTTAGCCTCTTCATTATTGTGGTGGAATAGCAAGTAGGGGTGATTCTGGTTAAGCAAATCAAGGCCAGCGCGACTTCAAAGCACGGGGACGCACGGAGCTTCTTATATGTTTTCTCTGTACCGATGGAAAACTTAGCGCTCAGTGGAACAGATACTCTGTTGTGATAGCCACAAAATCCTGACTGCAAATAAAGTTCTTGGCTTGTGTCTCGTGTTACTCATGATGGGCGGCCATGTCTGTCCCCGAGGCCTGCTGTGGTTTCTTTGGCTAAGTAAACAATAACCTGGCTTAACACATGTGTACTTAGCTAATGGAAAGTTCCTCTCCCCCTTAACCCCCTGCGAGCTTCTGACAATGGCCACCGTCACAAACAGCCCCGTCTCCAAGGGATCCACTGAGAACATCCCCTTAGCGCGCCGGCTGTGCGAGTCAGGCTAGGCTACGCTAACGAAGAAAACCGCAGCAAAACATGTCATTAAGAAATTACGGCCGCCTTTTCATTCACAGCTGAACAACAAGGAAATATGCTTTGTTTGGGGTTAGATAGCGCGGAGGGGGGGGAGCACTCGAGTTAATGTTTTTGTTTGGATTTCAGCTCACAGAGAGTAAACACGGAGCCTGAAGTGGAAGAGGCCACAAAGAAAGAAAATCAGTTTGTCAGTTTCCGCGAGTGTCATCTAAATGGACTTTGAAAGCTCTGGTAATTATCTCAAACATGTAATTATCTTTGCTTGTCTCGATGAGGTTAACCCGCCGCTTTTTAAAAAGCCGATTGAAGAGTACCTGACGGCTATTCGATGTAGCATACTTTACTTACTCAAGAGACCAAATCCAGTTTTCTCCCTCACCCCCTTCAGCAATTATAAGGTTATTTCTTCTTTCTTTTGTCTATTGTGAAGAGTTAGGGAAGAAGGGGAGTGCAGAACAGAAGGGGGGGGGAGGGAGGGGGTGTCTTTTGCTCTCTCACTCTCTTTCTCTTTTTTTTTTTTGCACCACGCATACCATTATCAGCCCCTCTATTCATTTTGGAGGCACTAATATTGCAGCGAGGGGAGGAGAGGGGTGGAGAGGGGTGGAGAGTGCAGAGAAAGCGGAGGTAGTTGGGCGAGCACTTGCCTGGCCGGTTATCAGAGAGGCAGATCCTGCTTTATCTAGTCACAGTGGAAAGCAAAGTAAACAAGAGTTTACAATAGCCGGCCTTTCAGCCCTTTTCACTAACAACTTCCCCACCAGCGTTCAGCCGAGTGGGAGAATGTGTCCGCGGTTATTGCAGGCCACCTCGCCGCTGCAACACATGGCATTCTCGCGGATCTCGACTTGAGGAAGCAGCGCCGTTTGCAAAAGGTCAAAAATGGTGTTAAAGAAAACAACCGCGGAGAACAGATGCACCAAAGCATTCTGGGGGATGGAGTAGTCCAACTGTCATCGTTGATTCAGATGTACCACCTCTGAGGAGTGTATATGTGGGGGGTTATTTGGATATTTATGTCTGTGGCGTTAAGTATGCACATATGATTATTCCCGCACGCTCACTGGCACGGAGTGAAAAGTAAATATCCATATCATCACAAAAGATATTTCAGAGTGAGGAAAGAGAGGAGGGTGTGTGTGTGTGTGGGGGGCAAAGCACAACAACCTTAACCATTTTCTTTATTATTGCAAATGAATTGGCAAGGCAACATTTCTTGCATGAGCGCTTGTATGATATGGGCCCTGGCACAGCGAGGAAGGGGAAGCCCCCCTCGCATCTTAGACGCAGCACAATGAGAATGCATCGGATTGGAATGCCTCACCGATCATAGCGGAATCAGAATTTCCAGCAAGGAAAATCTTTTCATGGCGAATTAGGGTGGTGGAGGGAAGAAAAATGGTAATGAAAAAAAAAAGAAAAAAGGGGAAGAAAGAGAAAAAAAAAAAGGTATGCACGGCTCACAAACAGGGTTCCCTCGGCTCGGCGCGGCAGATTTAAGAACTTTAGCTAAAGCTAGGCAGAATAGAATGTGGAAAATTGAATTTACTAAACAATTAAGCATTGAATTAATCTACATCCTGCACAGGGGAGAGCGGGCGAGAGAGGGAAAGAGTTAAAGGGAGGGAGGGAGGGAGGGAGAGAGAGGGCGAGAGACCATGGTGGCTCATTAAGGGGACAGAATAAATCAAGTGTGTAGCTATGTGTGCAGAGGGACAGCTCGCTCCTGCTCTCTGTTTCCTCCAGCTCTCTGTTTATGCATCTATTCATCTGGTGAATTTACATATTGAGAAGGTGGACCTCTGCATTGTTGGCTCAGGGTGTGTGGTTGTGTTTTTCTGACGCCGTGTGTCCCGTGGTCGAGGTGTGTGTGCTTTTGTGCGGCGGTTCTGTGATCTGTTCACAAAAAAAAAAGTATAGATAGTAGAAAGTATAAATGTGTGTGTTTTTATTTGTGTGCGGCTGCGTGCACACACGCTGTGTGACCTGTGTGCGCTGGTATGTCTGTGTGTGTGCGGGTTGTGTGATCTCAGCCGTGTGTGTATTAATTGCGTGTTAGATCAGCGCCGAGCCTGTTCCGTCCAAGGGCGGCCTGTGATTATAAATAAACTCCCCGTCCCCGCGGAGATGCCACCAGGTCCTGTCTCAGCCCCGCCCCCTTTCCCATGGGGCCTCAGCGGCCAGCTCCCAGCAGGCAAAGCACTCTTTTGTTCAATTACAGCTAATGCAGTAGTTTGCCATTTCCCCCTGCACTTTCTAATTATATTTTCAAGTGGAATTTGTTACAGAATTAAAACAAAAAGAAAAAAAAAACACATCCTTTCTGCGAGTCGAGGCTCTTGGGTTTTTTATACTTGCCGTTCGACATCCCCGGGGTACTGCACTTTTCTTTTTCACAGAGCTCTGAATAAACAAGTTCTGCTCGTTTTTAAAAGCTGCACTGTTGGAGGAGCTGGCAAAAGCCAGTGTTAACCGTTAGCGTGCCGAGCATGTGGTCTGGATTACCTCACTTCTGATGTTCTCTGGAGGTACTCGGTCATGCACGGCTGTTTCATTTTTTTTCGGCGTTCTACAGTCAGCAAAAAAAGGATTTGTAAGAGGTGGAAAAAAAAAGAGATCCTCTTGTTATCTTATCCCCGTTAAAATCAACGTTTATCTACCCAATCACCGTCTTAGTCATGCCTTTCCGCAGCGACTTTCCTCTTTATTGCAAAGACTCAAAGCCTAATTTAGAAAACAACGATTTTATCGTCCATGTAAGCACTGTATTATAATTTCATAGCCCAGGAACATCAAACGGGCTCTAATAGACCCCAAATGTGTTGAATTTGCTGACTTGTATTTTCTTTTCTGTTATTTTATTCCATTTACATTTAGTTAAAACAAACCCTGTGTCATGAATTAATGTCTCCTCTTTTTTCATCTTTCTAAACTAAGCTCCAAATCCTCCTCGCAGAGGCAGCGCTGCCTGTCGTATCCCAATTGAAACCAGTTGTTCCCCTGTGTGTCTCTCCCCTCCTCTCTCTCCTCTCCTCTTCTCCCTCCTCTCCCCCCTCTCCTCTGCCTCTGTGTGGGTTTCTATCACTCATTTCGTCACGTAGCCCTAAAAGCGTGATGCAGACACCACATTGCCCCCCTTGATATCTGCCTCATTTGATTTGACAGAGCAGAGATAGGCTCACGTGGGCGCAGAGTAGGCTCGAGTAAGTGTAAGTCTGTGTGCGTGTGCGTGTGCGTGTGTTTGGTTTGCCGCGTGTTTGTTTGTGATAGCTGGTTGTGTGTGTGTGTGTGTGTGTGTGTGTGTGTGTGTGGCGAGACATTAGATTCCATTTCCTTCTATTTTGAAGTCTCTTTTCTCTCCTGTCCTCAGTGCTAATGTTACTGTTCAGAGGCGCAGGGAGATAAGAGGTTACATCTGGTTCAGTGTCAATAATGTGCAGCAGCTTCGGATGTGGCAGGATGTGATGTGTGTGTGTGTGTAAGCGCCGATTCTGTAGTTGTGAATGTGTGTGAGTCCCTTAAGATGTCTGTATGTGTGTGTGTGTGTTTATTTGCATATGTGTGTATGTCTGATCAGTATTTTTTTTGTGTGTGTGTCCCTTTATCCTCCTGTCTGGACCATGTGCTTCTCACTGTGTCCGGTGTGCAGCTGACAGTCATCTGGCCCAAGACTGTCCTTTACACACACACACACACACACACACACACACACACACACACACACACACACACACACACGTAGCGTACTATATATAAACGCAGGTCTCCCGCTCGTCTCTTTTCTAGTCCGCTGCGTGTGTTCTCGTGTTATTTTTCCTTGAAGACGTAGAGAACAGGAATGGACCTCCTCTCCGCGGTAAAAACCTCAACTTTATTCATTTGTCTATATAAAGTTTAAAGTCCGTTTCATGCAGCATTTTTTTGTTTCAGTTTGGGTTTGAGAACAGGCTGTGGGAAAACTTCAGCTTATTTGGTTATGTCTCTGCTCTGGCTCCGTTTCCCAGAATGAAATTTAAATCTGCATTAGCGGGATTGGTCATCCATTTTTTTGTGTGTGTTTCATTTTTTGGACAAAGCGCAGTATTTATACTTGTGTAGCAATACTTTTGAGTTATTTACCTCTCTCTGCCTTTCTCTCCGGTCTGCTCTGCTCGGATGACATCACTCCCTGGCGCTGGCTGCGGCCTATCTTAAGTTGTAGCTGTTTTGTATTTTCATCTGCTAGTGGTTTGAGCCAAATGGAGGCAGCCGTGGATTGCATGCCTCAGAAAGCTGGGAACTAATACAACATGTTCGCTCGCTATACTCGTCTGGGCCTTTCTCTTCATCGAGCCCCAATAATCCTCATTCCATAAAATTGTTGAAGGGGCTCACACACACATAGACTGCGTGACTGTGCTGAGAGTTGGCAAATGATGGATTTTGTGTGGAGTGTGATATGTCTGTGTACGTACTTGGGCCGACCGATACTGGATTTTTGGGGCTGGTGCTGATAATAGGAAGTAAAGATCCTGATATTGATTTATTGGCTGATATACACACATTTTTACACACAAATGAATCAAACTCTCGTCATAAAATATCTGATGGGAGGGATATTTTACAGTTAACAACAAACTTTACTGTCTGAAATGACACCACACACAATCAACACAGCTAATGATGGAAGAACAACGTGAGAAAGTTGACATTGGATTAACGGATTTATCTCTCTTTCTTTACCGCAGACGTCCTGGAACAGAGATCACGATGACACGGCGTCCACGCGCTCCGGAGGGACGCCGGGGCCGTCCAGCGGCGGGCACACATCGCACAGCGGCGACAACAGCAGCGAACAGGGTGAGACACTCATGTGACGCTCGCATGATTAGAAAACTTTGTTACGTGTCGCCCAGATGAGGTTGGACAGGTTCGTCCAGTTTTTGAAACGGCTCGTAGAGAGGTCAAAGGTCACGGTTAGCTGTATAAGAGCGCTTCTGAGCCTTGTAGGCACTCGCTGTCTTGCTCAGGGGCACATTGGCAGACAAGGTGCGGTAGATGGCTCAAAGCTGAGAGCAGTTTTCTGGTGCCACCCTGGCTGTGGTTTGTCTCATGCTTCAGTCCCATAGCTTCACATCTGAGCATATTTGGTTGTGTTTATATATTATATCTCAGACTACACAGTTTATATTGTATGTACTGTTTAGGGTTAGTGTTAGAACTCCCTGCTCCGACTTTACATTCAGTTGTCATATGAACGCCTTGTCACAAGCTGCTGATGCGGATTTTCATGTTTTACTATTGTTTGAAGGAGTGCACGAACCTGTTTGAAGGAATTCAGGCCCGTACAAATATTGCAGATTCCTCTGTGGTTACGATTAAATACACACCTAAAAACAAAGGGTGTTTTTTGCAGAACAGCAACGGCTATGAAGCTCGCAGCCATCAGTACAAGTCAGAGTCGAAGCACGTGAACCCGACTCAAAGGCTCTGGGTCGGAATCGTTAACAAACGTATGAAAAATGCAAAATGTGCACAGAATTGAATTCATTTAAAAGGTCTAACACGTTAGTCTTCACTTCCTCTTTGGACCAGACAACCCAGCTGGATGTGTGTGTGCTTTCTAAGAATATGTGTGTGTTTGTGTGTGAGGAAGAGAGAGAGAGAGAGAGAGAGAGAGAGAGAGAGAGAGGGGCAGCAGTGGGAGAATGGGTCGGTGGTGGTGCTGGTGGTGGAGGTGGTGGGGCGGCGTTGCAAACAAACTGTAGGCAAAAAAGCAACTTCATATATTATTGAAGGCGATGTCAAGGCGAGCAGTTTGCAGGGTTGCCAGTGCCAGGAGGCAGAGCCTGGGTGGGAGCAGAGAGCGCCGCCATGCCTTCCACTCCAATGAGCAGCCATTTATATAGTCAACACACACACACACACACACACACACACACACACACACACACACAGACACACACACATACACTCGCTGTCTCTCTTTGTCTCTCTGTCTGTCTCACACTCGGTCTCATCCTCTCTGTTTCTGTGTCTTTCACACACATTCTCTCTCTCTCTCTCTCTCTCCCAACATGTTTGTCTTGCTCTCTCGCCCGTCATTAGAGGCTCTGAGGGACCGAGAGGTGAGACACGAGCGCAGATAAAAATAAAAGATAGCCGGACGATGCAGAAGAGGGAGAACAGACTCATTTTAAAGAAAGTGAAATTACAGTGAAACAGGAAGACAAAGCAGTGTTTTGTGTGTGTGTGTGTGTGTGTGTGTGTGTGTGTGTGGTGTGTACGTGCACGCCCCTACCTCTGATGACTAACGGTCTTGGGCAGCCAGGCAAGATCTGATTGGTCGCTCTAATGAGTGTGCTCTGTGTCGAGTTTGGGCTCCTGCTTCTGTGACCTTTGCCCTTTATTGACCAAACTGACACTTCATTTTTCACATCTTTCCAATTATATGCCCGCTCCTTACGTCGTCCCGCCTCCTCTCGTCCTTCTGTCCCTGGCTCTCATCATCTCTCTCTCTCTCTCATCATATCTCCCCCCCCCCCCTTCTTCTACTCTCCGCGGCTATTGTAGGTTTTTTCTGTTTTTTGTTGAAGTTCATTAGAGGGTAAAATATGGGGTAGTGTGTGTGTGTGTACATGTGCATCTTGTGTATCAGCTCAATGAATGAGGTGCTTTGAAGTGTTGCAGGAGAGTTGGGAGCTAAACATGATGTATGTATGTGTGTGTGTGTGTGTGTAGGTATCAGGATGTCTGCAGGTTACTGAAACATATTTGCTAAACCTTAAATAGTAAAATGACCTAAAATTCTTTATTATTAGCATCAAATGAATCAAGATTTTAATATGTAAAACCACTTTATTAAGTTCATACTGCGATCTGTGTAAGATCCATTTTGTTTAAACAGTTTATACTTAATTCTCATTGAAGCAAATTATGTTATGCTTTGTAAAATTATCATAATACATATTACAATGAAGGTTATTGGCCATGTTAATGTAAAAAGTGCTTTGGAGTGCGTTTAGTTGGACAGCACTTTAGATATATTTGTGTGGTTTGCCGTCTAAAGACTTGTTCTCCACCAGCATCTCCAGTTTGAATCGGTTCCACTTTTTCTGACTTATTTTAAAAAGTTGCCACCAAATCGTTTCTCTTCATAGTTCCGCAACTTTCATGAACTATTCCAACAATTAATATAATCGCATTTCCACTTATACTATTTGTCCTAAAAGGGTGTCATAAAAAAAGGATCATTTGCGGTCAGAGGAGATTTTAACGGCAGGAAAAAAAAGCAAAATGGAACATCAAAATTTGTTAAATCTCATTTGTTAGTTAAAGGTCGTAATACTGACGCTTTGGGGTTTTAGGTTGGGTTGGGCGCCATCCCAAAGTATCAGTTTCTGACAGATTGGGAAACCAAAACGTCAGAATTTGGTTAGTTGGGAATGAGACTCAAAATCTCAAAAATCAACTTTTCTTATAAACAGGACCTTGAACATTTCTTGGTGCTATAGCTCCTTTTTCAGCACTTTTTAAAACTAACTATGCTTTTAAAAAATGATGGATGACATTTCCCCAATGTTGACCTCTGTAGTGACTGATTGGGAGAAGTCTCTGCAGCCATGTTCCAGAATCTGGTAGAGTTGAGGCTTTAATAGCGGCATGTTGACGCTCCGGGTTGTTGGGTATAACGTCCGGGTGTCCACATACTTTTGTCCGTGTCTAGTCTTGTATTTTTCTGAATTCAGGCTTTTTAAAACAGCTCTTTCAGCATGTTTCAGAAGCCTATGTGTACGTATGTACGTATGTGTGTTTTTGCTTTGTTTATGTGATGTTTGACACACACACCACACATACACACACACACACACACACACACACACACACACTGTAGAGCACGAGGACGCAGTGACAACAGTAAATACCGGAGGACATCTTGGCCTGCGTTCAGGTTTATATGGGTTAGCAGCGATCACTGCCACGTCATATTGGCGCTGGCAAAATTGTGTGTCAGTCACTTGGTAATCCCAGTAAGCTGGTTATTTATCTGTTTGGCACTTTGCTCGCTCTCTCCCCGACAGTTTCACCCCGCTGTCTCTCCTCCCTCGTCCTCTACTCTTTCATCTTCGCATCCTCCCTCTCTTCTCCAGTTTTCCCTTGTCTCCCACCTACTCTCGCGTCTCCCTCTTTCATTTCGCTCTCAGTCGGTTTCTCTCTCCTTGTGAACCCCCGTGCTTTTCTCTCTCTCCTCCCCGTTTTTTCTTTTCCGTGCCTCCCACTCACTCCAAAACGCTACCTTTGTTTATCCTTCTTCTATTCCCTTTCTCTCACCTCTCTTTGTTCCTCTCGCTCTCTTCTCCTTCCCCATCCTCCTCTCCTGCATTTTTCACATCTGTTTTGTCCTTTGTTTTCTTCTTGTCATCTTCTTCTCTCATCTCTCCTCTTCCTGCTGACTCTCTCTCTCGCTCATCTTCCCTCTTCATCTGTCTTTCTCTGTCGTGTTTATATTTCACACTCTCCCTTTCTCAGCCCAATTTCTTCTCCTCCCTCTCGTCCTTCTTTCCTCAGACTCACTTTCTTCTCCCCTCTCTTTCCTCTTTCAATTTCTCCACGTCTCGTTCTTGCGTTTCCCTCCACCACTTTCTGTCCTCCACCTCTCACAGATTGCTTTCCCCCTGACCTTTCCCTCATGTTCTCCCCCTTCCACTCTCTTCATTTTCCTCCTCTCCACCCGTAGAGCTGCACGGCTAATGGCCATCTTTCTCTCCTGTACTCATTCTCTTCTTCCCTCTCCCATCCACCCTTCAACCCACCCCTTCGTTCTCTCTCCTCAGTCTGTCGAGCGACCTTCTTCATCTCCTTCCGCACCCCGTCTTGCTCTCAGTTCCTCTCTAATTCCTCCTTCTTTGTTTCTCTGTCTTTTGCCCCCTTCTTCCCTCCGTCCTCCCCCCCTTCAGAACTCAGAGGAAGGATGCTGGATGGTCGAGGGCCTTTAACTAGTGAACTCCAGTCTCCTCTCTAAGCCTTTTTTCTGAGGCTATTCCTGAGACAAACACATGCTCCGCTCTGCCCTCTCCTCTGAACGGATCACTGCCCACTGGTATAAAAAATCCCCATCTCTACCCGGAAACGCAGCATTCACTCTCTCGAATGTCTGAGCTGCAGGAACTGTGAGGACGTCTCTGCGTTACATAAGATCAGAGGTCTCTCTGCGCGTGTTATTGAACTCCGAAGCTGCTTTTAATCCGGAGTACGCAATAACGTAATGATGTGATTTTTAGAAATGAAATATTTATTGGTGCTCTTGGATCTTTCTATCCATCAGCAGGTGTCCTGCTGCGATCCAACAGTGAGAATGTGAGCAATTAAAACCAAAATATTTCTTTATTTTTGCATGTGGCGACAATGCTCTCATGCCGAGTTCCCAGTTATGGGTGTTTATGCTTTGACCACAGTGCCGGTGGTATTTTTTAAGCCCTGAATTCCTTTGGCAGTCAGAAAAAAATGGAGGGAGGATCACATTTGCTTCACACATGTCATTAAAATCAGTCCTGGGTGTCTCCTCTCGCACTAAAAGAGCAGACAAAGAAGAAAGCCTCTTATTTTTCTCCTCCCTTTCTCTGGGACGTCTTTGTAAACATCCACAAGCTCCGACAGGGAGAGTCGGAGAGCGGCCCTGTAGTTAATTAGTCCCACTCTATTAGCCCAGCTGTTTGCTAGCTAGTTCCTACCAACAGGCCCCTTTGTTTAATACCCAGAAGCCCTCTGGAGAAACCTCATTGTAGCTGTTGTTGCCTTGGATCATGCTTTTTTCTGTGAAGCGTAATGCTCGAAGGGCAGAGGAAAAGCCAACAGATCATATATGCCTGCGATGGAGGGGGGTCCCTCACGGACATGAGCGGGCCTTCTCTTTTTCTCCCAGTATAAAGTGCTCCTCTTTGCCTGTGTGAATTTGTAAGGACACCCCTTGGCTTCTCCGAGGGCCTGGCGCGCAATGGAAACAGAATAACATTCAGGCAGTGAATCGGGCAGCTGCAGCAGCGATGTGGATGCGAGTCGAGCAGAGGAGCGGAGCAGAGTGTTTGCTCTGTTTTCGAAAAAGCTACAGGGTTTCCCTCTCCGCTTGTCAGAAACGTCCAGGGAGTGAGGCGATGACTGGCGATATTAGATATGTATCACCAATTACCCAGACCGTTTGTAAAGAGTAGAGTGTGCCGCGCCAAGGCAAATAGCTCCCTGTAAGGCGATGTGTTGGTGTCTGCATACATTTCTAGTGTCTGAGTAGGAGCCTGAGATTTCTGGTTGTTGGTCTGGTATCTAGCTCTGAGGGTTTTTTTTTTCTCTGGCTGGTGGAGCTGGAGGAATGCTCAACATGAAATCTGTGCATGAAATGTTTGCTATTTGACTGACCTAGACTGCTGTGGATGTCCAAGTCTAATACGAGCAAATCATAGTCTAATATCGTTACAACTGAGGCGAAAAGTACATTTCTGTTGCAACTTTACAAGTTTTAATTTCTATATTGTGGCAGCACTTTGGTCTGGTCAGGTTTAAGAGGAAACCATTTGGTTGGGGTTAGGAAAAGATCACGTTTTGGCTTAAAATACCTGTTTCTGTCGCCACGAACACGGCTGGAAGTTGTCCTGAAGTGTGGTTGTGATGCACAGCTTCCAGATGGTGCCGTCGTCTTCATTCATTTGGCGTGTCCTGGGTCTGCAGAAACATGAAATGACAACATTTTGTTCTGGTGACCGTGCTGTCACACATGAGGTTGTGTCTGTACAATGAAATTTTGCATCAGATTCGTTGTTCATAGTTCGAATCCCGCTCTAGAGCCGTTTGAGTCAGCTTCACTCCATTCATCCTGAATCATCCTGTATATAACCTCCACTGGCTGTGAATCGCCATCGATCAGCCCGAAACATTCCTGATGTTGTCATCCATCCAGCCACCCTCCGACCTCTGTGCCCCGCAACAAGGTCAGGCCACACAGGAGCGCTCGCTTTGCTGCCTCCTCATTGGCCGGTCTCCAGGGCCGGGGCGAGCAAACGGGGACATGGACAGGGGTGCCAGGCAATCAGCAGCCAGATCCGGCTCCACCAATCACTCGGCTTCACGTGGCCCCTCAAAGTCACCGATTAATTGGTCCGATTGTCCAGTAGACTGGAAGAGAGGACTGTGAGTGTCTGTGTAAATGTGAGTGTGTGTGTGTGTGTGTGTGTGTTCCCCTCCCCGAACAGCTTTTCTCTCCCAGTAGCTTTTAGCTGCTCTCGAAAAATTCCTCTTGCAACGATGAGTTAAAGTCTCAGTATTTAGAGGATTTGATGCACTTTATGTGTATCGGTTGCTTTGGACAACTCTGAGAAACATTTCACAGCTTTCAGTTTCAGAATTATTAAATACGCAAACACAGCAGTGTAATGTTACATCTGTGAAAAAAGCATTAAAGGTGCAATATGTAAGAACTGGCCAAATGCCAACTTCAAGCTCAAAACATATCAGGTTCAGCGTATCACCAGAGTGCTGCTAACTTGAGCTAGTTAGCTCACCACTAGCACAGAAGCTTTGAACTGAGAAGGGCCAGGGCTAGCTTGTTAGCATGCTAACTTCAGTAGATATCTCCACAAGCCCATTATTTTAGTTATTTCATTTGTTTCTCCATTTTCAAGCAAAATTGTGACATGTTTAATGTGTGCACATATACAGACTGAAGGTGTTAAAGGACCAGTCTGTTGGATTTAGTAGATAGATAAACCCAATTATTCTTATTTTTAGGTGATTATAAACTAATGAAAACCTAATTATGAACGTTATATTACATCTCTGCCAAGAGATCCCACCCTCAATCCTACACACTGCACCTTTATTTATTTAAATCTGCAAGTGGAAATATAGAAAGAGAAAACAATACTTGGTTTTGTGAGGTTGTCTAGACGTTGTCTAGACGTTGCCAAGGAAGATTCTCAGTCCGGTAAGTGTCTTACTGGTGTCCAGCTTTCCTGGTAATCTGTTTAAATGCGAGGCTCTGCGGGTAGATAAAAGGCGTGTGGTTCCCTTGATTAGTCTGCTGTCTATATTACTGGAGGTGTGTGTGCAAGTACAGTAGCTGGCAGACACAAACACGGATCCCTCTTTGATTTCCCCAGAGCGCGAACACGGGGAGAAAGAGAGTACGAAGACGAAAGGGAAAGAAAACGACAGAGAGAAACAGCAAAACGAGAGCGTAAGATGATAAGGAGGAAGGAAGAGAATCTCAGTGTGAACGCTGTGAAAACATTTTGATGCTGACTGGAGCAGTGTGTCTGTGTGTGTGAAAATCCTGGAGTGATTGAGGAAAAAAAAAAAGGGAGAGAGGAAGAGCAGTTATCCCTGATGAGTGTGTTAAGTGCTGCTGAGTGTTGTTTGGGAGTCTATTGAGGCGTACGCGCTGCTAGCAAACAGCAATATCGTCTCTGCCGGTTCAGAGGTGAAAGAGTTGCAGCCGGGCCACCTTCAGCTCGCTGCGTGTCCCTTGGCGGGTCAGAGTCAAGAGTGTGCGAGCATGTGTCCATGTGTTAAAACGGTTTAATGTCTGCAGGGTAACAAGAGCAAAACTTCCAGTTCACATGCTGCTTATGAAAATCAATATTTGAGAGGCGTTAAGGGTAATTGCATCTCAAAACACCTTCAGAAAGCATCTCACGACAACTCGGCGTTGCCGGTAGGAATGTTTATTCAGCCTCAGCTGGTTTTACTGCATCTCAAACATTATTATCTGTGGTTACCTGGGAAAATAGATGTTTGGCCGCTCAGCGTCCAATCACGACCTCCCTCCCTCAGATTCACAGAGATCTTTACGACCTCGACGTATCGCGGTGGCGGACACGTCCGTCGACATGTAGCGACCCGCCTCGCAGAGAGTGATAGCCCCTCAATGACTTTTTATTGCCTCGTAGGCAATGAGCAAACTCGGAGTGGCCCTAGTTTGGCCCTCTAGAAAAAAGAGGAAATTGTATCAGGTTCCCACAGCGAGGGGCCAGTTTGCTTTTAGGATTAGGGCCGGTGTCACCGGGCCGCCGGGGTCGAGTGGAAGAAAGAGTCAGAAATACAAGTAAACAAAGTGACTTCCTCTCCTCTCCTCTCCATCATCTTCACTAACGTGTGATTTATTGTCTTGAATGAACATCTCGTCTGTGAGAAGTGGCCATAAAACCAGTTGATAAGGTATCTCGGGTTATTTGAGTGTTTGACTTTGGGATTTATGCGCTGATTGCTGCTGAGTTTGTGCACACATCATCATGCGAGTCTCATATTTTTATTGTCTGTGCAGCTCTTTTTCTCTCATAGCTCCCTGTTCTGTTTGCTCTCACTGCTTTCTTGCTCTCTGGCTGTCTGTAATGACATTCAGAGGAATGCTGTGAGCATTTTGGAGGTGAATAAAATGTTTCCTTCTGTCTCTCTGTTACTTTAAATCCCCCCGCAATCGTTCACTCCGTCTCTCCCCGTCTGTTGGTTACATGTGGGCATGTTTGCATGACCGAAGAAATGCAAAGTCTGGGCCAGACCATAACAATATGCCTTGTGTGCACAATTTACATGAAATACATATTCATTCATGACATGCGTGCACACGAAATAGCTTCTCCCTCTCCCTCTCCCTCTCCTTCCCCTGCGTCTTTCATGCCTTCGCTCTGTCGACGTGTTGTGTTCAGAAAGTCTTTTAAATGAATACAGTGGTATCATTAATGTCTCTTGTTTCTTACATAATTGCCTTTTATCTTCCTTATTTTTACCCATAAATGCACTTGGATCACACCACGCCGCCGCTCCGAGAAAGAGCACAGCAGTCGTTTGTTTGAAAAGAAAAAAAACACAAGAGGTTCTACTTCATTTGCTCCAGTGAGGGAGAGCAAGCGGGAGGGAAATGTATCTTTAGCTCCCATGTTATAATTGTGGCACGCTAATGATGTAGACACATTCTCACTGTCTGTTTACAGGAAGCGCTCTTCTTTAATTTGCGACCGGCGTGAATGCCAGATGCCTATATCTAATTACTGGTGTTTGCTAAAAGATACTATTTACACACACTTTTTGCCTTGTAGAGGTCTCTTGTGTGTCGGGGTGGGGAGATTATGACAAGAAAAGTTAAATGTGTAAACGTGGTACAGACCAGTTTTTTTAATTCCGATTTATCTACTTTTTTTCCTCCCCTGTCTGCGTGCAGGAAGTTAGAACACTTTTCCACATACGAAACACATTTAAGCATGAAGATGTTTTCACCCAGCGCCTCTAAATCCAAGATCTTGTTTGGAGAGTGTCAACTGAGGACTCCATTCAGGTTTATTTCTGTATGAAGCACCATAATTTGCGCCGTTGTCGTGTAATCATATCCTGAAAGAAGATGCCACTTTTGTCAAATTACTGGATATCTCCTTTTGGAAAAGAAATTCTTTCGCCTTGATTTGCAAATGTAAACAAGTTTAAAAAACGTGATAATGCGCTTGTCATGCGATTGAACAGGATACAAAAAAAAAAAGAAAAAAGTTCCCTTGTGAGATAATTTGTGTTGGAGGGTCTTGTGCTCCTGCCATGGGAAGCTTGTCATAGCTCAGCGCGGTGACAGATTTGGAATATGTCACCAGTTTGTGCTCCTTATTTTGTCTGTTTTCAATTCGGCTCCAAATTGCCTGGAATCAGACGGGGAAGGCGCACACACACACACACACACACACACACACACACACACACACACACACACGAAAGCTCTCCCGGAAAGAAAATGCCCTGGCTCTTAATCATGGCCAAAACAGGTTCATAGGGAATCACAGCGACTCATCACTGGCGTGTCACAACGCATTACATCTGGCCGATAAAACAACCCTAAACTCTCTCTCCTCATTCTTGCTCTCTCGCTGGCTCTGCCTCCCTCCTCCTCTTCCTCCTCCTCCTCCTCCCTGAAGAGGAGCTGAGCTCAGGACCCAGGAGGCCTCCGATCAGATAGACGTTAACTTTTCTTAGAAAAGCCCTGATAACAGGTGGGGCGGCGGATGACAGGAGTGACCAGATGAGCTTTTTTTCTCATGAACCTCACATGGAAAAGCAACGATTAATACTTCTGCAGGAGATATTTATTTTAGATGGATGACGAGAGACTGTAGTTTTTGGGCATTTCAGTTACATGGAGGGAGAATGAGAGTAAAGAGAGAGAGAAGGAATGGAGGAGGGCGGGGGAGTGCAAAGAGACAGGGTATTAACACTTTGTTCAGTGGAGAAGCATTGTTTGGCCCCTTGGCACACACGAGAAGACACGCACACACACACACACACACACACACACACAAACAAGCAACTCACACACACACACACACACACACATGCACAGAGCACCAACGTTTATTTAAGCTTTTGATAAAGAGATTAGCCCCATCATCCTACGCTCTTAAGCTAGCCGAGGGGGTCCGTGTTCAGGAAATCCTGGCTTTCCTGACACATGGGCTTATAGGGGAACTTGGCTCAAGCAACACTTATATGATATTAATGCAATTCCTAATGGTCAGATTAACATGTGTCGGTGTTAAAAATGGAGGTCGCTGCGGTCAGATTGGTATATTACAGCGGAGGGGTTGGAGAGGGGTGAAGGGGGGAATAAGACAGAAAGGAAGTGAGAGAGAGAGAGAAAATGGAAACAGAAGAAGGAGGCGGAGTACTCGTGCCAGCCGGGCTGTTTTTTTCTTTATTATTAGCCCTATCGCAGTGGTTGGAGTCCAGCTTAAAGCTACAAACAGCGAAGTGCTAATTTTAGCCTCCAAAGAGGATAAGGATAAATAGCTTGCTGCCAGTTTGCCATATGGTCCCCTGCCGATTGTATTGTGTCAGGAATAATTTGGCCCCACCCCTCCTCTATATGCCCACATAAACACACAAACACACTCGCATATCTGTTGTCTCAGCAGATATTGCGCGGGAGATGGCTTTATCTGAACATGTGGGAATGATTCCGGGGTGTGATTGCAAGAAAATGATCATATTTAAGACAAATTGGTAAGTAAAATGTGCTTTATTCCCCCTAAAACGTCATAGAAATGGCTCTTTATTTTGTAAGAATAAAAAGATATGCCAGTTTTCAGACAGGAAGTAGTTCTTGTGACGATGGCTGTCTTCTTTTTTCAATCTACTATAGCTTCCAGCTGCAAGGTGACACTTGGCCTCTTCTGTAATCTCCTGCAACTTGGTTTATATTCCCGCTTGTAAATGTGAGCCCCCGTCGAAGAATAGAAATGAGTCTCTCCCTCTTTCTCCCCCTTCGCCATCAACACACATGCATATGTTTCACATGTAAATGCAACACACACTCGCACAGCCACTCTCCATTATTCTCTCACTCTCTCTACCCTCAAATTGAAATAATTCAATTTATGGACACAGTTCCAGACCTCCCTGGCTAAGACCATTATGCATGGAGCCCCCCCTCTCCTGACAAAAGAACGGGAGAATTTACCAGCCGGCTCTCCAAACGACACCCACACAAAGCCAATTTCATGCCAGGAAAACACCAGCAGAAGCACCATTTTCGGTCAAAACCGGCATCCCTGTGGGGTTATTTTTTTTCTCTTTTTTTTAAAATCATTGAATATGGGTCGATGGTACTTCAACCATAACCCTGATATCACACGTGCAACTCCTTTTTGCTTGAATTCTACACAGGTGCTCACTCATTTTAAAGCGGAAGTGTGAATAACATCAGGTCACAGATTTGAACACGTGTTTAAATATTCTGTTTCAGTTTGAGTGATAATGAATCGAACGTGTAAAAATGAAATGCCACGTTTTGAGCTGACTGGATGTGTTTTTAAGCCCGAGTAACCTGCGACGCAGGAGCTTGAAGGCAAAAGGGTGGATTTAATGTGTGTCAACTGGGCCAGAGCCTGACCCAAGGCTGACCCAGACCAAACATGCTGCCCCCTGAGGCCCAACACCCCTCTGGTCCTTTTGACATGGATACCTGCTATAGGGGTTTCACTGAGAGATAAAGACCTCGGCTAACAGTTTAAGGAGAGAGGAAAGAAGGGGCTAGATAACAAATACCTGTAGATAAACACAAGAGCAGCAGGGTGGGCCGGAGGGCAGCGCTGACGTTTACTTTGTGTGTTTGCAGAGAGCAACACAAGGCACGCCGCTCACCATACACACACTCATGAACACACACATTTGGTTGTAACCCGATCGTCCCCTCTCGCTCCGAGCCAGTGAAACTCAAAGAGATGAGCAGGGACCGGGGGCTGAGATTCTCACTAGTGATAACCTTTGGAGTAAAGGCCTGAGTGGTTGGTGTTAAACACACACACACACACACACACACAGACTGCATATATATATTGTACTCACACAGTCTCAGGTCTTTGTTCCACTGAGATTCTCTCTCGTGGCAGAGAGGTCATACTTTTACAGGAAGTCACCCCCAGAGAGGGCTGCCTCCTTCAGGAAGTGACTCGGAGGGGACTGTGTGGCGAGAGCGCCGGTGTCCACGGGGGGCATATCACTCCCGTCCACATGGGCCCACGCTCCACAGGAAGTAGGCCTGCTGTAAACCCACTCACTTCCTCTTCCTCTGCCCGTGTCCCGAAAGCCTTATCAGGGCTACGTATGGGGAGGCTGATAGGACTACAAATCCCCCACATCCCCACAGCAACACATCCTGTGCCTATCAAGGACACGTTGACGAGCTGGAGGAAGTAGAGATACGGGGAGCGTTTATAAGGTTCATCGTAAATTCAGCTTGTGGATCGTGTGTGAGAAAGCATCCTATAATAAAAATCCCACATGCTTCTTCTCCACGACAGCTAGTGCCCCTTTTACACATTTAAACATGTAAATTCAACAACCGTAGGTATTAAAATAGAGTAGGTTGTTGTCTGATAATGACTGATCCTGTTTTCCCAACCACCCCTTCAGTAACCTGAGCTCGTGGGTGCAGACCATATTTCACTCCTTCATATTACTAAAACCTTCTGTTATTCCAAAAAAAAAAACCCCTCAGTGGATGCTAATGCGCTATTATTAGCCTCTGCCACCGCAGGGTTAGCGTGCCTGTATTATCTAACTACATACTGCAGTTTGGCTGGCGCTGATAGGCTAGCATGAGTGGGAAAATCCTGGTGTATTAAAAGTGTTTATCAGAGGCTCTGTCAGTCAGAAAGTCACCGCGTGGAGAGACGCACACGTGCATGTACAGATGTACACGCTAGCTCTATAAAATAAACTGGGAAACTTTAGTTTGGTTAATGGAACGATTCACTCCAAACATGAAGGCATGATTACAGACAGAACGGGCTGATTGTTGGTGCTTAGAGGATACATTTCCACTTAATTTTAGTTCATTAAACTGCTGGCTTTGATAGCTTGGTTGGAGTTAAAACAAGGTAGTGCTGCAAGATATAATTTCACAAAATTTAGCTCATCGGAAAGGATGAGATCATGTGAAGGACGGGCTTCCAGTGAATTCACGTTGGCTAAAAGAGATAGTAGTGTGCTCCTGAAAGTGAAAGAAGTGTCTTTCTGCTACGAAAAAAGGACGTTTTGATGTTTTTCAAAGCCTTCCATGAGAAAATGTATTTTTCTTTGTGTATTCGTTGTCAGAATGTGTTGTGAGGTCACAACAAAGTTTAAATAGGATGTTTTTCCTTTGCTTTAGCTGAAGGTTCCCTGTCTTTGTCCTGTGTCTCCACTGAAGGACTTTTGAACGCCCTTCAGCACATCAGCTGACTTTTGGAAAGGACCGCCGTGCCATTGTGCTGTTAAGTGCTCTTAGCTTTTGTTATAGTCCTTGTCCTCTCTACCGTCCCTTCCCCCCCTTTTAACCGCGTCTTCCATCGTCCATTTGACTCCCTCTCCCTCTCTGTGCGTCTGTTGTGCGCTGAGTTCGACTGGAGCTCGGTGAGTCGAAGGTGTCAAAAGCCATTTGAGAGGCAGCGAAAACAATCGAGACAGTGAGAGTTAAGAGTGAGAATGTTGCAAAAGAGGCACGATTTTCAGGAATCTGAGCATTTTGTGTATTTATGTGTGCGTGTGTGTGTGTGTGTGTGTATGTGTGTGCGTCTGAGGACTTCCCTTCAATGAGGCGAGGAATCTGTGGGCCCCCCTCACAAGTGCTCCCATTTGAACCGAGTCTGGCCTTCTATCTTCAGGTTAGAAGAAAAAAAAAAGAAAACGGCAACACAAAGGCAAGAGGGGAAAAATCAATAGTTACACAGCAAAAGTGCTCGACATGAAAGGGTGAATTCATCGCCTTACACTTTCATTTTGGCTTGTACCGTCTGTCTCTTTCTCTCTCATTCTCTCTCTCGACTGATCTGGAAGTGGGAATAAAAGGCAGTCGCTGTGTGTGTGTGTGATTGTGTGTGTGTGCGTGGAGGCATACTGCAGTTTAATGTCGTGTCGGTGCCCCACGCTTGAGGCAGTTTCCAGCGTGTCAGGCAGCCTGTGGTGATGACCCTTTACGGGAAAATGGCACAGAGAGAGCAGTCACATTTACACTGACATTTTTGCCATCACCTATGGCTATGTCAACAGGCCTGATCCCTCGCCTTCCCCCTCCTCCCACTCTCTCTCGACAACCAACGGTGGATGGGCCTCAGCCGCAACACACAGAAGCAAAGGAACTCGTTCATGGAGACAATAACCATTACCACAGGTCTAAAATTCAATATTTTATAAACTATTACTCATTTGGTCGAAAAAATGTCATAAAAACTGAGAGAAAGCAGCACATTGGAAGAACTTGAGACGAGTGATGGGTGATATGGCCTTAAAATAACATTGAAATACATTATATGTGTCTCCATATATTTGAAACGTCCTAATAAGCACATCATAAAGGCGAAGAAGGGGAGACGGAATCAAATATCATGAAATATTTGACCAAATATCTGTTGGTACTTTATCAAAACATTAGAGGAGACCTGTTTCCTTTCCTTTAGTTTATTATAAAAGTTCTTGTGCATGTAGAAAGTATTGAAAGTTAAAAAGCCCAACGACCAGGCTAATGGGAGCTCCTCTCTCCCACAATAAACACTGCTCCTGAAACACCTTGTCAGTGGTCCCGCCTTTAATTCCGTGACTTTGTGACATCACGCTACGTCGTAATGTCACACATATCCATGATATTTGCCTATATTGACGTTAGAGGTGAAGCTAATCACGACAGAGCCGGCTAGAGACAGAGTGAGCGGTGCTGGCTCAGGCGTGTGTGGACTGACCAATCAGAGCAGACTGGATATTTGGGGGGGGGGAATTAGTCTCAATCATAATAATGTGGATTTAAGTACATGAACAAGTACAACAGTCTGGTAAAGACAGGAAAAGACAACACTGATGCCATATCACGATATAGTCTGATATCAAGATAACAATGTATTGTTTACTGTATTGGCACAAAACTAGTAAGAATGCATTCAAAAGCCACATAAATCTCACAGTCCCGAGGCTTTGAGATACACTTTTAATTAACTTCCAGGCATGACAACGTGCCCGTGCTTTTATTTTTGTTTGTTGTTCGACAGGTTTTATGTCTCCGGCTTCCTGCTCTTCTCCTCATCAGATCACCACAAATGAAATAATTGCCTGAAACTTTGCTTGGATTCTCACATCAAGACGTCTCCAGTGAGCTTTAATTACAAATAACCCTCGTAAATGACTCACCAGTTACTGTCATTATTGAATCTGTCAGCGCCGATCCACAAAACTGTCATCATTCAAAGTAACCAGCTTTGTTATTGCTAAGCACTCATTATTTACTGTAATTACTTGAATCTTTGATTGCAGGAAGCAATTACTTAGCTCTCCCCTGATTGTGTACCTGGTAAACCCCATTTTTCCCTCTCTTTGCAATAATCACAACTTTCTCTAATCCGTGTGTTTATTATGTTGTATCCAGGAAGATTAATCTGTGCTTCAGAGTGATACGATCCAAACGCGCTGGCTGAAGGTTGGAACAAAGATCTGAAAATAGTAGTTTCTCTCTGGCAAAGGCAGGAAGGGAAGTCTAGACTAGCCATATTGTTTTGTCGACAGCGCATGTCATTATCCGCGGAATAGTCGAGGGGATTTCTTTCTGTCTCTCCTCCTACTCTGGAATAAAAGGGAGGCGAAACAGCATTGGTCACAGAGAGTGTTTTGTATTGAAGTAAGTGCGTGTGTGTGTTGGTTTAGAATACTTTGGTCGTTCCGTTATTGGAAAGTTGCCTCGTGGACGATCCTCAGACGTGGGTGCATGCGAGTGTGTTCAAGTGTCCGTCTGATTTGGATGCAGTAAAAAAGGAGGGACGCTCTTTTAAAATGTGCCCCTAGTTGGGAATTGTGTTGCGAGGAATTCCTGCATGTTCAGAATATTTGCAGGTGGGAGGGGCCTGCAGGGCCCATGCAAAGGGAACCCCCCACTGCCTGCAACCCCCCCTGCACTCCCCCTCCCCGAGTCTAGAGCTTATGAATGGCCTGAATACAATAAACGCCACTTTTTTCTCCTCTCCCTCCCTCTTGCGAGCCCTTCTTTACCTCTCTGAGGATTTCTGGGAATGCGATGTATGTGTGCGAAGAGTGTGTGTTTTTGTGTGTGAGTGTCAGAAGGAAAAAGGGGGTGAGAGGGGAGAGCACTTTAGTGAATGTACATCGGCATACGTGTGTGCGCGCTTTATGTATCATGTTTTTGGTGTGTGTGTGTGTGTGTGTAAATGTATGGATTCCTCGCCTGCCAATATGAGATGTGTGTATCCCATGTGGAACAGGATAGCAGGTCCCTGAGGCCTGGGCCTTGCCTGGGCAGCCAACCCAGGGTCATGTGAGCTTTCTGGGGTGTGAAACTCTAGGAGTGGCCCACGAGAGATCAGCTCCAGGTCACTCGCACTCGCAGCGAAACAGACACACACTCTCTTTCTCTGTTGCTCATAGAATAAATGCACTGTCATAAACTCAAAAAGACCTGTCTCCATTCCCTTTCCCTCTCCCTCTCAGTCCGCGGCCTATAAAAAGCTTACAAAAACATCTCACAGTATCCTCCGAAAAACGTTTAGCCATCTGCGAGTGATTCCTGCCACAGGATCCCACTTGTGACATCTGGCACAAAGCTAATATTCATAACCCCTTATTCTCCTCCACTCAGCAGCGCCTCTATGAAGAAATTATTAGAAAGCTAAATGTCATTATTCTCCTGCGTTGCGCTGGAAGCGACGTGTCTGACAAGATCGGTCTTCGCAGATGACTGACTGGTGAATCCGCTGCTGTTAATTTGCCAGGCAGCAGAAAAATGGCTGACACCTCGGAATGGCACGTGTGCCCGCGCGGAGGGGGCAGGTAGTACCAATCTCTGTCTTACACTGAGAGATGGTTCATAATCAGATCATAACAGATTAGCCTAGATACTGCTTGATAATGTCAGGGTACGCCTTGAGACAGAGAGATGTAGAGAAGTGATAAAGACACAGAAGAGGGAGAAAAAGAGACAGAAAAGAGGAAGCATCATTAGCATCATTCTGTTTCAATGTCTGATTTTACAAAGAAATAGAGCTTCAAACCTGCAGTGACAAAAGGTAACAATGCCTCATCTTACATCCCCAAATATCCTCGATTCCAACCACACACTCCAGCAGACAGGCTGAGAGAGAGAGAGAGAAAAAGTAATGAAGTAGGAAGGAGGGGAAGGCAGGAATGAAACATGAAGTGGCGGAAAGGCTTAAATAAAAGCCATCGAAGCTGAATGAGCACAGAAGTAACTGTCTGTTTTGCTAATGCTAACGAAGCTAGTGAAAATGCATGAAGAAAGCTAACCTAGTTTTTACGTCATTATCTGTTTGCGCGCAGTGTGTGTGTGTTTGTGTGCGAGTGTGTGTTTGTGTATACAGCGTGTGAGGGGACTGATAAAATATTCCTTCCCTTGGTTGGCCCCGGGGCATTTCAACTGCCCCTGGCTCCTTCCAGTCACTGGCCTGCTCCCTAATTGCCACACACACACACACACACACACACACACACACACACACACACACACACACACACACACACACACACACACAGAGACGCACACAGACGCACACATGACATTCAGAGCTTCTGTGGCTGGAAACACACATGCATAAAGAAAGGCAGAGAGAGAGACACACGTACAGACCAATGCACATCCATGCATGCATGCATTCTTCACACACGAACATGCACCCCCACCATCCTGCATTGATTCACCCCCTCACCCCTCCACCCTCTCCTCCGCCTCCCCCCCTCACCCAGCCCCTCCTCTAACTAGTTGCATAGATGTTGTCATGGCCGATCAGTGGGCCAGGCCCAGAGTTGTGCCTGTGGCTTTTCCTCGTGGGGAGACTGGAGCTTGCTAGCCTAGCTGCCCACGCTGTATGAATGCAGCCCAGGGTTACAGCCTGCTGATGCTCTTAATGAGCCTGGCAGCCTCTGTGTGAGAGTGACTGACTGCTTCGCTGCCTGACTTGCTGCCTGGCTAGCTCTCTGACTGCCTGAGTGAATGGCTGATTGACTGACTGGCTAACCGGCTGACTGACACGTTGCTTTATGACTGACTCGGCGGCTTTATAGACTGGCTAGCTTGCCGGCTGACTATGTAGTTAACTGGTTAACAACTGCCCGACTGACCAACGTAAGGACTTACTGGCTGACCGATGAACTCATTGCAATGTCCACTAAGGCCATTTTTACACCCTGCTGATACATATGAAATTGCTGCTTGCAAATGGTCAGCTAAGTGGTTAGCTAAGATACCACAGATGAGTTGAAACTGAACATTTCTTGCAACTTGATGTCTATTGTCTGGTAGGTTTAGGCACAAAGACCACTTTGTTACGGTTGGGAAACCATCATGATTTGTCTTAAAAAACCTGTTTTAGTCGCCACAAATACAGCTGGAAATTTCCCCCACAGACTCAAACTGCGGTCGCCCACTTGGCAGCCCTGTGGCTTATAATAAACACTCCAGAAAATCAGCAATGTATAATATTTAGTCTCCCGATTTTAACATCCCAGCTACTTGACTGCTTGTTCTCTCTGTAGGATGCATCTAGTGTGCACTTCAAGTATCAGTAGACAAGCGTAAAATGGGCACTTGATGAAGGTGTAAGAGCGAACAACACTTTATGTATCCACCGAGGAAGACCTTTGTGGAGAAGTTCTGTTTTCGGTGTTAGAAAAATGTCAGCTTCAAAGGCCAAAATGATCTGCATTACAGTGGACATGGCCCGACTGACTGTCCTGTGTCGGATGTTTTCAACTGATTAACTCCATCTCTTCCCTTTCTTATCCTTAATTTTCTCCTCCATCGCCCGCTTCAGTGGTTTGAGTTTTTTCTTCCTCTCTCTTTATCGCTCTCACTGAACACTCCACATCCGTTATACCTCCTCTGCCTCTCTTTTTACCTCCCTTCACCATCTCTCTCTCTCTCTCTAAGGCTGAGGTAACACCATTGACATTTTCCCAACATGGCTGCCAGACACGGTTTCAACACCTTTCCTGCTTCACCCTTCCTCACTCCTGCAACCTCTCTCTTTTCTCTCTCTCCCGCCTGCCTCCTGCTCTTCCCCCCTTTCGCTTGCTGGGACTAAAGCAAAGCAGAAATTAGCCCCAGACCTTGCGGAGGTGATTGGTATCAAATTGCAGTGAAAATGGAAATGCCAATAAAATTGACGGCCCTTCTCCAGTCCTCTTTCTGCCTTTTCCCCCTCTAGGTAAAGTAAGTGTCTATAGGTCAGACTTGCTTGGAAGTATTGAGAGGGCTGAGGAAAGAAAGGTATATTTTGGAGGGGTCTGGGTTCACCTCTCTGGGTCGGGGCTTGCGTAATGGATGACGAAAACGGCCGGACTGAAATCTGCATAATAGTTGTTGATTCAGTTTCTGTTTCCTCCTCATTCTCCCTGCGTCAGTGCTTTGGGGAGATGTTGGACATGAACACAAGCGGTGTTTTTTAACACGGTTCAATGAAATGAGATGGATATGATGCGGGTAGAGAGTCCTTCTCTCACATTATGCATCATTTTGGCATACGATTAATTATTGATTAGCTGGAGGTCTTTGGGGTTATTTTGTATTCCGTAGGGTCGCGATTAAGAGTCTCAAAGATTTGTAGTTGCTGCTTGAACACCATTTTATTCACCATTCATCAATAGATACGATGTGCTACTGTACAATATGGCTGCAGCAGTGCGGAATGATGCTGCGCTATATGGAGCAGTGGCAACGTAAAGGTTAGAGAGCAGGCTTGTGACCGCTTCGGTAACTGGACTGGAAAGAGCAGCTGAAAAACAGATTATCCACTAAGTGTTCCCTGTTGAATGAAGGTTAAAGATAAAAACATACAGGGTAATGTAAAGTACTGCATGATACAGCGAGTGTGCAGGCAACACACCCTGTTTTTTTTCTGAGCATCCACACTTTTATTACCCATTGTGTGCCTTCTCTGTCCCCCCTTGAGTTTTCTCTACCCATGCTTCTCACGATTTCTCACCTCTTCCCGAGCGTGCCTCCCTCCTCGCCCACTCTCTCTCTGGCATGCACGCTCACTCACTCACTCGCTCATTCACTCACCCGCTCACTTACTCACTCACCCACTCACTCACTCAGTCATGATCTGAGCTGGTACTCCGGCCGTTCGCTTCTGTTTCCCCAACTCGCATGGGACAAGCCCCTAGGTTTGTTATTGTAGGCTTTGCTGAACATGAGCCGGTCTTTACAACGGATTGAAAGCATTTGCTTCCAATGAAAATCTGGTCTTAGATTACAGGGCCTCGGCTTGGCTCACCCCGTCTTTTCCAGCAGGAAGAGCGACGCAGGGAGGGAAAGAGAAAGAGTGAGACAGACAGAGGGGTGGGTGTATTTAAGCCCTGAAACAGTAGGCAGAAAAAACTCACTTGTTCAGCTCAGGCTGCATTTGTCCCGGGTTAATGATGTAACTGAAGCTTGCAACACGAGTGTGTTTTTAGACAGAGAGAGGTCTAGGAGCTGGGTGTAAGGGGTACTTAGTCTGTCATGCTGAAACAGTTGGTGGATTAATGAATTAAAGGACTGGGAAGTTGACTGCGATAATTAGTCAAACGTTTATCAAGAGAAAGCCACTCTTAGATGTAAGGAATGGCTGTTTTAATCTGTTTTACAGCTTTTAAACTTAATATCTTTGGATTTTTGGGGGGAAAAAAGGCTCAAGGAAGTTGCATTGTGTACGTTTAGAAATACTCAGACATTCACTAGAGCGCATACCTCCGCCAAGGCTAAGCCGTCCCCTCTTATTCAATATCAAATTAAACGCATTTAAATCCGCAAGACATCATTTATTTCCTTTTAGATCTGCATCAAATTGTACTCACTTGTAGATGCCACCTAAATACAACTGAAGTTTTGTCAAAATCTGTACATGTTCCCTGAGAAATCAATAACAATGTGGGAAAACGGCCAATGTTGCAATGTCAAAGAAAGGGTGGAAAAAGTCCTGGATCCGCACCAAACGTTAATGGGGTCTATTCTGGGCTCAGACCGGTCCTCCATCCAAGTTTCATGGAAATCCCTTTGATAGTTTTTGTATAATCCTGCTGACAAACCAACCAGCAAACGGACAAAAACACAACCTCGCTGGCGGAGGTAATTATAATCCTGCATAGATGAACGTAGAAGATTGAAAGTGCGTCTACATGTGCTGTACATTTACTCACGTAGAACCGGTAGGGAGGTTACTACCTTGCTGGAAGGCACTTTGCCACGTGGCCATTGCCTGAACCCAACTTTTGACCTTTAGATGGTGGTACAGTAGCCCGGCCCCACCACCGGCTTTACATGCATATATGCATTATTAATGTGCAGTGGGCGGCGCTTGCATCAGTATCTGTGAAAAGCACGCTCTTGTTTTATCCCTCCCCCACCCTCTGACAGCGTCACCTCCACTTCCACGCGAGGTTCATTAGACAGCCTTCAATATGTGTGCATATGTATCTCCTTCTGCCAGAGCAGTGTGAGGGAGAGGGAGAGGGAGCGAGCTAGCCAAGAGTGTTGTTTCGTATGGATCATTGAGAGCCTCTCTCTCCTAATGGTGTATATAATTCAGGTGCCCTCCAGGCATGCTTTCAGGAATTCTTTTGCCTGAGGTAATGGGGAGCAAAGGCCTGGGTTTTAGGCCCTTGATTATTCCATTGATGTGGCAGGCTGGAAAAAAGTCATCTCCAACCGGATTAGCGCCAACATCCCCATTAATTATCGATGAATCGGGGGCTTAGGGTTTAGCTAGGTGCTGGGTGTCGCCCTCTGCAAGTTAGCGGAGTGCGGGCCCGCTCGAATGCAGTTATCTACTCCCGCCACAGTGAATAGACCTAGAAGCTTTAGAAGTGCTTTGTGTGTAATCAATAAATAACTGGATCCAATTCTGTGCGCCGCTTCAGTGTTTTCTATTTTTTTTTCTTCCTTCCTCTCACTTCCAGTCGACAGAGGCGGAACGGGACAAAAGTCGGTTATCAGCTGGTAGATTTCAGGCGGTGAGGGCGCCACTTGTTTACCTCGCCTCATGTTTCTTTTATGATTACCGTCTTCATTGAGGGTGGCTCGCATTTTTGAATAATGATAATAACAATTAGGCTTTTCACAGCCACAGATGGGAAGAGCCTCGTTCTCTCCACCGGAGCCGTATAGAATGCGTACAGTAATTGGGTATTCTTGAATATGTGCTGTGTGTGAGTGTGAGTGTGTGTGTGTGTGTGTGTGTGTGTGTGGCTTCATGTTGTTGAGACTGAATGCAGAGAAAAGGCCCATGGAGCAGCTTCCTTTCACTTTTTTTCCTCTCAGTGCTCAAATACTCCAAGCTGTCTCGGTGTTCCCCTTAGGTGAGGTTAACTGGCCTTAATAGAGCCTTATCGAAGCCCTACAGGTTGCTGTAAGCAGCCATGACGCCATTGTTATGAAAAGCAGCTAGCTTTGTTAGCGCTGTTTGTGCCTCTGACTCCCTTTTTTTCCACCTATTTTCCTTTTATTTGCTGCCTCCCCCCTCCTCGCAGCTTCCCCTTTTGTAGTGCCGTGTTACTCTTTCCACCTCAGGTAAAATGGCAGAATGCGCCGGGGCGACGCTTCAATAACTATTTTCCCCTCAGGATAATAAAGACTAAATCTCTCTGTCATTTTCAATTCTGCGCAAGCTTGGATGGGAGAGTGGGGAAATGCGACCTTACAAGTCCTTTGTGCTCCCGTTCCCCCTCTCTTTCTCGCAGAAAGATGCGAGCGCTTGCTGTGTTTTCAAGTGACGGGGGGAGAAAATGAAAGGCAGGGTTATTTATAAATGTATTAAAAATGAATGCATTTATGAGGTGCTGTTTTCCAGCCATTCTCTACTTGCCATTGTTGTGTCTCTATACCCCTCCGTCTGTGCATACAAAGCCCTCCAGAATTCCTTCGAAATCGTATTTATTCCCTTTGAACGCGGAGGCGCAGCGAATGCAGGAAGTAAACAAACTGTGTGTCTGATCTCCGCTGTCTCTTCCTGTTTCTTGTCATGTGACAGGTGACGGCCTGGACAACAGCGTGGCTTCTCCGAGCACGGGGGATGACGATGACCCGGATAAAGAAAAGAAGCGCAACAAGAAGAGAGGGATCTTCCCCAAGGTGGCCACCAACATCATGAGAGCATGGCTCTTCCAGCACCTAACAGTGAGTTGAATGAAACGGCATTTGTTCTCTCAGTCGCTCTCAGTTTCCTATCACGTGTGCACACTGAACTTCACAGCCACGGGCTCTCTTACACCAACACACACGCACACATTTTCTATGTCTGACACAAATACACTCGCACACAAAGGAGCACATACACTCAATGACATACACACACACACACACCACCAGACCTCCCCTCCTCCCTCCTCCCTCCATTCTCCACATTGTATCCCGGTTCATACGGTGAACACTTCAAAGACACATGCCCGTGTAATCTGCCGGCGATCTCGGCAGCTCTCGCTCCTCATCTGCTGAAACTGAATAATGTTGAAGCCGAGGGAGAGACGCCCCTGGCAATAACTGCAGATACATACAGTAGATGAACCTTATTAAGAGCAAATCTGTCATTATTTAACAGATGCCTGAGATGCTGCAAAGGCCTGTGGTTTGGCTTTATATTTACTCGATTACAGCAGGGAACACCACTGACTTCAGCACCAGCTGACAGCGTCACAAATTGTGCGGGGGGAAATAGTGTGGGAAAAAATGTATTTTGACACTGGGAGATAGAAATGGGCCAACAGTTAATTGAATGCTGTCTTCTATCATTTCAAACACAATCAGTTTACCAGCCGTACTTATCATTGCCAACATCTTTTAATGCTCACCAAAGGAAAGGAAGGAGAGAGTAAATAGAAAACTTGTTCCCTCGTTTAGCTAAACAGCAAATACGCCGGGCCGCGTATAATTATTGAATGCATTTTTCGCACCAGTGGCTCCTTTAAGGAGTCACTTGTGGCCTCTTTCAGCTTAATGTTGGTGAAGTTTACTGACTGGATATTCACTTCAGTTCATCTCAGAGAAATAACCTGAGAAAATGAGGCATTCGCGCCGTGTAGAGAACGTGACCTGATACGTATAACAAAAACAACTATGTTGCATTTTATTGATTAGTTTCAGGAAATTCTCGTTTTTATTATCATCACGGAGCAACACTATTCAAATTAAAGCTTTAAAGGTGGATAAAAACTCACCTTTAACCACTTAGATGTTAGAAACTGAAGAAGCGGCAAACTTTATTTATTACTTGATTAAAATAAGTGTTCAATAGATTTGTATTCCAACAGTCATCAGTGTTGTAGAGGGTTTGTCAGTAGTCCATGTCTCTCCTCCTCCGGCTTTGAACAGCATGATGAAAACATTTCAGAGGCTTGTAAAATGTCCGACATGTTGGTAATACATGATAAATAATACATCAATTTGCAGTCCAGACTGAATATCAGGCTCGGTTTATGTCCAAAAGTTACAATTTTTAAAAATATTAAAAACGAAGAAGAAAAAACAGTAAACAGGGTATTTGTTGCTTGAAGTTCGAGTGAAATTCAAACAAGACATTAGCTGTAATTTAACTTACAGAAGTAAAACTGCATTGTAGACATGTCCACTATAAAACTGATGCTGATATTATATTGTTACTCTGCTGAATGGGTGTTCGTTTGAATTGCACAAGCCCACAGAGAGGATTCTGGGTAAAGTAATTTTGTCGTTGGATTATGGATAATGCATGGGGCTCCACTTTTTATTTATTTGCAGCCTGTATTTGATGTTGATGGTACGCAGCGTGCAGCGTCCTCCTCTGCTTCCAACGCCCTTAATGGTCGAACTGAAGCTTCGTTGTGTGTCACGTGGCAGCGATCCATGTTGTATATCTGTGTTCTCACACATCACACGGGGCTCCTTTTCCTTTTTGTTTCTCTTCTCGTCCTCCCCTTTCCATCTGACCCCCATCACCTCCTTCACAAACGTCTCCGTCGCCCCGCACACACGAACACATCATCATCATCACACATGCACATTCACCTCTTCCTCCAACTCCCTGACCTCAACCCCGTACACCCACTGAAACCTTTCGGGGCTACAGAGGAAAAGGTGTTTGAAACATACACACATCCTGTCTGTGGAAAATGCAGGTCGGCGCGCACTCACAGCAACACACCTACTGTGTCATATTACACCATGAGTCGGGCTTATGGGAGGCTTCTGCTCTGTTAGATCTCAAACAGTGGGAAGGATATAAGTGAGTGTCAAGGGAGCGAGGGAGAGGAGAAGGAGAAGCGGAGGAGAAGGGCGAGGAGGTGGAGAGGGGATAAGGAGGATCCATCAGACTTCTCTGTCTTCCAGGCGAAAGAGAAAGAGGGACTAAAGCGATGCACACAAGCGGGCGCGCAGCGGCACGTAGGGTCGGCCGCTTTACTGCAAACAGAGCTTCAGAACCGTGAAGTTGATGGAAAAATCTCTTCCAGAGTGTTTAGTCTCTTTAGTAAGCAAAATAGAAAATGAAACCCAGAGTTGTTTATGGGAAATGTGGTCTTAATCTTGAGAAACACTGGCATTAACAATACCACTGGTGTCGGATAAATGCTCGCAGTGGTCTCATTTGTTTACACTAATCATTCTTCAGTGTCACCAATAATTTAATCAGCATATGCCCGTGTTTAAAGCTGCTACACGGAGCACCTCTAATGGAAGAACATTTACAGTATCTCTTACGCTGGCAGCTTGTCTCTCATAAACATGGACAGCTGATCCAGGCTCATCCACGGCATCATCAGCTGGCCGGCCTTTGTCTCACAGGGGGATGGAGGATGTGAGTCTGGCCCCTTAGAGATAGACACAATGCCAATTAGGCACAGACAGACGCGTGCATGCACACACACACACACACACACGGATTCACGGAGTTTGGATTTGTTGTTTCTCAATATGCAGTGGAGAGACAGTGAGGCGTAATGCAACATTAGGGAGTGGAATAGAAGTTTGGATACCCACCTTGGTGTGTTTTCTGTTCTTCGCCCTCACACTTGGACCCTCAGGGGAGCTCCCATTGTACCGGAGCGGAAGGGGAAGGTGGGTGGCAGTCTCAGGCTGCAAGTGCACCAGCAGGGTAGGTGGTAGGTGGCATTCAAATGTTTTTTTAAGGGTTGTTTTGAAGATATTTCTGCATCTCTGCTCATGTATCCATCAAGGATTTGCTCATTTCCACTGCCTTGATCTCGCAGGAAAACTGAGACTGTGTTTGATATGAGCATGGACACCTTCCGCTGTCGCTCCCTAGATATCTGGTGTTATTATTACCAGTGTCAGCGCTCTCGCATGATGGTTAGACTGACAGATAGAGCGGTGGTATTGAATTTGTAACGATGACGACAGTCGCAGCTCGCCGAGTTCTCTCCAACACACCCAATGAGCTCATGTGTTGTCGACAGCACTTGTGGGACAAGTTTCATCGGAAGAATTTGGCTGCCCCGACTTGGAGAGGCTACAAAACATTAGCGTTTACCGCCTGTCACCAATGGGCGAACCACACTGCTCGCTGCCAGCTTGACATGCAGCTGTAAACTTGGTGGGGAACCAAAATAAAGGTGAGGGGAAGGGCTTTCTGGTGTTTGTTTTCCTATTGACATTCTTAATTTAACATATGTCATGACGGCTCGCAAAAATAAACTCCAGAAATAAATGTTTTCCAACAGACAAGCTCACCTTTATAACGGCATTGAGGATACGTTTAAACTTGCAGACCTGCTGAGAGTTTTATTGAAATATTAATGAAACAAAAATAATTTAAGTCGTAGAATCAATTCCAAACTAGTTGCATAACAGTCTGAGCCTCTCTTTGCTTTGTGAAACAAGCAAGAAGAGACGAGCCTTTAGAGTCAGAAGCAGAACCCAATCTCTCTCCTCCATCCCTCATATTGTGCACTTTGAATCCCACCCCACCCCACCCTCCTCCCCGCGCCCCTCCTTCCTCACAAACGGTATTTTCTTGTTTAATTTAACAAGAAATGAGTAGTAAATGAAAGCTCAGGCCTCAAATCCCCAACGCGCCCTGTGCTGTGCTCTCCACTCCCCTATGAAAAGGCAATTTGTGAAATTATGTGATAGAGTAATTAGATGGAATTCACCCCCGCCTCCTCACTACACACACCGACCGTATCCCCGTTTAGATTGTTGCCTTGCTAAACTGAAGTAGGTGTGTGTATGTGTGTATGTGTGTGTGTGTAAAAGAAGGGCAGGGGGGTTTTGGCATTCAGAGTGTTAGCATCGGTATATTAGCCTGGCAGACTGGGACACACACACTCTCATACACATTATCGCTAACACTCTCTCATTCTGGCTCTCCTCCCCTCCTATTTGTACACAGACTCAGTGTAACGAGGGGCAGCCGTGATCGCAGCTCATAAAAGAAGCCAACCCGCAAACCCTCAATGAGCTGCTTTTTTTTCCCTCCTCCTTTCTCCCCTTAAAATGTGTAAAATGCGCAGAGAGAGAGAGAGAGTATAAAAAATCCAACTGGAAGGCATAATCCCCCGTTAATACAATTAGAGTCTAATTTAACCGCTCGTGTACGCAGATGTAGCCGAGCTGGGGGAGCCGCCGTTACCCCCCTTGGAAATTTTTTATTTTTTTCTTCAACACAGCAGCATGCAGCAGGGTTTCTGAGCAGAAACAGGTGTGAAAAGCAATATAATTCATTTCTGCGCTGGCAGAGGAGGCCGGGGGCCTCGCTGTCGTGGGCCCTGGGTGGTGGAAGAATCCAGGCAGGGTGTGCCGGCTGGGTGGAGGGTGGGAGGAGGTGATGGATGGATGGATGGGTAGTCGGATAGGTGCATTAATCATTAAAGCCGAGATATTTTCTCCTCGTATCTCAACGACTTGTGATCAAGCAGAACAGAGAACGCAGGCACTTTTGCACTTATACACCAAATTTGATTTCACTGCTGTAAATTCTTTTAATTTGACTTTATAGTTTTGATTTGTCCAAACGAGATCCTAATATTTTTTTACGACGATTATGTTACGGTGTTGTTGTGGAGCGCTGGACCAAACTGACTTCACCATGTGGGATAAAAAAGTCGATCTGAATCTGAGAAGAACGGAGCATCGGACAAAAAAGCGCTCTCTCTGGGATGGAGGAGGGCGTCTGCAACGGACAACATTCAACGTTTTATGATTTCAGTAACAAACAATTGTTGCTTTGACATTAAATGAAGTTCTTCCAAGGAAATATGCATCAGGGATTGAGCAGTTAAGGTTGAGCCTTCTTTAGGTTGTAGAGTGACTCAGTGTTTTGTGTTGTTTGTTTCTGATCCAGTGTGTATGATGCTTATGAAGCCGCCTTAGATCCTGAACTTCTCAGCTTAGAGAACACAAACCAGATATCGTCCAAACAGCGGACGTGAGGAGGTGAAAAAAAACTTGTGAGGTCAGAGTTCGCCGTTGCCTCAGATGCCATTAGTCTTTGGCTGTTTATTGCTGGAGCCTGGACATGTCAGCACCTCGACCCGCCTGGAAGGCCGTTAGCCGACTGGTCCGACCGATTTTTGTGTGCGAAATTGTCCCTATTCTTTGTTCTTCATTCTATGTTGCTTAATTAAAGTTTACTCATGGCCATTTGTTTGCCTTTGTTCCACAGTTCCACAGGACAAAGATACATTACTCGCATTCATTCAAGTTGTCCTGTGATTTTTGTCAGACTTGTTTGTTATCCACTGCTCAAAATAAGTTTCTCATGAAAAATAATTTCTATTGATCATACAAGGCGCCAGGATGCCTTGGCCATTACTTTGAAGACAAAGGTCAGAAAGACAGATAAATAGGAAAACATCTGCAAACTTTTTTTTTTATGCGTCTATATCCATTTTTTCATAAACGACAACAAAGGCATAATGTCCATCCTGATACTGTAAAGTAATATAGTGGCCTATGTGGCCTGGTGTCTCCGATTAGGTCTTAATTTAATCTAAGTGGCAGTCAGAATCTGAGGCGCCACCGCATTAGGATTTCAAAGAGGTCCTCAGAGACGCGAGACAGACAGACGGACAGATCTGCCAAGGGCCTGGCATGACACTGCGATGAGACCGGCCGGAAAACAAGAGAACAAGTTAGTCTTATTCTCAGCATTTTTATAGAGTTTCAGATAGTTTATCTCCGGGAATGGATTTGGCTTTGGGCTGTGTGTGTCTGTCTTTGAAGGCTAGTGTTTGTGTAAATGTGTGTGTGTTAGAGTGTGTGTGTGTGTGTGTGTGTGTTTGTACGAGGGCATTTGGAGGCAAAGGCTTGTCCGTACCAGTTGCAGTTGGAGTGGTCGGTGTCAAAGAGGAGGCAGCTGAGTCAACCTGCCCACCCCCACAATACACACACACACACACACACACACACACACACACACGCGCGCGCACACACACACACTCATACTGTGCACCAACCCCCACATTACCCCACACCTTGTAATGAAAACATCATCAATTATCCCTCTTGACAGGCCCCAGGGACTAAAGGCAGACAGCTCTCTTTGGGGGCTTCTCTGTGTGGACTGACCCTCGCAGATACACAGACTTGCTACTCACACACTTTGCAACCATCTCATGAGTGCATGTGTGTGTTTCTTCTTCTACTGTGTGTATTAAAAGCTGATAGGCCAGATGACCTGTATTTTTCCAGGAGGGTAGATAGCGGTCCACTGGAGGAGGTTAGATAGTAAAGACCCGTCCATGTGGTGGAGGTGTCTCTGGATGTGTGAATGGATCAGTGTGTGATGTGGGGTTTTGAGGGGGGGGGGCGTAAAAAAGGCGAGGAGGGGTAATGGTATAGCCGGGGCAGGGGGAGGCCGTCCGTCCTGACAAGGAGTCCTGAAAGGCCATCTGTTTCGTGATTGATGGATGGAATGATGGATGGATGGGTAGATGGATGGAGGGATACAGTATATGGGAGAGAGACTGACACATGGCAGATGTTGGCAGTTTGGAGGATCTCTGCTGGTCTGCAGGAAAACCGGGCTGATGTTTGTGATGTTGGTCGATCGTGTGCTGAGAGGTTCCTCCACCGTGGTGCAGATGTTTTAATTTGTTTCATAAATTTGGCCTTCAAAGGAGAATTCAGGTGTTCAGTGACTGTTTTTTGAATCCGATGGTGGGAAAAACACTGCGTATGTTACATTTTTTAACATGAAAGTAGATATATAATTGAGTATGCGATCATGTTAAATATTGAATTGTGGTCTCATGTTTCATTCGTTTAACTTGTTTGACTCTACAGTGAACATTTTACACCAGAGAAAGCAGTCCAACCCAACACCTGCAGGCTCGTGTGTGCTCGGATAGCGATTTTCTTTTCTTTTCATGTATAAGTCAGGTCTTTCACAAAGTCCCTTTACATTTCTGTCAAATCCCTTATTTTGGCTCTTTTCTCCCACTTTCTCTTCTCTGCCTCTTGTATCGTTTTACCCGGCTTTTTAAAAGCCCTCAAGGGCAGTTAACTTTTAATTCATGTCCCCTTTGAACTTTTCCAAAATGTCTGCCACGGATCTGGACCGAGAGAGCGAGCATGTGTGCGTGAGTGTGTTGATCTGGCCTCAGTCGAGGGGGCGGTCGGTGTGTTTCCTTGAGAACGTGAGAACTTTACAGACCCTCAAGGTCGGTCAGTAGCACTGGAGGGGATCACCAGTCGCAAGACATCTTACACGGCTCCAAGCAATTCACACACACACACACACACACACGAACAAGCTTCTTTTTTTAATTTCTGTTTTATTACAAATTATATCTTTTACAAATGGCTTTTTAACATGACTTGCCAAGTGAGAAAATGTTTTATACAAAATCTTATTTTGGCTCGGTGGTTGTTTTTTAATAATGTTTTAAAATTTAACATGTTTAAATGATTAAACATCAAAGTGAGAGGAAATTTAATCTTCCTCTCTTAATTTCTCAATTATCTCATCACTATTATTACCATCTTCCTCGTTTTCTTGCCTCGCCGTCCTCCTTCTTTCCCCTCGCCCCTCCCCCCGCAGCCTCTCATACAATTTCATAGTTGGGAAACTATGAAACAGTTCAGTGTGTGGTTTCATTGTTGTACGTCTGAGTGATTGATGGCTTCATGCTGAAGCTGTGTTTCACACTCGTTCTATTTTTCATTATCAGCTGTATGCGATAAATGTGTGTGTGTGCGCATGGATGTGTGTGTCTCCAGCTTGAACAAAGGCCCAATAACTCGGATGTGTGAAATCATTCTTGGTTTGGTACCCACTAATCAGTTTACGATGATTTGCAAATCCGTAGAAGAGGCCCACTCTGAGGCCTCAGACACACACAAACACACTCAGATGTAAACACACACACGCACGCACACACACACACACACACACACACACACGCACAGGCCCACAGCAGTGACGTCAGTGGCTGGGTGGGGTGTGGAGTTCCCCACCATCACTGTGGTATTTATTGGAGAGTGAGTGGCAAGTTGTCGTGTGGAAGAGTCAGGGAAAAATATTGTCATACGTCTGTGGTTAGCTTGATGGAAAGATTCTATCCGACGTTTATAGATTAGCAATGTTAGCGGTTTCGCCTCTAAGTCATTTCTTTCTTTTTGTTTAAAACTCCTTAAGTGAAGCTTTGGCAGCAGAGTGTGGACCACCTCTCGAGAAGCAGAGTTTAGCATGGACTCTTTGTGTAGCATGATTTTTTTTGTTCAGCCAGTCATATATTAAATCTGCTAAGTGTGAAATCACATTAGCGCTAGCTGTTAGCCATTATCCATTAGGCTGTGTTTGGTGATCCAGAGGATTGTGGGATCTTTTCTGGCTGGAGTCAGCAGCTCAATACCTTTTACTTACAGCAACTGCAGCAGCCTGCCCTAGATACATTTGGTGTATGTGTGTGTGTGTGTGTGTGTGTGTGTGTGTGTGTGTGTGTGTGTGTGTGTGTGTGCGCGTGTGTGTGCGATTGCATATGCAGTTGTGCTATTATTTGTTCGTGTCAGCTTCACGTCTCCTGTGTGAGCGCTGTGTGCGTGAGTCTTTGTGTCTCATTCCATGCGTGTGCTCGATGGATCCTGTGGCTTTGCCGTCGTGGTAATCAGTTTGCGCGTTGGCTGAACTAATTTATCAATTCAGTTCCTCCCACTTGTATTCTCTCCCATGCGTGAACCCCGCTCTCTCTTTTCTCCCCTACACTCCGTCTCAGACAAAACACTTCTCCCTGACAAACCATAAGGGTTTCCTATCTTTTATGCATGCCTTCTGCCTCTCTGACTCCTCTCTCCCTCTCCTCTTTTCTTCCATGACTCCCTCTCACTTCTTATTTTTTCTTCTCTCTACTACGTACAGCTGCGTTGCCTTACATGTTAATGGCCTTGAACCATGATATCATAGCAATATTGGTGCACTTGGGCTCTTTCAAAGGCATTGGTGGGGGAGAGCGCTATGATTTATAGATGAGGTATCTTGTGATATCTATCCATAACTCATCGTTTTACACCTTCTTGTCTCGTAATTTTATGATTAAAGTTTTCTGCTGAAAACACCGTGAGGCTCGTGAAGCACCGGAGGCAGGCGCTATGGAAGGTATGACCATCGGCTGGTAGTGTGCTGACCAAAGGTGCCCCTGTGGAGCGGGGCGGTCAAGTGTGTGCTTGTGTGCATCTGTGACACACACACAAACTCACACACACACACAGTACAGGTATGCTGGTGTGTACATGTGTGTGTCACGGCGTGTGTGTATTTGTGTGTTCGTCCAGTGAAGTGAGAGAAATCATAGCTAGTGAACCAGGTGGTGAATGCAGACAGGCAATAACTCATGGTAGAGGAGTCGAGCAGCGCTGAGGGCTCGCGGAGGAGATGTGGTGGGAAAAACCCACACCGGCGCACACACACCTCCATTTTTCTCACTTCTCACTATCTTCTCCGTCTTGTTCTCCGTCTCCCCCTCTTTCACAGATGTTTATGTTCCTCCTCTTTCGTTCCCTGTCTTCCAGCACACTCCGTCTCTACTATACATCTTTCATTTCGCATATTTGTGTATTTCTTCCCTCTTCCCTTTCTTCCGCTCTCTCTGAAGCCGCACCGTCGTAGTGTTAGCAGCGGCAGGCGGGGAAGTGAACAGGGCTGAGGGTGCTGCTCACTTGTTTGTTACGACAGATTAAGTCATTGATTTGTAAAAGCGGTGCACTGATGGAGAAGGCCCTCCGCCGCTGAAGACGGGGAGGGTGAGAGAAAGCGGAAGAGGGAGACGGAGGGACGCATTTGGCTGAGGAGAAAACAGGCGAGGATATTAAAATCGAACATGAGAGGCAACGGTAAAGAGGGGAGTTAGGTGGAGGTGGAAGAAAAAGGGGGGAGAGGAGGAGGAGGCAGCATGAGATAGTTAAGAAAAACGCTAAATATAGAACAGTGGGGGCAGAGACGGGGGAGAAAGATACGGAGATAGAGGAAGGAGGGAGGGGTGTAGCCGTAGTTTGAATGACAGAGATGTCAGAGAAAGACAAGAGGAGGAAGAGTGAGAGGGACCGACTGTGTCCTCCTTCTTTCTTAGACTTTGCCGCTCCAAAGAGCATAAGGGAGCAATTGTGAAATACCCTCACCTAGTTTCAGCACACCCCCAACCCGGGTTCTTTTCACCCCCCTGGGGGCCAACGGTGAGTTTCTAATTAAAACGTTGGGGGCAAAAGGGTAATTATGATAATAACATAATAATATCGCAGGGGTTATTAGAATGTTCTGTGGTCCCCAAATTGCTTCCTCGGAGAGATCGGATTTCAGTGGCATTACGTAAAGTCAAATTTCCTTGAAAGTCAGGTGAAATGAAATGGATTCCCCCATGGTCGCGGTGCAATCTGAGAATACGATTCCCTCTTGTATGTCAGAGACACCGAGTCTAAAAAAAGCCCTTCAGTTTTTCTCACTACAATGACACATATCCACACGCACCCCCTCCTCACTTACTTCCAGCCTCAATTAAGTCAAACGAGTTTGTGTGATTAGCTTGTGTGCTCGTTAATTTAATAGTTTTTGTTTGTTGCCATGAACCCTGCCGCTCTCCGCAACCCCCGTGTAACGAGCTCTGCGGATTGTATCTGTGTGTAACAACAGAGCATTTGTTTTTAAGTCGAGAGATCACTGTTTGGATGCTACCTCCCAGCACTGTAGCTTGGAGCTAGCATGCTGGCGCTCCGAGGGGCATCCCGCTGTTCTCGCTCAGCGTTCGGTGGTACCTGACTGGGATGAGGCTTTGTGGATCCCTCCTACTCTTCATTTACACACCCCTCCGTCCCCGGCAGCCCTGAGGCAGCCCACCTCCAGCTGTGGCTGCCGTTCACTGCGCCGCTTGGTGCAAGTACCGATTGCTTTGGAGTGCCTCCCCTCGCTCAAATAGGCAGTAATTACGGGCTTAAAGAGGTTTAGTGGTCCAGCAAACTACATAATCACCCCCTGAATTAGCCCTAGCTCATCAGCCTCAGTCCAACGAGCAGCGCTTACCACTAGCACTAGCTAGCATGCTGCACCCCCTTCCCTTTATTGCACAGAGGGAAGCGCAGCAGCAGGTGTTGTGCAACATCCGGCCCCCTTAATAAATTTAGCCTCCCCTGAGCTGGAATAGGGAGGACTAATGAAGCACGCCCTCGCTCTTAGTGAAAGCAACCAGCGAGTGCAGCAGACGCCACACATACAGCACACAATATACGATGCTCTCCATCACCGCCAGCAGACCTCACCCTTTACATTCTATGTTAAACCCGACAATACCGCACTTTGTTAAGACTTGAGACTCGGTCATGTGCATACACGCTATAAGCTTCAGTGTACACATGTGGAGACCCACCCAACTGTGGAGCACACGGATGGTTGTTCACACCCTGCAGCACAGCAGGAGCAGCTCCAGCACCGGCTGCCGCCCGCCATTATCTTATGTGCCCCTTAGAGTTCTAGGAAAACGGTGTGCGATGCTAATCATCAATTATCATAGTTGAGAAGATGGTAATGCTGTACATTGTCTAATCCACTTTGTACTGGAGCTTTAATGACATACTTTTCACCCTTTGCGTCGCTAACTAGATTTATCTCATTCCCATAGGCAACAGCGCTGTGAGATTTCCCTAAATCAACAAAAGCTGTTTTTTGAGGGAGAAATGCTCATTAATGAATGAAAGGCACAAGAACATCTGTTTTTTTTTTCCTTTATCTCCAGAAGAGATGGAGCGATTTGATGACAAAAACAGTTTGAAAGGGGGTTTCTTTGCCATTTCGGGGTGTATATATATATATATATATATATATATCTCGAGGTTTTGGGAGAAAGAAAAAAAAGCGGTGGTGAATTATTCATGCTACAAGCTCAGAGTTGGTTTACCGTAGTCCAACGCCATTAAAGAGGCTTTTTTTTTTGCGCATTACAGTGCTAAGACGGGGGGGTGGCGTTTATTTTGTGCAGACATTACAGAGGGCACTGGGAAACTCGTCCTGTAGTTAGTTCATCTTGAGTCTCTCTAAAGATCTGTTTCAGCTCTGTTTTGTTATTTTGCATTGGAGCAGCCTGAATCAGAGGAAATTAGGTTAGGGGTGCTTTGTTTTTTTTTTTTCTGTTGTTGTTTTGTTCGCTCTCACTCTTTTCTTTTTTTTTTTCTTTAATCCCCCCTTTCTCCCAGAGCCAGCTTTGTTGCTGGGTCCCTGCTCCCTAATGAAGTCAAAGGGATGTCAGTCGATGCCACCTACACAGAGAGGAATTTGAAATGGCGTAGCTCTCACAGCGCAGACACACACACACACACACACATAGACACACAACTGGAGGATAAAACTTCCACTGAATGAGCAACAAAATTTCTGAAATTGGAAGCTTGGTGTATGAGATACAGCAGACTTACAGTTTGGACCGCTTGTTTTATAGTCTGCTTGTGCTCATGGTTCTGGGCATTTGTTGTTAGCATAACAATGTGCTCGCCTCCCCAAATATTTAAGGCAATCTCATACACGTCTGGCAGCAGCAAGGCTACACTTCCAGTAAACTGTGTGTTCCTGAATGTGAGTGTGTGTGCGTGTGTGTGTTAGACAGTTTGGTATGATACTCTGATGCCCTTCTAGCCAAAAAGGCCCCTGGATTAGCCGTCAGGCATTCCTGATGGGCAGCTCGGTTACCACAGAGATTTGACCTGGGACCGGTGAGGGGAACAGACCCGGCCTTCGCCGAGGTTTTTCACTCGTACCTCAACTGGCACATGCAAGTCAATAACCATGCATAATGCTGCTGTAACCTGCTGCAGGTCGTTGGGGTGACTTCTTTTCTAAGTGACTAGAAGTAAATTATTGATAACAGGAAAGTGTGGCAGGGGAAATTGCTGCATATCAAAAAGCTGTTTACTGTGATTCATTGCATTTTCTGGCATCCTTGTGCCTTGTGGCAAACCGCAACCATCTGGTGGTAAAGTAAGCTATCTCAAAATACCATTGACCCATGTCATTTATGCACAGATTGTGCAGTGTCATGGCCTCCTTTTGAGGGACATCACATGACTGTGACAACATATGATTTTCCTCTCTCTTATTCCTCCCTCCATCCCGTTTCATGGCAGCAGTTTTATAAAGCTAATGTGGCGTGTCAAGCCTTTTTAATGGGATGCACAGAGGCTCGGTAAGAAGAGCTTTAAATAGCAATATATGCAACGATAACACTGTAATGCTAATGGCGAAGGAAGGATTGAGGGGACTGTGGCTGCAGTGAATTGGTTAACAAGGATGGAATCACAACTCCGACATGGAGATGTGTGAGAAGAAGGCACGAAAAAGTGTAAAGGTTGAGTTTTACTATCGTGTTTATGGTGTTGTTGTCATCAATCTTTATGTCAGTTTTTAAGGGTGGATAACCTGTGTTTGAGCCAAAGCCAAATTAGAAGTAGAAAGACAAAGTGAAGGGAAGAGACAGCCAGAGAGAGAGAGAGGGGGAGAACAGGAAAGACGACTGGTTTTGCTGAGGAGGCGCGATGAAGAGAAGGGAGAACAGCAGCGAGATAAAAGACATTTCTGGAATCGCCCTCCCCTCGTGGTAGAGCGGAGCATCCCCGACTAAAGAGTGACTCAGACTCTCGCTCTTTGTTCCTGTTTTTCCTACTTTCTCTTATTGCTCCTGAGAGACTGAGGTGAGGCGTCGTACGCTTTTCAAGTTGGAAAAAAATACAAAATTAGAGTGGCACGACCTTTAGAAAAGTTGGTACTTTTTCCTGTTTTTAAAAGTTTTTCGGTGAGTTAATGCTGTTGCAGATGAGATTGAGGTTTTTGTTGGGACGGTTTGTCCTGCGCAGGTTAATGGTTCAGTCCAGCGGTAGTCTCAAAGTCACAATGAGCCGTTCTACCTTCAGCTTTCTCAAACATAAATTAAAAAGCAGAGCAGGGAATCGAATCATTACGTTGGTACAACTCAATATTTTCAGTGATATGACAACTTTCAGTCACTTAAAGATATTCTGTGGAGCCTAATCGTCATCCAAAGCTGATGAAGCATCATTATAAATAATTTTATAAAAGCATACAAGTTTTTACAGCGTTTCTTGTTGCACTGCTAACTGTACTGGTTGCCATTTTTAAATAGTTTTCTCCAGGGTTAGGCGCAGGACAACGGGAGGAAAGCGGGGGTCTTGAGGAATATTTATGCTCTTATCTCTTCGTTAAAAACCCCTCGGGGCTCCAGATATCGTTTTCCATGTCTCCTCCTCTGCGTTCTTCTCCCCCTCTTCCTCTCTTTCCTCCTCTCCTCCCGTCTGTCTATCCCCCTCTTGTTCTTGTCTGAGGGGGTCAGAGAGGAAGACGGTCAGACAGGGAGTCGATGTTACTGATGCTCTGTTACTCACCCACACGGACATCTGCACGCCAACACACACACACACACACACACACACACACACACACACACACACACACACACACACACACACACACACATATGTGACCATGCACAGCTGAACTTACTTGTCGGGGGCGAGCGAGCTCCGCGGTTCAAATGAGAACAAACACACACACACGCATAAACACTCACACACACTCTAATGTCTGCGCTGAGATGAACTCGCTAATACGAACACACTCGAGCAAGAAGCATCGACTCAAACGGACACACACACATGCACGCACACACCCACGCATGCACACTCGGATTGATAAGACTCACAGAGGAGAGGAGCAAAAACACACACACACACACACACACACACACACACACACACCCCTCCTGGCACCCACATGCAGAGCCCAGCAGAGAGCGGCGAGCAGGGTGGAAATTCTCATGAAAGGAGTTGTATATTTGGAGAAGACATATCATTAAGATAGGCGGAGGGAAGAGGGAACGAGGGAAAGGGAGGGAAGGATGCGCAGAAACTTTCCATCTGCTCTTTTAAAGAACATGTTATTGCTTTTCTCACTAAAGGCCTTTCTCTCTCTCCCTCTGTCTCTCTCTCTCTCGCTCCCTCAACCCGCTGAACCACAGCCAAAGGCCGTTAAGACACCAGAATCACTCACAGACAATATTAAAACTGGGCGACTTGTTGCCGAGCGAGAAACTAAATCACAGTGTTTTGACAGATAGGAGCTAATTTGGCGGTTTTGAAAAAAAGAGGAGGACAAAAACAGTTTTGATGCTCTGGCTTTCGGGCCATCTTTTTTTCCTGGTAATGCTTCTATTAGGAGTGTCTTACTTCGTACTTGAAAAACTCTGGCGCACGGAGCACGTTGGAGGTTTAATTAGGGTCAGGGAAGAAGTTTTTTTTTTTTTCAGATCCTGCACTTAGGTAAAAGTAGCAGAACCGCAACGTAAAAAAAACACTCAATTATAGAGGGTGAAAGTCCTGCATTCGCAAGTTTGTAAAGTAAAAGTTGTGTTATCAGAAAGATTAAAGCTTGAAAAGTAAAAGTGGCCACATGAACTGATGCATTCTCCTGTCGTAGATGATGGAGGTGGATCTAATTTGGCTCATTTTGATACACTGTTAGGTAGTTTTTCCAAGCAGCCATTCCAATTACAAAACCCCCCAAAAAATCCATTCTTGCGTAAATATATTTATATTGCGCTGCTGGCAGGATGTGTGTTGAGCAGAGCGCAGTGAGGCCACCAAGCACTTTTTTTTTTCTCCCAGCGCTGCAGTCGAGGTTGCGTGCAAGTCTGCCTGTGTGTGACTAGTTGTGTATAGCATTCCGTCTGCATGTGTATGCTGGGAAGCTAAAGGAGAGAAGCGCTGAAACAGGGTGTATTTGTGCTGCATCGTGGCCGCTGGCGTGGCCGCAGACCCCCGATATCACGAGGCAGACGCTCCTTTCCCCTCACATCTACGGCACGTAAGAATGGACACATTGATCTTCTTCGTGTTCAATCAGTTTTGTTTGTTGAGGGGAAAGCCTCAAAAGACATGTTGTTCACATGATGAGCATTCGCACGTCAGCTGTGAGCGTGTGTGTGTGTGTGTGTGCGGGATCTATACGTCAAGACATCAGATGACACGAGCCCAAAGAGTAATGATTCTTCACTTCTCTGCACGCATGGGCAGGCGAGCCGTGCCCCAGATTTGCAGCTATTTTCATTCTGATAACATCTGATCAGTCCGCAGCATGGTGTGGATCCTCAGACACACACAGTGTATGAATGGACAGACAGTTGACAATCACTGATGTGTGCAACCACACACACACACACACACACAGAAAGGCACACAAAGGCAGACAAAAATGGTTACAGAACAGAAGTGGACACAAATTTGGCCAGAGGCGACAATGCAATTATAACTTAGCGCATGAAATTAGCCTCCTTGTGTTCCCATTCCCCACAACCAATCACATGGACAAGGGAAGGCTGGGAAAAAAAAAACTGTCTCCTCTCTCTCTGTCGGGTCGTCCCGGCATTAAACACAATCCTGTTCATTATGCGCTGAGAAAACTGTAATGAAAAAATGAAAGCGCTGGCGCCGCACAGATTTTGCACGTCTGATTGACTATTAAGTGTGTGTGTTCTTGTTAGACATACTCTGTACTGTAAATTTCACAGTGTCCGTATTTGTGGCGCCTATTGTTGGTCACTGTAACGTGGGAGTGGAGCTGGATGAATGTCAGGAGGGTGGACTATTCCTGTCACTCCATTCATGAAACGGAACAAAGATACACAGATTTTTGTGTTGAACAGCCAAAACACACGAGGAGCCGCTCTCTACTTTTACTGCGGATTTGTTATCGGATATAAAATAAACCACATAAACTAGAACACCGTGAAACTAGCTGACAAACTATGTCTTTTAAAAACGAAAACACAATTGCAGAGTGAATCGCTCAGTGATCTGTAATGATTTATCTCTTTTCCTAAATGTAAACATAGCATTTTGCTATAAAGTTTCCAGTTCAACTATCCATTCTCTCCCTCGCTCCCCTGTTCCTCCCTCCTCTCCTCCTCTTTTATGGTGTTCAGCAACAGTCCATGTCTTGTCTCGGTCATGAACAGAACATTGTCCTCTACGAACAAGGCTCCGTGCAACTGTGACCCCCCCCCCACTCTAATATAAATCAACAAACTCCCCGAGTTCACATTTATCCAATTTATTCATCTGATATATTTAAACAGGTGTCTGGACTTTAACTGCTCTCAGCTGGCCTCTTGGGGAGGGGCTGCCGTCAGTAGTTTATATTTCGACACCGGGCTTGACGTCAGTTTGGGTCATCTTTCCCGCAATCGAGCTGCTGTTTATCAGGCATCTATGAATCATGTTTTCTTCAACGTCGTTTATCTCGTGCCACTGCAAATTGTCTTGTTTTGAAGAAATTCATCCCAAAAAGTTTATCTCTGTGTGAAAAATGGATTTACATCATATAAATGTCACATCGTTCCTCCCTATCACTGGCAGATATTGAAGTATTTTAGATTTTGCCTTGCTGTGTGTGTGCATGTGTAGTTTGGAGGAGATGTATGTTCCTTTAAAGCTGGTTGTGTGAAAGTTATTGTATTGTTGAGTTGACATCATATGACGTTGAAACATGGCGGATGAAAGTAAACAGTAGGCTGATGGCAACAGAGTTTTACCAAAGTCATGTATTGATTAGTTATTGTATTGTTTCCTTCGTGCTGTCTTGTCACTCAAATACTGAAAACATCCGTCACCTCCCGACTCTGGAGATTGGACCACCATGTGAATGCAGCATTACTGTATTTAAAGCTCAGTGTAGTTTGTGCGTTGTGCCCCTTTAAACCACGAACATCGCAGTTTGTTACCGTCGGACAGAGAAAGGCTAATTGTGTCCCCTTTATTTGTGCCCCATCTTTATGCTAAGCTAAGCTAACTGGTTGCTGGCTGTGGATTCAAATTTAATGGACAGGCGTATTCCGCAAACTGTTCCTTCAGTCGCTGTTACTGAGCACGTAATTCTCCCAATTCAATTTGAAATATTTCTATAAACTTGTCCGCGGAAGTCCTCAGTTTTTGATCAAACAAAACATCCTGTTTTACACAGGAGCAAACTCAAGAGTCCTGTTCTCGTGCCGGCTGCAGAGAGGATAAAAGCAAACGGTTTTAAATCCTCTTGTCTGTATTCCATCGGGTTAACGTTACACATTCCCCGCTCACTGATTACATATGCAGCAGGGTGAAAGGGGGGCCGTCGACGCGAATATATTTGTGTAAGAGGCTGCCTAATTACCAGAGCTGGTTCTCCACTTCACTTAACTGTCTAATTGGCTTGCCTTTTTGGCTGCCATTAATTACAAGATTTCATATTCCATTAATGATCGCGGGTAGAGTGGGCACGTTCATGTGCACGCGCTCACACATACTTACAGTATACATCCAGATAGGCAGACACACGGGCTCATACTGACACCCACGCACCAATGAGCATGAGCACACGTCTCATTCTCCACCTCTCATTACGCTGTATGGTTTTCTGTGTGTGTGTGTAACCTGTTACAACTCTGTCTTCACTAAGAGGCACATCAAGCCCTTTTTTTTCTTTTTCCAACAACAAGAAGCTTCATTAAACAATTTGTGGTCAGCCTTTTGCTCATAGATGTTGTCTCTCCTCTCCTGCAGCATCCCTACCCGTCAGAAGAACAGAAGAAACAGCTGGCGCAAGACACAGGTCTCACCATCCTACAAGTGAACAACTGGTAAGTCATTACAGAGTTTACATGCAGTCGATTTCAGGGGTTTGTGCCCCGGGGCTATCCAAGTTCTTAATGATTGGAATTAATGCCTCCACTCCACCCCTTTTTTTTTTTTTTTTTATTCCCCCCCCCCCTCCCACACACACACACACACATACACACACATACACATACACACATACACACACGCCACTTACTGAATCATCCTCACCTAGATCAATTCATCTAAAGAGATATGGCCTGGAGTGATTTTCCAAACCAACAGTCTAACTCAGCCCAAAAACCTGAGCCTCCATGTTAATTAAAAGTCAAAGTACCATCTGAAAACATCCAATAAAATCATCCAACTTGCAAGTTGGGTGATTTTATTGGATGTTTTCCCAGTTATACAAGAATGATTACTGAAAAAAAAAAAAAAGTGGCAGCTCTGAGACTAATTACAGGGTTTTACTTTGACTGACTTATTTCGGGGGTTTGTGGGTTTTTCGTAGCACCTTTTAGTGTGATTAACATTTGTTCCAATCACGGACCGAATGTCTCATTTAGCATTTATTCCCAGTTTGTGCACCGAGTATCACTAGATGCTAGCTTAAAGTTCATTTTACTTGAAGACAATGGCAGCTTTATCCGCAACGAGAAATGTCCCCAAAAGTTTTACTTTTTTGTTATTACGTAATAGTAACAGATTCTGATTATCCTCTGATCGTTATGATGTTAACAATAATTTCATTAGGTTGTCCACTGACCATATATCCTTTTATAACATTATTTAATTTCATAATGCATTAAGCATTTTCAGCTGTCCTTGTTAGCGAGGAGCTTAGCTTAGAAGCGTGCAGCCCGGTTGCTGTCCTGCCTCCTGCACCTTAATGCTCTGTAAGCGCCAACTAGCCTGTTAATTGGGTGTGAGCGTGACTGGCCCGCGCCATAAAATGCGGCTGCTAACTAGCCTTTTTAACCTTAGGTAGCACTGTTAAAGGTAGAAAAGGGGCCCTGTGTCCTTGTGCGGCTTGTCTTATCAGAGAGATGGCTATCAGCACATGCTTAGTGTTATTAGCCATGTCTAATTAAAGGGGCTGGAGTCCGGGTAATTGAGGCAGGGTCCGAGCTGAGGGTGTTTGATCTGAGCGGCCCCTTAAAATAATCCTTGAAAGTATCAGTCAGTCGCTAGGTACGGGCATGAAAGCGGAGACTGCAGCGAGGCAAAGAGCAGCAGAAGGAGAGAGGGAGAGTTAAAGAGGCAGACGGAGTGAAAAATAGATGAAGAGAAAGAGGGGAAGATAAGGAGAGAGGGAGCGAAAGAGATGAGACATGATAAATCCCCATTACCAGCGGTCTAATGATGTTAACATTATTCCCAGCCATTGTTCAATCTCAGACCTCAGAGACAGACAGACGTTAGATTAGGGTATGGTGTATCAGTCTATGGAGAATTCATTTTATACCGGGCCAGAAATAATGCACGCACACACACACACACGCACACACACACACACACACACACGAACACACAGGCAGAAAAAAGGCCTTCTGACCAGAGGGAATCCTGTAGAGGTTATCAAATCACGTGACCCCTCTGAAATCCATGGGGGATCAATTCTTACAGCTGAGATAAAGCCAAGCAGTGTGTGTTCGTGTGTGTGTGTTCGCGTGTGTGTTGTGTGAGTCAGACAGTCACATGAACAGTAGCTTGGTCACTTGCTCTCATTCTGTTTGTTGTTTTTTATTGGTAGGGGGATAGCAACACACCCCCAAGGTGTGTTGTGTGTATGTGTGTGTGTGTAGTTGTGCATGACCAACACATACTGTGTAAATCGTGGGAGGTTAATCTTAGTTTGTGGAAGATGTTGTTGTGTGTGTGTTAGTGTGTGTGTGTGTGTGTGTGTGTGTGTGTGTGTGTGTGTGTAAGAGAGGGGAACCGGGGGTGGTTAATCTAAGAGGTATTAGCTGTTAAACCCTGCATGCTGGGATCCCGCTGCCCCCTCACATTTCGCTGTATACAAGTGTGTGTGTTTGTGTGTGTGTGTGTGTGTGTGTATGTGTGTGTGTGTGCGTGCACGCTTGTCCAGAGGCAAATTTCCATGCAAGGTTGTTTGAGCGAGTGAGCAGTACACTGTGGCATGAAAGGGTGATTGAGACGGAGAACAATGTGGTGAGCGGATGGGGTGACGGAGGGATAAAGTCGAGAAAAAGAGGAAGATGGAGTAAAAGAGGAAGAGGAGAGGTGGAGAGAGAGAGAGGATGGCGGCAAGATGACAGATATATGGAGAGAGAGGTAGAGAGAGAGAGAGAGAGAGAGAGAGAGAGAGGTTACGTTAGGGGAACTGCCATTTCGCAGGCGTGTTGTTGTGCTGGTTGGGAAGCCCCGTCATTGGGTGTCTCCATAGCAACCCCCGGTGATGTTACCTCCTGACCCACTGATTTGGTGAAGTCAATTTCCCTAGCTGTGAGTCTGTTTGTCAGTGCTGCTCATGAAGACACACACACACACACACACATAAATGCATGCATGTCTAAATTCTCTCAGCGCTACACACACACACACAAACACACACACTTTCTCATGCATTCGCTCGCACTAAATCAGGTCTACAACTGTGACATCAAGCCGAAGAGGACATAAAACACTTAGCGGGAGTGTGTTTCACGGTCAGACCCCGGCTATCACGACGAACGGCCGCGGATGAACCGCAGGTCATCCGTGCTTGTTGTCCCAACAGGGGAAGACCTGACGGTGACAAACATGTGCAACCGACAAATAAAACGCACGGTTCAATCCTGTCACATGTTCCAGCGCGTAAGGCACACACACTCTCCCTGCCGCTAATTCACACAGACACACGCACCAACACACACAATCTCTTTAATCACGTGTGCAATGTGCTTTCCATCACATACTGTACAGACTATCTCTCACACTCTCTCTCTCTCTCTCTCACGCACTCACACACACCATAGATGTGTTAACACACATGTCGGTGTGTATTATTGATGAGCGAGCACGCGGTAGGGCTCAGCAGATTAAATAAAAATGCTAAAGGCCGGCAAGGGGCGCAGATCACTCATGAATTATTGGCAGAAATACGCTGCACCAGGGAATCTCAATTTGAATGGAGAATTTTTCTCTGTGTTTGTGTGTGTGTGTGTGTGTGTGGGTGGATGTGTATTACTCATGTTGTGGGGACATTAATCTGCTCAGACTGACATGTTGTGGGGACTCACCTTCCTTTAATTCGCCATAATGTGATTGTCATTACATTTTTAGGCTGAAGACTTGGATTAAAGTTATGGTGAAGGTCAGGTTTAGGATCAGCCGTGCGGCAGTGAGGGTCAGGTAAATGCAAGTAAGACGATGTTAAGTCTTGTGACGCTATGTAAATACGTCGGCTTATATATTGACACACACTGTCCACACCCAAAAGCAAATACTAGACACGTCCCTCCATAGTGGCCTGTGCAGATTACACACACAGGTATGCTCAACAGGTGAGGTGTGTACACACAGTGAAAGAGTGTATTGTTTCCACACACCCATGCAGCAGATAAAGCGCCGCTTGACAGAAACATACACTTACTCAAACACTTGCACGGTTAAATGCTCCCACAATGGATACACACACACACACACACACGCACACACGATCGGTTGTACAGCAAACATTCAGTCTCATTACGGGATGTAATATATTAAATACACAAAGACAAGTATCCAACCTCGCCACGTTTGTATTTCTGAATACATTCTGACAACTTGAAGGATTGTCGTGCACAGATTTAGTTGTTCATCTCATTAATATTTTCTGTCAAGCAAAAATAAATCTAATTGTAAAGCGAACCGTTACTTATTTGCCCCGGTAGGAGCAACGTCTCATGACAAAAAACACGCAGCCTAAAAGATCCAGACTGTGAGACAGCTGATTTAGCTGATTGAGCTGGTTAGCGGCCGGCCCGAACTACCAGCCTACAGCGCCAGTATTTGATGAGTTGGGAAAGAGACTCAACGATCAACTGTCTTACGCAGTGAATTGGACCTTGAAGCAGTCGAAGTGTGTCAGCTTCAAAAATCAAACAAATCTGAGTGGCCGTTATTTGCAGAGCAATTAGGTTAATTAAAAGCTCAAAGATAATCCCAGAAAAGCCCTTTAAAAATGATGTTTGTTGCGCTGAATGAACCTACTTCTGGACTACGAGTGCATCAGTCTGGCTAAGAATCAAGTGGATTAGTTGAAGGTCATGCTTTATTGACATTCAGCCTGTTTTTTATGAGCGGATAATGACTTCTTGTTCATCGTTTCTGATCAATTCAGAGACATTTTGACACGTCTTACTGAAAAAAACATGTGATGTGAACATTTATGCTACATATGGATCAATAAAAGAAGGAAGTCGGGCAGTAATCGGATCGTGAAAGTAACCAGTTCGTCCCAGATTCAAGTCTATTAAGAACCAGAGCGTCTGAACGTCCTTGAACAGTTCAACCTTTTACCTGCTCACGCGCTGTAAACCACTCTGAACTGTGCATCAGCTAAAAGCTCGGCAGCGTAACATATAAAATGTCGTTCTCCCTCTGCTTTCTCTTTCTCCGGCTACAGTCGGTATCTCTCTGCTAAGTTCTCCTAACGCTCCGGTGATGTAAAAATCGATGGCGAGGTCATCAGGTTTCCCTTGTTGGCTGCCCCTCCCCTTCCTGCCTGCAATTTAATAATGCCCCTTTAAAGGCAGTGTTTAAGCCTCGCCGAGCGATTGTTTTGTCAATAAGACCTCCTTTTACGAACGTCTTAAAAGCACAGACAGGGAGCGAGTGAGGGAGTGAGGGAGAGAGAGAGAGGGGCAGTATTTAAGAGGGCAGAGTGGACGGACGCTGAGGCTACTTAGGAAGGAGCGGCGTGGCACGTTCATATACGCCGCTTATCAGGTTTCAGAATAAATGAGCGTGGGGAGAAGAGAGGAGAGGAAGAGGTGAGGGAAGAGGGGGAGAGGGGGAGAGAGACCAGGGGTGGGGTGAGAGAAGGAAACATGACAACATGGACGGAGAAGAAGCACTTTGTTTTGTTCTTTTGTCTATTTCATTTTTATTCGGAGCGTTCGGACAGTTCGGTAAACGTGTGCATGCAGTGTTCAGGCAGATGCTGCATATTCAAATCGAAATAAAACAATCATTTCGGTTTTATTACAACTGGATTCCGGCCGTTGTTTGTTGGCAGCTGTCACATATAATTGTGCTCCTCTGAGAAGGCCGGGACAAAAACCGAAAAAGAAATCAGGCAGAGCGAGAACAAGAACACACCTGGAGCTCGCAGGTTAGCCAGAGAAAACAAAAGGCCGACTGTGAAATGATGACTTAAACAGCCACGTTGTAAACTTTCCTCACAGTTTACAGAACAAAATCCCGGCTCAGCTTCGACTTCCCGCAGTTTTCCTGTGCGATAAAGTATTATTATTCATGTGCACTCACTGATCAGAACGGCTTTAAGACCATCTAGCGACGCTGTTAGCTTGTTGTTTTTGACAAATCTGATCTTGCGGTTGCGTCCGACAAAGCTGTAAGAAAAATATTTACCAGATCTCAGATATGGCTTTGGTGAGTAAAGTGTCGTTAAGCGTTATTACTGACTGTGACAGTCATGTTGTCGCCCTTTTTTTTTTAAAGGAACAAAAATATCCCTCAGAAGAAACGCGCGAGAGACAAACAGGTAGAGTGAGATGAGTTTCATGGTTCAGTGTGTTGACAAGCTGGAGAGAGAGATGCTGGAACTTGTTCGCAGAAAGCCTTCTTAGGTGTGTGTGTGTGTGTGTGTGTGTGTGTGTGTGTTTTGGATTTAGCAGGCCCAGTTTCTGTCCATGCCCTAGAGCCTGTTTCATACACTGCAGCTCTGTCAGTTGCTTCAGCCTGAAACTCCCCGACATAACAGCAAATGCCACACACACACATGAACACACACATGAACGCACACACACACACGTTTCTCTCTGGACACGACGTCACCCTTTAGATTTCAACACTTTCAGAGTTAAAAATGTGACAATCAGTTCGGAGCTAATATTTTCTCCCCCTCCACTTTAAAGTCTGTTGCCACTGATCGCCTTCAACAGGAATCCTCAGCCTGTGCAGACACGACGCTGCCTCCGCCGTATTATGTCAACACCAAATGTGTGTAGACATGCGTGTGTGCTTCTACACATATAGGTGTCCATGTGCAAAGAAACACCGTGAACCGAACACCATCCCTCCTCCCCCCTCACCTCCCTCTTTCTTCCTCTCACTCTCTCTGTTTCTCTTACATCACAGCACGCTGCCCGAGGCCAAACCTGCATTTCTCTCCGTTTGCCTCTCCCTCTCTCTCTCATTTTTTTTTTTTTACTCCCCTCCTCTTTTCTCCCCTCTCCTCTCCCTTGCTTTTCAACCTTCTTTTGTAGTAGCAGAGAGGGAGGGGAGGGAGTCCAAAACATGAAAGGCGGCAGAACGTGAATGGCGGGGTCTGTGTCGAGGCGCACACGGCCGCTGTCGCCCTCGCTCCGCCATCAGTCAGTTGTTGTTCTCACGCTGATGTTTTCTTGCGTTGATCAAAAGCTGTTGTGGAGTGAAACCAGCGGGGGGCCGCGGCGGCGCAAGTGTCGCGTGCCAAAAAATTAAAACATCTAGGAAAGAAAAAAAAATAGGACACCTACTCCGACAATTAACGAGCAGCAGAGTGACACTTATTTCGTGCAATTAAGATAAGTGATGGTTCTGTGAGGAGGATTTGTAGACAAAGCATAAAATAATGAGCTAACAGACTAATGGAACAAAACCGAATCAGAGATTGTTCGGTGAATCCTGCAGGCATGTCGCTGTCACAAGACAAAGACAGATATTACCCCGTCAGTGTTTTTTGTCTTTGGTGTTTGCTGACTGTGGATATCGACTGCCTGAAAGCCTTTCGCCCCTTTCTGGCCAGTCAGAGGGATTCCCATAGCGATGGCTGCTGTGAGCCAGTGGGGGGAAGTGACACGGGTAGAGACAGGATATGACACGGGCAGTATGTGGGGGGGGGGGGGGGGGATTTAGGTCAACCACTGTGTGTTTGTAGCAGTCACCACTGTAAGCCCTGTCAGCAATACTGGCTCTGTGTGACACTGGTCATCTGTGTGTGTGTGTGTGTGTGAACACAGATTTTGTTCTTTGTGGTCGGGTTTGTGTATTTTCTCGTGGTTCTGGTACACGGAAACACACGGTATTTATTTACTTGTAAATACATATGCAAAACACACACAAGAGGAGTAATGCTAACATGGCCTCGACAAAGCACATGCACACACACACACACACACACACACACACACACACACATATATAGAGGCACATATATTTTGATCCAAGCCCAAAGGCTAAAGGACACACACTCTTTCCTATGCTGTGTTTGTGGAGTGGGCGACACAGGACCGCCATGTTGTTTCTGGGTGAAGCCAGGCTTGGAGCCATAGCCTCTCTCTGGCATTGATGGATGACCGGCCGACTGAGTCCAAGACTGTGTGAATGCGTCTGAAGGGAAGCAGGAACCGAGATAAAGAGAATGGCGGAGGTCACATCTGACAGCTACACGCTCTCTTCTGATGTCTTTTTCTTGTTCTCTGCCTTTTGTTTCTTCTCCTTTGTCTTTGCTTTTGTTTCTTTCGGGTTTCTCTCTCACCCTCTGTTTGTGTTTTGCCTTTTGGCGAGTCCTGTTTAGAAGTCAGCGAGTGTTGCAGAGCCAGCCCCGTCAGAGCCAATGAGTTCATGTATGTTTTTCAAGTGGCCAGTTTTTCTCTGAGAGGCACATTGTCGTGGACATGCACAATAAAAAACACGCTGAGCTCTTCTCCAGCTCCAGTGTGTGTGTGTGTGCGTGTGTGTGTGTGTGTGGTTACCCAGCCTGTCGCTCTACTCTGTAAAACCAGCTTTAGTGGTAGATTCATGGCTCTCTTAATGGACACTGGGCTCTTGGGTAGTGGGGGCAACAGAGAGAGAGAGAGTGTGTGTGTGTGTGTGTGTGTGTGTGTGTGTGTGCTTACATACTTGTATTTTATGTGTGTGCAGTAATGGGGATTAAGTGACCCCATGGCTGCTCTCAGTCTAAAGCTCCTTTTAAATTTCACACTGTTTTTCTTATGTTTCCCTCCATATGTGGCGGTGAATCCAACTAATCCACCTCATGTTATTATGAGCTCGATCAGCAGACCGGTGTGTGTGTGTGTGTGTGTGTGTGTGTGTGTGTGTGTGTGTGTGTGTGTGTGTGTGTGTGTGTGTGTGTGTGTGTACATAGCTATGCATGCGTTTGGAAACGGTTCAGCAACTATTCGCCTGCCAATAAAGACGTATATGTATCGCAGACTCAAAACACAGGCCTCCTGTCTAATAACAGCCCAGCAGCAGCACTTGGTCATGTGACTCCTGCATGACCTCACTCCAACCTTACCTTCATGTCAAATGTGTATGTGTGTGTGTTGCACATTGTTTTTTAAACGCCCGTGTGTGTGTGTGTGAGGTACCGCACCTTTCCCGGCAGACCTAAGTCAAACAGGTTTTTTTTTTTTCTGTAGGATGAGAGGCAGAGAGGATCATGGGACGACGGGGTGTATGTTTGTGTGTAGGAGTGTTACGGACTTACGACATGCAGCTATTTGCAACCATTCGATTGGTCCGGGCAGCTTTTCAGGGAAAACAGTAAGAATGATGCCACTGGTTGACAAGTGAGCGCATGCAGCAGGATGACAGCATACGGTTACGAGTACGTTCCCAACTCTGAATGCATGGAGGCGTTCGTACGTGTTGAAAGCTGCACAGACAATATGTCTCTTTGCACAATATTAGGTATGGCGTCTTTTTATTGTACAGCCCTCCCCCACCTTCCCTTCTCTTAACTATATGTGGATTTGTGTGCGAGCAGCTGCATTAGTTTATTTAAACTAATCTGAAGCATCTGACCTGAGAACGACACCGAGGAGGAGAGGAGAGGGAGGAAAGGAGAAGGAGGTGATTTATGAGTTAACTCGTCAACTGAGGAGAACAAGGGGAGAAACTCATAACCGTAATTCCCTCTCACACCCACGTGCAGCGCGCTCACATACATTTACAGACGCACGGTAATGCAGGTACATGCGCACAAACGTGCCGCCGCCTCCCCCGCTACGCGTAGGATCATGTGTGAGTGGTGTAATAAAATAACTACTTACTTAAGAAAGATGGAGATGTGCTGGGACACGGGATAGGATAATAAAGTTCTGCAGGGATACAGAGTGAGATAGAAGAATTGGAACGGGGCGTATGGTGTGAGAGTGAGCTTCAGCATGCTGTGTGAAGGCCCAGTTTGTGATTCACGACTGGTAACTGTGCAGAAAGTTTAGTTTTTGTTAATAATCAGGACGTTATGTCTGACTGTTAGAAGCAGGAGTGGTTAAAGGAACAGCTCGGATTCAAATTGACAGAAATAATTCAGAAAAACTGAGAGAACAGTGTTTTATTTTGCATGAATAAGTATATTTGTGTGTGTGTGTGTCAGTGGCAGCAGGAAGGATATACGGGCGCGGCGTTAATTGTGGTTGAGCAGCAGACAATCGATGCTAGCTGCGCGGTGACAACCTGATGATAAGCTACGCGATTCTCCCCGTCAGAGCTCGCTTTCTTTTAGTGCTTTTAAATCACAGTGATTGGCAGCCAGGAGGACTTTGCAGTTATACAGTTATTTTAAGAGGCTCTCAGATTTGAATATGCATGTAAACTCCTGTCGACGCGCTGAAATCTACCCCGGGTCCTGACGTGTGCGTGTGTGTTGGTGTGTGCGTGTGTGTGATGCTGGAATATCCAGCTGTACAAATGTAAGGTGTGTGCAGGCCCGTGCATGTGTGTGCACATTCTCTCAGATTACTAATGTAATATTGGCAATGAGTGCGGAGGACATGTGTATATATGCGTTTGTGCACATGTGTGTGTTTCAGTGTGTCTCATATTACTAATATAATATGGTCGAAGGCTCACGAGATGTGTGTGTGTGTGTGTGTGTGTGTGTGTGTGTGTGTGTGAGTATGTGTGCCACAGAAATTGAGAACTCCACATGAATTTAAATCAACGAGCTTGCAGAGTAACCTTTTGTATATCCAATCTGCATCTTTCCACTGCTCGTTATTAAATTATCCCCTAATTGGTCACGCAACAAAGGCAGCTGATGAAAAAGACAATTTCTTGCTTTTAATTGGGCATTTCACGTGTGCTTCGTGTACACCTGTGTGCGGCTGCCTCGGCTCTGTGTGTCTGTGTACGACTGTGTGTGAGAGTGTGTGTCTCGGGTGTAATGAGAATAGGACATTAGCAAGGGCTTGGCAGACGCCGTCGCAATCAGTTCCACTCTTTCCAGAGAAGGAGGGAGAGGGCGGGAGGATTAATCCAGACATTAGCAATCTCAGAAGGAAAAATAGATTGGAGGCAGAACAACAAAGAATGAAACTCACCCAGTTCCCTCGAATGACTTTTAAGAGCCTTCAGTTGTGGCACAAACATGTGGCCGACATTTTTGATCCCATTGTACCGCGGGTGCGTGCGTATGTCAAGCATGTGTGCCCGCGGTGGGATTGCGCTCGCGTCACGCCGGACTCCCTGAGATTTTTCACTACGAGTCATTTTCCTTCCTCCTGCTTGTCTTTCGGTGTTCTTTTGCCCAACTTTAGGCGTACCACCAGTGGTGTGTCACGCCAAAATAGCCCAGCTATTGTTGCAGTGAGCGGAGCTGAATAGTGCAGCTCATTGTGTTGCGATGGGAGGCAGGGGAATGAACAGGCCATAAACACTGGCCCTATAGCACCCAGGGGTCGCGCAAAGGTGAAGCCTCACTCCCCCTAATAGAGAAGCTCCGCTTTCTCTCCCTCCCTCTCTCTTTCTCTCTCTCTCTCTCTCTCTCTCTCTCTCCTCTCTGTCTCTCCATCACTCTTTATCTCTCTTGGACTCTTTCCCTTTCTGATTTCTTCCCTCTCTCAGTCTTTCTTTCTGTCAGCTTATTAACGGTCACAGCAAGAGTGTCTGGTTTGCAGACCAGAGCCCCTTGCTTTTTTTTTTTTTTTTTTTTTCCCCAGTCTCTCACACTCCTCCTTCCCTCCCATTCTCCCGCTCTCCATCGCTCTGTTCCCCTGGCTGCTATTATGAGAGGCATTTTATCCTTTGTTCCAGCCCCCATGGTGCATCTGGCCTCAGATATGGGGACGACGGGGACAGGAAACCGGCGAGAGTTTTTTTTTTTTTTGCGAGGAGGAGGGGGTTTGGTGGGTCAGAGTGTGGATTTGTTGCTGGGAGGTGGACCGCCAGTTTCCACCATACAGGGAAGGAATGATAAGGAGGGAGCGAGCAGGAGAAGGAAACAGATAGAGAGAGGGACGGAGAGGGAGGTATGAGAGTCACTGTAGTTATTCTTGTAGCAGCAGTGGCGGCGATAGTAGGATTATTACTTCACTGATACACAGTCTATTTAATCCTCAGAGTAAATAAGCGCTGGTGCCATATTTCTGGGAGGTCACGTCAACTTACAAGTCCATTACATTCCTCCCCGATCCGCATTGTACCAGGAACAAATGCCCGACTTTTCTAGGTAGTGCACACCTATTGCCAAAACAGCCTCCTTCGTTGCATCAGTGGATTTCCGAGGGAGTTGGGGCGAGAAATAAAGCGAGAGGAGAGAGGAAGGACAGGAGAAATGAAAGACAAGAGCATGGGGGCGAAGAGAAGGAGAGGTCAACAGTTAGCCAGCGCTGGCCTCGGGTTGACCTCGTCCGTCTATAAAGGGCCCGGAGAGGAGAGGAGAAGATAGGAGAGGAGAGTTAAAGGAATGCTCAGGCCTCCTCAACCCTCCTTGCCCTCTCTCCCTCGCTCCTCCTCTCATATCTCCCCCAGCAAAACAGGGTAGGAAAGGGAGGAAGGGAGGGAGGGGGTGTTGGTGATAAAACTCCAGACGTTCCCTCATTTGATGGTGCTCTGCCATGTCAGTGCATTCTTGCATTCCTCCCTAGTTCTCCCTGTTTCTGTCCCCCCCCCCCCCCCCCACCCACCCACCAAATTCCGGTTCAACATATTTTATTATAACAAATTGAGAAATAAAATTGAGCTCAGAGGCTGACACGATCCCCGTCGCTTTGTTTTCCTCAGATCGCTCCACCTCATAGAAAAGCACCGCTAGCAACCCCTGCCGAAAAATTAACAATTTCTCTCAAAAGCGGTTTACAGGATGTAACGGAACAATTATACACACACACACACACACACACAAAAAAAAGAAAAACGATGCGAGGCTGCTAATCATTCTCCCTTTTCTCCTGCTATCTGTCGCTGCCACTCTCTGTCTCCTCACTCCCCTGCAGCTCTGCCTTCAGGAGGTGATACAGGAGAGATAGCAGGGAGGAGCACCATAAAGCCGCTAGTGAGGGAATATTAAAGAGATATAAACCGAGAGGGTCCCATTCACTAATCAGGGGTCAGACAGATGCCCCAGCTAGTGGCCCTTTTGTTTCTGTCCCCCCTCGCCTCCTTTCTTAAGATCTCTTAAACGCTCCTTTTTCCAGCTTCTGAAGCTGCTGCGCGACTATTGTTTCCCCTAAAGTTCGGCTAAACGCTCCCCCCCCTCCCTTTTTTTTCTAGAGATGAAATAGAAGTGTCCGGTGCGGCAACAGCAGGAACACATAAATCAAGTCAGAAGCCCCCAAGAGCCCTCTCTCCTTGAGGTCATTACAGGTCAAAGGGTCATTTCACAAGAGGTTAGGCTGAGCAAGGCCAGAGCGCTGCCTCGGTGGGTGTGTTAGAGGGCGTGGATGTGCGTGAATGGAGCGAGATTAAGCCTCTCTCTGTGTGTGTGTGTGTGTGCAGTTCGAAAATGAAAGAGTAGCAGATTTAAATATGAGTAACAGTGTGTGTGCATGTGTGTGTGTGTGTGTGTGTGTGTGCTCAATAAAAGGTCCGACCGTGTGCTTTTTATTGGAGGTCACAGGGTAAAGGGTTCCGTCCAGGGCTATATGTACCAAATCCAGCTCCTGTGAAAACACACACACACACACACACACACACACACACACACACACACTAAAAAAAGCTCCTGCTGTCACAGACTAACACATGGTCACCTGTCTTAGCAGAGTATCACCCAAAACAATGCCTCTCACCAGTGGCAACGTGACATGTTTCTGTCAGCAACACTTCCAGCACCGCCGCGCTCGGGAAAAAGGCAAGCGTGTTAAACAGTCAGCAATCTGAGCTCGTCGCGAGGTGGAATGTCTCCAACAAAGCGAGATGGGTCGACATGTTTCAAACAGGCAGAGAGAAAATCCCGGTTAAGCCTCGCCCCACAAAGACCCCACTGTTCGGGCCGATGTGACTGTGTATAAGCCGAGGCTGTGCAAGTTTGTACAAGTCGTGGACTTCTGCGCTTTTTTGGAGACAACTGCCTCGGTTGTTAGGGCTGTTAAGATGTGACTTTTTCTGCGGCTTTACCGCGGCTCAGGGCCGCTTAGGGGAGAATAATTTCTCCATATCACTGTTATGGTTAACTAAGAGAAAGAGGCGGGTTTGGCAACGCGTTTGTTTTCATGCTGCGTGCCAAGATTTTCACGGTGTTAGTCAGCAATTTTTGCCTGATCTTGTTTTGAGAAATACACTGACGGTGTTTCTGTCTCCTTCCTCCTCCTCCCTCTTTCCCCCCTTCTTCTTCCTCCCCTCCCTCCCTCCCTCCCTCTCTTCATCTTCTGCAGGTTCATTAACGCCAGGAGGAGAATAGTCCAGCCCATGATCGACCAGTCAAACCGTGCAGGCAAGTCTCCTATAGTTACTGTATTCAAGTCTCGCAGGCGAAAGCCGTCCACACTCCATGCACCCGGAGGCCCCTCAGATGGTAAATACAGGAATGTCCTGAACCTCCTGGGGGTTTCCCCTCCAGTGTCGTGACTGACCACTAAAATTAAGAAACCCAAAATGTTACAACATTAACAGCAACCATTAATCGACTTTGACGTGCCATTTGGGGTGAGAAGCTGTTCATTAATTATAAAATATAATCATTTGGCTGAACATGAGTTAACGATGAGTGGATTTTTTTTTTTAATTTTGTTCACGGCCCGTAAACAGAACTAGCTGTGTTCTCAGCGCAGTTTGCTCTTAACCCCCTCACTCCCCCCGTCTGCCAGCCAGGCAAAGGAAAAAAAACACACTCAACCCTTCCTCCCCGACTCGAACCAAAACATAAAGAGAACTGCACCCGTTTCTTTTTTTGGGTGACCGTTGTTTGGCTTTTTGGCTCCAGACCTGTTTTTACCCCCCCGACCCCTCCTCACTCCTTTAAACTCCCCCCCTCCTCCTCAACCCTATTTGCGGCTGTTTCAGGGAGCGAGGGGAGCGAGTGAGCGGTCCCCCTGGTGCATGGCTTGGTTTGGACTGCCGTAAACTTTATTACCTGTAATAGGGGTCAGAGGTCAGGGTGGCATTAGGGGCGCAGTAAAGTTCAAAGACATTCAGTGGGGCTGAGTTCTTGCTTTTGCTTGACTGACCCCCAAACAGCCTGAATCGAAGGTAAGTGGATTTCTATGAGAGCAGAACAATGGGGGCGAGGGGAAAATAGGAACCCTATCAGGTTTCACTTATCGTCGCTGCTCAGTTATAAGCAGTATTTATTAGATAAAAAGCATTTAAGGTGGGAGCAAGAATGACTTATTGTCTGATCGGAGCCTCAGCCTGGAGCTCGTTTTGTTCTTTGGATAATAATCATACACCGACGAGAACAGTGATTAAATGTCATAAGTCCTACATAACAAGTCAGGATGTTTAATTTAATGAACGACTCTGATTCCAAAAGAAGTTGGGTACGATGATTTGCAAATCTTTTTTTGACCTGTATTACAAAGACAAGATGTGAAATGTTCAGACTGACAGACTTGGGAAGTAAAAATACTCTGTTACTGTACTTTTTAGTTTGACTCCCTACGTTTGAACACAAACAGCTGTACTGTCTTCTCCTTAACAAGCTTGTTACTTTTAGTTTAAATGCTTTTGAGGAGAATTATAAATTATTTTTATTCTGCTTCATTGCACGCCACCTTCTCAAGACTCAACAATCGACAATCTTTCAGGTGCGTTTACGAACATCTCGGACAAACATGACTGGTTCCACCTTTAGGATTAATAGTCTTTGATTTGTTATTAATCTGACGTGAGCTTTGCAGAGAAATGACTGGTAGAAACGTCCTGCAGAGGGACACTACTTCTAAGTATCTGTACTTTTTCTTGAGTAAAGAATTTGTGAACCTCTGACACAAAGTGAAAAAGAACCACTTCATCACAACTTTTTGCAGCTGAGGCTTTAGCAGCCTTGTTTTTACTTTTGCATGACTGACTTTCACATAAAAAAAAGTAAGCTACTTAAAAAGAGAAAGAACTGAATGTTAAGAAGTAAAATTTAAAAAAGCATTTTATCCACACACGCACTGCGGTCATGCCGACACGTTTCATTGTTTTCCTGTAGTTGTCCCCCCCCCGCAGATGGCTCCAGTCTCATTCTGAACCAAAAGTCCTTGTGTAGTGTTTGTTGAAGTCTCTCAGTCCGATCCCTATTAGAGCATTTAGACGCATTAAAGTCTACCAGGAGCTTACAGCGGAGAAGCCGGCTGCGCAGATACGGAGCAGAATGACGTTGACAGACAACGGTGGCGGCTCCCTGTGCGTGCACCGGCCAACAGATGATCCCGCTTCGGCCACTGAGCCTTAATTAAAAGCACTAATTGACCACTCCGTCCCCTCCCTCCAATCCCTCCATCCCTCCCCTCCCCTCTGTCTCCTCCTTCCATCCACAGTAAGTCAAGGAGCTCCCTACAATCCAGATGGCCAGCCGATGGGGGGCTTCGTCATGGACGGCCAGCAGCACATGGGAATCAGACCACCTGGTAAGGCTTTCTCTGCGTGTCTGTTCCTCTCTTGCCTCCCTCTCTCTTCCCATCTTTCTCCTTTCTTTGCTTGCTCATTTCCATCCCTCTGCCCTCCTTTTTGTTCCTCGTCTTGAATCTTTTTCTCATCAATCCCTCCGATTTTATTCTCGCTCTTGTCCCCTCTAATGAATCTCTTTCATCCCCACTTTTTCAGCCCTCTTTTTTTCTCATCTTTAACTGTAACTCTCGGTGTCTTTCATTCGGTGTCTGCCATGTTGGTGGTTTACTCCACCAGCAGAGATCCCTGTCTTTTCTCACACACAAGCACTTAGTGGAATCTATATGGTCGCCATGTGGTGGTTTAAGTGTAAGCTGGCCGGTATATGCACCCTCAAACACAGTGATAACGATACAAACCGCACAGCCAGACACACACACACACACACTGCTACCTCCCCCTCCCTCGACACACAAACCAGAACAGGTGTTGTCAATCACATTACACAACCATCTCCTTCCTCACTCCCACTCCCCTCGCTCTCAGTCCCTCTCTCTCACGCCATCAGGTCTAATCCCAGAGTTTGTCCTTAAGCTCCTCTCCTCCTCCTCTATCCCCTGTTTTCTGGGATTCTCTCAAGTCTCTAACGCTATCTCCCCGTCCACTCAAAGTCAGCAGGTTTGGATAAACTGCCAGGCTACTTAACCCCCCCTTCACCACACCTCGCCCTGCCAGATTTAAGCTAGCGCTCTCGTCTGCAATGTTGTCTGTGAAGTTAAGTTTCACATGAAAAATCATCTGTTTTACCTTTTTTTCGTTCTCCTGGTTGTAATAACCTAGAGGCAGGACTTGTTAGTTTGTGACAGCTGATCGTTGAGTCTCATTCCTTCGTCGTAAATCAGAAATAATTTTGTGTAGTGGTGCGCCAAACTAAGCGCCTGTGTCTATTCGAAGCCCTGGGAACAAAACCCACCAATCAACAAGGTGTGATACACGTGTATAACAAATTTCATACATGTCTATGAAAGTAGTCCCCTGGGCTGGTGAACCTTTTTGCTCCGCCCATCGCCAAAGTTCAGTGAGTTTTTGAGCATGTTTCAGGCCCTTGCTATCTTTCCCAAGAACTCCGGTGCAAAGATTGTATTTGTTTGAGAGTTTACATGGTTTTGCATTTAACCTCACTCCCTGTCTCTCCTGTTTCCACAGGACCAATGGGTGGAATGGGCATGAACATGGGCATGGAAGGTCAGTGGCACTACATGTAGCCCCGCCTCAGTCCGACCAATCGCAACACAAAGGGGGATGTAAGTACACATGATGACATGGACTCACTATACATGCATACACCTACAGCAGATCAGGAGCTGAGGTCCGCTTTAAGGTTGCGATCTAAAAGGAAATCTTTGACTATTTTTACCAATGCACTGCCAAATTACTGTGAAGATTTATTATAGTTATTGGAGTTTTCAAATGGATTGTTTTCGCTAATAGAAATTCTCCAGACTGTTGTTCCCGGGCAGATTTCTCTATGTTTCTCTCTCTTATCTAACTGTTCCGGCCCTCGGCCTGGTGATAAGAGCCTCTGATCACAACCTTGTAACTCTTTTGTGTATGTAATGTGTGTGTGTGTGTGTGTGTGTGTTTGTAGCTCTCTTACACATATCCAATAGCTACAGGACCAAACATCCTTCATATCAGGGAGGAGTCAGATGAGAAGGTTTCCAGGATTAAAAAGAAAAAGAGAGAAAGAGAAGGAGAAAGGCGAACAGGGAGGAGGAAGACAGACGGAGCCAATGTACAAATACAACTAAGTTTTGAACGTTTGAGTGCCTTTAAATTGATAATCAATTGATTGTAGTGTGTGAGTGTGTGAGAGAGAGAGAGAGAGAGGAGAAGAAGAAGGAAGGCTAATGGGGCAAAGAGGGGAGAAAGGAGGAGAGAGGGGTGATGCTGAAGGAAACAAGGCGGGGATGGGTCGGGACAGGAGGTGGGTGGTGAGACGGGGTGGTGGATTGGGAGGGGGGCTAAGAGGAAGGGGTGGGTGGATGGGGGGGGCAGGTAGGACGTTACCATGGCAACAGACTGATTGGCAAAAATGTAAGCAGTCGTCGCTGGTGCAAGGAGAGAGAGGGAGGGAGGGAGGGAGGGAGGAGGGAGGGAGGAGGAGAGAGAAGTGAGCGCCCCTTAAGTGTCATAAATCTGCCGGGTTGCTGTTGATGCATGAGCCACATTAATACACACACTAACCAGCTTCGAGGAGCTTCCCCCCTCCCTCACCCTCACCCCCACCCTCACCCTCAAAACCCCACTGTCTTTCTAATGCTCGTTCTGTCTCACCCCCCCTTTGTGGTTTTTCTCACTGTCAGTTCTCCTCTTCTATCTCTTTCACACAAACACCTTTTTCTGTTTCTCTTTAATTCTCTGCCTCCCTCTCTCTCTCTCTCGCTCTCTCTCTTTCTCTCACCTCCTCCCTCCCTCCCTCCCTCCCTCTCTCTCTCTCTCTCTCTCTTGCCCCAGGGCCAAATAGACTCCCACATAATTCTGGATGTATACAGGCTCGGTGTTGTCACAGTGCACAGTGTGTATAAAGTGGCTATGGGTCCAACCTTTGTGAAACATCATTGTTTCATATGTTTGTGTGTGTGAATGAACGCTTATCTGTGTGTGTGTGTGTGTACCATACAAACATTCATATATGAACACATGCATTTGCCTGTGTGTGGGTGTGTGCAAATGTGTGTGTCCGTATGACTGTGTATGTATGTGCATGTGTGTGTATGGTAATAGGATTACTCCTGGCACAGGGAGGAGACACAAACTAGTGCAAAATGGAGGAGGTAGCCAGCAGGGTATGGAGCTTAGCTGGGCCTAATTGACTAGATCCAAATTAAATATGCCATCACCAGAGGTGTGACCAATGGATTTGACTTATTCAGTTTACAAAAATAGAGACCATTAACCCTCCACAGAGTGTGCGTGCGCGTGCGTGTGTGCCACGGTGAAAATATGCCGCCCTTGTTTCAGTCACAAACGTCCACGACCAAAGCCAAGACACAAAATCTCACATCGAATGGCATCTTTCAGGTTAGAAATGCAGGGAGACATGGTAATAGAAGGGCTGTGCTTTCAGAATGAGACGTGTGTGTGTGTGTGTGTGTGTGTAGTGTAGTGTGTGTGTTTATGTGTGCGAGTGTGTAAACATGAGGGGCTGGTTCGCCGTGTCCAAGCTGCCTCTTTCCAGCAGCTGCTAGCCTTCCCAGCAGACCTTGCTTTAAACAGCCTCAATTTGCCTGCTGAATCTCGTAATTGGGCCACCAGAGGAATCCTCTGCGAGACGGGCAAAGCACAGAGAAGACGAGTAGACAGCGGAGGAAAAAAGACAGAGGGAGAGAGAGAGAGAGAAAGAGAGGGGTAGACAGAAAGAGGGAGGGGCGGATGAAGAGATGGCGAGCGAGAGGAGCGTAGACGACAAGAGCGAGGGGTTGAGGGAGTAGAGGGAGGAAGGAAGGAACAAGGAGGAGGGGAGGGAGTGAGCCGGGAGAGGGATGGTGACAGAAATATGTCTCCTCTTCCTCCCCGACTGGTCGTTTCTTTACGGCTTCATTAGCTAGCCGCTGCTAGCTGCTAGCTCGTCCCCGTCAAATATTGCTACTTTCCTTTCTAGGTCAATTAAATGTAAGTGATGTGTTATATTCTTTCATGACCAATTAAATTAATAGGTTATTACGGGAGAGGCGGGGAAACGGTTATCTTATTTGATTAAGAGAGCACAGGTTCATTATATTTTATAAGCAATTTTCATTAGCGGAGTTGAGGTTTTGTTACCGGGGGGCTAAATTGAGCGGTTATTGTGCCGAGGAGTGCTGAGCCTCGATACAGAAGGTGTGCCTAGCAGTCACACTGCAACATTAGTTAAAACTAAAGCCAATTAGTCCTGCTTAGTGAAAAGCGTTATGCTTTCCACCCAATGATGATTACAGAGCTTATATCCCCCTGCGAAACAATACACCTGTCAGCCGAGATGAAGCCCAGCAAGTGAAGCAGAAGCGAGCCGAGCCTTTGATAGCGGCGAGAGTGACTCTCAGATGACCCTTACCCCCTTTCCCTTCTTCCTCTCCCCTGCTTTCCCTCTTCCACGAAATTAGCCAGGGGTGGCCCCCGAAAACTGTAATTTTCAGTTTCAGGACAATAGTTATCACTGGGTGGAAGAATTAATTATGGCGCAGAGCGTATGGAATTTACTCCGGCCCTCCCCGGGCTCGGCTTTTCCCCAAAATGTCGGGTTGGAACGCTTGAGTGAACGCTGCCTGTAACCCCTTTGCTGCCGGTCTCGGCTGGAGACCCTTTGTCCCAGGATTCACTGCTCCAATCATTAAGCACAAATTTGTTAACCTTCTGCTGAGGGGTCAAGATCCCTCCCCTCCCCTCACCCCCACCACCACAACCACCACGCACCCTCCCGCCGTCACCCCCCACCCTCAACTTCTCTTTCTGGTGGGTGAACTTTTACTATTAACGAACATCAGGGAAAAAACAGGTCCCGATGGGGATTTTGTGCCCCCTCGTATTGTCCATGTGAATGCGTGTCCCTGTTGATTTGGCCCCTCTGGAATCCCCCTCGGAGTCTAAGAAAGGCGGCCTGCAGCTCGATGTATTGATTGGCTTATTAAGTGAAAAACCTTATTAGCGATGTGTGCTCTTTCAAGCATGCATAGCATTTATTAGGACCTTGACATGGATTGACTGAAGTAATCAGGAGGCTCTCGTTAACTGGGGAAACAACTTGAAGTGGTAATCCAACAGATTCTTGATCATTATGGGATGTTTTTACCCCGTGAATGATCATTGTTGTGGCGTTTAGTCACCTGTCAATCAAATAGCGACTTCTGCTCGGCCGGTTTTCTGCTTAAGCTTTTGTTTTTTGAACTTTAACAACAGAAAACTAACTAAAAAAAACCAAACATATTTAATTGTGTGGAAACAAAATGGATCATTGCTTCTGCGCTGCACTTAAGCTAGCATCGCTAATGACCTAGCTTGTTGTAGCGGAGCCACAGGTTGAGTCCCACAATAGGAAAGGTCACAGGTTTGATGCCATTAGGTCCAGAAAGATATGTAACCTCCACCACCTCACTCATTGAAAGGAAGCTAATTGAAGCGCACACAATAGCTCGCCCTTCTCTTACGCAAGTCGCACCTATTCTCCTCAGTAGCCCAGGTGAAAACTGATGGATGAGGGGGATGACAAACGAGGGCCCTTCCGTTCCCTCCTCTGTTGTCTTCCTCGCCACTGCACCTCTTTGTCCTTTTCCCAGCCTGCCTTTGTGTCGTCTGTAGTGGCCCTCTTGTGTGTGTGGCGAACACGTGGACGGGCCCCGGGCGCTCTCAGGTGACGGGCGGCCGCGAGCCTCACCTCTCCTCTTTGGTTTTGACAACAATGGCCGGGGCTCCTCAGCGGTGACTTTCCATCTGCGGAGATGGATGGCGGCTATTGTTGGCTTTAAAGAGAGGAATGTAGAGAGAGAAGAGGCGTCAGATGGATTTATTTACTTCATTTGTTAGACGAGGTTTGATGCAGCGCACCGAAAGTGGGATCAGTTCAAGAGGTTTTGGTTGATACGTAACAACCAGTGGAAGGTAACTAAGTACATTTACTCAGGTATGTCTCAGGTACTTGTACTTTACATGAGTATTTACATTAGCTGCTACATTGTACTTCCACTCCTCCACATTTATTTCTTAACTTTTGTAACTAGTTACTTTGCAGACTGCATCAAAAATAAAGCATTTCATTTTTAAATGAACGTATTTAATCTGCAATCGATCAAAATAACACAACAAACATACATGTAAATATATGTTTAATTTACTTTTACTGTTGATACTTAAGTACGTTTATTGCCAGAAGATTACTTTTAATACTCAAGTACCTTTCAGATCAGATATTTTCAGACTTATACTCGTTCCAATGTGCGACTTTTACTTTTATCAAAGTCATATTTTATCACAATACATTTATTTTTACTCAAATATGACGTTTGGGTGCTTTTTTACAACACTGGTAACAACAAAGTGTGACTTTTAGATTTTGTATTACACTTTGAACACACGATTAAATTGCATCTCATGTTAAAACTGACCTGAAATAGTCTCAGACGTTGACTGTAAACAATCAACAGATAAATCAAAGGCTAATTTTAAGATTCCTCGTAGTCCAGTTTAACAGATTATCCAGGAAAATGTTAAGTACTGGACCTCGGTATCACTTCAAGTCGATCATGTGTGTTTGGTCTCTAAGTCCTCTCCTACTGTTAAAGAAGCATTACTGAGGGTGTAGGATTAACTCTTTAAACCCTCCACTGCTCTCATTCATCCACAGTCTCAGTGAAGGGCAGACTGCGGCCTGTATTCTGACCCAGATTAGCACTTTGTCGGGTTGGCAGCGGTCGCCACATACTGCACTGCTCCTCCAGGGTCTTATCAGCAGGTCCTGCCATGTTCAGAATGTAACCCGAGCGCCTGCTTTCTAAAGGCTACTGTGATCTATTGTCGTATTTAATGCATGATTAATGACATCTAACTCATTCAACAGTTTTTCTTTGGCAGTTAACGCTCTACGCTCCAGTGGTGGAGACAATATGCTAACTTGCACAGAGCATGATGATATTTGCATGATACACAATATGGAGCTTTTGATATGTTCAGCTTTATACAGTGACCACATTTACATGTCAGTGCTGCAGAGTGAACCCTTGTTGTCTCTGCAACATCTGAACATTTGGCTGTGAATGGGTTCCAACTGTTTGATTCCTGGATTGAAAATGAGTGTTTGTGAGTGACTCTTTCCTCGACTCGTCGAATACGGACACTTTGGGATTGTAGGTTGGGTTGGCCGCCATTCCAACGTGTCAGTATTTGACGAGAACTTTTCCTTTTTCTTTGTAGCACCTTTAACCTCTTAAGACCTGGCGTCCACATACGTGGACATCACATTTTGGGTTGTCTATGCCTTAATACTTAATTCTGCTCAATGGGGGCCCGATGTCCACATTCGTGGACACTTACACTGCCATCTAGTGGTGTCAGAAGAGTACAACACACTACGGATTAATTTCAAGATGGCAGCCAACACACCGGACTTTTCGGACGACCACTCCCAGCGGAAACGTCGACCAGGTAAAAAAAACAATCAATTTTAATGGCTGATTCTTGTTCAGATATGCATAAAGGTGTTGTATGTTTGCCCATGTCATGCAAATTTGACAATAGTAGTAACAGTGACGAATTACTATGCTGCTAAACATGATGTCCACGTATGTGGACATAGGGACTTAGCTTTGTTGAAAATGGTAATGTGTTAGCAAAAAATGTTAGCAAAACAATGTTAGTATGAAAATGGAGTTTTGGAAGATTTGGATAGAAAAAAATAGTTTACAACAACAAACAGATACAGCAGGGTTTACAAATAAATCTACATGAATTGTTGTTTGATTTTTCTCAGCTGAAAATATTATTATGTTAGCCAAAACGCTAGCAAAAACGTTAGCATAAACGTTAGCATAAATGTTAGCATAAACGTTAGCAACAAAATGTTTGGGAAGATTTGGGTAGAAAACAATAGTTTGAAACAATACAAACAGATACAGCATGTTTTATAGATAAATCTACATGAATTGTTGTTTGATTTTTCTCAGCTGAAAATATTATGTTAGCAAAAACGTTAGCATAAACGTTAGCAATAAAATGTGAGTAATAAAATGTAGTTTGGGAAGATTTGGGTAGAAAACAATAGTTTAAAACAATACAAATAGATGCAGCATGTTTTTATACATAAATCTACTTGGATTTCTATTTGATTTTTCTCATGATTTTATTTCCAGAGCGCATTTCTCAAGAGCAGAGCGGATACTGTGGACAATTGTTGGAGACAACTTAGAGGTGGAGGATTTGTCTGAGATCGATGATCCTGTGTGGGATGCTGATTACCAACCCCCACCACAGGAGCCAAGCAGCAGTGAGGATGAGGATCCCATTCCACAGCCCACGGAGCCCAGCAGGGGATGTAAACGTCGCAGTGGTGAAATGGTTACTGTTCTGACCGTGAAGTGACCAGATCATGCCCCCCGAGACGTCACCGTTAGACTCAGACTAATTTTTTCGCGAACATTGCCGTCACGTTTGCTTTGTGTCTGGTGTAGAAGAAACGGTACAAACAGGATTTTGTCACGAAAGTGTCCAAGCAGCAAGTTTGGTTGTTGAGGAACGGGAAGTTGTGGGAGGGACGTCGGCGGATGAATGACAGGCAACGACGGTCGGTGTAGAGACAGCGATATTGAGAGTTGAGAGATTTGTGACATTTAGCGTGTTTGGAGTGTATAGTTAGTGTGTTATGTAGTGTTTGGTGTAGTGTGTTTAGTGTGTAGTGGAGTCGGATTTTTGTTTAATGAGTCAAAACAATGAGGAGATGCTGAATGTGGAGCAGGCGGTGCAGCTCTTCATTCAGCTGAGGAGCCCTGACTCTGAGGCATTGCCTGCATTTAAATGTAAATAGTTACATATAACTTTGTAAATTTTTAAAATGCATGCACATATGTAGCAAACAACAATTTGTATTTGCATTATAAGTAATAAAAATGGTTTGTTAAACATTTTTGTGGTTTTCACAGTAAAAAAATCTAACTTTTTCTACTCGGATTTTATGTTGTTTTTTTGTGATTTTAGGTCCATTGTGTTAATACAGTATGTCAAAATAAAAAAATAACTATACAGTCACACATGTGAGGTTGTGCTGAAAATAATGACACCAAGTAAATAGTTTTTAAGGTGAAATATAATGGCAAAATCAAATCAGTTATTCCCTGGAATATCGGATTTCGCAACAAACCTAAATATCCCTTATGTCTCACCTTCAAACAGCCTCATTTGGCCATCAATGAAAAAGCTTAACCTCCTACTTTTCTATAGGAATACATATTTCCTACAGGCAATGTTTCTTGCAAGTTTTGTTTTTTTCGTCGCCATTTTCAAAAATTACAGTTTTAGATGGAACAAATGTTTTAAATGTTTTCTACTTTGTTACAGAGGTAATATATAATAATAATTAATGTTTGCACTTTGATGTTCAAAAACATGTTCATATGTGTTATGAATAAATGCAATAGCAGCCAGGAAACACACTGCTGTGTTTAGGTTAGAAATAAAGAGAATTGCACTTTATTACACAATGGTGACTTTCTTTAGTTCTATGGAAATTCAGGCCCAGCGTCCACATATGTGGACATCATTTTTCTCAAAAACTACATCATGTCAAAAGATGATGCTTAGTTCTTATACTTATCAGGTCCCAATAAGCCCAAATTTTAAAGGCTTTTACATAACAGAAGATACTGTCTGTCTGGTCCTCTCTACGATCAGCCATCCACAGCAGACACCAATCTGTTCACAAAATGTAATCTCCATTATTCACCTAGGCAAAATCAATCATCGATTAACCATTCTGCTCTCCTCTTTCCTCAGAACTGCAGGGCAAACCAGGGGATCACCTGTCTCGCAGAGGGCTACCGAGCATCGGAACGACACTCCTCGACTTCCCGATGACGACAACCAACAGCGAACCCCTCTGTCCACCACCAAGACCCAACAACATTTTATTCGGCTGACATGTGCGACATGGAAACCTGCCTTCAATCCTCGTATCCAGCGACAGAGACGCACCGATCAAACCTCATCCATCCCAGATGACCCCCTGTCCAGACAGACCCCTGCTTCTTCTTCTGGCGGGCACTAGACTTCGCCCCCATGCCACTGCCCACTACGTTCACACGGATTCCTCCATTCAAAGTGATTGCGATTGCGAGCTTAGACGACACACAAGAGACACACTGTGTCCTTTGCCTGTACCTTTGGCCAATGCAGCACCGGGTGATATATACTAGACTCTTTGGCGAACAAAAGAGACTTCCTGTGAAGAGCACTCCACTCTTTGGGACGACTGAATTGGACCAAGGAGAAGCCAATGTCTGTATCTGACAGGACACTAACAAAGCAAAAGAGGTGCCCTTTAAAAAAAAATATAGTGGATTGAAACATGGAAGGAGGGAAAGCGAGAGAAAAGAAATTAAAAGTATAACTATATCAACTCCTAGTTTGGGAAGCGAGTGGAGAAAGAAAATATACTGTATACTGTTGTAAAATTACGCTGGACTCTCACAAGAACTGGGAATTTAAGTATTGTAAATGCTATTGTATTGTTCTGCATATTATGTTGTTTCTAATAGATTTTTTAAAAAAAGGATGTGAACTTTTTTCTCTTTTTTTTCTGATTTCTTTCCACACTATGTGTGTGCCGTCTCTCCATCAGATTTGACCTCCTGCCCCCTCCCTCCATTGAATCACGATGCATTTTTTGAAAGAAAAAAAAAGTGAATAAACGGACAATTACGATCAGTCTGTCATTTCTCGCAGGCCTTTATTGGATGGTAACAGAGTGTGATGGTGATTCAGATGTCCTGTTTTTTGTCTCTTTTTTTTTACCTACAGTACACACAGCTCGTCTACGTACACGCAGGGTGCAACCAATTTTGTTTTTCAACCTTGTAACTCCAATTTTGGTCTTTTTTTTCTTTTTTACATTTTCATATCAGTTGATTTTTTTCTCCACTGGTGCAAAAAGTTTTGGTTGGATTAACTCCGAACACAAGAGACGACAAGCGCAAAAAAAAGCAGTTTCTGAGAAGCTAACATTTTGGATGTACGAGGCTGTTAACTCATTTTTTTTTAAAACTCTGTTCACACGAGGACGGGCATCGTAGCGTAGCTGTCGACACAGCTAACAGCATGACGGGCTAACAAACGTGATAGAGAGCTTCACAAAAGATCTAAAAAAGAAAAGAAATCACTGTGGATGGGGAAAACTACAAGTGTGTGTCCCACAAACATGTTTCCTGTTTTTCTCCGTGTGTGTGTGTGTGTGTGTGTGTGATGGAGGGCCTCTGAAAGTCTATTCCAGTGTCCTATTGATGTGTTTTATGTCACAAGGCCGAGCACTCGCATGGCTGATGGATTCTCTTGCCCCCTCGGTGTTTGACGCGGCCTGATGACGGGGAGAGGAGGAGGTCATGGGAAAACACCATTTATACCACAAGTCCATTCATTTTTTTTTTTTTTTGATTTAACCAGATGATGTAATGCTGTTCAACAGACAGGAGAGAATGTAAAAGTCACTGCGTGTGTGTGTGTGTGTGTGAGACAGAATGTGTGTGTGTGTGTGTGTGTGTGTGTGTGAGACAGAATGTGCGTGTGTGTGTGTGTGTGTGTGTGTTTGTGTGGGTTATCAATGCATCCATTATCCATTGCTTCAAACATGTATTACGCACATCTTTAAGATTCCTTTGAAGACGAGTCATGTTTCTTATGCTTTTACTTTGAAGGGTATATATGTACATCTGTGTTTGTAAATAAATACTTTTTGTTCAAATAACAGAACTCAAAAGTAGTTTCCATTATCTTCTGTGATTTGAAATAAAAAAAAGTTAAAAAATTTGAACAAAAAGCAAAAACAAACCAACAACAAAGTGATGCTGTGAAGCTGAATCAGACACACACATGTTGACAGACGTCCCCAGAAGACAGCGGAGGTCCATTTATTCTTAAAGACACATGCACTTAAAGTCCAGCGTCGTCCTCGCTGCTGTGGATAATGTGCAGCTAATGCATGCGTTCTGCTGTCATGTTCTCACACATGGGGAGGGAAGAGGGGGCTCGGCGAGAGGGAGAATTATCCTTCATTTAGCATTAAAATTCATTTAGGTAAAATTGCTACAAACATGTAAATGGGGGAGATTAGTTCTCCCTCACGCCTTGTTGCCCGCAGTCAAAGGGCTCTGCTTGAAGCCCGGCGCGGTGCAGCCGAGGTTGTCCCCGGGATACGGTGCACTTCAGGAGGCAGAGGCTGCGCCGAGCGCGGAGAGCCGAGCGCGGAGAGCAGAGCGGAGCAGCCGAGCGAGTTTTGTCTAATTGATACATTTCGGGGAGCAGCTCTGAATCCCAAACTCATGTTTTTTTATTTTTTTTTCAGTCCAGCGAACAAGAGAAGGTCTGTTTTATCCATAACAATATGCGCGTGTAAATCAATACTCTCCCCTTCTCGCTCTCTATCTCTGCTCCGCGCAACTATTGTGTTTTTACTGCCTTTGCCGAGGTGAATGCTATTTACACTAAAAGAGAAAAAGGAAGAAAGACACGCTCTTAAAAAACCCAGGCGACGTTTTAATTGCTTCGCCTCTCTACCATGGCTGGAAAATCCGAGGCTGTGAAATGTGAATTCCTGAGCCAGTGGCCGCTGGGAGCTGTGGAGACAAGAGGAGAAAGCCCATGCTTGACTGCCCTCTTTAGGGAGGCCTGGTAACTGTCCGGGGCAGGGACGTTTGGAGATGGCGCACAGCAGCACCTCTCCTTTTACGCACGGACGTAAAGCAGACGGAGGCGCGCTCGGAAGTTTGATAGAAGTCGAAAAGCAGAGAAGAGATTTATAAAAAAAAAGAAGAAAAAGAAAAGCGAAGCTGCAAGACAGAGCGCGCTGCAAACATACATTCAGAAGAAAAACATTTCTGTATCTCATTTTGTCAAATATTTTATTTGGAAGCAGATTTTTCTTTAAATAATTTTCGTAAATTTGCCACAAAAATGTTCAAATAAGTTTTTGTTTTTTTTTAGAAGAAGAAGAAGAGTTATTCCAAAATACTTTGATTCAATTAATTTCGTAAAATAACTTTATTCACCTTAGTTACGTTTTAAACGTTTTTTACGAAGACGAACCAAAGAGAGCTGGTTACATTAGAATATTCACACTGTTATTAATGAGCAGCTCGTGTCTTTTATTTTCTCTGGTCTGTGTATTTATTGTTTTCATGATTGTGATTCTGCATGTTCAGGGACTTATTTGGTTTTGTCCCAGCTGACCTATATTTCTGCTGAGATCTGTCTTTAAGTTTCTTTTTGACTGTTTGTGTCTTCTGCAGTTTAAAAGTCGTTTTTACGCATGAAACTACACCAAGATCGAAATGTGCTATTTTCAAAAAGTCGAAACGTTATTTAAAGTTAAAGATGATGGTAGGCCTTACCCACCCTGCCGACCCTCACTGTTTTTACTTATACACACTCACACTCTCACACACACACACTCACACACACACTGACCGCGCAGTGAACTGTCAGAGTAATGAATGGAGCAGAAATGTGTTCCAGAGCAGTGGAGGTGCCCGGACAGGCCTGTCGTCCTCCCACAACAACGCAGATATTTATGCGTCTTTATGTTTGAGAGAAGCTTGGACACGAAACTGTGCGCCTCGTGTTCTCTGCGACACCACATGCCGTGACAACTCTCTGCGGCAACAACATGTGCAGGCTGATTAAATAAAATCACTTGTTTGTCGCCGGCTGCTGAACGCAGAGGCCTGCTCGTTGGAAATCTGAGTGTGGAGCAGTTTTTTTTGTTGTCTTTTTTCAGGCTAAATTCTTCAAATTAAGACATTTGAAACGTAAACGCACATTTTGCCACGAGTGTTTTGTCTTTTATTCATTCTCATATTTCATTTCTAACAACTGCAACACTGAATGTTTGAGTTCAGGATACATTTTTCTTTTCTTATCTTTAAAAAAAAATGAAATCAAATTGAGATTGCAGGAGAGAGAGAGATGCCGGAATTTAATGCGTAAAAACTGACTGAACACAAGCTCTCTCTATTTTTTTTTTAATTACCTTTATTCTCCTCCAGAGAGCCAGGAGTTAAATGTTCGCCATAAAATGTGCAGATTATGTAGATAAACCCAGCAGGCCTCGTTGCACTCAGGCTTCGTAACTACAACTTGGGAGAAAAAGATGGAGGAAACAGTGAATATCTGACACCAGAGCAGCATAAGAACGACACCCAGCTGATCAAAGTTCCAGAGTTTCCAAAGCGAAAATCATTACACAGGAAATACACAAATGTCCGAGATGACATGTCAATATCTGAGCTGCTTTATGAGATCAATGTGGACACAAACACGAATTGAACATCGGCGCACAAACAGGACAAAACTCTCTAACCAAACCCCCCTCCACCCCCCCAAAAAAAATCTCCACCTTCAAAGGTCGCGCGGCAGCTGGTTCCGAAACAAAAGAAGGAGGGAGAGAAAAACAAAAAATCTGTTGGTGAGGAGAAAAAAAAAACAGAAAGAGAAGGAGGACTGTTGAGCGGGGGCCATTTTGGATGTCATCTGTCTCCTTGGCGACGGGGCCCCGGCCCTCAAAAGCCCCTTGGGCGCACGGATTGTTTGAGAGGAGCCCGCTATTTTCTGCAGCATCATTTATCACTGTCACCACATAATGATTCCCCTCGCAGCTCCTTATTGATGTTTGTAATTGCATTATCTCATAAGGGGGGATGATCAATGGAGCCGAGAGGAGCATCGAGGGGTCAGGAGATGTCGGATTGCTGTTTGTCCGTTTAATGCAAGCAGGCTCTCATTATCTACAGCCTCTCTGCGTCCAGGCTAAGTAACGTTTGGTCTGCTCTCCTCTGAGGTTTCACAGAGAGGAGAGGAAGGCGAGGAGGAGGAGGCGAACAGCTCGTTTCATTTGTTTAACCCCAAGCCACTGCAGATAAAAAATTAGAAATGCAAAGGAGCGAGAGAGGAGAGTGAAAGTATCGTGATTAAGTGTTATGTTATTAGTTCCATTAGGTCTGAAAAACGAGATTCTGAATTAAAGCGCACAGCTTTGGGCTCTCGGGCATCCGTCTTGTAGTGGTCATATAACTTGTGATGATTAAACATATCTATAACAATATGCCCTCGTGGTTAAAGCGCTCAAATTGACCTTATGCACATGAAGGGAGAGGAGTAAGAGGAGGAGGAGGAGGAGCGCGAGGAGGAGGATTCCAACTGTGGTTCAGGTAATTTTCCTTTTTTGTGTTTGTTTGCTGCGCGGACAGAAGTTTGGCGGTGGGAGCATCAGGGCCAGACGATGCTGTCTGCAGAGGCTCGTGAGTGTGTGTGTGTGTGTGTGTGTGTGTGTGTGTGTGTGTGTGTGTGTGTGTGTGTGTGTGTGTGTGTGTGTGTGTGTGTGTGTGTGTGTGTGTGAGTGTGGGGGGGTTGAAGTCATGAGATCCAGTTTCAGAGCCCGACCGAGGCCCCGCGTCAAACAAAATGCGATACTCTCCCTTTCCAAACGACCAGAAGGAATACCGACGTAATTACTGTGACGTGAGTTACTTCAAGAGCCCCCCCTCCCCCCCACACACAAACACACACACACACACACACACACACACACACACACACACACACACACACACACACACACACACACACACACACCCCACACACCGCGCGCACACACACCAAAGAAACCTTGTAGCCCATCACAAGTATTTCAGTGTCATACTTCATAAAGAGGACAAGATGGCGTCTCTGAGGCTGGACAGGCAAATTAAATTTTAATATTAAGAAGGCAATTGCATTTTTGAATAAAACTCCCTTCTGAGTTCTTCAGTCGACCAGATTTAGAGATTTCAGCTCGAATCCTTTCATCAGAGAGAAACGGCACATGGATGATGTGAAAGAAATGCAGCAAAGAAACACTGTTTTTCGTCGACTCCGTGAACTCAGCGCTCCTTAAAGATTTAATCTACTTAAAAAGTTGTCCAAAGAAAATTAAACATGACTAACGCGTAGGTTAGAAGGTTCCTTTCCTGCTTTGGATTTTTTTTTTTAAGCTTCACGGCGTCAAACCGCCCTGTGATACATTAAAAATCATTTTCTAGTGCGATGTAAACCTTCTTATTTGGTTTCTGCGGCGGAGGAGACGGCTGCGGCTGCTGGGTGACGTCCTGCGATCTTGCAGTGAACACGCTGCGCGTCATGGCGCACAAGGGGGGCCTGTCAGCAGGTATGAGTGTGGGTTTGAGGGCCAGAGATTGGAGACATGCGTACTAGTGCGTGCCAGACGCAGGCAGTGACAGAGAGCCTGGCTCACACAGATACACGCGGCTGACAGGTAAAGTCCTCAACAACAGGGCTGTGGAGAAATTACGCACAGCGCGTTCAGAGTACTAATCTTCAGCTTCGGCCGTTTTGTGGGCTCGTGGGATGTTTCTCCACTCTGCAGCTTATGACCGGAGACATCCGGTGCTTTGGATAACATGTTTTTGGCCTCGGTGTATTCCCTGGTAGCTGCTCCTGCTGCGGGCAGGGAGACGCCGCTGGCAGCGCACCTTTCCAGAGGAGAGAAGCAAACCGCGGCTGGTTCACAACCAGAGATGTTTCTGTCAGCACCTTCCCCTCTCTTCCCCCTTCTCTCCCCCCTTTCTCTAGAAGGTCACCTTGGCAGCGCCAGGCAGGGCAGGAGAGCCAGAGGAGCAGGGGGGGATGTCGGCTCCTCAGCTCACCTGGTGAGGCCGGATCCATTAATAGCGACCTCAAACACACGCACAGCCCTCTCTCCTCTCGCTCCACCTGCTAGTGGATACAATAAAAACACCATCTTTGGCACAGAGTAGAATAATCTCCTTCCAACTTTGCGCACAAAGTGTTACATTTCTACCTCTCAGTAAACACTTCTTTACATCCAACATCTCCTCCCTTCACTCCTCATTCTCAAAAGTTTTTTTTTTTTTTTTTAAATCGCGTGATTCACAATTTCTCCAAGAGCTTTGATGCTCTGAAACTGAAGCTGAAACAGTGACTCAGCTGTCCAGAGACGGCGCTTCGAGTCCCAGAAGAAGAGATCTGGACACAGTAATAACATTTCAGCCCCGCTGCCAGGATCTGAGACTGAGGCTGACAGGAGAAAGGCGCTATTGTGTGCGCGTAAAGAGCCAAAACCAAGATATTTTAATTTGAAAATCTGAAAAATATTGAGATTAACGTGTCTATTTCCCCCAGAAATGATTCAGGGAAACGTATTATTATTATTATTATTATTATTATTATTATTATTATTATTATTATTATTATTATCATTATATCATTTTGTTGATCGATCCTGCAGTTTTACGCATAAAAAGAATCGAGTCAGCCTGCGCGCCAAACCAGTTCTGCTTCCTGATGCCGAGCCGCCCTCATCTCATTAATTAGCTCGTGCGTAACTGCATCATGGGTGAGTTTTAATTCCGCTGTCTCGCGTTTGGACTCAAAGTGCCGCCTCTCCCTCTTCTGCACAGTCGCACCATTGAGCTGCTGCGGGGAGCTGACTGCTGCTTGGCCCCCCGAAAGTAAACAGAGAGGAAGCGAGTCGAGACAGGACAGAGGGGTTGAATTCCAGCCACAATACTGATAAAGTATTGGCCCCGAGCCACGTCATTCATTAGTTTATGTGTATATGTTGAGGCTGCTTCGCCATTCATCATTCAATCCAATCTGTGCTCTCATCTTAAAACGTGTTTTGGGTGATGGTGGTGGCGATTAGGAGGGTTTTTTTTTTTTTTGTTAGACTTTCAAGTGAACTTTGTTGTTTAGAAAAACGGATGAACAATTTAGGGTTGAAGCTTTTGTAGCAGCTGCCTGAACGCGTAAAGTCACTACATGTTACATCTCTTTCTATATAATAAAATAAGAAGTTAAAAAAGCATGAGAGGCAGAAATATTTGACATTTTTTAAATGTTTCTACCTCACTCCGAGCTGCAAACAACTCCCATAACCAGCATATCTGTCACAATTCCAAAAGAGGTACAAAAGGTGCTTTTTAGATAAAATATCTCTGATCTGTGCGTCTGATTATATTTTTATAGAAAAGAACAGAAGAGAATTCTGTTTGCATTCGGTGATTCAGTCTTCGGTTTGTGTTAAATCTCTCCTCCACCCTCTCTCTGCAGTAATTGATGGAGCCGAGGCTGTGGATGTGGATGTGGATGTGCTACACTCCTTCTCGCATATTCATCAGCTTCACATCAGTGATGGGTAAAGAAAAATGTCAGCTCCACACGCTCTCACCCTGTCAGCCCGTCTCCACCCTCCAACGGTGACAATGTGCGTCTTCATCTCTGCTGTTGTTTTGTCTGATTCTCTGCTAGAGATGCAGCCTCAAATGTGTGTGTGTGTGTGTGTGTGTGTGTGTGTGTGTGTGTGTGTGTGTGTGTGTGTGTGTGTGTGTGTGTGTGTGTGTGTGAGCAGGGTCGACTGTAACAATGAAAGCAGCTCTGACCTGCAGTCATTTAAATATAACCTTAGTTCAGATTTAATTTGTGCCGCTGGACGTAAAGGAACAGATATATTCAGTAACAACACTCGCCGTGTTTCTCCGGCAGGCTATTTTCTGTCGATCCCTTGTGATTCGACTTTCTTTACACTTTTCTCTAATTAAGTAAAAGTTTGATTACTGCGAGAGTCTCGGAAAGTTCACACTTCTGTGCTCTAGTTTGTAGACTTAAGCTGCACTCTGAGTGGAGTTTCTTCTGCCTGTCAGTAGTTTTTCATTCCGCGTCTATCAAACAGAAACTTTTTCCTTTTGTAGTTTTCTGTTTATGTATTTATTGATTTGATTGTGATTGATCTCTGTCTTCTCAGCTCTCGTTTCTACCCAGTTTTAGCTCTTCTGCCTGCATGTTGAAATCTGTGGATCGAAGGTATTTGTTTCTTTGCTGCAGTTCTTTACTTCAATTGCTCAACCTTAAAAGGTGAAGAAAAAAAAAACATTTTAATTTTCATTCTCAGTTCGTCAAACATCAACACTTTGGGGTGATGATCGACCCAAATTATTAACCCAGAGCGTCACATGAGACTCAACAGTCAGCTATCTTCAGAATCACCTCCTCTACATTTAAAGGGGCACTGTGTCGTTTTGGAGACCGAAACTTTTAAATATTTACAATATTAATGATACAAATTCATAAATATCTTTCTTTTCCTTAAGTGAATAAACAAGCTGTTGTCAGAGGAAAATAAGCTCCTCTGAACACTGTTTGAAGCTAGAAAGGTGGCAGGGTCCGCCAAATATAAACACAGGTAAACAGTGTGAGACTGTGTCATCCTTTAAGGTCAGTTTGTTTATTCAGTCATGGAAACACAGACAGTTTGTTTATTTAGTTTGTTTAGGCAGAGAAACTAAAATCAGTCAGAAGATCTTACAATTTATTAGTTTGTTGTTGTTTGTTTCCCTTTTAAAGGGACATTTGGCCGTAAACCTTCCTGTTGGTCATCGGTGATACAGCGGGATTAAAGAGCTCTTACTTACAGAATTCAAAGGCTTCATCGTCACATGCAGAGAAACGAGGTGACAGTGTAAATAAATCTGAGATCACTGTCTCTACCTCGTGCCGTAACTGACCCAGTTACAAATATTTACCAGAAACAAACGTAGAAAAGGGAAGCATATGAAAATATAAAGTCACAGAAAAAAAAAACAGGAGAAAGACTCAGTGAGACGTCAGCGAAGGTAAGCGGCAACACCAAGTGTGTCCTCGTCTTGATTCATTTAGCTTCTTCACAGTTGTGCTTCCAAAATCTAACTATGGAGCTCAGTTTTTACAGAAAGAACTAACAGATAAAATGCATGCCAGCAATCCACGTTTCTGAACGCGCCTGTGCAGATTTGTTTTATGCATTTTCTTTTAAATTGTTCACAAAAGGGACACGACCCTGCTGACGACTGGTGCAACTACGTGTTGCTCTCCACATGTCACTCTCATCGCTGAGGGTCGGATCCAAGAACCAGGCGTCTTTTTTTTGTTTCAGATCAAATATTTAAATGGTATGCGTCTGTAGGGGGCTTATCTATAGCCATTTCTCATGTTTCATTCCATAGTATGACAGAATGTGAATGAGCGGGAAGACCGTGGCCACGATGCATTTCGGCTTAAGACGAGAGCCAGCTGTCACAATGCGGCGGCACGTATTCAAATTGATGTTTGTTAGAGCCTGACTGTTTATCGGTTGGCTGATGTTATTGGTTGATATCAGCAGATGTATCGGTATCGGCATATGAAAACTATTTTTTTTTTCTTTTTTCGAGATAATAATGCAGAAAGAGCTTCAAAATCTCCGGTGAAGTTTTTCTGTTTCAGTGCCATGATGTCATTTTTGTTTGATCACCACATTTAAGGGATAATCACTGAATTATACGTGTATTGGTCGATATCAGTATCAGAAACGTTTCCGCTCTAATATCAGTTTTGGCATCAGACAGCAAAATTGAAGCCATCGGTCTGGCTCCAACATTTACAAAGTAAACTGAGTATGCAAAGTGTTTTTATTCAAAACATCTGGAAGTAAAGCTGAGATGCACCTGATACACTCATGCTTTGAGAGTAATGTATTCTAATTAAAGTACAGGACTTTAAATACAGGAAAAAAAACAACTGCTCACTGATGACAGCAACACGGTCTGACACTTTCTCTGTCTGCAGGGTCAGAGCTGCTTATCTTTCTATCTGCACGTCACACAGAAAGTGAAAACATGTCACATCTGCAGGGTTAAATGACAGCGACAGAGACGGAGCGTGTTTAAAACTTTCCCCCCTGCCAATTCCTCCCCGTCTCCTCTCTAAAACCCCCTCGGATCTCATCGCACAATTTACTAAGCAAATCTCAGCCAGGGCGGAGAGAGGAGCGGCGGGCGGGGGCTCTGAACGTGCGTGTCCCTGCAGGCCGACACTGTGCAGTGTTATGCTCGGCGCTGCACAATTTATGGACCATGGACAGTTTATAAGAAGCAATGTAGTCTATCACAGAGGCAGGCGCACTGAGGGCAGAGGGGGGATCGTTTCCATGCAGGAAGCTGTGTTTTGGAATAATATACGCCATGATAAAGATGTTTCCCCTGTGACGTAAAACAGCAGGGAGCACCAACGGCCACTTACTCCTCCAACCAAATATGAAGGAGAGTCTTTGAGCTGCCATGCTTTTTTTTTTTTTCTTTCTCACAAGCCTTCTGTGAGATGTTGAGACTGTGGAGGCTTTATCCCTCAGCGCAGTTTCCAATGTAAAGGATGATTATTGAAAAGAAGGCGGTGCAGACAGTGAAGTGATCGAGCTGTTGTCACCACGTTTACTGACGTCGTCGACTGCGGTCAACTAAAATACCAACTGTAATACAACTTTTTGGACCAATTTATAATAAGGATAATTATTAAATGATACATTTAAAGTTAATTAAAGTAAAAGCAAAGAAATCGTATATGAACCATTTAGGTTGTAAACGTTTCTAAGCATTAGTTGCAGTTGTTTATAAATTACATTATAGATGCGCGACAGTGTTTTAATCACCTCAATGAACTAAAAACTGTTTTTGTGACATCTGACTTTCTTGGATTTATTTTTATTTTTTCAACCCGATTCTAGCAGTCAGCATCACGCGTCCTGCATCATTTGTTTCAGGGGAACTTTGATTCGTAGTCTGGATCATTTAAATCTGACTTCTGTGTCTGCTAGAATTATATACAAATATTTGGATGCTTGAGACCACCGTCACATTGTTGTCCTAATCTGATCTTTTCTCAGCAAGTTACAGACATTAATCCTCGGCTTGTATCCACCTTTTCAGTGAAAAACAGGCGGAATCCTGCTTTTTATTTACTGATCATGTAGGTGTGTCCCAAAAAGATCAGGAAGTAAACATAAAGGTTCCAAAAGTGACTTTTGTTGAACATAAACAGCAGACAGTAGCTTGACTAAAACCATCGCCCGCTGACCCAGAGGATGGAACTACGAGGGTTTCGTTAACGGGTCAGTGTTGCAGGACGTGATGGAGTCGACAACAGAACCCCTCAGAAACTGTTAGCAGTGAAGAAACTGTTAACTAAAATTTAATTAACTATAAATTTCCCATTTATAGTGATAATAAAGTGTTGTGCAAGTCTTACTACAACTTAGTCCAAATATAAGAGCTTGTCTGAGAAAGTTGGTTGGTCTTCTTTGTAGAATTATCAAGTATGGACGGTTATAAAATTAGGATTAAGGACTTAATAAGCGCTGAAAACTCGTTCTGTTTCTGAACACTCGTTCATTGTCTTGATGTATTTTGCTGATTGTTTTCAGTCGCTTGTTTCTTTCATGTGAAAAATGTTTTGTTGTTTGTTTTAAGTTCATTTCTTCTTCCTTTATGCGAAACTTTCTTTTGTTGCTGTCTCGGCCGGGGCTTCCTTGTGAAAGAGATTCTCAATGAGAATATTACTGAAAATAAAGTTTTAATAAATAATAATACAAATATAACACAGCAAAAGGGCTCTTTTTAATTCAGCCCACAAAACAAATTAAACTCTTAAAATGTGTCCCCCAATCAACCTGGTAACACTTCATAATAACCATCATTAATAAATGATAAAATAGTTACTAGTGATCATATTTAGTTAATTAAACCTTAGTTAACAGTTATTTCACTGTTAACAAACAATAATATACTTTATTAAACATGTATTAAGCCATTGTTTATTGTGATGCTGTAACTGGTGTTTATAATTCTTTTTGTAAATAGTTAATAAATACTGTTCAGTTCATCCGTAAACATTATTTAGACGTCATTATACAGTTACAACTGTTTCTAAACATTTACAGCTGCTTAATAAATGCTTTATAAAACATAAATAACTATTAACTAAAGTTTAATTTACTATATTTACAGTTATTAATGACAGTTAAAAACGATGGTTACCTTCAGTTCAATCTTCTTTGCTAGTTTAGCGATCTGTCTCATCTTGTGTCGAGATAAAGACTCTGATTTTTCCAGGAGACACTTGCTCACATTGAGCTTCACAGATGATAAAAGGAAACTAGTCATTACACTTTATAATACTTGATATTTATTACATAACACCTCCAATGACCCGTAAGCCGAAAACAAAATAAAAGAGTTCTTTCATTCAAATAAAATCCAGAATGGAACTTTACACGCTCCCCCTCAAAAACTCATCCTCGGTTATTTTGTCCTCACATGATGTTTATGACTGTCAAGTGACTCCTCGAACAATGTGACGACTCCAGCAAAAGCTGTGATGAGACGTGACTCACCTCAAAATAACAGCGTCAAAAAAAACAAAAAAAAAAACTGAAAGAAGCTTAGAAAATGATGGAAGGACGTGACCAACCTCCCTCACGAGGCTGACATCTGTCGAGGCGGTGGTGTCACGAGCGCGGCTTGTTATGTAAATGGGTGATGCAGCCCCATGAGACGCTGACGGGCCAAAGTGTTAGCTAGCTTGACATCAATGAAGACGTCACTCCGCTGCTCACACGCTTCCCTTCGCTTAACCGTCGTGTGGTGTTTTCGGAATAAACCAGCGCTGGTGTCAGAGAGAAGGAGAGAGAAATCAAATATGAGGCCATTTTTCATCAGCTGGGTTTATGTTGTTTAATGTAGCTCAGAGGGGAGACTGGACCGGAGAGTGGGCGACATAAGAGCGCTGAAACAGAACTCCTAAACATGGAAGAGTCTCGACCGGTCGGCGCAACCTTCCCGTGGTCCGGGTCGTTTATGTATATGTGGGGAAAATCCTCTGCAGCAGAGATATCAAACACATCCATCTGATAAGAGGCTTGAGAGAGAGCTCCAGGCCCCAGGACACACACACACACACACACACACACACACACACACACACACACACAATCACAAACACACATATATGTGAACACACACACATGCACAGCTTCAGCAGCTCTGCAGGTTTCACATAAAAAGCTTTTAGCGCTGCAGAGGCAGCTGAAGACACGGCTATTGTTGAGCTCCGTGATGGATGACGTCGAGGTATGTTAGTGTTAGCAGACTAAAACACGGCTGAATTTATTAGGCTCCAGATAAGCAGGGTTACCACCTCCAAATGGAATCCCAACCAACCAAATACGATTTTCGAGGTAAATAGGGAGCACTTGTGTGAGAAGGTAACCCGAGCGGCGTCCGGAAAAAAAGTGTGTGTATGTGCAGTACGTGTGTGAGCATGCACGTGGAGCTGAAGGCTGAAATTAGGTTCATCTTAAAAACACTGAACGCCAGAAGATTTGTTCTTTTGGTGTCATCTGCTGTTAGTTTCTTTTATGTGAAACTTTTTATCCCGCGGTCTCGGCCACAAATATCTCATGTAAAATCAAGGTAAAGAAAAACTAAATAAAAAGATTCCAAATACAATATCTCTGATTTAAACCCCCCAAAAAATGGCATCCAGTCATATAATCATGAAGGGAATTAACATGATATACATTATGGTTTGGTATAACTGAGAAGTGATGGGTCGTCTTATATGCCTGTAAAATAATACGTTCTTTGAGAGAGAATCATTCAAGATGATGGTAGCAGGATTTTAAATGAAAACCTTCCTTTTAAACAGAGATGAACACATTTTTTTATGACATCATGAATCAATGAAATTGGTGAAAAATGATTAATTTGTATTGTTTTGTGCAGAAGGGATCTGCCTGCTATATAACTGGCCAGATTATAATCATCAGAGGAATCACCAGAACTTAAAAATTCCTCGTAATCACTTAACTAATGTACGTTTTGTAACATAAGAACAGATGACAGATCATTATTTGATCACAAAGCAGAATGTTTTTCTGTTTAGAAAACCCTAACTTGCCCTTCCAATTGCAAAGTAGTCCATTTGCAGTCTGAGTACTTTAGACCAATCATGTTTGAATGTTTGCTTTGGTTACTTGCAGTGTTGAGAGCTAAAGAGGCGTAACACACTGGCTGAAGCACAATCACAAACACCATGACGATGGTAGAGATTAGTCGACATGTTGTGTCAAATCCATTCTCGTGTCTTTTATAGATGACAGATATCTGTTATCTTACGCGGGAATCATCGGAAAACATCATCCGTTGCAACATAAACAAACCTCAAAATTGTTTTTATGTTGCAACTTTTTGATCCTTTAGGTTACATTTTCTGTTTCAAGTTGTGACTAATCTGTGCTCTGATGTGGTTACCGCATAAGAATCATTTGGTTAAGGTAACGGAAAAGATCATGTTTCGGCTGAGAATATCTGTTCTGGTAGCCATGAACATGTCTTGACTTATCCTGATGTCCTCTCAAAAATAGTTTTTTGTTGCCACAGGCTTGAATTTGTCACAAGGTCTCTTTAAAAACATCCAGCGGTTTCACGCTTACAAATGTTGAAATGCAGTCTCCATCTGTGGTCGCTGACTTGGCAGCCTTCTCGTCTGTAACTCCACCAACACGCCCTCCACCCCCCGATATGACAGCCGGGTCATAAATATGTAATGTGAACGTGATAGGACACATTTTATGGGCTGACATAACACAAACTAAATCATATTACAAATAAACAATCTCTCTGTTTGTGTGGATAATACTCAACTTCTCTGAAGCATGTTTAGATATAATCGAACCAGAAGAAAATAACACAAATGGATAATTTTGCAGTATTGTTATTGGGAATATAACAACCAATCTTTTCAGCTACACAAACGCAAACAGATCGCCATGAACGACTGACAGTTTGTTTCCACGCTGGACAGAATTCAAAGTTGTCAGCGTCATCTTTGTTCACCAAAAATTCAATGGGCCGACTGCATCAGTCAGAAAGAAACTCCGACACGGAAGACTTCGTAAACAAGGCCGTCATTGTATTTTCTAAACACGATGGGACAGATCATCACATCTGGTTGGATACTTCACTTCACACGATGGTTAATCAAGCACAAGCGAGGAGTTCAGTTACAGAATGCTACATACTATCATGATTCAACATTGATGGTGAGTCACTGATTGGTGCTATTGTGGAGGTACAGGCGGCTAAATATAGCCAGCAAGAGAATCATTTCGGAGACGGCGATTCAGCACAAAACCACTGGAACATTGAAACATTTTCCAGCCGGGTTAAGTGGCGACAACACCAGATATTTTTACAAGACCTCGGGACAATTTCCATCTGTGGAAGGACCAGGTCAGCAAAAACATGATCTTCTCTTAACCCCAACCAAGCGGTGTTATGTTCCTAAACCTAACTGGACTTCACCAAGTTGCAACACAAATAAACTTCAAGTTTCGACATTATTTGGGTTTTTGCAGGAACACACTGCCCGTACGCTGCCAACATTTGTTCTGGTGATTCAGTTTTCAAAACACCATCAGTCATTGTTGTCTTTGCAAGCTCACATATCGACAGAGTTGTGACAAATTCTAACTCGTTAGAAAAGCAGCAGTCGTATCGCAAACAACGAGCCGGAATAAATGACGTGATGCTTTCGCAGCGAGCCAAAGTTCCACGACCATGTTTATCCGTGTGTTGATGCTTTGGGGGGCGTTGATACGCTGTACGTGATCTTTACTCCACATCCATGTGTGCGCGATGACACATGGGTGCATCATGTATCATGCATTCTGTCAGGAATTAATGCTACACATCTGCAAGTGGTTGGCGCAGCGTGTCAGGATATGAAGCTCATCAGTGGACAATGGCTGTAAATTACGCAGGGACAGCTCCATCCATCCATCTATCCATCCTCCCATCCTTCCTCTCTCATCCTCCTCTGTGACCCTGAATGCTCGGGGCAGCGGCCGGCCTTGGCTTCCCCTCCGTCATGACAGCGAGCCCGTTAACAGCGGCCGTGAGTTGTGGCCTGGCGTTAAACTGCGCTCCAGCCACAGTCAATGTTTATGTCTACCAATCAAACGCAATGTGTTTATGTTATATGGCATTATGGACAAGGAGGCTCTCTAAAACACACAGGGCTGGAGGAGCGGTGCGGTCCAAGAGGAGAGGGTTTATGGTCTGCTGAGCATCTGAGAAAAATGAAGCGTCGGCTGCAGACGAGAGGTTGAAGAAGAAACGCTGCTTTGATTTCGAGTTTGACAAACGTTAAAGCTGGAAATGATGGAAAAATAACGGAGATGTTGGAGAGTTCGTGAACATATGAGTCCACAAAGTCTGTGCCTCAAAATCTGGGGTAAAACTGAGGAAAGGTCCCTCAAGTGTCCGCATTAACTAATGGTGCCGTACCTCAACATTTTATCTAAATGCACAGTGTGTAATCATGTTGACTCTGGGGGCCTCTCCATCAAAACAATGGAAACACAGACGTAGATGTAGCGTAGGATTACGGGAGTTATCTGGCAGGGACGGACGGTGTAATGTGTCAAAGTTTTATTCACGTTATGTTTAGTCATGTTCTCTTACTTTCTTTTTAAGTCTTTGTATGAGTCACCCAAGTTTAAGCCAAGTTACAGTGACAGTGATCTTGGCGACCGGTCAACATTTTCAGCAGTAAATTCAGACGTGGAGCGGAGTTTGGTTCGGGTGGGTTGAGTTATAGAGATGTTTGTTTTACGGCTTATGAATCTACATTGTTGTTGAGGGGCAGGAGGAGAGTGGAGGAGGACGAGTCACGTCCCGTGCACACCGTGTAGCTGCGCTGGTTAATGTACTGACATTTCAGGGGCGATAAAAATAACGTGCTGAGCAGAGGGTGGACAAAATGATCATTACATGTTCTACTATCAGTATGAAGGGTTAAATATATCCTGTTTGATCGTAACGAGTCTTAAAAACTGCCATGATGTTTAACTGTTTCAATTTAATCCAAGAACACTGAGTGCTTAGTGAAAAGATTAGCCATCTCCTCCCCGTCCCGGCTTAAACCTTTGTGTCTTTGTGAGTTGTGAGGACGTGTGGAAACTGTTTTGTCCTCAACTCCGCAAAGCAAACGCACACTTAATCCTTCTAGATAGAGAAACTGGGTCCCTGTAGGGGAGAAGGCCCCAGGACAAGTTCCCTAAACGCTCATTCCTCTCTCTTTTTCTTGGGAAAAATCTTTGTCTTTCTCCATCTTTTTCCACTCTTAAAAGATCTGGATCGGAAAGACCTGACAAGACACCTGTTCATTCAGAGCAATCTACCCAAACTGTTGCTGAGAGGTTAGCAGAAGACTGGAAAGCTTTCCGTGAATCAGCATCTATATCACACTGTCAGCGAACATGTCGTCCCTTTTCAAAAGCCCTGCACTGCCTTGTGATAATTTAAGAGAGTGTTGTCTTTTATTTTGGCGAGATCCATGGAGATGAGGGGTCATTGCTAGTTTTTTGCGCTCTTGGATGATCATTAATGACAAAACATTTGACTGAGAATAAAACAAATTCAAGCTTTAAGTATTCTGCATGTCAAAGTTCGAGCGCTTGTGCTTACTTTCAGAACATAAAAAAAATAAAAAATTGCCCTCAAACTTTGTTTTGTTCCGAATCAGCTCTCGTCATTTTCTCCAGCTGGTTTGTCGGATTTTCACCACTCGAGATAATGAGAGGCCACTTACCAACAAGTTTGGGAAAAACATCTGGAATGCTACGGTCCTGTCTTTTTTCACAGATAAAGTCTGTGGAGAAAGGATGTTGTATAGAAGAAACAGAGGGCACTTTCAGTTTGATCGAAGTGGATTTTGCTCTGCGAAAGGTCACAAACTGCTAAAAAACATCACTGTGCTGCTCTGTGACCAATGCTCAACTCCGGCCAAACAGTCTCAAGACCAAAGAAGCCTCAGGAACGAAACTAAAACAGGAACTAAAAGTCCCCTTTTCAGTTCCCGCTAACCCTGTTTGTGTTTCTGATACATGTGAAGATCTGTGAAGCCGAGGTGGATTAGACTGACGAATCAAACGCCTCCGGTCTCCAATGTTCTTTATTTACTCGTTTTCTGCTGATTTTTCTCTCTTAGTATAAACTACTTGTTCTATTGTTTGTCCAGTTGTTCTCTTTATTTCAAAATGTTTCTGCAACATAATATTATTGAAACATAAATTCAAAAATCCCTCCTAGGCTCAGGAGACCATGGAGCAGTCACAAGGCCCTTTATTTGCAACCTTTGCAGCACACAATGCTCCAACCCACTAGTTCTTGAGAGGTCCAGATACATCAGGCCTCAAGCAGGGATAATTCCAGGCCAGGAACCAAAATGTAGACTGTTGTTATTCTTGTTGAAATGAAGGAAAAGTCCCTCAGTTCCTGGTACCATTTTGTGACCTCAAAATAACCCTGCCTGAGAGTAGCTGGAGCAAAAACTCATGATAGTTCTTCATTTCCTTACTTACACAAACTTCATACATAAAATAGTCAAAAACAAGTTCTAAGGTGGAAAAAAAACAGCCAATTCAAAGAGCAAATCGCATTGAAACTACAGGAACATGCGTCATTTCCAAGTTAAGAGCTTTAAAAACTGATACAAACTATTGCTGTAATTGAAATCTCAGTGGCTACATGATGCACCAATCAACCAGAGGCTTGTGAGTGGTTCAGAAGAGAGAAGCAAGAAGAGAGAGTGGGTCACTTGTCTACAAGGTCACTTATTGGTTGTTGTAGGCTTTAGGACGGGCATAGAAGCTCATATCTGCTCAAATGAGTTGTCAGTCAAACAGCTTCCATCTCAGGATCTCTGGTCCAGAGGGAGTCTTTTACAGGTAAACACATGAAGAAGCATCCATGACTGCAGTTTTTTAAATCATGGAATACTTTAATTTAGACCAAATATGTCACTTAAAGTGACCTAATAGACATTGTGAAATAAGAGAAAACAGTTTTTGATGCACTACTGAAACTTTGTGAGATGGAAAACCTTCCTACATGCTAGTTTGTTAGCTGTTTGTTTGTTGATTGTACGTTGCCGATGTGTTTTTATCTGGAATTTGGTCTAAATGAATAGAATCATGCGAATCTAAGCTTTTCAACAATGCATCGCATGACTACACTTAAATTGAAGCCTCCAGGATTTATGGAAACTTCATGCAGTGCCCGAGTCTGTTTATCTTCGTTGGGTCTTCTGTTGATCGGGTTTCAGCAGGTACTGCTCTTTGCCCTTCTTTTTATCTTGCTTTCATGAATCAAACTAAAAAGACAGTCCTCTTCTTTTGACTAAGCAGAATCACTTGTTATTGCAGAAATCTGAAATGCCTGCCTTCCTGTTTGCCAGAGATTTTTCCCAGAAAAGAACTACCAAGCATCTGGTGGTTGAACAGCAGATGTACAAACTCACATTAATCATTTGGCTGAATCATCGTTGGTTTGCATCAGCTGGAGTTGGAAAGCATTGCAAAAAGGGACAAATACTAGAAAAGATGCGGGGACTTTTTCTGGCCCATTCTTCTCTCTCTCATCAGTCTGTCTCCAACATCTGCAAAGTGGAAGCGATAAAACAAAACCAATAACTTTTCCAATGTTCCCTTCGAAACATCTCCTCATTTTACAAAACTGAAAACATCTGTTCTGAAAAAAAAGAAACGTTTTTACGTAAATATATCTAAAAGATCGAGGATCGATGCCGTTAATGTTTTATCATTTTGTCATTCACAGATATCCAGTTATTTATTATCCTCCTGGAACAAAACCTTATTTGTTCAAAGTCTTCTTTCTTCCTTTAAGTTCTTCATCTGCCTTAACCTGGAGCAAAATGGATCAATTCTCCTGCTTTTTTTTTTTCGTTTTTCTCCTCAATTCTCTCCCCTCAATCCACATATTCCTCCATTCAGAGTCACATGCCACAGTGATAAATCCTCACAAGGTGGTTTCAGACAGAGTGCTGTAACTCACGTCCCCACTGGGGCTGAATCTGAGCACAGCGGACAGCGCGATGCAAGCGCGCTGGAGATATATGCAGGGGGATTTATCGTGGTGTATTTCATCTGAGGCAATGCCGGGCCTGTTCTGATGTCTGTTTTGCACTTGTGAACCGGGACGTCTTGCAGAGAGGCACACGGACGACGCTGCTCACTGTCAGTGTAGTGATAAACAGTATGATCAAGGTAAAGAACGAGAAAGAACCTTCAGTTTTCAGCCTCGTTTCATATGTTGTAATATCACCACTCAAGAAATGAACTAAAATCCGTCTGAAAAAGAGCAATTAACTGAATAACAAACCAACATTGTGACTATTTTTTGCTAGTTAATCACAATGCATGTTTTGCTTTTTATACATTATTTGACACTACCTGCAATAAACTCTTTGTGCCATTTTATACATGAATGTCATAGAAAAATAAATATCGGCTGACGTAGTATGAAGAGTGAGAAAGTCCATCCAGTATAAGATGTTCTTATGATGTATCAAAAGTCATTTTTTGGTAAATTATACATATTTACATGATTACTCTACATTATGGGTCTAAAGATTAACGGCTTGGAAGATTTTGGATTGGATGTTCAGCATTTTTTACCAATGATCGGTTGTCAAAAAAAAAAAAAAGGTAGAGATAACTCTAACTCGAAGGTCCAATATTCGCTGCCAAAACGTATCCATGTAGTGGAGTGGAAGTAGCAGAAAATCAAAATACTCAAGTAAAGTACAAGTACCTCCAAATTGCACTTAGGTGTTGTACTTAAGTACATATACTTAGTTACATAGTTACCTTCAAAAGCAGGACTTTCACCCAAGAAACTGACGAAACCCAAAAGCCAACGTTGACTTGTTTTAAGTGACATCAACTTACGTAATGTATTTAATTCAAGTTACTAAGTAAAGGTAACTTCACAACCTTCTTATTCGAAACTCAACTGTTTCACGATATTAACCGTGTGCTTATTATAGTTAATATCACTACAAACGTTACCTACGACAGTGATCATCCCTTTACCATTGTTACCATGACGACAAAAGGTCACATGAAGATGGTCGCCTGACTTTATCCTCCAAAACTCGGAAAAATTTAGATAAATGACGCACGTAAAACGATAAAATGCGTAGACATAACACGCAAAATCTTTAGACAAAAGTATATACGCCGTCCCGTCACATCGCTCCTGTGTTTGTGTCAGGGAAATGCAACAACTTCAGCTCCAGATAAACGGTGTTATATTCTAAATAAAAGGCTCTGTAAGTGATAAAACATGATCTAATTAAAACACTCCCACACAGTGAAACCTGCCACGAGTATTTTTTATATTTACTGGCTCACATTTGCTTGAACGCTCGACTAAATCTTACTTGGAGTCACAGTTGTATCATTTTTCTTGTGTTTGTAATTGACCTTTTTTTTTTTTTATCTTCCACTTGAAAGACAGTTGTCTTTGGGATGTTATATGCTATTCTTGTCAATCTGCAAAGCATTATGGAAAGACAGAAAAAACCGTTGCTTCATATTGTGATCTGTCCGCTGAGGTTTGAATTACATTATATGAGGACGATAAATAAGCTTTTCATTAAACGTTGAATGTATTTTGATCCGTTAATTGTCTCAGATGGCGCTCTTTTCAAGTCAAATGAGCTGGATTCATCGCATGTGCTATGGAATTTATAAATCTCCTACATGAAAGATGAATCAGCGCTTTAAGCTGTAAGTGGTCAGTGAAACACATGTGGATGATGTCGAGGAGATGGAGAGAGAGAGAGAGAGTGAGGTCACGCTGAGGCTGCGAACACAGACACACGCGGGAGAACAAAACAGTTTGAGAGAAAACTAATTTGTTAAAGTTAAAACAACCAACAACCAACACACGGGATACTCCGTTCTCCATGCTTGTTTGAAATGCACACTGACCGCCAGGTTCTGATGATGAATAACTGTAAACAACCTGTTTTATGTTTTCATCCTCTCGTCAGGATGATGAGCCTCTTATTTTTCTCTCTTTGCAGTCTGCAAGATGTAATATCATCAGTTGCGAAAAGTCACTTTGCTGCAAGGATTCAGCCGAACATGTGGAAAGATCCGTCTCTGGCTCACCTTTCCCCTCCATGTATGCTGCTTTTTTTTTTCTTTACTTTTATTCCCTTCTTCTCTTAGAAGACTAAAGAAAAAACTCCACCAGTGAACCCGCGGGGTGAAGCAGAGGACACGGTGTCTTGTAAAACATATGCACTCAATATTAGGGCCATAAAACTTGTAAAATTAAAAGCTATTTTGGAAAATAGAAAGAGAAATATTTATGCGTCTGGCTCTGGATAGAGGTCGTTTTATCTCGGGGCAGCGAGGGCCTGCCGGGGCACAGGTAACGACTGTCAACAGGAGGGGTTAGGGGAGCAGGGGGGGGGGTGAAAGGCTGTGGGGCTGCGTGCTCTCCATGTCCAACCAGATGTCCACATGTGCGACTGGGTTTCCCCTTTTCAGGCGGCCAGAGTGGCCGATGTCGGGGTTTCGAAAGAGCGAGAGAAAGAAACAACGTCTGCTCCTCATTACGAAAAAAGGGAAGAAAAGAGGGAAAGAATCTTGGAGCTTTAGGTTTTTTTTTTTTGCTTACGCTGAGACTCGGGTCACGGCTACGCAAGGGTAGCTACCGACGCACAGAGCAGTCCGCCTGATGACAGGGGGGAAAAATGAGAGGTGAAAAAAAAAAAAAGAAAAATACAAAAACAATGTCCACCGAGTCAGGTTGATTGAAAAGCTGCAAAAAGCAATTATGATTGTGAGAATGTGCAGACCCCTCGTCTTAGCAGCCAGCAAACATCATAAATCGTGTGGCGGTCTCTGTTTACACTGTGTTGACCTCCCTGTGCCCTCTGGTCCTGGCTGGTCGCTCCGTGCCCTCAGCCCTGTTGACATACATACTCGCAGAGGCTGGTTCATATATACACAAACTGTATATATACCGAGTTACTTTTGAAGTTGCAAGACTTTTGGCTGATTTTACAGCATTTCAAGCTTATAAAGTGAGAATTTAGTCGTCTTTGCAATGTGGATTTTTCATCTATCTTCACCAATCTGCAATCCTTAAAAAACATTTTTTGGGAGAACTTTTGATCAGATCGGGGATAATAGAGATGAGACTCAACAATCAACCATCTTTATTCAGAAAATTAGATCTTGGCGCTTTAGCTGATTACTATTGCAGTGGAGGATTGGGTTGTTCGTGGTCACCTGATTGCCTCATTTACAAGCATACATGAAGTTGTTTTGGTCCGGGCTGGACCAGGTCACTGTGTTGATCTGAAGCAGCAAGAACAACCTGTAGGTGCAGAACTCAGCTCGTGGACCAGTTGTCCAACCAGAGGATGATCGGCTTAGGTTTGTCCCCAAACATGGCATATGCAAGAGAGCTCAGAGGGAAAAGCATCGGTGTGATTCAAACTGGGTGCTTGTGAGATTGTCAAATATTGATTGATGAGTACATTTATTTCATGCGGCAGTTGAACTTTTTTTAAGCTCTTTTCCATTTTCAAAAATGTCTTTCTGACACTTTTCATACAACTTCAACCCCATGAAGTACAGACTGTCCATGAGTCTGTCCTCATCAGATAGGTCTAACAAATGAAAGCAGCTAATCCAGATCCATCTTTAAGCTTCTTGTTAGGCAGCGACCTGTAGCGGCTATAGTAATTATTACGGCTGCAGCGTAGGAGGTGTGGAGAAGTAATATATAGAGCAGAAAGTGAGGTAGACGATGGACGCCGTTTGTAACTGAAGGTACAGAGGTAATATGTTTATTTTAAGCCAAAACTCAATGTTTTCCTAAACCTAACCACGTGGATTTCTTGCTCTACCTTTCAGTGGTAACAGGTTAAAACTGTTTTTTTTGTATGAACTTGTTAGTTTCAAGCATTCCCCCGAACTCAATACTGAAGTCTTCAGTGCAGCAGCAGAAGAAAAGGGATCAAGTTCAAGTCTGACACTCAAGACAAACCTGCTGAAAGTGGGCAAGAAGTACAAAATGGACAAAATGTCTTCTGTGAGCAATTTAGCTAACAAGCTACTTCTGTACTGAGGAGCTAATGGCTGCGAATTTTAAACATTCACAAACAAAAACACACAAAATATCAATCAGATGAGAGTGAAGCATACGAGGCTGGATGGAAATATTGCAGTTTTTGTCTTATTTCAACAATTTTTAACCCAACAAACGAGTTACAAAAACCCCTCACAGGTACAGCTCGATTATCACTGATGTTCAATACCTAGACCTAAAGTTAACCAGCTTTATTTTCATCTTAGACTTAATTATAATTAGTTTTAGCTGGACAGACATTTTGAAAAAAACATCTCAAAAGGCTTCATGAACACAAGATTGAGGGGATAAAAGCTTTCGCAGCCGCAGACTTTTGGAGCGAGTCGGCGCTGCTTTTGAGCAGAAGTTATAAAAACAGATCTGTGTGAAAGACACTCATTATCTCCATTCGCTCCAGACACACAAATGGAAATATTCTTAACTGTAAAAACAAAGCAGCTCTTTTCAAGATTTTAAGGAAACTATTATTAGACTAAGACTATTACAGAGAAGTGTGGCAATAATAGCTCTTTTATACTGACGGCTTCTGGAGAGGGAGGAAGTGGTTTTAGAAGGATCATCAGAGCGGATCACAGTTTTACTGCACAAGAACACAATATTTCTAACACTTCATGGTATTCTTTTAATGACAGTGCAGTGGCTGCATGTGGAAAATACTTCATATACAGTTAGAGGCACTTAGTAAAATGCACAGTATGTATGTTCTGCTGTTATGGGGTCTAGCAATAGAAACAAAGAAAACTAAGGATGTAGCTTCATGATGTTGTGAAGTTGTCTGGGATCATGAGAAGCGTCTTAAATGTTAAAGGGAATGTTAACCTAAAAAATTACATTAACGTTTTGTGGCCCACAAAACATTTCTGGAGCTTCACAGCAAAAAATACTGACATGTTTTTTCTTTATTACAGTTCTTCCGCTGTAATCAAAGTCTCCAGAAGCACTGAGATGCCTTATTGATTTGTAAAGATGTTTATAAAGCTGAAATCTTCACCGTAGCTCCAAAGCTAAAAACGTTGGCATGCCACTCCAGTTTAGGAGAATGCTGTGATGCTTCTTTTGCTGTGAAACTCCGAATATTTTTTCCGAACTACGAAACTTCACCGTACTTTCCATCAGCGTGAGCGTGCATAGATACTGAACGTATCCCTTAAACAATCACCGCTGCAGGTTAAAATCTATCTGATGTGACTCAGAGATGCAGAAATGTTTACAGATGTGGGAATGTTGAAAAAGTTTGATTACATTTTCGACAGCGCCGACTCCCTTCCTCACTCCCTGACATCAAACGAGGCAGTAAGTTTGCGCACTTCTGTGGGTTTAAACATTGTTGGAAACATTTAGGATATTGTAAGAACGTAAGTACACAAAACAGGTAACAAAAGTTCAGCCGTTTTTTGGCATTTAAATGCAGGAGTGTTATAAATGATGTCTTTTACACTTGTATATATGACAGTAGACCGGTCGTCTCCCGTCCTCTGAGATTTGGAGGCTTCATTTTTATATATAAATGATGGAAGAGTTTAAACAGAATCTATATTTTAACTCCAGGATATTGTAACAGTGTCAGGTATTTGTGCTCAGGCTTTTCAGAGCTTAAGCTAGAATCTCAGCCTTTTGTGTAAGATCTTTAAAATTGCTCCTTTGATGCAAACCACTGAATAATGTGGAGCAGAAGCACAATTTATCATCTCTGGCCAATGAGCCGGACTGTGCTCTGTAATTTGTAGGTACGAGTGCGGGGAACGCTGTCGTTGGCTGGTACGAGCGCCGCCGTTTGTGTCCTGCCGCCTCGACGACTCTGGACGACCGCTATGTTTTGAAATAATAAATACACATGCGGCCTCTCTGTACGCCTCTCAGACACACGTACACACCCGCGGACACGCTCTTAACGTACACCTCTGCACACCTCAGCACGGCCAAAATGCACTAAAAAATTTACGACCTTAACATTCCTGCAGGGTCAAGCAATTTATCAAATCCTTCACATTCTGGTTTCAATTACACAGCCGATTGTGGAGAGCGGTTGTTTTAGCAGGTTCATTTGGCCCAGTAGGGGAGGTCGAGTCTTTTTTGCTCAACACCCCACCCTCCCCCAACCCCTGAACGCAACCGGGCATTACTTTCTGGACAGACGCTCGCCGGTCTGCGTGCTACAGATGGCGGGAGAGAAATTGTCAGGCGGCTAGAATGTGAGCAGATGAGCCGCGGGTGTCATCGCACAACTGTCTCTCTCAATTTCTCTTCTCCTCTCGTCTTCTTCTTTTTCTTTTTTTTTTGGCTTCGTCCACCTTCCAGGCCTTTTTTTCGGCAGCAAACTCAGTCCATCATCCTGCGTGTTCCTTCCTTCAACCTCATCTGTCTGAAGCTTTACGATGATGAAAAGTCCTCTATCAGGTTTTTCTTTTTTTTTTCTCTCTCTCTCTCTTTATCCCTCTGCGGGTTTTCTTGTTCTGCCCGTCTCTATTCTTTCCCTCCCACGTCACCCTTCTCTATCTGACTTTCTTGATCTCTTCGTCCTTTTCTCTGCCTCACACCCTCTCCCCTCCATCTCTCTCTCCTCTCTCTCTCTCCTCTCTCTCTCTGTGGTAGAGTGGTGATAAATCCCTATTTTATTGCTGGAGAATTCCTCTCTCCCTGCAGGGCTGACAGCTCCCCACGTTCTAAGACACTGCTAGGACCAAACCCAATCCTCCCTCCCTCCATCACTCCATCTCTGCCTCCATCTGGCCCTGATTACTGAGAGAGTGGAGGGGTGGTGGTGGTGGTGATGGTGGTGGTGGGGGGGGAGACGTAGGAGGGAGGCATCACACCATTACACCCTAGGAGAGGGAAGGGAGAAAGGAAGGAGGGACGGTTGATGCACAACATGTTGGTGTGGAGGAGAAGACGAAGGATGACGAGAAGGAGGAGGAGAGAGAATGAGGAAGACAAATGAGGTCTTGCTGATCTGGGAGCAGCAGAGACACTCGCAGGAAATTCATTTTTATTTAATGTTTATGAGTACATCCATTAATTTCCATCCTCTGATTTAGGTAAATACCAGCTAAACAGAGATTTTTGTAGCAGCCAGTTCAAAACTCCTTAAAGAAAAGTGTGAAAATAACAAAAGAAGGATGAGGAAGATATTGACAGCCACAGGCAACACGCACCGAGACAATTGGGTGAAATAAATGTCTCAGCAGAGCCAAGACTCTCGCTGGTTGTAATCTCCAATATTCAGCATAAAGCCCACAAGAGAAGCAGCCGACTGTAGGATGATATCCAGGCTGTGGTGCCTCCGTCGCGTGAATCACCTGCATCCAAAGCAGCAAAGCACCAATTTAAGGACGGAAACCTGGTTTGTGAGACGCACAAATAAAACTGGATTATAAAAAAACAAATAACATTATGATGACGTCTCAGCGCTGGTGTGATGTGAAAATGTGAGTTTGGATTAACGGAGGTTGGGTTCGTGGCGTTTGGCTGCATATTCTCATGTTTTTACAATAAAGTCCAGCGCGACACTGAAGCAGCAGCTGAGTCCGGCAAATGTAATTGAAAAGTGATAATGGCCGTCATTTGGGTGGAAAGTGGCTAAATGAAGAAGAGAGATTTTGGATGAGCGTGTGTGTGTGTGTGTGTGTGTGTGTGTGTGTGTGTGTGTGTGTGTGTGTGTGTGTGTGTGTGTGTGTGTGTGTGTGTGTCCTGGCAGGCCGTCTCACTGCAGCAGGTGCCAGAGGAGTGTGTAATAAACACAACTGCTTTGGACAAGCTGGCCTCTCTCACATCAAATAATGTGTTTTGGCGATGTCCACCTCAGCTGTTCACATGATCAACACTCAGCGGCGACTGAACGCTCTCAAGAAAACACAACTAATTAATATCGCGGTTTCCCACAGCGAGGCCGGGCCAGACTGGGAGAACACGAGGCTGGTTCAGGTTTTAATTCCGTGTATCGTGTGTGTGCGGCTGATGAGGCAGGAATACTATTTACAGTAACCGTGATATTTCAAAAAACAAAATATCGATATCGTCTGAGTAACCCGGTGAAGATGTCCGTCCTCGTGCATCTTTGTGTCCGTGTGGTTGTCTTTTCCCCGGCGCTTCAGTAGTTGATTGTAATTTCTCTCTTTGTACACTTTGTTTTACAGTTATGGTTACAGACTCTCTCTCCTCCTCCCTTCACTTGAATTTAAAGGCAATTTATTCCCCAAAAAGGAGACGAAACACACAGTAAACAAACTTAAAGACAGATTTGTAATGTGCGGAGAAATCAGTATCCTCACTTTTAATTATATTCTGACAGGAAACCTTTATTTTTTACTTCTAATCGCAACTTATTTGAGCTCCCTGTTTATGTTTACTGCCATTTTGTGTGTTTTTTAATTACTCAGCTAAATTTCATAAATGAGATCTCTACCTGGAGACATTTCTGAGTTAGAATAAATGTTGAATGAATGAATAAATGAATGAAATTTGAAGCTGAAGTTAATAGATCTCTAAATATGCAGTGCTGGGAATATTGTCTTGTAGGTTAGCTACACAACGAATATGTAGCTGTATGAAAAACGTTAAACAGCAGAGCAAGAATTTGTTACCTCTGCATTGTGTGTTTGTGTCTCTGGTTGGTTAAAATTACTCTCACATGATCTTTAAGCCAGATGATTATGTCATATTTTACATATTTTTTATTTAATAGGTTGTTTTTTTGACAGGAACAGTACAAAACCTCTCAGCTGTTGTTTTTTTTACGTTCACGTCTGTAATCTCTCTCTCTGAAAATAAACATTACAGCATAAAAATGTTATGAGATGATACATAATCACGATACAACAACATCAACAACAACAAAAATGGTTAAAAAAAAAGGGAGGTTAGAGTCTCCCTACATTTACCTTACAGCTCTTACAGCACATCAGGATTCAAATCATGCACTTCTTTTTACAACATTGATCAATAAATATAAATGTGGATCAATAAAATCAGTTTAAAGATGCATCCTGCTTGTTTGTCGCCAAACATTAACAGAAACCTACAAAAACACTGTTGACTAAGCTTTAAGCTCCATGTCAGACCATGAATCACCCTCCTCCTGCTCCTCCTCCTCACCGGCTCTCCCACCACCTCCACCCAAAATAATCAGGATAATTTCTATTCATTATTACACCTCCATTTATCTGCGAGACGAGACGTAGGGAGGACGGGGTATAACTCTGAGGAATAACAATACCATTAAAAAGCCTGCGCGGCAAATATCAATCATTGTTGCCGTTAATGTCCCTCCAGCCTATTCAGATGGCCTCTCTCCTTTTCCTAATGTCCACCCATCTGTGTGTGTGTGCGCCGGAGTGTGTGTGTGTGTGTGTGTGTGTGTGTGTGTGTGGCTGTTATATTCAAAGCCCTTTAATCAACAATCGCTGCATCTGGGCCAGATAATGAATGGCATTGTTTATAACCTCACTCCTGTATCGGGGGGTGATAAATGCATACGCGCCTAATGCTATCATCTGAATAAGAAATGAGATTGTGCTTTATTTTAATATCGAGGGGAGATTGTCTTAATATAAATTTCTTAGTTAAGTCGCGGCGATGATGATGACGATGATGATGATGGTGGTGGTGGTGGTGGTGGTGGTGATGATGGCGGTGTTATATTCTGTCGAGCAGCCAGGAGGATTAAGCCGTGACAATAGAGAATTACAAAAAAAAAAAACTGTGGAGATGCAGAATTAAGTTATGAAGCAATTGTGTTTGATTCATGGGGTGTGACAATAAGATATAAACAGGACCGGTTGAAGGCAAAGAGGATCGCATTCAAGTGGAGAGGAGATTTATTGAGTCACAAATTTACAGAAAACAAACAAACAAAACACTTTAGTGAGCATTACTCAAACTGAATCCACTGAGAAGAATCCCTCGATCACACGAGCGCCGATGCCTGAGCAGGGAAAAAAAAAAGAAAAAAAAAAAGGCTCTTGTCGTGTTTATTTTCCATTCTGACACATTTAGCAAAGCTGCCTCGGCCAAGTAACACAGGATCCTCTGTGCGCTCCGTACGTTTAGAGAGCGATGGAGGCGGAGAGGGAAAGCAAGTCCGCCTCAAACATCATCAGAACCACGCAGGACGTGTTGTGAAAATAATATCATGTTAGGTTTAGATGAAATATTGTACGAGCTGATTGCTCAGCGGACGACAAACGTTCAATGTCACCCACTCTGAGGACCGCAAATCTGTTTTTGTAGAGAATAAACTTCATATAAATTACTAACTTGAAATATTATTCTAACAAAACGTCAGAGAAAACACTACAAATGTGTTAATATTCACACTGTGAGGTGGAAACTCTGATAAGTAATTAATTCAATTTCACCTCCATTACTTAACACATAAAACAATGTGAGAAAAAAAAATAAAGATATCGTGTTAAAATATTACTTTGCTATAAATAAAAGTCATCCATACAAATAGCAGCTGAGTAAATGTCTGAAAGAATTTCATATTAAATGCACTTAAGTTTCCAAAGTAAATGATATACTTATTAACATGTATTTATTCGCCGTGTAGGATGTCAGTGACCCTCCCGCAACATTCTCCTGATTATCAGAAATCAGTAAATGTAGTGGAGTAAATTGTAGGAGTGGAAGTACAAAGGAGCAGAAAATGGAAAATACTACAAGTACATATAATTGTATTTAAGAACAGTAACTTGATTAAATATATTTAGTTACATTCCGTCACTGTATTTCAGTCATTTCATGTTTTTTTTTTTGTAATTTTCACAATTTGTTTGCAGGTAAAAAAAAATAAAACTATAGGAACAAAAAAAAAATATCCCCTTCTCAGCACAACGGATCCTTTTTCATATGGACAAAAAAAAAAAAAAAAATCCAGTGTTGACAATTTCCTGGCTGTATTTCCTCGGTGACGTTCTCCCACTGGAGCAGCAGCGGCGCGATGTTACAACCCTGCGTGTCGCCACAGTGGAATACAGATACAGAACAGCTCGCCGCTCGCCACCCGGGGACTCGAGCTGTCCAAGTCTTTGACAGTTTCTTAGCAGCTCCTGGCCCCTTAAACTGTGAAAGATTCCAGCGACAGATAGAGGGAAACCCCCCACCCACCACAACACCACCACCACCACCACCACCACCACCACCAACACCAACACCACCCAGCCCTCCATATCAGGCGGAATCATTGATAAAGACAGCCATTCAGGGATGACACTGATAGCTGCTCCAAAACCATTCGAAAAGTGATTTGCCTGCCATTTTAGCTGCTGCTGGCCTCTTTATGATGCACACGTGCGCAGGAAGACAACGAGATCGTCAGACAGCAGGGATCAGGACGGGACACGAGACATTAAATGCAATTAATCTTTACATCCTTCAGCTTTGAATTTGTTTGAGAGCCTCGATTTAAAGTAATTGCATTTTTGTAAAATCCACTTTATTACGACATCGTGCCAATTTAAAGATGCAAGTTTATACGTCAGGAATTGAACGGATGTTTGCAGAAAACATTCACTCGATGTTCAGATACAGAAGAGCAGCTGCGTGTAAGAGGATTCTGCACGTTCATTCAATAAATTATTACATTTATTTGTAAAACATCTTGAAAACCTTGCAAAAAAAAAAATGAATGAGGGACGTTTAAAATCTCACAGAGGGGAAACAGATTCACCCTCTGATATCAGCCTCTTTAAATATTTACCAGAGAAAAGTTTAAACTGCTAATCACTGAAGAGTCGGTGCATTGTAGGCTTGAAGGAACCTCCTAAAATGGGGAAAAATCCAGCTGAGCTCCTGCTGTATTGTTGAAAGTATAACAGCTGTGATTTGTAGAGAAGCCGGGTCTGGACAGACATTTTGAAAGCTGAGATATTTCTCTTCTAAACTGCTAAATGTTTCATGATGGCTTTAATCTACTGCGTCTGAAGGCCAACTCTGACATGAGATGGAGACACCGTCTCGACTCCTCCTGCATCCCATCACCCCCTCCTCTCGCCTCCATCCTCATCTCGGGGTCCAAATGAATGACGCCAGCTGGGGTCGCCCGGCTGATGCTGGGCCCTGCTAGGTGGCATTGACAGCTGAATTATCCCACAGGCCGCGGCGGCTGATTATCAGCCGAGAAGTCATCAGGGCGTCCCGGCCTCCCCCCCTCCCGACCGTCCCTCCACTCCCCCCGTCCACTTCCCCGTCCCCCTGTCACCCCTCGTCAAGAGAGGGACGCCTTCTCCAAGCTCGCCGCACGGGTCCTCTTGACAGGTAATCTCAACAGTAACAATTACCACCATTACTGGCGTCATAAACAAGTGGCCGACCCCAAGCCAGGGCAATAACAAAGGCTTTATAATTCACCATGCAAGGCTGTATAAATACAAGCCAACAGGTAACAAGTAATCTAGCAGAGAGGACGAGGGCCGCTGCCCCCGGACGCTGGACCGGATCAGAGTGTGTGTGTGTGTGTAGAAGGTGTAGGGTTTAGGATTGAAGTGGAGGCTGCAGACGCACAATTTTTAAATATAATCACATAAGGAAAAGGATTTTATTTGATGGGGTGCACGTCACCTCTGCTCGCTGTTTAAAAGCGGCCGCGTGCAGCCGAGCGGCTCTGTCAGGCTATTGATGAGGCCATTTTGTCTGAGGAGGGTATCGATTCCCAGCACGTTATCGATTTAGCAATAGAGGCGATGCTTCACTGTAAATCTCTGATTATCAGAGGAGAGAGAGGGAGGAAGGGAGGGAGGGAGAGAGAAGGTGGCACTCAAAAATGCAGCAGATAAAATATCTTCCTGTCTGGAGCAGCAAAAAAATAAAAAAAAATAAAAAATCCTGATGGAAACAAAATAAAGAAATTATGATTAATATAATACAATTGATTTAAGAGATAAGTCGAGTGAAATTAAGCAAAAACATTGATGTGTTTTTATATGTCAGAGCATCTAATATCATGAATACCTTTAATTCTTATTTCCAACATTTTTTTTATTCCTCTATATTAATTTAAATATATTTGACTTCATGCTCGGTTCTGTTCTTAATTCCCCACATTTATTTCTATCGTATTAATTGAAGCCACAAACACTCCTCCGCCCAAACGCGTCCTGTCCTCGGCTGAAGTTTGGCCCTGGCTGCTTCCTCTCCTCCGCAGAGCAAACAAGGCGCTGTGGCCTCGAGCGCTAAAATAATTTGAGCCTCCCTAATGAGGAGAGCTGAGCAGCAATTAACACGTGTCAGAGTCGACATCATCAGGTGCCACTCTCATTTTCTTCCCCAAGACTCAATGGATGTGTGTGTGTGTGTGTTTTTTTTCCTCCTCCTGCAGTTTCCTCTTGTTTATTTCAACCCGAAGGCGAAAAAAAAGGAGAGGTTTCCATTTTGTGACGCGGCTGGACGGTGGCGCATTTAACGATCACTAGTTAGCGCCATCGAAATTGTCACGCCGACGTCTCGCCTCATCCTTTATTCGTTTTCTTCCTTTCTTTCTTTACCCTCTCTCTCTCTTCTTGTGTGTGTGTGTGTGTGTGTGTTGTTGCAGCGGCAGTCAGATCAGACAGGCCAGTTAACGGTGCATAATTCCTGCAGGAGCGATGCTGCGGAGAGGAGGAGAGGAGGAGGAGTGGAGGAGGAGAGGAGCTGCGGCGACAACGCGAATGCTCCTGTGAATCCTGCCTGGTTGTTGTAAAAAAAAAAAAAAGAAATCTAAAAATCCCGACAAATTAAATCCGTATTTCAAACACGCAACAAGAAAAATGTGTAATTTCCAAAATAAAACGATGTTTTTTGTGTGTGCAACAGGAGAGTATTGTTTTTTTAATTCTGTCCTGTTTTTTGGTGCAAACACTGAAAAAAAAACAGTAAATATGTTAACAAATTAAATAAAATGACAATAGAGTAAACATAAATTGGTGGAATAAATATTAGGACTGAAGGTTTAATTTATTTTTGCTTGGAATTATTTTTTTTAGAAACAGGTAACTCATGGAAAACAGTGTTTTTGTTTTCCATTTATTAATTTAGAAATACAAAACATCAGGGCACAAAAATAAGGAACCATTTCATAGTATTAAAAAATAAGCATCTAGAGGAAAACGTTACAAAATAATAATAATAATAATAATAATAATAATAATAATAATAATAATAGTAAAATGTGTAAATAATATCCAATCACAAATGTCTTGTAATTGTTGAAAAATGCATTTTATTGCAGAATTAAAAAACAGGGCATTAAATTTACACCTTTAAGTCTGTAAAACAAATCACAGCCTGATGATTAAAACGTTCAGCGAGTTAAAATTTCAAAATGTGTCAAAACAAGTTAATCAGATTTCTCTGCAAGCAAAAAAAAAATACTTCCATAATTAGAGTGAACAATGTGAGAGCTCAGTTTTTAATTCTTTTTATTTTTAGAGTAATAATTTGTGACAATTAAATGTCTGGAGCGTCTGGATGTGAAACACAGATGTGTTTAATCTCCAGATAATTTTACCCTACAAATGTCAGAGTGCTTGCAAAGATGAATAACAGAGGAAAACAAATTAAAAATCTACCTAGCAACAGCCGTCCAGAAACTAAAAACACAACAGCATCACGGAGCAACACTACAAACTCATCTCACAGCTCGTGTTGAACAGTTTCCACCTCTCTCTGTCCTCCGAGGTGTAAAGAAAGAGAAGAAGAAAAGATGGAGGAGGTGTTTTGTTGTCATTCTTCTGACCTGAGCCGCTCATCTTCCTCTGAGCTCAGCGGGAGCTCGGCCGGCAGCTCGCCTCGCCTACCCAGGGTCCTTTTTGGTGTGTGCATCTCATTTGCATACATTTCTCGCCGGCTGACGAGGCCTCGCTCTCATTAAAGCCTCGTCTCACAAATTCCCTCCCAGAATCCTGCTGGTCCTTCGCTGCCATGAATCCGTACCTGTGGCGGCGGTGGCCGCTGATGATGGCATGCTGCTGTCCAAAAAAAAAAAAAAAAAGCAACCAGACGAGGGGTGAGAAGACAGAGGAGGGGGTGAGGGAGGGGGAGGAAAGACAAGAGAGAAAGAGAGGAGATGTAAAGGAAGAAAGGGCAACAGTTTCTGTGCAGCGAAAACAAAAGAGAAAGCAAAGGAGGGGAGGAAAAAAAAAGTGCAGTCGAGAGAGAGAGAGAGAGAGAGGATAAATGAGTCCTCTGTGTGCGGTGGAGCTCTCTCGCCCTCTCTCTCCCCCACTCCCCGCATGTCTCTCGCTCTCTTTCTGACTCCTGAACCAGGCTCCATTTTGTGTTAAGCAGCTCGCTCTCATGACAGATCTCTGCCGGGGTCACGGGTCAAAGTTGAGGACAGGGTCAGCTGTAACACAACATGTGAGAGAACGCCGCAAACCCCGAATTTCTCCTCCTATCGCTCGGTCGCCCTCGGCCAAAAAGTGCTTCACGAGTTCCGGGGTGATGAACTATTTCGTCTTTAAGAATTCAAAGATAAGCGTATCGTCAACAAATCCCATGAAAAGACCTTTCAAGCTTTCAAGGGGGGGATGCATCTGTCGGGTGTTTTGCTTCACGTACGATCCAGGAAGTCCGTTTTGATGAATAGATCGGCAGGTTAGAAGTCTTATCAGACTCTTCAGACCCTAAAGTGATGAAAAGCAGATTTTTACAAGTGTGGAAAGTTCTGACAATCACTTCAGTGCCTGCAGGGTAATCCAGCGTTCACGTTAAGAGAGGGATTGTGAGCCTGAACATTTGATAAGCCAACGTGGCCGCCTGCCTGGTGATGTTGCATCTGTTTGTTTGTTTTCTTGCCAGATGACCAAGAAAGTGTTTGTGTCGGAGTCCTCTGATTTGGCTTGCTCGCCGCATGAAAACACTGACCTGAAGAAGTCACTAAGAAAACTTCATTTTTCACAGAATGCTGATGCTTTTAGTCCAAAATACTATCAAGAAAATCACAAAATCACAAATATCTCGTGTTTGGCTGCGAAAAGCAAATAATGTCACATGCAAACTGGATATTTGCAACTGATTTGGCTTCAAAAACATTCAGGTGTTGCACATTTTTACATTTTCACATGTGATTGGTGTCATTTCCAAAGTACTCTATTCAGCCGCCGAGCTCACGACTGAGAGTTTTAATGATGGAGTTGTCAATATCCTAGAAAAATCACAGTTTCACGTAAGAGAGAAAAATGTGAATTACATTCATCCGTGTGTTACTCGCCGTTTTTAAACTTATGGGGACAAAACCTGGCACATGAAACCGTGTGAAATGTGCTTATTTCTAATGGAATTCCACATTTTTGCAGAGTCACAGTTAATGTTAACTTGGACATTTCAACAAGTGATATGTGGAAGTTCACATAAATTAAGCAATCAATGGGAAAAGTGATATGAATAACAATGTTCACGTACGAATTTCAATCGTACGTGAATAACATTCGTATATTATCATCAGGTACCCAATTCAGCCCCAAAACCAACCATTATAATTGAAGATTACATCTTTAGAATCTGTCAAATATGTTGTCTTATTAAAAAAAATACCCAAATATTTGTTACAAACAGCTCGACTCTGTCGTGTGGTAACACTTGTTTCACTCGACAGTGTCGATGGAGGTGAAAATCGAAAACAAAACTAAACTGCAGTGCTACATGTTCACTGTAACAGGAGGACAATCTGTCCAGTGCAACTGTGTGCTTCATTAATGTGTTTTTAATATAGTTATGGGACAATCACAGCTCTTTCAAACAAACATGTAGATCAGACTTTACCTCCACAGAGGAACATTTGTCAGCAGCTCAACTCGCTGTCGGTTTAGTTATTTTCTTGAAAAGTTGCTTGAAACAAAAAGCAGAAGAATACAACCAGCTTCATCCTTTAAAGAGTTTGGTATGCACCCATGAAACAGAGAAGCAGAGGGAAGAGTACGACACGCCAAAGGAATTTATAGACATACTGCACGTATGTAGCGCTCGCACAGGCATGGACTCACACACTCACGCAAGACGAATCCACACGTAGTACAAACATGCGGACGGACCACATCAGTCAAACCTCCACACCACTGAACACAAGTGGAGGGCGAAACACAGAGAGAGGGAGAGCGAGAGAGGGAAAAAATGATGAAGTCGGACTTGAACATCAAACAATAAACAGTCCATTAAGTCTGTGGGTGGAAGGGTTTGGGGGTGAGCGGGGGAGGGGGGAGGGAGGGGAGGCAGATATTGGGGAGGAGGGGGTGGAGGAATGATGAGAGTTTATTTAAAGCATGGTGACCCCGTGGCCGAAGGCTGCCTCGGTGCAGGGATGAATAAAACTTTAATGGCTCATAAAACACAGCGACCCCTTCTCCGAGTCCAGCTTCACAGCGTTTATTCCTGCTGGGCCCGGCCAATCAGATCGCTCCGATCTCCAAACACAGAAAGTTGGAGAGAGAGAGAGAGAGAGGAGAAACAGAGGAGAGTTAAAGGAACAGTTCAACATTCGCTTTGTCACTGAGCACATGCAGCAAACATCCCCACAACTCCCACGAAAACCACAGATTACTGTATTTTTTTAACATTTTCTGTTAGTGTTGTGGTTAAATGAAATTATATTTGGTAATGAAACAGTCTCAATCTGATACCGACACATCTCTATGACCTATGTAAGCGAACAAGACCACCAGGAGCGAAGCTGCTCTGTAGTCTGGTGCTACGGCAGCAGAAGATGATGTTGTTGGTAGATTTAAACCTACTTTTTTGTTGTTTGTTGTCGTTTACAGAGGCAGGCTCACATCATCCTGACTGTAGATGGGTAATAAACCAAAATGATCTCACTCCAGAATCGTCAAATACAACAGCTTGGTCAGTGGCCTTAAGCTTCAAAACTACGACGCTGAACCTACCCCTCCAGTGTCAGTAGACTTTCAAAATAAAGCTTGCTGACAATCACATAATATGCCTTTTAGCCTAAATGGTGACAGTCCAGTCTTGGTCCAGGGCCGAGAACTACTTGGTTAGGTGAAATAGGATGTCCTACTCTGGCTTAAAATAACTACGTTCAGTCTTGCAACTCATTTACATGCATTAACCTACTTATTTAACATATTTTAAAAATCAAATTACTCTCAATTCTTGGTCACAAACAGGATGAAAACACAGGTCGGAGAAGGGAAAGCTCGTTGTACGTCACATCTAAACGCCCCCACCCTTTGAAAAGTTATACTACAGGGTCCAAACTAACCAGGCTGCTGTATTTGACACGTTGGGAGCGAGAAGGAGCTGAATTAACACACAGACACGAGGCTGACAATGATAGAAGCTGCAGAGAGGTAACAAGAGAAAAAAACAGGAGGATAAAGTTGGAGGCGAGAGGAGAAAAGAAGATAGAAGTCACTGGAGGTCGAGAAGCAGAAACAGAGACCGCAGACGAGGCCGAGCTGTTTATCCTGCTCGAGTTTCACACGGATGTCTAAATCACACACACACGCTGGCCGCTAACCTTTTTTTAGCACAACACTGCAAAAGGTACAAACTATCGCCAGCGGTTTTAATCAAACCCATGTGAACTGTACCTTTTGCCAAGCACCATTTGCCTCTCTGGAAACGGGCCCGTGACAATCTGAGGCCGGGGTGTCAGTCCACACCACCGTCACCCCGGGGTGCTGGGATCTGTAAACAAGCAGCTGTCACCTCGTTTAACACTCAGCCATTTTCACTACTTCACTCAATCTGTGATGTTCAGCCGCTGAAAGTGTTGCAATGTGCGTTTTTCAGGAGCCACTTTTGATTGCGGGATTGCTTCGTCTAAATTTGCTCCGAACAGATCACAACACCAGATGCATCGTCTGGTTTGAAACGCTACATGTGTGACAAGATAACTTCCTCAAAAAGTGACGTTAAAAACATTTGCGCACACGTTCCTTGTGAACGCTTCGTCTTGATGTCATGTTTGGGAAGTGAGAGGAAAAGTCAAACAAATCTGGGGAAAAGACATCTGGAGAAGAAAGCAGAAAAACACGACACGTGACTGCGTGTTTTTAAGCTCACGCCAAATTACTTTACTTACTTTTGTCTGTCGACAGCTTTGTTGTCAAAACAGACGTGAGCTGCCCTCTGTGACTATATCGGACAAAACTTTTAATATGTTTATTTTTGTTTATGTGTGTGATACAGCCCGTGACCCCCCTCGCCCCTCGCTCCCCTCCTCGCTCGGCCCAGCGGGTGTCATTCTCAGGTCATGAGACTGTAAATATACACAGTTAGACCTCCACAGTCATAAATCAGAGTGAACGGCCTGAACTCCTCCACGGACAGATAACATGAGACAGACATGAAGCGCCTGCTGGAATATATAATAATAGCACATATTCACAGCTTATGGTGAGACAGTAACAGATCAAACCACCACAACTAACACTGCTGTTAATATCGGAGGTACAGAAGTATAAGAAAGAGAGTTAATACTGCTTTAAATTGACACTTTTCCATGAATAGGTCCTGTAAAATAGGAAAAACTTCAACTAAGATTGAATTAACAAATGAATTTGTTTGAATTGTATGAGCAATAACGGTGGTTAAATTCATATAAAATAATCACGTGTATTATCCAAAGAATAAAAGCTAAAAGTCACAAACTCAAGTTCCAAAGCACAAAGATCGATACATGTACAGCAAAGTATATCGACATCTTGCTGTAGTATTATCGCCGTTATTTCTACAATATATCTAAATATCATTACGAACACTGTTGGGTTCATACACTTTTGTAAACATTCAATTAAGGACTTTCCAAGTGCAGTTCTCTCAAATTCATAGACCCAACACGACAACATGTCTGAGACATCAAGGTTAATTACTGTTTCAGCACTGGGAATTTAAAACAATGAGAACTAGCAGGTTTAACAGAAGCTCAAAGACAACAAAGAGAGAGGCTTCAATGTGTGAACACATAAAAAAAATATCTTTCATGATGTTGATTTTCACTCAAATTCACAAACTTTGATACTTGAGTATTTTCCGTTTTCTGCAACTTTATACTTAAACTTCTGCTACATTTTAACACTTTTTACTCACAACATGTGTTTGATACGTTTAGTTACCTGTTGCTTTGCATATCTTTAAATCAATTACTTTTCAATACTAGATACTTTAATACTTTTATTACAGACTAATATTTTGATGCAATATCTTTACTTTATTATGACTTTTGGGTTATTTTTACAGACACTGGTCATTACATCTTCTCATTACTACGATTATGATTGCTCTTGCTCGCCGATTAAAGTCATGTTATTATTGTAAATACCCATAACACATATTTATTCATGCAATAAAATGTATAAAGATTATCATCATAACCTTAAGCTCATGCTCCTTACGTGAATGTATCCTCATTACCTGAGTCATTATATCATTTCAGAGAGGGTGTGATTGAAAATATCAATCAACAAATCGACAGGACATTTCCACAAAAGATAACAAATCACTCCGATGGCTGAATATCGATAAAACACACAGTGGCTGAATATTGATGATCATGTTTATGGAAAGTCTTAAAGTGAAAGTTACCTGCCAAAGCTTGTCATTAAATCCAGGTGTCAGGCAATATAAAGAAAACTGTTACCTTTTAAACATAGCTTTAAAAATTACCCTTCTCTCATTCTCACACTTTTCAAACATGTTTTACGACCCAGAAGGTATTCGTGCTTCGCTTCAAGGCAACCTGCCTCTTTAAAAACACTTTCTTATCCTTCTTGTAAAAGACAGAGACGTCACTATTTTTCTCCGCGCGTCTCTCAAGGGCAAAATGTAGAAACACGAGGAGGTTAAGAACGCTTTGTCACAATCAACAAAAGAGGTTCATTTAAAAGACTCTGAAAAATATGTTTGGCAGAACAGAATATTCAAGGGCAAGTTGTTGTTGTCGTCTTTGTCACCTTTGTTGATCTCTGTGCACAATAGAAGACAAAATGGGAGAATGTGCATAATTGCTCGCCTATAATGAAATGCTGGAAAGAGACAATATTACAAAGTTTTTAATGATTTCGGAGTCAGAAAGTTTGAACTCTGATCTGGATGTAAGGTTTTACAGCTAGACATAATGTTCATAATGATGTTTCAACTTCAGTTGTGAACCACTGCATAGGGTTGACGAGATATCTGGACAGTTTCCAGCTGCATTTGTGGCAACAGACAATGCAGTTCCCAGATTAGACGTTGATGATGTAGATTTCTGCATAACTTGCTTAAAAATACCTGTTTGGGCGCCACAAACAGCTGGAAATTGTCCCGAGCTCGCCTTAACAATGTCCAGCGGTGTCACGCTTACAAATGTTGAAAAGCAGGACACACCGTCCTCTCCACCATCTGATACGACAGATCGTGAACATGCAATGTAAACATACAACACATTTTGTTCAAATGTCAGTATGGGACATAATGACATGTACAAATGTGAACATGTCACTGCTTTACAGAAACCTTCACTGCCAATATTTTATTCTGGAAAGTCTAAACCTCACCAGATCATTAGCTCAGCCTCACAACATGAAACTGAAAAACTAAGAGACATAAAGTTTCAAACATCTTTGTGGTTTCTGCATTACATTGCTAATATTTATTCTGGTGATGTGTTGATGGTACATGTAATCATTTTTTTGTAAGGTACGCATTTTTCTGATACATTTAATCACATGTCCCGGTAACTCCTATCACACAGAGCTGATATAGTCGTGCATGCAGCCTGAGTAGATAATAGAGATCCAAAGTTTTTTTTTTTTTTTTTTACTCTTGAAACCACACAAGCTACATTTGAGCCTGCATGTGTTTAACTTTAAGTCATGTGAATAAGAGTCCAGAGCTACACCTTCCAGCTGCCTGGTGTGAACATGTGCAACTGCTGTAAAAATGCACGTGTGCTCCAAAAATTTTCACATATTAATCAGATTAAATGAATCTCCTCGGCTAAAGAACGATCAATATAATCTGCTGCAACTCCTGTCCAGAAAATCAGCACCAGACTGAAAACCTCCAGCCTTCAATGATAATGACCGAGTTTTGCTCGACCTCACCCGACGTTCCCATTACTAAATAATTTCATCCATTATGTCATTTATAAGTGGGGACTTTATGGATCAAAAGAGTGAAAGTGGAACACAATATGAACGTATTTCATATCCGACACCCTGGCAACAGTTAGACAAAATATCTAGATCTAAGCTTTACATCATCCGCTGATATCAGGGGGCAGTTAACTTGAACCGCGTTACATTTACATCATTCCATCTGTGATCTCCGAGGCGGTAAATGTTTTTGCAGGCATTAACGCGTCATCAAAGTGTCCGAAATCCTAGAGGGTTTGATCCTCCGGATCTCTGGAGGGTCCGCGGACACAAAGCCTACAATTATCTGTCCGTTATGTCAAGTGCGCCTGAGCCAAAAATTGCTCGCCTTGGATTGTTCAGAGCTATCAGGTTCCCATGTGAAAACACAAGGACTATGACATCACTGCGTCACTTAGCTAGCTAGCTACCTCACACACACACACAAAGGCACACACACTAATCTTTGGTCTTAAGCATGTGAGGCCTAGACAGACTGTTTGTCTATTTCTCCACTGACTTCCATTATTGAACGAGGCGGGGGCGTTTGGGACCCTTGAATTGTGTCATCAATTCAAAATGCATCATGAGAAAATACGTCAGTTTTTCATGAGACAAAAGATTTAGATGTCCTCTAATGAAACCAGGGATCGACCAGCTTTTGTCTGAGTTTCATAAAAGTGAAATGAAGACTGTAAAACTCTCTTTTTATTATATGGCACAGTACAGACTTACATATGCTTCTCTGCCACACACTGAAAACTCACTCTGTGTCCGTTAATGTACGTTTAATGTCACTGCAGCATTTGTGTTGAAATTGGACGACGTTCAGGCTCAGAATATTTCCTCTGCCCAGTGGATTGTATCCTTTGCAGCGTGCAAATGACTGTGGATTGGAATGTGACATTAAATCTCTCCAGTGCAATAAAAGAAAAAAAAAATACAAATTGAAACCATAACCACTGCTTATACTGCAACAAAAAAATGTCCACAGCCAACACGGCTATTTGTTTCCAATCAAGCTGTAATTTAAAAGAAATCTCAGAGCAAACAGTTCACACCCAAAAGTTGTTGCATTTATTGGAATCGTTAACACCATCCAGCCGCCCTCGCAGGGAATGCGGGCGGACAAGATGATGTTGTGGTGAAAACAGCTCAGTGTGCTTCCAGAATAATAACAGAGGTTTTAAAACAAATTATACCATTTTCTAAAAAATGTGACCTTTGTTGAAAAACAAACTCTTGGACTTTTACAATAAAAAAAACTAGTAGAGCGCACAACACTCCAGTAATCAGATAAAACATTTAAATCTGCCAGATCTGGATTTTTACCTGGAAACCCCCCGAAAAAAATTTAGCCACTCATAGACACCAGCCCGCCTAAATACACCAGATTTTTCCATCACCATCCTGCAATATCAACGGGAATATCAACGAAGAATGTTTTATCTTTCAATGATCAATTAATGGTTTCTCCATCCAAGTTTTGTGAAAATCTGTTCAGTAGTTTTTGTGAAATCCTGCTGACAAACTAACGAAACGGGCACGAGTGGAAACAAAACCTTGTTGGTGGACATAAAAATGAGATCCATTTGAAGCACACTTTGCTTTAAATACGTGTCATAATTGCCTAAAATCTGTTAGATAAACAAAACATCAGTCTTAACTGAAAAAAACACTTTGAATGTATTAAACACATTAATGAAATACAGAGTTTTAGAGTTTAATATCTCAACTTTATCGACACCCTGTAGGAGTAAACAACAGACATAATGATGTTTCTTAATCACAAAGCAGCTCTCCTGTTTCAGTGTGTGTCTCACCTATCGGTCTGCTGCATTCATGAGTTTTCATACTACTGATGCAATTAGCAAGGTTACCACTTTGAAAACAGGGTGAAACAGGAAAGAGCTGCGAGAGGTGAGAAAGAGACAGAGAGTCGAACACAAAGCCTTCATATCAGTGAGGCTGGTGTGAAAGAGCTGCGCTGTGATGTCATCAATGAAATGATGCGACTGTCCTGCTCATCAAGGTGCCACGCCGACTGGACTCTGATGCATTAACAACATTCAACGACCACAAATAGCCGTTCCTGTAATCGGTCTATTAAAATGTTTAAGAGACGGAGACAACATGGATCCTGCACACTTATTTATATGATACCTCTAAGTTTAACCTTCTATTTACTCTCGCGTCTCAACCGCAGTGGTCCGTTCTCAGTCGGTGTCATATATTTTAAATATTACTGCCGTGACCTTGTGTAAAACTAAAGAGGAAGCTAAACCAATGTTGTATCAAACCGTAATTCCTAATTTTACAGAGGTCATCATTCATCTCCCCCTCCATCTTAACTCTGACAGTTTCCCTTCTCTTTAACTGCCGCCATCAACCGCAGTGTAATAACACACACTTTCATAAAGAGCACACACACACACACACACACACACACACACACACCACACACACACACACACACACACACACATTTGGTAATAAATTACAGAGCAAATTCAAATATCACATCAAACTATGCAGCATGACTTTCACCACTGTCACTGGACACAGAACGGACCGCTCACTCACCGGCAGCATCCTGATACGTTATTAAAGAAAATAATTGTTTACCTTATTCTATTTATAATCATGTTAATAGAGCACATGTAAATAACTGGAAGTCTTTTTTTCTGAATCAGCTCAGTTCAAGACATCTTCACATCGGTTCTTCCAGTGTTTCATATCAATGCTTTCAAGGTGAAACTGGAAGTATATGACGGCTTGTTGGCAACAATTGTATCTGTTCGTACATGGAAACCAATTATGTTCTTCAGCTATAATATGGAACATTTATGCAAAAACAAATCGAATAACAGTTAAACCTTTGTTATATATTCTGTTGACTTGTGTACTTGCATGATCCCAAATGTTTCCCACAATGTTCGTAAGCAGAGAAATCTGAGTGTTTCTTTCATTCAGTCTCTTGTACGTGATGAAAATAAAACTTTAAAAAGTTAACTTGAGCATGAACTCTCCTGCCTCAGCGTGGGATCACGTCTCACACGTCTCTGTGCGACTACTTATGTCCTTTGATTTGTTTTGATTGAGAGACCCCGAGTGTCACAAGTTACACGCTTGTGCGTTTAAGATTGACTGATGAGGACAAAATTAGATTTTCATTTGAAAGTAAACGCTGTCGTACTTTTGAGTGACAAGTGCTCCATGCTGGAGTGAGAGGAACTCCAACAGAACCTCCAGAGATCAGGCGTGAACTTGTTTCATCCAGATTTATGGTGACAGAAAGAACAAATGAGAATTCTTTGAGTTGATAAAAACTAAGCGTCCTTCCGTACAGAATGAACTTGTGTTCTTGTCTTATTATTTATAAGTGAACTTTGGTTCAAAAGGTACTAAGTGTCCTCTCTCATGCCAATGTTCACTGTTATCACACTGCAGCGGCTGGAAAAATTGCAACATAACATTACACGTGCACATTTGGCAATAATCCACGGAAACCAAGGAAAAACACCCAAATTACAACATTTCAAATGGTTTAATTGTGACAGCCGTAAGATTTCTTGGACTGAGGTCATTATACTTCAATGCACGGTGCACAAAAAATCATCCTCCAGATCTACGTCATAAAAGAAACCTGAGATTATCTTTGTACGTGTGCGTTGTCATTCCCCCATCCCACAGCAGACACAGCCTCATCAGGGTCACTGGCTGGTAATTGGACGGAGGTGTCTGTGATTAAAATTCATATTTTACACCCCCCGTCACATTTGCATAGCCACGGGACAGGCCCGCGGCTCCAGCCTGCCTGGGACCGAGCTGGTGGTGTCTCTGTTTTATGAAGGGTGGGACGCGTGAACACTGCTCACACATCAGTGCACGTGTGAACACACGTAAACACATATGCATATACACGAATACTAACGACACACACGCAGTCGCCCTCCTCTGCCTTGTTCCAGCTGAGTAAAACCAGGCCCGCGTCATTTCACCTCAGGGTGCCTGCAGGGGTCAGAGGTCATGTGTAATGGCCCAGTGCATCTCCCAGAACAGTAAGCCTACTCCAGGAGCTGACACACTCCGCTACTCCCTTCGCCCACCGCCCGGCCCTTTTATCAAAGCCGATACAAAGACAAGGAGCGCGTGTGTGAGCCAGTCAAAGATCACATTCAGAGTTTGAAGTTGCTGAACCATGAGGTGAGAAGGAGCTGTGACCAACACAGTGCTACTACTGAATCTTCACTGTGAGGCAAGAACATTATTCAGTGAGTCTGCTCGGCTTATGTCAAGTAAAAAGGGCTTTATTCTGCCCTGATTTGGGCCTTCACAGAATTTGTACTGTCTGCACCAGAGAGGTTCACAGAATCTGCACACCAGGACCTCGACTTGGATTTCCTGTTTGTTATGAAACACAGTTGATGTTTGTGAGAACTCACAAAAAAATACGTTTTGGTATTGTGATATTTCCTCTGATGAAACCACTGTAAAGTCGGCCAAGATGAAGCAGGATTAAGAAGTTCAGTCAGAGGAAGTCCACTGCAAAAAATCTGCCTCGGGGATCGTTAAAGGTTACACAGCGTGGTCGAGAAAGAACGAAGAAAAACACGTGAAGAAGACGTCACAGGATGAACTTTCACTGCCTATAACGAGCTGCAGTTGCACAGACACACAGACGCATTCGTGCTAACACACACACACACACACACACACAAAGCAACACAACACTTAATTTTAGGGATTCTTAATTAGCAGGAGTGTCTCCATGCTCTGGGTCCACACGCCAGTCATCAACGGCTGTGACGAGTCTGTCCATATTAGCATTAGCATGACCCTCCTCCTCCTCCTCCTCCACCTCCTCCTCCTCCTCCTCCTCCTCACTGTCCACTCCACTGCTCAACACACAACCACTCAAGCATGGACACCTTGCTAATTATGGCTTAATGTTTGTGCGTGTGTGTCTCTGTGTGAGTGCACACCAATCAAAGGTACATGACTTGATGGTTGACACTAACAGTCTGCAAAAAAGAAAAAAAAAAAACTGCCATGTGCAAACGTTCTCAATTCATCACCATCCGCCAGTCGCTTCTCTGCAGCAATTAAGAACAAAGGATTATAAAGTAATCACAGAGCTGATCATTCAACCATTTATTCATCTTTATCTATGAGCAGATTTTTAAATCTTAAAATAACATGCCATCCATTTTCCAGTAAATAGTCTACTGTGGAGTACACTGAATACTGTTTTTAACATGTTAAGTTATTTTACGATATATTAGTATTTACGTCAATAAACTCATTTACTAGTCTGGTGACTTGCTGGGACATTTTTCAATAATTTCATGCAAATCAACTACAATATAAAATACTAATGTTCACACAAGCTTACCTTTGAATTCAATTGTTTTTGCACTTTAATATTTATATGATATATTTAAAACACAAGGGAAATTTGAGTTAATTTCTTGGATCAGAGATTTCCCTCTCAAAACAAAATTCAAAATGATAATGCTTTATAATAGCAATCATTGATAAATGGTACACATTTCTTTGATAAAGTGAATGTTTATAAACTTTTGTAATTGCTTAAAAAATGTTTATAAAGCATCCCACTGTTGTTAATCTTTAATAGTTAACCAACTATAAGTTTAACGTTTATAAAGTTTCATCCTCACCTAAAAAAAAAATGCAAATTGGCCGGTGACGAACATTTCAAATCAGAGAGAATACAAACATTTAACGAGCAAAAAAATGAATAATCAATACATTTTATTCACTGATTGCAACATTTCACTGAAACACATTTGTCAACAGAGGAAGTGTTGCCTCAAGAAATACATCAGAGACATTTCCTAGTGATTTCAGGAAGCGAACATGTTCACTCACCAACTATCGCTACACGCCAACTCAAACACACACATGCACGCCCACTCACACACACACACACACGTGCATCCACAGACATCTATACGTCCACACACTCATCATATCACTGTTGAGAGCCGTATATAGGAGACAAGTTACAAAATAGGTGTTGACATTCATATGTAAATACGAAGCCGGGCGGGCCTGCAGTCCGCAGGCGCCAACACGCTCCTTTGTTCGTCTCCAGTCAGATACACTCACCCAGAAACAATGAGGGGGGAGAGAGGGGGGAGGAGGAAAGGGGGTCAGGGGTATGTGACCAACCCCAACCAGCCCTCCTACCAAAGGGGGGAGTCACACCGGGAGGGTCAGAAGACAGTGAAGGGGGTTAAAGGTCAGCAGCAAGAGAGTGTATGTGTTTGTGTGAATGTGGCTCCAGCTATCGTTTCCCACCAGTGTGTGTGTGTGTGTGTGTGTGTGTGTGTGTGTGTGTGTGTGTGTGTGTGTGTGTGTGTGTGCGTCTTATTTCCTCGTGCTTACATCTTTCAGTAAGAGATCCCATTAGTGCCCCATTAACCAAAATGCCAATAAAATTACCAACAATGAAAACCAAATTAAATAGTTATGGACCAACTTAACTCTTAAAGTTGTGTTCTGAGGGAATTATGCACTCAGGAAAAAAATCAGAGGGGGGAAATGGTGAGAGGATTACAGATCCGGACCTAAACGCAACGTACAATAGCCTTTTCTGTCCGATTCAATTGATGTACGAGCGGGTTTAAGTGAGTAGGAATTTTCTCACATGGCGTAAACGGCCGAGTTACCGCACGATTATGAAAGTCATTAGGAGAGGCTCTAAACATCTCAGAGCAATTTAGAAAATACTCAAGGACACATGAGGTAATCGCTTCAGGGTGCCAACTGGCTTCAACATGACAGTTACGATTAAAAAGATCTCCGCACACACTCACACACACACAAAATATACATTTCTGCACATGCACACACACAGATTCATGCAAATAAACACACATGTGCCTGTGACACATATATACACACAACTTCAAACTTCTCTCGCATCACATGTCTGATCTGACCTCCCCTTCTCCACACACACACACACACACGCACACACACAGCCATTCTAACTACCATAAACAAGAATGACAAGTTGAGATTAATGAAGGGCCCGGCAGTGACAGACCAATTTAATTGTCAACCATGATGGCTGCTGAACTCCACCAGTGTATTTATACAAGGTTACCACAGCGCCTTAAAATGTTACTAATTGATCATGACCAGTAAGTAATTAGAAAAACTGATAGTGTGTCCTTTCTGCACACGTGTCAAAGGCACGCACTGTCACAGGGGGCGGCTGAGGAGGGCTGACGGAGTCAGAGAATAATGAGTGAGAGGAGAGAGATTTGAGATAATGTGTGACATCTTATTGCCGGAGTCACATCAGCAGTGGAGAGGATTCACACTGTAGCAGCGTAAAAACACGGTGGAGGCTAATGTGCTTTCAGTCTCAGTGAAAGACAAGTGATTTTATGCATATTTGAAAGACCTGAGTAACATTTCAGATCTACATGGAAAGGAATTTGGAATTGGAAAGGAATTTAAAAAAGTAGCCTCAATACAAAACTCTTACAAAGTTTATTTTGTTTGCTAAAATTCCTTTCATGTTTTGATTTCTCTTCTGGGTGAAATTTGTTGCAGAATCTGTAAAGACACATTTTGTGTATGTGCACACCTGAGAACTTCCAAATTAACCCATGCATATCCAGCTGCCAATAATCTTGGTCTGATGCAGTGGATTAATAAAATCCAATGTGAAATACCACAAGATTAGACGTACAGAAATGTGCCTCTTAAAATCTAGTCTTCAGAGGTAAAAATATGAAGTATGCAGTCATGATGCAATTGAGTTATAAGTCAACAAAAAGAGTAAAACAATTCTGCTCAGTACTGAAACGTAACTGTAATCCATGTCTCCAGAAGCTCTGAGATCTCAAACTGATTTGAAAAGACTTTATTTAAGCCCTCGACACGCGGTAGAGCTCGTATACCAACTTCAGCCGGTGCGCTAATGCTTTTAGCTCAGCAGCGACACTGAAGATTGGGGATGAAAAAAGGATCCAAGTAACGTCTTTTGGGTTCTCAGGGCTTAGATATTACACCATAAACGATGTATGGAGCCTTTTTTATTTTGAAGACGAAGAAGAAGTCTCCATCTTTGCTGTTTAACTGTGAAGCTCCAGAAATGTTGCGTGGACTCCCAAACTTTCACTTGATTTTTCATCACCATGAGGTCAAGCAGGACTGACATTTCCGATCTGTGTGAATTTTTCTTTTCCCAAACAGAATAAAATGGCTAACAGAGTGTGTCGTCTTTGAATCTTAATCTAATATTCGGTGTAAAAGGCTAAATTCTGCTCTGAACTCACAGTCTCACACACAGAGTGTGTGTAATACCTCAGCCTGATTACATATCAAACCTCCGCATCTCTGATGTCATGGTGCCTTATTTCCTTCAAATATTTTACTTCAGCTTTCCTCCTTGAACTTATCTGAAAAAAAAAAAAAAAAAAAGATCTGCTCCATCTCTCGTCTTACCTCGCACTTGTTCTCCCTGACAGCGCCGGTCCGATCACAGCCCGCTTCCCAGGAGGTTTTTACTGGGTTATTCTAACCACTGAGAGCTGACAGTGGCCTTGGCTCCCTGGCTTGACTTCACGTCCTCCGCTGGCAGCCCAAGGCCTGGCTCACTGGGAAGGAATGTGTGAGAGAAAGACAGTGTAAATAAATACTGTAGGGTCGAAACAGTGACACCACAGCCAGAGGAGACCCCGATGTTAGAGAGGGAGCGTGGAGAGAGAGCCGAAAACCATTTTAACCACCTGTTTCACTGGAAAAAGTAAAGTTACGGATCATCTGTACTTGATATAAATATTAGAAATGAGTTTATTTTTGTCACACACATGAAGACACACTGTCAAGTATCAGATCAATCTACAGATGTGAGTTAACTGTATTCTAAATGTCAGATAACCATCTGCACATGTGTGTGTGACATTAATACAATAAACACATGCTGGTGATCCTGTTGAGACTTCTCTCAAATTAAGAATACACATTTTTCTGATGAGAAACATTTCCTAATTAATTAATTGCAGTCAGAAAGTCATACAAGCCTCTTCTGACATTTTATAGGAACTAAGAAGTTTTAGGAACTATGTAAGAAAATGCATTTGTTGTTTATTTTTATACATTCCATTGCTTCTGCTGTGAAGGTTAAACAAATTAGGCCGATAAATTTGAAAGCGATGGCTGGTTTAATATGTAATTCTGCATTCAGTGAGGCACTTGAATGTTGGAAATGACGTGTACACAGGTGGAAAACAAGACAGAAACGGACCTGTGATTCATTTTGATCTCAGGGGTTACTTAAGCAGAAAACCAAGTATATGAGTAATAATTTAAAACCTTACTGTGACGTTGAAATGATCTTATCTGTGAGGAAAGTCTAGACTTGACATAAGCGATTTTCCTGCAGGCTGTGTGATGGTGAACTTTACATGACTTTTATGTACAATGTGGTAGGAAGTATTAATTAAAAGGGTGAGCAGACCTAGAGTCACTTTTAATGCTGCAGCTATTCTTTTTCTTTCCCTTTAAGTTTCAGCTCAGATTATTTATTTTCTAATATCAGCCACAGTTCTGTCCTTCACTGCTGCATCGACACACTGCGTGTTACGCTTTGTTTTAATATGTGCTGCCTGGATTCAATCCACTCTGAATTTTCCAGGATCTGGTCTCCCAAGAAGTTTGATTTTCTCTTTTGGTTCATGACTGTTGCTGCATTCACGTGCTCCTCGGATCGACCCATTTCTCTGGTTGGGAAGTCGTTCTTCCAACTTCCAATAAGTTGTTTTGCATTTTACCACTCCGAATGTTCAAACAGCCAGCCGGCATTTGAGTGGCAAGGATGAGCAATGGAAACAATCCAATGTCTATTCAATACGTGGCTTTGGTAAAAGTTTCCTATCATCAACACGATGTTTACTTTCGTCTGCCACGTTTCAGCATCATGTGATGTCAACTCGGCAACCAAATTTCTCTGACTTGAGAAAGGGTTCACTTAAATTTTTCCCACTTAGAAAAAAAACTTTTCCAATAATTCCAATTTTTCTAACCTGCTTCATCTCAACATAGCACCTTTTACTTCATGTCCGTACAGACCCACACTGAAACAACCAGCAAAGCTTCATATTTTTTTTCTTGTTTATTTTCTCTCTTGCCCACTTCCTGTCTATATATCAGTTGCTAATTATGTAGTCTGTTAAATCACTGTACATACAACATCAAAACAACCGTACAAATCCTGTTCTAAGACATAATATCTATAATAGTCAACTAGCGCCTTCCTGCAGTCAGAGCGTGATTCAGAGGTCGAGGCAGATTTGAGACTTTTGTTTGATCACAGGAGAAACATAAACTGTTTGCAGAAGGGTTCAAATCCACTAAAAACAAAAGAAAGCCAACACTCATAACTCAGGAACTCAAGTTATGCTGGTTGCTCAACACCTTTGATAAGAAACAGCATTACTGGTTTTTGATTACTGCTTTTTTAAGTTTAATGTCAAAAGGTTACGTTGTGCAGGATATTTTTGGGACGTTTTGATTTAAATTTATGTTTGCATAATGTTTTCTTGTTGCACGAGCCTCCTCTGTCAAAAAAGGACAGGATTTCTAACAAAAGGTAGCGATTCGCGACGATCTTTGCACTGGTGTCACATCACTGCTGGTTCATCTTCACGTTGGGGCGTTTCTACAAAGTTGCTTCTTCAGCACACCGGAGCTACAGTCACAGGGAATCAGTGAGGTGTGTAGAAAAGTTTAAGCTCAGTAAGAACTAAATCATAAAAGGATATCTGACAGCCCCTCATGCCCATATTTGGTCATGAATGATGCAGCAGCCATGTGAAGTGATCTCGTTCTCTTCAAAAGGGACGGCTCTCTTTCTGTTTATAATGTAAATGACAACTTTTAGTGTAAATCATATGTCGTACTCTGCGTGGCGCGAGCTGAATCCGGTGTTGTGTTTTGGGTTTCACACGTATCACCTGCTTAGCGAAGCTGCTTGCCGAGTTTATATTAAGAAAAGAGAGAAGGTGTTACAACCGGGACGGCTGTAAGAGTATATATCACAACAGATGAGCAAAAGGTATTATTGTAGCACCTTTCGGGAACGATGAAGAAGAAGCCGAGCCAAATATGAGAGAACCAGACGTTTAGATGTTGCGCTGGCGTCAAGCATCCGTACAGCTGGTGGAGCAGGAGTGTGATCCGAGCCACAAAACTGCACTGAGATACAAAATTACGAACGTTTGCTCTCTTCCAAGTGAACCATCCGACAGCCACCAGGTCCTCATGGTATATTCTGAACAGATGCTCACATTTCTCTGTGTTTTCTTAGCTGGTGTGAAGGCGCGACAGATAGGTCCACTGCATGACAGCACCTTGGATTTGCTTACGATACATTTCTTCCATCAGCATCAGGAAAACACAGTCGTCGAATTGAGGATGAACCATGAGCAGGCTAGAGAGGATGGCCCAAGACTGCGTACGATGGAAACAAGCATTTAATAATGATGATGATAATAACTTCAGTCTCTCTTTCAAACTTAATGCCCAATGAATGTTGCTCAGACGCTGCTTGAAAAAAGGTGGATGGAAAAGTATTCACGTGCCAACATCCTGAAAAAAAAAAGGTCCAATCTGTATGAAAAGCAGATTTTTCACGATCTGAACGCGTCAGATGCTGATGCTTTGGGATGGCGGCCGACCCAACCTACAGAACCAAAGGTTCAGTGTTCGATGATTTTGGAATGAGACTCAAAAATTAACTTTTCTTCACCATAGTATCAGGCTAAAATAGAGCAAATCATTGCTGATCGGAGTTGAAACTGATAAAGTCATAGTGCAGTCATTTGACCTGTGACTGACTGTCGATTGTATCCTGTCTTACTCAAGACAAAATCAAACTGTTGGCGGATGTTTGTGAGATTTTTGTCCGGTGTTAAAGTGGCAAGAGTGTGAATTCAAAATAACTTTTTACTGATGGTCTATTAAGCAAAGGGACACTCAGACACACAGAATGAGGTCTTTGTACAGTCGGGAACTCAGATCCTTTTTGTTTGTTCTCCTTGAACTAACCGAGTGAAGCAAAATGAAACTTTTTCACGACACAGAAGCTCAGACCCCGAAAAAGACACTAAAAGGTGTGATTGCACCATTAGACATTCTCAGTGCTGATTAATTAAAGTGGCGACACGTACAGATTTGAGCAGCTGATACACAACGCCGAAATATATCACCGCGTAAGCATCTCTGTCAATAGGAGTCACCTCTGTTGGCATTTGACATCCCTGATAACCCAGCAGCAAATGCACAACGCTTCCATCTGTATGCATCGCTAAAAACATGCGCTCAAGAATGCGCCCGTGACCCTCCCCATTTTCCCAAGTTGTCTTGGGGCCTGCTGTTAGCGTAAAGGCTAATGACATCCAGGGGGCTGGGTGTGTGTACGCCTGTTGGCGTGGGTGTGTGTGGAGGGGTAAAAGGTGTTCACCCAATCACTCGCTGAGCTGATACCAACCTCTGCAGACACCTAGGCTGAGGAGGGAGGGTGCGACCTCACCCCTAACATAGGAGTCGGCACCTGTCACGTACACCAACACATGCAAACACGCAAAAACCTGCATATAGGTATTGTACAACAGCACTTTCAGCCACACACTTCCACAAACACTCACAAACACATCCTCGCCAACGCCGTCTGCCACCTCCAGCTCTCCTGTAGGCAGCCGGCTGGCGAGCACAGTGGGCAGTGTTGGATGAGAGGGCGTGCAACCGGCTCGGTTTCAAGGTAAGGCGTGTAACAGCAGAGGAAATCAGGGAGCGGATTAAAGTCTCGTTAAGTGAATAAAACATCAGGACATGTATTATGAGAGAACCGGGTAATTGGTGCGTGTCTAAGGTTTAAGTAGAGGAATGTGGAGAAACAAGAGATGCACAGGAATCATTTAAGGACTGACGCAAGAAAAGACAAAAAAAAAAGCGTAAGTAATGGAGAGGGACGCAAAATGACACAGAGGACAAGTCGAGAATCATCAATCAGACCTCGATAATCCAAGGTAAACACTGAATTCATCTTCGGGTTCAAAGTCTGCACAACCTAATGTGACTTTAATGGTAAAAACTGTCCACAGAGCGTATCTAGACAGTAAGAGGTTGCCCAGAATTACATATTTAATGACATAGCAACGTTCTGTACCGAAGAGACGTCTTAACACATTTCTTAAAATGATCTGTTTCACATTGTTGCCTGTTGCTATTAGTGTTTCCTCTCTCTGTTGCCAAAACAGCTTCACAGAGCCGAGGAGAAGTAACAGAGACTCAGAGGTGAAAAGTGAACGAGATAGATGAGCCAAAACCAATTCAGAGCTCTGCAGCTCTCTTGATGATCCAAAATAAGCACTTGACCAAAGCTAACATCATAGACTGGAGCTATATTTATGGTGCAGATAAAATATTTATACAGTGAGTCATAAAGTCTGGTCCTGGAAAACAGCTGCAGGGGTATTAAGACACTGCAAGATTTTGACAATTAAAATACTTCATTTCTCTAGCAGGAGATGCTATTACACATGCTTTGCTATTTAGGTACACAGTACGAAAAAAAGCCCAAGCAGCGTCCAAGCTATCATCTCTCCAGCTGACACTCACAGTGTGCTTATTTGTCATTTTGTGCTTGAATTTATCTTTTTATTGCGTGCAAAACCCGACATATTATTTAACTTATTTAGGTTTCTTTGTTATTTTATCAAAGCGATAGGAAAGACAGCGCAGATTACAAACAAACCATGAAAAAGTAAAGTTGGGGATCTGAGTGAGTAAAAGGGTGAATAAGTATCGAGTGTCACCAAAAAAAAGGGAAAAAAGAATGATGATAAAAACTACTTTTCGGGGATTTGTAGGAAAGAATGTGAGCATGCAGGTGGACATTTGAGCCTGAAACTAAAAAGATGGCAGCACAAAGTGGAAATTAAATAAAGCAATGGTCCGTAAAAAGAAGGAGAAAAATGATATTTCCTAATTTGGGCCAATTCTTATGAATGCATCACAATGGAAAGTCTTTTTTTTGTTCCTGAGAGCAGTTTGAACGCACATGAAGAGACTTTGTCACGCTTGCCAGATTTCAGGAGGTTGGAACTCTGAAGAAGCTGGATGAGAATACGAAGTCTTTGTCACCCAACGTTTTAATCCTTCTACAGATAACTAAAGATGAAGCTGAAACATTATAACAAGTCCTGGGTTGTAAAAGGATAAAGGGCTATTTGTGGAAACAACAAATAGGATGGATGAGAGAAAAAAACAAAAGGTGACTCAAACGCGGTCAAACTGCTTAAAACCATTTGTCAGACTGTCTGAAAAAAAGAAAAAATCTCTTATCGGTAAATCAGCACAACCGCCCTGCTTTAAAACTTGATCTTTAGTAAATAATGAATCGCACCACAATCGGATACAGAACACAGTATCCCAGACCAAACACTGGCCTAGATGCAGGGATGAGTTTATGTCTATTCCAGTCTATAGTTTCATGATTTTGAATGAAAAGCAGCTAATTAGAGATAAATAAATCATGGCGGGCTATCGGTGGCTGTGGAGTCGGTGTTTGGTGTCGCATGGTGGATCGAAGACACAGCGAGGCCCAGATTACAGTTAATAATGGAAAACTCCTGGTTCAAGTGCTCGTAGTACACACAGCCAGCTGCACTGCGACATTTGTTAATGTCTGATAACATGACAGTGCTATACAGATGTATTCATAGTGTTTGTGGACACCTTGTTCACATTTTTTGGCTGTTGGCCGCCTTACCTCCAATTAAGTGAAATCTCAGTGTTGCTCAATGCAACACTATCTGAGACAGCAGTCTGCCTCCAAAGCAGTTTGGGAGGAAGCCCCTTCTGGTTTCATGTTTATGCCACCGTCCTTACAAGGAGAAGCGCTCCTGTTTTGTTACAGAAGAACTTGTCCTGACCTCAACAACATTGAACTGGAGTGCCGTCTTTGAGCCGGGCCTTATCATGTAACATCGGTGGCTGACCTCACTAATGCACTTGCAGCTAAATGGGAGCAAATCCTAGTAGCCTAGCTCCAAAATCGCTTGTCCGTATATATTTGAGCATGTGAACTCAGACATACAGTATTAAAAGTTAGCAGCAGTAACCGAGCTGTCAGATCCTACAGTTTTAAATGCAAAAATAGGCCTCCAGATGATTTGTTATTGATTTTTAGCTGGAAAACACAATGGATCCACATCACGTAGTCTTACATGGTCCAAATTATAATTATATAACGTGTTTTTCAATAGGTCAAAAGGCAAAAAGTCATTTTACTTCCTTATTCCCTTATGTACACCAACTTAATGTGGTGTTACCTTGAAATGGTTTGCATGAATAGAATCACAAGAATCAACATTTGACAACGATGTATATAGAATGACACTTAAGTCAAAGCATTGTTTTGCAAACCAGCTGTTCACATTTTAACATGCAAGCTTAAAAATCTTTCACAGATAAAAACCAACATCTTTTGCTGCAAGCAAAATCTGAAGTGTATTTAGTCGCTTTAGAAGCATCTTTGAAGGACATCTCTGCGCTGTATCCACAGTTTTCTGCGGCAGTGATTCACAGACAGACCGTATTTAATGATTCCCTCTACTTTCAAATGCAGCACAAAATGAGACAAAATACCACCAAGATCCACAGGGGCGTTATGGAAATGGAGGAAGAATCAGGTCATGTTTTATATTATGCATAATATGTACAGAGAGAGACAGGGGACAAAAAAGAGCATTAATGCAACCGTTAAGAGACTGTTTCCCCAGTCTTATTCATTAAACATATAAAGTTCCCACACTCGCAGTGAATCTCCCCCTTGAGATGAAATTCTAATGTGATATTAAGAGAACTGGGACAATGTCAGCTTATTACCACGAAGCCAAGGCAGGCAGGCGGCCATGTCCTCCGTATGTAAACACGAGCCGAGCAGAACACATTACAAGATGCAAACTCAGAGCGAGCGCCGAGAGTACAGCTCTCGAGTGTGCAGCAGCTCTTTGGATCTGTACTCGCACAGCTTGTAGGTTTGTTTGTACGAGTGCGGGCTGAAATTGCAGCTTCAGCCTGGATGAGGATCAGCTCTCAAGAAGCACTCACGCTACATTAAGCAGAGACAGAGAGGTGAGGGCATCCAGCTGGTTACACCGTTCACCTGGCCTGACATTGTCTGTCTATACATGTAAATTATATTCAACATATTGTTGTTTTGATGCAGGTAGAAAGCAGCTGTATTTTTTCCCCATTTCTTTTCTTTCGGTCCGGGTGTAATTGACTCTGTGCGTGTCTGAATGTGGATACAAGCTCTCGAGCTCTCATCACCTTTGGAGTGAAAAGTTTATCACCTTGGCAACACGTCTCACGCTCGTACTATCTCCTGACGGCACCCCAAAAAAAAAAAAAAAAAAAAAAGCCAATTAGATGAAAACAAACACATGCTGTTTGTGAAATTGAAACTGCCTGCAAAATCTCACAAAGTGTCACAGATGTCAAGACCTTTCCATGCGGGTTCAACCAAACATCTGCTGTTCTCATGGTCTTTCATGCCAAGAGTCTTCAGACACTGTAAGCACTTTTTATACAGCCCGCATATAAAACGTCAGGCTGCGCTGATCAGTGTTTTCATTTCATGTGAAGATTTTCAGTCATCGAGAGAAACCTACAAAGGATTATCCTCCGACTCAGCTGTTCCCTTCAGCTCTGTGGAGCGTTTTAACTCATTGCTTCGGTTTAACGACCTACAACTTCACTGTTGTGGTTTACTCTCACCACTTTTATACGACCTTGCTTCAAGATGCAACACAAGCTGCCCATCACAACTACTAGCTGGTCTTCGTCCAGTCTTGTGTTGTGCTTACAAGATGGCTTATTAAAAACCTTTTCAACAGCAGTGCGACCACGTGGCACACACACTTGTCTTCACAGGACAGCTCAAACTCACCTCTCCACAAATAACACGGGCTAAACATCGACCCAGATACAGATGCGATAAGGAGCAGACATCACCTTCTCTCCTCGTTCTCCATCTGAGCGTCTGCGTCTTGGAGGCTGGTGGTGGAATCAATGACCATCTCCAAGTGTGATAGTGACAGCCAAATGTCAGCCTGCTCTCCTGCAAACCCACTGCTTAATTTATTACGTTTAGATTAAATCCGGTGAAATTCAATATTTTAATTGAATGTTTAGAGCCTGAGTGTTCAGTGATAAATTTCCATTGGCGCCCTGCGCTCCACTATCATGTTTCTCCGCCTAATTACATTTGCATAAATGATGTTCGTCATTATTATCGCAGGTTGGGTAGGCACCAGAGGGGTGAGAGAGGGAGCTGTGCGGTGTGAAGGGGCAAGGGCGCGCTGAAAGGACACTGGCATCGCTGATGTGCTTTTCTTTTTGTCCTCTTCTTGTGATGACCCACAAAAGTGCTGAGGAAACACGTCTCTCCAGTGTGGAGAGAGTTTGAGAGAGGTAGCTTTCCGTCCAAGTGAGGTTTCCAAGAAGGAAGCAAGCATCGGCAATATCAAGTCTCCGAGCCTGAACAACCGCCGACGGGAATGACTGAGCGGCAACAGTTCACCTCAGACAGAGGAGAGCTTATTGAGGCAAACTATCAGTCTGTGACCTATCGTCTGAGATCAATGAAAAATAAATTCATCTCATTTTGATAATGTCAGGCAAACCTAATGTAAAGACAGTACAGTTTATTATGTGTCGACCTTTACCTGTTGTTCATTCATCATCATTACTGACAGGACGGCTCGGGAGAGGCTACACATGATTATTTAAAGGTGAGGCGCAAAGTTACAAAACTTGCATTTATCAAAATAGTGCTGGAATGTGACTCTGCAGCTGCGCAGGCCTTTAAGCCTCGTTTAGCTCATTCTTTTAGTTTCACAGCCTGCAGATTCACTGTGGAGTTTAGTCTCATCAGAATAGGAGGCAGTTTCCAACCAAGCATTTTTTTTTTCACAAGCATTTTGAAACCAAAGAGAGATTTTCTAGGAGTTGGTGGAAACATAAGCAGAGCTAAAAGCAGCACAATCGCCAGGATATTATGGTAGCAGTTACTGATTCTGCAAATTACAGGTTTGACCAAGGTTGGCATTAGTGGCAAAATAACTTAGGCATATCATTAGCCACCTTTCACATCGACAGGTGGAGGACACCTGAGGGCTTCTACAGTCTGTTTTTTAGTGTCAAAACCAGCTATTTTTTCACAAAAAGTTTGACCGTCTCCAGCCATGACCCTGGAGACCAAAACAGGTATTTAAGGCCAAACAAACGTAAAGTTGCAACATCAATAAATGTTCAGGTTTAACGTATCTGTGGCTGAGCAGAAACGTACTTAGCTAACATTTATTCTGGCGATTGGGTTGAAAGCCGAACAGATTTTGGACTTACGTTCATCATGTGGGCAGAGCAACGATTCAGTGTGGCTCCATGTGTGCTTGGTGATGAAATAAATAACTATTTGCCAACATGTGGTCTTCTCTGGGCTTCTTTGTATGATTGTCTGCAGCACAGGAACAGAACAGCTGTAACAACCAACAACTCACACAACCACTCCTCAAATACCCTCCCAGAACATGATTGAAGTGGACTAAACCATCAGTGGGGGAGCTCATTCTATACATACATGTAACTTTGTGAAAAACAGATACTGAAAAACACATTTTCCATCACAAAGGCCGAGCAGCTACAGAGTCAAGCCTCCATGTAACTACTGATGTAATCTCTCCCTCTTTCCTATTGTCTCCCAGCTTTTCCCTCCATGGTGTCCCCCCCCCCTTTCTCCTGTTGGCATCAGCTCACCTACACACCTGCTGCCCATCCACACTCAACAGCCTGCAGTATATGATAATAGCAGTGTCTTCCTGCTAACAACCAAACATGATTAACACATCTTTAATTAAAGATCTGACGGAGTGCAGTAAAGTGAGACAAACGATGAGGGTACAAACATTCAGGCGATCTAAAAAAATATATAAGTCTGTTTCAACCTGGCAGACAATTGTGAGGATGATGTGTTTACCGCAGCTACCCGTGCCATTAACCCACACTGGGTCTCTGTCAGACCTGTAAGTGATGGCCGTGGGTAAGGTGATCCCTGGTAACAGTAACACCACTTGTAGTCAGATGTACACAGTGCTTCAGAGCTCTAAAGTGGATGTCAACCACTGATGTCGGCAGGGTGTGTGGGGAGAATCGGTCCTTGAGGAGGAGAGTGGGGTGGGAAGAGATGAGCAGGGGGTGAGAAACATGGGAGTTGGGAACTATTCTGAGTTTTAAACAGACTGAGGTAATTTGAGGTTTTTGAACATATGAGTGGTTGGTTGTCATCAGCAGGCCTGAGGTGAGGTGAGGCTCAGCCTGACTTATTCATATTTTATAACGCAAGCTACTCTATTCTACCCCGGCTCCCTCTCTCCAAAAGTGTTCCTAAATAAGGTCTGTGTTTTAAAAAATGCAAATGTTGTGCACAAAACATCTTACCGCTGTGAACAGAAGTACAGTAATGTGGTTGCGGTTGCCTTATAGTGGACGAGTCTGGAGAACAGCTGGAGAAAACAAGCAACTGGTGAGGTCGAAAACATCGAGCAAACCAGTAAAAAGCCAGATGTCTCCCAGAAATCCCTCTATGTAAAGAAACTTAAGGCATAAAATGTAGATAATGGATGTTGCTGCAAAATGTTCACTGACAATTTATTTCACCTTTTTCCCATGATGGCATGATGAAAGCTTTTGCAAGGTTATAGTTATGAACGCACGGCACTTGATTAAAGGATAAGTTCACCCAAAAAAAGAGAAGTCCTCAAGTCGACAAAACATTTCTGGAGTTTCACAGCAAAACAACTTTGCAACATTCTCCAAAATAACTGAAGTAGATGTGGAATTATTTTAAATGTTAAAGACAATGGATGAAAAATAACATGGCTCAATACAGCTTATCTGGTTTAATCAAAGTTTTAAAAGCCCAAAGATCCCAAACTGATCTGAAAAGACAATATTTACAACAGACATCAGACAGGGTGTTTGCTAACATTTAAAGCTTAGCATCATCAGTGAAGTGTTCAGCTTTAAAAGAGGTGTAAATAACATGTTTTCAAATCAATCTGGGATCTTCTTGGGGCCTCTGGAGACGTGGCCTGGATATCTTTAAGGACGTTTTTCACAGGAAGTCGGACGATTTACATGTGATTGTGGCGACTAAAACAGGTATTTTAGGTCAAAACATGATGTTTTTCTGACCCTAGTCAAAAGGTTTGTTTGTCTAAACCTAATCAGGACATATGCAACCAGAACCAGAACATTGTGACACGACAAACTATCAAATTAAATCCAAACAAATGTACATTTGCAACATAAAGATTTAGCTTTTGATCTTATCTTTGGTTTTGCAGAAACATACTTACATACTACAAAAAGTCAAAGACCAAAGAGTGCTTTTGTTTCCTACACTTAGCCACGCTGGTACAAACCCCTCGTCTCCGGTGCACGCTGTAGGACGGATATCACTTCCTACGCTGGAATAAACATTGTCAGCTAACATAATCCAAGTGATAACGTAGTACATAAACATCATTTCTAGGCACACGGTTGACCAAATGAGAAGAAAGTGTGAATATGGGACATCTAAAGCAGACATCCTGTATCTGGTAAATGTGAAAGAGGACTGTTTGCCTGAAGTGTAACGTGACAGTATTTCAAAGTGGCGTTGAGTCTGGTTTGCCGTCTCTCCAGGCGAGAAACTTGAGTGCTGAGATGGAAAGGTGTCTTCTTAATTCCTGGTTATAGTTTAAGGAGGCTGGCAGCTGACACAACAGTCAGATTTGTGATGCAATCGTGAGGCATCAGCATGATACTTTGCAGTCATGACTTATTGTAATACAGTACAAGGAAAATTATCATTTTCCGCTTCCAGTGTGAGATTTAACCTGTGAGTGGAAAAAACCCTTAAATGTAGATTTGTAATGCTTTATTTTCGCGTGACACATGATCTGTAACGTACACGAAAAAAAACCCTGAAAGTAAAAAATGGAGTAGAGGTCTGAGTTTTACAGACAGATTTATCAGGATGACATCAGCACAGGCTCTTGTTTGTATAACGTCCACCGCTTCTTGATTAAAAGCCTGCTCAGATTTTCACCCGGAGGACTTCTCAGGAGGAGTAGCCCGACTGCAGCGTCGGCGACCAGATCCTGTTAAGAGCTGCGAAGAGGTTTTCTCGTCTTTCGCTGCGGAAATAACTGCCGTAATGTCTCCCCTTCTTCACCACTTTGGAATGCTTTTCTCTGCCTTCCCCCTGCCCCTCTCACTTTCTCTCTCCCTTTCTTTCTCCTAGCTCCCATGCTGAGAAGAGTAAGTGAGAAAAATGATTAAATCATATTTCGTGTGGGTGGGGGCTGGGCAGGACAGACGGGGGCTCTTAAAACAACACTAGGTACATCGTCAAAAAGCAATTTTGGCGCTTAGGTTACAGCCACTGACGGGCTGTTACACAGCGCCCCATGGTGTGGGGCTGGTGGTTAAAATATGAGTGGGGCTGCGAGGACCTCCTTATAGTGATTGAGGAGGATTCCCCACTGTTCGAGGCAAGCTGGAGGTTAGAGCCCAGGAAGATTCACTGCACACCGCTCTGCTGGACAGGATAAACCCGTCCTCCAGATTCCCCCCTGCAAAACAATGCTCAGTACTATGTGCCTGGGATTAAAAGCGACCATGCGCCATTAAACACAATGGATGGAAGTTAATTTAAATACTCATGAGGGAACAAATGCGCTCGCAAATTTAGGTCAACTTTGATTTGACTGACTCCGAACACATTTCCAGATGGAGAAGTTCTCTTCCCGTTTAAGGGAAAGCCAGACGACCCCAACAAGAGCGCGGAAACCGATAGCATAATTTGTCTGCTTAGGGAAGCTCCTGTCGCCACTGAACCTTTGTTGGAATTAAAGCCCATAGAGGGGTGGAGATGCCCAGGGGACCCCGGTGTTGTCTGAAAAGTCAGGAGTAGAGTTACTAGAAAATCCCATCCCTTGAGTCCGACCCCCACTGTGACCCCTTCCCACCCCGGGGATGGTCCCATGTCGGCCCATACAGGTAAGGAATGAACACAGCGCTTCATGACAGCGAGACGGTAAGTGGTGCCATTGTCAGAAGGCCCGAGCAGCGGGGTATCAGGAGGTTAAGTGTCCTGCAAGAAGATCCCATTCTTCTATTCTTCTATCTAAACCGTCCTCCCACCACTTAATAGATTTACAGACGTCTTCTCTTTATAGATGTATCACACACACGCGCGCACACACACGCACCACGCCACCTCCTCAGAGTCTGTCAGATGGCAGCTTTGATATGACCTTTTAATTTGACTGGATTTCATTTTTTTTCTTTCTTTTTTTTTTCTTTTTCATCGCTGCCGACTTCAAAGCGGGGGCTTCTGACAGGCGGTTACGCTGAGAGGCTGTCACCGGCCGACTTCAAACGCAGCCGTATAATGCCACATTGTCATAACTAGCTACCTGGGCCCCCCGTTATGATGTGAAGATGATATGCCCTCAGTGACCTCACAGTGCCCTATTATAACAAGCATGCTTGTTTTGTTTTCCAGTCTTTCCGTGCAGGTTATAGCCAGATCCCTGTGTACTGTAGAGACTTAAATATTTTTATATTGGCTGGATGTGCACGAGCCTGTGTGGTGGGAGATCACATACAGAATCTTTTCTTTATGAATGAAGCAACTTATTTAGGAAGTTTCTTCCTTCTGTTTATTTGAATTTTTTTTCCTTTTAACATTCAGCTGTGTGTTTCAGCTTGATCCGATACCCTGATATACCTCTGATTGGCTGCCTTTTTAAGGGTCCTTCCGGTATTTTTTAAACTTTGGCCAATTTCTAGCCAGAAACACAAAAGTATCACTCTGACATCTCACAAGGTGAGTGGTTACAGTTGTCGTGACTGTGGAAATAAATTCTTGATGGCAGTGAACTTCAAACTCCTTTTCCACTTATACAGTGAGACTAATACTGAGTACTTAATAGTGACAATCGTTTCTGTAATGTTGTTTGAAACTTAGCACCTTTAGTGGACCTAACTTTGATGGTTGGAGCTGCACCAAGAGATTAGTTTGCACCCATCACAAACTGAGCCGATCTGCTGGATTGATTCCAGAACTTTTGGTACGTTTGAATCGTTTACACACCAAAACAAGTCAAAATAGAATTTTTGCTGAATTTTACTCCTGGTAAATGAAACAGTACTTGATTATTCTTTCGTTTACTGTAGTCAGTCACTTGATTTTGTCTGAATAACTTCAATGCACTAAACTCCAGTAAACGTGTTACTTGGACAAAACGTCTCCTCTTGTAATTATATGAAAATGTTCTGGGAGGCTCGGGCTCGCTCCTCTCTCTATCTCGTTGCACGGTCACCAGGAAGTAACCGAGGGCCCGATGAAGACGCACATGTGGACGTTTCTCACAACTACTTCTTACTTATTTGTCACCGTCCCCGCCTCTCCTCCACCCTCTCTCTCTCTCTCTCTCTGTATCTCCTTCCGCCTCAACAAAACTTTCCCCTGTCACGGCATATTAAAAGTGGTTTACATGTGCATGTCCAATGCGATGAATATGGATGTGACCTCTTTCTTTGGCGCCTGGCCGCCCGCCTGCCCTCTCGCCGGCACACCCCCCCCACACACCCCCTAAGGCACAAGACACCACTTCTCAATGAGCACAGCGTGCATAGGAGACACAGCCTCACCCCCGCTGAACACACACACACACACACACACACACACACACACACACACACACACACACACACACACCAAAGAGTGGCGCTCATAATCACAGGCACGCATGCACACATATATCTACATGCATGCACGCATACACAGAAACACACCCGACTCTCTCATGCTCTCGCTTCTTTCTCTGCTGCTTCTCTCCACTGACCTTTCACAATGTGCTTTACATAAAAATAAAAGAAGAAGGGGGTAGTGAAAGCCTGAAGACGGAGGTGAAGAAGGATTCTGATTTATAATTCATGTTTGTGACACCTCTAATGAAAGAGTGGCCTCTGGTCTGTGTCTTTATATGTGGGAGTCTGGGGCTTGTAGGCATGTACGTACATGCAATCGTGCACATGTTGGCCGGTATGTGCGCATGTGAAACTGAGGACATGTGTAGGTGTGTTCTTGTGTCTGAATGTCTCTTAGAAACGAAATGGATCCTGTTGTGTTTTGTATGATTTCAAAATGAAAACTGCAACATTTTATTTTCATTTCTGCATTTGTGCGCTCGTCTTGTCTCTCGATGTTTCTCTGTTTATATTTCTGTCTTACTATAAGAACGTTAATCACATCTGAATGACGTTGTGACTATAAGTGCTATTTAAAGGAAGTTTTAGTGATTGATCTCTTGTTTTTATCCACTGACAACAAAGCAATGAAATAGTTTTTCCTAATTCTGAGCCACTTTATGATCAGAGCTGAAAACAGATCTGTGACAACACTGAAGAAGTTCCCTGTTTTTTTCTGGTTTAATCTCAGAGTACTAAACAATCTTTCTAACTTTTCTTTTTTTCAAAGCCCTGATTCAGTCACTGTAATTCGTCTTCGGCTATCTTATTAAGACTAATTAGCCAACAGCTAAGGTGATGCTGGGTTTGGCAATTAGCGCACAGGAGACGAGCTCGGGCTAATCAGCTCAGGCTCCTCGGCGGCACGAAAAGATGTGACGCCGGCGCATAGTGGCACACCCACCGCTGTGACGGGGGGAGGGGGGTTAAACATTTGTTTTATTATCAGAAACAAACCTTGTGTGTTGAACTGAGACCAGAGGGGCTGTGGATATATTTAGAAGGGAATGTGTGTTAGTGCAGGTCTTGCTCCTCTCACTGTGTCACTCTTCTTTCTAATGTTTTAACTCACGTGAAACTCACACCTGCACACACAGATCAGGAAAGCTTTCTTTGTGGAAATGAACAACTTCCATGTGTTTCTTCCAAGGCACACAGAGAGGAAGAAAGATTATAGCTGCCCACAATCTTTTTAATTAACTTAAAACGTGAAGGGAAGAGCATACTGGCATAGTTGACTTCAGTTTTGGTTTCCCCCCCAAGGTCAAAATACTCCTGGATTTCCCACGATTTCTGACACATTTTCACCCTTTTTAATCATAATCTTTTACTAGTATTGTACAGTGTTAAAGTTAAATTCCACATGTCCTGAAGATGGACAGTTACAGAGATATTAACAGGAAAGGTGCATTTATTTTTCATAATCTGCTTGTCAATCATCATCAAGAAACTGTGGAGTGATGATCAAATGAAAAGTGATGATTTTTACTTCATGCTAAAGATTCATGTTAAGTCTCACCAGAGGGGCTGACTGTTGTTTTTTTTAATTAAAATTATATAGTATTAAATTGCTGTTGCAGTAAACAGTTTGTCATTTGTCATTCAAGTCATCAGAATGCAGGAAACTCTGCTTTGGTTTGAAAATCTCACTATTAATACACTCTCAAGCTGGCATGTATCGGTTACAGGTTTGCCACAGTAATAGAAAACAAAACAACAAATCAAGCTGGGAGACATTTCATATTAAAACATAAATAATGTAATGTTTAATGTAATAATAAAATGTAGTAAAATTCTTATTTGAGTTGAACGTTTAACAGACTGGATGTTACCTGCTGGCTACCTTACATCCACCGTCAGGAGTGTTTTCTTTCACTCCTTCATGCCTTTTCATCTCACATTGGAGTTATGTATTTGTTGCGGGAATCCAAACCTCTGCATTCTAATAATTTACGAGTTAAAATTTGCTTTTCAGCAAAGACAGTCAAGTTTTGTCAATGGTACTTTCCCAGATGAAACATCCCCATTTTCCAAAACCCAAATATCCTAAAAGCCAAATGAGTAGGATGTGGAGGAAGAGGGAGGAGGAGGGAAATTACACATTGTAGCTATTAATGTCCTTGAACTCTGGTCTTTCCCAAGCCCGACGAACAATATACCCTCTATGTGGGTTCGTGACACGGCAGGGACAGAGCGAGGACGCTGCGAGTGCTGTGGCACCACTAGACCTACAGTGGCATCGGCGAGTGTCTGGAGTTGAGTCATGAGTCAAGCACGTCTTGCCAATCTATGAATGTGTGTATACATAACAGAAGGGGGTGTACTATTGTAAGATTACTCATGTGAGGATGTGCGAGCTGGGGGATGATTTTTTTTTGGCAGGATGTGGTTCAAGTGGACGAGGGCACATGAGGCGCTCCTCCTCCGAGACACAAATGTGCATACACGCTCTTTATTTGTGCATAAATAGACACATATTTCTATAAATGAGGGCTGCAGATGATTAACAATGCAACCAGATAGATTGATGCTGAAAACACAGGCTTTGCACAAACACACAAAGGCACAAACTGTTCATTGATTGATGGATGCGTGTATAGTCACACATGCACTCAAACATGCAAAACCATCTATATCAACTATCATTTGTCAAATGCTGGTTTCCCTCCCTGGCACCATTTCTGACTTATGAACGGAGCAGGGAAAGTTCAAAACTCAAATTCCTTTGGCCACCATTTGTTTTCTTTCCCATTGATCACCAAGCAGCTGCTGACTGATTCTCAGCATAGCCAACATAGCCACAATGTTTTCTTAGCATTTCAGACATGCAGACAGACAGGGCGAGAAAAGAGAGGAGGTGAGAAGTGGGAAAGAGAAGGCCAAATGGAAAGGAAAGGGCAGTGGAAGATTGTGTGGGAGAGGGAGATTGGTTTGCTGCAAAGACGCATCGGGGCAGCTGGAGTTTGATGGTTTTGGGGGCAGATATTTGACCAGAAGGTCAGGAATCAGTGAACCAAAGAGGAAGTTCAGGTCAGTGAAAATGAATGACTCAGGCTCATCAATGGCTTCACATCAAAGCTGCAATGATGGAAGATGAGTCTTCGAAGGAAAACGACAGAATAGGTCATTTTTGCGGCCCCTTTAACATCACCAATCTCCAACAAGGAATGTTCGTTAGTACACGTCTGCAAAACCACAGATAATTTGTTTTTTTATGTTGCAACTTTATGTTTGATTAGGTTGAATTTTCTTTTTCTGTCTTGTCACTGTTTGGCTTAAAACAGCTGTTCTGGTCGCCACAATCACTGATGGAGTTGGTCAGACTTTCTTTGGTTTGTCACAAATTGGCTTGAAATGTCCGCAGCTCTTAAAAATATCCAGTGGTCTGACTCGAAATCGGGGGCGGTCATTTTGCAGCCTTGTTGACTTGCAATACCCGATTGTACGTCAAAGGTCTTTTTTAAGTTTTAGCAACAAACTACTCGGTGATACAGTTCACAAAAGATCACCGTCATGGTCAAAAGAAACTATTGTCGGCTGTTGGTCGGCGATGGGATACACATCATTGGCTCTGGCAAATGATTTTCCATCTACCTCGACCTTCTTGCCAATTTGTACAACCTCGTCCCACTACTTCCATCGCCACATAACTATAAGAGGTTGCTTGTCACTGTGGGTGTTTGGTTGATGATGTGATATTTTCTGGTGAGGACTGTCTCATTGTGGAGACCTCATGTTGTTTTGAAGGTCACTAAGTGAGTTAAGAGGAGATAGCCTTGGCTAGCGTCTCGCGTTTGGCGTCACATGTTCCTCTTATCTCCCTGTATCAGCTCATTAAACCTCCAAAGTGCTAACCACGAGGCTAATTTCACAAAGCTTTCATTGTTGATGTAACTGTAACATGGGACTGCTTACAGCTTCGAGTGCTAATTAATGGATCTACTTGACCTATAAGCTTCCGCGCTAATCAGATGTGTTTATACCAAAACGCTGATGGACAGCTGTTAGCTAACGAGCTAAAACGACCCAAACTAAGAATCGATCTGAGGTATCAGGGGGAATAGCTCGCAGTTAGCTGTTCCCCGCTAAACAACAGCAAATAATCACCCACATCTTCTCAGTGATTTAAGAGAAACACAACCAACAGCAGAGGATGTAAACAATGCTCCGTGTCTTGATGTTCCAAGAGCCAAAACATAAATTTGGGTGTGGATGGATTCGATAAGTGAAATGGAATAAATGTAGAATTTCCTGCATTGTTCCCTCTGTCATTTCCTCGGCACCAGAGCCACCAGCCTCCGTCCTCCATCGCTCCATCCCCTCTTTAATAAACGAGTGCTGGTGGTAATTGCCCAGTCTGGGACGACATCATTACTCATTCAGATGTCCAATAACGCTGCAGCACCCCCAATACACACATGCAAACACACACACACGCACACACAGGGTGGAGGCTCAGTCTGCACATGCAGATCCATATCATTGATCTCTCCCCAAGCCTCCCCTCACCCTCCCATGCTCCATTTTTCATATTCAATGAGTGACTTGTAGATTTGGCTGCTCAATACAGATACGTCTCAATTAAGCGAAGGCGAGGGTCTGTATCGATATGAACGTGGAGCGGCCGAGGAGCCGAGCAGCACTGAAGGCAACGGTCAAAAAGTACAACCTGACATTCAAAAGGGACGTGTGGTGAAGATTTAAAATAGCTGGTTTCTAAATTTCAACTCATTTTCTGTTTCCCCAACAAACATAGCATGCAATAAATTATCAATGATTAGCTCAAAGACTCACTTTTTAAAAAGTTACGTGTCAACACGGTCTCACTCCCAACTCATCACATTCACATGGGCCGTGTTTCTGAAACCATGACGCTTTACCTTCTCCGCTACTGTCACCTTTGACAGGCTCTGAGGTCAAGTTTGCAAAAACACGTAACATGCAAGGTCCAGCGAGAAAAATATTATGACCCTTGAGATGTTAATGACATTTAAAATATGGGTTTGGATTAGGCAAAAACAACTACTTAGCTAGCGTTAAGCAAAATACGCTACTTGGTTAGGGTTAGGAAAAGATCTATCTATCTATCTATCTATCTATCTATCTATCTATCTATCTATCTATCTATCTATCTATCTATCTATCTATCTATCTATCTATCTATCTATCTATCTATCTATCAATCAAACTATGAAGCATAGGGCCGATCACCAGGCTGCTGTCTTTGACTCATTTACTGTTGGAATTTTTTTATCCATAGATTATTAGTATTTTCCTCCCTTACTCTCCATCTCCAACTTCTGATTGCATGTTCATGTGAAATAGTGGTGCCCTACTTCAAGTGACTGTTTCATGCCCTCTCTCACCCTTTAAGCACAGTAATAGAAAGCATTTCTTTTATCAACGTCAGCATAGATGAAGGAAAGAAAAAGGCTCACACATCACATTCCTGGCAAAACTCAACATGGGGCCGTTTTAGATTTGATTTAGGGATTTGTGGTTGCTTTCAAACTTCATAATTTAATGCCATTTCTCCAGTGGCTCCTTTAGAGACGCTCTTGAGGGAAATGTTCTAGATTGGAGGGCTCACAAGAAACCTAGTGGTGAGGAGTTCAAGGGTCAAAGCCACAACTTCCAGATAAAAATAGACTAGCTAAACCTGGAATCTGGAATCTGAAGGGGGCACAGCTAGAAGTGTGTCCCAGTGCAGCCCGCTGGATCCAAGCAGCTGATGAGATGTGGTTTCCTCAGCCTCTGCTGTCAAACTCCCCGCAGCACCTGAGGGAAAACAGAGCAGCCTGGGAAACGAGAAAGTGGGCCAGTGATTGTGTGTGTCGAAGGAGGGGTGCACTATACAGCGAGTGTGAATGGAGTAGTGTTTAGTGCGAGTGAGGAGTTTGTTTTTATAGCATCATTTCACACACTTCTGTCTCAGAAGGATATCACCACCGCAACTTTAGCAATTTTCGTTGATAAGCAATAAATATGAAAAATTCAACGGCAAAACTAAAGTGTCTGCTGTAATCACACATGGAGGACTGAAAACGACAACATTGTACAGTTAGATACGTAAATTATTATAAAATTAAATCATGAATTTATCATACAAACTATTTATTTTCCCCAATTCTTTTTAAATATATGAATCTTTTAATTAATATGTTTGTTTACTTATTTATGTGTGTATTTATTTCTACATTTTTCCACCTATTTGTTTCTTATTTATTTCAGTCCGCCACATTCAGAAGCTCCTTCTCATACATTTAAAGGAACAAAATATTGATGATTGTTGATTAGTTTTATCTCCGGGTCTTCATATACTGATGCTTTGGGTTGGTCAGGTGAGTCTCACCAATCTACTACAGTAAAAAAGTACATTTACTTTACTGACAAGATTACTTTGCTGATACAGTGTATTGATATAGTTGCATATTGTATATGTATAATTCTACAAATATTACATCTTACAAAATTCATGAGTACTTGCCGAAGACATACTGATAATTAACTTGATCAACTTACACCATCTTTTTCAATCAGATCAGAGACTTTTGTACAAGAGTCTATCAGTCTTATAATTCCAAGTTACATTTATAAACATTTTTATTTAATCTGTGTCATCCACAAATCTCAACCTATTAATTTAAAAGAAACTTTTACTTATTTGTGATGAAAACTCATGATAACTGTTGAACCACATCAACACAAAATGTCACAAACTCAAAATAAAACACAGAAAGTTGGGTAGTTATGAGTTTTTTGAAGTACAGTACAATATAACAATGCTTCATATGAATTCAGATGAATACTTTCAGTTTTTTTCTCTCTGGCAGTATCAGTTTTTACTTGGACAAAGAAGTCAGTGCAGACTGCAGAGAAACAAAGGAGAGACGAGTCTTCATCCAAACCCTCGAGCCAAACATAAAGGGACCACTGGTTGAGTAAAATCGAGGTATGCGCCATCTTTTATGAGGGGGAATGGAGAGAGCGAAGGCACTCTGCTTCATAAAAAGCATGTATATACCTATATTGGATAACTATACATCTCACTGTAACTCGTAAATCTCCGAGCTGGGCCTGTAAAAGGGCCAGGATGAAAGACCTGATTGGCTTATTTTGACTGATCTTCCGTGGAAGAGTTATTTTTGCCTGTGGACAGACGTTTCTGGCAGACGCCGGGGAATTCACTGTCAGCCGAGTGTTAATATTAACTGTCCATAACAAAAGAGTGTTAGTCTGGGGAGAAAGGTGGTGTAGCCTGACACTGCGCAGACACCTGTATGATATCATGGCTGAAGGAGTGCACATTGTGTATGTCTACGGTTAGAGGTCACACAATAAAACGTGTGTTATGTCTTTCACTTAGACTATATAGACCCTGTGCAGGACTTTTTTTTAGTCCATTTACACTCATATATGGTCTGACTGGTGCTTCGGCTCAAATGTGATTGTATGAAGTCAAACTTCTCACCAGCGTGCACCTCAACGTTTCTGTAGAGCATCAATGTGATGAAAAAAAGCCGGCATACGTTTTGTTTAAACAGCACCGACTGTGTTTCATGAGACTTATATAGAAGGGGATGATCGAGCATCTTAATGTTTCCATATACAGACGAGCAGGTCGAGACTTTAAAGGATGAGTTCACCCCAAAAATTTGAATTCAGACATTTTCTAATGTCAGTGGAAAGCTGTCTTACACAACTGATGTAGATGGGCTAGAACGCACACATAAAATGGCTTCATACAGCTCGTCTTTTCAAGTCATAAACCTTCACTGTAAGTGCTGCTGAGCTAAAAGTTAGTAAAATGGGTTAAAAAGCTCGACTTCACATCGAGGTTGTAAATACGGTCTTTTCGAATCAGTTTGGGATCTGGGGCTTTCTGGAGATTTGGATCATGTCAGACGATCTGTATGGAGACATTTTTTTTCATTTAATTATTTTTCTTACATTTAAAGAAAGACCCAATCTACTTCAGTTGTTCAGGAGAATCTTCACCGTAGCTGCTGTGCTAAAAACGTCAGCGCACAACCCGTCTGAAGTGGGCGCACCAGCTCGACTGCACATCAGTGGTTCTTGGGATCTCAGGTTCTTCAGAAACTTTGATTCTAACGAACAAGTTATATTGAACCATCTTATTTTATTTTTTCCGGTTGTTATTTTTTCACATTTTAATACAAGTCCCCTTCTACTGCAGTTATTTAGGAGAATGCTGCAGCGTTGTTTTGCTGTTAAGCTCCAGAAATGTTTTGTGGGCTACGAAACTCGACTCGGCTTCCCATCAGCGTGATCCTGAGAAGATGTAGGGATTGTACTTTTTCATTTTTTTGTTGGGTGTTTATAAAAGTGAAATAAGAAATGAGAGAGATTTTATACACACAGGCAACGGCTCTAAATAAACCTCTCTTGAACTCTCCAAGAATATTCATCATCATGTCATCATCGTTCAGAATATGAAACAATGAGACATGACGTTGACTTCAGCTCCTCGTCCTCAACACTCTTCACACATCTTCACTTCTGTCCCCCCCCCTTTCCTGTTCATGCTCTCCTTCCAAGCTTCCTCTCCTTTCTCCCCTTCTCTTCTCCTTTTTTACAGGCTTTAGGAATGTGAGGTCTCCTTAGTGATTTATAAACATACACATAATAAATGGGCGGCTGTAGTTTAAGCGGTGATGAAGCATTCTCTCTCTGGGACACAGCGCTGGCCTGTGTGTGATTTAAAGGGCTGACATTTATGGCTTGCAGGCCTATTATTCAGAGTGACTGTCTGTGTACAGACCAGCGTTTTTACAGCGGCTACGCAGAGGTGAGCCCCAAACTAAGCCAGCGTCTGACACAGGTTGAACATCCAGTAAGAATACTACAGTAACACATCACGTGGCGCTAAATCGGTGGATGCCTGACAAGAATATGTGGTCACAGCTTCAATGAATCTTTCAGCGACCTAATCTCACTGCACTAGACAGGGATTTATATGTCAGATATCACACAATTCTGTTTTCTGCTTCCTTCAAATAGTACGAGATTATCTCAGCTGCAGTCACGTGCATGTTTGCCGTAACTGACAATATGGTTTAATGCACTGTGCGGCAGTATAACAGTGTGCTTACAGCAGGTTAACACCGGCTTGTTATTTAATCATGAACTGGAAGCTCTGTTGTGCTGTTCTGGCGTATTCTCTCGCATTTTGCATTAATTATGAATGTTTTCTATTTCATTGTGGTGCAAAGTAGGCCCAAATTATCCCCCTCACAGTTAACTGTGCTACTTTGTTTTCACATAACCCATAACCTGTCTGCCTGCCACCAGCAGTGGATTGCAATCGACGACTCAGTGGCCGACATCACTATCTGTCCAAGATAATAGATGACAATAATGGGAAACTGTCCCTAAGCACTCGTTTGGAGTCTTCCTGCCCATTTACTGATACCCTTCATATTTAATTCCCCTCCTATAGCCAGGAAAACAGACACTTTAAGTCCATCTAGAGGGAGCACATTTACAATAAAAGGCCAGCTGAATCCTCGGCTCACGTTTCCTCCTAACTGTGGCAGGACATAAACCTTCGAGCCAGACCTCATTTTCTCGGCGCCATCTCCCGGACACTGCTACAAAAAAATCAATAAGGCTGCACACAATCCTCTTAACTTTGGAAGCCATTGTGAAAATGTCTTTGTTGAAAGAATATGGGGAATATTTCTCTCCCTCTTGGCCTGGTTTTTGTGTGTCACTCTGATTTTCTTCTAATAGTCAGACGGAGTGTAGGCCCTCACTTGTTGCTAAATTAGCATCTAGCTATGTGTTCTGCTCTTATCTTCTTGAGGTCTGTGACACAAGCAGTCTGTTGTTGTGCATTATTGTCACTGTAACTCAATTCCTCCAGCTGAGCAAGGAGAAATAATTCAATCGCGTCGCAAAGATAAAGATCCCCGGAGCAGGGCGGACAGATCTGCTCCGCCTGTATCAAGTTACACTCTGGAGATTAGCGCGTAGCACGTAGCGTTTAGCTGGTAGCTACACTGAATCAAGGCTGACTGTGATTCACATAGTCAATAAAGCAGGTTGGCTTATTGCATCACACTGTTCACATAGGTTTAACTGTCACAGCATAACACAAGTGCTTTCATAAAGAGTGCCTTCCAGGCCGAGCTGACTGACCGTGTCTCCGTGATAAAGTCTTAAACATCCAAACCATCCGAAGGCTTCTGTGGAAAAATGGCTTCTTTTGTTCGGTGATTATCACAACCAGCACACTCATCTCAACAACACAATGCACGGGCACTTATGGGCAAGAGATGCGAGATTAAAATCCTAATTGATCAACAAAATCTTGAAGCCGCAGTACGAACAGCGACAACCACCATCAGTGTGAAGGATTTAGTGGCATGTCGGAGAACTAATGACGGCAAAATGCACTTTGTAGAGCCAGTGTTTGGTTTGTCCTTTCTGGGCTACTGTAGAAACATGCTGGTGCAACATGGCAGACTCCTTTGAAGAGGATCTGCTCACTCTGACTCGTCCTGAGGTAACGCAAACACGATTTTTATGACTGTTATATTCAATTTCTGCCTATAGATCCCTCTAAATTCTTACATAAGTCACATATATTATGAGTCATTTTTCTACAATTTATAGAAAATGGTTATACAGTTACATTTAGTGATATAGACTGCTTTTGGAAGGAGTCATTCTGTTGCTAATTTTGTCGATAAACATTTACATAAACAGTTAATCCCGTTGGGTTGCTGGAGGGAGCTGAGGCAGTAAACAGCGTCGGCGTGAGATCCATCAGCTTAAGATGGCTGCACTGAACTCCTGCATATGATTGGAGGTTACTTGGTGGCCACACATCTTCAGCCATTCAACCAGGTGAATTTAAACAGGTAAAATAAATCTCAGACAAAAGACCTACTTTGAAATAACATCATGGAAAATGAGTGATGAGTGTGTTAAGATGTAGGAGTTTTCTACCCGCCAGTTCTTGCAAACAAACATTGCGATTGGTTCTATATTGGCTTCTGACCAACATTATAATAAGTGACTTCTTTGGCTGAACTGATGTCTTTTTTGGCATTCCTTAGATTTTTGCAGCTGACTTATCTAGTGGTTTTTATAAACAATATATCTTAAGCAGTCTTGTATCCCTTGGCCTCCGATGCCTAATTCTGCAAGACATAAAAAGAAAAAGGTCGAAATTCTTATGAAACTGATCTAATATTAAGCGTTTATTTCCACAATAAGTGAGCTACATTTACAGTGTCTCAAATATCACGTCTGCTAGTCTATAAAACACTTACTGGAAGTTATTTTGGAAATAACCTTTTAAAGCTTGCGTGTAATGCGTAAGATCTTGAAAGGGGAGCAAGTGTGTGTGTGTGTGTGTGTGTGTGTGTGTGTGTATGCACATGTTTTCCCTAACGGACTCCCTTCTATCTCCTGCACTCTCAGCATCTATTGCCTTCTGCTGTACATCACTCTGACAGCAGGGACTCGGGCAGAGGCTCCGGGTGGAAGAGGTCTTCTAGGTTGCCTTATGTGATGGACAGGAATAGTCTGGAATCCCCAAACGGAAGTGACCTCACATTGACCCTATCCAGTCATGACATATATGACCCCTCAACTTATGACCCCTGACCTCTGGTGCCTGATTCTGCAACACAAAAAAAGAAGTATATGATGTATTGGATATGTTAATTTTAAGATTGTTTACTGGAGGTTATTAATTATTAATCATTATGGAAAAAAATATTCCTTCACCTTCATTTTCCGTAGGTCATTCATGAGAAAGTCTGTGCATTGTCTCATCAGCACGTCGACAGAAAATACTGCTTTACTTTTCAACCCAATAGTAAATCTCTTTCAGCTCATAAAGGGTTAAAAAGCAATATGTATGCTGCAAGCAGAAGCCGTTTCTCCAGAGCTGCACGATGGTGATATTCTTCCACCCAAAATAAACGACAATGCAACCAGAAGTGGCACATAAATTAAAGTGGCAGCGTGATTGATGACTCGGAGGGACAGCAGAAAAAGGGTGTTCTTCTGCATCGCTTTCCCGTAGATATTCCCGGGGAATATTCACGCACACGTACATATTCCCATGCACATGTAAACACGCATAGACACGCAGGCGATAGGAACACACACACATGTGCACACGTAAGTTGAGACACCATTTGCCATGTGTAACCACATCAATCCAAAACCCTCGGCAACATCCTAAAATACACCCTTGAGAGCCAGTGAAAGGGAAAATTACAACAGAGAGAGTGTGTTTAAAGGCTTGTATGTGTCCGTGTGTGTATCCTCTAAATGAGCTCCATGCAATATTAAAGGATGCAAAATTAGTCTGCGACTGAGGACGTGCTGGAAGCACTGTTGGAGACTGACCTACCAAGGGCACCATGGGAAATAAGCAGACTGGGCATGCAATTGCAGCAACGACCAGTGGATATTGTTTCCATCAGCCTCGCTATCCATCATTTACCCCACAACATGTTAATTCTCTTCTTAACCAAGAGCCATCCACAGGGGACGGTGCTACAACCAGAGGGGACGGTGGACATATTGACCACATTACAATCTGCATTCTCTTCCAGCTCCGGGTGTGTTTTACAGTACAAGGTCACTACTTTAGTTTAGTGAACCAGTAGCATACACAGGATTTTTATTTGGGGCACCGATTAATAAACGATGATGAGCAAAGTACCATGAAATTCTTTAGTGGGACATCAGCAAAATCCATCTGATGGATATCTTAATTCAGCGTTTGTTGTGATTAGCCATCCTTTTAAATTTGTTTCCCCCAAAGAGTCCCAACCACAGGAAGAGCTGGTTGCCGTCCACGACACTGTTAGCTGGTAATGTTTTCACTTTATGAGTCTCTGCCTGTGTGTTGTAATGACAAAATGTTATTATGGAGACACCAAACTACCACGTAAGCATTTTTGAGTATTTTGCCAGGTGTTTATGTGTCTGCCTGTGATTTTGTCAGCGCAATAGTGTCATAACCTTACAAAATGAAGTCTTAATTTTACAGGTGTGTAGTTGAGATCAAAATGAAGGGCGGGTTCAAAGACGGGTGTGGGATGAGCAAGAGGGCCAAAATAAGGGAGGTAGGTAGGAAGTAAGAAAGGGGCCATTGGTCCTTCTTGGCCTACATTCATTTTGGGTTGTCGATCACTGTATCCCATCTTCTCTAGCTGTTATTGTTTTCAGCTTGTCTGTCTGTCTGTGGACAGATTTTGTCATCACAAGATTATCACAACCGTGTTACAAAACTTTACAGGTATGTCTCTGAGATGAAAATGGTCCTACCCTTTGAGTGCTGATGAAGTAAAGTAGTAATGACTACTGAGTATTGTTTGGTCCGAAAGTGAACATGTTGATGGGCTGATGTGATCGCGTTGCAAAGCGGCCTCTAGTTTAAGTCTTTGGCAAGTTGACATCAAGTCTCCAGTCTGTCAGAGCTCCTCATATGAGTCAGTGACTGCAGACATTCACAGTAAATGACTTGGCATTGGAGCTTTCCGTCACAATTATGTTAACAGTGTTAAACATAGCAGCATGAGGTTCTTTTAGTAGGTCATAAAATTATATATCCAAAGTGTGTTGTCATGCTCGGCTGCTGTTTCTGCAATCAAGTCAGTCAAGTCCCAAAGCAAAAATAATCTCAGTATCAAATCTTCATTGTTGTGCCTTCAGTCTGACTTAGGTTGGCAACTGGCTGATTTTCCGACGATAAATACAAATAAATATTACAACAAAGACTGCAAAAGGCAAACCTTGGATGGCATCAACACATTAAAGTATTGTGGAGAGAGCGGTGGTGGTGGTGGTGGTGGTGGTGGGCATTACAGGCTGAGGACGGAGGAGCACTTAACTCCGCAGGAGAATGTTCCAGGTTGTGGGGGTGTGTGGTGTTAACGAAGGGGGCAAGTCAGTATGAGATCAGCCTTCACCTTGGAACATGACAGGGTCTGGTTTTACTGCGGCTCTTAGTGCCACTGAGGTGCTGGGATAGATAGAAACATGTATAGATGTATAGATGTATAGATGTATAGATGTATAGATAGATAGATAGATAGATAGATAGATAGATAGATAGATAGATAGATAGATAGATAGATAGATAGATAGATAGACTGATAGATAGATAGATAGATAGATAGATAGATAGATAGATAGATAGATAGATAGATAGATAGACAGATAGATAGATCTGGAAGAATAAGCAGTGAGGAGGAAGAAGAAGAGGTGGAGGGTGAGCGTACAGTCCAGCGCTGCCTTTTATAGCCCCATTCCAGCAGATGAGCAGCATCAATCTTTAGCTCGCCACTGGGATAAGGCCTGGCTGCTGCTATCAGCAGGCATGAGGGGTGGGAGGGCGGGTATAAAACACACACTGACAGACACACACACCCTGCTGCACACATACTGTACATGCATGCATGCAGAGTACTATCTTTTCTCCAACCCCGTGTCCTAGAAACTATAATCATACACTGTTATTGAAAGATCTTTGTGATAAACGTCATTCCAACCTGCTAGAATCAGTGGTAACATTTATCCATTGCATTTAATTTCTCAGACCAAGGAAGTGCCATGTTTTTTTTCCACATGCAAGCGCCGACCTCGTGGCTGGAAACCAGGGTTTTGCATCCTGAGTCCTGCTTGTGGTTGGATTTAGGAAAGACTGTGGTTTCGGTTTAAAGTTAATCAAATAAACACTTTTCTGCAAACCCTTACCAACGGCTGAGAGTACCTCAACACAACCATGAACAGCGTTAATCATGCTTGAGCTGCGGATGTTGTACTGCACGGGGAGATACTATCGGGAAAAACAAATGCAAAACATTGCCAGTAAACATCTTGCGGAAGTGTGTTGCAACACGGCAGACCCATTCATTAAAAATGTGTTCTAATTATGTTGACAAAAATGTATGCAGGCTGCATTGTATTTATATCTAAGCATCTATTCTAGTCTCACACATGGACAGACGTGTCCCTGGAAACGGACATGCAAAACAAGAAGAAGACAGATGTGGAAGCATGCGGCTTATTCACACTCGCAAGAAACGTTTCAGCAAAAGACGAATGAACTTCACAACACAGAGGAAGCGAACTGTCACATTTTGGGAACATTCGGTCACATTTTTCTAAATTAGAACATACACGTCTCATTTTCCATATGAGCCTTAAGACACCTGCACACGTAGCAAATTAATAAGGCAAGAGAGATGTTGGTGTGTGGTGGTGTTGGTGTTGGCGAGGAGGGATGGAGGGAAGCAACACGCAGCCATATAGAAAATGTTTTGAATTATACATTCCTGCCATCAGTGACAAATTGAGAGAGGGATTTGTCATAAATCATATGCATGCCGTGCTGCCTACCAAGAGAATTGCTTGGTGGGCAGCAGCCTGAGATTTAGGAGCGTGTTGTTGCCTCGTCTGGAGCCCTCAGCCTGCAGCCACACCTCGACCGGCTACTCTCCTGTGAGGAATATGTCATTTTCAACACATGTCAGCTGACAGTGTGAGGCGGAAAAGTCTTTGTTCTTGATTTTCTTTTTTTTTTTTTTTCTTCCTGTAGCTGTCTTTTGTCACCACAGCAGTTTATATACAGAGATTGTTGCTTTTTTCATCAGAAACGTGTATAGTTTCTGGTATTCATTTAAAACACTGTCAGCAGTAAAGTTATACTGTACAGTGTAGACTTATGAGTGAAGTCCAGAACATTTTTCCACAGCAGACTGTCGATTCTGCTGTTCTTCTAAGTGAGTTCATTTGGTGGTACTCCCCAAAAGGCACATTTTAATTACTGTTGTACTATTTAGGATTACAGCTGTAAACACAGTTAGTGATATTTATCTTACACCAGCTGTAAATGGCAGTAAATTAGTCACAGAGTAAAACACCAAATTTCTACCTTTTGGAGCAACGTTTTGTTCATCGGAAGAGGCCATACAACTAATATTTTATTTGTTTATCGTGATCAACAACGCCCAAGTGGATGGTGACAATGTATTTGAAAGCCTGTGTGGTCAACTAATGCTGGTTGCTTTTTTCTTTAATAATGTTTATAAAGAGCACAATTATGCAAAGACAGAGTTTCCCTAGAGATAGTAAAATGTCACACGTGAACAATGGCTTAATAAAATAAAGCCATGCTTTATACATACAGTTGTATATTCAGACAATGAATAATAACACAATAACAAGGATGATTTGGTATTTTGTCAAACTTGACAACTAAACCTAATATTACATTTAGCCCACAGGACAAAACAACATCAGCCACAAATCCTAGAAGCCACATCTGCACACACAGTTCATCCCAACAGCTGTTCATTCTGTTTAGGCGTATATACAGCGGCGTCTTTTCCCAACGCTCATGTTTTGGGAAACTCTGCACAGTGTCTCACGTCTGAAGCATGTTCTATAGGCCAGACACACCTGGAGACAAAAAAAAAAATGGGTAAAGCTCACAAAGAGGTGGCCAAAAATACAAGCAGAGGAAGACAGACTCCATCCATCATGGCGACTAAACAAACACAAGCAGGGCGAAGGAGCCGGGCAGGGAACAAAGAGCAGAGATGAGTCGGATGGGAATGTGAATACTACGGTAGGATGACCATCAATTTATACTGTACCTTTTAATGCATATGTTTGTGTGTGTGTGTGTGTGTGTGTGTGTGTGTGTGTGTGGTCACTGCATTTCAATGTCAATGTGAATGACAACGTACGGGTGTGTGTAGGGTAGAAATGCAGTCTGAGTGGTTGCAGCAGGTTGGAAATGAGTGCGTGAGGGGCGAGACTATGGTGATGAATGTTGCAGGTTCACATTAATAAATTCTAAATGATTGTTTCTTATGTGTGTTTGACTACATCTGCATAGTTTTCACAACATGTGTGAAATAAATTCACATTTGTAAAACACACAAAACACACTCAGTACCGCTTCACAATAACCCTCACTACTTAAATCATAAAATGATGCTTAATTAAATATTAGTTAATAGTTAGGCTGCTGGAATGTTGAACAATAAGATGCTTAATAAACCGGTTATCTTGAATTTAGGGGGAGATTAGCAAGCAGTTATTTAAGTTAAGATGAATGTACTATACAAGTGTTACCTCATAGGTCTGCTCCATATATGGAAAGTGAGAGAAAAACATCAATATGACCATGAACAGGTTATTGTTTTATACTGAAGTATTACAGTAGACTGTCGAGTAGTCCCCAATTTTGCCAACAAGCTTTTGACCAAGGGCTACATTTTAATTATCATCCAAAGTTTAACTGTTTAACATTATAAAAATCTGTTGTTAATCCAAAAAGCAAGAATCAATACACTGAAAAAATGCTCTTGCAGCTTTAAAATGACATTTTTAGCTGCGTATTCATCATGGACTGGATTTGTTTTTTTAGCTTTACAAGTTGTGTGAACTCAAATCTGCAGATAAACGGTCACAGAAACTAAGCTGAAGTGAGTTAACCCCCCACAGCACCCTGGGTTAGTCAAAAACACGCCGTCCGTGATGACAAACACACTCTAGAGTCTGAGTGTTGCAGAGGCTGCAGATCTCTGGTTCCCAGTCCTCCGAGGTCCACACTGAACGTCTGTTGTCAATAAATAAATCACAGATGAAGTCAGACTCCCGTATTTACACAGTGATTAAAACTCACGAGCCGAGGCGCTTAAACGAACCTAAACAAAACAAATGAGTGCAAAGGTTTCCCACACATATGGGCGCATGCAAGGTACGCACACGTGTACGTGGACAAATGCTCGGCTAATCTCCGAAAACACACATGCACAGGCGTCTAGAGCCGAGGAGCACGAACACACATAAAGAACTCAAATACTTCACATAGAAAGTCAACTTTAATCTATTTTTCACAAGAGATTTACACTGTCAACTTGTAATCAGTAATACGTAAAAACTGTCTTCACAGAGTCTAGAGTAGCAGTGTGCACACAGGGGTTGGTTGACAGTGAGGGAATAAAGGGAAGAAATGAGGGAAAAAATCAAAGGTTATAGTTTTCTTAAACTCTCTTTTATCAAACATTTTGTAAAGAATGAATGACTGATATTTATTTTGCAATTTCTCGCACCCCTCCCGAAGCCCGACTCAGGACATTTGTGCCCCTGGTGTTGTCTTATCAACTTAAAGGTCGGCGTAAAGTCAGGAATGTGGACAAGGCTGTTGATAATTCTGTTTTTATCAGAAGTCATAGCAGCCACACGCTTTACAATCCATCAGTATTAGATTAATAACCATCATTAGCAACCTGTAGCTGTTTTCCTTGAGCCAAAAATCTCAAGCAGCTGCAGCAGTGGCAGCTTTAAAACTGCAAACCCCGAACATCGTGTCACATGATGGGAGACCAGAGAGGGATCGGATCTGACATTAATGAGTCCAGCTGTCTCGCTGCTCTTTAGGAGACAGTTTGTACTTTTCTTTTTCTGAAGCGGGGGAAACTTTTGGTAAACAGCTCTGTTCTGTGTCAAGCCTGGGGGTGTGGGGTTAATTTCCACCCGAGCATGAAAATGCACTCATGGTGATTTTGGGAAGTTTTCAGAAAAAGGAAAAAAAAAAATGATTAAATGACACTTCGGATTATTAAACTGCAGGCACGATCGTGAACAGATCATTAGTAAGGAGGAAAATATCGAAGCACTTGCAGCAAGTTTCATCCAAGACTTTTTCTGGGTTAATCAAACATGTTGCTCAAAGATTTAATATCGTTTGTATTGAAGAACTCCTGCCTCGACTTCCAACCAGACCGCCACCTCCTGAGACGAAATCTGATGAGAAACGCGCCGACTGGCAGATGGGGATATCGCACAGAACTTCGAATAAACGTCCCCGGGTAAATAACTGACTGCAACACACAACACGCCTCCAAACCGCCCAACGCCGGATCCCCCTGACTCAATCTCCGCTCGAAGCCTCATCCGAGAGCGCCGTCTCGCTAACTATCAGAGGGGAAAATCAAATATTTTGTTTTGAGCTTCACTAATATCAGCGTTTTTTACTCCACCCCTAATGGCATTTTTATTGATCGGCTTCTTAATGGCGGGCCCCATATATTTGACGGCACTCATTTAAAGTAGAAGTGAGTAATAGCCGTCTGAGGGAAGGCCGTAAAGCTGTGTGTGTGTGTGTGTGTGTGTGTTTTTATCGTAGTCCGTCATTGCGGGTAAGGAAGGAAGGGAGGAGATGAAGGAGAGAGAGAGGAAGGAGGAGAGGGAAGAGATGGAGTTTTTAATTTACTGAGCACAGGAGAGCAATGGGAGGAAGGAGAGGAAGTGCGAGCGAGGCGGAGTAGGAAAAAATCGGGACTTTAGCGACAGAGGTGAAGGATAAGCAGTAAAAACACATTTTCCGTACCTAACAAAATTTGTACTAAAGCATTTCTGCAAACGCCACCCGTTTCACCGACGTAGCCTCATACATCACCGCTACGCTTTCGCAAACAAACCTCGCAGCCCCCTCTCTGTCCCCTCCTTCATCTCCCTCTCTCCATCCCTCCATCCCTCTCAGGTCATCAGCGAGCGAAACCACAACAAAGGGGGGCCGTTGCCGCAGTGACCTTGGCTGTGACATCATGTGGCGGCAGAAAGAAATGAAGCCATTAGGCCGAGGCAGCGCTTGCCCATAAATCAGACTGTTTCCAATAAGCTGCCTTAATGGTCATCCATCACCCCGCCAGCCAGCGCCCTCCGCACCCAACCGCCTGGGGAACGGCCACAGGGACGTATGGGGAGGGAGGGGGGGGAGTAATAATGGGGGAGAGAGAGGAGAAACAGCCCGGGTAAAATCTAGGGGGATATGGAGGGAGAGAGAGGGAAGAGAGGAGTAGTATGGATGTGGGAAAATAAGGAAAGTGTGGAACAGGGGAGAGCAGAGAGCGAGGGGAGAGAAATGTGGATATAGGAGGAGAGGTAAGATAGATGGGGGAAGATCTGGTAATGACAGGCCGGAGAGGCAGCTGACGAAAAAAATAGGCAGAGGAGATACAGAAAGGAGATCGACGATGGAGAGAGGAGGAAAGATTTCGGAGTAGGTTATAGAAGAGGGACAGAAGAACGGACATTTGGAGGAGGAGAGAATTGAGATGGCAAAGCGAAAAAGAGAGAAGGTAGGGGAGAAAGACAAGGGGAGGGAGGACGAGAAAGGCAAATACCAGGAGAACAGAGAGACACAAACAGCATGGAGAGGACGAGAGGCGAGGAAGAAATAAAATAGGACACCAGGGAGGTGCTAGAGAAACAGAGAAAATTAAAGTTGATGAGAGAGCGAGCACAACGGGATGAGTTTGGGAACAGCAGGAGACAAGTACAAAGTATACATCCAGTGGAAAAGGACGTGCTCAGAGAAGAAGAAGGCAGATAGAAAGCTTCGGTAAAGGGGGAGAAAAGGGGGAGAGCAGGGAGAGGAGACATCGGCTCTGTCTCCACCTAAACGCGTTACACAAAATGTGATGTATTAAATCAGAAGTCCAGATGCCTCGTAGTCCCACGGTGCCAGGCTAGGTGTGGAGCATTAAGTGCTGCTGTGCACCTATTCATGATAATCACATCATTCACTCAGTGTAGTGTCAATAATAATAAATCAATTCTATGTGTTTTCTGCAGGATCTCTCCAACCTTATCACCAGACAAGATTGTCACTATCGGATGCTGTAACGGCTATGACAATGTTTTTCTTGTCCAGTGCCAATGTTATTTTTGTCTGCACGTGGAAAATGCATACGTCCAATCTTGGTTTGGGAAAAAAAAAATACTAGAACATGGTGAGTGTTAGGCAACTGAGACAAACGTCAAGGTTTCAGAAAGTACACATTAAAGGTTGAAATGAATGTCACAATTCACAAAAAAGGGACTTAATGCGCTTAATAGTTGATAAAAGCACAAGTGACGGCTTATAACCATCATCAACGTTGCAGGAAATGTTTATAAACCTTTAGAATTACCTCATAAAAGATTTATTAGGAAAGTCGATGTTTGTTAATGGAAAACTAATGATCAGCTCAACTTTAATTAACTATAAATGTACAATATAATAATGACGGTTATTATAAAGTCTGTATTGTTGTAACGTTTCTTTTCCGAATAAATTCAGACGCAGCAAACATTTAACTTATTGTACATGACTGATCATCTGTTTCTGCTCTGAATGAAGAAGAAGAAGAAGAAGAAGAAGAAGAAGAAGAAGAAGAAGAAGATCTAAACAGCTATTATTATTACTACTTCCATTTTTTTCTGTACTTTTTTTCCTGTACTTCAAAATAACTTGAATCAAACTTCCTCTCACCTCTGGCTGCATTTTTAACAATCATGTATCTACATCTTCCACCCATTAACACATTTATTATTTCCAAACCAGCCGACAGCACTTTTTAAATTGCCACATTTAAAACGTGAGCTAATTTTCACTTGACAATCGGACGGAAGTTACAGTAGTTAGACGAAATAAAAAAAAAGACCCACAGAGTGAACAGAAGTATATATCACGTGAAAACATCCCCGTGCTGTGGAAACATCCACGTGTGCCAAACCCCAAACCCCTGGTAGCTAACCATGGCTGCGGGAATTACTCCACACACTCCCAGTAGTCATGTCATCAGGAACCTGGTGTAACCGGCCCTGTTTGTAGCCCACACCACACCGGCCTCGCGCTGAAAGCTTCCATGTAAGTTATGACGCCTGGAGTCTGCAATTGTGGTTCAGCATCCTTTACTTTCTCTCGCTGGTTTGTTGGTTTGTTTTATTTCCTTCCTTTTGTTTTTTTTGCTCCTGATCCCAGTCTCGTCCTCTAAATGTTCCGAGCCACTCTTGTCCTCTCTCCACTTCATATCTTATCATTTTATTTCCCTCCTCCGCTGCTCCCCTCACTCAATCTTTCTTCCTCCGTACGTGTGCGTTTGACCATAATCTCGAGGAAAACGAGAGCCCATTTTGGCCAAAATCAACTCACCCAGAAGTCACTTTACAACCCGCGCTCTTATGAGCCCTGTAAATGCAGGCTGAAAAATGATGTGTGTGGCGCGGCTCTCCTCTTAGGTTTCCCCAAGTACAGTGGCCAAATTGTTTTCGCTAGGCACTGCGAGAGGCATTATCCATCATTTTGAATGAGCTCTGTAATTGGGATTATAGGAGCAAAAGTGCAAAAATTGACTTTGAGAGTGATAGCATTACAAGTGGGCCTTTCAGATGAAATAAGAGGGTGAGTGTGTACTGTATGCCAGTGTTCTGGAGTGTGTTTGGTTAACACTATGTGGCTCAGTGTGTGTATATAAGTAGACTTTGAGCTCCGTGTCTTTACACCTTAATGTGTATGTGTCTGCAAATACATGAATTCATGTCGGCATGTTTTTGTATTGTGCGAGCGTATTCAGGCCCTCATACCGCGGCCTCGGCCATGTGTGTGAAGGGTGAGGTGTATGTTGTCTTTGGGTGATTCTCGCCTCCATTAACAATCGTGTTACGCACTACTTTGCATGAGTGTTATCGCGTTGGAACTCTGGCTTCCATCCAACAAACTGTCAATGTAGGTATTTTTTATCATAGCGCTGCATTGGAGCCATGTTGACAAGGTAGGAAGACTGAGAAAACAAACACTCGTTACTCTGATTTGGGAACATTTATACATGGTTACCCCCGCTGTTAGCCTTGTAGTCACAAATTCAAGACCGGATTGGCAAATTGTATTATGTGTTGTGTGTTTTTTGCAAAGCTTTTTACCAGGTTTTACCCCTACCCCTCTTTTTTAAATGCCCCTTCGAACAGAGTTACAAGGGGCACTGGTTGAAATCTCCCCTTATTAAATGAGACAACCCTTCAAGACTCTCATACGTCATCAATTGCTGTTGATGTCGTCGAAGAAAACAGATGCAACCAAACATTTCCAATATGCTGTCTTTCAGCCGTAGTGATTTATCAATGTGTTACTCTGGTAACCCTGGTATTATCATAATACCATTTTTTTGATGGAGACAGAAAAGCATGGACACTCGCAATTCATTTGTAACTTGCAACAAGCTCTCAATTAATAAAAAACTGCTTCATTACCTGGTCACTAACAGTGTTTTATAGGCCAAGATTCGCAACCCGCGCTCCTACCCTGACAGTCTACATTGATATTAGAAGAGTGGCCCTAAGTCCAGCAACTTTGCTACATTTCTGGCGTGGAAGTTGAAGAATGTAGCATTAATAAAAGTCATTCGCAATCCAGCAATAACAATACAACATTAGCTAGCTGCGCTACTTAACTCCCAAATATAACCATAGTACATGGAAAACAACAAAGAGTTCTCATGACACTAGATTTGAACTGCGCCTTTGAGAAAAGTTTTATTTTGAGGGTCGTGCAGCTTCATCCTACCCCTCTATCCACCAAGAATCAGGACACCCTGCCCTCAAATATGAACAAAACAGAGGGGTAGTGCTAAGTGGTACTGTAGGGACAAGGTGTGTATTGAGATTGGGCCCATGGTGTAAATCTCCTCTGAAATTAGCTTCAGTGGTAGTGTGAATATTGGGCTTTATTTAAGAGACATTTAGTGATTGTAGCTGTAGGAAGGTCCTGATATCACCAATGAAAAACAACTGACATAACTAGTTTTTCCCACTCAGCTGCTCATAGTTACTGTACGTACGATATATAATCACAGCATACACAGTAGCACTGCAATCGCTCCTGTTTGTGTAACTAACGCTGTCGCTCTCACTTGGCATTCGTTAACAATAAATCCTTTAAAGAGTATCCAGTCATACTCTCCAATACAAAGAACCACAGCTGGCCAGGGCTTGTACTTTTTGTCTGCAAATGGATGTAGCTTAAGTACGTCTGCACGTCTGTTTTTGTGTGTGTGTTTTACTTTGAGTGCTCTGCCGTGGAGTGTGTGTACAGAGCAGGCAGGCGGACAAACACCAGCCCAGCGGGTACTATTTTATTCATGGCGGGTAATCCCTGCTCTGCACCTCCTTAATCTGCTGCCATGGAGTGTTTGCCCAGAGTTCAGCCCCACTCCACCTCCTCTTACACTTGCTCTCAGTTCCTCTGACTTTCGCTCCAATGACTTCTCCACCACGCAAAATCAGATCTCATGGTTTCTAATTAGCATAGCTCCATATTTTCTGCTTGTGTATATATTTCTAGAGACCAGAAGATGAAATTTCATCACTCATGAGTCAGGAAAAGCCTTCAGTATGTCATTAAGATATATAGAGACAGACAGTTTGAGTGCAAATGTTGCCATGTTATTAAACTGTAAAAATCTGACAGTGAATTTACTTTTAAAAAAACCCGGAGGAAACCGATAAAGCAGTAAAGACTTTTTAGTTGTTAAAACATTTCAGTTTCCTCTACTTAAACCTACTTTACTTGGTAATTCCAAGGCAGTCTGTTTCTTGTCTTTATTAAAGTCAAATCAACTTGTAAAATGAGCAGCGTACTGGCCAGTTTGGCTTGGATGGATGAGAATGTTATCATTAGAGGTTGATCTGTCGACTAATCTATAAAATAGTTTAGTTCATAAAATGTCCAAATACACTCAGGAGATAAAACATACAAACTCTCACATTTGAGAAGCAGGAACCGATGTAAAATCTTCAAAAAAAAATCTCTGTCAAATGAATTTTCTGTTGTTAATGATCTGTCCACTAATCAATTTTTCAGCAAATCATTTCAGCACCAGTCGTTTGTAGGCATTGGCGTGAGAGACAAAGAGCTACAACGGATGGAAAAGACGGTCTAAAAGCCAACGTGATGCCTGAATTCAGTCAAAACTGGAAGGAACAAACCTTTACTGAAATGTGTTCAAAATAAGCAAAGAAATCTCGGAACAAAAACAGATGTGGTGTCTTTGGGTAATCTGCACACACATGAGTTTTCAACATGGGTGTCAGTTCGTATTACTATTGGATGTGGCTTCCATGCTGAAATACATTTCAACAGCGATCCAAAACTATCAGACGTGCAGAGCACCTTAGAAACAAACATTAACGTTGACTTTTATTCTCCTCTCGATCTCCTTTCTAATCTCTATAGGCACCAGTCTTCAGTTATTATCCCCCTCACACACACACACACACACACACACACACACACACACACACACAACACACACACACACACTGGGGACCTTGATGGCCCTTCTCAGCTGGTACAGAGCCCCATATGCTCCAACTCCTGTTGTTATTGTTGTTGTTTGGCTCCCCGGCTCATTTGACGTGTGGACCCATGACAGTGTCCAGGACCCCATCCAAGTCCTGCTCGGTGCCCCTTTGTGTGTGTGTGTGTGTGTGTGTGTGCGTGTGACTGTGTTGCGTGTCTGTGTGAGCAAATATGTGTGTATTTCAGTGAGCCTAGACCGTCCTCCAAAAAAACACGGCCATACAGGTCGTCAGCCAGCAGCTTACTACGACTAATATATAAATGTATTGTTAGACGGCATTCAGTGGCTATAGTAATCACAACCCTGATTCCAAAAAGGTCGGGATGCTGTTTGAAACATTTATAAAGCAGAATTTGATGACATTTAAATAAAGAAAAGTTACTTCTTGGCACTATTCATATAGAGCAGGTCTAGACCATACTCCTTAACAGTACAAAGACAATGTATTAAATGTTTAACCTCACCAATTTCATTGATAAACTCGTTCTGAAGTCGATGTCAGCAACATGTCAAAGAAGTTTTGACAGGCAAAAAGTTGTGGATTGATCCAAAAACATCTGTTTGGAGCATTCCACAGATAAACAGGTTCATTGGTAGGTGATATATCATGACCAGGTATGAAAGGAGCATCAGTCGTTCACGAGCACGAATGGGAAGAATTGTAAAACAGGTGATTGTGTAAAGTATAATACTACGTGGGCTCGAGAACACTTTCAGGTCAGACTGGATGGAATAGTCAAACACAGGACTTTCCCCCAGGAGACCGCAGACGATGTGCTATATAACTAGTTGTTGTACTTGTGTTAGCGTATGTGAGTGTGTGTGTGTGTGTGTGTGTGTGTGTGTGTGTGTGTGTGTGTGTGTGTGTGTGTGTGAATTTATGTGTGTGAGAGAAGTGAATCCAGCTATTTTGTGTGTGTGTGTGTGTGTGTGAGTACATGTGTGCTGTTAGGGTTCTATCTGTCTGTGGACTGTGTGTCAGAACATTTTTGGAAAGTAAACATATTTCGGTCCTCACCTCTTCAAAGGGCTGTTTGAGGGTTACGACTTGGCTTTAGGGTTAAGGTTGAAATTATGTTACGGTTAGATTTAGGGCTGGGAAATGTAATATCTCAGCAAGGGTTCTCACAACTGTGTGTCTATGTGAGAAATCATCTCAACAAAAGTTTGCACACACCCAACTTTGGGTTGTCAGCCACCCACGTCGCCACCACCTTCCTATGCACAAACACAAAAGACACACAGGCACAAACGTACAGTGCATTATATCAAAGTATTTGAAATATTCTTAACTTTCCATTTTTTTTACACAATACTGTATGTTACTTACTGCACAACAGCCAGAACAACCTGAGTGACGATGCATTTAAAATCCTATCTCACTACTAACATTTGATCAGTCTGTTTAGGTTCAGTTATTTATGAAGCTACATGAGAACAATGTATAAAGAGACTTAAGTGGGCTAAAGGTTGTCACCACAATATGACCTTACAAACAATTTGTGCTACTGTTTGGAATTCTGCTGCTTGTAAACACAGGGTGGGTGGGTCTGCACTGCTACATGTGATTTTTGGCCATCTGTCCACTACACATGCCGCCCACATTGCCTCTCCACATTCTGATGTGCTACAAGGACACATTATCTCCACTTAGCCCTTCGCCACTTGGCAACTGTGTGAACCATAACAACCAGTCTTTATAGAAACCCACTTTAAGCCACAGCTCTTATTGCCTTTGGACCACGAGGCAACACACTAAGGGATTTCCAGACCTTCCTCCCTTCCCTTTTCTGGTTGTGCCGAGCTGCGCCCTTTCCAAGACCTCCACCTCTAAAAGTCTTTGGTTTTCATCGCTGTAGAAATGTATTCAGGGAGACATTTATCACAGAACTGCCTGCCACTGGAGACCGCAGTGGCGGCCATTTTACAGGCCTGGTCAGGGAAAACAGGAAAAGGCAACTTCACTGTAAGAGAATGACATTTACATGTATATTTACATTTATTCACAGCTGTTGTCGAAGGCAAGCAACCCCAAGTGACTGAGCGGGAAGACTAGAAAGGTCAATGCCTTTTGCATGCATTAAAGCTTTATTAGCTTAGCTTCGGTGTTAGCAGCATCAACAGTCAGGCAGGTTCTAGCTTTTACCATTAGTTCCAGAGAAGGGGAAAAATTTATTGAGTTCTGAACACCTTGCTACTGCGAACACACTTTTTCTTCAGCTGTTCCACTATAGTAGAGCAGTGACAAACCATTACTACATACACTTAGTATATATATTTTGACATTTAGCGGTGAGATTGCCGATTGTAACCAACTGAACACCCCTCCTCTAAACCTCCCCTAACTGCTTACAATACAAAAATGCCAAAAAAAACTCTGTGGATGAGTACCTGTTCCCTCCATAGATACAAAAGGAAACTTAAAATATAACAAAAACAAAAACTCTTAGTTTAAAGGTAACAATACACTATGAAAACACAATTTGGAACATTATGTTGCTTTTCTTTCAATATTGTTTTCCACTTTTGCCCCTATGTCGAAACAAATGTGTTACTTGTGAGAAAACAGCTCAATCATTTTTGTCTTTGATACACATCACACAGCAAATAAAGAAAAAGCATTCAAGGGCCAAGTGAGTGTGCAGAAGTTAAACAAAAAATTGACTTGCTTGGGAAAATGTCATAATTAATGATGATAAAAGGCAGAAGCTCTGGAATAAACAGGGTTTGTTTGGAAACACTGACATGTTGCAGAACTTCAGCAAAGCACAACATTTGTTTCTCTTACATTTTGTTGTATTGAATATAATTACAGTACATGTAGAAAGATATCGAACAGATGGAGAGATTTGTTTTTACTTTTGTGCTGTCAAGTTTCCCATTTCGCCGCCTCGCCCATCATGTTAAATGACATCTCTGAGACAGACGCAAACATCCAGCGGCACCCTCAAAAGACTAAGGTGACATTTCATCGTCTTTCCTCAACGTACGACCGATAAAAACTGACTGCGGAGCAACATGAATGTAAGACGTCTGCTGTGTTTAAGTCTGAGATGCTATTTCCCTCATTTAATGTGTTAGATTACATAATTACTTATTTCATACAAAGAACTGCAGCTGTGATAGTTCCCTGTTAATTACATTAGCTAACACGTTTTTCTCCATTTAAATAATTCTCCCAAATAACATATCTTATCTCCAGAGATGCACATGGCAATGATTCAATTACAGAGCAGAGATGAGGAATAAAAAAAAAACAGTGCTGGATAAAGCTGTTGGCTTCAATTTTCATATCTGAAATCTGTACTATTTATTTCTTTTTCTCATTGAACCTCATTGTCTCCGGTCACTGGAGGCTGAAGATACGGTTTCATCCAGTCTAATTCTGAGGCTCTAATGTCGATACGCCTGCACACCGCTTCCAACAACAGACGCTGTCAATACCAGCGCAGAAAAACTCCTGACAAAATGATAAATGACACCTATTCATAAACACACACACTCACATAAATACCGTACCAACAAACACACATCAGCTTTCACAGCCACACATATATGCATATAAAGCACACCTCAACCAGGTTCCTCTTAAAAATTACGTTGGCCGAGTGCAGATGCTGGCCTTAGAAACCACAGCCCACCCCCTCACCTCCAAACTCCCCTTCATGTCCCTCTCAGGAGCCAAAATGGCGTCCATAAATCAAGGAGCTAGATGTAATCTGCAGTGTCCAGAATGCAAGGGGCGAGGCTGCGGAGCATAATGCGACTGGTTCTCCATTGTCATTCAGGCGCAGGCAGCAGCACAGAGAGCCTTGCCTGCACCTGATAAGAGTCCGCTCAGAGTGAGCCATAAATCACAGACGGTGCCAACGGTTACTCCACTGATTTCACACACGGAAGGAGAAGACGGAGTGTGTGCGAGGCGGAGAGAGGGGAGGAATCAAGCACAAAGACTACGGGAGAAGGCGGTTGAGAATATGAGCGGTAGATGGCCAAAGATGAGGGTGAAAATGTGAGCATAAAGAAGAAAGGGAACACTTTAGAGGAGAAGAGAATGCCAAGAATGAGAGACGGTGTGGGGAAGGAGGGAATAGGAGGGAGAGGAGAAAAGGAGGAATGGAAGGAGGGAGTGAAGTGGGGGAGGGAGGGGATGATAGATCTGCAATTTACTCCCCTATCTCATCTGGCAAGAAGTTTCTCCACACAAAAGGCCTGACCTTCAGGAAATAAACACCTCGCTCTCCCAGAGAGCTCTGCTGATGTCTGCGCTGCATGTCAATTCCGTCACGGGGTCTCAGGACAGAACTGAAACGAACACACAGAGTTTTCAGAGAAGAAACTCTTGCATTTAAACATGCAATAATTCCAACAATTGCCTCATACTTAAGTGTGAAACATTTCCGCTGTGTCGGCCAGGTTTAGTCTAATATCAACACGATCGCTAGAATGAATGTTGGCAAAGTTTCTCTAGGCTGCAATTACATGTTTCTTTAGGTTCAGTTTTCAATTTTCTCTTGTCAAAAAAACAAGAGAGTGTGGGGTTAGGAAAACATTCGGACTAAAACACCTGTTTTGGTTGCAACAAACAGCTGGGATTGGCCCGAGGTTTCATTGAACAACATGCGGTTTTGTCGCCACAAGCTGGTGTCACACTTACAAATGCCGAAACGCAGACTCGAACTGTGGTCACTGGTTTGGCACCTTGTCATTTGTAACTCCCGATATGAAACAGAGGTAATAAACATGTAATGTGAACGTGATATTACACCTATGGTGCAAATGTCAGTCACCTTTCCTAAATAAAATTAGTTAATGATTCACTACCCATTGGATGAATGTGAAGGGCTTATATACAAATGCCCTTGACTCATTTTATTGTTAATGAAATCACCCAAACTCAGGAAGATATTCCTACGGTTTCTGTTGATTTTATGATTTTGCTGCACGTTTGATCTCTTATCTGCAGCTTTCAGCCTTGTTTTAAAATCTGAACATCCCGAAGGCCACATGAGCAAACTTCAAAATCCACCTTCTGCAAACAATCTTCCTACCGACCGAGTCAGAGAAATTCATTCAGCTGAGAGCTCTTTCCTCGAGCCCTTCCATCCCGACAAGAGATTTCACTCTTTGTGTCTCGTCCTAATCACTCTACCCCCATCGCTCCTCCTCGAGTGGCAGCTCTCACTCTCACCATAGCCTCTATTCAATCATCCCCTTATTCCTTATTCATATGCTAAACCCCTATAGCAGAGCCCCTTTGGCCAAGCGCACTGTGAGATAGATGTTAACATGTGTAATCCCCCATTAACGCATACGAGACAACGTATCCTCCGCGGACGCCCACTCTCCCCCTGGGATTAGCCCTCTGAATGTGGAGGGGCTGATGGGTAATGGTTCAGAGAAGCTCTTCTCAGTTTCAAAAGACATCCTCCCTCCCGCCTGCCTCCCCTCCACCCCAGGAGTTTGAGTTGAGATCACGGAGGGTAAGTGTGTTTGCCTGAAGGATTTAACTGATTGTGAGGAGTGCTGGTATTTATAAGACACTCATTCATTTCTACCCAGAGCCCTTCAGGAGCTGTTTTGATTCGCGCTGTAACAACAAATACAGTCAACAAATGCTGCTGGTGAAAGTGAGCAGTTAACGTAACAGTGAGCTCTGCAGGTAGCAAACGTGACCTTTATGCTTCTAAAGCTACACAGTGGAAGTGTGTGAAACAGTGTGTAACATCTGTATTACGTCGCCTAGCTGCAGGTTAACTGCCCCTGGCTAAATAATAATGTGAAAAGCTTAAGAGTTTACGACCCTGTAGTATAACTCGATCGATGTTATATTGTTATCGTGACATGAGACTATATATTGTCTTAGATTTTGGATGTCGTTATATTGTGATGATACATATATGTTGTCTTCTCCTGGCTTTAAAGGCTGCATCAATGTAGCCTGATGTCATTTTTGATGCCATTTGATTATTCATCAAAAATCTCCTTGCGTTAATATTTTGTGAAAGAACAAATAGTCATCTCTACAGTGTAGTAAGTATTTAGTCAAAAATGTTTGTCACCCAGTCCGGGCAATTTATGTGTTTTTGGGGAGATTTCAAAATATTGACTATAAATATATTGTGTATATCACGATATAGCCTCTTATATTTTAATATAATTTTAAGGCCATATCCCCCAGCCATAAAGGATCTTATCATGATGGCATTGATGTAGTTACTGTTTTAGATAACGTAGTTTCAAGCCGGCTAAAACAGACAGCACAACATTTTTTTTTTTTTTTGCACCATCAACTGCATGTCTTCCTAGGCCTTGACCACACAAAGACTTGACTCTACAGGCGTGATGGCAAAAAAGTGCATTTTGGGCAATCACATGTACCTAATGAAAAAGCGATGCACTGAGAAGTTGGAACATATTTAGATTCCTAAAAAACGCTTTAAAAACACAAGAGAGGAGCACGCGACATGTGTGCTATACAACAGTAAAATAATGGTTAAGCTGACGATCTGTTCTAGCAACGCATTTCAGTGTGATCTGCTGACAAAACTACAGCACACAATGTCATGAGTTGCCAGTTATTGCAGCATGTACACCAATTTAACAGTACTGCAATAAAACCTACCTTCATGAAAGTTCCTGTTGAAGCTGTTTTAGAGAGCTGTGGATTCAACTGCATGATCATTTTGGTTGCTGTCGTGTTTCTTTAATTTTCCACCCCTTTAAGATCACTGAGAGAAACACAGAAACACATCTCTGTGTAATGTAATGCATTGCAGGTCTGTTTACTAGACTGCATTCATTATGTGTATCTAATAAAATCACAACTGAGTGTAGGCCTACTGTTTACAAGTGTCCCTTAAGGGCAGCACACACCAGAAACATGTGACATGCATCAAAAACACAAGCAAGCCTGCAAATAACCAGCATCCAGATGTGGGTCACCGTGCCAGGATGCACCACCGTCCTGTTTCCCACTGTCAGGCCTCTCTTGCATCCATACCGGACGATTCAACCACAATCCCTCCACCGTCTTAATCAAGTGCTTTGGCTTCTTAAACCTTCACCATAATGTAGTCACCATGCACGGATATTGCAGAGGGTGAGGATTTTAAAAACCTTGCCAAGTGGCATAATTCAAGGGCTATGCTGAAGCGTTCTACATCGACTTTCTTGTCCTTGAAAATAAGCAATTTTATCATCCAGACTACTTCCTCTGCCTGTATGGAGTGTATCTGCATGCCATCAAATCTGAGACAACAAGGCAAATCTATTTTTTTTTTCCCCCGATGAATAAACCTGTTACGTCAGTGAAAACTAAAGACCATAGTAAAACTCTACACAAGTACAATGAAATAAAGACCTCGATTTGTGCATTGGGAGAAGTTACTGTGCATGACGTCACCAAAGCAGCTGTGTCCAAAAACCTGCTAATTGCAGTTGTCCTTTCATAACAAGCCAAGTTCTTCACACATGAGAGAGTGCACATCATGTACACTCAGGAAGAGTTCGGCTCAAACAGCAGTTACATCATGTCTGTGGAGTGAGACACTGTTTCAGGTCGGCCCGTCTGTGAATGGGACCTGCGAGCACACACCTCATTGGGTTTCACATTATGTACCCTAATCCGGCCAGAGCCTATCAAAGGAAACATTAGATGGAAGACCTTGAAAAGTTTTGCGACATTGTAGCGCGCTGCTCCTCTTGGACCGGCTTCAAAGCGAGAGAGGAGGTGCTGATTTTCTGGCGGCCGGGTTACTTTTGTCCCACAGCGAGGAAACTGGATTATCTGTAAAAAAAATTTCTCACGCTGGAGGAAGTTTTTATTCTATCTGTGTGATTTCTGTGAATTGATTTGAAAGTTTTGGAAATTATATCTTTCTGAATGACATTTAATTAGACTTGAAAGATGTTTAAACTGAATGTGCAGCAGACAAATAATAACATGGTCCACATGTATGTGGACAGTATCAATTTGATATAAGACAGTTTTGGGTTGGATTAGTTCAGCTGAGGAATTATCCATTAAAACCCTACAACAACACTATAAAGATGTTTTTTCAAAGTGGTAGAAAAGTGTTTGAAACCCTGGAGGTTTTGTGGTGGAACCGCCCCTAAACGCTCCCAAATCCATTCAGAATGACATCAACAAAAATATGAAAGTCTGAGGGTGTTACTTTCCCCGACTGCCAAATTCCTTCCCTCCTTCCCTTCATCCTTCCCTTACTCTCTCTGGAAATGTGAAATTAGCTGAAACATGAGGACAATTACAAGAAGGCCTAGCATAAAGACTGGGGGGACTGGGAAAATAAACTGATCACAGACCCCTGAACAAATCTGGTTTACTTTACAAAGCCTCCTCTGAACTCCTGCCAACGTTTCCCCCCGTCTAGATAATTCCTCCCTGAGCAGTTTCATGTTTACACCTTGAAAATCGCTGCATGATCAAGAGGGAAGAGACTCCGACGCATTCCCTTCCTTTGTTCTGCCAGAGGACGCTCGGCTGAGCATCACACCTCAAAAGTAACATTAGAAATATCTAATTGGGTAAAAATATGCAGGTCATCCTTTTGAAGTTTCTTTCCCTCCTTGTGGTTTTTTTCTCGCACTCCCTCCCATTTACAGTAAATCTGTGGGAAAAAACACCCAGTAAGCTATCTTCTTTGGTGTCTCTTATTTAAGACCGGGCCCAGGTTTTCTCTTTTTTTTTTTTTTTCAGCAGCTAAGACTGTCGAGGCGTTTTATAGCTTTTCTCATTACTGCATTTTCCAAACAGTGTGCGAGGGGCAGCGGTGCATGGTTGAATTATTCAGGGGTACTGGGGATAACGGCGCAGGGGCTGATATGTTATACTGCACTGCTGTAAGGGGTCCTGCGAGGGACATCAGGGGACTGCCATGTCAGAATGTAAACTGGCTTTTATAACACACTGAGAGATGGAAAAGAAACAATAAAGAGCTCCAGATGAAAGCTTACTCAGTAAAACAGAAGCTAGAGAAAGCAACCCGGGTCTCTTAATCTGCTCAGTCCAGTTCTCAGTAAAGACCCAATCTGTGCCCCGTGACTGATTTTACGAAGCAGTAGATTGAAATATTTTGTCTAAATGACCTTTTCATAACACAGATGAAAGTAAGTAACACATAAATAAGGTTTTATGTGAGGTCCAAGACTTATAAAGCTTTATATGAGAGATCAATGAATGTTTGAAGGCGGATTTCAGTATCGCTGCTTTTGCCCAACTGACGCTTTCAGTGGCATAATATTTCAATAATTACTGGTCCAACTGCAGCAAATCTGACATTATTATTCAGTGTGTTTGAATAATATACTATAATTACTTCCACCAAGGAGGGGATGTTTTCAATTCAGTTTGTTTGTTCGTCTGGTGTCCGGAGGAAGAGGGAAGAAACAACTGGCCCAATCTTCATGAAACTTGGTGGACAGCCCAGTCACGAGTACATAATGCTGGCAGCTAACGTTTCTGCAAATCACTGATACGTTCAAGGTCCAAATTTGTACCAGAAGTGGTGCATCATGCTCACATTATATGCTTAGAAACTGGCTTTCTCATCAGGAGGTGGAAGGGAAGGTGGTTACGTTATCACAGGCCACCACGCCTCCAAACGGACGACCTCTAGTCGGGTCAAGCAGGTATTTCAAGCACAACTATGATGTTTTCCTAACCTTAACCAAGTGGTTTCTGTGTGTCAACCTAACCAGAGCATTAGCACAGCATTGTGACAAATTAGAAATAAAAAATCTGTACCTAAACAGAGATGCAACATAAAGAAATCAAATCGCCAGAATAAATGTTAGCTAGTTTCTGAAAAGCCTCCTCTTTATGTTGCAGCTACACATTTCTTTAGGGTGGATTTTCGAGTTCTCTCTGTTTTAGGCACAAAACCATCTGGTCAGGGTTAGAAAAACCTCACGATTTGGCTTAAAATGCCTTTTTTTGGTCGCCATAAACATGGCTTAAAAATATATATCCAGTGGTGTCACGCTTACAAACGCCGAAACAGAGACTCGAACCGTGGTCGTCCACTTGGCACCCCGTAGAATGTAATGTCGCAAGCCAATTAGAGTAAAATTCCCATGTGTGCACAAAGAAAAATGAAAATCGAATCAGCAAATTGCCATGAAATTCAGTGCATTCATGCTCCCAAGAGACAAAACCTTTTCCATTTGGAGAAGACTCCGGAAGACTCCTGTCCCATCCTCGGGCCGGATTGGCACCTTTTTAAACCCCCTCAACACAAGATATCTCAAAACATCATATTCAGGTTTGCTATGAACCACATCCACGCTCCTCGGGCTGCCCTGACACCTACATGTTGTGTTCATATGCATAAACAAACGCTTAAAGGTCAAAGTGTTGTTTTTGGCTTGTCCCACAAGCTTGGTAATGGAACATGAATGGCCTGCAGACACACGGTGCTTTGAGGTGTGTGAGTCGGGGTGGCAGCATATGGCTTCAGTGCATGACAGTCTTGCACAAAAACATACACTGTGTGCCATATGTGAGTGTATTTTGTATGCTCAGTGTATACAGCCTCAGAGCTTAATGGCTATAACAATTATACGCACCTCCTCTGATCTTGTATCACAGAAGACTTGGTTTGACTCCAGCATGATTCAATCAGCTGCAGCGTGTGCCGTCTCTGAGAAGATAAATTATGTCATTACCGCGCTGAACTGGAGCACTGTGCGCTTACAAAACAGTACAGCTACATTGGACTTTAAAGGAAATGTCAGTAATTACCCGTTTTCTTGTTTAGGATAATATTGTAAAGCCATTCATCATTGCACAGGGTGCCACTGCAGCTCAGGAATAATGGAGAGCAAGCTTTTATTTTTTTTTGCCGCATGGCCCTAAAGATCTCGGATATTTTGGCTTAAACTGAGGTCTTATTCAGCAGTGAAATGTGCACCATCTACAAAATTCAACAGCTACACTGACAAAAGGCGATTACTGGAAATCTACAATATAATATCAATGCATGTATTGAGTGTTTAGACCTACTTTGCTTTCAACACAGTAACATTTTATGGGCAGTTGTTTAATCACCAGCTCGGTCACCAGGATATAATGTTAGCAGATCAAGTTTCTGCAAACCACAGTTACGTCCAAGGTTTAAATTTGTACCAAACGTGACATATCACCTTCATATTAAATGCTTATTAGCAGACTTTCGCATCAGGAGGCGGAGGAGACGATGATGTCAACTGCAGTTCAAGTCTGTGCTGCTATTTTGGTTCTGACAAAAGTGGGTGTTTTTCTCCGGAAGCCGGATCTTAAACATCCAGTTTTTGTAGCTACCATAACCCGTCATTGTTCATGGGAATTCGGACCATCTTCAGCCATTTTGTGGCAACAAAAAGTGGTGTTTTTCATGACCATCCTCAGCCGTTTCATCTGCGGTTCTGCAGAAACGTACTTACCTTACATTCAGTCTGGCCATTGGGTTGCAATCACTCACTCCTTTTAAATAAGGTGCAGTATCACTTCCACATCACACATTACTTATACGTGAGTGTATGGGATTCTGTAATAACTATTACAACTTAACAGCGCGGCCCCACTGAACTCATTCATAAATACTTAAATCACTTTACATAGCTATAAAACCTGTATTGCAACGTTTTACTTCCCCTCAGCAGCTCCGGAAATTTCCCCTGACCAGGTCTACTTTATTTTTTCACACCCCTACTCATTTCATTTTGATGCTAGCGTGTGATCAAGGCACAGCATGACGGCGCTCACATTTCCAATAAGGTTGGCACAATGTGGCACTGGACTATTAATATCCAACAATGCCATAGCCACAGTGGTGGCATCTGTCTTCTCGGGCCTCCCCCTTTTCGCCCACAGCTCCCCCCACCGCCGCCTGTCTCATCCTCCTCACCTCTTCTCACCCCCCATCTCCTCTCCTCTCCCTTCCTCCTCCTTCATCTCGCTCAGATGGGCTGTGCAGTCTTGCAGTACGACACACAGTTTGGTGAAAGGCAGTTGAACTGTTGCCAGCAGCCACATGCTGCTCCGGCTATTTCCATCTCTGAGGACTAAATGAAGAGAAATTGCAGAATGTGCGTTAACTTCCTGCAAAATTGGGGCAGCTGGGAATCTTAAAAATTTCATCAGAAGGAACGAGGCCAAAATGTCACCTATGATCACAAATAGACACTCAGCTAAATATAACTAAATCTGCGTTCCAAATCTCAAAGATCATTTTGCACCTCTCAAGGTCAAGACACTCTTTTCCACGTCCCTTTATGCTGCACGCAGTTTTCTATCTCTTTTTTCTGAAGAGTTATCCATGAAATCATCATTGTGCTGCTTTCAAGTGGAGCAAATGGACATTTATTTATGTGTGAATGTTACAGATTATAACTGCAAAATGAATCTGGAATACATCTGCGTTCACATCAAACAAATATTCCGTTACAAAGGCCATCAACACCAGTGTTTTATGTCCCGGCCAGCACTTCATACTAATGCTATCTTAGGACTCTGTTTGCATTTATTATGAGAAACATTTTGGACAACTGTCCGGCTGCTCATGGCGCTCGCATTTCATTAGTTTCACTTGCGCTTTAATTGATCTTTATTTCCCTTGATTATGATCATAATTAAACACCAGAAAGCTGTTCATGCTACCAGCCATCTGCCAGGTTGGATGATGGGCACCATCAGTGTGGGTATACGGGTACAAGGCCACCACGGTGCACTCTGCCGAGACCAGCGCCTGAAAATGCCCCCTTGAATGTGTTATTATAAGGTCAGCTGGATTCCTATTCTTTATGTTAACAGCAGTGCATTAAAATTTTATAGAAATCTAAAGCTACATCGATGACGCATGCGGACTTCTGCTGACAACAGTGTGGCGGGGGGGCTGTGGTTGCAGGCAAAATGGAGAGAAGTTCACCATCGTCCAGTTTCATATACTGCTAACACTGGAGTATTACAAAGCAAAGTTCCTGCCGGCACGCTTATCTGATGACTCCGGTTTTGTTCGGAGGCCCTCCAACATGGACTTTTATCCATGTCTCCACAGACAAATTTATCCAAAATCTCCACAGAAAACTTCATTACAGGGCAGAACTGGAGCCATCAACTCTTGACCTCTTTAATTGAATAAGTCGAGGTAGTCGGAGCCCAAGGTTAGCTGAGCCTAATTTCTAAGAACGGGGCTGCACTGCCAACATGTGGCTTGGATAGAGTTGATTTGGTCGCCTTTACCCCCCTGAAAGTATAAACAAGCCTTCGCTGATAACTTTGCTGGATGTCTCTGCAAATTAGATGAATATGGAAAGGGCCATGTGATAAGCAGAGGTCACGTGACCTACACTAACAGGATGTAAAACTGCACCGCCAATTTAAACTCCCCGCTGCCACCGTCCTGATGAAAAAGGTTGAGGATCAAAGTTATCGATAGTCATCCAGTCGAAAGGCCATATTCTCCTGATGAAAAAAGACGCCATTAAAAACATCTACTTTACATTTTGATTTTCTTCGGATTATGTCCTCGCATTAGATTTATACTCATTCCGATTTTTATTGTCCGGGTTCCACGCAGCTCAAATCGAGTTATGAACTTAATCAATCCGTGCTCTCCTGCATTGACTGTTTTATGATTGGCCCAGGTCACCAGGTTTTATTGACCCGATAACCTCAGATGAAAATGGCTGTGCGTATTTGACTAGGAGAGGGAGAAATGGGCAGGGCAGAAATATAGAGCTGCACCAAACCGTCTCCTCTGTGTAGCGCCTACTAGTTAAACGCATCATAAATGAGAGCTGACGTGAACTAATTTCTTCCGGTGCGTTCTCTGATCCCTTCACTATCGTCGGATGACGATGAAGAGCAGTCCATAAAGACAGTCATATAGGATAGCTGGTGTGTAAATCTGGGCTGGGGTGAGGAGGCCGACCCTGCAGGAAGAGTGATGGATGAGGTAGGAATCCTGCCCTTTCTCTCTCTCTCTTACTCCCGATCTCTGCGGCCTATTCCATCTCCTTCCACTGGGATGAGGAGAGACATGCCTGCATTCCTGACCTCCATAAGGAAACAAGGCGCTGTTGCTACAGCTGCATGCTGAGCAGGCCCTTACCCTTTGGGAGCAGGCACGGGGAGTTTCTATCTCGGCTAACAGATCGTTGAGCCGCCACTTCATTTGGTGAGTCGTGGCAGTGATGAGGTGGAGGTTAAAGAAGGTTTCAGCATCTGCAAGATACAACAAATGATTAAACTGAGAGAAACAGAAATTGATGAATCCATCAATAGAGTTTTGATACAGATATCTAGGCAGATAGACACTGTAGACTTTAAAATAATTACTGGAAAGACATAACTTCAGTCATTCAATAACAGCAATAAAAAAAATAATAATTTAACGCTGTCCTGTCAAAAATCAAACATGCTTGAAGTCACGAATGCTCCGAATTCTAGTCTGAAGTTCAACTGGATGAAGAGAAACTTAAATCTTAAATCCTCCAACATTAATTTATGATATAAATGAAATAAACATACTCTATTTTGTACTGAAAATCTACCAATGAATTATTTAACATTTGCAAGAGAGAGTGAACAGGAAGAGTCTGAATATCTAGATGATAAATTACGACGACCTCCGTAACCTGACTTTTCACTGCACTATAAGGACCTGAAACTACCTCCTGCCTGGGAAATAAAAGTAAACACAGGTCGTTAGATTTCAAATATCCCATGAAATAGGAATTTCTTGGAAAAATGTTTCCAGCCCAGCATCCCTGGGAGTGCAGCACCCCAACCCAAACCCAGCCAGAGACCTGCAATCAACATCAGCTGTTCTTTATTCATTACGACCAAGTTGCAACGTACCATAACCATATTTAATTTGACATCATATTACTCTTTCTATAACTTCAGATTATATATTTTCAGAGTGGCCCGATGAGAGTCGCGAGTCTCTTTTTCATGGGCGACGTGTGTAATTTAGACAATAAATAGAAATAGAAATACAGTAAAAGATACATTAAAAATGCATGCATATACATATATAACATACAAACAATAAAAACAGACAACACAACAAACAGTAAAATAAAACACGTACACGCACATTTCACCATCTCTGCACAGTTTGAGTATGTTGACTTTCACAGGCGACATTATCTGGCGATCGAGTGCAGCGTTTACTCGATCTTAAATCCAGAAGACACGTAATGTAACCAGGTAATAGATCAATGAGTGCTTTGTAAATATAGAAAATACCAGTGATGTTCTCTTCTCACTGCCAAAGACAGACACTTTTTATGTAAATATATACGTACATATACAAGATTTTATTTAGATTTCTCAATATACAATGCACATTTAAACATCATCATAACGACGACCCACATTCTTAACGACAAAGTGAAAACAACATAATGACAAATGAAAATAACGAATGGTAAATCAAAAAAAAAACAAAAAAACACATGCCTTATTTTTGTTAAATGAAAAAAAGGTTCAACTTTAGAACTCTTCTTCAGTTCATTAACCAAAGTATGAGAACAAGATGAGAAAACTTAAAAACATTGTTCAGTTTCCTGGACAACAGATTGGATTTTTTTGTATCTGACCTTATCAGTAATTTAAGATCAATTAAATTTGTTGTACAGAAGCAAAAATAAGAGAGCACGTTTGAATATTGTTAGAATAAAAAACAAATCTCACTTAACTTTAGTGTAACAAATCCAAACGATGAATCATCCGCATTGTTGAAAAGAAACAGCATTTCCGGCCGACCTATCGAATTAAACTGCCTTTCTTTCCATTAACAACAGACTATTGTTCCACACTTACAGTATTTATTCCTCACTGTTCAATGTAACAGCAGTTTGACAGGAATTACATCGCATTAAAGAAGGGATGAACAACAGAGGGAACAACAGAGGCCTTTAAGCTGTTTAAGCCGCAGTTTTTGAACACAGACTGAGGCGGGATCTTTAGAGTCGGCACTGTCACCGGCCACCACGCTGCATGAGGACAGTGAACACATCATACAGTATTCTGCTTCACTGCCGCCACCGCTGTGGCCCCTTCAGCATTAACACATATGGCTTTCCTTAGATCATTACTTCCATTAAGTCATTAAGCCTCGGCCTAAGCGAAGCCTGTTAGTTAGTCACATTAAAGAGTTAACACTTTCCGTCTCTACAACCCGACGGGCCGACACGTCTGCTGTGGCAACTGACACGTCGCTCCATCCCCGTAATTAGGAAAATTGCTCTTAACAGGTCCACCGTTTAGTAATGGTCTCATTTCTTCCATCTCGCTCTGACGAGAGCAAACTGCAAGAAGATGTCCCCATTAACTCTTTGCACTGAGGCTAAAACCCTCCTGTGTCCACTCAGTATGGTCTGATCCGTCACACACACACACACACACACACACACAGACACACGCACACACACTTTCTAATGGTCTTAATGAGCCAACCCGTGGCCTGTTCTCTTACAGATCTTTAACATATTTTTGGAGACCTTTGATCGAACAGCTATCATTTTAGACTTTTTTCGGGGGAGTTAATGCTGAATGTGAGGAGGGGAGAGGGCAATTTGGGAAGAATGAAGGATGGTGAGACGATTTCGCCGGAGAATAACACGGCAAGCTTTCATCTTGTCCCCCCACCCACCCCCCCCCCCAACTCCACAAGCACCCAGTCCTCCATCCCCTTCATCTCTCCCCCCACCCGACATCCCTTCACCACCACCGCCATCATCTCCCCCCCCCTTCTTCTTCTCTGACCAAATTAAATTGAAACCAGATGGAGCAGGGCCTGGACTGTGCGTTGTGTCAGATTGTCATGGCGCATTAACCATGATTTCACATTGAGACGGTCTGCCTGGCCAGAAAAAAAAAAAAAAAAATAAATAAAGCGACGAGAGACAGAGCGAGCGAGCGAACGAGGGAGAAAGATAGAGGGATAGACACGGAGAGAAGAGGAGCTTAAAAGATAGAGAGAGACGAGAGGAGGAGAGAGAGAGAAGGGGGGACTGATGAATATGGTCCTGCTGCCAACAGATCAATCCCACTGATCGCACAGCTGGCACGGGCTGATGATATGAACGCCATATGACATGGAGACAGGCCTGCAACAGGGAGGCTCAGGGTGGTGCCATACCTTTACAGATAGGACCGAACATAAATCTGAATCCAAATCCAATAATCATTTCATTAACATCTGCATATTAACATCGTAAATCCCCTCCGGACTAAAGTTTTTCTAGTTCTTTACTCGCTTGCTCACCTTCGGATGAGACTGTCGTAGAAATGCAGCTGCGTCGTGGTTGTCAGAACCAGAGGTCCACTGTGTGGGTCAGAGACGCTGGCAGCAGACAAACCAAGATTAAATTACGACAAGTTGAGCTTCTAGAGTTTTTAAATTACTACGTGTGTCTGCAGTTTTTAGAAAATATTGAAAAACACATAAAAATGTCAACAATTTAAACCTTTAAGTCATAAACATGTAACCAGGGTGAATACTGGTATCACATAATTTATTATGGATGTTATCTTTAAACATGTAAATAAGCTTATTGGCTAAGAAGCTGTGCACTGTCCCTGTCACATAAACACGGCTATAAATAAATGTGTCTCATAACTTTGAATTCTGCGCCCCATTCAATTCAAGCCATAGATTTCCTAAATGTCCACCTGGAAGAAAAATTCTGCTCTTAACTCTTTGACAATGCCTTTTTTTTTTTACATAATTCGATGGGTTTTTAACGGCCTCAGCTGAACAATTCTCTCAACCCATGAAGGAGAATTTAATCTTTCAGTAATCATTAAGTTAAAATGAGAAAATATGAAGAATTTTCACTAATTAAATTGAAGCAGCGGAGGCCAATATAGCTTGATTTTATGTCCTTAGTCAGGGTCAAGCTCTAAAAATGTTGGATCCTACACTTCCCATAATGCAACTAAATGCCATATTTTGCTGCCTGGCGAATGCTCATATATTTTAAACTGTTGTATGTTAAAATTGCAATCAGGTATTGTAGATTTCTGTTACAAAAACCCAAACCAAGACAACTCTTTTCCTCAATTATTCCCACTTCTTTCCTAGTTTATTACATTTTCTTATATTTTCAGACTGCCTTCTTGTTTAAAGTACTCCACTTTTCCTCCACATTTTCAGTCTGTGCTTGATTAGAAAAAGCAACCGGCCATATAATTTCCTTATTTCCTACAATTACTTAAAAACTTCACTTTAATTTTCATCTAACTTTCTCCAACTATTACAGGAGCGTAATACTGTCGACCATAGTGAAACATTCATCTTCAATTCGCCACCCAAGGATCAACGCTCCACTTAACCTCTCGGGGGATGGAATTACAAGTTTGACTTCAACCAGCGATATCATCTCATTGCAGGTGTCATTACCCCAGCTTATAATTGACAGAAGCATTAACATGTCATTAACACATAAGCTTAGACTTATATTTGAACCTTTTAATGAGGCCATCATTCAACATTAATAGATTAGTTATCATGGGTAATGACTGAGGTGTCTTTGCCTGTCCCCACAGGTCGGTGTACAGAAAACTCAGCATAATGTTTTTGGTGGGGGGTGCTCCCTCAGGAAATGAGAGGGGAGGTCGTTCAGGGCAAACGTCGGGAGACAAGAGTGGGTACTGTCGCCCATACTGAGGTCTTTAGGTGAGGGATGTAATGAATGAGAAAGACCATCGCTGCGCACAGTAGGCTAAAGAAGGTTTCATCAAAAGAAGTCAGACAGAGACTGAAAGTTTTGTCCTTGTGCCGCTCACGATGTAATCTAACGTGACACCTGCTCTGACAAAATGGTTGCTGGCATGACAGTAAGAGCTATCAATTATCACTGCTTACTTACTAAAAATAGACATTTTGAATTTGTACCACATTTTGGGAGCCTCTATCCAAAAGCTGGTCTTGTCTTGAACCAAAATGACAAAATAATTTGGAATATGTTTGATGTCAAGACACAGGTTGATAATTTATAGTGAAATACCTATTGCATCCCCCCAAAAAACAAGCTTTTGTTCTTTTTGAGATTACTACTAATTGTGAGAGATCCTCCCTTGTGTGCACGTCTAGAAGAAACAATATCTTAAATATCTAAGTTTAAAGTCTAGTTTAAATTACCACTAAATGGCCACAATGGGAATGGGGTAAAGCTCACAGAGTGCAACACATTTTAAGCAATTACATGTGAACAGATTTTGTTTTCTCCGATGGACTTTCTAGGGAAATACTCTGAAAACAAACTGTGAAGCAAACTCAGCAGAGGGTTACATTATATCTTTAATGACCTAAAACACCTTTAAACACCTTAATTCCTCTGTTCATTATAAGAGGCACATTTTATTTCAATATCATGTTTGGATTGTACCTTTTTCATGCAAAAAAATAAATAATAACAGGTGTATTTTTTGATAATGACTTGATTTTATTTCCTGATGTGATCCTTGCATGAGCATTTGTTTTGAATTAGAAGTTTCCAGCTATTAGCTTATCTGCTCTCTAACCCACAAACTACAAAAACACCCCGAACCCCAACGCGCCACGTACTAATCACACTGAGCTTGAGTCCTTCGTTGTTTACATCAGGCCCTGAATTTAAGACCACAATTAATCTCCCAGAATGCCTCCTCTCACCTCAGCCGCAGCCGATGATTGATTAAAGCTGACTCTGACGTGGCAGAGGCTGAACCTGGCTAGAGTTTCACCAACAGGAGAGACTGTGTGGCTGGCTCGGTCCTCTCAGAGCCGGACTCGTGGCTCGTGGGCCTCTGAGACACCCCCCACTCCTCACTCCCCGAAGGTCTCTGATGTGAAAACCAGGTAGCCCCATAACCCCCCGCCTGACTCTTCGGCCTCCTGTCTTTCCTCCTTCGCTCCCATTTCTGGGTCCTAACGGACTTGGTGATGGATTGTGTTTTGCTCCCCAGAAACACATTGTTTTCTTTAGCACAGCAGGGTATTCTATTTGCAAAGGTCTGGCCGGTGAAGTATTGTGGATATCTATCACTGCAGCGGTGCCTCTGGTAAGCACGCTCCTTCCTCTGAGGGGAGGAACCGTTGCGAGCAATTGATAGCCGGAGCTGTCTTGTCCCTGCGACAGTCCATATTTATACAACACTCGAAAAAACTACCACTAATGCAAGGACACTAAAGCTGTCTATGTACGGGGAAACCTCAGTCAAGTCGTATTTGGATCTTGAGTTTGTTGTGACCTAGGATTTACCAAATGGAAGCATGTCAGACAATTTCAAGTAAGCTATCAGTCAGATGAATCTTAAAGGTACAGTGTGCAGGATTAAGTGTTGAGGTTGCAGATTGAAACCAAGTGAATACTCCTCGCTGAGCGTCTCCTTCCAAGCTGAGAGTAGAACTTATTGTTAGGGCTCGGTATTGTTTCAGTACCGGTACCGGCACCACTACCATGACTTTAATAACCATTCCTGAACAATACGTACCAAAGGTGGTCGGTGAAAACCAAAAAAACTACTTGAGGTCCTCTCTGGAGCCCGTGTTTGTCCATTCTGGACTACTGGAGAAACGTGGCAGACTCTGTCGATGTGACCCTGCAGACTCACTCAAAGGTTAACTACTATTACGGTAACTACTATTCTCAGTTTCAGGTGGTTATATACGAATGAAACATAATCGTGAAACATATCTTCAGTTTCAGCCAGCGGGATCCCCCTAAATCCTACTCACTGGACCTTTAAATGTTTCTCTATAATAAAAAGTGGTTATTGGAAATAATTGAAAGAAGACAAATGTGCTGAAAAAGTGAAAGTTTATCCTGAGCAGTTGGACCGTGGCGTCAGAGACCACAAGATCAGACTAGTTGAACCGATTTTCTTCAACTCACAGACAGAAACCACTGGCCAAAAGTAGCTCATTGTTTATAAGAGAAAAGCTGCAATTACTTTGTCCAGTCGTGCATTTCACGTCATCGTAAGAAAAGGCTGCAAGTTGGAATCAATCATTATCGGTTAATCAAGCGTTAGAATGTCTCCTGTAACACTACCTCCTTTGAGTTTCTCTCACGTTACAATCACACAATTACCCAAATGGATGCTTTCCAAAGAGGGATTACCCACTCTACATCTCCTTTTAGCACCTCCATGTGAAAGTCAAACAGCGGCGGCGTTATGGAGAAGGCGACAGATGACAACCTTGAACCCGCGAGCGTAAGTCGGGCAGTTCGTTGAAACGGTTTGAAAAAGGGCCCGCCTCATGGCGTTTCTACGGCTGCGTCCACCTCAGGAGAGATTGAACACATATACAGAGGTCCTGATATGTTTTACATGCCGTCCTCCGAGGGGAACCAGGGGGCATTCGTAGCGCAGCTATTTCAACAGAGCGATGATGTACACACTGCAGCTATGTTGAAACAGATTGGAGATGATGTGAAACGCAAACAGGACCAGAGACGCTGAGACCTGAGGCAAGTGATCTGAAATAAAATAAAAAATAAATAAATGTATGTCACAGTCTTTAATCATGTGTAAAAGAAGGGTTGTGGTAATCCAATACATATATATATATATGTAGTTGTTGGTATTAAATATCTTAGAATTAATTTTGCTTCATAGCTACCTAGTCACACACACACACACACACACATACACAGACACACAAAGGGGAGGCCCCAGGTTCCTGTGTGACCAGCAGACGAGGGAGTTGAACTTGTGACCCCTCCCTGGGGCGTGAGGCCCCGGGGGTTGCAGTATCACAGAGCTGATCCACTCCAGCCTGCCTGGCTTGGCTTGGCTCGAGCTCCGTCCGCCCACCCACTCCCACAGCTGGCACGTAACACACAGCACTCACTGTACAGCCCGGTGCCTTACAGCACAGCGCCTGCTATGATGCAGCATTAAAACACCACTGAGCAAATTTCACTCGGAGGACTTGATACGATCGTTGGAATAAGAAACCACGGTCAAGATTTTAAAATGTTTCGACTCAGGATGTAAAAAGATTTCACAAGAACGTTAAGTGATTGTACTGTTTATCTTTAGAAAACATTGCATTCACAGAGCAGAATACATTTTATACAAAAGTCATTAAATGTTACTGGGTGCTGTGAATGATCTCAGGATGCATTTTACTTTATTCTTGCTATTTCATTTCATTTAAAACCAGTCTAAATATTATCCCGATCAGCAAAACATACAGGATGGAACCAAGCAGTATACACAGAACACAAAGATGTTTTATCCATTTTGTTGCACTTGCTGCTGATTTGCATTACTTGAAGTTAGATTAATTTTAATATATGTTTTCCTCATATGCTGATTATGTTTTTCATAGAACACAGCTCTCATTGCAGAAGCTAATGTGCTTCAATAGGCCCCGGATGAGCTCACCTGTACAACATCACCATAACATAATAGGTAGAGGTGTTGCTCATTAAACAATAAATGCAGGTAATCTGTCACCTAACAAAGCGGTCATTGTGGAGTTTATATCTTTATATAACCTCAAATTACTCAAAAGTTTAATAACACTTAAAGCCCGTGCAGCTCAATATTACAACATCACAGATATGAAATGATCATGTTGTTATTTATATATTTATTCCATTATACTCATCTAGATGCTGGTGCTTTAAAATAACCAAACAACTCCCTGGTTGTTCATATTAATAGCTTCTTCATATTAATGTATTCTAAGAAATATATTTATAATATATATATAATATACATATATATATATATATATATATATATATATATATATATAGTGCGTGTGTTATAACTGTTGAAATTTAACTTGCATTCATCACTGGAAGTGTATCGATACTTAAAAATGTGATATAGAAAGTTAAGACTTAATACAAAAAGAAAACGCAAATTTATACTGATCACTTCACTTCAGCGAAAGTTATATTTCCACAGAAATGAGAAGAAATAAAAGTTTGAGATAGATATTATTGTACAAAATGGGACAATTTAATCAAAACATTACTTTTAGTCATACTTATAATTTCGCTGTGAATTCTTTTTCCCCATTTTGTCTGTAATAATTAAATGTAAAACAGATTCAATTTTTTTTTAGAAACAGTAGCCATCCATATTTGTTTTACTTTAAATATTACTATTCCTCAGTTTCTATATTTCTACAACCGTTTCAATAATCAGCTACTTCAGTCATTAAGTACATGAGACCTCAACTGTAGAATAATTACAACATTAATTAGGGAATTGTTGGTGGAAGGGCAATGCAATGTTAATAATTAGGACATTTCAGATTAGTAATTATTGTTTCATGATTAATGAAGGAGTGAAAATGTGACCTGTAAATTCAACCTATTACCACATGTATGATGTAGAATACGGGAAAAAATCTTTACTATTATAAACTTAAACAATAAACAATGTGATCATGAAGAGGATACTGTGAGACATGATTGTAACATATACAGATGCATCACTTCTGCCAAATAGAACAAAAAGATCACACAGAAATCACAGAGCAACTGAATGAAATGCTTATTTGTGAGATCTGATCCTTTACCCTCCAAATGTATTTCAATCTGATTTAGTACACAAAGAAAACAATTTATTAGAAGTCAAACTGAAACAAGAAAATATACAAAAAATGCAGTGTTGTTTCACTTTTCCCCACATCTTGCTTGGTTTTTGCACCATTTAGCATTATGCTCCGTCAACACCAAACACACTGCAGTCAGTTTACACTCCGACTCGCCAACAAGCTTGAATATCCGCAGATTCCCACAGCCAGAAGAGAAGCTGTGGACCACAAGCCACATTCAGAGGAGGAGGAGGAGGAGGGGAGGAGGAGGGGGAGGGGGAGTTAGCACATGGTTATCAGGGTGTCAGCACCCCCTGCTGGCTTTGGCTGCATCACTGGGACATTTGCCCTCTTGTCGACCCCCCTCAAATCCTCCACCCAACTCTCTCCAACCCATTCTACTACTACAAACTACTAATACATCTACTAATGCTATTCAGACCTCGTAGGCACAGATTTGATAGAAACATTCAGCAGAAGTTCAGAAAGAAACTACAGATTTATTAGAATCTATTCGGTCGGGGTTGAATTTAATGTTAATGACTTAAACACAAGTCAACACACTAATGCAAAGTCCAGTTGGATGCTTCTTCCTATTGTAATTCATGTCGAACACTTGTTACATGTTAACACTGCAGGCTGAGAAAATCCCACTGCACATACGGCAGCCTAACTTCTTCGAAACTCGATCAGAATAAATGTTTTTTTCACGCACACATTGCGCATGAATTCACGGGTTGACAGAATGTGATCTACATCATGCCCTCTGTTTGATGGCGAGATGCCGACTGATATGGACAATTAATGAAAGTACACAAGCCCTTCTCTCTATTTTACCAGTGTTTAATAACATTCATGTAATCACTCCTGTGTTAATGCCAGACCTCGCAATAGAAAATGACGTTTGCTCCCATATATCACACTGCAATCTCTCAATAAGTCGGATATGTGATGAGTAAACCTGAAAACCGGTTTGTGTCTTGGCGAAGGTCACGCTCGAGATACGTTGCTCTTAATGCAGCCTTAGATCACATTTACACAGATGCCTTTCTGCGTTAGCAAACAGAAGGTGATGAACGCAACCCAGAAAATAAAAACCAACAGTATGTGAGATATGGGCTTTATATACATCAATAACCCAGTAAAATGTTCATATTCTAGCTTTCATTTTACTGTTTCTCATTATCGGGATATGAGTTTAGCAAGACGGTCATAAAGATCAATGTAACGCAGTTATCTGCAGACATTATAATGAGAGAGAACTTGAGTGTTAGAAGTAGAAGTGGAACAACAAACAAGTGTATTATTTCATGATTATTATAGTTCTGTTTGAGACGCCATTCATTTACGTTTTGTCCAGGCTGCAGTTTTAAAAATGTGACTGGTTTGGACTGTTTGGCATCATTCTTTTGATCTTAGGCTTTTACACAAAAACAAGGACAGCTAAAAGATTAACCGTACTCATCTCAGGTGAACTAACAACTACAGAAAACCTTTTCCACTTTGACAATAAATGACAGCTGATGTGTGAAAAAGTGGGAAACATAATTTGTGGTATACTACCAATGATGTTGAGGGAGTGAGAAGGCTCACAATTATGTCGAGACAGCAAAAACCACTTGGGAAATTATGTGAAGTTATAACTGATCCAACTAAACTGTTAAACTGTTTGAATCTTCTACAAGGAACTGCAGATTTTCATATGACCATGTTCTGCTTTAATTTGCCCCAATAAGATATCATGGGACTGCGTATCATAGCACGGACCAATTTTAAGGACATTTTGGGTGTCATTGCCACACATTTCTCGTTTTTCGTATGTCATTTAACGCAGTTTTTTCCCTGTAAACTTCCACTGACAGGTGACTATCGGTTAGATTGAGAAAAAGATCACTGTTTCAGTAGAGATAAGTATGTTAAAATCAGTAGAGACTAAATGGGGGGAAATCACAGGCAAAAAGCCAAAACTACATTGTGACAAGTGCAGTAAGTTAAGACTTTGGCACGTTATTTATTCATTATTCTAAAAGACATAGCAGATTGGACATTCATGGACACTTGTGTGCCACCAACAGATGCAGATATCTAATACATTTTAATCAATGTATATCTTTGTCAAACTCGCCCTGTACAGTCAGGTTACGGAAAACGCCCTCAGCACACTTTAAATAGAGAGGGGCGGACGATCCGTCACGGTGAAGCAGAATCATTAAATCTCTGTACACAATGTGTTTTCAGTTACACTAGCTGATTAAACCTATTCTTAGAACTGTCTCCGAACACACTGTGCAGACTGTGATTGACAACCGCCTGAGTTATTTTTTGTTCACACATTAGAACAGGACACGAAACATCTTTACGATCCTTTGAAGTCTAAAGTGTTTGATAACCTCAACTAAGCTGAAGCACAGCTCAGGATGAATCTGCTCGATTTGTGTACATTACATTTATCATGCGACGCCCAACAGAAGAAATGGAAGTCTCCAATAAGAAAACTCTTTAAGCTTTTTGACGAATTAAAACTGCAGCTTCAACATTTGACACTGTGACGGAATTACTGAAACTTCACCAACATGTTGGTGTCACAATCTAATATTCTATAGCATGAGTTGCGTATCATCCAGAGCAAACAGTATCCAGATTCGGACAAAAATAAATGAGCTGCAGCTCAAAATGACACCAGTGTTCTCCTTTAATTTGCATACTAACACCACACTTCCCAACTGTCCACTGACTCATCCTCATCAATGGGAAGATTTACAAACCGCAGGAATATCAAGGTCTCAAATCAAAGCCAGGAATGTGAAAACGGAGAAGGGAACAGCACATTACCATGACACCGCCATCTCCCATGTGGACATACGGGAGAAGGGTGACACTACAGGGGGCTCTGGGTCTTGTCGTTAGCCAGGAACGAGCTGCTCTCTCTGGGTTATCAGCCTTCTCCCGTGACCCCCCAGTGGAGCAGCAGGGCTGTTCTGTTGTTTCATTATCACAGAGGTTCACGTAGCATGGAGAGGCGCCATCATTATCCATCAGGCTTAATGAGACTATCTCGCTGCCGTAAAAGGTCAGGCAATTACTGCTGGTGCAGTTTTCAGCCTGGAGACGCGAGGAGGTTGGAGAGGGATGGAGGCGAAATAGATAGTACACACAGCACACCCACACACACATACACACAAACAAACACACACGAGGTTGATGATTTTCATGTTTGGTATTTGGGTACCATCACTTGTGTCTCCAAAACATCAACTGAGGAAATTTCATTTTTTAAAATTGGAATATTTATTGATTTATCCTTTGTTTATTATGCCATCAAGAATTTCGCTGGAGGAATTTCTTGTTTTTTTTATGTAAATGTTTTTAGTTTTGCGTCTAATACAGCTGCTGATTGGTGGATGTCTCAGCGGAAGAGCAACTCTCTGCAGAATAGCAGGTGACTTTTTCCGTCATCTGGATCATGTGCACTATATGACAAGCCTGTAATTGGATCAGGCATTGCACCTTTGACCTGTGGCATATGACATCACCTCAAAGCTGTGCACTAAGCATAAGCAACCATAGCTTCAAACAACAAAGTCTCAAAATATACACGAGTGTGCCAATAGAAACCTTCCTACATTTACAGCCAATGGAATCTGGAAGACATTAATTGGTTTGATTTCAAACCAATTAGCTACTTTTCCTACTCTTCCGAATTTAAAAAAACAACTAAATTGACTCAACAAAACAATCATAACTCAAGATCCATTTACTGTTAGAACGGCATCACAGTCTTGATCAGCAGGAGTTTTCTCCATTGACAAATCCTTCAGGTGGTCCTCGAGGGCGATCATAACCTCCTGTTGCTGTTCAAGGATGGTTATTGACCTTTGACCTGGAGGGCCAATTCTAGATGTGGTTGAAAATTGGGCAAACGTTAGTATGTGTGAGAAAGTCAGAAGATTTATTATGAAGAGCAACACTGTCCACATAGGGAGGATGGGGATGGACGCTGTTTGTGTCCTGTATGACACCAAAAGTCGATGGTGAGTAACTTCCTTACATCACAACCATGACGTAACTAAAGTTCAATAAGTAACATACTTATCATAACTCAAACCACAATGTTTTCCTAAACCTAACCGAGGTCTGGCACGCCTGTCGCTGCTGCGGTACTCCGCAACAATCATGCTGTTATTTTGGGAACAGTGATATATGTTTTGGGAGTCACTGGCAATCAACTTATTCAGTAAAAGGCTGCGTTGAGTTAAAGTGAAAGAAAATCTGAAATAATTTGTTTCACACACCATGTTTGCTGTTGGTTAGAAGCTGAACAACTCTCATAATGGATTTGTTTACACTGCTGAGGTGGAGAACCGCTCTTTGTGTTTTCATATATTTTCTGATAAAAAAAAAAAAAACAGCCTGCTCTACATTATCCCTCACTCAATATGCAACGTGCATGCATAACCTTTATCCCGTCCTCACAGATAGGCAATGAGGAATGATGATAACTCCTCAAGTGCCGAGACAACAGCAGAACTGTAGAAATGATCCCTCTCTATATTGCCTCAATTTCAGCTTACAATAATTTAACTCCAACTTAAGTCTCTGCAATGACAAGATACCTGCAGAAAAATGTTTAAGAAAAATAGCACCCCTCCTTCCTCCATCACGGCGCTATCCTGCCTCCAGAGCCACAGGCGATCCTGGGACAGCTTTATGCTCCTCTCGCAGAGAGTTTGAGCCACTGGTTACAGTGTTTTAACGGCTGGATTAATGGGGTGGCAAGAGGGGCCATAAATTGATAATATAACCGCTGAACATACTTGCCAAGACAATTAAGATAATACAACTGGAAATAGAGGCCCCATGAATCGCCATGGTAAAGAGCAATGGCTGCCTTACGATGATGCGCGCCCTTGAGGCCTTAAGCTGGAAAGTGACGTCTCTGTTCTTCTACGTGTGAGCAGCGATAAACTCCTGACAATCACACCTGATGGTGAGTAAAAAAAAGGTCTCGTATACTGGTAAATATTAGAGAGCCTTTCACTGTTTTTAATGTAAAATTAGTGATCATGTCATCTCAGGTGTTAGAGGACTTATATGTCAAAAGAATCTAAAAAGCTTTAAAGAAAATGACTATTTTACATTCCTTGGAGTAATTTGTCCTGTCAAAACACCATCCAGAAGCACATCCATAGTTTATTACACGGGGGCTTGACATTTCAAATGCTATTACAGTGAGTAGAGTGTCCAAAGGTCAATGGTCTTGTCTGTCATTAACTATGTGGCTGCGTCGTGGAGATGGAGAGCTCATATGCTGAATGATCTGAACACAATTTGCTTAATACCTCTCTCATCTCCATCTGGCTCTTTCTTTTTTTTTTTAGCCTGGAAACACACAATAGGCTTTGTCAATCCGTGTGAAGCAGACTAAAGAGCCGAGTACGCATTCGCTGCCCCCTTCTGAATAAAACAATGTGCAGCTTCAATGGCATTGATAAAAAAAGATGACTCTGTTGCACCTTTAATCACAGACAGTGACACTCCTCGTGAAGATTAGGGGAGCGATCCGGGAGCGTCCTCCCACGATCGTTATTCAGCATCTGTAAAAAGGTGGCCGTGTTTTGTCTCCTGCCCCCGTCGCCGTCGACCACCATCCCGGTGCCTAACGAGCATGCAGCGACAAGCGGGTAACAAAAACAAAGGCGTAATAAGAGAGTGAAAAATGATGCGGAGCGCTTGTAATGAAGATGAAAAGACTTGCTCTGATGCCTAATGAAGATACATGCCCGTATTTCTCTGACACAGTACTAATTACAAGCCGGGTTTCCATTAATAGCTCATGAAATATTAAGTTCCATTAGCTAATAAAAGCAGACTGCAAAAACTAACGCAGGCTCACTGGAGCATTCTGAGGCAGGTAAAGAGATACAGTATGAGGTCTCGGTTTTATCGCTGGGAGCAGAAACGATGAAATGTTCCTCTTCATTATTATAACTCAACACTTATCAAGACCGAGGTGGAATTGCTCTTTTCCCTGGTTATTGCAAAAACATAAATTTGTCAAATATATGTTTATGGTTTCACAGTAAGTTCTAGTACGCTACGTGCTGAAGCAGGGATGTTTTTTTAGAGATATTTTACATTTATCTTCTTTAACTCCATTCTTTTCTCCTCTGTTTGCTGCTCACTTACAATGGGAAATTGAACGCATCAAAATAACACGAGTAGCTTGGAAATATAGAAATGCAGCTACTTCTTTCCTCTTTAGCCTTGTGTTTATCTTACAAATGGTGTGTAATATGTAAAAAAACAATTAGAAACCATTTAGCAATTAGCTTCATGTACGTAGCCACACATAAAGCATGGCAACCCTTCTCATTCTCTGCCCAAACAACGTCTATATTAATTCAGCACATTTAACCAAAAATAATACAGACACATCCTCTCTTCCTGCTCCCTCTGTACCTGAATCCAGGAAGAAATTCAGGGAGAATAAAAGGATTTAATCATTCATGGTTGGCCAGTAATGATCGTGGGACTTGGCGTTATTGGTAAATTACAATGAATGATCAGAAAGCCAGGCCCCCGCTCGGGTCCCGTCAGCTCCAAGGCCCCTACAAATGAGAACGGAAAAGACCCATAGTCGGTGAGTATGGGCAGCCCTGCCAAGCACCCAATTGATTTTCTTATTTTCGTGCCGGCAGCCTGGCTCTGAGGAATGAGTTTTAATTCTGGCAGTGCATGATTAAGTCTGCTTGTGCTTAACGGCGGCCTGCTCAACTGGAAAAGTGGACGCGGTAGAAAGAGGCGGAAAGAGAGTGAGGGTTGTGAGAGTGAGGAATGTGTGAAGGTTTGCTTTAGTGAGGCTTTATGTTTGTGTCTTAATGGGTGTCTGTACGTGTGTGTGTGTGTGTGTGTGTGTGTGTGTGTGTGTGTGTGTGTGTGTGTGTGTGTGTGTGTGTGTGGGTGGTGGGAGCTGCGGTTGTTCAGAGGGCCTGAATGGCACCTGTCAGGCTCTTGATTAACGAGGCCCTCTGCCCTTCAATTCCCCGGCCTGTCACTCAGAGAGGATGCATTAATCTTCATCGCCCGCTTGTCAGGTCAGGGCCGGTCCAAGACACCCACCAGTGTGTGTCTGTATGTTTGTGCGTTTAATGTGTGTCTGTGCGTGTTCGGACTTTGGTTGAAATGCATTTCAGGTGTGTAAGTGCATGTCGTGTTAGTGTCCTTGTGCGCGTGTGTGAGATTAAACGTGTTTGAATGCATTCTTGAGATTGCTCGGGTGAAGCAGGAGGGGGGAGGTGTGTTTGAAATGGGAGAGTTGAGTCGAGTAGCATCGGGCTGGACAAAAGTACAATGACACAACGGCAAGGGCAAAGTGTCAGCAATCATAAAAATGTTTATAATTAATATTTGGCCCATCAACATAATTTATTAAGATTCACACGAGCATGTGCACTCTGTAACACCCACATTATTCCCTTGTGTGAGAGGTGAGAAGAAAGGCTGGGATGATGTGGGGGGGGAGCTCATCGCTAGCAAGACTGTATGTTTGTGTCAATGTGTGTGTGTGTGTGTGTGTGTGTGTGTGTGTGTGTGTGTGTGTGTGTGTGTGTGTGTGTGAGGAGACAGATGGAGAGCAGGGCCGCCACTCCTGCCAGCCGCCACTCGCACTCAGCCAACCAGCACCCCACCCCTGAACCCTCGACACGATCCATCCAACCAATCAGACGAGCCCATCCGCACGAGCGTCGGCCAATCGAAGAGCCGGCAGTTCAATTAGAGCATAATAAAGGGACATTCATCATTCAATTAGGCATCTGTCACCGCGCCACAAAAGGGAAAAAAAAACTTGGGAGACGCAGAGAGGGAGAGTGAGAAAGAAAGGGTGGAAGAAGAAAGAGAACAGGAGAGGGGGAGAAACAGTGAGAGGGGATGAAGATAAAGAGACACAGGCGATAAACAAACAGACTTCCATAAGAAAAGGATGGCTAGAAAGAAAGAGAGGTAACGCTAACTGAGAGCTGGGATGAGAAAAAGAGAGAGTGAAATATGTAAAGCGTAAAGAGAGAAAGAAAAACAAGGCAGAGATGCAAAATATTCATAATGTTAATTACAGTGCCATCGCAGTGACACTGTTATGACTAACAGCCAGCTCTGGTGTAATGAGGAGCAGAAAAAAAACATCGTATCAGGACATCAGAGACATATCGGGGAGATTATCTGCTGCTGAGTGTGTTATCATAAAAACTTTTGCCATCAACAACTGCAGAAAAGTTCTTCTGTAATCAGCCTCTGAAGACTTGTTCCATTCTAATCATTCCCAGTAAAAATGTAGAAGTACAGAAATACACAACGCTTACAATTTGGGCATTAAAGTTTGCTATGACGATTACATACAGTATGTTTAAAGACATATCCTGCATGAGGATCATCATGTAACACAAACAGATACGACCATTAATCAGGACAACTGGATGCATTTATACCACACTATGTTTTTCATAATTAAAACCTTTCCTGCTTGAAAGGAGGACGTCGCCAATCGTTGGGATTGTGGTTGTGTCTGTTTGTTTTTCTTTAATCATACAGAACACACTGACAGACACACCGAACCCCTCAGCTCTGTTTACTACTGAAAATTATACCTGATTCTGTAATAAAGTCAAACATAAATTGCAGTGGAAAGGCCTGTTTCAGCTTCAATTCGGCTGTTTTTGGTAATTAAACTGATTTAAAAAAAGAAATGTGGTACTATATTATTCATACTAAAGCATTAATATCAGCCTTTTTGCTTTTGCTAGTATCTCTTTTCCTTAAAGACATTATCATAATTGTGAATTAGTAATTAAAAAATGTTTATGAGGTCTAAAATAATTGTATTGTTTGTCTCTGTGTAAGAATTCGCTATCATGTGGTATCTGTGTCTCAGCAGTATACGCCCAGTGAACTGCGCTGTCCTAACATTAACTAGCTAGCTTTAGCAACGTAAATGTTTGCTAGCTTGCATAAGCAACGTTTATGTTTGCTAGCTAGCATTAGCAACGTTAGCCACAACAAACTGTGGTGTGGAAGGGGAGAGAGACGGAAGGCTACATTTAGCAGCTGAATGTTATCAATCAACAAACATCAAACACTTTTAAAAGTTAATAATCATCAGTCAAAGCATGTTGAAAGGGCCAGTCACATTCTCTTATCTACGTCTCTTATCATACATATTCCAGATGTCATATGCTCCATATATTGATTAGCTGTTGGCCCGGTTTGGTCGATGAGTAGTTAATTGATGGTTAGAGTTAGGAACAATAAGACTGGCTCTATTATCACACGTGTTTCATCGCTTACTATTCCTGTAAAATAAAGTCTTAGTATGTTTTTTTAATATGTAAGAAGAAAATAATGTGATTAGCCAATAAAACAATCAGTTTGTCATAATCAAAAGTGTAGAAACTGCAGACAAAGACATGGCGAGCTCATTTTTCAAGCGTGGAGTGCTGGCTTGTTCCTTTGAATTTGATCTTATACTTTTTTTTTTACGAAAACCATGAAATAAATGTGAACAAATGGCCTGAATGAGGGATGAGCTGCTGTAGCAACACTTTGTAATTCAGGCTGATATTTCATTACAAGATCCGGCTCGGTGAAGCCTTAAATAAATACTTGTCTTTAAAAAACTCATCTTATCAACCACGCTCATCACATTGTCTCTTTCTCCTCTTCCATCTCTCCTTCTCCTTGTCTCCTTCCATCCCTCTCTGCCTCTCCTGTGCCAGCTGTCTCCAAACCCCTGTGGTCCTCCCTCCCTCCTCCTCCTCCTCTCATTCCTCCTCCCCTCCGTCTCTCTCACCACAGTCCCCAACCAAGCAGGAAAATGATCCCTAGTAAATAATATATCAAGATAAATGATAATTGCTCCGATTTTTTTGTGCGTTCCCCGTCACTTAATGAGCGCCATAAATTAGCAATGAATGCTGCTGACAGCGTTTGTCAGAACACGGTCGATGCAAATGCGCCTTGGCATCCGGATGGTTAAAACTTCTTCTCCGTGTTTCTCTCGGAGACGCATCCTTTAATGTGAATTACACAGCAGATCAAAGTTCATATGATAGTTAAGTGCGAAGTTAGCTTACTTCTTGTGTTTTGCAGAAGAAATGAATCCACTGCTGTCGGCTTTACAGGCAGGGACGATCTGTGAGATTCAACAAGGCAAACTTAGAATTAAGAAGGTCAAAATGAGTGAAATTGTATCTTTCATGATTGTGATTTGGCCTAAAATTCACTCGACTGCATATACAAACCATTTAGTGTATTATAGTTCATTATTCCTCATTACTTTTATAAATAACTGAAAATATCCTGTAATATTATGTCATGGTAAAAAAGAAAAAAAACCTGAATAACAATAAAGCACACATACACATGCTCACATCCTGTACAGTAATTGTAGATTGGCTGTGGGTGAGCACTCGCTCTTAAGCCCTGTCCCTCCGTCCCTGTCAGACATCAAACGGGGGGCCTTGGCCACAGATCGCACACGCGGGCGTCCCCAGAGACCGCCTGATTGAAACCTGGCAACAGGACCAAACAGCTGCTTCAAACAAAAGACATCTGCATATTTCAGATTTGTTTTTCATAAATTAAAACCGCAACCTGCCAAAAATCTGGGCGAGGGAGTCTATCGACTTGTGTATAATTAGATAAAGTTTACAAGCTTTGAAAGTTGGAAATTAGCATGAGGTAAAGGGGTGCTCACCAGGGAGAGAGGGGGGACCCAGCTTACAGGCATGTTTCTGCCTTCTTTTGTAATGACGGCGAGGGTGGCGGGGGGTTGCTAGCTGTTCCAGCTAAGGGAAAACATACAAACACAACTCCTCTGGCGTCTGTTGGAGCCACAACAGTAGCTCAGTTTTGTTGTTCTTGTCTGAGAGCAGCGAGCTGTCAGTAGGTGATGCTTCTGGCTGCAGCCAATTAAAAACTGTCTGGCTTTTTTGGGCTCTGCCTTTGACCCAATGACACCTACTGTGCATTTGTGTGCAAATGCATGTGCGTATCTCTGTTAAGCTCTGATGCGGCCCCGTGTGGTGCCTTTATGGGGTCAGATAGCGAGCTGTTTCACTTGTAAAAACCCCTTCAATTATTCAGTGAAGTCAAGTCTCCCCTTTATCTCCCGCTTGTCTCCTGGTGTGTTTGGGGACAGCAGGGAGAGCGAGGGCGAGAGTGAGGGATGGCGAGAAGAAGGGAGGGAGGGAGGGATACATGGATGGATGGATGGATGGATGGATGGGAAGGCGCGGATGTCTCCTCAAAAGCATTGCTGCCTAATTACTAGCTCATTTAGATCAGCCACCACAGTTATAAATAACCCAACAGCTGGCGCGATGGAACCAGACAACACCAAACACGGAAACGAAGCACAGTATCACAGTCAGCTGAAATAAGCGCTGGAATGATAATGGTGTCTGTGGTGCGCGGAGAGAGTCCGATGTGTCTCAACATGGTTGTGCTGTTTACAATCCAAAAAACCCTCAAATGGGCCCGGGGTAAGGGTGAGGTTACGATATAAGAATAGATGTTATTCTGGAGTTTCATTCCAAAACTTCTTCAACTTATCAAAAGCAGATTATTCTCCCTGTAATGTCTCATTTTGCAACTAAATCTTATGACACATGAGGGTTATTGGTCATGTTTACTGAAAATATTTATTTCAGTTAGCAGTTAGGAGTTGAAACGAAGGTAAACATCCTAAAAAAAACTGTTCTTCCTATTCCTGCATGAAATCCTTTGTTTGTTGTCAACAAAAGCGTGTTCATGGAGTTTGTCAGATCCGACTGAGAAGAGGGATGAATGAAAGGTGTCCAAACAACAGCTTATATGTTCCTGTGAATTTCAAATATTGTCATCTCCATATCCCCTGGGCTAAAGAGAGACGCTTTTTTAAAACATTTCTCGGTTTGTGTTAAAGCTCCGACGAATGCGGCGCTGCTTCTTCTGTTAAGTGATTATACAGACAACTTGGGAGTGATATAATTACCTCAAACATGGCAACCCTAGTGGTGGAGCTTGTGGAGGTGATAATATATGGTAATTACCAGTTTCTAGGGCTGAACAATCTGGAAAGAATGTATTTAAGATAAAAGCATGAAAACAACCCCGGCAGCGCTTTTACATGTACAGCGTGGTGTTTGCACTGTAAAGGAAGACAATGGCTGTAAACATTTAAGAAATGGTAATGAGATAAATGCTATATCCCTTCCGGAGTACACATGTATTTTTGTTCATAGACGTACAGTGTAACAGCCCTCACAAGGAAAGGATTAAACATTGGAAAGATTAAAATCTTTATACCCAGAAATCAAGTAAATAAAATGACCGTCTAGACAGCTCTAATTTGGTCTTGATTGAAATTAAAAGTTTATTGTTATTTCACCAAGTCATTCTGTTCACTCGAGGGTGATAAAGAGTCATTTGTATCTATTTATCTCAGCCAAAAAATACTATTAAGTATCTGCAGCATTTTTTAAAAGTCTTACCAAGAAACCCAAGAGAAATATGAATAATCATTTTCAACTTCTTTAAGCGTCTCCAAATGAATGAGACGGTTCCCTGACATCAATTAATGAATGAAAGGATTTTCTCCCAATTAAGCCCTGAAATTTCATTAACTGCTTAATGGCGGATGGTGACTGTCAAATCTTTGCCACAAACCTCGACCGGGGAAACACAACTCTCAGACTGAACCCTCGGCGAGCATCAGGGGAATGTCGGTTTTCAAAAGGTATTCATTCATTCGGAGCTCTTTGAGGAAAAAAAAGCCTGTGATACAGTGGATCTGCTTTGGTCGTTGTCTCTTGACGGACATTTTGGCAGCAGATGACGGCTCCTCAGTTTGAGACGAGGAGACTAAAACACTGCGGCTCTCTGTTAGCAAACAATGGGCAGGTTTCTGTTTCAGCAAAGCGAAAGACCAGAGCGGGAAAGGTGATCTTCATGTCCCAGAATGTACTTGCAGAAATGAAAAATCTGATCCAGTTTTCCATCCTAATATTAAAGATATATAATATTACAATATGTAATATTTAAAGTGATGTGTCATATGGTGGTTCACTTTGACAACCGCCTACAGAGAACCTGGTTCAGGAGAAAAGAGAGCAGGTGGGTGAGATTAAGATATCAATTTACCGCATTTATCTTTATGTCGCTCATTTTTCAGGTTCGCTAACGCTCGACTGTTTAAAAGCCCTTCGAGTCTATCAAATAAAAACTTTGCCTCGTAAGCAATCGCTGTCATTGCTACACCAGTGTAACTAATTTCCGACATCTCTAAACCCAGAGTGGTGGAAGGACTCGGGGAATAGATGTTAAGAGTGGGCGGTCCCCCCTGTTGTAGGAAACTCCGGTGAGGGGTGTTCGCCATATGCTCGCCGGGTTCCGAGGGAAAAGGGCTCAGAGGATAAAAGTGAGCGCGGCAGCGACGGCCCTCCATCAGTGTGTTCAAAGCCTCCATATGAAAATGACTGTGTACAAGACTTCTACTGAGGCCAAATTTAGATCAAAGGCAAACCCGGGCAGGAGGGGAACGGAGGGAGGGGGAACAGGGCTGGTTTGGGGCAGACGGGGAGTTGTGCATGAAATGGAAGTTTGTGCAATGTGATGAGCAAATCTGTGTGTGCATGGGAATGTTAATAATAATAAGTGGGGAAATTTGTCAATTTATTTTTCCCCTTTACACTGAGGATGTCAATACCAAATTGGAGCTGTTAACTTGTGATGTGACTTCCAGCTGGGTGAAATGAAGTTGTGTCTTTTCCAGGTCACCGAACTGGCAGTTTGTTACTGTACGGACTCTGTACAGGATTGAATTTAGAGGATGGGACATGTGGCAGGAGATGCAAATTAGCTTTTGATGTTCTAAGTTACAGCATATTTGTTTCCTAAGTTTCTCTCTTGCACTGGATGAAAAAAGCAATATACCCATCAATGTTTGCTGATTTTTTAAAAGGCATTATAACAGTTTTGATCGTTATTATCGTAATTTAATCAACCTTTGCTGTATTTTCAAACTTACTCTTAAACTCCAGTACTTTAAAAACAGATAACAGTGTGGATGGCTCTAAAATGTGTCTTTTTAAAGGATAGGATTGGTGGTGTGCTGTACTTTTCTTGCCAACTACAATTGCCATAACAAGTCCAAAACAATGAAATTTGATCTCTGATATAATTTCTGACTGAATATATGTTTTTAGCAGAGACTTTATAATAACAGCTGGGCATTGTTGTATTTACGTCCATCAAGGAGGTTAAGTTTTCACTATGTCATTTCATCTTTTGGTTGGTTTTCCAGCAGGATTACACAAAAACTACTGAATGGATTTCTACGACACTGGAATGGAGGATGGGCCCCGGCCTAGAGTAGACCACATTAACTTTTGGTACAGAGCCAGGAATTCTTCTGTGTTCCTCTGACATTGAGACTTTTTCAACATTTTTTAATTCATTTGAATGGTGCATGGATCTTGATTTAAAAAAACATGCGTACTAAGGTGGCTGGTGTCTGTGAGTGAGAACAATTTGATGCAGATCCCAATTATTCCTCCAGAACAAAGTGGAGATTATGATTCAGTCTTTGTTTTTGTAGCGGTTGGCTTTTACATATCTTATGAGCTTATTTGTGGTAATGGGTGGTTTAAAATTTAGAGTGAGAAAGGACTATGGAGTTTGATGTGAAGGTATACACTCTACCAAGGGCCATACTAGTCGAAACAGTTGATTTGTCACGGTCTATTTTCAGTTGTGGATTAATACATATCGTATGTAACTGTGTACGACAGACTCAAAATAACAACAGTGTCCGTGGGATTTTTTTTAGTTTTTGGACACACTATAAATAAAGATATGCAGGATGTTGGCTACACATGTAAAATGTGTTCATAGGGTCAATTTATTGTTGGGTTTGGTCTTTTCATGGGAGGTGTTGACAAAAGGAAAATCACAAGCCTCATATTATAACCCTTTGTCAGTGTAAACGCTTTCAAGAACTGGCTACGAGCTGAATCACTGTGTTTTATCATTCAGAGATATGAAGCAGAACAGCGCAAATTTATTTAAATAAAAATGTTATTGACTTGCAATGCATATTACCATAAATCGCAATCTTAAAGCTCCTGATCTTACTGGTGGAGCGAACGCTAACACTGATACATGAGAGGCTCAGTCGGCGCCACTCCTCACATCTTTCTTCCATCTCTTCACCTCCTTCCCTTAATCTCACTCCCCCCCCCCCAGCCTCCTCCGCCTCGCTCCTCCCTCCTCTCCTCCTCTCTTCCTGCCTCTCAAGAGAGGAGGTCACATGCTGCAGACCTGCTCTGTGCCATCTGGCTGACTTCCTGTCATCCTTACCCCAGGAGAGAGTGGCTCTGCAGGGTATACCACGGGAGGACTCCCCCTCCTCCTCCTCCTCCTCTTCCTCCTCCTCCTCCGACAGGCCCCCGCACACCTGAGCAGAAAGGGTGAGAAAAACACACAGGGAGAAAAACACAGAGAGAAAAGAAAGACAAAGAATACAGTAGGGAAAGAAAGAGAGGGCGGTGAATACAGCAGGAGAAAGGAAAATTAGAAAAACCCGTGAGCATAAAAAAACTGAAACTTTTAAAGCTGTTCTGAGGAAAACTGATTAATCAAGACAAATTTTAAACCATGTGGTTTGGGAAGAGAAAATAGTTCTGATGGCACGATAATGACAAATCAAATTTCACCACCATCAAAACGCTGAGGGGCAGTTTTATGTTATTATACGTTTCATAATCAAAACGGGAGGAAGGAACAAGCCTCCACTTTTCCTTTAATCAGACGATCACGAACATCAAGTTTAGATTTTTTTTTTTTCTAAGTTGACATTAACCAGGAAAATTCAAAAACATCATTAGAGAAACCGTGGTTGAGTTTCCGACGAGGTCTTTCATGAAAGCGTAGCCCACTTTGTTTGACGCCTTCTCACCTTCCTCTCACACGTCTCCCTCTGACACAGGAACATAAGAATTGGTTAAAAGTGCATACATGCCAGATTAATCTTAATGTCCCACCCATGGTCTTGCATATTCATATAAATATAACATGACTGCCGCTCACATCTGAATTTATTGGTTTTCCTCCTCCGCAAATTAGGGGGCCTCCAATTGATGAATATTTTAGCACATGTGCACTCTGCGGGACATTTATCATCGGCTTTGCTATTATAAACAGAATAAATGAGCAGTCGAAGTAGGCTGCTGCTACAGTGTGCTGCACGCGGGCACACCGCCCCTCTGCGCTCTCCTGCTTCAGCCTTTCCTCCACGACTGCTGCTGCGTCTCAATTCTGCAAAATGGCTTCCTCCTCGGCGTCTTCTTTACATGTTACACCGTGTCACCCGGCACATATGGGTAGGGGTTTACCGTATATTTGCAGGTAGGCCCCCCCGTAAATGGTGACTATGGAGATCATGGCAGAGAGGTCTTGCACCTAATCTGTAACACCTAAAGCAGAGCTGCAGTCAAGACAACCTTAGTTGAATCTATGTTAAGTGAAGCCCTAAGGGGGTCGAGACAGAGGTTAATTGGATATACTAAAATTATGTTATTTCATTACAGACATTAAGTTTTGGAGGTTAGCCTAATAAAAAGGATGAATTTTTTTTAAATAAAGGTATTGCTCAACTCTGAGATTGTTTTTTTTTTTTCCTCATCCTTGTTGCTACGATGATCACACTTTCTGCATGCCGCTCTCCAGAGATCATCCGTCAGTCAAATAGTTTGGATGGTACAGCTGACGTCTTTTCATCGGATTTCTGTTGATGAAGTTTTCCACAGGAGCTTTCTCTGCTCGGAGCAGCAAATATTAAGGAACACCCTACTATCTTAAAATCCTTTTGCTGTGTTACCCGATCCCTTGCTGGTACATCCAAAACAACTGGGAAAAGGAAAGCGTGTCAGTAAATGTTTGACTTGTTCAGAATCCTGAAATCAAACCAGTCATGTTAGCCTGCAAAATAACAGAACACAAAGCCAAATCGAAATGAGTCCTGCTTTGATGTCCTCCTCTCATCTTCCTCCTCTTCATCTCAACCATCCACTGCTTGGTGAGAGTGCAGTTGGACGCCCTTTAGCACTTCCTTTTAGCCCCATATGACCAAAAGGGGCTGCTGGGATTTCTTGCAGAAGGACGCCATACCACCTTAGGCTGCATCTAACCACTGCTGAAGCCCACTGATCTGACACTGCAGAACCAGGCATTGTATCAAATGCTTTCATTCACAGTCCCAGCCATTGGCAAACACTGTGAAATGGGTGAAATCCCAGCCTGGTGAAGCTGGCACAGAAACCCAGCTTCCTGGATCCCTTCCACTTCAGAGAGCTCTGCCACATGCTAACTGTCATCCATGAGGCACTGCTAGCCCAAAGGGGGGGTCTGGCAGAATGGGTTTGGGGGTGAGGGAGAATGGGGGAGTAAACAAGGGGGGGGAGTGGTATAAACACTGGGATATACCCTTCACATACAAACATGGAAGTCAACACGGACTCCTTGGAGGTACAGCACCAGAGGCCATGAGAGGTGATTATTATTTATGCAGACACAATTCTGAGTTGAGCCTCATATTCTCCAGCTCGTCTCACTCACCTGGCATCTGCCCAGTGAGAACAATCCCTGGGATGTACAGCAATGATGATCCCCCCCCTACCTCACACACACACACACACACACACACACTCACATTCACAAACCTCCTTGTCCTCATTGCCGTCTACGCCTGGTAGATCCCCTGGCATGTTCGCTCCTCCTTCATAAACACTAGCAGCTGCTTGGGCAATTAGCCATTAGCTCTTTACTTTTTACTATAATACCCGGTCCTCAGAAATCTCCACAATTAGCTCCTTAATTGCTTCTAAACAACCCAGGCGTAACCAGTAAATGGAAGAAGGCAGTAGGTAGTTAGGTGAAGAGACAGGCTTCTGGGAGAGAACTGAGCTAGCTTGGAGATTTCAGGCTAAACCGTTCTTCCTCTCTCCTCCCCGTGCAGCCGTTGGCAATTTTTTTTTCCGCCGTGACATGGCTTGGAAAGGCTCATAGAGGAGGAGGAAAGACAAAGTAGGTAAAAACACAAGGCAGCGGAGGGCTGATCTCTCATATTCAAATTGAAACTGACACATCCATGCCCTTTATTCTGTGGTCTAACTATCACTTCTGAGAAATGCTAACATTCAGTGTGACAGGAGGTGTTACGGTGACTTTTAGACGGGCAGGAGACTGCACCCCCCGGGCGTGGATTTGTGTGGCAGCGTGATATGACACAGCTCGCTTGACAGAGCAATGGGGATACCCCCAAGATTAGCTGAATGCATTAAAGAGAGGCATGAAACGTAGCTAACTGTTGATTAAATCGCTGTTATATCCACACTGGCAGTTCCAGTTAACCTGTTTAACATTGACAACTGCTATGCCACTAACATGACAACAGCCTATAGGCCTAAATATGCTGTGGCATCACAACAGACATATTTGGACAGGACAGGAATGGATTAAATGGAATTACTTGTTTTTGTTTTGCTTTTTTAAATATGTCAGTGCTTGTATGATTATTTGTTATTCTAATTAGTCAAAAGACAAGAAAGTGTTCAAGTCATTCCTTAAGGAAAACATGCAAAAAGGTTACAGATTCTGGCTCCTCAATTGTGAGGAAATAGCAGATTTTTTCTGCTTTATAGCTCCTTTAATTTCAGTACTTGTGAGAAGATATTATGAGTTATACATAAGATGTGACATTGTTCTATTTTTTGATATTTAACAGAAGACGAAAAAGCATTTTTATATCACTGAGTTTTGTGCGCTTAATATTCTGCTGGTTGTTTGGCTGTATGTTGAACGTCTGGCTTTAATGTTGACCACTTAAATATTTATACCAACATGGAGGATCTGTGGCACCTGAGTGTTTTCCTTGCTTTTGATTCACAATATGAGAGCTTGCCCGAAAAAGGTGACACATGTTGCAGTTGCCCTTGAGTCCCGTGCATTTATCATTAGCAGTGGCTAAATATCTGCTGATGTTTTGAAGAAAGAACAATTAGGTTTTAACCAGGGAAGCGGAGGCTCCGGCTACAGGTCGTCTGCTTCTAACGCTTTCTGGCGTCCAATCAAAGAAACACAGTTGATTGGCTTCCCCAATTGATAAACTGTTTCCAAATGAAAACAATCAAAGCAGAATCAAGTATAATCAAGCATAGTAATTCACTGCCGCTTGTGTGTGTGCGTGTGTGTTTTGAATATTACAAAATACTATTTCAGCAGCACCTCAGTAAAACATTTTTTTGCACATATCTCTCTGCATCCAGTTCACACTCACACTGCATCTCTTTCTCTCTGTCTTTCACACACACACACACACACACACACACACACACACACACACACACACACACACACAGTACCGAAGGAGGTATACAAGCACCATCTAGTGCTTTATTCTGGAAATTGCTCTGCAGAATGTTAGAAATGTGTGGAAGTCTCCAGGTCTTTTGAATTTACAATATTTGTTGTAACCGTTTTGATGTCAACATCAACAGTGCAGGAAGATGGAAAATGTATTTTGCATCACATATCGACAAGGAGCCAAAATAAAGACTACGTTACAAATCACATTGGCCAAATCTGTATTATACACAATAACCAAAGTATTTGTGACCTCTTGCCTCTCCGCTGGAACACGTGTTTTACAAGGAAAGACAAAATAAACATTTAGCTGAAAAGTGACTTAAAAATCATCACAAATCTCTCGTCAAATGTTTGGTTCCCCTCCAGGAATAAGCGGCTAAAGTTTCTTATTTTTTTAAAACCAAATTTTCACTCTTGATCAAATGACTCATAGTGTTTTCAGTGGAAACTCTGAATACGATGTGTGTGTGTGTGTGTGAATAAGTAACAGCAACATTCATCATGTAACTCCTTCCTCAGTGTTCACAGATAAGAGGATGATGATGGTGGAAACATGGACCAGTTTCAACAACACAAGGACTTATCTGGAATCATCAACTCACATGTCAGTAACCTGTTTCCACCGAGGCAATTACTCATTTGATGAAGATGTTCTGGTTGCATGCCAAAAGTGCTCATTCAGCAAAATGTCAAACATGTTTTATAGGATTGGTCTTATTAAGATTCGGCTGAGCACCACACAGACTCCCAGACCTGATTCCTTTGATTCTGACTCACGACCAAATTAGGCAACAGTTAACACTTTTCTTTTCCGAACCAACATTTCTCAGGCAAAGATGAATATCTATCTTCACCAGCTCTGAATTCAACTATTGAATATTTAACTACTAAAAACATTGATGTTTAAAAGACAAAAAAAGTGATGTTACAGAGCCGAAGGTTCACTCTCACATTTATTCTGGGATTGCCCAGTGCTGGGCAGCTTTTGGAGCGACATATTCAATTGGTTCTCGAAGCAATATAAAATAAATATTCAACCAGACTGTAACTTGGCTATTCTTGGTTCCTCTGAAAGGACATCGACCCTCCCTTCCCACTGTAAGCAGGCTCTCAAAACAGGCATGGTAGCAGCCAAAAAAATAATTTTACTTAACTGGAAATCTCCATCATCCCCTTGCTTTAAAAGGTGGCTTAACGAAATGGTCTTTGTTTCAAGGATGGAACAGATTCGCCTTAGTAGAGGGAATGCACCTAAGCATTATGAGAAGACATGGAAACCATTTTTGGCCTTACTTGATGAGACCTAAATGACCAATAATATAAATCAGGCTGCTATGTGGTATTTGTAATTCATTCAGTTTCCTGTATTGTTTCTGTACTGACTAAGGCTTTGATTTTCCTCTCAGGGTTCCCTCTTTTTGTGTGTGTGTATGTTGGGGTTTTGTTTTGCTTTGTTTTGTTTCTTATTTACACCCCTGATGGTATCATGAGACAGAAGGCACTGGGCTATTTTGCTTATTGTATAGCTCCTCATATAGTCTCTGTCTTTATTTTTCTAACTTCATTTAACAATGTCAGGTGCTGTATGCCCATTTTGTATGTAGGTTTTTTTTTTTTGTTTTTTGTTTCCTTTCTCTCTCTTATTTTTTGTAAAAAATTTGAAAAGTTTAAATAAAATATTCAAAAAAAAAAGACAAGAAAAGTGATCCCTAATACTTTCTGGAGAGAAAAACAAACAGAAAGAGGGACTGAATGAAGAAAACATATGATTTCAAACTACACTTGAATTGGACGTCACTTTTGACAAGTGTCATTTAATTAGAGAAGTAAATCTAGATGTGATTTATATTTTATTTGCTCTCTAAACACACTGAAAACAAAACATAAGTGACCCATCAGCCACCTTGGCTCAAATTTCTCGTCGTCACACTAACACTCCTGCATTGTATTAATAGTTTCTTTGACTTCGAAAGCAGCTATCACTTTAGAATGGTCGAGACAAACATCCTCGCCTTTATGTACCTCAGCGAGCTGCACTCAAGACTCTGACATCTGACTGTTAGCACTGAGAGGGTATCTTGTGACCGAGGTTTGAAGTCCCACTCCACTGAAAAATGTGTTCTGCATGTATTCACTTCACTCAGATATTTGACCTTCACTGTGCAGCATGATGAATGTGCAGAGTTTGACACCTCAAGGCAGTTTACATGGGACGAGTCGCTGAGTGCTCACCTTAAGTCTTAACGAGGACGAGTACTTACAAGAATCGTTTTGGGACGTCACAAAATTTCGGAAGTTAGTTTGGAGGCCAGTAAAGGCCCAGTTTGAAAGTTACATGCGTGTGATAAGGAAGCTAAAAGCATTTACCACACATACACTGAGATCAGACTTTTCAGTGAAGGAGGAGACATCTTGTGTTCAGCTGTAAACCTGTAAAATATCAGCATGTTTTCTGGATATGAGGAGACATAATTCTAAGGGTTTTAACAAGGTATCTGGACAGTTTTGTAGAAAAACTTTCAGTACAAATTATTATTCCAAGCTGAGTTGCTTGTTGAAAATTACTTTTTAAAAATGCCAATAGATATCCTGTGCCAGTACTCTGCATATCTAAGTGATTGAGAACAAAATGGGACACTTAATCGAGTTAAAACTAATTCAGATGAAACTTTAAAGCAGATGAGGCCAGTTTCATCCAAGATTTTTTAGTCCAACTTCCTTTTTCTTTTTCTTTTTTTTTTTGGTCTGTTGACAAAATAAAATTCCAGTATATTTACAACACTACAACACATCTGGAATAGGATGTATGAGTTGTGGAATGAATTCCATCACTGTTCATGGTGTTCATCAAGGCGAGAGACAGACTACATAAAGACCTATATTGTACTGTACTTAGTAAACTCATATCCTCACATTCACTCTATTATTAGCTGCCCTGCTGTTATCTGATCATTACGAAAGGACAACACTAGCTTTTGTCAAAGGCACAGTAAAGGCTGTTGCTCAAAGACACAATTGCGGTCTGAGTACCATGAACAGACCGTTGTTGCATATTTGGTGCCAAACACCATGTAATATGAATTTTACGTACAAATTTGTTTGATTTACATGATAAACATTTGCAAGAAGTGTGACTGATTTATTTGACAACATCCGTGCAGTCCGCACAAACAACAGCCGTCGAAATAAGCCTTGTACGAACAAACAGGCTTCAAGCCCAATGAAGCTCACAGCCGAACATATGGGCATACCTACTTGGTACCAGTGCTGTCTAGCATAATATTTACTGTACTGTTTGCAGCCGGCCAACAATAATACAAGCTCAGATTTAACGCCTGTATTTCATGAAGCTCCCAGATAAAATACAGAGTTTGGGAGCATAGATGTGTTTTGCTGCCTCTATTTCTTCGAAACTTACTTTTACCTGGAACAAGTGAAGTGATAATTGGTTTTTCAGAGCTATGATTATGTTGCCAGAAACTGACAAGATGATGACGCACATTTTGTTTTTATATTTACTGAAGCTCTGCAGTCTGAAGCACCGGTACACAAGTCTGGGGTCTGTCATGGGTCTTTGAAGAGGTTTCAGGGAGTCCGAGCATTATCACTTTATTTCTACTCCAAGGTAAACGTCACACTGACATGATATATGAGGACTACAGTGGTGTATCACTTTGAAGGAATATGCTGGTAGGAAAATTGACAGACTGTGTACGTTTGTTGATCCATGGTATAGCATTTTACTGTATTTATTTTAATAAAATATATTGCAAGTTTATATCAAGTTTCATGTCTGTCGGGATAAAATACACAACAAAAATTAGTTTGGGGTATTGGAATATGGGTGAATACATGCATGTTCATGGATATCCAATAAAAGTCGAATGAAATGTGTCACATTATTTTCGGAGCAAAAATATTCACAAAATACAAAATAGAAATTCAGATAATTGGCAGAATAAACCAGCAAGTGAACCACTAAAATATTTCAATATCCCACTACTATTTCTGAGGAGTGTGTTGTGTACACAGTGTGTACCGTGAAACCAGCATGTTTTCTGAGATGGTTATTGTCCTGTGAAAATCACACACCGCTGCAAGTCTAGTGAGGATGTCTACTGTGTTGTTTTCCCACTGAATACTCTGTCGAAATCTCAAATTTTACGCTAATATTAAGTAGTGGTAGAAATATTCAGCAAAAGTAGCTTTACCACATATTATTTAATTATAGCTTTACTCAGCAGTAGTCCACTATGGAGGCAGAAATGGGCTCTGTCGGAGTTAAATTGCTATTTATCATAATAATACTAGGATATTATGATGTATTTAAATTAAAGTGATATTTCTATAGCGCTGTTAGCTGCAGTAAAGCTAAATTATGACATTTTAACTATTTTTCCCTGTTTATTTGATTGTCTTTTGTGTTAGTACAAGAGTATAAAAGTACCCTAAAGTCATACTTGACTATAAGTAAAGGTATAGCGTTAAAATATTTTCAAAATGGAGAAAGTCTCCTATATTAATTGTTCTTGTATAAAAGTCTTGCAGCTTTGGGAAAGACATCTTAATCAGATGAGAACGGCCTTCATGATTTTTTTATTTCTATCCAAACTACATACACAAACTCTCTTTGTTTTCAAGACCGAATAAACAAACTGACCATGAAGGACAACACAATTTCATACTGTTTTACTTTGTTTATATGTGGCGGTCCCTTCCACCATCTTAAAACAGTATTCTGGGGACCTAATTTTCCTCCGAGAACAGCTTGTTTATTCAGTCATGGAAAAAATACTTATATCTGAGTTTATATTATTACCTCATTAATATTGTAAATATTAAAATTCTGGTGCTGAATTTCTTCTCCAAAACTACATACTGCCCCTTTATGGTATCTGTTATTGAAAGGACTGAAGTATCAAAAGTAATTTTCTTACAATAAATTGACTTAAGTATCAAAAAATAAGTCAGGGTAAATTAAAAACATATTTATGAATACAATGGGTCAATTGTATCAACCTGATCAGCAAATTCAGCATTTTTTTAATTATTACATTATTAAAACAGTGTTTCTGTTAAATAAATTAATCAAAAAATGTGCTACTTTGGCTGTGAAAGTAACCAGAGTTTGTCTCAAACATGTCAAATTTAGTCAAGTAAACTACAAGAACCTCAAAAGTATAGCACTTGAGTAAATGTACTTATTTACATTCCAGTACTGCCACTAAGTAGCTTCAAAATAAATATAGTGGCGTGACTTATTTCCCATTGAAATGTGGTTAATAATTAGTATTTGTACAGTTAAGTGCGGGCTAACGTTAATTAGCTAACGGTTGTTAGTTTGAACCACTGCTAACATTTTCTCGTATGGGATAAATGTATGTGGCTTTCCTGAATTAGCTTATAGTCACATTTAAAGTGTGGGATATTATTAGTTTCTTTTACAGGTGTTACTGAAGTTAAATATTAACACTCATATTTTCTCACGTACCTTCCAGAACTCGAAGTTTAACTTGTCTGTTGTGGCCGTCGTCGAACGAGCAGCGACAAAAACAAAACCCTGCCCGGCATCCGTAGTTTGATGACGTCGCGCCCAAAGATGGCGGCTCGCAGCGAGCGAATGAACTAAAGGCAAAAACACAACAAAGGTGTTCGCGAAAAAACACGCACAAAGTTTGAATAGAAAGTATCAGCCGCGTTGTTTTAATCTACGGAGCATCCTCGAAGCCGTTAATACGATAATGTTAATCAGAAGCTGCGTCGTTCCTGCTGTTTTGTTGGACCATGTCAGAGTCTGCTGCTGCTGGCAATCCTGAGTTCACTGAGCTGTGGACGAGTGTGTCCAGACTTTGTGACAGCAGAACACAAGACAAGAATACAGGACAGCAGATGCCTGGCACAGCGACGTCACCCATGCGTAAAGGTGAGGCTGCAGATCGATTGAAAACAGGCACCGATCTGTTGCCTAGCACGTGTTGCCGAATAACGGTATAAATCTGATGGCATGAAAACATCCAACCCTGAATGTGTATATGGAGGAGTGAGCGGCCATCAGGCGATCAAACCTAACGTGTGACTTTATTATTAATATCACAGTGCACACAACTAGCCCTATGTTGTTGTTGTTCCACGTGAAGTTGTGAGAAAGACGAAAGTTGTAGCTATAACTTCATATATTTTGTTAATCAACCTCTGAGTTGGATTATATTTGAATGGATAGTGTTTGAATTTATAGCTAATCCTTACATGTGTTGATGTGAATTTAATTGACTGTTATAGCTGTAATACTGTTAAGTTAAAAGCACTTAAAATAATTAACTACAGCAGATATACCATTGGTAATCTTACTCGTGCTGATTTGATAAGACATTTGATTTCTGATTGACACACAGATCTGCAGAGTCCCAAGGGCCGAGGCTACAGCAGATACCCCGGCTTGAATAATGGGGATTCTCCAGGTGATGTCGAACCATCGCAAGACATTATCTGGGATTCCACGTCTCCCACTCAGGCTAATACTGGTAAACAACACAGAAATCACATCTGAATGGCAGGTGGCAACATCCACACCTTCTGAAAACGTTCCCTGTTACTTTACTTCATGCATATGAAATAAACCAAAATATAAATTGTCATGCATGCTTTTCAGAAAGAGGTCCTACTTTGGATTTGAATGAAAATGTATAATGATGTTACAATGATCTTATAGTATTTGTTTGTATCTGTCTCCTGGATCAGGGCTCAGGAAACACAAAGTTGTGGAAATATCTGATCTTGTCAACCGAATCGCTCCAAAGGTCAGTTGTTTCACCTCCACTAACATAAAATGCTTTGAATCAACATATCCGAATGTCACAGGAGAAATCGCCCCCTTTCTCTTAACGCTAACACCGTCGAGTTCTGTGTGCTGTATTCAGGCTTTTAGACTTCACTTTATATTTTGAAGTAAATTTGTTAACTTTTCGTTTGTGTTTTAAACAGGAGGTGAAACGGAAAGGGACTGACTCTCCTCTGCTGCAGTGGATCAGTGACAGCGCCATCCCGTGCACACCGGACATTCCAAAGCCACGACTCAGGAAGAAGTCCTCTCGGTGCGTAATCAATTTAATGACCTGTGGCTTTAGTCCTGACAGAAACACCAAATGCAAGCATTATAAGTCCGTTTTACCGTCAGCGCTACATTATTTTTTGGAATTTTCCTCATCAATCGTTTCCTCTACAGGCAGAGCAGCGTGGACGACCTCTTGAAGCTGGCCAGGCAGTTTGACGAGAACATGCAACAAGACAGGGAGAGCTCAGCAGAGCTTAACGCTGTCAGTAACAACCTCAATGAATGTGGGAACACTTCCAAAACAAAACTGACAGAGACTTCGTACCCTAGCAATGTGAAGGACCTGAAGTGTCCATCGTCATCGGATCAGGTGGAGGCGGAGCTGCACGCTCTGTTTGACTGCTCCACTCAGAAAGTCAGCGGCCGGCTAAGTCAGGGCTCCTCAGCATCAGCCTGCTCACAGGAAGTGAAAGGCCAACCGGCGACTTCAACTTCAGCTGAACCCCGACAATCAGTACTCAAGCCGGCTGACGAAAAGGGATGTTGTGGTCTTAGTGCGAACAATTGTGATGACTTTGATGACGACTGGGAGAATGACGACCTACTTAATGACTCTTTTGTGCTGGCGATGACCCAGAATCCCATCCAGCAACACGACACTGACACTAAAACCACCTTGCAGTCCGACTCAAAGACGAACACCCCTGTGTGCAAACCTACTGCAAATACAAACTCTGCACATCAGCCTTCAAACGTGCACTGCAAGCCAAGCCGCAGTGCACTCCAGGAACTTTGTCCTAAACCAAAGACTACCAACCGAAGCACTTTCAAGTTAGAGCCCAGCTCTCACTTCCAGCCCAAGATGGCTGCCAAGGAGGCTTCCAAGTCCAGTTACACTGTCATACATCCTAGACCACAGACGTCAGAGCGAAAATCTACTACCACAAAGACACCATCTACTCCTCAACCTGACAAGATCACGACTGAACAGAAGGAGATTTGTGTAGCTGCAGACTCTGTTAAAGACATTACAGACAGCTTATGGGGCGACGATGACGACGAGCTGCTCTATCAGGTATGTGACAGCGTGGAGAGGATCTCCAACAGCCAGCCACGGCAAGCGAGCCCCAATAACTGCCCAGAAAAACAAGATACTGCCGAAGACAGACAGCGAAAAACCACCACGCCTCTGCCAATCGACGCCGCCTGGTCCATGAACCGCGCCAGCGCTAAAAGACAGTCGCCATGTGCTTTTGTTCGTTCTAACTCATTACCGGGGACTAGCTGTGAAGCTGTGAACTACAGAGGATGGAACGTTCCCATGAAAGGTGCCAGCAACCAATCACGGATGTCTCAGAGCCTCCCAGGAAGCCACATGAGTCTGGGCACGTTTAGCCAACGTCGAGATTCATCTGGAACTTTCCGGGCTGGAAACGCTAATGTGGACATGGAGCCACGTACAGTGACAGCCGGGGCACCGCAGAAGTTCAAGTCGCAAAACACAGCCTTCAAGAGAAATGTCTCTGACTCGGCAGTTATAAGCAACAAAGGTAAGCTGTCTGAATGTTGATATTTTCAGTGCTTCCCACAGAGTAGCCCTGTATCAGTGGCAGAGGGCGTCAGTATTAACGACCAGGAAATAAAACTCAGAAATCATCTTACTTCTTCAGATTTGTTTATTAATCTACATTGTGTTGCTTTGATTATCCACATTAATGGACGAACACTGGCTTGCCTCGCTTCCGTTTCTCTCTTCCTGTATGCGTCTGTTGACTTTCTTTATCAGCAGCATGTTCTCGTCTGCATTGCGCGGCTCTGTGTGTTCAGCAGTTTGACGTCATGAGCGTGACGGCAGCCGCGTTCGTTCTTCCTCCTTTCCACCTTCTTCAGTGTTTACTGGCGGATCACAAATTGATTTCGAAAGGCTCGTAGCATCATCTGCTGCATCTACGAGTGTGTTGATGCTGTGCTTGTTAAATCAATGAAAACAATTTGGCTTTGTATTATTGCTCTGTTTATTGGCTCTAATTTTTGCTGATACTGATAAATAGCTGACAGTATGAAATTGCCATTATCGGACCAATCGTTTATCAGTCTGACGTATGTCGTGCATCACTAGCCATCAGTACGATTTATTAACATGTGCTTTTCTTCCAAACAGAATAGATTATTGTCTAAACTTTAAGAAAGTGCGTTTGACAAACGACATTCAGCACAGCGTGTAACAACTGAAGGCATGTCCATTAAGGCAAAGTTCAGTCAGAGCTGAAACTCTCTGGTTATTTTGTCTACTTGATGCATCTTTGCAGCTCTTTTTCATCCAGTATCCTCAGCAGTTTGCTCTAAGACTGGGTACTGAAGTAAAAACTCACAAGTAAAACAGATGTCACATGTTGTTCTTATAATCATTGACAGTTCAGTGCATGTGCACATGAACAATTCTCCCCCGAAGCCAGTAAACACTGTGCCATGGATTTAATTTGTGACGCTGTCAGGAGTCCAAACCTCAGGAAGTTTCAGTGCCAATGAATTGCAGGCCGATTTTTTTTCTGGACATTGTAGAATGATTTTTATTTTACTTTGAAATGAGATTCACCGCGGTACCCACTGATCTAAGATATGGTAGCAACGATTTCATGTTAACAGGTTCTGATGTAGGCCGACTTCCCGTTTTCTCTTCAGGTCTCTGCAAGTGTTTTAATTCTCAGAATTTCCCGGCAAACCATATTCAGTGTTTCCAGTCACTTTTTCTCACTTTCCTCTCTCCTTTCCAGTTTTTGTCACAAGCCAGATGACGGGGAAGTGCTCTGCAGCCGAGATCGAGAGGAAGAAACAGGAAGCCTTGGCCAGGAGGCGACTGCGAATGCACAATGCCCCAAAACCATAGATGAGCTCTGAACAAGCCTTTACAAAACTCTACATTCCACAGATGTTTAACAGAATATAATCTTAGATATCGTCCATGATAGAGGTAAACGATCAGTGGTAGATCACTAGGTTTGGATGCCTAGCTCGATTTAAAGACAAGGGAATGATTGTTAGAGCTGCTGGACGTTTTTGCTGCTACTGTAAAAACATGTTTACCAGAAGGGAGTTTGACGCTCAGTCTCAGATCCGGGGCACAAATACAGTAAAAAAATATTATTCTGAGCATTTTCAACCTTTGACTGAAAATTGTTTACATCAGCCAAGTTTAAGAAGAATTCCAAATGCTTTTCCAAACATGTTTTCCTGTTTTCCAGCATTTTCATTTCGTTTTTTTCACTAAATTTTGCTTTTGTTTAATCATAAATAGTTCCATTTCGATGTTACTTCTAAAACGTAACTGTAACTTAAAAAATACGTGCTTTGTTGACGTTATCCATAAGAAGCTGTTGTCTGCCGACGACTTCAGGTGAGCACAGGAGACACTTGCTGTGTTCTCTGCAGTGTGTGTTTGATAAGACAGATTATTTGCCTGCATCCTCAACATCTCTGTCAGTTTTTATGACTTTGTAATCAGAAGAACAGCGCTTTAGTTGAAGTAAATTAAGACAGTATTTTAACATAATCTAAAGCTTTTTCTTTTCTCTGTCTGTCTACATGAAAACAAGCGTGCCATGATTCAGCAGATTTGGTTTAGTCAATATTTCTTGTTCTGTTTTTGCTGTATTTTGTTTGTGCATGTGCACATTGGTCATCCATTTCAATTTTGCACAGTCAGAATCAAGTGTTAATGCTGTAAGACGGTGGCATGGCCCTCCTCTGTAGGCACAGTTTGTTGTAATAGATATGTTATGCACCTTTTGGAAATCCAATAGCAGTAAAAACCACAACCTTGGAACTGAATGTTTTGATTCCCACTGGATGAGACTGAAATGTGGAGGATGGCCGCAGTGTTGATCTGCTGTATGTATGTGTAAGCAGGTGAGATAATAATCAGATACAAATGTTGGCGAGCTGTTTGTTCCTAAATTAGTGCCTTAGTACATGATGACGAATCTGATTCCAGCAACATGAAGGACGTCTCCTTATCTGTCTGTAATGATGTTTAAGCCTTCTGTGAACTAAAACACACTTCATTGCTTGTAGCTGTTTCATTTAACTGTAGTTTCAGTTGTCTGACTGTTTTCCACATTTTCAGACATCATGTTGTTGCTTGTATCTATTTTTTTGGTCTCACCTACCAAACCCCAAACAAAGAAATACACATTCGTCACTTTGAATAAACTGCCACAATCATAACTGCATTTTTGTCATGACACTTGTATTTGTCTTGTAGTTGCACACTGAACCTGAGACTTGGAGAGAAACAAAGATATAAATATGGAGCTAAAGAAGTTCAAAGTACAGTTTCATATCTCAGCCATGACAACCATTTTAGCCCACACGTGTAAATTAATACTCCACTGACACTTTTACAAGCTTACTACAGTTCATAATGGATCTTTGGAAAGCAGCCATGTGAAACTGTTCAAACTGACCTGCCAGAGATCTAACTGATCATCAGTGCAAGAGCCAGACTGTTGATTGTTCAGGTGAGTTTTCAGCTGTCATGGTCACCATAAATTCAACCTGAAGCGACCAGCGGTCCGGCAGAAAGTCGGCCTGATTCTTAGATTAGTTGGGGACGACCAACTCTGTGTTAAAATCTTCTTTAATCAGTGTTTGTTGGGCTTTACAGGTCGAATCCAGGGAGCTGGTAAAATGTTTAAAATTGACGCAGTAGACTTACACAGGCTTTAAAGGGCAAGTCCACCACTTTTAAACATTCGCGTGTGTTTACAGGCCTTGAGTACAGCTGCATATGTGGCTCCAGAGGAAGCTGCGTGTAGCCTGATAAATTGCCCCCCAGTGACGTTTTTCTGTGGCTAAGTTGCATTGTGGGTAATAAACACTCCAAGTTTTAAAAGGAAATAATGCTTGGATAACTAAAAGGCAATATCTCTGGTTTTGCCTACATTACCCACAATGCAGCTTAGCCCCTCCCATCACTGAAGGGAATTTATCAGATTACATGGTGTTACTGTTTAACTGTCAAGCCCAAATCAAGATAACACTGATGACATCATCAGGGCTGTCTTTTTTTTTTTTAAGTCCCTTACGAGCCACAGAGGTCGTTGGACAGCTGTTTTCACAGGCTGAGCAGCGCTCCCGACTGGACCCTGTGAAAAATTGGCCGCGTTTTTCATAGACGTCTTTTTCGCTGCATCATTGGCTCTCACTTTTGTATCAAACAGCTGGTCAGGACTGAGTGTACCTCCATCACTAACCGCTGTGTATTTCAGGGCCGTTGACAGCTCGAGCAGATATGATGGAGCCTTTTTTTTTTTTTTTGCAAACACTCAAATCTGTTTTCAACGAGTTGCTGCTGGAAAAAGGAAGACCTTTGTGGACGCGCAATAGCCTCAGTGCGGAGCGTATTATTGTTATTAGTCATGAGGGATTATTTTAATATGGGGGCTAATTTGTCCTCTGGCCTCTTATCACTCTCCTCACCTGCTGCAGTGTGTGTGAGGGTAGCACAATGTTCCTCTTTGTAATCCTGAGAGAATTCTTCACTGTTCCTCCTTCAAGCCCATCCCGGCCTTTACATGCCTGTGAGTTCCCAGGTGTGTGTGTGTGTGTGTGTGACGGGTGGTCTGCAGGTGTGTGTACCGGCGTATTTATCCCATTCCAAGCACGTAATAGGCTCCATCCTCCTCCTCCTGCCCTGTCTGTCTCCCTCCCCCCTCTCCACCCAGTTTGACTGTAAATCAGATGGCAGGGCAATTTGGCAACAGCATAAAGGCCCCTGGTTTTTATGACTATGATTATGGTTATGATGATGACTAGTATTTATTTCAACTATCTGATGAAACCCTTGGCTAAAGCAAACAGGTGTCGAGCAGGTACAATATCGTGCTCGCTGAAGGATCCCTGTAATGTCGCCATAGAGAGCGAAATATCGCCCGCCAAACAGAAGAATGGGCTGTTTCAGCGCCCACTCGTCATGCCGTACATGGGGCAATTTCTGATTATTGGATGGGAGTGGAGCGCCACAACGTCCTCTTTGTAGAGAGAGAATGATTTATGGCTGTTAGTCAGGCATAAGGCAGTAATTGCCGCAGTGACGATTATGTTACCATGGCACCTGTTTTAACTGTCCATTCTTATGTGAATGTTTTCATTTTTGGGAGACGGGGATTTGCAGCTTGAAACTGATGTGTGGAGACGTTAATTGAAGTTTGGGAAAGGGTCTGCGGTGGTGTGCTAGCAATTTAGGGGGCATGAGAAGAGAACGTGCTGGATGGATTAGTGTTGTGATATCTGATACATGAGGGAAAGTTTGTTAGAAAACCAAAACAACCTGGAATATTTTCTCAAACATGCGATCCAAGAGTCTGTTCAGCAAATGTGATAAATAAACTCAAACGTGTTCTGATCATATTGTTAAAAAGACTTCTGCACGTTATTGCATTCTTTTAAAAAAAACATACTGCAAAATAGTAGTTGGAGCTTCATGATACACTTCAGTCCATGAATGTAACTCTTCATGTGCACAATTAGCACTCAGTAATGATGATAAGCACCCTGAAGGTGTAGCAGCTCGGAGGCGGTTGTTCCGTGACCTCTGACCTCACCTGTGTGGGTGCTGAAGTGAAAAGAGGATTTCTCCCTCATCAGTCAGAACAATATCTTTGTTGAAACTGTGTCATGTTGTAGTTTCAGGAGATTTATAAAGGACATGGCAGGAAACAAATCTCTCAGATGAGTCTTGAGTGAGTTATGGTCCTCCCTCCCTGATAAACTGCTGTGAAGGTGTCATTAGGAAAGACAACGCACCTCCAGGGATGTGTCGGCAGGTAAACCTACCTAAAGCTCGGCCTTTTGATCTGTGGAATACATATATAAGAGGTCAAGTCATAGTGTAAGTCATGCCGGTTAATAGCAAACATTTGTTTTTATAAACCAGGATTGGGGTATTTAAAGCACAAAAGGACGTTTCTCTAAAGATTTGAGTCTATCTTGGAGGTTATTTGCTATCTGATGTTCAGCAACTGTAGTTCTCCCACATTTTATAATTCACAAATGACTTCAAACATAATAGAATAAAGCTTAAAAAGTCAGAAAGAAACGAAATTATCTCAATGACAAGAGAGCAGGAATGACGTGAGGAGTGGGTTGTGAATTATTTCATAAAGCTGATGTTTCCAAATATGTGTTGCATTTTGTGGTGTTTTTTTTTTTTTTTACAGATATAATGATGTTGTAATTTCTCCTGAGTGTTTAGTCTGTAGTTTTTATCTCTCCACTGGGGGGGTCAAAGGTCAGGGTGAGCAACAGAACAGCATGACTGGAATCAGAGGCTCGATCCAGCTCATCACCAGAGTAAAATGTTTTAAGCTCTGCAAACCACGTACACATTCATGTTTTTACACGTCAACATGTTCACGATACATGTGTATGATATAACATGTTGGGAGGTGGAGGGGATGGTGGTGGCGAAACAGCCAGGAGAGAAGGCTGCCAAGCCACAGACCGCCATCCGACATGGCGTTTCAACATTTGTAGGCATGAAACCACTGGATGGTTTGAGTCTTTTTCATATTTCATGTCCCAGTGGTCTCTGGGCCTAAACCTAACCGAACCAGCAGTGTCGTCATGAAATAAAACAGAAAATCGAACCTGAAGGGACGTCAAGTTTCAACAGATCCGTGGTCTGCAGAAATTGCCAACATTAATTCTAGCCATTGGGTTGCTTGATCTCATTCCTCACCCCATGCACTCTTCCCCTGTTTGTTCATTTCAATGGAAGGCTGACTGTGCCAAGCTAAGCACAGAGCTAAAAGGGAAAAAATGGACCATAAAACCTTCTGGCAGTGAGAGTGCTCCAGTGCTGACTTGTGTTAATCCGCTACTCACAAATCCAGAAGAAAAAATAATATTAGATCCCATCTTTCTTGCATTCTGTATCGCAAATGTCATCTGGTTGAATGACTTCAAATATCCAGGGGAGTCAAGTTTAATTTCACAGTGTTAGCGTGACGTCCTGTTGCCTTGAGGGTGCAGTTACCTCACTTCCAGCCGCTCCAGAAGGAAAACGCTGTTTTACTAAACTGCTAAAAGTACGAATGAGTACTCTCAAAAACTTCCAGTTTTCTAGAGATTTAAGGCGATACTGTTTCAGGAACCAGAGCTGGAAGAGTAGCGTTTATTCCCCTTTTGTTACCTCTCCTCGCCGTCTGTCTACGCTCATCCCAGCGTGAGGCTGAAGTGGCGGAAGTGAGTAGTGGGACCTGGAGGCGTACTAGTGTGCTGGATTACCGATGCATTTGCAGTAGATTAATATGAGCCAAAATTTTTCCAAGGGCATCCAAACAGACTCCAAGAACAGCAAACATAAATTAAGCGTCTTTTAGAAATACGACCTGAGGTAGCGATCGCCTCCTCAAGCCGAGTGCAGAGAAGCCATCGGAGATAGCATCTCTAATCGCTTTCCCATGCTGCGAGGCCGCGCCGCCGAGAGGCTGAAGGCTCTCTTATCGCTCGCAGATTACCTCCCAGTGTATGACTAACACATATCACACATACATCAGCATCTTTTTTTTCCCCCCGTCCCCTTTCTTACTCTCTAACTTTGGCTATCTCCGTCTCTCATCTGTTTGTATATCTGTGTCCCTCACCAGGTCCATCTCACGCACACACACACACACACACACACAGAGGAGGCGGCGTTCAACGCTGTGGCAGCCTGTCAGCAGCGTAAATGACCTGTGAAGAGTTTCACGGTGCGTGTCATTAGGCAGCTTTAGATTTGTTTCAACAGCGCTTTACCTGAGGGCTCCATTCATGGGCCCCCAGGTATGACGGCCATCCCCACTAGGGGGGGGGGGGAGGAAGTCAAGGAGGGGGGGGGTTGCCAAATTCCCCCACTCCCTCCATGGAGGACAGTGATGGAAAGCCCATGAGCGTGATTGGGCAATGCTTAAGTCTGGAGTTCAAGCTGTTCGGGGAGTCGAGCGCTGCAAGAAAAACACATTTTAGATCGTTGTCTGTTGTGTCTCCGGAGGTGATTTACTCTGTTGGTTAACATGTTTTGCTATCATGAAACTGAATTTATCAGGATGAAAAGAGTGAATAACTGGATTGTAATCAAATCTGGAGGAACATTTATTAGGCGACTGCGTGTTTTAGATTTCAGCCATTCCCAAAAACATACTTTCTGTTGTTAGAACCCTTAAGAACCCATTAGAACCCTAATATACTGTTTGAAGGGCTTTTAAAAATGTACATATATATTGATAGTCAGCACCAACATTCCCCTAGCTGCACACTTATCTCAGCTTACTAGCTAACGGCAGCTAGCTGTGTGTTAGCAGCAGCTAGCATCAAAAGCTCAAAATTTCCCAACGCTTTCCCAAAAAACATTTTCTTTGTTGCAATGTTTCTATATTCTCTGGTCATGTATAGCATTAATATTGGAATCCTGATATATTGCTTTAAATGTGTAATATGTGGAAGTTTGTTCAAAAACTATTTAGAAATTAAAATGAGACACAATATGAAGAAACAAAGTCAGGCAGCCAGTTCTTTCATATATTCCTCCATGAAAAAAAACGTTCCCAATTTTGGTGATTTCGACAGTCATAAAGGGATTTTTTTCATCTACTTGAGTCAAACCTTTTAGTTCAAAGCAATTTACAACTAGTCAATCAGTGGAATATAAATTTTCTGAGAAAATAAGCTGTTTAAAGGTCAAAGTCACCCAGACGTACGAGCGATAAGGACTAAGGAGTTGTCTACCAAACTCTTGTTATTACAGTCTAAATCATCGCTTTGGAATGGACGGAGTGCGAGAAAATATACTTCTTGTGAAGGATTTATTAGCCCACTGAAAGCTCCGCCATCAACTCTACTTTCTAAAACACCTTGTCTTGTTCACCGTTCACAACTGAATTATCACTCTTACAAAAAAATCTTCTCCATCCAAACCGATCCTGTATTGATATCCCGGCATCGCCACGCTTTATTAAGCGTGCTGATAAGGGAGTGCAGACTTTACCGTGTTTTCAGAAACAAGACTCTCCTGCACACAGCCAACAAATATCCCTGTTGCCACATTCCTCCGGCCTATATCTGCCAACACCTTTGCGCTACAATGGCTTTGGCCCTTTTTCTCCCCAGCCCGTAATAGTCAGCGTGGGCTGTAATGGTCTGTTGACAGGTTTAGGCTGAGGTAATTTTGTTGCTGGGCTTTACAGTGAGGTGCCAAATCTTCCCCTGAGGAAAAAAAAGGGAGCAGCAGATGCAGGAAAGCTAGCTACTAGCTTTCTAATACTCTCTTTGTTATTGAACAACTGTTTTCACAAAACTTGGGTGAGAAAAAGCCTGCAAATCACTTTTTATATCCGGGGCTTTCACACAATATGGGCTCATCTGTAATTGGGAGATAATTGCAGGATGAGTTGTTTGCTTTCTCGTACAGTACGACACACAGTACGTTAGCCGGGTGCTAAAATCTTAAGTGGTGCTAGCTTCTGTGAATTGTGTGCTCTTGAGTTAAAATGGCTCCCGCTGTGCAGAAACACAGTTCATTATTTGAAGCAGGACTGCATAAAGAGAGGCCAGCTGAGCGGAACTCCAGCTGCCGGACACACACACACACACACACACACACACACATGCACACAGACGCAATATCAGAAACACCATGGAAAATGCAAGGGAAAGCAAAACTGTTGAGGCCAAGGGGTTCCCTTTGCAATGTGCAAAGCAGATCAACCAGGCATGCACACACACACACACACACACACACACACACACATACACACCAAATCCACAAGCACCTGCCAGCTGACCATCTCCTGTGGGACGGAGGCCCCCGGGTAACCCACACATTGGTCGCTCTGACCTTCTCGGGTCACGCTGGGTCCTGCCTGCGCCTGCATGCTGATGGTGAGCAGCTAATGATAGCCGGTCTTTGTCCTGTTCATCATCTGGCTCTCATTTAAGGCTGCTGGAATAAGGAAAGAGGCCGCGTTACACAGTGTTCTGACCCTGGATGTGTTTGGAAAGGTTTTGTAGCCAAAAAGGTTGGACTGCTACACACTTGCTTGTGAGTATGACGATATCTGTTGTAAAATGTCGACCTGCGAAATGTCACTGTTTCAGTCTTTGGATTTTCTATATATGGTTTGAGTTTACAGCTCATGCCAAACATGGACGTACGATGAGAGCTGGATACAGCATCAGACATGGAGCCCAGTTCGTTAAAGCTGCACATGTGTGACACACGTTTTTTCGACTCCTCATCGAAAGTCAAACTCCTCATCGTCCAGCCATGATTTCTAGATAAATGTTTTGCTTTTACTCAAGTTGTATTCATACATGTATACATTGGGTTTATGATGAAACCCTCAGAATCTAGTAGGGCTCTCTGGAAAACGACTCTGATAGGTTGTTGTTTGCACCCTGTCGAAGGTTGAAAGCTTCCAGGTTCTGCCAAACCTTTTATAGGTGGTTCTTGGTAGAACCTGCCAGCTCATCGTAGGGTCCTTACTGATTGCAGAGGCCGCCATGCAAGGTGCCAACTGCACATCAGGTTCATTATCTTGCTCAAGGACACTTCGACATGCAGCTGAGCTCAGCCCGGAGCTGGGATTTGAACCAGCCATCTTCCGATCGCTAGCCGACCTGCTCTACCCGCTGAGCTACAGCCGCCCCTACGGATCGTATTATGATGGGGAAATGAGTCATTTTGTGGCCGTTGTGATGCTCAAATAAAGAAATGTATCCACTGTGTTCCAGCTGCTTTTTTAATGAAGTGAACTAGTGCGTCAAGTGACCTTGGATTTCAAAACAAAATGCTGTTGTTGTCACGATCATCCTTTCCTGTGTGCCGGGAGACAATAAACGCTACCAGGCACTCCGTGATTCAAACAGCTATTGTGAAAGTCTCCATGACCTGAATACTGAAGCATCGTTGTCGAGGAGAAGAATACCTGCCGCGCCTCTCGCTGGTCGGACTGTGTAAAGACCCGGCGTCAAACATCCCTAACGTTTACTCAGTCTCAGTCTCCAATCTTGACCCTGACAATTACGTCTGACCTTAACAAAGCTCCCTTAAACACGTGTGGACTGGCAGGATTCTTAACTTTGAGATATACTGATTATCTTTCTTTCCTTGTGAGTCATTTTCTGTTTGTAAGCGTAGAACGACAAGAACACACACGCAAACACACACCGCCGCTCAGAGCCCGATGCTGGTCCAGGTCCAGCGCTCAGTGTTGCCGGCTCATTGTCACTAATCCATTTCCTGACTCTGATAAAGTATGACAGATAGAAGAGGTGTAAAGAGGCACACGCGGACAGAAGATCAACACCCTCTCACACAGTTATAAGACGATAATTCTTTGTTATGTTCACTAATGTGCGCCCTTCTCCTATCTCCCTCCCGCTCACAAACACAATGTATGCCAAGCGGAAAAGCGAAGAAAAGGGATGCCAGCTCAAAGCGAAGCAGTGTTTGCAGCACAGTCTTCTCCTCAAAGGCAAATTGGGAGTCCCCAGTCAAATTACTCGAGCTGTTTCCAAATGCAAATATGTGTTATCAAATCAACAAAGCAACTAAAGATGCAAATCGAGAGATCCGTGCTGCTCGTTTAGCATCTGTTGGGAGGAAAAAGAAATGAAACATTTCCATCAAGGCTTTGCCCCGTGTTTTCTCCGCCGAGAGCACGGAGAACAGATTTGTATGTTTTTGTTTGAAGACTCGGTTTTTTGAAAGTCTTCACAAGGAGCCGGGGCCCTCGTGGCAGCGTGGGAATTCAGCCTGCGTTCAGTCTCTGAAACAGTCGCACGTTGTGGGTTTTTTGTTGGGTTAGCGCGTCGCCAAGTTTGCAGAGAGGTTGGGAGCAGGGGAGACATCTGAGCCAAGATGGAGGGGTTCATCCCTGCAGCTAATATACGCTCTGCTCCAGAATGGAGGCTGGTATTAGACGTCCAGGGTGAGTTAGCCTCACGCTTTGTATTTGGCAGTAGTTGTAGGAATTCATCGTTCCCTTGCAGACACACTCTCCTTCTTTGCACATGTGATCTGTTTCCCTTCATGCATCAAGAGTGATGTTTGAGTTTTACTTAACTAGGTGGGATACAACAATACAAATATGGTAAAAAGGGCCGTTAAGTAAGTAGATATTCTGGAGCTCTTTAATGTTATGACAATGAGACGTCATCCTGCTGTCTGGGTTGTGTTTTAAGGTATTTCTTCTCCAACAGGCTGCACGTCGTGGGGGTTGATGGGTAAGACAGAAGAGCGCACAACACATCCAACAAGGTCATATATCAGTCGTGGCCCTACAGCATCGCAGACGCACGAGGAGAGCTTTTCTGACAGGTCAAGGTTATTTATAGAGCGCTGTCAAAGTTATAAGCCACGTGATTTGTGTTTGCTTTTGTTTTGGCCACATCTTCGCTTTGCTAATCATCACGGCCGTGCTGGAAATCTTCTCCTGTTGTGGAGCCTAACCTCCCACTTCTGTTGTCTGCTGCCGTCAGCAGCATCGAGGACATCACTCTGCGTGCTGGAGACGTTTCCTAAAGTGTTAAAAATATATCCTGCTTGCATATCATGTAATGCACATAACCCACTGATCGCCTGTACAAATAAGGGGTGTCATGATTTGCCAGTATTGATGTTAAGCGTTGTATAAAAAATTAAATATTATTATCAAGCCAGTCATAGATTCTTCTTCTTTTTGTTCGCGTTTGAACAGTTATCGATTCAGACTCTCTGTCCACCTCCATCCTTCGTACTTCGGGAGTAAAGTGCTGTCCACACCGAGAGCGATCATCATAACGATGACGATAACAATAACCATGTGAGCGTCCACGCTGATGAGCGATAATGTTCTGTAAACAGCGTTGCTAAGCGCGCACTGCTGCCCCGGCTGTGTCGGCAGCGTAGGAGAATGGATATTAATGACCTGTTACTGCTGTAAGTTGAATGGAGGAACAACAAAAAGAAAATCCTCAGAAGGAAGTCTTCGCATGAGGAGTCAGAGGATCAAACACTGTAGCTGTCGACATTAATTATCCGGGTTCATTAAAAGGACATAAAAAAAAACTTTAGAGACCTCATCAGCGTCGAGGAGCGTTTATCAGTATGTCTCAAGTAAAACGATGTTTTTTTATGTGTTATTTGGAGAATTTTTATTACATTATACTAACGTTTAATAGATTGTATAAATATCTGAGGCTGAATTATGAGAGTCTCCTTTCCCATCAATTTGTTAACACAAAAGAGGTCGGCTACAGCTGGAAACCAATATTATACAGTAATTGCTCCCGCAACATTGATTTTTGGTAAACGTCCCCAAAAATCAAGCTGATTGATGGCTCGGGAAATGTGTGTGTATTCTGATCGGCTGTCAATCACTTGAGTAAGAATGAGTTTTAAAACAATCTGTTTATTGTTATTATTACAATAAACTGTTCTTGGTGTAACTCATTTGCCAAAAAAAAGAGATAAAACACACAATAAACCGAGTTAAAGATGAATTTGACTATTAGCATAATTTCTTTTGTTCTTCAGATGTTACGATATTGTCATTGTAAATCTGTTTGGCCACTAAAACGTCGTAATGACGCTGTGATTTCATGACATCTCCAGTGTGCATCCTGACATATATGTGGAGTCGTTGGTGATTTTAATTTACTGCATGTGCATCTACTTTCCTTTCACATCCTATTGCACTGAAAAGTCATTTCCCATTCTTTATTCTTCATTCTCTTTCATTCTTTAACATCTATTGTCCTTGTTTCTAGCCGTGCGTCTATTTCTGTGAGAGCAGTTTTAAAAACCAGAGTCAAATTCCTTTGGTTATACACACGTAGCCTACTTGGCCAGTAAAGCCAGTTCTGAAAGACCACAGACTACTCGAAAGCAAAGAAGCTTTATATACTTTACATGCTGTATTATATTACTTCAGCAGACCAGTGCTTTGCTTAAAAGGCGGCTGGTAAATTAAAGCAGGAATATGGATGAGGGCAGCGACAAATCAGTCCGAAAAGTGATCTTGTGCGTGTTTTTTCGAGATCAGCCAGCAGAGAAACACATGTGACCATCTCACCCCGACGTTGGTTTTGTCTATCAGCGGTGTCGAAACACGCCCGTCCCGTGTCACACATGCCACCTTGACATATAAGGCCTGTTTACATGCTGCTAACCCTCCCCACACACACACACTCACATCGCCCACACACAAGCCCACACTAAAAGGTTACCATGCTGGGATTTTAATCTACATGTGAAATGTGCTCTCCTACGCTTCTTCTTCTGTCTTGTCAGCAATCCGGCTATTGCCCCCGTGATTCAGAGAGCCTCGCTTTATTGATTGAATGGGTTTTAGTCTGGAACACACACACACGGGGAAACATACATCCATCCACGTACACACACACTGGTGACTTTGTTGCAAATGGAGGGAGGGAGAGGGATGAGTGTCAGGCCTCGCGTGATGGGCGAACATCAATCATTGCCTGTCAGCCTCGCCTTTTTTTTTTTTTTTTTTTCTCCACCCCAACCCCCCGCCTCTCCGCCTCCTCTCACTTTTCTTCTGCCTCACTGATCAGCCTTTGTTTTGAGTGGTGGTGTGTGTGCGCGGAGAATGCAGTCGGACCACATGGACAAGACGCCGTTCTGTTCGCAGGTGTTATCGTTCTCAGCCCGCCAATTAAGCCTTGTGTCGTTTTTCTCTCGTACCTCCGGGTCATGACAAACCCGATGCATTTTAATACGTTTTACATGTGAGAGGCATTAGGGACCTGTTCTGCCACAACAGAGGGAAACTGCCGGAGCAACATACCCGGCCGAAAATGTAGTTTCAATCTGTATTTGTTTTTCTGACATCTGTTATTAAAACATATAATGCCAGAAAAATGTGGCCTATAATTTATGTGAAAGTTGTTTTTTCTTTTAAAACATGGAGTGACGATCCTACGAAATAGACCTGAAACACTATCTCAGTTCTCTCGTTGGCCTCCTGAATTCTTGCCATATATTTCTGCTCAGGATGCAGTTACTGCCACTCGAGACAACTAGACAGCTTAGAGGGTTACCTCATGTGAAAGCTAGCTTGGGAAATAGCCACAGGTAGCCTCAGCCAAATCTAAAGCTACTTTCCCTGAGTTGTGATTTGTGGAGTAAATACAAAATACCCATTCAGATGTTCAGGTCATGACCTGTGACTATGACCTTCAGTCTCTGAAACAGTCGCATGTTTTTTTTGTTGGGTTAACGAGTCGCAGAGTTTGCAGAGAGGTTGGGAGCAGGGGAAACATCTGAGCCAAGATGGAGGGTTCATCCCTGCAGCTTACATACGCTCTGCTCCAGAATGGAGGCTGGTATTAGATGTCCAGGGTGAGTTAGCCTCACACTTTATCGTCCCCTTGCAGACACACTCTCCTTTGTATGTGTGATATGTTTCCTTTAATGTTGTTCACATCTGTTATACAGTATTTAAACATATTATGCCAGAGAAATGTGGCCTTTGTGCAATTCTGTAATTGCCTCCTGCAAGCTAACTTGGGAAATAGCCACAGTTAGCCTTAGCTAAAACTAACGCTACTCTCCCTGAGTTGTTTTTTTGTAATTAAAAAATGTCCATTCTGATGAACCATCTTGTGACGTGAGTCATCATGTCAACATGTTGAGGTCATGACCTGTGACTATACTCAGCGGGGATTACCACATTATGACATGTAGACACGCCCATCTTCAAACTTGACCTTCATTTGTGTCTCACCTACACACCTGTCAAGTGTGGTATTGTGTCTTGCACAATGTTGACGCTACTGTGCTGACAAACGTGTCCACAGACAGACAGACAGACAGACAGACAGACAGACATAAACACCTGGCAGGATACTTTAAAACCATTTCCGTATTAGTCACTGCGACAAAAGCTGTCTCCAGGAACACATTTTGACAAAGTGAAAACATTACCAGCGGATGCTGGCGCGACTAGTAATTAGGCAGCTTAATCAATTCATGACGGACAAGAAAGAAAAACAGCAAGACTCCTGCTAAAAAAAGTAGCTAGCTTAGCATAAAGGTATGTAGCTTAGCAGATCTCGCTGAAATTCTGAAACTCTCTGCATTTCTATTATGCAAATGTTATGGCAATGATTTCTTTGGTAAAAAAAACTAAGTTAGTTTGACTGTTTGCCATCAAATCTTTATTTCTCAGCTTCGCTGCTCCTGTTTCTGCTCTGAAGCTCTTTTGTTCTTCTCTTCTGTGGTGAAGGTCTTGGCACACTCTGGGCTCAACCGGGACCTGTTAAAGTCTGATAAACTACCTCATGTGATGTCAGTTGAGTCAGCGTAGGTTGGAGCTGAAGACTTTTTTTCTTCAATGCAGGTGGGTGAAGTTTATCAGACCTCTGTGACCTGCTGCTCACCTCTGTATTGTGCCACAAGGTTACATTAGCTGCTAGCATCACACATTGATAACAGTGTTGACGGGTGAGTTGCATCATGGGTAATATGGGTTTTTGACAAGGAAGAGGAACATCTGGAATAAAAAGACTGCATTGATTTTATTCATTTTTTAAAACAACTTTCCATTGGGACGCCTGTTGATAGTCTAGCCCAGGACAAGATGACCTCCAAAGGCTCGTATGACTCAGGGCCCAGAACACTGACCTGGTCCGGCCATCCGCCAAGGCTGACCAATCCATCCAAGAGCAAGGCTAAACTGGTGGGAACTATTTTAATTGTCCTTTACTGAGAATTAGTTTTTCATCAAACTAAGAAAAGTAATGATTTCATTGCAGCAATACTCTGTCCCTTCAAGATGCATTACTGTTTTTATAAAAATGAGCCTTTTGCGGTGCGTCAATATAAATATATATTTATCTGTGGTTGTTTCTTTCCATTTGCCTGTCTCTGTGTCCATCTGATCGTCTGTGAGCTTCATGGTTAAGATTTCAGAGAAACCGGAGGATAAGAGCACATCCGGAACTAATAGACTTTCCAAAGACTCGAGCTCAGAATATGACGATTTATGAATCGGCCCGGGACAAGTGCTGCGTCTGTTTGTCAGGGAAACATATATTTCTTCTTTTCCCTTTTTGGAAATATGGATTTGGCCGTCCACCAGTCACTGGGAGTGCGTTCTCTTCATGTCGTGCCAAAAACTACAGCATGCTTCTCGTTCTCTGTTGGTCGTTCTGACTCTATTTGTTATTATGCTTTGTTTTGTGTGGAGAAAACCCCAGTGTGTCTTATTTGTAATGGGTGCCAGGGGCCGGGGGAGATGTGTTTTCAATTACCACTTGGTAGAATGACTGATGGTAAGACAATCAAGCACAGAACTGCAGCTCAGTGTGTGTGTGTGTGTGTGCATGTGTGTGTGTGTGTGTGTGTGTGTGTGTTTTCATCCATGTATGACTTTGTTTGTATGTGTGGGAGCCTGCATGTGCAAACTGCTTCGTGCATGTTTGTGTGTGCTTGCTCGCATCTTTGGATTTTTATGCGATTGGTGCTTTTCCCATATTCTGCTTTTATTCAGCACTGTTGGGTCAGCAGTGCCACCACTGCAACAGACGTAACGGAATACAACAAAACAAATTCAGGGATTGTTCTAGCCGCAACACAAAGCAGAAAAAGAAAAGACCAACGCTTAGAATTATCACTTTTATCTACTAAATTCTCAAATGATCCTTTAGGGATCCCCCAGCAAATCAACTGTGGTTCGATGTTAGACCAAAACCTGGTGACGGATATGGAACCAGAACCCACATCAAATCCTCATCACATGGAAACACTGTTAGTCTAATACGGAGGGATTGTCCTCACAAAACCTGACCTGGATTGACACAACAGCCCACAGCTTGCCTTGATAATCTGAGTTTTACAGAACAGCATAAAACAACAGCTATGGTGGAACCTCGACTTACATCGGCTCAACCGTTCCAATCCAGACAAGTTCAAAGTCTTTACTTGTCAGAATTGTTCTGGAGATCTTGCCGTCTGTATCCAAGTGAGTGTGATGCAGCAACAGTCTTTTCACAAAATATGAGGCTCTTATTTCTTTGCGTCCATCCTCCACGTCCTCTATTTATGGAGATGAAGAGTGTTTCCCTCAGTCGCTGTGTCCCGCTGTATTATAGAGCCCTGGAGTCTGCTGCTGACTGAAATGTCCAGGACACAGATGGAGCCTATGAATGATTAATCACAGGTGATGTAGTTCACAGCCACCCAGTCACAACTCCGAGGTGTGTACAGTTAGATGTGAATAATGATTTATCTTTATGTCTGTGATATATTTAAGAACATGTTAGAGTTGCCGTCCTGCTGGTCGTCGTAGATCGCGTCACTTCCCCGCCTTTTTTTTTTGTTTAATTATAATTACCCCAGCATGGTTGAATGCATCATATGAGCATTTTTGACTTGAGAACCAAGCACACACACTCATAAACACACAATGCGACGGAGACAGGACATATTAGAGCGACGTATTGTATATTTATGAGGCCACGTAATGCATCACATTTGCTCCATATTCATTTGAAATATTAAAGACCTTCCTCTTTCCCTCTCTGGAGAGAAATGACACAATGCAAGAGCTTTGCAAGTTTTTTTTTGGGGGGGGGAAATAAGATTGCAGTGCATGTTGTAGAAGAATGTTACATAAGAAGAAAAAAAAACGTATTTGTTAGAGTTCAGTGGAAAGTAGCATCTGGTAGCGGGTTTACTCAGAAGTAAGTGGGTGCTAATTAAAAATCACAATGACATTCATACAAAGTATTTGATATACATGTGACATGCAGACAAATATAAGGTGACATCAGGATTTTAATGAATTGAAACCGTTTAGCAGGAAAACATTAATTTATGGCTCCTCCATTCAGCGCTCCCTGTCTTTCCTCTGGCACTACAACAGTGACCTCTAGTGTGGCTGCTTCCCTCAAGACCTGGAGGCAGATTGATTGTGCAGCAGCAGCAGCAGCAGACTGCAGTACAGGGAGGATTATAGCAAAGTGAGTCACCTCAGTGACAGAAAAATGAATTTCACTTTAACTCTTTTGTTTTATTCTGCTCCGTTTGGTTTCCACACTGCGTTCTCTGAGTGATGGCGGAGGCGACGTGTCTCGACCTGCTGCCTTTTTTTTTCGCAGTAGCTGCAGGTGATTCTCTCGCAGCTTTGCATGAGTCAGAACGAAATTTCAAAATAACGTCCCGTGTTTGTTTTACGCTGCTTGCAAAAACCAGATGGACGGAGTTCAACCCAGGCAACAAACGCCAGGAAGTTTAGACAGACCTCTGGAAGGCGTTTCAAAACAATGCAGCACACTCGCTGATTGAAAACACCGAAACCACAATAATATTATATTGAAATACTTTACATTCTGCATTCTAGTGGTATTTCTGAAATATGTAATCTGTAATCTGACGTTGCTCACAGAAGCAGAGAGACATACATACATGTTGTCACACGTAGAAATATTACAGATGACATGGTCAGGCAGGAGAACTGGTATATAATCTACTATTTAAAAAAACAAAAAACGTGTATGATTGGCAGTGTTCTGTGCAAGGAGCGAAAACTGAATTACATTCAAGGTGATAAACGGCATCACACTTAAACAGTAAATCTTGTGGCCTGGTTTTTATACACATGCATACGTACACACTGCAGGCAGCTGCACACAACACTGTATATGCAGAGACACTAACAACACCCGTGTGACAACAAACTCCACACCGCTACAAATGTCAACCGACCCCAAATCACTGCAAACTCCTATTTCTCTCTCTGTCACACACACACACCACACACACACACACACACACACACACACACACACACGCACACACACTAACTTGTTCTCCACCAGCTAGGCCCTTTAGCCTCAGGCTCTCCACAATGAAATTTTCATGCAGCCATATGGAGGAGTACTGGTGATAGAGATTTACTGACAGGGCTACACGTCCCGCTGGAGAAAACAAGGAAGCCAGAACATATTGGCTTCTGTAAATCAGAGGAGAGGAGAGGAGAGGAGAGGAGAGGAGAGGAGGCCGATGCTTCTGTTGACGATGGAAATCTTAGCAAGAACAAGAAGTATATATATGAGTGTGTGTGTGTGTGTGTGTGTGTGTGTGTGTGTGTGTGTTTGTGTTGTGTGTGCTTGTGCGGTATTCGTGTCAAAGTTCAGGCTGAGCAGGTACAGTAGCAAAACAGGGCAAGTGTTGACCCCTATTCTTTGTCGTGGTATTATGAAGGAAATGGAAGAAATGGAGCTCAGAGGCTTTAAATTGACCGTGAACTTTAGAAAAAACAACCCCCCTGTGAGAGGAAAGGTCAGTGTTGTTGGAGGACAAAGAACGCTGACTGATACCGTGTTTGCAGTGATGCAATACCTCCTCCGCGGCTGTGTCCGTGACTGTGTGTATTCCTTTACATTTCATAGCAGGCGTAACCGCTTCTGTGCATTAAGCAACAGGAGCAACAGACGGGAGGACACAGAATGCAGCTCGTTGAGAGGGCGTGTCAGATTCCCTGTCGAGTTAAGGAGTATTTCAACATGTTAGGAAATGTGCATATATTCACTTTCCTGCCAAAGAATTAGATGAAAAGATGAGTATTACATTTGTTGTGTATTGAATATTGAGTTTGAGCATGGATGTTTTTAGCTTAGCTTAGCATGAAGACTGGGAACAGGGAGAAACAGCTAGCCGTCTCTTTTCAAAGTTAGAAAATCCTTACTTAACATGAAATCTTTTGTTTAAAGGTGTAATATGTAAGATTTGGCCACCTGTTGAATTGAATTTAGTAGATATCTCTGCAACACATTACATGGACAAATAGTGTCAAAACTGTTATTTCTTCACATTCTGTTGATCATTTTTGTTTTCAGATAGAACTTTACATAATACACCTGTAATTTGTACACAAACATAAATGTACGAATGGCAATTTTGTGTTTTATGGGAAGCCAGTGATGTAGATTTGTGAACTTGATTTTAAATATAAATAGTCACAATAACAAAAAAATACAATATTGCCGAGACAGTGCAAAGACATGTGGCAGTACAGAAGGTGAGTAGAAGAAAAACAGTACGGGAGACAAGATAGCTAAATCTTTTAACATGACACATACTATATTTTATCTAGGTGATGATTTATTCCTCAACCTTCAGCTGAAGCACACTGAAAAAGGAGTTTGATAAATAATTTCTTCAGCCAAACAGTGTTTTCATTGGTAAGATACACCACAAAATACCAACTTTGCTTTCGGAAAGTGTTGCTTTGATCTCAGAACCCCCTCCTCCCTCTCCATGTTCCAACCCAAATGCTCCGAGACAGATCAGCGAGCAGCACAAATGTGAACCAGATTCCCAGCGTACAGGAGTGGGAATGCTGAGGGGGATTATGGCACATGGCCGTCCTTCCTGATAGCCTTGTTAGCATGCATACATGCTAATGACTGGCTTTAGGATGCATGGATGATTAGGCAAAGACAAGTTGGCGGAGTGTTGACGCTGTAATGAATGTGTGGGCTGAGAAAGACTGAGACTGAGAGACTTAGAGATTGGAAGTTGTTTGAAAGGAGGCAGAAGAAGCCTATAGGCTTAGTGGATTCATTACAAAGCAACACCTGCTGCCATCATGAAAGTTACAGAAGGCTAATAAACCTCGGCGTCGGCAAAAATGACACTTTCAAAATATGACATGTTGTTGTTGGAGAGAGATAACACAAATGTATGGTTAGCCAGTTAGAAAGCCATATCAGGTAGTTCAGTTGAAAGTTATTTGTCTTGTATTTATTTGAAGTTGTGTCCCAGGCTAAAAAAAACAGCATAGACCAGCACCAAAACCAGCAACAACATATGCTGGTCTTGCTAGTCACTAGCAAGACCAGCATACGTTGTTTTGTTGCTGGTCTATGCTCTTTTTTTCAGCAAGGTCGCCAGCAGCCTGTTAGCTTAGCGTAGCACAAAGACAAGAAACAGGGAAACAGCTAGTGTGGTATCGTGCTAACTGCTGGCTGTAGGTGTATATTTACCATGCAAAATGAGAATGGTCACACTAAAGGCCTTTTTGACGAGAGATTTTCATACCAAGAACCGTACAGATACGAGAGCGGTTGAAGCGGTGTGAGATAGCTGCTGGAGACGGCGCTTTAGCATTTGTTAGCATGAAACCACTGGATATTTTTAGCAGTACATTGGGACTTTCCCAGTTGATTAGGGGCAACAAAATGTGATATTTCTGACGAGATGTTGGGACATTTTCCGGCTGTGAGTGACACGAACACCGACTAATTTTGATGAGTTGTTGGAACAATTCACAAGGTATTTTTAACGAGACTTTCGGGGCATTTTCCAGCCTTGTTTGTGCTGTAAAACCCAGGTGAGCCAAAACATTCTCATTCCTAACTCCTTTACCTAACCAGACCATAAGCACTGAGGTGTCACAACATGACATTGAAGATTGAACGAAAGTCAACATATTTAAAGTTTCAAAATATCTGTCAGTTGTCTATTGAGATTGATTAATGCCATCGCCTCCATGTCAAATCTTCTGCTCTTTGTATCCAGCATAAACAGGGAAGAGTCCCCCTCTCTCTCTGTGTCTCTGTCTCTTTCTTCTCTCTGAACTGAACCTGAATCAGTGCCAGCGTCAGGAGAACAGTGTAAACATCCAGGTCTCAGCTCAGGGCCGGCCGGTCCAGACCGCACCAGGCCCCCAGCCTCAACCTCAGCCAGCACATTCCCCCCGCGTCACTCAAAGAGCACAACAATCACGTCTTTGTCAGGCCAGTGATTGATGACACACAGGAATTTCATTCACGGCCGCCCTGTGTTTTTGGGTTACCGTGACGACCAGGTGAAAACAGAGCACATCGAGGGTATTGAGTTTCCCGACCTTGATCACAGGGGAAGAGGTAAGAGGGGGGGGGGGAAAAAAGGAGAAGCAACAACGAAGAGGTCACTGTAGAAGTTAAACATACAGCCATAGTTGTTATCTTAGAAGATAAGCGCTGGGAATTGTCTTGTTGATTGTTCACAGGTCTGAGCTCACCGTGCGACGCGCCACACGGGTGACGTGAAATGGAAGATTTCCGCCCCAGGGTTTCCTTTCTTTCTTTCTTTCTTTCTTTCTTTCTTTCTTTCTTTCTTTCTTTCTTTTTGTCTTTCTTTCTTTTTTTTTCTTTCTCATAAGTCATTTAGATTTTTTTTTAAGATAATTTGTTTAAGGTTTAACAACTTGCCGGGGATTATTTTTGGACAGTTTGCATCAGTTTTACACAAAGAAAGTACTCAGGCTCAGGGAAAAGCCGAGCACACATCACTTATCCACGTAAATAAGGGCTCTGTCTTTCCCCACGCACACACACACACACACACACACACACACACACACACACACACATTCATTCATTCACATTAAGCACACTCGTTTAATGGAAATAGCTAGTTGGTAAAGTGCACCATTAAGAGAGACGAGAGCCTGAGCATAACAAAGCTCTGATGCAATATTCATGCCTTCTCATTCTGGGCTAATGCTGTTTTCCTCCATTCCAAAGCAATGGATTTGCACATAACATGTCTCTATAAAGAGTCTTAAAGTGTACGTGGAGGAGATTTTCCTCGGAGCACTCGATCACCTCGGTCCACAGAGGGTCATTAGGAATTTGTTTGTTCACATACTCATCTGATAGACGTGGACACATTAAACAGGAGAGGTCAGAGCCGCGGAGAGCAAGTTAAGTGTTCGGTCGGCTTTCCCAAGGGCATTTTACCAGAGACGGACACGGTGGGCATCAAACTCAAAAGTTCGTCTTAAGTGCTCGGTATGGATTTACTTAAGTTAAGCAATCAAAGCTACTTTCTCAATATAAAGACCAAATCAGAAAGCCATGAAGCTGACTGACTGTGGACAGCAGGCACACCTAATAGCTTTTTTGTCTCTTTCATTCAAATGTAATTCATGTGTCAAGCTCATCGTTGCGCTCACGGACCTTTTAGTGCCAATGCCGTGATTACGTCAACCTTACCTGGAGGCAAAACAAAAGGAGAAGCTGGAAGGAAACACAAATCATCTCAGAGTAGTTGGCTACAAACAGAGTGAAAATGTCATCTCGATGTTCTGAAGGGTGCGAGAATCAAAAGTGCACACGTAGGCTACTTATCCTGACATGCAAGCGCAGTTCACCTACAAGATGTAGCTGACAGAAAACTGGCTCCAGACAGCTTGTCTGGCATAATCCAAGTCTCTGGAAGCCCAGAGATCCCAAATTGATTTGAAAAGAATTATTTACACCCTCATCATGAAGTCAAGCTTGTGAAGTCAAGCTTGTGAAGTCAGGAGCTGCAGTTTAGCTTTAAAAACTTGTAAATAACATCTTTTCAAATCAGTTTGGGATCTCAGGGCTTCCAGAGACTTGGACTATGCTGGACGAGTCATTGCATGTTTTACTTTCAGTTGCATTTTTTCTATTTTAAGAGAGTTCAAATCTAATTGAATTGTTGATAATGTAGATAATGACTTGATTAAAATGTTTGGGTGGAGTAACTGTTGGCATCCCATATTTATACATATTCAGAGGGACTTGTATTGGCTAGCTAGCTAACATGTTCCAAGGAATTGTTTTGCCTCCACCTAACCTCCGCCCACAAGAAGACGTCTTTGTGTTTGCTGACAGAAAATGTGTCTGTACTAGTTTTAGTTTTGGTGAACCCATACAGAGAAAAGAAAACCCAAATCCATAGCATTAGCGTGGTTTCTTACATAAACGTCTCGGCAAACAACTCAAAACATTTTCATAGCTCACACAAATGCACAATTTGACCCTGCGACGCACTCTTACTGACTAAAGCACTCACTGTGTTTCTCTAGAAAACTAGAAAACTCAAACACTCACTTAAGTAAAAAGATAGATCACACATCATTGTATTTATGTTTCATCATTCCCAGCACAACAAAGTGATGCTGGGTATAAGTCAAATAAATGCCAGATGTACAAACAAAGAGCTTTTGTTCTTTATTTTGAACAGAGGAACATAAAAAGGAGATGACATGATAAGATAATAATAAAGACGACTGATCTTGGCGTTCACACCTGATTAAAATGAAGTGACTCTGGCTCCGATCCAGAGAGGCAAAAAAGAGAAAAAAAAACAGTAACCTGCCAAACTATCCTGTAACCTGGCAGAAACAAAGGCCTTTTAGTGACATAGATTTGCTGCTAATAAAGCACTCTGGCATATTTTAGCCTTCATCTGCCATGCAATAAATTAATGTATTAAAAAAGGTTGGATATCCTCATCTGAGCTCCCATCCAGATATGAATTATTCACCTCAGCACGGCTACTCCATTATGTGGCTACATTAGGCCTCTCTCTCTCTCGCTCTCTCTCTCTCTAGCACACACACACACACACACACACACACACGCGCGCACACACACACAGTTATACAGTGCATGTGAACACACAGACATTCATCATTGACATCTACATGCATGTAATAAACTTTATCTATATTTATATTGCACATAAATACAAATATGCCATATAAATACAGTAATCACATTCATGCACACAAGACATCCGTGCACGCCGAGTGATACGGGCGATCAATAAAAATCTTACCATGAGTATGGACACACACACACACACACACACACACACACACACACAGAAAGCAAACAGTGTCCTCTTTATCTCCGGACTTGTAATCAGTGCCATGTTGACATCATCTCTACTCCCAGCCGTGTACACACCGTAACCTGTCATTCTAGAAAGTGTCATTATCGACTTCCCTCTCGGTTTAAAACACCACTCCTTTATCTGGAGTTAGTTGTTATCAGTTTGTTTGTTTTGCACACAAACCGCAGGCAGAGTACAGAGGGAGACGCGAGGAAGCGACCTCTGGCAATCCCCGGACGGATGATGACAGCTTTACGGCCCCTGATTGGAATACAACCATCAATTATGGCGCACTGCACGTAAAAGTAGACTGTATCAAACTCGCTCGGTATCTGATCACGCTGCCAAACAGCCGCACAGACAAACGGCTGAACGAAATAGCTTGTGAGTCATTTTCGCTTTCATCCACACGGACATCTCCGAGATCTAACAGTGGATCAATTGTAGATATTAGAAAGGATTAAACACTTATATGATTATAGTGAGCAGTCAAGTCCATACCAGACTGAAATCTTCAAATATAGCAGCTTGATCAGTGGCCTTAAGATTCAAACTATGACGCTGTTTTCGACGTGAACTGCAGTCAAGCTATAAATAACATATGTGCAACATGCAGTTAGAATTTCAAAATAAAGCTTGATGACAAATATTTTACATATTAGGGCTCAACATGAAATGGTTGCAGTTGTTCAGTTTTAGGTACCAAAACTACCCAGTTAGGTTTAGGCACTAAAATATTAGTTAGTTTAGGATTAAAAACTACGTGGTTAGCTTTCAGAAGCCTAACTATTCGGTTAGGTTTAGTCACAAAAAGAACTGCGTTGGGTTGGGAAAAGATTATTCTTTGGGTTGTAAATACTGTATTCAGTCTCTTCTCTCTCTCTCTCTCTCCGGCAAACCACCCCATCCACCCCCGGCTCTGACTCGTCTCACTCTTTATACTACTGAGCTGGAAGGGCGCTTCAAGAGAAGCCACCACGGCGTCAACTTAGAAGCAAAGATCCTGCTGTTTTTGACGTGTTAGGAGTGACAACAGGCAGTTACATTACCTGCGTCATCCTTCAAACATTGCAAATACAAACATCCAGACTGATCACTTCATCCATAAAAAAAAACTTTCCCTCCAAAGAAAACAAGGCTGAAGTTTCTCCCTCCATTTTCAAAGAGGACATAAACTTTTGAGAATAGCCCTTAAGTCAGTGATTAACTTTCTCCCCGTCTGCTGCAAGCCCAGCATGCCTGAAGTTCCAATAGCACCGGCAGTGTGATGCATTACACGACGCTCTCATTATGGCCACCTAGGGTTTTCCAACAGCTTGTACGGTCCGCGGTGAGCCTGTTCTCCCGTAGCGCTCAGAGGCTTGGGCACTGCTGCTAGCTAGCACCAGGTGTGAGGAGAAAGTGGAGCTCCCTTTCCCTCTCTTCCTGCACCGCCACATGGATCGCAGAGCCAGAATTTATTTTCGTCAGGTATGACTGCACGAGGAGCTAAACTGGGCTTGTTTACCTGCAGCTCCTGCGAGAGAACAAGAACTTCTCTGGCCTCAATCCCCGTCCCTGCTTATAAAACTCTGTTGCACACGGCCTTTTTATGCAGTGTTGATAAGAGAGGAGTGAAACAGATTGTCAACAGTGCATGTCAAAGACGTGACATGTAGGATTCCTTATGTTTTATTTCCTGCACATTTTTTGCACGGCGCAATCACAGCAGCTTTGACTAAATGAGAAAAAAAAGAGCTGGCCTGGAGAGGACTGAGAGTGGAGCTGTAGTCTCAATCCACAGCATCACCCCATGAAACATGCATGCAATCAACAAGGTCATAGCTCCACCGACAGTTTCCAGCCAAACTCATCCATCACGGCGAAACTGGATCTGCAGGGGCCTCCATTCTGGCTCTGCATTGACCAACCCACCCGCACAGAACGGTCCATCAGCAGCATGCTAACACTAACAGGACTACAGAGCGGCAATACGATACATGATAAGCTTTCTCCTAACAGCTCTTGGACCGATTCCAATTCTTTTTCTTTGTTTTCATTTGGGTTTTTTTTTTTTTTTTTCTTCTGCACCCCCTGGTTCCAAAACCAAAAGGCATTACCTCAGCCTGGATGAGGTGATGACTGAAATGTCAGTGGCTGGAACATTAACGTGACATGGCGTAAAAATTTCTAAATGAAAACCAAGGAATGGCACTCCGCGGGCTGCAGTGTTTCAACATGAAACCCGGCTCCCATTAATGTGGTCGGCGTTTTGAAGAGAACAGAGCGGCTCATTTGATGTCCGGCTCGCTCGCTCGTTTGCTGTAAATGGGTGGAAATCAATTTGGAGCGGTAACGCAGACAAGTTGGTTTAGCCTTCGGATGTTTTTTTTAATTTTTAATTCTCTCCAGTTCCATGTGGTGGAAGTCACAGCAAACAGTGAGGTCACTGATGATGGACTTCAAAAGTATAATAATGAGCAGGCTTTTTGAATTGTAGGGTTATTTATAGGAACTAGTTATCTATCTATCTATCTATCTATCTATCTATCTATCTATCTATCTATCTATCTATCTATCTAGTTCTGAAATTCCTGCACTCTTCCACTTTAATTACATTCTCTTCCCTGATGCTGTGTGTTCATATCAATCTCTTCCTTCCCTCTCTGTCACTTTCCCTTCGACAGCTTTATTTGCCTTGTCGACGACCACATATAATAAATTCGTGCCATCTACGGTTAATGTTTATTCTTTGTAAGAGAGCTCCCCGAGACAAACCAATAAAAAAAGCCAGATTTACTGCTCGCTGAAAGCCACGTGGAGGGTTATCACGAAATTCCAGCACCGCTTCCTTTTGCCTATCCATATGCAATGGAAGCACACGTTGATGCCGCACACACACACACACACACACAGGCTCGCTCACTCGGCTAAGGTAATACATTTCAATACGTCAGTTAATCCTCTTTTCCCCCGGCATGGGAAATGGCCAACCCCTTAAATCAGCCACAACACCGGACTCAGTGCGGCAGGAAGAGGAGCTGCTGTATCCAATGCCCCTGGCTGACCCTCTTTAAATAGGATGTCTGGATGTGTTATGGGGGCTATTGTTTCCTATAAACATCTAGCACCGGGGCAATAACAATCGCATCAGGCCAAATGAAGTTATCTGAGAATGGAATTAAACTCGGTGTGACCCCGCTGTCTGCTCGGCTCACAGGCCCTCCATTAATAATGCCTAATCTAATCAAGGAGCTAAGATGGATGGATGGGAGGCCTGTGTGTGTGTGTGTGTGTGTGTGTCTCAGTGTGTGCGCATGAAAGTGTGCAGGGAGGTTTGACGTCTGCACACATGCCTGCGTCTGTACTTACATGCATGCATGTGTTTCTCAGTGTTTGTTTTTCTTCCATATGTACATGCTGGCGCGTCTTCAGCTTTTTTGTGTGATGTGCGTCCCTACATCTATCCATATGTGTGTGTTCCTGTGTGTGCATGTGTGTGTGTGTGTGTGTGTTGCAGAGGACCAGGGCCAATGCCAGGCTCGATGCCAGACCAGTGCTCTTCTGTTCAGGCCCCGACCAGGCCCATGCCTGCTGCACTGGGCTAATGAACACAAACAGAAGACGGAGAAGAAAAAGAGGGGAGAATACATGAATGTGTGTGTTCATGTATGTGTGTGTGTGTGTGTGTGTGTGTGTGTGCGTGCCCTCGCAGAGAGAGGGGGGGGGGGGGTCGAAGACAGAGGAAAAGGGGGGCTGATGAGGAGGGAGAATGGACAAAGGAGAGTGGAAGACAGACGGAGAGAGAGAAAGAGGACCACCACATGGTTTCATCCTCTGTTATCTCACTCTTGGCAAAGACATGCCCTTGTAACTGATAGACAAATAACCCTACTGTGACTGATAAAGCCTGGTTACAGATGGAGAGAGGGAAGGAGGGAGGGAAGGGGTAAAGAGAGAGGGAGAGCAGAGAGGAAATGAGGAAGGAAGGAATGGAGGGAGACAGGGAGGGTAAAGGAGAGACGAGGGGAGGAGACGAGGAGGGGCGGAGGGAGGGACGAGAGATCGTGGGAGTGTGGAGGGCAGGAAGTAAGAGATGGGGAGGAGGAAGGAGGGAGAGAACGATGGAAGTGTACACAGACAGAACTATACAGAGACATCAGTCATTCAGTGAGACGATAACTGGCAGAAGAAGAACTCCTCCGTCCACGAAGAACTGTTTGTGCTGATGAGACCGAGATCAGTAAGTGTGACAGATAAACATTTAACAGGAAACGTTCGAAAACACGATCACATGGATCTGCAGTAGGACAGTTTAATAATCCGCCTACATGGTCGAAAGTATTTGGACACGTTGGCTTACATACAATGATGTATTGTAGAAAATCAGGTGGTTCCAACGTTGTCCCTGGTTTTGAAATGATATGTTCAACAATCAGAAATGTTTGGGTGTCCACAGAGTCTCGTATAGAGCCGTGTAGTGTACACACTGGTTTCCTGTATGTCCACGTATAACTTTCGAAGGACCACATTTTCTCATGTTTATTGTCCTAAGCCGTGTTTCTACCACAAGAAATCTCCACAGGGACCTGAGAGCGCCGCTGGGATCAGGGTCTAAATTAAGCTCCGGGGGTTTTACTTTAAACCCCTTCAGGTCCGTGCTCGAGGGGATTGTTCGTTCAGTGGTTCAGGCTTAGAGCGGCGAACATTTCTGATTGGTAGAAGACTCACAGTATTTTATTTCAGCCTCCACTGTTTGTTTGTTTTTTTGCTCATGTTGCTTTAAAACATCAACGTAGAATCGACGAGCACAAATAATAATGCCTGTCCGTCATTCAAGAGTCACAAGTAATAATGACGTGTGAAAGTAAATGTTGCTTTATCACACATGAGCAGACGGGCTTATCTTTGCAGGTCTTCAGATCACAAAGGAAACTCTTCAGTTACTTGTTACTAGTTACTGAGACTAAAACTTTAAGTTGATTTGGGTGAAAAAAAGACCTTTAATCTTGGTAAAAATGTGTTGCTGTGCAGAACGGTCTCAAGACGTAACATCAGAGAATTTGTAAGTAAAAGTGAAAGAAACATGGTATTTTGATCCGGTGACGGCCGACCAGCTTGTTTTAAGTGACATCATATTATCCTGTTACACATTTCTGTAGAATTTTGTTATAATTTTTGGAAGAACAGTTGAATAATCGCCCACAGTGTGTTCTGTCTTCTTGACCTTTGACCACCACAATCTAATCAGTTCATCCTGGAGTCAAAGAGGACATTTGTGCAATATTTGAAGAAAGTCCCTTCAGGTGTTCTTGAGATATTGCGTTCACAAGAATGAGACAGACAACCCCAAAAAATAAAATAATGCCTTAGGCCACAGCGGAGGCACGAGAAGGAAGAGGAGTGTGAGTGCGGGATGTCAACGTGTCGAGTAAAAAGGATAAAAAAGATGGATTTTAAGGAACAGTGAAGACAATATAAACAGGAAGTCTGCAGGAGGACAGAGAAAGTGCATTAAAGTCAGACAGTAAGAGAAAGAAAAGAAAAACGAGGAGAGAAGCAGTGACGGGTTCAATAGCTCTTGTAAAAATGATTGCTACAATAATAATCTGCTTCCTGCTCTGTTGATGGAGAGAAATATGATGTTTCCCAACATCTGAGGGATCAAGACATCTCTAAATGAGAGCCAGACCGGCTTCAAATAGTATTATCAAGCACTATTGATGGTTTGTTTAAAGTCACTGAGAGCGCCAGATGGTGAGATTTACCACAAAAGACAATGAAGAAAGTCTCAACTTAAAAAAAGAAAAACAACATATCTGATGCTTCATGTGTTTCTGGACAAATGAGAAGGTTTAAACTGAAGTCAGCAGGCTCGTGTGATGAGACTTGGATCTGAAATGAGTGTGTGATCAGCGCACAGATAAATACAACTGTCTACTGTATGTTAACTACACATTTCTCAAGATGACGTTCTCTCTTCCTCTTCCCTGCATGTTGCTGGTGCCTCACATGCGTTAAGTGTGATGTCACTGAATTCTGGTGACTGAGAGCCGGCTGTTTCTGAAGACGGTCGCCGGCGAATTTGTCCAAATGAATTCAGTGCGGGCGCAGGTGGATCAGCAGTTCCACATGCTCACATTCTTTTATAAATGAAGCATCATGAGTTTGTGATCACGCTGCATGTGGGTTGAATATTGTTTGAGGAAGTGACGGGATAAATACAGTATCTGTGTTTTGGAGAGGGAAACAAAGTCATGTGTCGCTGTTTATGTTGAGATGCCAGGTGTAAATAAAACCCACCTACAGGACATCAGAACCAGACGCAATCTGGATTCATGCTTCATGTTCGTTACAGGTGGAGAGGAAGCCTTCGGTCTTTCAGCCTCCTCAGCCCGTCATGTTTCTCTCTCTCATGCCCTCATTATCAGCCCTGTTTACATCCATGAGGCCTTATCTTTATATCATCGCTCATCTTTTTTATTACACGTTGTTTCAACTCTGAACCGTGTTGGGAGTCGCCGAGCGTTCCTCTTTTTCATGGGAACGTAGCTTCTACTGACTGAATAAAACTCACAGCCTGTAGGAAAGAGTGAACTTATCTTCTGTGTCTTTGTGTTCATCTGAGTCTGTACTTAAACACTTCAACATGCCAATTATTAGGAAACTAAATGTGCTGATTCATTACAAAGGGGTCACTGTGTTTCCAGATACCAACACTTACTGTGATGACTATCATGATTACTAGATGTTTTTGCCAAATATTGAGAATATTTGTGGTTGTGGAGATACATCTGGTCCCAACACTTTATTCCAAGGATGATAAAGATGAACTCCCATGCCTCCTCAGAAGATACAGCAGGTTGGAGATGTGCGTGTTGAGCATGATTTAATGAGGAATTCATTCAGTAGTGCTGCAGGGATGACGTGTTTTTGTAGGCTAGCCGGAGGTTAGCATCGCCCTGGTTCCCCTCGACAAAAAGACAGCTGGATTTTAGGATTTTGGGTTAGTGCAGAAAATAAGCATTGCGACAAACACAAGCTGTGCATTGAAGTCTTGACAGTCAAATGATCACCACTTTAATGAATTTTAAAGCAGAAGTGCAATCGTCAGGAGTAAAAAGCGAGTGAAGGGTTATAATCGAACGCACGTCACAGCTAAAGCGACACAACAGTTTGCAACTGGAATCAGCCTGTAAAAACAAACCAGTGAGAAGACGAGTCTCAGTGTTCATCGTGATGATGTGGAACATCTCGGATAACCTCTGTAGGCTCATTTAGACACCTAGCAACTGCATTTTTTAAGACACGTAAACACTTGATGATTCACGTGGAGGGTATTTGATGACATATCTGATGGAAAAAACATAACAAAATACCCATTCAATAAACCCACTGACTTTGAGACAATTAAACCAGAGGTGCAAAATATAATGACTCATTCCTGTGGCACTTATTTTTATTTGTTGTGTTTTTTGTTTTTTTTAAGAAACTCTTTTTCTCGCTCCTCTAAAGCACATATGCTCGTTCACTCCTGATTTTATTACCACATCTAAGTCTTTCTCTGACAAAGAGGGTTTTGACGCGCTAAATGAAATGAGCCGGGATAAGAAAGTGCACGCCGCACTACTTACAGTATAAAAGATGGCCTGTGCTGCTGAAAAAAGCATTCCAGCGAGGCTAACTACTCGGGGCGCGTATTGGTCATGACATAAAGAATCAGATAAGCTCGCCGACCAGCTTACCTTGCTGTTCCTTGTTCGGCACTCAGCCTCTTCCGCCCCTCGCCTCCTTCCCCTTTCTGACATAAACAACTCTCTAATTTACGACCAATAATATCCTGATTCAATCACCTGATTGATTTTGGACTTGTGTCCCACTAATAAATCTCAGCTCTTCTTCTCTTATTGAGTCCTCCATCGGATCTCCACACTCCCCCACCCAAACACACACACACACACACACACATACAGTATATATATAGTCTAATGGTATTAGAAAATCAAAGTCTCTCATTTTGTCCCAGTATATCTGCAGGGCCTGGTAATAGATCTGGCTCTGTACTTATCCGGAGAAGGGAGGAGGAGGAGGAGGACTACAAGCAGGGGAAGGAGTGGAATTAAGGGGAAGAAGATGAAGAGGATATAAAGAGAAGTAAAATGGAGAGCATAAGAGCAGCAGATATAGAAAGTTAATCAGGGTGTGTGGGGTTCAGTGCGTGTGGACTGAGGCTGAATTTACTGAATTAGGACATCTTTATCTGGTCGGCAGCAGAGAGACAGGAATAGTAAACCACAGCAGGCCGTGGTCGTAAAATCCTCGCCTCTAAAACAGGCTTTACTCTGCTGTGACTCAAATCACTGTGCAGAGAAGCCTCATCTAAATATCTCAAACAGGGCTGAAAATGAATGATGAATTATGTGGCCTGGTCAAAAAAACGTCTGTTTTCTTTCTGTATTTGATTACTTCTTTTTCAATATATCCTTCTTTTTATCATTTAGTATCACAAATGATCATTAATTCCTCTAATTAAATTTAACAACAAGCCACAAGAGGCCATGTGATGATTTTAAAGGTCCCATCAAACGATTAGCAGAGGGCTATTTGCTCCAGCACGGTTAGATACTTCCTGTACAAACAGACCACTGAGGAGGAACTTTGTGGTGGATATTGATTGCAGTCGCCAATAGCGCTGAATGTGCCTAAACCCCCGCGCGCTCATGGAAGTTATTCAACGGCACAAGAAAAACTTCACAAATCAGAGAAGACACAGACCAGTTCAGGACAGGAAATTCAGTACCCAGGTGGTTTTCTTGCCGGGTTTGGCTCCTGGCACCTTGAGAGACGGAGTATGGATAAATGACTGCCAACTAGCTAACAGCAGCTACAAGAAGCAGCAGTTAGCGATCACTTCTGCAACAAAGATACACAAGTCCATCAGGAAACTGCATGAATCACATCAGAAAATACTGAGACCCAGTTTCACCCAAATCAGTGAAAGAAGTTTGAAAGTTGCGATCTTGTGCATGTTAGAAAGTTTTGAGGCCTCGTCTGTAGAAACACACCTTTCTTTTTATCCATCCATGCCAGTGTTATAAAAAGAGAGCACTTATTGGATGCAACATTTTAATTTGCCCCTGAGTGCAGGATGATTCATCAACATTATATATAATTTCCAGGAAACTCTAGAAACTCTAAAATAACTACTGATGCTGGGGCACGGGAAAGAAACGGACCAAAATATGTGATTAAAACATTTAAAACATAACAGCAGACATGACCCTCAGTGGAATGCAACAACACAACAGTAATTGTGTTTTAAAATCAATGATATCGACATGAATTTAAATGAAGCCTATTTTTAACAACATTAAAATGGCCGTGTTATATTTTAGGCTGATAAAAGTCGCATTTAAAAATCCCTTAAAGCCGATACGCTGACAGTCACGTACCAGAGCTTGACATCAGTCTCTGTTGATGTTGTGTGCATGCATACATACATACATACATACGTACATACATACGTACGTACATGGCCACACACATGCACGAGCCACGACCGCATTCGAGTTCATGTCCATGCACACGTCAGCCAGTCCTCCTGCTGTGCACCTTGTGGCCTCCCCCCACGCCAATTAATGTAATTAAATTCTACTACAAACTTTCCCTTTGAAACAAATTAATTAAGATGCTATTATTTAGCCATTGAGAGGTTAATGACCACCATTAGCAACAAAGGCTACATCCACCATCATCAGCTAAACTTGGTTATTTGGTCCATTTTGGTTATTTACTGAGCCGGAGATTGATGGCTCCCGATACTGCTCGTGACGCTAATTAGCTTTTAAAACATAACACACTCCATCACTGCTCAGGACCCGTACAGCAACTAGAGAACAATCTCATCATCCATTGCTCCTGTCTTAACATGGAGGACAGTGAAGGAAATGAGATTTAAAAGGACATTTTCTCATCTGTTTTAAGTGGGCATGTAAACATTTAATTCCTACACATGATGCTACACGACTACACGATTATTATGTAGCACCTGGAAAACATTTAAAAATCTTTATAAAGGCTTTAGATGAGATAAAGTTCTGTTTAGTTCTCTGTTTTAATGGCAGTTATGTTTGTTAGACAAGTTTTCCAATCGTGACAAGGGGTGTCAAATTAAAAAAAAATATGTGTTTCAATTTCGGGGATTTGTTAAAGGAAGAAGACACATGTTGGTCATCTTTTTAGGTTTTTCACTAAAGGACAAGTTCACCCAAAAATGAAAGGTCATTATCTACTCACCCTCATGTGGATGGAGTCAGGTGATGTTTTGTAGTCCACAGAGTTTCACAGCAAATTAGCATTGCAGCATTCTCCAAAACAATTGAAGCAAATGGGGACCTGTTTTATAAAAACAGCTGAAGATCCGAAATTGATTTAGCCGAACATTATTAATGCAGGCAAGATCATGCACCTACTTCAGACAGTGTGCATGATAGTGGAGGTGTTTAGGAGAATTTTGCAACTCTGCTTTGCTGTGAAGATCCAGAAATGTTTTGTGGAGTACGAAACTTCACCTGACTTTCCATCAGCATGAGGGTAATAATAATAAAATGACTACACTTTCATTTTTGAGTGTGCTTATCCTTTAACTTAAAGCCTTCAATGAAACCCCTCACCATTATTAAGCCAAATAAAACTAAAGATGAACTACATGTGCCTTAAGTTTCAGAAAAGCATAATGATTAAAATGACTGTCACATGTATGATGTTCTTTTCAAAATAAAGGAGTGGCTCCATTTTAAACTGCTGAGCTCCTTCACAGTCTGACGCAGTGAATATCGTGTACAGATCTTGTGTCACACCAAGTGAAGCAGCTAATCCACAGTGGTGACAACAATAATCCCTGTTCCGCAAACACACAAACGATCCCACCCATAACACTGACATATTTAAGAGACGATAACATTTTCCTTCCCCTTTGTTTCACACTTCACAAAGTTAAATTAACGGCCAGGCGTCATGATGTCATTGAGCCGGGGTCCGCTGGATGTTACGCCCGGCCCCATCGGGCCGCCCGATTGGAGGACACCGGAGCGGCGGCCAATGGGAGCTCTGGTTGGAGTCACAGAGGGGGACGGATGAGTAATGGCCTCCCCAGTAAAGGGCACTCAGATGACATTGTGGGGATAACAGAAGTTATTGTCAAGCGTTTACACTGCAGGCGATTTACGGTCGCTCCATAAATGTTTATTAGCTTTTCCTCTATTTATAACTTCTGAACATCATGATGGGCCCGACTACGCCCTTGTGTCTCTGCACTTTTATGATCTGGGTGAACGCACCCCGACGAGCAGCACCGTGGGATCTGTGTGTGCACGCTGTGTGTGTGTCTGTTTGTGTTGATACAATTAATAGCACCTACAGTGTATCTGTGTGCATGTATGTATTTTCACAAGGCTTGTATCTGTCACACCCACGCACACACACCCGTGGCCTCTCTCTCTCTCTCACACACAGCTGTTCTGCAGAGGCATGTGATTTAAGATGGATGGTTATGACAGGTTGTTATCTGCGAGCGTGTAAATCAGCACAACTTTACATCAGGAGGAAGTCAGAGCGCCACAGGGGCTCTGATTCATTTAAATAAGGAAGAAGAGGAGGAAATACTTTCACTAAAGGACATTAATGTTTCCAATTAATTATTTCTGTTCAGTATCATGACTTTTAAACACTCTGTCGGGGAAATCCTAACATCGTCATCTGCTCAACTTAATTTTCACTGTTCTGAGATAATGTTTTTTTGTCCATATTCTATTACAAAAATGATTTTTATATATAGGTAGGACTCGATAAGACACCCCTCAGCTTATAGTGTCATTTCCCAGTATTTACCATGTAATTTGTTTTTACAGTTAACTGAGTAATTTCATTGTATGGATAAGTACATGTACAATACTTACAGGTTCCTACTGGTACTTAAGTTTAAGTGCAGGGGAACAAGGAAGTAGCGCTTGGAAATTTAAGAAAGAAGAAAGAATAAATTATACAATAAGAATCTTTGTAAGCACCAGGTAGCTACTTGGTACATTTGAGAAAAGATGAATTTAAGTATTTTCTATGTAATACAGTACTGGTTATACTGGATAACATAGCCAAAAAGTTAACAACAACATTCTGATGTATCATAAGTAATAATCCAATAATGTCAGAATAACACAAGACGCGACCGAGTGACTAGTTGTTAAATCAGATGTTATAATGACAAACTGTTGACTGACAACTGTTATTATGAATTTAAGGTCAACAGAGAGTCTGCTCAGATGCAGCACTGTGATCAGATCTTAAAGTAAAGCGCATCATGCAACCTCACAACCTTCAGCTTGAATCTACAGAGTCAGCAGTGATTCATCGTCGGGGTTCGACCTCGGGGCACGGATCATTTTTCCTGCACTGCGGGTTGCACGCTGGTGGAATTATTCAATTTGAAGAAGCTGCAATTAAAATAAGATGAATATAGTTTAAGGTGATTATTTTTAACAGAACCTCCTGCAGTGATGTCATCCTCACATTCATCCATTACAGAAGCAGGACACCATAAAAAAGAGATGCTCACACAGTGTCTAAGTTTAACTACAGTACGAGTTTGTGCCACCACTTGTGTTACCACTGTAACACGAGCGCATGGCGAAAAGTTTTGACACTCCTGTTATTCAATGAGAGGAAGATGAAGAACGGCCAGATTGATCTACATGTTTGCTGAAGGCATGAATAATGGAAAGAGGAGAGAAAAAACAATATCATACGAATAGTCAACACAGTGAGTATACTTTGCCAAACAAACCCAACAGAAACAAATGCCCTTCTAGACTTTCCAAATGTTATCGGACCTAATGGCTCCAGTTATGATGGTCAAACGAGTCACGGGGGCTGTGATGCTCAAAAACATTCATCCACAGCTTTACAGACCCTTCTTTCATAATGTAAACTTATGGGAAAAAGTCATTTTGGGCTTCGGCACATCGCGTAATGATCTAACGGCATGGTGTGGCCACTGTGAAAAATGGCTCCGAAGCCTGGTGCTCTTTCTGCGGGCTTGGCTAAGTGGCCTGCTCCAGTTCTGGTGCCCATTGCAGTGCTGCTCCTCGGCATCATTCCCCTCTGGCTTCCCCTACCCCAGGCCTGTAAACTTCCTCCTCCTGGTGGTCCAAAGATCCCGTGTTAGCCATGTAAACAACACTACCATCCTCCCAGAGAACCCAGCCTCACGTCTGGACCACAAGCTGCACGGCTAACTGAGCTAACTAGCACGGGTAACAGAAGTTAGCAGATGGTGTTGGTGATATGCTGCCTGCTATTTGTTTGGAGTATGAATTCAACAGGTGGCCAATTCTTACACATTCCCTCCATTAAATATATTGAGCGGCTGATTTCTGCTCATGTTCAAGAATAAAAACCCTTCAAATTTGAGCATCAGTTGTTTAAAACTCGTAGAAATCCATCCCAAGAAGCTTGTCTCTGTGTCAGGGACTGATAATTAACTGATTGGCATTAGCAGAGCAGGGCAAAATGTTCCTGCATGCGATGCCCTCAGTACCCCCCTCCATCTACTTGTCATGCCGAAGGTACTTCTACAAATTGAGGTAGCTGTGCCGTTCTCCCTGGCCGCCTGCCTGCGAACGTTAATCATTGGCTCAGGCTTTTAAGTGCGGGCCAACTGTGGTCATCTGTGACAGCAGAGGTGTAACTTTATGAAATAATTACTTCACAGGCCTTCGGAGTATGTTGAGGGCTGAAAATAAACAGCACTAGGGGAGAGGTGGGGGGAGGGAAGAGGGGGAGAATGGAGAGAAGGCCAGCGAATGAAATGCAAACGCTAGCTGCTCTCCCTCCCCGGGACGGAGATTTATAGGAGATGTACATGACATCCTCTCTCTCTCCTCATCTCTCAGCTCTCTCTCTTTATCTCTCCCCCCTTCCCTCGATCCCACCGCAGCTGTTCCGGTCCTGGCCCACTTGCTGCACCTGCCCAGAGAGGCCCTCGATCAAGGCTAGCAGGAGCAGATCTAACAACTCTTAAAGGGACACTGCTGCTCTTTAAAGCACAAACTCACTCCCTCCTGACTTTCGCCAACCGAGCCGGGGAGATTCCCTAAATTTACAGCATCATCCTTTACCCCCGAGTCACATGATTTTTCCGAGCTGGCGCTGTACGGACAGAGGTTGTCTAGCCCCAGTCCCAGTGTCTGGGCTTCCCGGTTGATTTATATGACCGAGAGGCCGGTGAAAATCATCACCGACTCCTCGTCCCAGACAGGAAATCAAAGCGAGGGAGACAGCATAATCAGTGGAGCAGCCTGACCTGGATTCAGAGCACTCAGAACCTTCACGGCAGACGGGCCTGGCTGGACTTTGACATCAAAATTTACGGATGTGAAATACAAGAACATGTTTGTGAAATTATTCCAAAAGGTTATGGGCGATAAAGTCCGCACACACAACGCACATCAGACGATTAAATGTCCAGTGCGAAGGATTTAGAGCGATCTCTGGGCAGAAATGGAATATAATATTCATAATTCTGTTTTTTATTGGTCATAATAAGACTGTTGGGTCTATGTTACATAGGGAAGGCGAAATGAAAGATTTGTCCTTGGTTGGAATCTGCTGGTGACGTCGAAAACCCTACATTTCCTGATGCTGCTACTTCATAATTTCTACTTCATAAGCTTTAAAATGACTAAATAATAGGGACTTCAAGTGTGAACAATTAATAGGAAATGAAACATGCTGAACATTGATTTAGCGAAGCTTTGTTAGCAGCTATTCTTTGATAATACTGCAGGAAGGAGGAGAGTTCACAGCCCCTCTGTAGCCCTGCTGTAATAGAAATGCAAATCCCTGCCATGCCCGGCTGACGTACCGAGTGGAATCAAGTCAGGCTAAGCCAGCACATGCGTATGGAAAAGCCACACTTGCTGATTTATACTGTACAGAAACGACTGGAAATGAATGGCTGCCTGAAATGGTCAACAAAAATGTACACAAACTAGTCCCTGCAAAGGAAAAATGGTACGGTCTTTCTAATTTCTAAAACTATGGCTGTCTTTTTCACTCGTCTAGATACTCTTATGTTGGCAAAAAGTGCTTATTATTCAGAAAAGGTTTCCAAAGTGTCCCTGTAATTGATATTCAGTAACTCATGAAGAAACTGATAATCATGTATGTGAATATATTCTGCTGAAAGATGAAGCTAGTGGTGATTGTGAGGCCGTCTCCTCCGTGGCTACATCAGATCAGAGTTATAACTGTCTCATGAGCGTGTCAGTGTTTATGTATGTGTTTGTACGTCTGTGTTTCCACACGAGTGTGTGTGAAAATGCTCAATGTGTGTGTTTGTGCATGCAAATGTGCACGTGTGCTCATGTATCTCGCTGAAGAATGTGCCTCTTATTCTCATTAGAGCGCTAATGTAGCCGCAAGCTGACAGACCGCCTCAGCCGACCGCCGTGTGCATTAAAGTGACTGAGGGAAGATAAACGCACAGTACCCAGATTAAAGTGACAAATAGACTCTGCATGCAAAGTGGCAAAGGTAAATTGTGTTGCTAAATGCGAGTGGAGACAGTTTCTGTGACTCCAGCGCCCAGACTGTCTGTGATAAACGACGGATAAGTGCTAAAGCACCCGAGTCGAAGCCACTAAATTTCACGCTGCCCTCTGACCACTTATTTCCCTCCGAAAACATCAGAGGCAACGCGCGGCGTAAATCAAGTAAATGCACTGATATGCAAAAATGCATCTCGTTTTAAATGAACTTCTCATTTTTTTTTTCCTTAGCTGAGTAAGAGCGCATCTGTCGGGCAGAATATTTCAGGGTGGAGACTGGAATGTGAAGATGGAAGTGAGGCAGCATTCACTTCAACACCTCAAAGGCTTCAGAACTACATTATCATCAATACCAGCTTAATGCTAAATACAAATATTAATAACAAAACATTGCTCTGCTCAGTCGGGGCTCTATCTTAAATTATTTTTGATCCTCTCGCTGTGCTAGAGGTCTTTAATGTTGCTGTATCGCCGACACGTCTGCTGCCACTCAGGAAATAGCACGAGGTCCGCACATGCTTCCCCTACAGTTGTCTCCGTATCGACACATTAACGTATGACAGGTATGTTGTAGCCTACATGATCACAGCAAGGCCGTTCACCCAAATCATGTCTGCATGTTTTTCCCTCTCACACGACGGGTCACGAAGCGACCCACCGACGCGAACACCGCGGCTGACATTCGAGCTATAGTTGTTGTAACAGGAGTGGATCAGTAGCGGCTTTGACGGTTGTGAAATGAGTCCGAGCTGTCACCAAAGAAGACGGGCCGGGTGGCTGTTGTCACACGGCTTCGGCAGTTAATAGTTAATATTAGAGGTGAGAGCGGTAGCCAACAAGATCTCGCTGAAGGTCGGCTGGTAAGCAATTAATATGCTTTAAAAAGTTTACTGAGCCGCCACAGGATAACATTCTGATACACGCTAATTGTTCGCTGCAGGATTTTGTATTTGATTCTTCCAACAATCTTGCAAAACAAAAGTGAAGAGGGAAAAAATATCCTGATGGTTTCCAAAAAATGCTGGATCCTACGCTTCCCACGATGCAACTCAATGATGAAGTCACAACCCATTTCAGGTTTCGAGTTGAGTTAGGTCAATTTGTATTTGTATATCCCAAAATCACAAATCACAGAAAAAATATCAAAATAAATGCAGATTTTCACAACAAAAGTACAGTTACATAAAGGTTGATTCCTTCAAATGTTGGGCAGCTGTGGTTAAAGTTTGGGAAAAATCAGTCCTCATTAAATAAAGATGGTAAAAGTGTCTTCTAGGAAGAGACCAGACACACAGCTGGGACAGTGATGCAGGTGAACACATGCACACCTGAACAGCTTTAGTCACTGCAGCAGAAGTTCAGGTATCATCAGCACCATCGCAGGTGTCACATTATTGCTTCTAACAGCGGAGCAAAAGTTCAAAAAACAACGACAGGTGGCTGATCGCAGATAAGGCCGCGGCAGGAAACGTCGATTTACTTGCCTCATTTGCATCTTTGAAACACAACTACCTGTGGCTCACCGCATCACACCGTCTTCTCCGACTGCACCTGTGCCTCGCTAATTCAAACACAGGAAGAGGGAGGAGACGTGCCAGAACTCTATTCTGGCAAGAAATAAATGCATACCAAGTTTTTCATATGAGGACGTGAGGTAAGAGGAGCATGAGCCGGTGTGTTACGTGGAGCTGGAGCAATTATTGATGATGAATTGTCTGGCAACAGCGTCCAACCTCAACAAAAGACTTGGTTAAGCACAATTAGAGAGACGGGAGATTAACATTAGGAATTCATGTCGAGGGCTTGAACAGAGTGTCAAGTCGGAGAGACGCAGACGTGAACACGAGCGGAAAGAAACAGCAGATTCAAATGCGCGATATTGCTTTTAAATCAAAAAAAGATGATGGATTAATATTTCTATTTATCTTTGCGCATTTGAATCTTTAACATCATAATTTGTGGAAATGGACTTCTGTTTCCGCTGCAGCTCTTTTGAGTGAGCGGCCCTGAGGCAGTCAGACCAAACTTCACTTATATTAACGCACATTTATTTTCTTCATCCACATTTCGCTCAGTGAGAAGAGACTATCATGGACAAGGCTGACAATGCAGAGTAAGACTAAATAGAGACACAGCGCCGCGGGGACATGAAGCCATCAGCGCAGTTGTTTGCACAGATTCAGTGATGTTATTCTCGCCTGGGAACGCTCTGACAGACCCGTAAACACACTCATCCGCGTATTACTCAGCCTTCCTAAATTAGAGGCTAACTCTGATGACATGACCCGCGCCTCACTCTATCCTCGTGGTCAGTCCGCTTCAACATGGATATATATGTGTGTGTGTGTGTGTGTTTGTGTTTGAAGATGTGCTGCTCCTCCATGTTGTGCGTCGGCATGCGAGTGTTTATATGTTTCGACACAGACCTGCCACTTTGGCCTTCGGGGCTGAAACATGAACCAGCGGAGCAGAGTTGACGTCAGTACCCAGCAATCACCAGGAGCCGGCCTCCCAACAGACTCGCCTGTGACCACATCAGCGTGGCCTTCGGAACATAAACACAGTTGATTTAAGCGCTGATACAGACATATTAAAAGGTGGATGAACTACATTTTACATTTGGCCTTTAGACATGTAGCTGGCAATCTCGTCCGGAGTGACATTTGTTTTGAGTTTTCTCTTAGTGATCACCGGAAGGCGAAAAAAAAATAAAATAAAATCCGCCGTGTTTTCAGACGTTTTGCTTTAATTTTGAAACGAAGCCACTTTGTTCTTTGATGAATGGCGGCAGGAAATAACTGAACTGTTGTGTGTTTATAGCTCATTTATTACTTAATCATAACATGTGATGATGATGATGTGAACGAGGCCGCGCTTAGATCTAAATTTAGTGGTTTTAAGCGTCTTGTGGGAAATGATCCTCCCGCTTTCTGTGGAGACGTTTTAGACGACAGGTAAATAAGATATAAATTACAGCAAGCAGATGTCGGCATGAGACAATTCATTTGTGTTTTAGAAGTTTTCAGAAATGTTGTTTAAATATCCAAATGAGGCAATATCTAATTGAAAATGTTCACATTTCACTTGATATTCCAGAGCAGAAATCCAAAGCCAGGTCCAAAATTCTTGTTTTATCTTGTTTAGTACTTTTATGTTTTGCTGCTTTTAGTATATTTTAAGTTTAATACCTTTGTACTTTCACATAAGTAAACATTTAAAAGCATGACTTTTACCTCTGCACTGTGGTTTTGCCACCACAAGATCTCTTCCGCCTCTCTGAAGTCACGTATAATCTTAACCCTTGACAAGTTGTAGAAATCGTCTCCTCTTAAATTGAAATTTAAGCCTGAGCAGATTTTATCATTTAAAAATACATTGAATTAATGAAATAAGGAATAAATAATAAAGTAAATCCGTCTACGTTTCCCTTTCATTTTAAGCTGAAACTAAAAGAAAGGTCTGATCTTTCCCCCTCTTGTCATATTCCCTCGCTTCCTCTCGAGAATTTTATTATTCCCACTCGCGCTCTGAATCACTGAGTTTAACACAGTATCGCTGTATTGATTTAACCCTGAGAGAGTGGAGGGAAACTTTTCCTGACACTTTTCCACTTCAGATGTGGTATAACTTAGCGCGTGACTTCAACAAAGGAGACATTTTGTTTGAGTTAAAGAAATTACAATGGAACAATTAAAATAAATCTCGACTTGAACTTCCATTAACCTCGGCTCGGTTTGGGTTTCAGCTCTCCGGGCTCCGAGGACGGCGGCCCTTCATTTGATTTATATCGTCCTCCTCCTCTGCCTGAACTAGGAGTCAGGGAAATATTACATAGTTTCACTAAAAATGACTGCAGATTAAGTCCCCTCCCCTTTTTCTGATGGGGGGAAATCTGTCCTCCCTGCTTCAAAACTTCCATTAGTTTGTGCTGTAAATCTCCCAACAACAGATTAGATCAGCAGCGGCTGGACGGATCGTTGTTTTGGTCGCTTTTTGCTCTTTCAAATGTCGGAGCCCAAAGTCTGAAGCTCCAGATTCCACAGAAAGACTCTTTCACACACTGTTAAGATCCTGAAATGTCTTTTCTGCTCCAGTGGAATTTTCTGTTGTCGTGGATCTGCAATCGTTTCTGCTTAAATGTCACTCTCAAGTCTAAAAAGTCTGAGGCTTCATCTAAAAGCTCTATTTTGATTACTTAAACGTGCAGTATAATAACATATGTCGTTGTACACATGTGACTGAAGTGACAACACTGTGAAAAAGTGAAAACTGCTTAAAACAAGCCTCATCTATCTCACTGAAATCCTTCTTTCTTTGACTGTGTCTAATATTAAGTGTAATGAGATATTTTTGACTTGTAATCAGGCAGATGACAAATATCAGAATAATTTATATGACATTATTGGATTAATTAATGCATTAATGTGTTCATCACATTAATTTTAAAGCTGGTAAAGGTGAATCTGCGAAGTTGCTTGTGACAAAAGTTGTCAAATAAATGTAGTGGAGCGAGATTTGCCTCTGAATTGTTGTCAGAAAATGGAAATTTAAAGTCCACGTACAAATTGTACTTCAATGCAGTACTTGAGTAAATGTAATTAGTTACTTTCCACAGCTCAGAAGTACTCTTCACTTCTCTCATATCCACTTACGTAAACTTTAGTGTGCACTGCCTCCCAGTGGGACTCTCGTATCAGGGCCAGTCTCGCCTCTTTCATTAGACGACAAGCAAATTAATTACTCAGCAGAGTTCCGCAAGCTAACAATAGGAGCCGTACATCAAAGGGATAGTCTGAACATAACCATTAGACAGGTGCAACATTGTCAAGCACACAATGAAGTCTAACTCTTGGCCTTGATCAGCGAGCCAGCGTCTGTCCTTGATCGCTGCCAGGGAACTTAAAGTGCGGTTCTGCATGAATCAGTCCAGGAAGACGCCACATGAAGCATGACAACCGCACCAGCCAGCGTCAGTATGGAGTGTTTGCAAACAGGAACGGGCCGGTAGCCTGCTTCTCCCTCCACTCCCGCGGCCCCAGCTGTGCAGGCGCCTATTTTAGACATCCAAACTGCATGCTGGGAGACACTGACAGCCCATGAGCAGCGATCAGCATGTGTCGCCATAAAGGAGTGTGTGTGTGTGTGTGCGTGCGTGCGTGCATCAGGGGTGTGAGCTGACGATATTATTACTAATTATTAAAATAACTTCCTGCCACCTGTCTTTCTGTTGCCTTGTGCCAAAAAACAACACATAGTGATGAAACCGTTGAAGGTACTTCAACAAACGCTGACAGCTGATGTGGTGAACGACTATATTTAAAATGATTGCATGATAACAGTTTTATATTTAGCGACTATTCATTTCAGTTAGCGCGGTGGAACAATAGTGATTCACTTTAGGTATAGTGAGGCTGGGAGTGTCGCTGTAGCCAGTTTCCGGTGAGCCCTAATGAAAAGTCCTCTGATGTCGCCGACACAGCTGATGTCCGGTGGAACCACCTGAGCTCTTGGGAGCTTGTATGGAGAGAAGTCCCTTAGCAAAAAGTAGTTCATTCAAGTGTACTACAAGTATACTTATTTTATACTAAAACTGAGGCAGTATACTTGAAGTGTACTTTTTATATACTACATTTTATATACTTAAGAAAAGCATAGTAAAGTATACATGGCTTATACTGAAAAGTATAAAGAATAGTCTAAGACTAAGTACATTAATACTTAGACTTATACTTTAATACTAAAGCTTATACTTGTACTTTAGTATACTGCGGACTGTGGCGCAAAGACTCTTGGGTATTTTGTTGTTGTTGGTGTAATTATGGTTTGTGAATGTGTTTGTGAATAAGATTATGTGTAAAACGGTTGCGGGTTAATTCACATCCTTGTTCTGTGGTTAAAGGGGCACTATGCAACAATATTAGCAAAAATTACCCTAACTATGCAGGCTGAAAGTCATTCTGAATGTTCTTTGACACTTTCTGGGTCGTTTGGTCATTGCTACGACTCCCCCTAGAGCTTCTGGGCGGAGAAACGGAACATGCAACTTGCTGCCACCGGTCCGAAGTCAATCCGGAAGTGAGTCGGCGGCCCCTCGAAAATGTAGTCAGATTGTAGTTTCGAAACTGCTTTACGGCAAACACACCCCTAAACATGGAACCGGGTAGATATAAACTGCCAGTTGCAAGGCAATTGTTGTATTCCTCATGTATCAGTCGACTACAAAGAGACCCAGGAAGAAAAAGGAGTTTGACAAAAAAAGAGACGAGACACGAGTAAACATAGGACGAGCTTTTGAGGAGTCCCAAACAGGCGCCGACTTGGCCGTGTTGCTGTTGAAATTGTGAGTGGATTAACTTTGTCTTTGCAACGTGACTTGATAGTCTTTTGAACAACGTTATTGCTTGACTGTTTTTACTGTGAGCCCTGTATGTGTTTAGCTTGGTTTCTTGATGGCTCGCTCGATAGTTAGCGGGTGTTTAGCGTAGCAGTCACTTGCTACCAAACACGTTTGTTTGCGTTCTGAATCCAGGTTCTTGTTGGTATTTAGATATCTAGTTCGGTCTTTGAATGTCGCATGATTTGTCGCCTGTATCTTGCGATATGTCCGGCTGAACATAGAGCACTACGTGCACTAAGTGCCAGACATGACTCGCTGTTTAGCCGGCCGGCTTCTTAGAAAACAGATGCACATGGTAAGGTAGTAGCAGCTAGGTGGGCGGGGGAGGCTCGTCTACAAGTCTTTTCGACAGTGTATCTGCGCCGAAGCTGTAGGGGGAGCCCTGCAGCGAAAAGCGTATGCACAAAACTGGTGCAAAGCTAGAAAACGGCGAAGGAATCTGGTCTGGAAACTGCTGCTGCATAGTCCGGCTTTAAATTGTGTTGAATTAACAAAGATGATAAAAATGTTGGCACCGTGAGTGAAGGGGTGTTTTCCAGGAGAGACTTCCCGCCTGTTAAACTGTTGGCAGGTATGGTAATTAATGGTAAATCTCTTGCTAGACCTTGCCACATTGTAAGTGCTAATACTTGCAATATTCTGATGTAAGCACATAACAAGTTGGAGTCATTGATTGTGCTACATCTAATTTAGCAAAATAAAAATGTCTTTCACTACGCATATTCACTTTGAGGTATTACCCCTGTTATAAACTTACATGTTGATAAACTGTAAATAAATGTGGACTAGAAGTATATACTTAGTACACTAGTAGTATATACATGAGTATACTTCTTGTGTACTTGAAAGTGTACCTCTGTAAACTTAAAATGACCTTATAAAGTATACTTAAAGTATACTTTTATAAACTTAAAATGTTCCAATTTAGTCCGAAGAAGTATTAAATTAGTATACTTTCTAGTATGCTACAAGTACATGGTCCATAGTATACTTGCTATACTTGTACTTATACTCAAGCATACTTAATAAAATGAACTTCAAGTATACTACTTTTTGCTAAGGGGTAGCACCACCTACAGAAACTTTACCTCTTGTTAAGCATGTAACATGCAAGATGCATGTAAGGGAGCAAAAAAAATCAGCTTGTTGGTCATTTTAACTTTGAGTTTCGACACTAAATTGCTTGCAATGGGCAACAGTGCTAAGATGCTAACCAAACAAGAAGCTAAGTGTCCTGTTACAGCATCTGATGCTGAAGCTAACGTTACCTGCCCAACAACACAAACCTTGTGCTGTTCTAATGAAATATCTAACTTCCTGTCAGTGACCTCGCTGTTGAAAGCAATTCTGGTAGTCTGCCCTAGCTGTGACACCTTGTTTTCTGGCAGGAACTACACCAGAAGTGGTTTTCAGTACTTTGCCAGGTGTCTGTCAGCGCGATAGTGTCACAACAATGCACAATGCAGTCTAGAAACATCACAGGTGTGTAGTTTGAAGATGGGCGCGGTCTTACTTATGAACACTGCGCTCATATCAAGGTGTTGACAGGCGTTGCAACTGCTGAGATCTGATTGCCACGATGGTGTCATGTCTGAGTTTTTTAACAAAAGTACAGAAACATCTGACCGCTTCTGTGTTATTACTGCAACTGTACACATTTCTAATTAGTGAACTATTTTGTCGTACTGGTGAATTCATGACATATGACATAATGTGACACTTAGAAATGTTTACTTATTCCTTTAAAAGGGAAAAGGCAAAGTTGTTGTTAGCGTTAAGTCGTCTTCCTGAAAGCTGTTGGAGTCCTGAACCAACACCTGAAGGATGAACACAAACTATTTTCTGTCACAAATCCATCTTGAGTCATCACCCTCTTGCCCCGGATCATTCCGCTCCTACTTACATCCAAATCCTCAGCCGCACTAAGTACCAGAGCTCATGTAACTCACGCCGGCACAGATCTGCCTTGCCTCTTTAACACCTCCTCTGACCGGTCAAAGTGCTGAGCCAGCGGGTCTACGCTGAAATGAAACCACTTTTAATGTTGCAGAGTTTTAATCCGTCAAATTGTGTGGGAGGGTTGATGAGTCACGGCACCGCAGACTTTTTATTAAATATCATACAAACCACAGTCTCTGGATCCTTCCTCACCGCAGCTTCTCTTCAGTGTATACAGTACTTAAACAAGTGTTGCATTTATTTAAAGATGTAATGTATGGAAATTAAAATCTATGGGTCGACTGTCTTGAGAGGTGTATGTAGATTTCATTTACGTATGTTAAGATTTGACTCCCCTTCAAAATCCAACTCGTGATGGTTACTGGTCTTTCTCAGCTTGCCACTGATGGTCCTCATCAGAAAAACCAACACATAGGTCGACTGTAAAAGCAGCATGTTTCTTGTTAGGTGGCGACCTCTAGTGGTCATAATATGTATTATTTGTAAAGGAGGAAATCAGGTCAAGTAAAACGTCCAAATAGGGAGGAGGTCAAAGACAGATGGTTAGGTGTAACGAGTACATGTCTTTCACCTGGAGGCTGCTGTTTGTGTCCAGTGTGAAACCAAAAGTTAGCGTTATTCCTCACTAACGTAGTGAGGTTATGTTATACATAACTGCAGATACGTACGTAACTTAAGTGAGTTTGTAACTGAAGCTACATAGTTATTGTCCACCAAACCATGATGTTTTCCTAAACCTAACCAAGAAGTTTTAGTGCTTAAAACTAGGCAAACATCCGGTGTAGGACGAGTGTCTGGGGCTTCTTCTGCAGCGGTCATGTCAAAGTTTAATCTGCCAGTCATGTGAAATGTTTATCGACCAGCCTGTGCTTGTGTCACGTGGTGCTGCTCATCATAAACGCTTAATTAGCTGAGCTGCAGCTTGTGTTGTGTGGTCTACCCGCGGAACCTGACTGCAGATCATCGAAAGAAGCGTTTTTCTTCTGTTCAGCCCTGTTCGGACCTCAGCGACAGCACAATGCATGATTAATGTGAGATTTGTGACACACGGATGACGACTATTCTCGTTGCTCCCCTCTCATGTTCTACATATGCGCTCTGTAAAGTTTTATTGAAGATATTATTATTATCACTCATCACTCCTTCCATCCATCTCCCCAGCTGTGGTGCTGACCCTGCACACCCGCTGTGACTATCTGTCAAAATGTCACCTTTACAGCTCCATGTGCTGGAAGACAAATGGGCGTAAGTGTCCCTGCTACTCTCCCTGGCACGACAGGACACAGTGCCAGGCATACCCACTTGGGCCACAACTAGACCGCCTCTCGCCAGAGTACAAGACGGCGGTGTTTAAACCCACTGCTATCTGCGAGCAGAGACTGAGACGCTGATATTTCACACTGTCTTGATTTCCTCCCAGGCTATACGATGCCGGAGGTTGGCAGCCATGTTGGAGCTGTAACTGCAGAGGGAGATAAGTGTCGTGACTCTGAGGTTTCATTACCGCCCGCACAGTTTAGCACTGGATAGCATTAGCTGTTAATGGCCCTTCTAACTAAAAGGGGTGATTCAGACAGACAGCATTCAGCCCATAAAGCCACCACGGAAAGCATCTCGCCTAAATAAGGATACGCTCTTAAAACGCAAAGGTGTCGTTTTCAACCGTCCGTGTGTCGCCTTTCAGACAGCACGCATTTGTGTCACTTTTCAAGAGTATTACATGTGTAACGACACACACTGATACAACAAGTTATTAATGGTTTGTTGAAAAGTAGCACATCCAAGTTAAGTCTCGAATTAGACAGATGGACGCATGAATATGCTGACAGACCGACTTACGAAGGCTCTGACACGCTCATGATGGACATTACTGAGCTCTAACAAGACAATATGTCCTCAGTGAAGGACTTGTAAATATTTTATCTGTTTTGATGAATAAACATCTATATAATTCGATCAAAACATTCTCTTTTTAGAGCTTATTTCAAGAGCTTTTTGCGTCATCAAACTCAGAGCTTTGTTTGTGGTCCTATGGCCGGATGGAAGTCATCAAGACGAACAAACTATATTAGCTTTAAGAGTTGCCTTGACGGTTCGTGAGATGAAAGCTGTACCTCCGCTCATCTACGAGCACGTAACAAAGTTAGAAAAGATCTGATTACAAGAATCTAAATTTAGCTGGGCAACTTATCAAATCAAATAGAAAAAAGGATGTACAATCAGAGTTCAGGGCTGCTAAGATCTATTATTTAATAAGAGAGCCCCGACGTAATCTAAAGTGTATCCAAGAAATTTGCTGCTGTGCACTGATGTTCTTGAAAATTAGATCTGTCTTATTTGCTTTTTATTCATATGCCTAACATGCACGTGTGTGAATGAATATATGACATAATTTCATTGTTCTGCTTGACTCTGCTCAATTTGTGCCTGTAAAATGAAATGAAGATTGCGCGTGTGCTCGACTGTGTGCCGGTGTAATAGAGTATCAGCAGGGAATATGACCAGTTCCACGGCGCTAATCCTCCTTTTTCCATTCGCTTCAACCACATACAGTATGTCAGAGTTTAAATATGTAGCTGTGCATTCCAGAGAGGAAGGAAGTAGACATTTAATATCCTCTTAGCACCAATATTTCTGACTGTCATGGTTGTATTGTAAACAACATACTCTGAACTGTTAAACTGTTCAATGAAAATGTTTCACTTTTTTTCCTTGGGTGCTCATGTTTCAAGGATGTTGTATAAAAGAATTGACCACCTGTCAAATTCACACTTCCAAACAAATGGAGGATATCAGTAGAGTAACCTCTAACTGCTGCTAGTTGAGCTAACTAGCTGCTATGAGCTAATTAGCTCAGTTAGCTGTGCAGCTAGCGGTTCTATTAGCTGACCCTGAACAGACTGGGAGCTCGGAGCACCAGCGCAATGTTGTGTTGATAACACCACTAGCATTGGAGCTATGAGCCACCGAGAGGAGGATGTTCTCAGGGTCCTGCAGAGAATGCTGATGAAGAACAGCACCAGAACTGGAGCCGAGCTGGTGGACAACAGAAACGGGCTCAGCAGCCTCTCACAGAACACGAGGCCAACAGAACCAGTTTAGTGACAGGGTGGTGCTGAAGCGATTTAGGCTACAGCAGCTAAAGTGGCATGAGACAGAATGGTCCAGGGCTAGCTAGGTAGCGCGCTAACTTCAGTAGATATTTTTGCAACACAATACTTGACAATGTCTTCAAAATAACATCAACATTTTTATTGTTTTTAGAGTTAGAGTCAATGTATTTCAGCATTTTAAAGTACAATTCTTACATGTACTCCCTTTAACCATTTTCCATGTGCAACACTAAAAAGAAAAGAAAAAAAAAGTTTTACAGTCCATCCACAGCAGGAGGTTTTCTCTAGACAGTGCAGACAGTTCAGTTAAGTCTCTGGCAGCACGACACCTTTTTGCACCAGCTCTTTTAAAAGACCCGAATCTTAAATTGAGATGTTTAACGGGGCCCCAGATTGGCCTTTGACATGGCAACCATTTACTGTATGCCAAGTTATGGGCTTCTGTATACTGCCTGCATATGATCTGTACAGCAAGGTTTTCCATGCTGTAAACTCCAGTGTAAAAAGGTCAAGGGCCGCTTGGACATGTCGAGTGGATTTGGCAACACATAACAGGCATCGTGTCTCTCTGATAGATAATAAAAGCTAGCAAATTAAAAAGCCCTGTGCAGCTCCCAACACTGGTGACATTTACACGCTGATCACCCTGTTTATGGCCACCGTGTTTGCCAAACCCCGGCTGTTGCCTCGACATGTGTCAATGACCCATTTTCCTCCCAAATATAGTCAGTTATGTTGCCGTCTTTGCACTTGTGAGAGGGCCGGAGCAGCAGAGGCAGCGTCTACACCAGGAAAGGTCAGACGCACACTTGAAGCAATCTCTATAGATATACACTGAGGAGCGGGGCGGTGATTGTTTGCTCACATCCAGAATCAGTTTATTACGATCAGAAACGTCACCCTACTGACCATGAAGAGTAATTAAACAGATGTTCAAAATATGATTTCTTAAAAAATTCAAAACAATAGCGGTCCAGTGGCGCTCTGAGCCCATTAACCATTAAAACTAGCAGATGCTCATGTGCCACCAGCTTCATACGCCCCCTTAAGTGACTCTGACAAGGCCCGATATCACCTAATGCCATTCCGAGCCTCTTTGATACGGTGATATATGGCGTACGCACGGCGAAGGAACATAATGTCAAAACATAGCATGTTGTCGGCAGGGGATACAGGCTCAAAGACTGTTTGCGCGGGTTCACAATGTTCTGCGGCCTTATCATTCCAAGACTAATCCTGCTTGTTCGTCCCTGGACTGGCTCACAAACAGCAGAGTCGGGTTTCTGGCCGTCCTCGGTCTACTCTGGGACTGTGATGACAGGGGACAATCCTGTAATAGAGTTCAGCTCTTATTATCGACATGCTGTAAAAGTGTATGAAGGTGATTTTCATGGACTAACGCGGAATGTCAGCCCGTTTATCACATCGGGTCTTCGGATTGATCCGACTCATGCTACATAAACTGCTGTTTTTGGCGTTTGCTTTGCTCACTACAGACACTTGCTAGATGTTAAAGCTGTTAATCAAAAGCTGGAGAATACAATCAGCAGCTCTCAATTAAAAACACTCAGCTGACCTTTATAATCATTTGTCTCATGCTAACATCACAAGCTGTCATCTCTCGCTTCTATCACACACATTGAATAATCTTTTAACATTTTTTTAATCAATAAATTCTCCCAAATGCTTCATCACAGCCTCCTGGAATATGATTAGCCACCCCGGATCATTAGCTTCTGCCTCCCTGCAGGGTTCTTCTCACTAACGTCTTAATCAAAGCTGGTAGAAAAATCAAGACGCTGAAATAAAAAATAAAAAAAAACTTTGTGCCATGTGCACGCACACCAAAATAGGTGGCCATCCTCATAAACCCCCCCCCATGGCCAGCAATCCAGGAGCCACTACCCATCCTGCACGGTCTCTTGCTGCCCTCTAGAGTACCACTACACCTCCCTCTCTCTCTCACACACACACACACACACACACACACATTCACATTCACAGCGGGGTTCCAGACCACTTCCACTGATCCAAAGAAGTCATGACTTGCAACCTGTGACAGACGTGCAGCACTTCAACATTTAGTGCTTAGAGTTTATTTCATCAGGCAGGATGTCAGTAGTGACATTTTTAAGTGTCTTTACTAATAGAAGTACGAGTAGAAACCGTGGTAGAAGTATTGTAGCTACTCGTAGTCCATGAGTGCCTCCTCGGTTCGTTGTTGTAATAGTTAAAACAACTCGATGGCGCCTGCGGTCCAGGGATTCATCTCTCTCTTTGCATAGCTATGTGGTGATGTCTTCATCAGCGAGGCGTGTAGCGAGCTGCTTCCATGATCCGTTTAGTGTCAGCAGAAGTCCTGCACGTCCCCCCAGGTAAGCCTCTGTCAGACTCCAGACAGATAAAGCAGTATGAAGAATAACAAAGCGGACGACGTATCCCAGAGTTCCTCCTCGAGGCGATCGGGCAGTTTGTTTTTGCCCAAGATCTGTCAAACTCTGAAGAACGGCTTAAAGGGGGGAATAACCCCCGAGAGATGAGCGAGCGGCGGAAGACGGAAAGCAGACATTTTTTTCGGCGTGAATGTGCACAATGTGTTCTACCCTGAAGCCCTGACAAGTGTTAATCATATCAGAGATGTTTACAGGACTGAAATCTACAAAATCTGTCTGTCAATCTCTCCACAAACAGATTTTATCAGATGGGAACTTTTGCATTCATAATGACCTTGTTTCAAGTGGGATGGTGTTGACAGGGACACTGCGGAGTGGCCTGTTTTTTTTTGGGAGGGGTGTGTGTGTGTGTGTGTGTGTGTGTGTGTGTGTGTGTGTGTGTGAGGCTACTGAGTGGCCATCCAGTGCAGGCAAGGTGTCAGACGGCCTCTCGGGCCCTCAGGCCATCTGTTTGGGGTCCTACTTTAGCAGGGGAGATGTGTGGCCGTTTTCTGCTTAATTAGGTCCAGTAAACAGGCACTCATCAAAAAGCAGCTGCTAACGTCCCCATTAAGGCACAAAAACACACACACAAACACACACACAGACACACGAGGACACACAAACAGACGTGCCGGAGAGATAAAAATCACACAAACACATCAGTAATAGCTGCAGTGATGATTAAGGTCAGTCCGGGGGGTGAACTCCCTCACCTTCAACACTTGACCCACACACACACACACACACACACACGAGAGAGAGAACCTCCCACTGCTCACACGTCTTGTTACAAAGTTGAGACGTAAGAAATGTTTGTCGGCGCTGTGTGTTGGACGTGTGTTGCACATGTGTGTAAAGACGGAATAGTTGCCACATTATCACCTCAGAAAGAAAAAAAATTGCAGGGAGCTCGAGAGTGCAAACAATCAAACGCTTAATAGCACAATTATGGAGCCTGCACAGTAAAACAAAACAAGCCAACAGGAGAAGCATTTCCACATCTCACACCCCGACCTCCTTGTTTGTGATTTCACACAACAAAGTTGTAAACTGGAGGGAAATATACTTAACCACACTGGACGCTTGCCAAATTTCCATAGGGCATTAGCAACCAACTGGTGCAGGCTCATTAAAGAGCAGAGAAACCTATAACCATTAAAAGACCATTAGGCAGCATGTAATTTTGTGGAACTAAATGGCGGAGAGTAATCAAAAGCACATGAAGCCCAGCTGGGCGACTGGGCAAACTGTTTCGATTAGGGAGGAATCCATCATCGACAATGGCAGCTTTTTGGGGGGTCAATTTTCCCGTGCACTCTCTTCTTCCCTTCTGTCACTTTCACTCGCTCTTTCTCGCTCTCTGTTTGCCGGTTTTCACGCTCTTTGTCGAGGAGCATTGTTACAGTTACAGTTAAAGCTGCAATACGCATGGTGCACGTGTACAAATGCACCTAGATCTTATCACTAAATCACAAAATGAGGCTGAATTTCCTCCACCTCGAGAGGAGGTAACACGGAACATTAGCAGTATTAGTCCAAGTTAAGATCACCAACGATAGTCAGAATTCGAGAGCAAAGTGAAAACTTGATTTTCAGTGTAAACGTATCTGGGGTGTGACTACGAGGTGGCCTGTGGTGGATATCTGATTGGCAGGGCCCGACAGAACCTGCAGATCTTACAGTGGCAGATTTCAGAATGAAAAACTGAACCCTGTTGCGTATCTCTACGTAGACTCACATGAGCAAAAGGAGCGATACATGAAGACTCACCACTCCTCAAAACTCCCTGAGTGCTGCATCTACAATTCAGGAAACAGCATTGTATCAATAACCTTCTTCATCAGCCATCAGATGCACGCAAAAACTGACAATTCACATGCATAAAGGTTTAGTCACCAACTATAATCGGTGTGATTTTCACCCGGGGCAACAGCACTTTAGAGAAAGGCAACCACCCCGAGTCTTGTAAAAGTCGTGTCAAATTCTCCGCCCGGCTCCCTGTAGTGGTAAACGGCGTCCAAGACTAAGTTTATTACGTGTAAAATGTCATTAGGCCAGTCAAGGCACATATTTCTCAGGCCGCTCTGGCTTTCGGAGGCCGACGTGACAGGCCAGGCTCTGATTAGTCAAATTAGGGGAGAATTTGAACTGACACGCCTTTCAGGGGTTAAATCAAGTGCATGCCACCTTGTTTCAATCAAACGGCGTTCACACTCGCAGCAGAACATTGGGAACATTCATCGTCAGGTCGTAAGTATGCTTTTGGCCTGCAAAGAGAGGGCCGCTGAGAAAAAGCAGGTTTTCTGAGCACATCCAGAAATTCTTCACTGGAGCCAAAAAAAAAAAAAAAAAAGTCAACTGATGACAATATTCTGACAAGTAAAAGACATTTTGGTGGAGCAGACAGTTGACCTTCCACATTATGAGAAAAGAGAATTAACTGTTCACAAATACACGTTAAAAGTGACCTTTATTTCCCTTAACAATCTAGAAACTATAAAAGCAATGTCTCTTCATTCATCTTTAATCAGAATTTGGCTCTAGTGGTTTGTCTGTTGACAGTCCTGTTGGCAAAATGTGTGTCAGGACTTTAAACCAAATGTACTTACTGGTAATAAAGTAACCTGAACCTTAACAGACTTATTAAAAATGCCACAGTGGAACAAACGCACATTTTGAATTGAATGACAGCGATGGTAGGTTAAAAAAAAAAAAAATCAAATAATAGTAAAAAAAAATAATCATTCTTCACCAAGAAAGCAGGAAACTTGGCCAACATGTGGCCAATAAAGCTCGTCTGCCCAGAAATGTTCACAGAGGCTCAACGTCTCACAGTCTTCATCGACAGGCAATCGTGTTTCCATGCTTCCCCCCTCGTTCCTCTAATGATGTGATTCTGTTTAATGAAAAACATTTGCACTTAGCAACTTCTGAATGAATGAGGCGTTTAATCCAGCCATTCATAGGCATCCAGCTCTGTTTTAAGGAATAATACAGCTCAAGCCAGAGACCACAGTTCAAGACTGTTTCAACATTTTGTAAGTTTGAAACCACTGGATGTTTTTAAGGAGACCCCTGGACAGTTTTCAGCCGTGTTTGTTGCGACGAGATAGGTATTTAGAGCCAAAACGCGATCTTTTCCTCACCCCGACTCAATCGGCGTAATGAATGTTAGCAAAGTGCATGCTTAGTTAAAACTGAACGTTTCTTTATGTTGCAACTTCACGTTTGTTTAGGATGAGTTTTCAATTTCTCTCTCGTCACAACGCGTGTTTATGCTCTGGTTACATTTAGGCACAAAAACACTCGGTTATGGTTCAGAAAAACATCATGGTTTGGCTTTAAACACCTGTTTTTGTGGCAATGATCACAGACTGAGATACGCTGACTTCCCCTGACAAATAGCCAGTGTTGGCTGCAGGAAAATATGTGTCTTTAACAATTTCCAGTGGTGTAACTCTAACTATAGGTGGACGTTTGGCAGCCTTGTTGTCTGTAATAATGCCATGATTGCCCTCTCCACCTCCTGATGTCCAAGTCAGCTAATAAGCTTAAAATATTAATGTAATATGTCACGTTTGCTACAAATGTCAACCTCGGACGTATCTGTGGTTTGCAGAAAGGTTAACTGCTAACATTAAAGCCCGACAGCTGGGCTGCTCCAGCTGTTTGTGGCGACCGAAGCTGGTATTTTAAGCTAAAACACGATCTCTTTCTATTGGCGACCAAGTGGTTTTTGAGCCTTAACCTAACCAGACAAAGAAAATCGAATCTTAAAAAAAAAAAAACATACAGCAAAGAAATGTAAAGTTTCAAAATATTGGTCGCTTGCAGAAAAGTACACTGCAGATATTTACCCTCAAACGCATGAACCGAGTTGTTTAGAGTGTCTTCTGGCAACGAGAGCGAAGGAGAAAAAGGAATTTAAGATCGAGCATGACAGCGAGATCATCAAGTGTAAGAATTGGAGGAGGGGAGCGAAGGAGGATCTAATATGTCAGTGGTGGTGAGCAGGGAAGGAAAGCGGGACATGAAGGGTTTCTTCTTTCAACAGCTCATTTACTTCAGCCACACAGCTGTCTGTTTAACCAGTCGCTGCACATCGGAAACATCAGGGCTTCGCACACTGGCCATTCTTCACAATAAAAGTGTATGAAGGCCATGGTGGCGGGAGGGGAATACCAAACCTGCGCTCAGACTCACTGGTCTGTGGATGTCCTACTGCAGCACTCACCTTCACTGTGAATACGACCGTTTGCTGGCAAAAAATATAAACGCATGCATTCAGATCCTTTGAGTTTATCGCTTTTAATTTGAAGGAGTGCGCAGAACAATTTGTAGAAATGCAAATTTACCCCGACAGAGTTTTTTATTTGTTCGTTTTGTAGAGGACAGATGTTGCAAATCCAACTCAATTTGCTTGATTTCATTTATTTTACAGAGTCGTTGATATCCAGCCAAGACTTTAACGTGCGGGGCCAGTTAATCTGGGAAATGAAGGAGAGAAAGTGAGTGTTCGCCTCGTAAAGGTGCAAAAGAAAGTAAAGTTGGAAAACACAATTCATTACCGTCCAGTTTACAGCCTCTCAGAGTTCCTGACAAAGCTCCCGGTTTGAGGCTGACGCTCTCTTAAATGTTGTTTTTATGTCGAGGACGTGCTGCAGCAGAGACTCCACTTCATTTCCAGCATGTGTTGCTTATTTTTTTTGTCTCCAGAAGCTGCAGAGCTTTCCTGCACCAACAGGGCATCTACATAAAAATGATAAAGATCATTGGTTTCCAAAGTAGTTTTATTAAGTTGTGTTAACCGAGTTTGATTATGCTGATCTAAACAGCTCATCAACATTCAGAGTTTTAATCCTTTATGTTCTACAGGGTGTAAATGAGCACTGTGTATGTTTTATAATGTATCTAGTTTTCATTGATGACTCAGAAAGAACAATAAAATCTGTGTAATTAAAAGTGTAATTAAAGGAGATAACACATAATATGGAAGCCCTGACAGGCGACTGACAAATTACTAACTCTAGTGATGCTTTTTAACGATCTAAACGAAATTGTTTTCCTGTTTTATGACTTAAAGAGACACTTTGCCAGGATAAACCTTCTAAATTCCTTCTGTTATTTCCACTCGGCTGTCATGGCTTCTACAGAACTGTGATCCCAAGTTCACAAAGTGTCACTTTGCCTGCTCAGATTATGTAAATTGTTAATATTCATATTCATATTGCGATTGTCTTTCGATGGAAACAGCTGGTGGGCCAAATCAACAGGGCAGCTCTGAGATAAAGAGATTAACAATTCCAGTAATGTTTTCAAATTACAGGACATCTGGTTTATTTAGCAGCACTTTGTGTTTCAGCATCATTCAATCTTAATTTCCAAGCATCAACAATTCCTCTCCTGCAGAGGATGGACCTGAGAGTGACGGAGGATTCTGGTCAACTTTCTTTTTTTCTTTTGTGTTATTAGAACTTTTCATGCTGTTTGTGTACCAATATAGATGATTTTGCAGTAATATTATCTTTGTGCCTTCTATATTTTTTTACCTCCTAAAGGTTCCAGTGTGACATGCACAATTGTAAAGGCCATAAAATGAAAAAAGTGGGATGTAAATGTAAAATTGAAGTGCTCAGGAGAAGATCATTGGAGAAACAATTCCTCTCCTGCAGAAAATGCTATTTTATTAATTTATTTAGAGCTCCTGTTAGTAAGATAGTAATGCTGTTGCTCTGGCTTTTCCTTTTGGGATTGCAGGTTGAACAGCACCACCTGAAAATGACGGTACTTGATTGGAATGAAACTTCAAAACAATTGGGAGCTTTGACCGTTTTCTGACAAGGAACTACCGAAAGGTTGTTTTTTGAGAGAGATCTGGCCACAAAGTGTCAGATATGATAGAAATTAAAGGAAATATGAACAAAAAAAAACAGAGACTATCTTGATATTGGATCAAACCAACCAGAACTGGTTCACATTCTGACCCATGACTCTTCAGTATTGATATTACATGAGACACAGCCATGTTCACACACTCAGCCTTCATTTTGATTTCATATACGCACCAGCACAGCTGCTGCATCATGTAATTAAATGCAATATTACCACGAGTAGCTTGTCATGGCGATGCCCTTATAATACAAATGATACTGTGCTGTATTATGTAATGACAGCCATTACTCATACAGTATGTCCTTTACCAGACCTTATCATCTTTAAAGAGCGGCGGAGGTTTAGCCGCAGGGCGCAATCAGGTGATGCAACTCCTCACGCCTCTCTGATGAAAAAGACGGCGAGAGAGAGAGAGCCAACTAATTATTTCACATGTTCCACAGGTAATAAATTGAGGGGAGTCAGGTGAAAAACGGCAACTCTGAGCTCGTTAAGGACTCGGCGCTACACAGATTTTGGCACTTCAGAAGGTTTCTGTCCATTTGAAGTCGGGGAAGGAACGTGGTGAGCTTCATTAATTCCAGGCAGGAGAACAGACAGTCTTTATAAAGGTGGATGAGACAGAAGCAAACTGGTGTTGAAATCGAGCATGACTCCTCACGCAGGCGGCCAATTAAAAGCTGAGCATGTTCTCTGCAGGACGGGTGTTGAGTCGTACGCCACGAGCGCCGCTGTAATGAACGACAACACGAGCTCGGTTGCGAGTACAGATTATTATAAAAGTGTCTGCTGGATTCCTGAAGAAAGTGTAATGGACATCGTTATAGTCATACACTCACAATTACACTTCATCATTATAGTAAAAATACTGAGAGAAAAATCCTGATGGATCTGTCTTTGGCACAGTTTTGGTGACCTGAACATCATTCTGTCCTCTCGCTGTCTGAAGAGAAAATAGTTTAAAAATCATTACACTGACGAAGAGTTTGGATCCGGGTCCAAAGTTATAACTCTCAAGCTTAAGTTAGCTGATATCTGTGTCACGCCGACCGAGTAGAGCGCCTGCAGCACATTAATAATGATATTAAAGTCATCAGTTTGGCTTTCTCTTTACCTTTAAGATATATACGGGGCTGACGGATAGAAACTCCTCTGCTGTTTATAAATGTGAGCTGTAGAGCTGCCAAAAGGTCTGTGCTTCAAACCCAGACCTCCTTTCAACGGCTGAATTATACATTCTGTTCGGCAGCGGCTTGATGTCTGACTTAGAAAGACTGTAATATAATTGTGCTTAAACATAGTTCCTGGCTGACTTCACTCCCATAATATATATACACACATCTAGGAAGATGTCAAAGTTTAATGGAAAGTTAAAATGTATTCATCTGCAATTAAACGCAGTTTTAGAAAAAAGGTAGAAAGGGTGAAAAGCTCAGAGGATAGTCGTAGTCACAACGGGATCTTAAACGACAGTCAGAGCGAATCTTTATCATGTGTGCTGGACACACTTTACCTACAATCGAAATATAAGAAATGGAGAAAACCATGCGGTCCGGGCCGTCTATTATCAGGATTTAATGGACGACCGAACCGTCCAACAAGCAGCAAAAGAAAAAGATAATTAACTCTTATTTTAAAGCATTTTGCGTCAAAATTCAACATTTTTTTGCAGCCGATAACTAGGATGGATTTGAACCCCTCTGCTCAGCTATTAGCCAGAACGTTATGCTAGCAAGATTCAAAGTCAACAACATTGCGTACGGTTGACAAATAGTATATATTATTGATGGTGTGTGAATGCCATTTGACTGTCTCCAAATCTATATCAAGACTTTCACAAACAAACGACAGTCCATGTCTACTGTCCGCTGCAGCTTTAGCAGTAAAAACACCTTCCTGTGGTGTTAAGAGGGCTATGACTGAATAAAAGACTGGTTGCTTCCATTATTCCACAAAGTCAGCAGGAGGTAATATTCTTATTAGTTAGAAAATTATATTTTGTTCTTTATGATGCTTCTCAGGTGTAGAATAAGCATGATAATGTGTTTTTGGCTAATGAGCAGTAGAGCCAAAGGTGTCCATTTATAAACAGATGGAAGACTTAATGAAAGATTGTTTTTAATGTCTGTGGTCACATACAGGCAACTAGAAGCACACACTTTGGCATTTATGTTGTACATAAAATTGCTTCCAATTTCCTTCATTCTCAAGAGCAAGCGGGCAAACAACCAAATGTATTTTATCCAGTGTAACTGTATCACCTACCGCTGAAGTACAAAGGAACTTCGCTGTGAGCGATCATGTCGCAGCAGCGCTCTCGTTCAGACGCCCCGACAGCTGCTGTGATCAAACATGTCATCGTTCAGACACATGATGGTCTCTGTGCACCCTGTTATCTGCAAACACATGCACTCATTCATCTTTAGCTTCAGCTCTGAGTCACATATAATTACCAGGTACACATTATGATGTTATGAAAATATATATAACAATTCAAAACATTACATACTTTGTAAAATAAACTTCAAACAAAGATGAACATCAGTCAGTTTAATACTGAATCAGTTGCAGTCTTGGCCAGATCTCTAAGGTTACAGGGTGATGTCATTTTGAAGACATTTAAGCAAAAATAATTCAGTGGTAATATTGAAATTGAGACTTTTCGTATTGCAGTGTAGCCCAGAGCAGCCTCACTGTGGTTATTATACGCAATGGAACAACTCCGTCTGCGCTGCTCCCTCCTCCACCTCCTCAGCAGTGTCTGACGGGTGTGTCCCTTGGCTGCGTCAGGCACTTAAGCCCCTGACTATTCTGATTTACAGGGATGAAAAAAGGGGAGTTAAGACGTTAGTCGATGAACTACAGCTACGCTAGCTTTCAGCGCTGTCCTCACTCCACCATAATAGTATTTTACCGCCGCCCGACAAAATTTACCACTGCTTCTAGCTTTGGGCTCGACATGTGCAGGAGCTCCAGCCAAAGATGGAAAAAAGACGGCCAACAAAGTGTTTCTGTCCCAGACGACCACAGACAGCCGCTGCAGACACGACTAACAGCACACGGACAAAGCAAATAATTAGGATCTGACATGACAAAGAGTCTGATGTCAGTTATATCGCAGTCATGCAAGATCTCCAGGACTAATTTCACATTACGGACGCAGTAACCATTTAGTTTTTTAATATGGTGCTTCAGTGAAATAAACAAATGACGCAGTAGGTAATGATGATCTGTGTCTTTCTATTTAAAGGTTATGTACACAAATATCTAACAGATAAATAGGATCATTGCTTGAATCTCCCTCCTGACTCCTTCCAGCATCAACCTCTCACCACAGATTCATCCCACATTTCCACATTTGACCTCACCCCGCGATGAATATGGAGGACACTGAAAGGCGCCACTATGCACTCGTACTCACACTCACTACATCATATCTGGAGTAAAGAACACAGTAATCCAATATCTGGAGTTTCCCCTCGGTCCGCTGGAGTTCCCACCCACCCCGAGGTCCACCCTTGGCTTCGGCCCCATGATTCACTGAGGACAGGAAAGGCTGAGTGGAGACATGTAATCCATTACTGGAGGAGACGGAGAGGGCGATGGGGAGGATGAGGAGGCAGGAGTGGAGATGGTGGGTGATATGTGTGACGGAGGACTGGAGGAAGGGGATTTTGCTGGTCTTTGACAGTCCATTACACGACTGCCACAGACAAAGTGGAGATGCTGATGCAGGGTTTGGGTGGAGCAGAGTAAAACATGGCTTCATTTCCTGGAAGGGAACATTTCTCAACACAAAATATGGGTATTACTCATGCAGTTAATTGAAATCAAAAGTGCTTCCTCTTACTTGTTCTGCAATAAAAGAAACTAACAAAGAAGGAACCAATAAATGAATGAATACAAAGGAAACAAAGGAAACAACATCTGGCATCACGATGGAGACTGAGAGGAGAAATTTGCAAACGATGTCTAAACAGACTGTGAAACTGCAGAGTTAGAAAAGGAGTTCATCAGCCAATCACCAGAATAAATGTTGGCAGCATAAGTTTCTGCACAGATATGTTTAAAGTTTACGTTGCTTTAGGCTCAGTTTTCAATTTCATGTTGTGACGATGTTGCACTTAGGGTCTGGTTAGCTTTTCGCACTAAACCCACTTGGTTATAGTCTCAAGAAAAGATCAAATTTTGGCTTGAATTACCTGTTTTTGTTGCCACAAACACAGCTGGAAAATGTCCTGACGTCTCCTAAAGACATCCAGTGCTTTCATGTCTACAAATGTTGAAATGCCATCTCAAACAGTCGTCTCTTGTGCCACAAACACAGGTGGAAGATGTCCTGATATTTCCTTGAAAATATCCAGTGGTTTCAATCTTATAAATGTTCAGGCAGCATCTCAAGCTGAGGTTTCTCACTTGGCTGCGGTCGCGCCCGGCTGTCGCCGCAAACACAGCTGGAAAATCTCCCGACGTCTCTTTAAAACATCCAGTGCTATCATGCTTACAAATGTTGAGTTGCCGTCTCCAGCAGTGGTCTCTTTCTTGACTGCGGCGTCATCCGGCTGTCATCAGAAACACAGCTCGAATTGCAAACCATGGTCTCTTGCTTGGCTGTTGCAACAAACAGCTCTGTACATTTCCTGATGTTTTGTTAAAAGTATCCAGTTTCTTTATAAAAATGTCCTGACATCTCCTTTAAAAGGTGCAATATGTAAGAATTGTAGTTTTAATTGCAGAGATATCTAGTTTGCACACTAACCTGCTAGTCCCGATCTGTCCGGTCTCATAATATCACTCCATGCTTGGCTAACTGAGCTAATAAGCTAACAGCACCTACATGAGAAGTTAGCGGTCACTCTGCTCTACTACTGCTACTATTATAAATATCCAGTGGTTTCATGCTTTTAAATGTTGAAACACTGTCTTGAACAGTGGTCTCTCACTTGTCATGCCAAGCTGTAACACCACCAACACTCCCTGACATGACAGTCAGCTCATATACATGTAAAATGAATATGATATGACGTATAGTGATGTCAATATGGCGCCTATAAACCACAAGATTTTTAAAGTGTCCGTGGGTTGCTGATTTGCAAAATGGCAACTTTGAATCTGCCGACTGGGCTAGAAATTCACTATTTTTATGACATAAAGAGACACAACAAAACAAGTCCAGAATGACAGAAAACCCACACCAGGACTTTGGTTCTTCATCCCTCAAATACAAGCATTCAATTCAATATCATTTTAGTGCCACGTTGAACAGAATCCTGCTCAACTGTTTGTTTATTCATGGTTTGTCATCCCACTTCCTGGAGACCTCTGCCCTCCATGTTTATGATGTTTCTCTGCCTCTGCACACCTGATTCAAATGAATGTCTCGTTGTCAGGCTTCAGCAGAGCTTGATAACGAGCCGATCATTTGGATCAGGTGTGTTGGAGCAGAGCAGGAGGACTCCAGGAAGAGGGCTGAAGAACACTGGCTTAGTGCATTCCTGCCTTGACCCTGACAGGCCTCGCCTCGTCTTTCACCAAACTCTCCCGCTCTCCTCGGCACACTCAGCACAAAGTGTTTGCCAAATACCTGTCAGGATGTCTCCCACATTGTCTCGTCTTGAGCTTCAGACGTCTTCATGCGCAACCTCGACTCCTCCCGCTCAGTCTCTGTCACTCCTCACCTGCCCAGCGACTGTCTCTGAAGAAAACACCTGTTGACCCAGCTGCTCCTAATCAGCAATCAGTCCGAGTATTTATAGAGGGCAGCTAACAATATGGCTACCTTTGCCTGTGAGTCATGTGCAGCTATTCGTGTCTGCCCGGAATCTGTTTTGATTACCTGTTGCCAGTTTTCTTCCTGCCAGGTTTTTCTGACCTGCCAACTATAAGCCAATAAACCAGTAAAGAGCCGTTTAAACTACCTGCCAATGGCGTGCCTGTTGTTTCTGCTTTGGGGAACCAACAATTCAACAGCTGTAGCTTTACCAGCCACGAGACTTTTCATCACATGTGAGAGCTGTCGTATTTAACGCTCAATTTAAATTCTGATTTCAGGATGTGGAAAAAGTTGATTAAGGAAGTACCGTAACGCTGACGCAGAGATTTCGGCTATTAAAGGTTTGATTTCGACATTTTTGTTTCTTATCTGCAGTCGACAGTCAGTTTGTTCCCTCTAATCACGAGCACAATTATTTCTAAATCTGTGCCAAATATTTCAGCTGCCTAACCCCGGTCAAATTCTGATAGACAATGAGCTAACAAACAACCTGTTTTGTGTTTAGGTATGATGACTTTGCTGAGCCAAAATATTTTAATTCTTGAGCAGCACACGTGTGAAATGTGTCAATCTCAGACCCGACCCCGCCTCTGACACCCAGGATTTGTCTCCTTTGCTCCAGAGGACTCCTGCTGCTTTGTGGTGAGTTGTCTGTTTTTATTTATATCGACAGGGAGGAGAGGTGGAGAAAGCTGAGATGATGAGAAGGAAGGATACCAACACACCCACCCGACACATACTAGGACACGGCACTCCAGAGACGTCCTGCACCTGCTGTGGCCCCTGGCACGCAAGGCTCATCTCCACAAACACCTCATATATTATAGACACACACATGCATGCACACACACACACACACACACACATACACACTCACATATGCCAACTGTATTTCATCTCTGTCTATGTTCATTTCTTTGCTTTCTCTCTTTGTGTCTTGTTTTGCTGTCTTCATCTTGCCTGTGCGCCATCCATATATTTATAAGCTGACAGAAAAGTTTAACACGACTGTTTTGTTGTTAAGTTCTTTTATTCAAAGACTTTCAAGAGAGAAAAACTAGAACCCCCAAGTTCACCATGTATCCATACACCCATACATGTATGCACTTTTGCACAAACTACAGCTGTTTTCATCAGAATGGGGAGGAATTATTTTCCTTCTCTGTACTGTATGAAGGAAGGTGTGAGACTCCTGCAACTCGATGGAAAAAACTGACTTTCTCTTTGGCGTGCAAGCTAAACGTTAGCATGCCAACAGGTTGTGTTAGAAAGAGCTACAAGCTCGTAGACAACACGTTCTCGCTCCCTACTCGCCAAATTCAGGAGCTTGGTCAGTGGCCTTTAGCTTCAAAATATGACACTCCATTCACCTCTTGAGCGTCAGTTTTGGACATGAGGCGTTGCGATAAAACATTACATACTCTGCCTGGTTAGACTTTCAAAATAAAGCTTGCAGACCAACAGTTTAGTTTTAGGTTTAGGCACCAAAAATACTTGGTTAGGTTTAGGAAAATATGTTAACTTGCTTATGTCACATAACTTAAAGACAAATCACAGACCCCTCCAACCTCCCCAACCGCCCCCTGACTCAGACTTCCCTTACCGTTTATATTGCTGCGCTACAAAAAGTGACGTGCAGACAAATCAACGTGTTGCACTGTATATGCTTTTATAGGTAGATAAATGAGTGAATGAGTGTGACAGATTGTGATAAAGTACCTAATAAGATAAATATTGCAATTGTGAGGAAAATGGGACAATTTAGTATTTTGCAGATATTTCCAAGGACTCGGGACTCAATCTGCTTGAAACAGGGGAAATCACAGAAAACCTGGACATCTGGCCACCGAAGGAAGAAGTAGCATGGCACAAAAGGAGAATCCATTCAGCAGTCAGAGAACAACAGATCCTACAGAAGCAGTAAACGTAGGGCAGTGCGAGTAACGCTGTCGTCAAAGTGAATATCCTGTTCTGAGACAATGCGGGCGATGATCATTTTGACGTGCAGTATGATGAGCACCTTGATCCGCCCCGTGCATCGAGTTTCATCAAGCATTTTGCAAAGTGACAACACTGGATCCAGAGATACACCAGAGACTCTGATTGCCATCAGCGCTGTAATGCTGACAGCTTAATCCTAAATATCTGATTCAAACGATGCCACATCCCATTTTAGATCCACTCCTGTCGTTACATCAGTCCACTGCTGCCCACAAATAAAAACCAAATGGACTGATAGAAATCTATGTCCATGTGCTGGATTTAGTTACATGGGTAAACCGGAAATTTGCTACTTCACGTATTTCTTTTTCTTTCCTTGGTATGTGGTCATTTATACAGTCATGGTATGTTTTTTAAAAACTGGCTGTTGGGGCAAAAGCTAATTACCTGTCTGGAAGCTCCAGTCCTGTGTGGGGTTGGGCCAGTTCAGTGGATGGAGGACGGTGAGCGGAGGAGGGGTTTGTTTATTTGTCAGACGTGGTTATTACCTCTGTCAGGCCCCCCTTTGAAATCCCAGGCTTTTGAACCACTGATGACGATGTTAAAGCAAAAGTGTTTTCTTAGTCAACTCCAGCCTCAGAAAACTCAAACAATAAACAGCTCTGCTCTGAAAGCTAATATTTTTCGAATCAGATATTTATTTAAGAGGCACCGCTGGACGAGCTGCAGATTATTTGTGTGATCAAAAAGCACTTTTGCGCTGTTCGGACCCGCGAAGCTTTCAAGTGAAGCCGGCGTTCAAATAAATATGGAAAACGGCCTGTAGTTTAAAATCACACACAGATGATGAGGGGGGCTGATGTGTGGAGTCACACGCCGTGGGAGCTCGTGTGCTCACTGCGGGAATATAAATGGGGTTTTTAATTGTTTCTGACTCAGGTCTGTGGGCTGGGTCTGGGTAAAGCCAATTAGGAGACTGGAGGAAACAGTGAAGGATTGTCTGCGGAAAAGGGGCTACGGCGTTCTGGTAGGCAGGCAGACAGTCTACGCAGTTGTGTGTTGCTGTGCACGCATGCTGAGACTACTGGAGCATACTTTGTGTCTGCATCCGTCCGTGTGCATGTGAGTGCTTTTCTGTCTGTGTGAGAGACCGAGTGCCCTTTGAGTTCAGGGGAAGAAAATGTCATATGGCATATCTGATTACGTGTCGCAATGTTTTTTTGTACAGTATTTAGCTTTTTTTTTTCTTCCCCAACCCCCTGAAACTGAAAGCCCATGGCCACTGCAGAAGTATCTGGAGATGGAAATCAGACACAGAACTCTGGACAGACTTGGAAGCGAAACAGAGGGAAAAAGCAATGCCGAGAAACCAGCTCTCCGGTTTTATGTGACTTTTGTGGTGCTTGAATTTCACCCATTGTTTTGCATAGTCAAAACACTGTTTCAGGATGAAGGGAGAAGCGGTTAGTAAAATGTACTCTTGCAAGAAACTTCAGAGAGTTTGCGAGGTTGATTCTCCTTGTATGTGTGTCACTTCTGTGTCACTGAGACCAGACTTTTGTATTTTTATTATATTTGGCATTTTTAGTTACTCTGAAACTGAAGTACAAGATTTGTGGGGCAGACACAAAGTAGCAGAACAACAGGAGCGCCTCCATGTGACATATTGATTTTTTTTAGAACTCATGTTGTGAATTAAGTTCCCACTCTTCTCTATTTCCACTATTTAGTCTATGATTTCTTTTTGTACTATCTTGCACATGAATGTTGTTGCAGAATGGTGCTTTTTAATAATTGAGGCCAAAACCTGACATCATCATTAAAAAAAAGTTGTACTAGAATTTAATGGTAGTGCCAAAAATATAGTGGATCTATGTAACCGACAACTTTGCTAGCTGTCCTTGGCGGTAGCTAGCCACCATTAGCTTATTAGCTTATGAATCAATTACTCATAGACCCAGAAGCCACAGAGTTTGCCTGGATGCCGGGAAGTCACCACAGGCAATATTGCTCACTTCAACCTCGTTTTAGGACACAGAACTGGGACTGAACACGGCGTCTGTGACTGACGGAGGTCAGTTTGAAGACGGGGATGCAGGATGGAGGCGATTTACAGCAGCTCTGACCAGGAATATAAAACCAGGGATGTGAAGACACAGCAGGTGGTGACAGATGATCTGTGCAGTGTCAGAGGAGCCGGAGAGAGTTGGGCACCATCAGCAGGCAAAAATGTCTTGTTGAGCAGGAATTTTTTCACATCTTACTCAGTGAATTGAGGATTTATTTTGACTATTGTGCAAAGATGAACCAAGACTGTTTGGTAACGAGGCAATTTAGTTAATAAAAGAAACAAACTTCAGAGGGTGTGCGGTTGTATTTCTCTGTTTGGTATGGAAAGTAGACGCAAGATTATTTCTTTTCCCGACATGTTGTAAGTTTATTTTGTTCCTTATTACACTGAAAGCTAAGAGAGCTTGTGAAACATAGCGACTGCCTCTGGCAAATATTTTCCAGCTGAAACTCGCTTCTTGCGGTTTAGTGGTTTTAGGAGACATACAGGCCAGGGCTAGCTGGTTAGCATGCTAACTTCAATGCTCTTTGACATGACATAAACACTGTTGTTTCTTTTCATTCTGTTAATAATGTTCGTTCAGTTTTGGAATGTTTAAAACTATAATTCTGACCATATCTTACAAATTGCTGCTCGTTTATGTGGCTGCTTAGTTAGCTTCGAGTAGAATTTGCCCATAAACCACAAGAAGAGAAAAAATCTCCACAAAAAAAACAAAATTGCCCCTTGAGATTTGAAAAACAGATCTTTTTTAAAGCCGTTCTTACAGTTAAACAATGCATTCTTCTTTTAACCCTCCTCTGATATGATTTGAAGTCACTCTCTATAATCACATTAGTGATGAAAAATGTCAAAATGCTTCTCCACCGAAAGCTGCAGAACTGCTTGTTCTACTGAATTATATTTTCAGTAGAGGTTGGAGAAACTAAACAAGAAGTCTCTATTTATACCTCATGTATTCACAATGCCGTGTTATTATAAATAATGAGGTCCCTGAGGTTTGCATTCTGACAGTGTGGTAGTTGTTACTAGCAGCCATTTAGCCACACTGAGGTCCCTGGTGGCCTTAAGACTCCAAGAAAGAGAGCACCGGTGCTGCACTCACTGCGGCTTAAAAGCGTGTTAACCTTCTGTGAGAGTATGTACTGTATGTCCACACAGGTGTAGTGAAGTATGAGCGAAGGTATGTGCCCTGCATATCTGTATGTGCTGCGTATATATGAGAGCGGTGGTATACAGTGTGTGCTCTGGTTATGTGTGTGTGCCTGAGGGTGTGAGTCAGTATGCTTTTGCAGTGCATAGATTTAAATTAGAGTTTGTGTGTGTGTGTGTGTGTGTGTGTGTGTGTGTGTGTGTGTGATGCAGAGGCAGATGACCTGATTGGTGGCAGGGTGGCCAGCTGGTGAGGGTTAGTGTTTCCTCTGGCATGAAAACTCTTCGCTTGGATCATCGCCGTAACCACGGAGGGGGGAAATGTGTTTGTGTGTGTTTATGTGCAGCGAGAGCACAGAGACACTATTTTTGTGTGTGTGTATGTTAACATATAAGAGTGCATAATTGACCATTAGTGCCTCAATTTATAGTGTTGATTGCTTTTTCGTTACCTTTAATTAAAACAATCGTAAATAACTTACATGAGAGATTTTCTTTACCCCCAACCAAGTTGGACGCCCCCAGATCTCTGAAGCATTTCAGTAATTTTTGCTGATGCTTTTATTCAGAGCAGAAAAGTTCTGTGTGCAGCTTCAATTCCAGGACTAACATCATTATAATCAGTCCAGGGTCTGAGCCACGATGTTGGAGAATTATGTGTTTTCATAATATACATTATTGCTGCTCCACACGTGTATGCTGTGCAGACAGTATTTCAGACGGTAGGTCTGAATATTTTAGGACGCAGTAAGCTTTTTGTCGACTGGCACTTTCCTCTCCAGTTTTAATCCTCAGAGAAGCCTTCTGGTTCCCTCTGCTAGAAGGACCTATTTTTAAGAAAAGCTGATTTTTGAGTCTCATTCCCAATTGTAGGATGGGCTGGTCGCCATCCCAAAGCTTCGTTTTTTGACAAATTGGGACAATCAAATTTTAAAGGATATCAATCTTGTTTTTTCGTTCCTCCAAAGCACTGACACTGCTCTGACTGAGGTGACCAATGACGGCCTTTACTGTGATGTTGATACAGTTGACAACAATGTCATAATCAGACTGAAAAGCTATGTTGTGATGTTGGTTGATTGGTTCATCCATTATGTAACAGGTTGTTCTTTTTAAATGCCTGCATTTGTAAGGCTCCCTTTTTTGGAGTTCCTCAGGGGTCTATTCTGGGTCCCATTTTATTACATTTTTACTATTACTAATTACATGCTACCTGTGGGTCAAATTATACACAGACATAATATTATCATTGCTACGTAGATGATACGCAACTGTGACCCAATAAAGCCGGATGAACCTCCCTGAATTCTTGTATCTATGATCTGCCAACTCCCTGTGAGCCTGGTATCACTGCTTTAGATCCTAAAGGTTAGCGATACTGAAGAGAGTATTCTCCAGTTTGATGACATAGTTGCTGAATTAACCGGGGATTTGCATGCATTTTTTTAGATTATGGAAATGTTATGCAAAGTAAGTAAAGGTCCTTAAAATCAGGGCCACAATGGGAACCCTGGATTTATAATTTGTGCATTTATGTTATATGATACAGAAACATAGACACACACATATGTAAATGCACAATTTAGTTGCATCTTCTTCTGTGTTGTTTCAATTCTTTTAGAGATGCTTTGACTGAATTTGACTGTTTGTTATTGTTATGAGAGGCTCACTTTAGTTCCCATCAAATAATAATTCTCTCCTACTCAGATACATCTCTCACAACACTGTGAGCCTTTTTTCCACTCTTGCTAGTAAAGTGTTTTTAGACACACATACCAGTGTGTCCTGTATGTCATGTGCTACCAAATTCAAAGTTTGTTCTTGGCCCAAAAGTCAAAAACACACCTACAGCACACTAGACACACTAGCAGCCATCCATCAATCGGAAGGTCTATCCCTGCTGTCTACATGTTGAAGCATGAATCCCAAATTGCTCCTGGTGGCACTTCCACTGGTGTACGACTGAGTATGAATGGTTATTGCTCCTAATCAGCAGGTGCATGATGTGTGTGTGAAAGGGTGAATGTTGTTGTAAAGTGCTTTGAGTGGATCGTAAGACTAGAACAGCACTTTATAAATTCAGTCCTTTTACTACAGGAACACAGCTACTCTCCTGTTTTTTTTTCTCAGATTCACTTTCTCCTCTCTGTCTCACTTCACATATTCAGGCCGGGGACCATCCCTCCCTTTGTTTCCGCTCTGTGTGCATCTGGCCGTGGGCTCGCTCCGGTCTGACTCTGGGCAAGGCAGGTCTGCCTGAGGCTCTTACTGCTCACCAGCTACCGTCCTGCAGGATAGTAGCAGGTAGAAGACACAGAGATACAGAGCGGCAAAGGGAACAACCTTTCCTCTGATTTAAACTATACGACCTATTAGTATCAACTATTTACATAAAAAAGGGCCATAATAACATTAGCATGAACATGTCTCAGATAAACTTGATCAAACAAGTAGTGAGATTTAGTGAGATCAGTGTTAAAAGTAATAAACGGGGACAGGAAATCATCTCTGATATGCCACATATCATAGGGCTATGAAGTTATGTGGTTAACATGTTGGCATAAAAAAGTGTCTGCTTTCACTTCCAGCAAAGACATCGCTTTGATTTGGTGTCAACTCCTGAGAAAAATATCTGGGTCTTTGGCTGCATCTGCTCAACCATGTTCACCAGCCAGATGTTGACTCTGCCCATCTGTCATTCGGTACCTGGCAGGTAGTCCACGGTATATCACTGCTTTTTTTGGAAGAAGTGTCTGCCTGAAGGGAGTTTTATGTGAATCGCGTCCACTCTGTCATGCAATAAATGTCTTGTAAAAACCAAAACATGGAGTTAAACAGGACGGAGACAAAGTACCATTACACGCCTTCCCATTATTTGGCAGAAAACTACTGAAATGTCGGACAAAGTATCAGTCGAAGTTCCAGTTAAAATAAGTAGTGTTTTATTTATTTTTTTTACGAATAAAATTACAAATCGCTGCGGTCATGTCTTTGGGCCACAAGTTGGTAGTAAAAGAAAGTTAGAAGGACAGACCAAGAAACAAATGGAAGTTGAACACGAGGCAGGTAGCAAATGAAATAATGGCGAGAGCATAAAAAGCGTTAAGTGTTGGGGGGTTGAGGTGTGAAAGGCTCAGAAAGAGAATGCGATAACATAATAAAGTAGATGAACTGCGCGCACCCACCCCGAAACCACAGCGCTGTTGACTTTTACGACGGAAATGGAAACTCCACTTTTGCTCTGATTTATCGCCTGCAAGTGAAACAGTTCTCCCCTTCTCTCCCTCTTTCACTCACTTTCCCAGTTTTAATTTAATTTGTAGTGGTCAAGTTGCCGCCCATAAACAAAGCACGCACCAATGATTGATGATGCGAAGACACACCCTCTCTGCCTATTGTGTGTGTGTTTTTGGAAAAGCCATGAATTGTCGGTGGATTACATGCTGCACACGTGACACCGCTGCTGTGGTGAGATTTTTTTTTTTTTTTTTTTTTCCCAAGCTGGGTTTTTGTTCTTTGTTTCACGGAGGGCGGTGGGAACTGATGAAAAGTCCTTGGGAGGTGTTTGATGATGTGATGGCAAAAGGTAAATGTCAATGCATTCATAGGACGCACAAACACATTCTGTACACTCTCTCTCACACGCACACACACGCTCGCTAACACCAGAACTGCAGAGAGCCACCAGCAAACAAGCACACAGAAACCAAAAACACACAATATATACTTTTCACTGTTTTGTCCCTGAAACACCTAATTCTGTGGTAGACCAACTCGAATGACAACACACCACACACCAGGGAGAGCTGACTGACCTTCACCACCACAGACACAAACATCACTTCATCAGCCACCTCGACTCCGCCGCAGGCCGGGCGGTGTTTTGTCAGAAGGAGGCTGCAGACAGACAGACAGACTGACAGACAGACAGACAAACAGACAGAGAGGAAGCAGGCCGCCACAGTGATACTGCTATTGTACAGTATGACCAGAGAAAAACCTTCGGGAAACCTGAAAAATAAACAGTACAAATCAAGTTTTGGTAACAACACAATTAAATACTGAATGTACGTGTTTTTTGTACAGTGTACATTTGTGGCATTGAATCTGAAAGTGAAAGTATCTAGTGCGAACGCTCCATGGACCCCACAACATGGAAGATCTGGGTCATCTTATAGCTGGGAAGTCGAGTACATTGGGTTTCATGCACGACTGAGCAGCTTTCATAGATATGAACCGGGCTCTGCCTCCAAAGTTGTATCCAGGTTTGAGTGAAATGTCCTTGGGTAAAGCTTACAAAACAAAACAATTAGCAGCTGTGAAACTCTTGGTGTAAATTTACACTTATCTGGAGGCTCATCTGGACTGTTTCTGGAAGCAACATTTTACACAGACATCCAACTTAATGTAAGAAATCAATCACAGAAAATGTAAAAAGACCGACTTGGATCCCACCCGTTAACTTGAAATGAACTGGAAAGCATTGCAGCCATAACACATTTTGTATAATTGGTGCGACTCTACTGATTTCCAGACTTTGAAATCCATCATCCGTCCATCCTCCTTCAACAAGACAATCAGGGTTCAGGTGCCGTAAGAAACAACTAATGAATAGTGAATGTGACGTTTTCCTAAAACCTAACCAAGTCATTTTGGTGCCTTTTATTTTGAAAGCGTGACCGGATGCTGTTCATTTGTTACAGCTGATCCGTCCACAGAATGACATGGTGTTGTTTTCACAGTCAGATGAGGCCAAACGCAACAGTAACACAGTGGAGAGGCCGTTACATAGTCTGGCCTGAGAGCGGGGTTGGCTCTTTAATGTTAAGAATCCAACTGGTATCAGTCTAAACTCTAATGTATCAGCTGACCTTTTTATATCCCCTGCAGCTGCATCCACACACACATGCACACACACACACACACACACACACACACACACACACACACACACACACACACGAACACAGAGTGCTGTTGGACTCTCTGGTTCTCCGGGGGGCAGTTAAGATGGTCACGCCTTTCCCTTTGTGCCACTGAGGCCATGCCACTGTCTGTTTCACATTTAACATGCCCCCTCCCACACACACATGCACGCGCGCGCGCACACACACACACACACACACACACGCACAAACATATCGAGAAACACACATGTAAATACTTACGCTGACATTGCCTGTTTCACATTACAAACACATACATTCATCTGACACTAACTAACTGACAAGCACGCAGAAAGACAGAAAAACACATACACATGCGCGCACACACACACATGCACACGCACGCACACACACACACAATGGCTGTGTTCCTGTCTGTTTGACATTAAAGCTGAGTCCCTCTGCACCAGAAGGCAGTTGTTTATGTAGATATAAACTATTGCTCTAATTACCCCATATGTAGTCCTCCAAAAACAATGACGCTCTCTGATGAATATTTAACGACTGAACTCTCTCACACACACACACACACACACACACACATGCATAATAATGATATGTGTGCACACCATCCAACACCGCCTGATGAGAATTTATCACAGACAAACAGTGAAAGCGGCTCATCCTCTGGTCTCCTCTGAGGGTTCTGATATCTGAGAACGTCCCTCCTGTCAGTCTCCCCTGCGGGTGCTCACTCACACCTTTGCCACCAGATTAGCTCTGATTATGAGCTGGTCGCATTCAAGAAAGTTACCAACCTCCGTGCTACTTTGTAAATCAGCTTGAGTTTCCATCAGTTTTGAGTTGAACCAATGTAATCAAGGATGTGTCACTAAACTAACGGTTGCTCAATTAACAATGACCTGTAGAAGATGACACGCCCACTTTGGTTCACACTTCAGGTCAAGGATAAACTGGTATTTGTTGGTTGCATCTGGGAACCAACTCTCCAGGTGCTGAACTAATTTACTTTACTCTTGACTTATGGTTGTGTGTATATAACCAACATTCGCGTGACCACCTGAGCGATACCTGAGAATGGACCCGCAGCATGTTGTGCTTGCTAACTTAGCAGAAACGAGTGTGAACCTCACAGAGGGTGAAACCAGAGGCTTGGAGAGTGATATTTGTGAGCGGTTACCGAGAGCTTCTCCGTCCGTAATTAGTTAGCATCAAAGAGGCAGATGACAGCTTCCTGTGAAGAGGCCGGAGAGGGGAGAAGATAGATTTCACCCAGACGTGGTTAAGTACGTTGAATACTTCCAAGATTTGCTCCCGGGCGTGCAGGCACGTACGCTCAGATGCTTTCTCGCAGAAGTGTCACATGTATCATCAGGCTTTTAACAGATAATCCAGAAGTCAAGACAGCTTGGAAGCAACAATACAGTGTTTGGGGCACAGGATGGTTATAAAGAAGGGACGGGCATCCCATGAAATTCAGATGATCGTTTTTTAAAAGAGAGATACCGAGCACGGTCAAAGCGTTTTAAGAGTGCAGAGTGATTTGGTTGATCTTGTTAAATCTTGATGTGGTATCATGTTTTTGGGTGCTGTTACTTTTGTATAGCAGCAGCATTTTAACCCAGGAATTGGTAGAAATAAAAGGGTCCAATCACTTGTGCAAAAATGGCCTACAGGGAACCACACTAGGAGGATGGAGAAGAAGTTTATTCCTCTTAAAATTAAAACAAAAGTAGATCATTGTATTGTATATATAATGTCCATCTTAGTGGAAAAATTCTGATAAAGCCAATCCTTGAAGATGAATATCCCGAGCGAGCACATCTACTCTACCTTCTCCTTACTCCTCTCAGACTCTTTACTGGTATTGTTTTAGTGTATTAGACCCGCTCGGCTCCAGCAGACCAATTTAGGGTCCTTCCTCTTATTGAATTTCATCCAGAAGCGATATCATAACCACAGAAGACTGACTGCTATCTGGAGGGCTCGGATGAACTCATTCAGTCGTGATTCAATGACTCACACATCTCCCCTCTCTCTCCCCGTGTTTGCTTTAACTTCTCATCGCTCTTCCCACCTTTTTCTTTGTGGCTGTCTCTCCTCCGGATGTCAGCCGTCTGCTCCCTTGTTCCTATTCAGAGAAGATGGTTTATTTAAAGTTATTAGTGTGGTTTGTTTTGCTCCACAGTCTCTCTTCCTATCGCAAATGGTCTTCTTATAAGTCTCACTACTCATTTTAACTATCATTTCCTCACATTACTACAAAAATATTTAAACCTGAAGAAAGAATCGTCGCCTGCAACTGATGCCAATGTGCTTTATAAATAAAACACACTGATAATTGTGCTGCTTAAAGCTGTTGGATCCTACTTTTCTTAAGTTTTTATGTTTTTGTTAAAATTTTGTTTAAATGGAAGAAAAACTAAATACAAACATAAACCATTTAAACGTTAAAGTATAGACGGATTGAGGACAGTCAGTTTTGACATTTTAGATAAATATGGACCCTGTAGCTTCTGTTTCGTGTAAATTCTTCTGATTTCTTCCGACAACTGTTTGGATATTGGATTCATATTTGCTCAGCATCCATTTATGACATCATCTCTCTTTGCCTCAGTTAGGTAAGTACATTTGTAGCAGCGTTTCCAGTTTGATTTTAGGATAAGTAATTATATTATGCACATTTTTTTTGCTTTAAGTTTACATTTTTTTGTTGTTGTCGTGTGTGGATATGTGTTTGTTTTTAAGGTTATGGCCATTTGTGTGTGTAACAGTATGTGTTTGAAAGCTGTTTATATATGTATATATAGTATGTATATACGTGTATGAGCTGTGAGCGTACTTGTGTATTTTCCCACAAACTAAAAGTGATTAATCTCAATACAGTTAAAAGGTTTAAAGCACAGTTTATCTTGACCCCTCTCTTTCACTCATCGTATGAGAGGGAGTTTATTTTCTCTTCTCTGCGCTCCGATTTGTCCGAGTTGAGGAGAGATTGCGGCCGTGTTGAGGAGTGTAATATTTCGGCCACTTTGACCTCTAACTGAATTCCAGCGTGCGCCGGTGGATCGTGTGTCCTGATGGTCAGAATGGCAGCTGGAAAATCCAAGACAACATGGTTGACCAACACCATGAGCTTGTTTATGAATGTTGGCTTTGTAGGTATGCCTTGAAATATGAGCGTTTGTGCGGGAATGAGTGGGTTCATATTTGTGAGGTTATGGGTTTCATCATTGTGAGTGTTCTGTCACAATGTTGTAGTACTTCTAGTCGGCAGATTTTCCTCATCAAAGCTCATGATCAATATGTTTTACGTTTTAAATGTTGACTTTTCGGGGTTTTGTGCAACAGAATCCACCATCAGTTAAAACATTAAAGACAGAGAGCGAGTTGAAGGTGACTTGACAGTTGTGTTCTCCGAAATTCATATCAGGGTTCACTGATGTCCTTCCATATCGGTTACGTGACAGGAACTATTTCTGCATGTTTGAACACCAAATTGCAGAATCCAGACATATTTACTAAATACCAAATTTCTGTCAATTTCCAAATTTATCTTGTGACAACACTGTGTTTATGATCTGATTAGGTTTAGGCAAAAATCCACTTGGTTCGGGTTTGGAAAATATCATGACTTTGGCTTGAAATACCTGATTTTGTCCAGACTATCTTTATATAATCGCCACAAGCACTGTTGGAAATTGTCCTGAGGTATCCTTAAAGATATCCAGTTGTCTCGTACTTACAGAAAGTGTCCAGCTGTGGTCACTGGCTTGGCTGCCTTCTCACCTGTAACTCCACCACCATCTGCTCCATTTCCTGATATGAAAATCAGGTCATAAACAGATAATGCGAACATGACATGACACATTTTGTAATTGAAATATCAATCTGATAAGCAACACATGACTGAATATCAGTGCTTTGTCTAACATTTTACCCTGGTGACTAGACTGGTGTTGTCGAACGAAGGAGAGGAGCGCTCAGAATTTAACAAAGATATAAATGTGTGGTTTTAGAGTCAAATGGCAGAAAGCAAGAGAGAGAGACAGAGAGAGAGAGATCTTGCTGTCATGCAAGTTGAGATCGTAGGTGCAGTTGGTAAAGAAATACTCAAAGTTGCACAAAGACACCCGTCCCTGCCAATAAAGAACAATCACACAGAAGCCACTGATATCGTAAAGCGATAGCGAGGCAGTGAAACCCTCAGAGGGCTGAACTCAAAAGCTAAACAAACCCCACAGCGGCAGAACCTTTTGCTCCGATCCGTCACCTTGTAACCCAGATCCGACAACGCTACGTAGCGCCGACACGGCTCCCCTGGTGTGCCACCTCAGGCGAAGAGGCCTGGGCGGGTTTGTAAGAGAGGAGAAGACATGCTGTATGGAGTGAAGTCTGGCCCACAGGGAGCGACGGGCCTGCCCGTCCCTGCACCTCCACCTCCCTGGTGACCTTTCAAAACACAGAATACAATACCGGCAGATACCAGAGCTCCTATCTCACCGGGCTCTTAAAGGATCAAAGAGGACCTGGACCTGGAACACACACACACACACACACAGCAAGAGTGTGTAGGGATACACACAGGTACAGTAGATGAAGTACTTACAAATAACATTAAAGGGCAATTATACTTCAATACACACAAAAAACTAAAAGGTTAATATTACAGCAACTAAACACAGACATATTTATAGTAAAAGTGGCCACACACACACACACACACACACACACACACACACAGGTAACATATGCTCCTTCACACACCTGCAAAGACACAAAATCACTCCAATTACATGTGTCTTCTTTCTTTACCGCTCTCTCCCTCAATGCAGTCCTGAGGGACGGAAGATGGGAGCGATAGAGGAGGAGAGGATAAGAGGATGAGAAGGGTGCCCGGAGCCAAAAACGAGTTGGTTTTCAAGAAAAGAGTCATCTAAGCTGCCAGTCGCTGTCTTTCTCTTTTGGAAACAGTTAATCCCCGGCCCTCTCCCGGCAGATATGATCCCTCGTCTGCAGGAAACTACCTGCATGAATAGAAGCAGGTGAGCTGTCTGGGGATTCTATCACTGCAGGAGCGATTGGATTCCACAAATACAGAGATGAGCTTTTTTTTTTGTTTTTTTTTTGTCATGGGCCAGCGGAGATGTCTCTTCCAAAGCAGGTCCAGTGATCACAAGCGTACCTCTGGATGTACCCCTGAAAACGTGTGTGCCAGGCTGAAATGTGAGCACATCTGTGTGTATGCTTGGTTGTTACAGGCTTACAGATTACAAGCCTATTCAAGCACGCTCTCTGATTCTCCGCTATGGTAAGTAGGCTGCAGGAGTGAGCCGGGTTCTACTTTTACAAGTATTCAAGATGGATAAAAGCCGGCCTGAACCAGACAAACACTTTGATAATACCGACCCGGTGGGCTTGAGCTGAGTGTTGAATGCTCAGTTCAGGGACAAGGGTCAAGAAAGTAATACTTTTGTGATATTTATAAGGAAAGGCAAGTATTACCGTTATTATTCTTAATATAACCACATGTTCACCTGCATGTGTTGAGTGGAGACAGAGTCGGTCGCTGTACTTTTGTTTTGATGCAGTCATCTGTTTAATTTTAGGTTTTTAACACTTCATAATAAGTTGACTGTTTTTACTGTTAGAAGTTATTTTTAGGTATTTTTTTCAGGTGGTTGTTGTGAGCTAGACAAGGCAGATTAGTCCCAATCTTGGCCATGTTTAACAAGTCATTAAAGACTTCATGTCGCTTGCAAAACACCCTAATCTTTACTGAATTGTGACATTAATTTGGCCCCTTTAACAGCAGACGTCATGTTTGGGGTGAGTTTGAGGTGTATTTTAAACCAAAACATTCTTTTCCTTCCAACTGTGTTTTTTCATGCCTAAACCTAACCAGGCACAAAAGACATGGAGGCTTCACGGCACATTTCAGATGAGCAGTCAGTATTTATCATACCTGTTCACTGTGGTGTTCTGTCAAAACTCAAGAGAGGACGACTGTGTCGCTGTGGACACAACTTACTGCTTCAACTGCATGTCGATAAGCACAGGTGCAAATTTCGTCCATGTGTGTGCATATTTCAACACGTATAGGTGTGTGTGTGTGTGTGTATGTGTGTGTTTGTGTGCGTGTTTCCCCATGTGATTGTGGTTAAGCGATCATGGTTAAGCAGCTGTGAGGGGCCCCCCAAGTCTTTGGGTGGTCTCAGCCCTCATGCATAAATTATTACCTCAATCTCCTGCTGCTGGTCTTGGACTGTTTCGGGGTCACACTTCTCGAGAGCATCCACCTCCTGTAACTCGTAACCCAACTACCATGAATATAAAAAACATGGCACATCTGGTCAGATTGGATACGTTTTGGATTTTCTTAGATCAGATTTTATTCATATCTGGGTTCAAAATATTTGGCAAATTAAAAATAAACAAAATATGCCAAAAACAAAAACTCCATCCGAGAAACTGTGATTCTTTTTGGTTAATATAATTTATTCTATAAAAAGATATAAGTACTGAAGGTTTAAACTTATTTTTAGGGATAAATGGAATAAATAAGAATTGTTTGTACAGCATAATCCTGTCTAGAGTCCTGTCTACAAAGCTTGTTTTTTCAGTCCTTTCACAATTCCAGAATTACACATGATAATACATTACGTTTCTTTTGTGTGGACAGTTTTATGAGCGACATGACAGCCACTATATTCATCGAGAAAACACAACACATTCACAGACCCCTTATCTTAAAATAAGCTAAAATAATAAACTATTTGTGAGTGTACTTTGCTTTACTGTATCTGACTTTCTGTGAATAACATTTTATTACGAATCTGTTTGCTTGTTTGGTGAAAAGTGCTGAAATAAATTTGGAGCTAAATCGACTCGAACAGCCGCGCAAACCTGGCCGATAAAGTTTGATGTAATGAGAGAAACGATGCATTCTGCGTCGTTATGCGCTCATGATTAGCCAAAGTTTATCTAAAACGACTTTCATTCGTCCATAAAACTGAGAGCGACCGGCCAACTCTGAGTCTTTGACTGACACTCGAGACAATAAAGAAAACACATGCTCGGATAAAACACACAAACAAAGCGCCGCGTGCTTCTAAAAACATCACTCGCTGCATATTTCGCCGGCGTTTAATCATTCCCATAAGTATAAAAATTGCTGTTATTATCTTTGGCTATTATATCTAATTGTTGCCATAGCTGATACAATCAGAGATATACTGGGCCAGAATGTGCATGTTTCAAAGTGTTCGCGTGGGTGTGGATGAAAGTGTGTGTTGTCAAAGTCTATGTGTGTGTGTGTGTGTGTGTGTGTGTGTGTGTGTGTGTGTGTGACTTAAACAAACAGAGCATGTTTGGGAGGAATGTGGTGTGTCTGGAGATGGCAGGTCTCTGAGAACGCAGCACACTGGTGCACTTAACATAGTTGTTCATCAGCAGCAGTGTGATAGGAGTCAGTCTCTCTCCAACACGCACAGGTGACACAGTGCGCGCACACACACACACACACACACACACACACACACACACACACACACACACACACACATACACACAGAACTCAGCAGTCTGGCATACTTTCCACGAAGACACAGAGTGAGGAGTCAACTGATGTGTTATGATTTATGATCCAAATTGATTTGAAAGGACAATATTTTCCTCCTTAGCGTGCAGCTACAGTCGAGATTTCAGCTTTTAAAGGTTGTAAATAATATCTTTTAAAAACAATTTGTGATCTTGGGGCTTCCAGAGACTTGGATTACAATAGATGAGCTGTGTGGAGCCATTTTACCTGCTTTTTCTGTTGTTTTTTGAACATTTTAAAACAATTACTCCAGAAGAATGTTTCAAAGCTGTTTAGCAATGAAGCAAAACAACGAGGAATCTTCCATCAGCATTACATTGTGCGTACAATACGACCGAACGTCATTTCAGGTCGAAATTATCCTTTAAAAACCTTCTGTCATCATCAATCACTGTCACGTCTCGGCAGGTCGGGTTAAATTCCTCTAAAAGTGCTTTTAGCCAAAGTTGGCCTCAGAAACACAGAGACAGATAAAAACAAGAGCTGCACAGTAAAAACAAGAGAGAAGAGACAACTTACAAACTCCACCGAAACTAATTCCACCATCCCCGGCTCACCGCATGCTAACTCAAGTAAGCCCGGTCACATAATAAAAACAATGATTCTTTGAGCAGCTATTACCACCATTTCTCATGAGCTGACATCAATTGTTTTGACTCCATCAGAAATCGAATGGAACCATGCTCTTGGCGCCTCACCGAGGTTAATGCTGCAGCTTCGGCGCCAATTCAAAACATGGCTCTCCACCAAGGCATCCACTGCGCTGCTGAGTATTATCGAATTCCCAGCGACACTTCCCTCACCGCTTAAAATGCAGAGTGAGATTGGAAGTAATGCGCTCAGCTGTGTAGGACAGAGATCAGTCTGATACTGTGAAAAGATTGCAAAGGCACAGGGGACGTGCAAAAAAAAACCAAAAAAACCTTGAAGATTGTATAACTTAATCATTCATGAAAGAAGGCAGTAGAGAAACACTATTCAAAAACACTGAGGGGTTTTATTCAGCCCCGGCTTCTCTGTCCAAGTTCTGAGCCTCATTGGGAGTGATAGCATTGTGATGAAGCCAAGCTTTTATGAGCTCTGGCCCTTCGTGTTGACGATAGGATCCCTTTATAGCAGAACGACTGTTTTTTTGCTAATGACCTCTGGTTACTTTAGCGTTAGCATGCTTACGTAGCAAAGGGAAACAGAACACCCACAAAATATTTGGACTCCGCTTTTGCAGTTTGGAAACGACTGAATAATAATAAAAAATTTAAAAAAAAACTCTAATAACTATTGTCTGTTGTCAGACACCATTGAATCGCAATAAAAGAAATGAAAATGAAAGAAGAAGAAGAAAGAGAGGATCATTCTTTGTGCTTGTTTTCAAACCCCGTCGCAGGGAACAGATGTTGTTCATTCTGCTTGGCTGTGCTGAGGAAGAGCACCAAATCGTGCTGTTTTCAGCCCAAATAGCTCACGCACAATTACTCTGCCGGGGATCTGTGTGCGTTGGCACGTCGCTGCAGTTCCCCCTTTGTTTTCTTAATAATTAGCTTGTGTTTTCACAGGGGGTTTATATGTGTGTGGGGAAGCCAGCCTTTTCAAGGCTACTTATAATCTACTCCCTGGTCTCCCTCCCTCCCTCTGTTTTACCGTTCCTTAATCTCCTCCATAGCTTACCTCACCCATCCTACCTGTTTTTCTGTGTCTCTTTCCCAGTGCTCAGAGCCAGCATGATGGATGAGTGAGGGTTCAGGTGTTCTTGCTGCAGCTCATTTGAGGAGTGAAATAAAATGATGAAAAGTGGCACCGTGTTTGCATCATTAGCTTCTTCTTTCCTGGAAGGTTTGTGAACTCTGGAGAGGATCAGAACAGTGGTCATGGAGAGTGTTGGGTGACTTAATCACAAGGCATATGGCCGCTCACGCTGTATTAATATTGAATGTAACAGGGCATGGCTTGAGCAATGAGTACATATAAGAAGATGTTTAATAGACAGATAACTTATGTTACTCATCTTTATTATTTAACAGTAACTTTCAAGCATTCACCGGCTTATTTCTGCTAATCGTGTGTTCAGTGGTTGTCTGGTGTTGATCAGCTGGGCTTGTGTTTTTCTCGGGATTGGTTTGTAAATCAAACAGCCAGTGGCAAAGCTGATACGACAGACACCAGTGTCTCTGGGCTCCAGGTGGAGCGGACAGGCCGAGTGATGGACCAGAAGCAGAGCGCAGAGACACCGGTGTCTGTTGTATCTGGAGGATGAATAACCCCGAATGGAGCAGCAGGACAATGACACAGCGTTTGAAGAGGTTGATGTGTTTACCTGAAGACAGTCTTGCAGCAAAGACTGGCACGAGTGGATAATTGACCCTGTAAGAAGAAGATGAAGATAAGGATAGGGACGAAGAGGTTGGTCGGTTTACCTGCAAAACTACAGCTGAGAAATGCTGTATCAGAACACAACAGTTCCAGAGTTAACAGCTTAAGTCAAGCATATAGAACGCAAGCATCAAAGCCAACAAATCACAGGCAGAGTAGTTCAGGTCTAACATTAAAAATAGTGCCATAAAATAGTGCACTAGTGTTGTTAGTTCTCGCTGCAGTTAACAACTCTCACATTAATGTTTAAATGTTCAGTTCAGTGTCACACCTGTAAAACCTGTAACAATGTAAAATGTTTTCAGATTTCAGGATTATCGGGAACTTAAAAGAACAACAAAAATATACTTTTTGAGAAAGTATACAAAGGTGTACTTTTTAAAACTTTGGTATCATCACTTCTCTGCACCTAATGTGTGTTCAGCATATGAACTCAGCTGTTAAACACACTTCCGCTGTCAGTCAATAGTGGCTGTGTTTGACCAGTGGTCGATATGCTCTGTGTGAGCCAATCTCATTGATTTTCCACCTGCTCTGCCGCCTCGATCACCTTGACCCTGGTGGGATCTGTTCACATGGCCTCTGTTAATTAAACTGAACCAAGGACATGCATTTGATAAAAACACACATACGCAGATAAAGACACAGTCGCTTGGATACGCTTGGGAGTGCAGCTGTAGTCAGCTGGCTCACACACACTCACACACACACACACACATTCACACAGAGACATTTTAGATGTTACAGAAGAAGCTCTGTGACTGGAGGGTCACCGGTTCAATCCTTGAACCATCTGGGAAAATGTGGGTAGGGAAGGTGAATGAGTAACTGCCGTTAACAGCTGCTGCAGGAGTTCCCTCAAGAAAATCATTTCCAGGGCAAATGTTCGGATAAAGACTCGTCGATAGCTAAAAATACAAAGTTGTGAATATATCTGTTTTAGTTGGTTGGAGATGAAGTGTAAATATAAAGTGAAGAGAACGCAGGACATGATTAACAGAGACTTTGAGCTGAATGATGGCCGTCATGCCTGGATCATATTTTCATCCGACGTGTGCGAAAGCCAGGTGGCTGGAAACCAACTGCTCCTGTGGAGCTGCGCAGCGTCTGACAGTACAAGACTGTGCAGAGCTGCTCCCAGGTGTGAAAGCACAGAGCTGTGTGAATGTGATGTTGATGTTTGGTGAAGAGATCGTGTACGCTCAGTTGACTTTCAATAAATTGTTAAGCATGCACATTCTCTCTCTCTCTGCGTCTCTCTGAAGTTGTTTCTGTGTCGTGTTGTGAGAACTTTAGCCGAGTCTGAACCTTCACTGAAAGGCTGCAGAGGCTGGAAACTGAGGAACATGACTGCCATTCAAAAATTAGTCATCAGGATACCCACTTCTGAATGTTAATGTTCCTGTTTCCAATTGAGGCATCCGTACTGAAATGCATCTACCCATGGCACTGTGGGACATTGAATTAAAAGGTCTCCCAAAAGGGAAATGCACAGAGGAATCTGTGGAAACTGAGGTCGCTGGCAAAGACATCTCGATGACTCGGCTGTCCCGCCCTCTTTTCCCCAGCTTGGCATTGAGATCTACCAAACCCTCAGCGCAAACTGACGTCAAACACATTCGACAGTTGCTGAGCATCCAAAACCCACATAAATATCATATGGAGCAGTTCTTCTATTGGCATTCGTTTCATGAGCTCTTTCACCATATTCTCTTTTTTTAACACACAATGTGTAGGAATGTGTGACCTTTAATGTAAACGCTTTATTTCCCAGGAGTTGTCAACTATCTTGCCTTTATGGGCACTGATGAAGGCGAGATAAATAACAATATTTGTGTAATAAAGTGTGATACTGTCTTGTAAAAGAGAGCTGTGGGCAAATCTGATGGACATGTTACCATAGCAATGCTGAAATATCTTATTTATTGGCAACAATTTATGTGATTTATCATCAATTTAGATCAGTTAGCCGGAGTGGTGGGGGAGTCTAGCGCAGGAGCTACGAGGAACTAAGCTAGCTAGAAGTAATGATTTTCAGTGCAAGTCATTTTTACAGTCAAAACTTTGTCCTAACTTTAATCAAAGCTGTTTTAATTGCCAAAAGTTTGCTAATACTTGAATGTTGATATGCATTTTCAACATGATCTCCATATTATTCATATGAGAATTAGACGAAGATATACCTAAAATATCTGAATTCCAGAGGAATCGGAGTACACAGTATTGTTGCTGTTATAAGTGAACAGGTTTAATGTCGTGCCCATGAACTACACAAGCACATAGACACAGGCACACTTTCCTCTTGGCCCAGGCCGTCGATGAGGCTGTGGGAACGGGGTCACACCTGCAGTGGCTGGCAGCGGTGATAAACGATGTTGCTTTAAACTTTAGAGACCGTCATTTTTGGGAGCCGCTGTTTACCCTCCATTGAAGTATAATAGGGGCCTTTGAAGGCTCGAAACGCCGGGGACAGAGGCTGCCCTCTGTCTGATGTTTTGAAAGGAGGAGAAACTAGCCCTCGATTAGCTAATGACACATTCTGCTTCGATTTGCCATAATAGGACAGAGCAGCCCTCTGACATTTGGACTGGCATTTCCTACTCCGGCTGCTTCGGAAAGTTTTCTCACAGCTTTCACCACTCGAGCTCGAATGAATCAGTTCGGGACGATTTTTGCAGAAATTTCACGGCCATTTTCTTATGATGCAAATCAAGACGGACACACATGTGTTTACAAGATGGTCCTGAAAAAGTGTGAATGCGTATGGTTAAAAAAAAAAAAACACCTCCGTCTTTTCTCTGTTACTCATACGCCGAAGCTGGACAGCTCGTGCTCTTCAGTCATCGCCTTCCCTTGAAAAACCCTTTAACAGTACTTGCTGTATCGGACACCGGAGCTGCCTTTTCATGCTAGTTTGGAGAAGTCATCAGTGGATCCTCTTACCACCTCTCTTATCAGATGAGGCTGCATATCTGGGTGCTCCTCCTCATTTGTCTTTTGGGCCCCGAAGCGATAAAGTGACGCGAGAATGACAGTCTAGACTGCAGCTGTCTCGGTATGAAGCATTCCAAGGCTTCACTGAAAAGCACTGTAATCTCTCTGCTTCACACACACACACATGCACACACACACAGACACACACACACAGACGTTCATTAAAACAAACACAGCCACAGCAGATACATTCACCGACAATTATATGGGTGTGTGCACGCAGCCTCATGCACAGAAAAAACAGCCAATTGATGTTAATCCAAGCATGCAGTGGCTGTGTATTAGATCATGATTAGCCCGCACCGCCTGCAGCAAGTGGAACGTGGAAGATCCAGATTTTTTTTTTTCTTCTTCTTCTTCTTCTTCTTTTTTTTTTCGTTAGGGGATTTATGTGGTTAATAACACTGGCAACTTTTATTGAAAGTCTTATATCAACTGTCATTCAAGTTTTCAGTTTCTACTCAACGCATTCTGATTGTACTTGTCATGCAGATTAACAGCCATGAATAGACTTTTGTGGGTAGAGTGTCGTCAATGGATACAAAAGTCAACAAGTCTGTGCGCTGTAAACACGCGCTGGTCGACGTTTTGTATGATTAGAAGATTAAAGTCTGCATATTGAGGACGTTTTGGCTCTTTTACAACACTTTCAAGCACTTTATGTGTGTGTTCATAAGGGACTATCCACGTATAAAGACAGAAAAGCACAAGAACACATGCTCTCGACTTTCACACACCTACATTTTCATCAATGAAAACTTTATTTTTCATTCAACAAGGAAACTTCTCCTCCCTGAAATCAAGTCACTTCCCCTCAGCTAAACAACCCCAGAGGAAAAAAAAGGTTGCAACCATAACAAATGGGTTTAAATAGCAACCATGCAGCGACAATCTCCTCACAGAGCGGTGCATTGTGGTTGTCATTCATCACGCCGCCGCAGCATAACGTGGGACTTCCACAACAATTACTTCTGTCATTAAACTCCCCGTATTGTTGTCGTTTTCTCATGTGATAAGGGTGATTACCGGCCAAGCGAGGGCTAATCTTCTCCAATCTGCTCTGCGGTAGGAGGAAAAGCAAACCTCAGCTTGCCACTCAAGCCTGACCAGGGGAAAAAAGCCTGCACTGCTGTGTTGGACTGCCCTCCTGTGGCTGCTGGGAGGGACTTTCAATCATACTGCAAACCTTCTCAGGCTGTTGCACTTAAGGCTGGATGAAGAGCTCTGCCTGGGACTCCCCGAAGGCTTTAAAGGAAAGATTAGTGCATACATTTTGAAACAGAATTATACCATGAATATATACAGGACGAGGGACACCTTTTAGATAGATAGATAGATAGATAGATAGATAGATAGATAGATAGATAGATAGATAGATAGATAGATAGATAGATAGATAGATAGATAGATAGATAGATAAATAGATGGATCTGAATGAATGATTTCCTAAAGCATCTGGGCACTGTAGCTGTGTGCAAATCTGATTCTGCAAATAATGTTATTAGCCATTGTTATTTCTACCTGTGAATTGGTGAACATATTTACTGCAGCATGTTGTGCATGTGGAGGAAAGTTACAGTTGTTTGCAGCTTTGTTCTCATCAGATCGTAGCTCTAAATGTTGATTTTTTTTTTCTTTAAGTGAGTTATTTGAAGTCAAATCATGTTTACTGAAGCAACAAAGTCAATGGTTCGATTACTCCATAGTCTGATGGATGTATCATTGCCCCCCTTTAAATCTGGCTACTTCACAATTTTAATCCACATTGTTCCTTCTGTGCATCATTTGGGATTATAGCGTCTGCAAAAAGTCTTAAAGGGGATGTAAATATTTAGTAGGGGGGCATATAATCTCTCCACTTCCCCTGCAGTCCAGTCATGTACAGTATATGGACACAGCGCTGCTCTCACAAGCTCTTTTACTCTCTCAGGCTACATCATTCACATCATCGTAAAAGCGGAGGCCCTTCATCACTTTACAGTACCCAGCGCTACCGTTAGCCCCGGGCTCTCACATCAAGGCCTGCAGCCTTCGGCCCCACACTAGTTGTAAACCGGGGCTCTCAGTGTAAGAGGGAAGAGGGATGAGAGGGGGTTATTGATGTGCTATAAACCCCGCTTTTTATCGAGGGAAGGAGGAAACTAGGTGTGGGGCGAGCAGAGGAGGCACTCTAGCTGCCCATTTCCAGCAGGTGAGTCAAAAAAAACCGAGGAGATGTTGTGCTCGGCTGGTTTTTGTTGTTTGTGCGCTCAGGAGCCCCGTAAACCGCAACAAGCTCGGAATTCAATTTGCAATTTGGACAGGCGTGTGAATATTTCCCCACTGGTTGAATATGATATTTGATTCAGACCGACCACTGAACCTCGATTCATGAGGATGATATGATAACATGAAAGACGGCATGATATCCGTCCTGATAATTCAACTACAGGCTGTTTGGGGGTGAATTGTTGGATTCATTAGGTCCATTATAATCCATGAGTTTCATCTGTTACACATGTTAAAACAGTTTTATTGTAGATGTATCACAGTGCCGGCTGCCATGAGGTTTGATTCGGCCCACTAGATGTTTCTAGCAAAAGAAATATAAAAAATGTATCAAATATATCACTGTTTCTTCTTTGTTGTGAAGTAAATGTTCATAACCACGAGATGCTGCGTAATTGTTTGGGCTTTTATGTTGATTTCTGTTTTATTTTGTAAATTATATCCATGTGCCTCATGTTTAATTTTTCACTTCCTGTCTTTGTCTATTTCCCTTTTTCTATGTTACACCTGTATTTCATTGGCCGATCGTTCTTGTGTGTTTAAGTCTGTGTTTTCCCATCGCTCTTTGTTGCTTCGCCCCTGTGCTTTTTCCCACTTTGTTCTCTGTGGCTTGTGGTTCGCCTTCAGTTTTGTATTTCTCTGTAGTTTTTTCCTTGGACTTTCCTTTGTCTGCCTTTTGTTGCGTGGGTCCGTCTTTGTGTAAACATACACGGTGGGCAGGGGGACAGATTGTGGATCATGGGATCTTTCTACCATTTCGCATCTGAACAATACAGTTCAATATGTATTTGCCTGTGGCCCAGAGTCAAACACTTAGTTTCAGTTTGGGCCCTCAAAGGGAAAAAGTTGGGGAGGAAAACACTCATGTAGCACTGCAGTATCTACAAATGAAGACATGTGATGCTCGATGACATGAGATTGAGACTTTGCAAAACGATATCAGTTGACACAAGCTGCATGCAGCCTCATCCATCCAAGATATTCCTATAAACCGGCACACTGTTGTAGGACAACATGACAACAGCGTTAGCTTCTGTGTAGAAAGAAATGTGAGATTCAGACTTCTTTTTTTTCTTTTTTACGAGGCCTGGATAGATGCCCTCATCTCCTTCTCCAGCTGTCTAACTCTAAGTCCCACTCTTGTCCTGAGCCTGTAACACACACACACACACACACACACATACACACACCTCTTCCTGCACAGGTATGCATACACACAGGTATACACACACACATTTGTGCATGAGGGAAAAAACAGAAAGAAAAATGCATTCGGTGACCTTGTACATTTCTGCATGAGAACGTCCTTTTCACACACAAACACACATGATGGCACTCTCACACACACACACACACACACCAGTCCTTAGGGCGATCATTTGTCATCTGGAGAAGAATTTACAGTCATGCTCTTTATGCTGGAGGCTCGGACTTGAGGCATTCCTCTGGAAATTTATGTCCAAACAGCTGTGGTCTCATCCGCCTCTGTGCGGACCTTGAAGACAACGCTGTCCCAGGAATTATGAGGGGGATCCAATCCATTACACACCTCCAGTCAGTTCTTGAGTGTGCGTGTATGCACGTGTAAGCCATCTCCTCTGTGTGTCTCTGTGCGTCTGTCAGAGTGTTTTCCTACTTTCACAGTGTGCTCGCAGCTGCCTAACTCCCCGTGTATGTATGAATGTATGTGTGTGTGTGTGTGTGTGAAGGATTCCGAGATGGTTTTTACGTTCAGCTCTTTGATGGCTGAACGGTTATCCTGCGGCTTTATGCATCGGAAGCCCACAGTTTAAAGGGGGAAAGCCCTGATTTCACATTGCGGCCATATGGGCTGTTATGTTTCCCTCTTAAAGCGCGGGCTGCACCAGAGGTAAACACCAGGCCGCAGTTATAGATGAGGTCCTCTAATGGCCGCAGAGTGACCTCATCATATAAAGCTGGTGTGCACATGGGAGGAGGAAGATGAATACTCCATGTTTAATATGGATGTTTGATTTTCAGAATTGTATTTATTCATTCAAAGCAATTTACACAGATTCAACTGCAGACAGGAAAAAAAAAAACAGCACGACATTTACTCCCAGATCTCCTCTCAGCTATTCCCCAGATTTGAACCTTCAACCCCCCCGAGCTTCATTCTCTAAAATGATTTTGTGTTTTCATTCCTAATAGCTCATTTAAGCCTGATAGATGTCAGGCCAACCCACACTCATTCTGTGTGTGTGTGTGTGTGTATGTGTGTGTTTTCCTCTGCAGATTCAATACACTGGCAGCAGTAAGGTAATGTAAAGGCTGGAAACTCAATAAAGTGTGATGATGATGTGATGTGTTTAGCGAGGAGGGTTCAAGGCCTCGCTCTCTGCATGTTTGCAGCATGCCGTCATATTCTCGTACTGCCAAACCCCCTCTGGGATGTACAGTAGTGGAGGGGGAGAGAAGGTGAGGGTAAGAGGGGAGAGAATGGTGAATGGCGCATCAGAGATTCAGGATCTTTCTGATGATTTTGTCCAGCTCCCCCTTTTTTTTTTTTACTAATCATTGATGACTTTGAAAAATCCCAGAGAAGTGAATGAGAGTCTCTGGAGCTGAACTGAGCGGTAGCACATTGCAGAAAGTAGGTGGGTTAGAAAAATAGAAAAATGGGTCAACACACTGTGTCAGATTCACCTTTCGCTATCAACATGTTTTCAGTTTCTGGACAAGATCACCAAGATTAATAACTGAAGTTATGGTTAAGTGATGCTGACTCTGACAATAGCGAATAAAGACAGTTTCATCAACGTAATAGTGACAACACGGGGTAAATGGGGGATAACAAAGCCACAACAGACAAGACAGTATTCTAATCATATGAATGTGAATCTAAAAAGCAAGAATCCTGTAAATGATTGTTGGCTTTTTGTTATTATTGAACCATTAAGGTTAGAAAAAGAAGTGGGAGCTTTCAAATTGCAGTGTGGAGATAGCTTCTTCTTTTTTTTTCCGTGCATAAACACCAGTGACATGCAGTCTGTCTGATGACTGAACCTAAAAGCTTCTGCTACTTATATCATCCCGTGTGTCTCTTGTGGAAATTAATAGTCGTGGAATAAGCACTCAGATCTTGTACTTGAATAAAAGTAGCAATAGCAGTGTGGAAATGCATTCCTAGAAGAAACATATAAACATCAGAACATGCTTAAAGTATCATCAATAGTGATGCTTTACCATGCACATCACTTTAATGTTGCAGCAGGTAGAGGTGGAGCTCTCTGTACTGCCTGTGAATTTCAACAAGGGTTCAATTTTTGTCTTGATAATAAATAATCACGCAACATTATTTTTTGCTGTTTTTTTGTGACAAAGTAACTAAAAACTTAAGTTATAAATCAATCTTGTAGAGTTAAAACTACAATATATTGGAGCGGAACTATAAAGCAGCATAAATCAAATACTTGAGCAGAATAAAAGTTCCTCACAGTCACACTTGAATTGGCCTATAGTATGTGAGTAAATGTACTTAGTTACTTTCCATCATTGGAAGTTCTCTGAGCTCCGGGGAACGGGTCAGTGTTTGTCTTTGAACTGTTTTCTGTCTGTTATGTCATTTTTCTCCACCACTGTCACGCACTCAATTCATCACATGAATATACAGCATCTTATTTATAGCAGGTAATCCTGTGTCCTGGTGTTTCATGATTTACAAACCTGAAGTGCATCAGCCATTACAAACTTTAAAAACATTTGATTGCAGCGTGCGCCGCAGGGAACGATGAGGTATTATGTAGTCGCTGGAACGAGCTTTGCTTTGAATAAGTGGGTGAAACTGAGAGTGAGCGAAGGACGGATGCTGCAGCTTTATTCTGTCTGACACACCAGGAATTCCATGCAGTCATTTGTGCCACTTTCTATCCACCTTGGCCTCACTGACAGAGCGGCTGATTAATCATGATAACAATGTTTTCCTTTTATTTAGCCCTCACCTCCCAGCGCTGGGACAAATTACTTTCTTTGAGAGTCAGCAGGTGAGGCTGAAGCTCGGACCACCGGCGTGTCCAGCAAAGACTGGGAATAGACTTTTTCTAAAACTCTTTCAACACAGTGTTGTGTTGCTGTTGCAAAAATCCAGGACTGTTCCATGTTACAAGTGGACTGAAAGCCACCAAATACTAGAGAAGAATATACAATTGTGCTTTATTTCTGTGACACAGTAAACTTATTGATAAATGCTTTCTTTCCCTTGAGAATCTATTACTGGCCCTTACAGAAATGACGTCAGCTTAGCCGAAGTTGATTCACATACTTACTGACACACTCAAATCTAAAGAAATGGCTAATGGGATTTAGCCAGATGTGTTGAAGCATTTGGGACAAGCAGGTTAAAGCCGTCTACTCTGGAGGAGTCTGAAGGAAGGCTGCCTCCGCCTTCGTCCTGCCTCAGGAGGTCATTTGGTCTGATGCCTTTTGCTCCACATAATATAAACTTCCTCACCACAAGCTGCTCACAAACAGCATAAATAAACAACCCCTGGACAAACCGGGCTTTGGAGCTTGTTAGGGTGCACGATTTCAACATGAGAGTTTGTTTGTTCAAATTTGCTCGCACAGTGACCCAACTCCTTTATACTGAGCACATGTGGGGAAGAGGGCACGGAGAGGCGAACATTTCAGAGGGGGAGGAAAAGTGGAAAAATCCATATTTTTCCAATATGCAGCCGGGGCTGTTCATCAGGCAAAGTTTGACACATGTCTTTTTGAAAAAGTTTGAAACAACAACTTGGTGGAAAAAGTTGGGTGGTTTGGCTAAACAAATGTCATTTCTGGAGAGCTGCTGCAGGGAGGATGAGAAAAGCAAAGATGATGAAAAGAATGAAAAGATAGATACATTCCTGAGAATCTAACTCACTGCCGCGCTGTTTCCTGGGCTTGATTAGAGGGATGCAGTGACTTGCGGGTGCCTTAAGATTAAGATCTCAGCTGTCCAAAGGGGAATTATAAAAAGGAAGCAATATGAATGTCTTTATCAAAAGTGACATTGGTTTTTATAAGAGGAAGTCTCATTACGGCGGATGCTTATACTGTGCAGCCATGCAGCTACAGCACCATTTGTGATGGTAACAAAGGCCGTTTTGTAATCAGAAGGTCACAGGACTGACCGAAACAAGGACCCATCCAAATTACTACAGTGAATTAAATTTTGCTCTGCCCAATTTTATTTTGGTAGGATACAGTTTTAACCGTTTCCTAAAAACGACTTTCCTCAGGTTTCTTATAAAATCCTCAGTATTAAGCCTCATCGTTCGAGACAAAACAGCTCTAAAAGATTTCCTGCATGTAATGTCAACCATATGAACATGTGGTTATGAGGATTATGTAAAAAGTTAAAAATACCAATCTTGTTCACTGAAGACCGTCAAGAACAAATACCCCAGTGAATATCCAGCAGGATGTGTGTAGGATTTAGGGGGACCAATTGGAAGAAATTAAATAAAACCGTCATGCTTTTAAATCGAACTGTATGGGTCGGCTGAGATGAGGAGTGCTCACAGCTTTGAAATATGCAATGTCACCTCTAGATGTCACTAAATCCCCTTTAGGGAGTGTATTATTTAGTATAAATGCACGAGCCAGGGTGCAACCAAGGCTTTGGGTTCATCTCGCTTCTCTAATTTGTGCCCCCTCGCCTCCTGTCTCCTCCTGCCTGTGACTCAGAAATTGATCTCGGTGCATCGTACTGAAGGATGTCCCAATTTCTAAAATGCATCTCAAGGAGAAAGGAGCGAGAAGATTTGCTGGAGGAGCTGTGAATGAGCATGCACAGGTGTGATTCATTACAGAAAAAACAAGGCGTGTCACACAGCTGGAATATACAAACCATCTACAGATGTTGCTGTGTATTCATAAGTTGCATCAGTTATCAGAATTATTGCTGTTCTACCTGCATTCCTCGATGACATTTCACCTTGATATTATCATTACTGTTGCATTTTGCTACATTATCAAATCAAATACAAGTCAATAAAAGACTTGTCATGATCACTGTTATGCTCAAGTGAAGACTGAATACAGATGTAGGCTATGAAAAAGCAGTGGACAAACTACGAAACTGTGCCACACCATCATATTCCACTGACCTAAGAAGCAAGGAGAGTAGGTGAGGAAGGGAATCGAGGATGTACACACAGAAATGACAGGAAGGGTTTGTACAATCATTTTTTTTTAAACTCTACTGGACTGTACTCACTGTTCAGTGGGTGGTCATGTTTGAATATCAAGCTATTGCAATTAAATACAGCAATCAAACTGCTGGAGGACACAAGATGGAGCTCTCTTTCACAGCAGTTCCAGTTGTCTTAGCAGGAAACTCATAGGTGCAAATAATAACATAAACGACGGCTCCAGTATATATTAAGCCAAGCTGCGTAACCACGACAGTGTGAGTGAGCCCGCATGAACAGTACCACGAATCTGAAAGTGATCAGCTTAATGGAATTCATCCATCATAGATTTGATTACTTACACACTTCCTTTTCCTACTGTGACATGTCAAAATGTGAAACAGGCCTACTGGAGAAAGTTGAAAGCTTACAGTGAACTGTTTTAAATAAGATCCGAATTAACATTTTTTTTCCTTCAGGTGCAATATATTATATATTGAGGGGAAAAATAAAAAAGAGCAATTCAAGCATCATGTTTGGTGAGTATCTTTTTTTATACAGAAGTCAGTCCCAAAACCAATACAGCTCCACAATTGTTTTACCAGTACAATGTTTGACACATGGCACGGTATGATAAAACAAGCAAACTGCAAAAAAAAAAATGATTCATAGAATCACTTTCAAAATAGAAAAATTAACATTTCTTGTTTACCTAAAAGAAGGTTCTTATAATGGTAAATGACAGATTACAAACCCAAACTATGTTTTTACTTACTTTTTTAAATAAAACTGGATTTTTTTCATGTTCATGGTGCCCTGCAGATCTCCACTCAAAAACTCAAAAATGAAGTAAAGCTACAAAAATATTACAGCATTAAATCACTAAATTCTGGTGCAGTGTCCATCATCACTCTCCATAAAAATCTTCAGCAAAATCTTGGATGGCAGTTGGCCTTGACAGGCTGTTTGACCGGTGAGCAACCCAGATAAAACACCTCTGTGTAGTCTCATGTTGCCTTCTATGATTCCTCCATGAAACAACCTAAGAAGAGCGTTTGTTGTCCCCAAAAAAGTGGTCCAAAAATCTAGTGGGACCGGTCTGTACAGCTGTACTGTCTTTTGCTTCAGCTCTGTTTTGGACGCTTTGACCGTGTGGTGTCAGGTGTTGTGTCTGCTGCTTTCTTGGCCGCTGCTTTTTTTCTAGGATCTTTCTCGTTTGGGTCATAGAGAGCATTCCTGACAAAGCGTGCAGCCGCGCCCTTATCCAGACGGCCAGCTTTCCTCTTGTCTGTGATCTCTTTCACTTTGTTCATGTACGTCCTTATTCGCTCCTGAAGAACAGAGAGTGTTAAAGAAGAATTACACAATGTGCACAAATTGAGAGGGTGAAAATATCAAAGGCAGTACGCAGATAACATACATACCAATTCCTGTTTGATTCCATGTTCTCTGGGATTTACTCCTTGTGTAACCAAATACACTGTGAACAAAAACAAAAGTAAGACTACATATCATAATGAAGTTATACATTTTACTGAGACTCCATAATTCTAAGCCGGATATATAACATGGAAAACACACTGCCTGTATCTCACAACTGCTGCTATTTCCTGACAGTCTTTGCTGATTAAATCACATGTACAGTCCACAGCCACCACTAAAAGCCATTATTACATTTGCATTGATGTCTGATTACATATGTGGATAGGAGTCCAAAATGGAATACATCTTATTTACTGTGTTTCCGTAGCACGGCATATAATTTAAACAAGATAGAATTTATTGCACGTACAAACACACTGACTACAAAAGAGATTTCAGTTTACTTTCATACTTTCAGGGCACGCATGTATTATGTGTATGCATTCAATGCATAATTCTGCAAATCCATAAAATAATCACAGTGAATTTGAAAAAAACTTACTCCAGAATAATGAATTAAGGGTGTAGGCAGACATCAGATCCAGCTTGGCTTGATCCAAAGGGTCCAGCTGTCAATAAACCAGTTTTAGAAAAAGCAGGTAGCCTTTACACAAATGTAATTAACACAGAAATCAAAAAAATGTTCATATGTACAAGACACTGGGTCGACCTTGAACAGGTAGATCTCAGCATCACATTTTATAAGATTATTGTATGTGTTTATTGTGTAAATGTGATTCTTCAAAGTAAATGCCAACTTTAGATTATGTCTGATTTTTTACTGAATGTGTGGTTATACTGAAATGCAAATACAAGTTAAAGTCTGTTTAATACACCCATACAGCTAATATGTTGGTATCACAAGTGAAATTTTGGATTTTAATAAAAGTGAAAAAACAGGGGAAACCAATAACACTAAGGATGGCTTTGTTGTTTAGTTGTGATACCGTCAACCCATGACAGGATGTTGGGTGTCTACTTTCTTTAAATCTTTGCAAGCTTCCAATGATTCACAGCATCCTACCTTTTGCAGCAGCTCATTTCTTGGCATCGACATCAACTTATCCAACATGGATTTGACAGAAGAAACTGAGGAGTCGAAGCCTGTGAGCTGTTCGTCTATCTCATGGGGGTAGTCTTCAGTTCTGCTGTCCGCTGCCATTTTCCTGTGAAATAATGAAAATTACATAAAGCTGCGTAGCCCCTAAGTCACATAATTGTTTCATTCGGCTTTAAGAAACAGCAAAAACCTCCATTTCTAATCTATAATGTTAGCTTGGCAGCTAGTGAGAGAGCTAGCACATGCTGCTAACAGGAAAACAGGCGAAAGTTTAGGTAGCATGAGCAGAAACAGAGACAATTGTGAACTAGTATCTGTCAGGCAAGACTTATTATCGGTTAAGTGGTAATACATGTTAAGTGGAAACTGAATTTGACGATATTCGATGTTAGCTCCTACAGCTTTACCTTAAGCACGCAGCACGCTTTAGCCGACAGGAAGTGACGTTGAAAAACAACTTCTTCTTCTTTTTCTTCTTCTCCTTCTTGTTCTGCACTCTACCGCCGCCAACCGTATGGAGGAGCGAAGCGTTAGCTAATAACAGTTAGCTGATAGATATCCGTGGTTTAAAAAACAAGACGGTTTTTGGTTTAAGTTGTTTTGCAGTGATGTCAAAAAACATGGCAATGGTACTTTTTTCTTATTGAAAAGTCATTTAAAATATGTTCTTTCTTTCTAACTGATACAGCTAGCTAACTAGCATTAGTCGGTGGTGTTCACGTTACCATGGCAACCCGAGGTGTCAGCGCAGAGGGTGAAGCTGAGTTTGTCAGCTAGGATGACAGGCAGCAACTTGCCAAGTGCCATAAGGACTTGGACCGTACACACAGTTTGTTGCTGAACCAGCCGTGAAAGAGACTTGAGACATGGACAACTGTGATTTGGAGAAACTCTCCGTCTCTGGTGCGAAGCTCCATCCAGCTTTCACAGCAGATGTCACGGACTATAAAGTGACAGTGGAGAGCAGTGTCAACAAAGTGACCCTGGACCTGATGACCAGTGACTGCGGAGCTTCATACAGTATTGTGAGTCCTGTCCTGAAACTTTAATGTCGCTTGTGTCTCCTTACATAAAATATAACCTGTTTTTTTTGTTTTTTTGTTTTTTTTGTATTTCAGCTCTTTGGTGATGGTTCCAGCGCCATTAAACTGAATGTTGGGTTAAACAGAGTAGAGATCGAGGTTATAGCTGAGGATGGCACTATAAAGAAGTACTGTGTGGAAATCACCAGGCTGTCTGCAAAGGTCGCAGAACTCAGTAATCTGGAATTGGAAGGAGATATTCAGCTTTATCCTGCATTTTGTTCAAAAATCTATGAATACAGCTGTGAGTACAGGCTTCATATGAATAATTACAGTGAATAACAAAATACACATATTTGCTTATTGTTTCTGATCTTTGTCGCTGTCCATGTAAATTATTTTTCTGCAGGTATTGTTTCCTTTCATTGCAGTGCTGTCACCCTACTTCCCAAGGTATTGGACAAAAACATAAAAGTCGCAGTGAATGTGGAAGACAGCTCACAAACAGTCCCTCTGTATTTTGGAGACACTGTGGTGGAGATCTCAGTCTGTTCAGCAGATGGCAGCAATTCTCAGGTAGGATGAGACACGAGAAGTTGACTGCTGATGTGATTCAAGGCTTTATGTGTGTTTTATCAGCGATACATATGCTTAATGCACACCTTTAGTTGCTCCATGTGTCTTTTAATGTTTTAGGGTTCATAATGCTGTGCTGTCTGGCCACACTGGTTGATTTCTTTACAGCTGTACTAAACCCTAAGTCCCTCTTCTCTGTCAGGTGTACACAGTGTTGGTGACTAGAGAGCTGATTCCCATCGCAGTGACCTTCACTGATGAGAAGCAGCAGCTGGACTATGAATGTCCAGTATCCCTGACTGCTTTATATAGACCTGTGTCTATCAACCACAGGTAAGATTTGAATAGGGAGACACTAGTATGAGAAAATATTGGGAGTTGTATCAACATTGACCTCCTTTATCGTAATCTTTTTACACCAATTTGTGAAACAATTGCTTTACAGTTGATGCAATTGTAAAATTAAAAAGAAACATTGTCTACTCGACTTTAGCACATTCACTGCTTTTTTTTAGTTAATGATAGCGACTGAAGTTTATGATTTGGGATTTTTTATTCATATCCATTACAAGCCTGCAAATGTTCTGAAAATTACTAAATGTAATATTATAGCCAGTGAAAGTTGAAAAAAATACACATTTTCAAAATATTATAATTAATGAATGAATGTAAAATGAAACTAATTTTATATATTTAAAAAATAGAAATTCAGTCATTATCTACACACCTCCATGCTGATGTCTTGAAATACACATACTACCTTCTGCGTTGGTTCAACGGTGGTCAAGATCTATCTGATTCTCTTGTGGATTCGCAGTGACCCAAAGCACATCTTCTCAAGGCCGTATATTGAGATGCTGGCACGAAGATCAAAAGTCGACCCACTTAGCGACTGTCCTCTGGGAGACGGCTGGAAGGTTGTTGAACTGGACCTCGACAGGAGGATGTCGGCTGCTCTGGTCAAGTGTTTCTTCACTTACAGAGGTGAAGCCGGGAGTCTTTGCTCCTCAAAGAGATTTGTCTAAAGCAGAGCTGTTGTAGTGGCAATACTCTCATTGGTTGTTTTAAATTCAGAAGAGTTATAGAACCATTATTATTTCTGAAGCCTCGTGTAAAAGCAAGTAGTATAGAGAGGATGACGGTAATAGATTTCTAACCTCCCATGACCTTGAATGTCACATAAATCAAATAATACAAAAATATTATTTTACATATCTCCCGCCATTTATGTTCTTACACAGGTAACCTGCTGTCAGAGTAAAGAATCCTTTGACTCCACCATTAGATTTTCAAGGAGCTCTGCCTTTAAGAGACGCTTATATAACCACATTGTTGATATGCCAGGTGCACTCTGCCTCACCTCTCAGCAGTCCTGATTACACCACCTATGCTATCATGTAACACCGTGTTACTGTAGCCAACTATTATGTTGCTGTAAGGAGGGTGATATTATTACTTAACTAAGGTCTCATGTATCTAGCTACTGCATTTTATATCCGGCTTTCTCCTGTTTAGTCAGACGAGTAATTGATTTCTATACAACCAAGGCTTCTGTCTAATGAGTTTAAATTTAAAGAGGTTCATTCTGGAGAATTATACAGTGCAGATGGTTGCATTTGTTTACTATAATAATAAGACAATTCTCCCTAAACCCAAAATTGTGTATTTATCCTCTCCACTGTAGTTCCATTTATCCATCAAGATTATGTTTGTGTGAGTCAGAGAGTTTGGGAGATATCATCCAAAGAAAAACCAAAGAAGTACATTTAAAAAACAGCAATGTCTCCATCCAGAAATAATAAACCAATCACTTAAGTTGTGAGCAGTTCAATGTAGGAACTATTTTCTTTCTACCGCAATCCAGGCAGAAGGAAGTATGCATCTACTCATGGATGGTTCATGCTTGTAACTGCATGGCAAACATTAACGGAGTCCTCCGTTAGGTAACTCAGTTAGCCAACCTGTGTGAGAGGAACAAAATGTATTTTTGGCTGAACTGACCCTTTAAAACTTGATTTCCTCAATTACTGTTTGTGAAAAATATTGAACTGACCCTAAATTTCCTCTGTTAAAAGGACACAATCACTTAATTAAACTAGTCACAAATGTTCATTCATGTGGAATCAAGTCAATTTTATTTACAGAGCACAAAATCACTGATGACACTGTCTCAGTCATCTTTACAGTCTGTACACCTTCCATCCTTCAACCCATGGTTCGAGCAAGGAAAACTCCCTACTGGAAAAAAAAAAAAAAAACTTACTGCAGAGGAAAAAAAAAGGAGAAAATAAACCTGAAGAGGAGCCACATAGGAGAGATCCCTCTCCCAGAATGGACAGGCAAAATCAGCGTATACAGAAATACAGACACAACATAATAATAAAAAAGAAGTGTTAGAATTAATACAGATTCTGATACAGAAGTACAGATATTAGACGGTTAGGTAACACTTTTCAATAGTGGCGTACAACATGACAGTTTATCTCTAGTCTGTGATTTATTGTGTCTTTGATTTTTTTTTTTTAACAAAGGATGCGATACTGTGATGAAGCTGTCTGAGCTGGGGTCACACTCTCTGGACTGTCCACACAAGCCCACAGGGGAGCTTGATGCAAAGGTCAGTATGAATGATTAAATGGTGCTCTGCATCGCCAGAATCACTGCCACACACCGACCTTCACTCTGCTCATCGTTTATTTACAAGTCAGCACTCCCCTCACAGAGACTAAGTGCTGGTTCACCCTCCACCGTAAAAGTATCTCGCGTTTGTGTGTGTGGTGGATAAAACTGTAATGTGAGTGTGTGCAGTGCATGTGAGCAGTTCTTTTAAGGATGGGTGAGAGGTTGCATCAAGGTTGTGTCAGTGTTTGGACTTTTAATTATTATTATGCCTTGACTGAGATTCACCTGGTCAATCCAGTTGAAAGCGTTGATATTTTGTTGATTTAATCTTGTAACAGCGTCGTTCATTTTCAGGATGTCACAGAAACAAGTTGGAATAAGAAGCACTTTGCATCATCCAGCTGTTTGGAGATAGAGACTAAACACAATGTGGAGGTAAAACATCTACAGTATTTCACTTTGCATTATCAGTGTACACATTTAAATTTAAACCGCATTAGTTACACCACCTTAGATTCAATCGGTTAGATAACCGATGATTTATGTATTATTTGTCTAATTTGCCATTTGAGACTGTCATATTACATCTTATGTCATTATAATATCACATTTTGAAACACATTGCAGACGAAAGAGATGTTGTGTCTTCAGATATTGATTAAATTGAAACAATAGTCTAGGGTAGAAAATATTTTTTTCCCATGAAAAACCACATTTTGATATAATTTGGGTAAGAGCAAAACCACATTATTCTGATAAATTTCTTAGTTTCGTAAGTGGGAGAAAAGACTGCAAATGACAGCAGGAGAAGACAGTGTGGACAAACTGTGTGCCTTGGCCCAAGATCACCTGAAACTGTATCGACAACACCTGCCGAAACCAGGTATGTAGCACCTTCCAAATGAAGATCCAATGAAAGTCATTTGTCTTAAACACCCCCTGACTCCTGTAACCTTCTCAGCTTCTATTTTTATACTTTTTCACAATACTTGAAGAATGATAAAAATGCTTTGTTGTTTGCCCTTTTTATTAAGAAGAATCATTTCCAGCTGATTTGATAGAAAAAGAGACTGAAGGCCAGAAAAAAGTCAGTAACATGCATTCATCAAAGTTTTTGTTCAATTCTATCTCCCCTTATCTAAATCACCATTCACTTTAACAGAGGCTTTCCATGTTTTGTGATTTTCATCCACAGTTAGTTGAATAAAAAGTCTGGTGAACCCCTGACCAGGTGACAGAGGAGTCATTTCCCCTCTCCACTGCCTCTCACAGCAGCTCAGCTTCAGCCATTTAAAAATACATGAAAATTAGATATTTAGCGGTTGCCTCTTGAGCTTCCTCCTCTATCTGACGTGCCAGGCACTCAAGTTACTGCTCATCCGTTCTCAGCTACTTGTGCCTTGCTAATTGTTTGATGACTTAGAGATGTGACATCCGAGAGTGATCCCAGGACTGAATGAAAGTCACTGGAACCGAACGGAGAGGTAATACAGGAGGCAGAGAGACAGAGTTGGTATTACATAGAAAGCGTTAGAGACAGTTAATCTCCAATTCTCTGTCTAACTGGATCAACCTGCAAGGAGGAAGATGACTGACAAGTTTTGCTCAGTTGAACTTCTTGTGTTTTGTTGCTGTAAAACACAAAGATTTTGTCATTTGATCGGCACATTTGAACACCGCAGCATATGCAGAATAGGTTGTTGGGCGTGTTACGCAGTTTTATCTGGAATATAAAAGCTGTGACGTCGGTGCAATCCGACAGATAAAGGGCGCTCTTGCCAAGGCAAGCTGCACTCTCTGAATATTTAATGCAAAGGACGCATGCAATCATTCGTAAGTGAAAGAGAGAAGGCGGCCAAATGGGAGATCCTGTGAAGTGTTCGGGCCTAAGTAAAGCAGACACTCTGTTACAAACGGAACATTTTAATTCCAGAGAGACTTTTTCATGAGAGTGTAACGCAGGAAAGAACCCAATTTGTTGAAGTGGCTGTTTGTCCATTCTGACCATCACTACAGCTCGTTCTCAGTTATCATCATGATTAGAACTCATGTTTATACTTAAATGGAGTGGTTCATATTATCCAGTGTTTTAGAAATACTGACAGTTGAAGTTATCTACTCATTAAAGCAGCTTTTTTCTTAGTTGAGCCCCTCAGAAGAATTGCTAAAGTTGAGATTTTGTATTTTTTATCCACATCATTCATCGGTTTCTGTCACCTAATTCATTTGTGTCGAAGTTTATTACCTTGTTTTTTGTTCTTTTGGAATTAAATCTCTAAATTATGAATGACCCCGAGCTTTTAGTTTGATTTCTTTGTCACATAGTTTGATTTCTTTGTCTTCTTCAGGTGGAGTTATAAGACTTTAAATTTTGATAATGTGAAATAATCACTCAGTAAGAGGTTTCTTGCCAGATGCTGAGATTTCTGGCTTTCCAGCCTGTCGTTTCTGGAATGAAACCTCCTGCCCAGCTGGCACTGCAGCGCCTCGCTGATGGATGACAGAAAGCAACCGGCGTTTTAAAAAGTTAGAGACTAAAAAGCCTAATTCTCAAACCAATAAAGCAAATAACAAAGTAGGGAAATTGTCGCACTAATTTGGATTCTGATATGAAATCTTTTATCTAACACATCCTTATTTTTTATATCAGTTAAATATGATATCTCTGCTGTCTATAGAGATATTGACATTATGTAAATCTAAACCTAAACGCAGTGTTGCCTGTAGTACAAAGCAGGGAAGCAGTGAAATGTTGTTTTTCAGCTCTATATTGATGCAGATTCCCTCACAAATATATGTAAATACTCTCTGGTTTTATTTGCATATTACATACCACATTGTTTATCTCCACAGGAGACACGTTGCAGTACGAGGACGGCCAGTCTCCTCTGCACAGCTTGGAGCAGGCTGCTGTCCACTACGCCTCAGCTATCAGACTCAGCGCCAGAGATGCCAGACTCCACTTCCTGCTGGGTGTCGTTCTGGAGGAGCAGCACTACGCTACAGAGATGTTCGGCCTGCAGAGGAAGGTACGAGGTCTTTGGTGGTGTGTTGGGAAGTTCTGCTCAGCAAAATGTCCATGACAATAGAGCTTCTTCCTGCCAGCGGCTCAGGACAGAATAGCCTTCAAGGAACACACTTGATAGACTTGGTGACCTTCATTTTTGAATGCTGATAGTGAATCATATTTTTGTTGAAAATGGTCCCTATATATGAGAACAGTTAAAGCAACCTCCCATCTTTGTGTTCCGTCATCTCCAGGCTGACAGAGACAAAGATGATTTCAGCGATGCCAAGTCAACGGCCCGTCAGGATGACATCCTGGCTGTGTGCCAACTCCACGGTTACCTCGGCACACCGACCGTACAGAACCAGCTGCAGGCCTTGGATAAAGAGTATCATCTGCTCAAAGAGCAGGGACAGTCCAGCAAAGCAGACTACGTCCAGACACTCTACATCTGGCTCTCCAAGAAAACTGGCAAGGTAACTGGAAATAATAGAAACTGCCACAGGTTAGAAATACAGTGATTACTAATCCGCATATATGGCAGATGAAACTGAATTTTTCCCCCTTTTGTTGCAGGATAACAGTGCAGCCATGCAGGATGAAGAGACCTCTGTCCACAGGGCCCTGATGAAGTACCTGGATGCCTGGTCTTTGAGTCCTGACAGCTGGGAGTACAACCTCCATGTAGGAAGACTGCTGCTGCTGCAGGGCAGGAGCAGGGAGGCGCTGCAGCACCTCCAGAGTGGCCTGGCACTGCGCCCCCTTCACCCTGCTCTCAGGTCAGGTCATAGAAGTGTTGCTGGCAATAGAAACAAGACTTTGTATTGTCAGTAGCGGTGACAGTAGTAATAACAACCACAAGTGATTAAAAGTTATCCACAGTGCTACAGGAGGTTTATCACGCAAAAAAAAAACTCAACTGAAATATAACCTTCAGAGAGCAGTGTATTTAGAAGCGAAGCCATGCTGTGCCTGACAAGCAATTAATCTTGAAATTGATTCTCACAGCTAACTGATGAAAAAATAAATATTTCAGCTCCTGTTCAAAACCCAAAAGCAACCTTATGTTCAAATTGGAGCTAAAGAGGTGAAAGCGGTTGTATCCTTTTTCTGTGTAACGCCAACTTAACCTGTTGTTCAAATGTCTACTTTCCCATAAGCCCTTATATGATATCATATGATCATAGAGGGGTTAGAAAGTGGAAAAAAAAACTTGCAGGTCTGGCACTCCAACAGGGTAAACACAGATGTACAGTCAGAGCTAGTCTTGTCTTCAGCAATTCTCCTGTGTTGCCTTCATTTTGTCAGATACTTCACAGGCCTGGCTCTGCTGCAGCAGGAACAGAAAGCCTCCGAGGACACAGAGAAGGAGGCTGCTCTGTTCTTACAGCAGGGACTGGAGCACTTTGTCAGCCAGCGCTGCAGCAAGAGGTTTGCATGTGTGTGTGTGTGTGTGTGTGTGTGTGTGTGTGTGGTGGAGGTGGCAGTGGATTTGTTCAGTGAGAGAGTGTAAGGGCACGACGGTGTCAGTAATGTAACAGGCTGTCTGTTAAAGCCTGCAGGAGAGAGAGTTAGATAGTGACAACACTGTCATAGGCCACATAGATGATACATCCTCTGCAGTGTCAGACATGCGTACATTTTATGATATTTGAAGGCTTAGATTCGGATTTTCCACCATTTCTGTCAGTTAACGTAGACCGGAAATCCAAATTCAGGCAAACAGAAAAAATGGGGTGAAGATAGCTAGTTGAAATAACACCTAGTACATTTTTCTGATTAACAAGTCGTTGTTTTTTAAGATCACGGAGCTGTTGTCGTTGTCTTGGATTTTTCTCTGTTGCCATCAGTTTTCATGGTTTTGTCTCCAGCTGGGTGGAGCAGGATCCATCAGACCCTCTGTCCAGCCTCAGCACACAGTTCCTGCGAGGCCTTCTCACTCTGGGCCAGCTGCAGCAGAGGAACACACTGTCTGGGACGGCCATGAGTGCAGAACAGGTCTATCACACGTATGTTACAAACCAAAAGTTCCTTTTGAGTCATAATTTGACTTTTACATTAACTTTTTCTACTCAGTGTTTGTGTTGGATCTCAGCTCCAATTAGCTGTCTCACTCATCTCATCAAAAGTTTCAGCATTCGCACCAGTGTGACCCAGTTTAAGAAGTGTTAAAACTGTGTGTGCTTGTCTCTGTGCTGGAATGCTTCAGCGTAGCAGTGCTGACTGCCCAGAGTGTGAGTCAGTGTGTGTGTCGCGGCGAGGCGAGCGGGCAGCTGGAGTGGGTGCTCCTGGATGCTCAATTTGCCCTGCTCCAGAGGCTGATCCAGCAGGGCGAGCGCCAGGCCAAGGCTGGCCCAGAGAGGCAGTCCCTGGTGGCAAAGAGATGCCAGGCCCTCACAGCTCTCATACGGCTCACCTCTATCGCCCCCTGTCAGGAGCTGCTGGACATGCAGGAGAGGGTAGGAGCACTAAATTAGGTTTTTAGAAACAGAAAACGTTTTGCAAAGTTGACCACGCGACCAAACTCTTCCAGTGATTGGGGATGCTTTCCACTGAAGTATGTCTGTGAGTACCTCAGAGAAATCAGACTGGTACCTTCTCTCTGCTCACTTCCTGCTGTCTACAGGCGTGCCAGCTCGCAGTAGTGACCACGCCGCGTGACGGCCACGCCTTGTGTCTCTTGGGTCTGGCACAGCTGGCTCAATACGACAACAACCCAAATGCAGACAAGTCAAAGGAATTCATAGCTGATGCCTGCCTCAGCTTCAAGGGCAGCATTGAGCTGGAAGACAAGACTCAGAGCGGAGAACCACCTGAACAGCTGAGCAGTGAGTCTGTGGACTGCATTTCCTATTTTCCAATAAATGTGTCCCTGCTGTTCACTTTACACTTTACATTAAACAGTTATGATTACCTTTTGGAAATTAACTCCTCGCCCACATTAACCATTTCCTTTTTGCTCAGAACAAAAATGGTGGCGTGACCGGCAGGAGGCTGAAAACGAGAAAGCTGCCAAACAGTCCAGCACCCAACCAGCAGGAGTGAAGGGGCCTCCTGACACCAGCGTGGCCAAGAGAGGAGCCAAGCGAGGCAGGGGAGGACCTGGACCAGGGCGTTTGGCAGCAGCTGGAACCAGAGCTCCTGCTCCGTCGCCCTCAGCCCCCACCAGGGGAGGGAAAACCGCCCGACCTCCAGCCAAAACCCCTGCAGCCAGGTGAGTCACACTGGCAGTTTAAGTCAAGCGTCTGGCAGACTTCTTCTGTGGTCGTTTGTGGTTGTTTGCTGGCATTTATTTATTCATGGATGTTTTCCTGTGGATGCTTACTTTTCTCACTTCTACCCTGCTCCATATTCATATCACGTATAAACACAATCTTTTACTCAGAGTTTGTCAGTCTGGGTAGCTTCACTGGAACAAATCTCGAGTTTGTTTCCTCACTGAAGCTGTATGAAAAGTGGTTTATCTGAATTAAGGAGGAGGACTACTCTTGAATATATACGTGAGCGCACAAAATAAACGTTTTGATTAGTTTCAGAGCTTTTGTCTTCTGTTTTCTTTCCTGTAGGGGGAGAGCTGGAGCAGCAACTAAGCCAGATAAATCCTTTAAACCTTCAAACAACGGTCCTAAACCCCAGCTCCCTGCCAGCAGGTCTAAACAGGACTGTTGCTCTGATACTACTGAGGCAGTCGAGGGTAAAGCATGGAAGAAGCATTGAGATTAACATACACAACAGATGAAAGACTTTTCCCCAAAGTCCCCAAACGTTGTGCATCTTTAAACGTATTTTTCTTTATGGGTTCATCAAAGGAGGTATTTATACTCTGTGTGTTTTAAAAGTTGTTTCAGAGCCCACTGAGGCGGAAGTGGACGTGCTAGGTCCGGTGAACCGCAGGTCTCATATCTCACGGCTGGGTCTGGCCCGCGCCCTCTCCCGCTCTGCAGACACCCAGGACCGGGCGAAGCAGCTCTACGAGGAGGTCATCTCCATGGCCCCGGGGGTCAGTTGTTATCCGTTACATTTAGATTTCAGGCATTTCCTCACTGCTTTTACAATGGCTCTAAAATAACTCCTGGTTGATGAATCAACTGACTGTTTAGGCCCACGATGCCTACAGTGAGCTTGTTCAGCTGCTGGAGCCATCAGACCCTCAGGCTGCAGTGGAGGTGTACTGCAGGTTCCCTCTGAAGCCTGCGGCCGAGCAGAGCTTCGATGACGCCTACATCTCAGGAGAGATCGTCCGCATACTGATGAGGCTGGAGCAGTACGACCATCCACAGCTGGGGCCCAGCCTTGTAGCATACGGCAAAGTCATGGGACTAAGTGTGTACTGTTACTATTACTATAAATGCATAATTATATTAGTCTTGGAAGCAGTAGTAGTACTGTTATTAGCATGGAATAAATATTTGTAGAGTTGTAAGTGGATGGATACTTCTACTTCTTACTAAAAGACTGAGTGATTTATATAATTTGTAATATTTGAGACGGATGTGAACAGAACCAGGTAAACCGAGTGCACATTATGATCTGCAGCCACAGAAAATAGGAGCTGATAAAATGGGGGTATCTTTACACCATGCTGTGACAAACTTCACCCATACTGAATGCCAATCATGTGCAAACTATTAATTGCAAACCTAACGTGTCTAAATGTAGTGTTGAAATCATGCAGCCAGGCCCATGTGACAGGTTATTAATAGAGATGTATTACATTTAGCTGGCGGGATGGCAGACAGATGACATGTTACATAGAGTGCATACATGCAGCACGATGTCAGATGAATAAATAATTATGAACTGGGCAAGTCAGGTTAGGATCATTTAATTATCTTAACGTGTGTGTGACTGATCTTCTGATGTGGCTGTTTTTTTTTAGGCTGCATAGAAAAATACATCGACATCTTGGACGGAAAGGCCATGAGCAAGCTGCTGAAGAGTGTCTACGCCAGGATCCACGACAGACAGGAGGACGATCAGGACCTGCAGGATTTCTTCAAGTTCAAATGCTGGATATGAGAACACTTGTGAACCTATAACCTGTGAAGTACCTATATTGATGTATATATTGACATATATTGACATGTTTCGACTTGAGCTGATGATACTGACTGTTCATAGATACAGAAATCCTCTTGACTTTAAACATTTAAACCTGATGTCATAATGAAGCCATTCACTGAGAAAAATGTCCATCTTTATTCCAAAGTCATATTTAATTTGAGTTCTCAATAAAAATTATATATCAAAAGCGACAACGTTAACAACAGACAAAACTGGAATATTATAATGTTCAACGAAACAATAGTGCAACAACAACAGGTGTTTCAGTGAGTGTCTTACAAAAATGGAAACCGATAAAAGACATGAAGTCTCGATCCTTAAAGTGTTATTCCACGCCAGCGGCTGTATGACTCAGAGATGTTTCTCTGCTCTACAGGATGACACTGCCTGCAGGCTCAGCCGAGCACATTTTTCAGGGATCGCATTTAACAGAGACAAAACAACATAACCTCAACAAAGGATTTCCCAGTTCAAAGTCTAAAGTTAGTATCAATTGTACAAAATCTAGATAGACAGCTGCTATTACCAGCAGTAGGAAATTGTTGTCTTCTGCCTTATAAAAGGGCAGTGACTTCTCTTCAGTTGGGTCGAGCTGCACAGAACTTCCTCATCCGTCTACTTTTTCACACCGCGTTGAGTTTGGTGACGATGAGCACGCGGACACACTGGTCGAAGCCAGAACACACACACAGGCCCTGCTTGTCGGGGCTCCAGTCCAGGCTGGCGATTGGCTGTGTGGACAGAGTGGCGTTCTGTAAGAGGTTGACGGAGCCAGCTACGCCCACATCCACGCCATCCGAGTCCTTCTTGCTTCTGTGAGCTGGATACTCACTGGAAATGACAGAAGTATTATATAGATTAGTTTACGGTAAAGCAGGAAATCTGATTGTGTTCAAACAATCTTCATGATGAACACTTATTTTTTTTTTAAATGGGACAGAATACTGTTTTAAGGTCAGTTACTCACTATTTCCATAGATGTAAGTTTCCTGCTCCCCCTGCAGTCATGAAGATGTCCCTGTTTTGAGGCAAATGTCTCACCTGCCAGATAGTCGACTTATGAGCCTAAAATAAAGAACAGAGATTGTTTGCTTTCCAAAATAATTCACAGTGTGTTCACAAACATCTGCTGCTAACACTGGAAGGTAAGAGAGCCCAAACATGTAATCTGCATTGCAGTGAACCACATGGAAACCTGACAGTGTGTTATCCAGTCTGCCTGTTGTTGTGGCTTCTTGTTTCGTGGAGGAAACAAGTGGTGGCCGAGGACACGAGAACACACTGCTCAAAAATGTGGCCACATGTTGTCAAGAACACCTCTGAATGTGGTGATTGGATGTCAAATGCACACTCGATGCATCTTGAGGGCATTCACACCTGTACTGAGCTGACAAATATTTATGATCTCTCAGACCTTGCAAACACTTTGTGAGCTGGTATGTGCCCTAAAGTCGACTTAAGTGCGTTTCTTTGAGCATTTTCCCACAAAAAGCTACACCTCTCTCTCCTCACTGGCCTGTGTCATTGTTGGCCAGTGTCACAAAGCCACAGAAAATGTTAGACAAACACAACCCCAAACACTTCCAGCTGTGAAAACGGTCAAAGCGACGTGTGCCCCCTTTTCCCCGTGAACCGTGCAATTGTAAAAGTAATACTAATAATAATAATAACCTTTTGACATTTTTCCCATACATGGGAGCCAAGCGTCCGTCTGGCTGTCCCCACCCAGGTCAATTACCTTTTCAGAAACAGAGGCGAAGCCCTTGGTGAGGTGCTGGGTCCTCATGTCAAAGACGTGGAATTTTCCCTCCAGTGAGGTGGCCACCAGCTTGTTCATGTTGATGTCTTTCCTGTCAAACTCCACACTGCATACCTGAACATGGTGTAAGAAAGAATAACAGTCACTCCCTCTATCACATGGCACGGCTCCACCACAAACCACTTTGTGCTGAAATGGACATAATGACCCCTGGCTGGTTCATCTACATTTAAGATGCGTTGAGTAAGAGTGAAGACTTTGTAATAAAAAGAGCGCTTTGTATATGGTGTGTGAAGGGAACATGCATTAACCTCAGACTTCCTCTGTGGTTTTATGTAGTGTAAATGTTGCTGGCAAGTCATTTTCAGTTCTGTCTGCACGTCTCGTCTGCATTATGATTAAAGTGAAGGTTACAGTGCAGCAGAAATAATGAATGTATGGACAGTTTATATTAATGAAAACACCAGTTCTTAATATGAGGACTACTTTTTGTGTTTCGGAGCTGAACTGACTGAGCCACTGTCGGTCTGAGTTCCCATTTTTTCTCTAAATGTTTGTGATTTTTCCTCTCTGTGGTGCCACACTGGCTACATGACTAAAATTAAAGAGCTTAACGTAATTTTAACAGCTTAACACAAAAAAAAAATCACCTCACCCCATTTTTAATGTTGGTTTCCCACCGCAGAGACATATTCCGCAAGTCAAAGAGTTTGATGTCCCCGTTGTCATAGCCAGCACACACACAGCGGTCCTGATCATTGAAGGCGTGTCCTGCAGTGAGAACAGTTTTCAGTCGCAACGGTGCAATTTTAAATAATCAGGTAAGCATATGAACTAACTAGAATGGATAACAGAAAATAGACCAAGACTCCAGGCTGCATTTTCACTGGATTGTTGTGCTTTGCCTGTTAAATTGTTTTTCTTTTGTTCTGTGAACAGGACAGCGTCTGAGAGTGGGAGGATAATTGTTTTCCTTATGCACAACCGAGAGAAACTCCCCCATCTTTTGTGTATAATGATGTATCACTGTGTGCTTGGAAAGTAGCTGTCTAAAACAGAACCAGTTGCATTTCTAAATAAAAAAAAGAGTGTGGATGGAGTGCCTTTGAAAAGATGAAAATTGAGATGTTACACACCGAAAGCGACAGTCCAGCAATCCCTCTTGGTTTCTCCTTCTATGGGCTCCATGTTGGCTACAGGCGAATCCTTCTGTCTCGGATCCCACACCTTTACTGTCCCTGTAATGCATGAGGACAATATGACGTCTTAGCTAACTTATTTTTGTCATTGCTCTGAAAAAGGGTTTTTGTACTGGGATGAATGTTCTCACCATCTCTGCTTCCAGTGACTATCTCAGGTGCTCCGTCGCCAATCCCGAGGCCGCCAACACCATCAATACTATTTACTATCTCTTTGTGGGCCTTTACAGTGTACACTGGCACTTCAGGCATCTCCAGATTCCTGTAGACAACAAGCTCAGTGTGAACCTTCAACTTTCAGCATTTCATGCCAGGCTATTGCTAGCAAGATGGATGGATGGTGTGATGTCAGAGGATGTGGATGAAATACCATATATTGAGATTTCCTTCAAAATCCCCAGTTGCTATGTGTCTCTGCTGAAGAGAGGTGGCCCCAAATGTGCCACACTTTATGGGTTTAGGTCTCTCTACCTGAAACATATAGGGAGGAAGAATGGGACAATGCAATGCAGCACAGTAGGAACACCGTTCAATGTTGAGCAACGCGTTAATGGCAAAGTTTAAAATCTCAAAGTGTAGGAAATTATAAGAGAAATAAGAAATGTTTCTGACAGTTTATGTAATTGAAAATGACCCAGATTTAACAAAACATTTGCCCACTAATCGAACACATGATCAGTCCAGAGCGAGATCTATTCTGTTTCCACACCAACATGGGCCTCTGAACCTTTGACCCCCGTGCAGTGATGCCTAAAGGTTTACAAACTGTTATATCACCCAATTAATAATGATTTCCCAAACTTCGCTACACTTTTTAAGTGCATTATGTTGACTGTCATTCCGCTGTACGTTGGTGTCAAGCTACATACACATAGGAATATGTTTACTGAAGTTTACGATGTGTACTGTATATTAGCAACAGTTCTGGCATCACTATTATAAAAAGGAAAATTATTTTGTACATGGGATGGTCAAAAACTTTGGGCTAATGTCTGTGGCGGTCTTCGTGTTGCCTGTTGCTATGGAGACAACGACCCACCAAGACTTTTCTAGAAACCTAAGATAAGCTAGCTAACTCTGAGTTAAAACCGTTTGCATGCTGTATTTCCGAGAGAAAAAGGGGGGGGAACGAGAGCAAACAAGAGTCAAATGTGAACGTGTTGTCTACCTCCTTGACAAGCTGAGCCTCTCCGTGCTGTACTTCATATATCTGCATTACTCCGGTTCCTCTCGGAAAGTTCCCCAGACACACAAACTTGGCGCTGCAGGGAATCCATTTACTGTCAAACACGGTGTAGTTCAAACTCTTCTGAATGTGCGCAATGATCTGAGGCTTTGATAGTGGCGATGACATCTCTGCCGTTTGGGAGATAATTAGTAAAAAACGGTTGAATTTTCCTGATAAAAAAGTACCAACAGAACCGTGGTGAGGTTCAGTGCAGCTCGCTGCCAAAACAGATGACGTCAAGACGCTCCTTCAGCTGAGAGCGTGGCTGCCTAAAGATCTGCCTGATGAAATGTTCACCTACCCGGTAAACTTTAACGTATTTTAGATAAATTATAATGTACTTGGATGTTGTACTCATTCAACTTAATTATATTACCACAATGAGATATTTCTGTCGATTCCAACACCAAAATTCATAATTTCATCTCTCCAGGCGTCGACGCTGTGGCTGTTGGGGTCCTTTTCGTTGCACGAGGACAGTTTCATGCCTGTGTGTCCGTCGTCCTCCTCAGATTCGACTCTAAAATCTCACTTAAAACTATTTTAAGGATGGACACTGTTGAAAACACAACCCCAGCCGCTGGAGCTGCCATGGAGACTAAGGATGACACAGACTCTTTCACAAAAGTAAAGTCTAAAAAGACTCAGAAACGAAAACGTGAACAAGATGGAGCGGGCATGGACACAGAGGAGCCCGTGGCCAGCAAGCGGCCGCAGTTTCCTCCAATTTCAGGCGACAAATTAAGGGTAAGTACCATCCGTGTATACATGTCCTGTGTCGGTCTTAACGACAATTACAAACAAGTTGTTATACAATGTTACACTTCTCCATAAGCAAGAAGACAGGAGGTGGTTTGCGCTTGCGCAGTGAAGACTTGTGACAACAGTAAATAAAGCTACTGTATGTTGTTGTGGCTTTTTTTTCTTTCTTTTTTTTTTTTATAAAATGTTGTGATACTTTGAATTGTATTCCACGTGATATCACTACACAACACCCAACAATACTCACATGAAACCGCTGCAATTACTTCCTACTTTGCATGATATCTTTCTAAATGCAAAACATTTGATAAGCTGATAACTAACATCTACTCTGTGGCTTGGATAGGTAGGGTACGTGGACTGCCAGACTCTTTATTATTTGTGTTTTCCCAGCTAGTCATTGTAACAGTAATTAACTAAAAGTGTAATTCAGATCAATCCCAATCAAGTGCTGCAGATTACAGTTGTCAATGTTGTGTCCTTTTGTGTTTCAGGGACCAGATGAGATGCGGAAGATCGCTGTCCCAGCTCACAGATACACCCCGCTGAAGGAGAACTGGCTGAAGATTTTCACCCCCATCGTAGAGAACCTGCAGCTTCAAGTTAGATTCAACCTCAAAACTAGGAATGTTGAAATCAAAGTAAGTTTCCTCAACACATCCAAGCGATTTCTGACAGGGGTCTGCCTTTTTGGCACTTGTACTGGATTTCTCAACAGTTGTGTCTACAGTGTGTCTAATGTTCCTTATTTCTTTCAGACATGCAAAGATACACAGGACATTGGGTCGCTCACAAAAGCAGCAGACTTTGTCAAAGCGTTTATTCTAGGATTCCAGGTTGAAGTAAGTACACATGGACGGATTTGTTGAATTTTGCATGTTTTCATTTTTGCAGAGATATAGCTATTCTTGTCAGGTTTCTCAGTCTGTTTTTGTACAGTGTGTGCATTTGTTGAACTAACATAACATTTGGAGCAAGTGGTAGGGATTTAGAATAAGGACGGTAATCTAGCAATATTTGATTATAAACAAATATTGATTTGATTGTGGATGTTTTTGTGAATGTCCCTGAACCTCGATTGTTTTATGTGTTTTTTAGTTTGTGATGTAACTCTCACACTTTCTCTTTCCAGGATGCTCTGGCTCTCATCAGATTAGATGAACTCTTCCTAGAAAGCTTTGATGTCACTGACGGTAAGACGGCACCAACGTTGTGCTTCTGTCCGCTCTGAATTTCTGTATTTATATAGCACTTTTTTTTTTGCTGCTACTTCAAAATGAACTCAGTGTCCAATCTCTGTCTGTTTAATTTAATTGTACCTCTGGTATTGCCTGTCTTTGTAGTGAAACCTCTGAAGGGAGACCACTTATCCAGAGCCATCGGAAGAATAGCGGGGAAGGGAGGAAAAACCAAATTCACCATTGAAAATGTCACAAAGACTCGCATTGTGCTTGCAGACACGTGAGTGCTCTTCACTTGTCCTGCCACACAACTGGAAAGAAATGTATTTATGTCTATTGGGATTTTTTTGTTAATCAGTTATTTGATTTCATGCTTGCATTTCAACATTTAGTATTCTCAGAGCTCAACTACAGTAAACAGAAGTTTGAGCATTTCCTTTTTTGTCATGCACGGCTGCTACAACACTTAAACAAACGTACCATGTCCAGAAAATTTCTACTTTGAACTAACACTTGTTTTCTTTTACATTTCAACACAGGAGACTCATTTACTCGTTCGAAAATGTTCTGATTCACAGTTGGTTTTTTTTACTTGCGTCACTGTTGACACTAAAACTGAAAATGGCATTGTGTATAATGCAGGAACAACTGTGAATATTAGCTTAATTTAGGACTATCATGCACTTGTAAACCACAGATGAATGTTTAGTTCATGAAGCATTTAACACTCCTTCATCTCTCTCAACAGAAAAGTTCACATATTAGGATCTTTCCAGAATATCAAGATGGCCCGGACGGCGATATGTAACCTGATCCTGGGTAAGAAACATTCATTTATCTATGCGAATATTGCAGTACAACAAAGGTTGATGTCAAATGTGGAGTAAAACTCTTTGAATACACATGTAGTGCTGAGAATTGACCTTTAAACCCCTTTTTGTGCCCCAACAGGAAGTCCACCCTCAAAGGTTTACGGCAACATCAGAGTTGTGGCCAGCCGGACTGCGGAGAGATTCTGAAGACTTACTAACAGCTGTGTGTATTTATCCTTCCTGCTGTCGGCTGCTGGAATTCCCACTTTGATCCGCGTCGATGAGTAAAGACTGTTGATTCCAGTTTGGACTGACACCTCCGGTTCTTCTGTTATGGCTTCATTGTGACACGTTTTTGGATCCGTTGACCCAAAACATGAGGCAACATGATGATGTGGATAAACCAAGTGCATTTATCTGTAAATAAATAATTTCAACCCCTACCAACTTAGTTTTGTTACTGGAGTGTATGAGATGTAAGACTTTGGAGCAGATATTAATTCATTAATACTTAAAGATACTGTATGCTGCCACTGTGGTTCCAGTCAATAACATCCTGAAGGGAAATGAATTTTAACAAAAAATATATATATAGAAAATCCAATACTCTCAACATTTCAAAGTTTATTTAAATTTTGTAATTTTCATACAGTATCAAGTTTCCAACAGTCCCACAGCATAAGATAGAGCATGCAGAGAAAGGAAAAAAAAAGCTTCTCAAACTTAAATCTTCTCAGTTTTCCCCACACAAACTAAAAAGCACCCAAGTCCCTCAGAAAAAAAGAAGCACTTACAAACTAAAGCGCGGTCTGAACTATACAGAGAACAGAGAGCCAGAACTGCATTTAACAAATACTTATATACAAAAGAAAGAAAAAATAAACATCAAATTTTCCCCTTTTAAGCTGAGTACAGTGTGTGGCAGTTTGAGACAGGATCAGATATGCAACTTCTACTGGAATAGAAGCATGTCGCTGACCCGGGTAAAATACAAAAAGTTACATGTAGTTCAGTTCATTTGGATTACCTCTCATAATATGTGTACATTTACCAAAGTTTGGCAACATCCATATTGTATACCATTAAATTCTTAAATATATATTAACATCACCATCCATGTGTAAACAAGAGGATTATTTCAAAAATTGATCTACATGCACAACAAAAATTATATTTCCATGTCATGCAAGCACAGGGAGGCCCAAGCCGTGCAGAGCTTTGGGATGAGGGACAGCAGAGCGCTCCAGATTCACATCTCTGACTGAAAACTCCGGTTCAAACCAGCAGTCGGCCTCCGAAGCAAAACGAAAAGCTTTCCCGATGCTGTTTTACAGTAGGAAGCATTTTTCCCTTAGAAAGTAAAATTTGGTTGATCTTTTAAAAAATTTTTCTCCCTGTTTGTTTTAGTGGGTGGGAGGGGGAGAAAACGAGGTGTCTGTGACAGGAGAAAAAAAAAAGTGGGAGAAGAAGCCAACTTCTGAAATGTACACTTTCCAAACCCCCCCAAAAAAACTACAATATACAGTCTATCCCATTGCACACTGATCATGCCAACAACGTGTTAAGTGTTCATGTTGCGATAAAGAAAACTAACCCGCCCTGCGCTGCACTGAGGAAGTATTCAGGAGGGCTCATGAGAAGCAGAGTCTTCTCCTCTTGTTGTTAAACAAGATGAGCACACATTGATTACCTAATATACACATATTAGTTTAAAAAACGCTGCCTGCAGATAAGTCTCTTAAAATGCTATACACTCGCACAGTGTTCACGCTCAACACTATTACCCTCTGTTCTTAGCCGAGTCTGTCAGTCTCTTTTCTTTACATTAAGTCATAGTGAATTCAGTTCTCTTGTCAGTGAGTGCGGAGCTGTTTCTGTGCAGATTGTCTCATGGACTCACACTGCAAAATGCTTCATCGAGAGTAAACCGCTCGTCGGTTTGCAGCCACAAATAACTTTGGAAAAGACATTTTCTTGGCATTAATTAATCTATCTATAACTGTATGACGGGAAATGAGGATGAACTGCAGCAATATAAACACATTCATCAGGATGGATGGAACCAGCGATCTTAGCATAAAAAAAGAAAGAACATTAATTGCTCTGCCGAGTGGCTGCAAGCGTTACACGACTAGTCCAAAACCGTAATCGTATGTTAAGCAAAAAACCGAGATCAAAAAAATCTGAATTTTTAGTTTTGCATCTTGCAGATGGAAGTGTCACAAGAGCGACAGCGGCGATGATGGGTAATAACTTGGACTGGTTTCTGGATATGTTCTGGTTGGCACTTCATACCCTACTTTTCTAGTTGTACTGTAAGTCAAGTGTTAAAATACTATACACTTCCCCTCACGAGACAACCGTAAATATACTTGTATTTTTTCTTCTTTATAAAAGACAAGAACAAAAAATAAATATCAAAAATAACAATTAACAAAAAAAAAAAAAAGAAAGGATGAAATATGAACAAGCCCACCAGCCTCTGCACTGCGCCCCCTTTCTCCCCCCTCATCCAAAAAAATCGGAGATGCTCTTGCAAACGACAGATAGCCGTCCTTCAGTCTCTTATAAGTGCAACGACCGGGTTATTGAGAAGATTTACAGTTCAATAACACTTCAAAGTTGGCTTCATGAGGCCTGTGGTTTCTGAAAGAAAAAAGTGGCTTCACAGAGAGAGAAAGAGAGAGATGAAGAGAAAGAGAAAGAGAGAGAATACTTCCATTGAGTTACACAGAGAGCGTTTTGCCAGACGTCTTGAGCAGATCTTAAGAGATGGTGGAGAAAGCGGCTGTCGAGGAGGAAGGGATGGGCGGCGGGGGGAGGGTCGGCCAGCGGAGGTGCGCTCACACGTCCACCACCATCTTTTTGTGTATATCGAGACCGCCGACCACCTGGAAGCAGACGGAGATACATTTGTTAATCAAGTGCTCTCATAGGGAGAAAAGTTGAGTTACTGTTAAGAAAATCACACAAAATCAGTGATGGCTGAATTCAGTTTAGCTCCCTCAGCTTCATGGTGCTGGCTCTGGATATACTCTTTTCATATCGGACATTTAAAATTCTGATCGCAGGAAACAGTACAGGTGTTACTAATCACATTACGCATTATTCAGTTCCATTATGTGTCCTGCTGAGTCATGACAGGGAAACAGAATTAACTGTAGCAGCTCCTGGAACTGCTAATGTAATTTCTTGCTGTCACGGAAGATTTAAGTCAAGCTATTATTTCGACAAATCATCTTTCAGACCAAACAGTCCAAGTAAATAATGAAGAATGATTGTCACCAGAGAGGACTTGAAATGTCTTGTTGTGTCCAATCAACAGTCCAGCACCAAAATATATTAAGATTTAATTAATGTAAAACAATAAATCATTAAATTAAAACAACATTACAAATTATACTTTCAGAGAAAATCACCAGAGACATATTAAACAAGGTGTGAGCAAAATCTATGCAGCAGACAAGGACAACTGTGTACTAGGGGTCAAGCTCAAAGAACAAAAAACAAACTTCATTTCCCATAATGCAACTCAAATCTATATTATTGTGGATCCCGCTGCTTTTCCTGGCAAGACCTGACCTACTCTGGAGACGAGCCACGATTGATTTCCCTCCCGCAGTCACCAAAATAAATATTGGAAGCCACATATCTTCTGAACATTCTGACACTTAAATTGCCTTTTTTGGAAAATTTGCGATTTTGAATATTTTCCCAGTTAGCTTTTCTGTTTTTTATCTGGAGTGTCTCATCACAAATGCACCAGACAAACAGGGAACAGCAGGAGGCAGCAGATCGTGGAAACTAGTTTTAAAAAGGTTTAAGAGAATAATGTCAGAATTCGAAGGTAGCTCCAAAAAACATAGTGGGCATCACATCAACTGCTGCTCTTTGCTAACTACATCAGCTACTGTTAGCTAATTAGCTAATGGCTCAGTCAGCGATGGAGCCAGTGGCCCTGCAGTCTGTCTGGACCAGGACCTCGAATCAAAAGGGGTTTAACTCAACTCAACTGGATTTGGCGGCCTTGAATGATACTGAACGCGGCTGAACTTCGAACTGGGACTGAACAAAGCCTCCCAGACCGACTGTGGTCAGTCTGGGCAACAAAGCCCACTGAGGAGACAGGAAGTATAACCCACTTCATAACAAAGGCCCAGCTTGTGATGGGTCATCTGTGTTATAGGGAAACTTTGACCCAACCAATGAAGGAAACCAGTCAGAGGCAGCGCGGGGCAGCTCTTGCCAAGAAACGTAGTTTGATCCTCAATAACACCACACCTACACTTTACAGTCTCCAACCAAGCCGACAGCGGGAAGCTCCTCCAGAGTAACAGAAGACATTATACAACACGCTGAGGAGTCCTCACTGAAACTTTGCCAAGATGACTACTGCACACCATCCAGCCTCTTCTCAGTAATAACAAACTGAAGTTGGATCTTGACTGTGGAGCGCCCCTTCAGTCGAGAAAAAGGTTTTGTTATCCTGCTGAAGTCTTGCAGCCTCACTGGAGAGTTTAACACTCTTTCCTTATGCTAATAAAAGCCTTTTACAGAAATGTATTTTTACATCTATTGTGATATTTTTACCCTCTTTGATTCAGATTCTTTCACCCTACAGTGCTCAGATCAAAACTACTATAATCCAAACTGAAATCATGTCACACATTCTCCTCCCTGAACCTTGAAGTGTTTGAGCCGTCGCGCTTTGTTGGAAAAAAAAAAAAACTGGATCCAATATTCTCCCACGCCGTCCTGGAAATACACTCCCTGCAAAAACGACAGCCTTTTTAGTTCAAGGCTCCGGAGACGCAGCCATCAAATGTGGGCCTTTTTCATGTCAGCCACAACTGGTGCCTTTCATTTCAGAATCAGTCTCAGAGCGGAGCGTGATCCGCTGGGGTCCAACAGGGACGTGGCACTTGGCTGATACTTTTCAACAAGATAGAACTAATTGTGCAGAAGGAGGGCTCTGTCTGTCCGCTGATCTGATATTCGATAATTAAATCAGGCCATGTACCGTCTATCTATCCAGTGTTTTAATCAGTGTGAAAGCAGTGTGACAGCCGTGCAGTCACAGATTAGCAAAATCTTGTATCTCAGTCTTAATTCTGTGGGTTTCGTGACTGCGACCAAAGCAGATTCACAGAGTAACCCCACTGCAACACCGTCATCTCTCCGGGATGAACTCATTTCTGTGTTTCGGTGACCTGCAAAAACAGTAGCCACATCTTAATTTGATCTACATCGAACTCCAGTAACTCCATCAGCTATCCATCCAAAAATACACCAAGACTGTGTCGCTTTATTCCTTCAGTCCTTTGACTGCCTCCCTCGTCACATCGCTCGACTCTGACTGAATCTTTATTTTGAACAGAGTCTGACTTTGACTTTTAGAGACATGAGATGTTAAATCCTCTCTCAGTCTGATGGACGTTTTCATTGGACTTAAATATTTGTAACCCACAGACGACAATCCACAAAAACAAAACAAATCAGAAGAAAACTTAACTTTTCGAATGTGTCTTGGGAGATGACGGTGCCCAACAAGAGACCACATCATTACACTGCGCAGCTTGTAAAGGGTCATCTTTGTTATTGAGAATCTTTAGCTTTATTGAATTAAGTCCTGAATGTTGAGTTTAATTCAACAGAATACCATCTTGATTGTGAAGGTTAACACAACAGAGCCGCTGCCTGTTTGCCGTGCAGCCCGAAACCTCATTTTTAACGAGCTCGCCCTTTCTCACATGATTATCCCAGGAGTTTCGAGAATTACGTCAAGGCATTACGCACGTCTGACTGTTTCTTTCTCATTATGAATACGAGCTCATTTCACACATTGCAAATGTCGTTAGATAAGCTTCGGCTGAAAGGAATCAATGTAAAATGAATCTTTTATCTGTTGCTTGGTCCTGCGCTCCTGTAGTATAACACATCCGAAGTGCTTGCTCAGTAGTTTTAGTGTCCCGTCATGTGCTGCGAGAACTCAGCAGCCGATGTTTATAGCCCCTGACACCATGTTTCAAAAGGAAGCGTGAAACTGAAACCCTGTGTTGTCGAGCCAGAGCTAAAAATCTGTTGAGTTTTTCTGCCCCTTTGACATTTGCCTTCACCACAACAGCCCGCATCAGCAGAAATGTCACCGCACCCAAAATACCCCGGGAGGGCTCGGACTTACTGCACAGAACTCTTCGAAGGATATCCTGCCGTCTCCGTCCTTGTCTGCGTTGATTATGGTCTTGTCCACGATCTGCTGGAGCTGCGTGTCCTTCAGGTTGTTGCCTACCATCATCTTCAGCACCTGGAAGAGCTCGCCGTTGGAGATGTAGCCGTCCTTGTCCATGTCGTAGATCCTGAAAGCGACTGTGGTGCAGGCCGTGGCGGGAGGGACAGAAGCAGGGGGAGACAGGAGGGATGATCAGTTACAAAGCTACAGAGCACCAAATGCTACCAGAACTTGTCTTGGCTACAGGAAAGATTCAAAAGACTTTACATTGAGTCTTTCGCCTTCACGTGTTCCTAAACGTTGTCCCCGTCAGGGCTGAGGGATATATCGGCATTATATTATTATCATGATTTGATACTTTATGTTTATCGTCTTAGATTTTGGATCTCGTTACATCCTCACATGGTATTAATGTTTTTTCTTTTCCTGTTTTTAAAGGCTGCATTACAGTAAAATGATGTAATGTGCTGATGTAACCAGGATGTTCTACTTGTTTTATTACTTGCCTTTACACACCGAGTCATTATATCCACATTACTTATGAATATTTATTAAAAAATGTCAGTGCTTTCCCGACATCATCACAAGACGGACTTCAACCTAGTGCATATCAAACACGAAGGAACTGAAACATTGTAAGAGACGTAACAAGAGGAAGATAAAGAATCCGTTTACATTTTTTGCGACCCACAATTGTAGTGCTTCGGGGTTATTTCAAAAGATTTCAAAATATTAGAATATATATTAAGTATCGCGATATAGCCAAAACTAAATTGCCATATTATTTCAAGGCCATGTGAACCTTCTGTTGAGCAGACCAAAACAATGAGCCTTTATCAAACAGGCTCTTGTTTGGTTTCCAGTTAGCTCAGCTGATGTCTTTGTTTTTCAGGAGCAAAAATCAGCCTTGGTAGAAAAATAATAATGTCTGACAGTCGAGACAATAGCAGCCGTTGAGCCAAAAAGTGAAAACACCGCTCAACAATTAGAGATTTTATCCCCAGTGGCCGTTTACAGCTGCAGCAGTGGGGGCGAGGTGAGGCAAACAGAACGGGGGAGGCACGGGGGACAGAACGAGCCGACACGTTGTGGGAATAAGAGACCGACCGCATGTGGTTTATTTTACTTACATCGAAGCTTCTGCTCCTTGTCCCCCTTGACGCTGAACTGCGAGACTCCCTCGATGAACTCTGGGGGAGGAGAGAACAACAATCAGTGCTGTGGGATTTACAGCTAATGCGACCTGTGAATATGTTCTTTATGAGGGGCCTTTTCATCATCAGAGCTGATTAATCAAATCAACAAGCAGCACAGAACATAAACTGAGAGTCAATCCACAGCTATAGAAGAATATAGCAACTTATTATAACTCATTTCCACGTCTGTCTCAGCTCTTATTCAATGCTCGGACACTGTCGAGTTATTATTTTATTGACATCTAAGACTTTGAATTTATGGAAATGCATTTTACAACATGGAAAACGCTTTGTGACGTTCATCTCGCAGGGGTAGGTTTAGTTCCCCGTCATGTATTTCGCTCAGAAAATAGATTTTTCTTCACCATTCAAATGCCGAGTACTTGTACTGCGTCAACATGTTCCTCTGCTAGTCATCATCTCTATTACAGTAAATGAGATTCAGATCACGCTAAATGCTAATGGACCTTGCTACAGCTGGAAAACATAAGCCCCTGCAGCACAGACATTAATGCAGTATTAACATGAACCCTTATGTCCGCTCATGCTGCTGTCATACCTAAAGGACGCGCAGTATTCGCAAAGGTATTAATGCTGGATTAACTTCTTGTACCGGCCGTTGCTGCTAGTTTTGTTTCGGTGGTTGCTGCTGACTAGTGTGGTCCAGTTTAAGTGACTATTCATACTGACAAAACTGGTTTTGCTGCATATTTTCTCAGCTGTTGCTTTTCTTTGGGGGGTTTCTACTGACTCCAGGTCAGTTAATTCTTGTTTAGAGGCTCTAGGGCTGAACAGGATTGTTATTTTGCACACAGTCCAGTTCAGACTTTTCTCTGTGATTTTTACTGATATATACAGTGAGTAATATATAAGTAGTCATTATCACAGTTACTCAGCACACTTCACACCCTATTTATACATGTGCACGTTGGTCACTTGCATTGCACCACAAATAAGAAAGGAAGTGAAAACCTGAATGAAAAACTTTTAGACACAAATTACTTTTTCTGTCGACATTCATCAACTGGTAGAACAAAGTCCAACCCTTAACTGAAGCTACTAAATGACAGAAATGTACATGTGCTCATACCAGTGTTGTGTGTTTTATTCATATTTTGATCAACAGAAGGGTTTCTGGAACAACAAGACGGGAGGTGGAGTTTGTTTTTATAATAAAGTCGTTCTCAAGTGTCAGGTTCTGACCTCCTTACATACTTTCAATAAACAAATATTTGTAATTTGATGTATTTGTGCCCAACTCCGATTTCAAGTGAATGCGTTTTTAATCGGTTGAATTCTGACCGGACATTAATCAATGAACGATTAACTAGTTTCTTGAGCTCCTGTTTCACAGACATGATGTTCTCACTCTGGCCAATTTTAATCTCAAGCCTCTGGCACCTCTGAATCTGATACCACTGTTCTGTTTTGGGATGTGCTAGCTTCCTGTATGCTTGCAAGGAGTGGCAAGATTAGAGCCCAGATGCCAAATATCAACTCAGTACACTCTGGATTTAAAAAAGTAAATCCATTCCACATGTGTTGGCCGGCTGAATTTCACACTGTGGTTAAATATTAGAGCCTAAAAAGATGATATAATCACTATTTTAGTCAGAGAACTGAATGTATGTCCTCTTTGGTGCTCTGCTGAAGTCACACCAACATATAAACTGTGAAAACAGCAATCCGGAGTTCAAAACACTGAATTTAAAGTAAGGCGATTTCGAGAAAAGCCCTACTGAGTTATGATAAAGCTGTGATAAAGTTTGGCAGAGGGCCAGCTTGTTCTAGTACGATATCAGCATTGTTGTGTTATCTCTTAACAGGTCACAGACTAGCAAAGCTGTAAACTGAAGAAGAACTGGGTAGTTCCTGCAGTGTTTATTGCATACCTTTAAAGTCCACCTCTCCGTTTCCGTCCGTGTCGAATATGTCGATAACCCGCTGCACCAACGGGTTCTGTTGGAGCTCCGGCAGCGACATGAACTCTTCCACGCTGAGCGAGCCAGAGTTATCTAGGTCGAGTTTCTTAAACCTCTTGCCTAGCCTCTTAATCTCATCAGCATCGACTGGACAAAGACAAAAAGAAAGAAAAAAACAGAAGGAGAAGATCAGAGAGACTCACAGCTGATGTGTAAATATTCAGATGATGTTGTTAACCATCTTATAAATCATCCAAACTGTAAGGAATCTAATCATGAAGTGTGCATGGATCAGATGCACGGCGCCCTGATGGCCTCAGTTGACTTCCCTTAATGGCTGCTCTTAGTTTAGGAGGCTGAGAAGAAGAAAAGGGACGAGCTAAAAGTCAAAGCGCCGGTGCGTTGTCCACCTGCAGCATCGCTCTCCGAAGACAGATACAGAACCACAAACCATACGCAGGTGGATGCTCATGTAAAATATAAATACCTCTTCACAAAACACCTGCACGAACAGTCGTCATAAATTTTAGTAGCCATCACCACTTGCAACTAGGTCAAGGACAACACTTCCGGCCTGCACTGAGCCACAATAACCACAGTACATTACGCTCTGCTTCTTTCCACAGAGACCTGAAAAAGGTGCAACTATTGAGAGAGCTCCAACTGCTAGATGGCAAACATTACAAGAACCCAACCATGTTACTGCTCTGACACTGAAACAAACATTGCACAAAAAAAGAAAAGGGTAGGAAACGGGAACTAAAACACAGACAGATAGACCGACAGATACATAGTTACACCTTTCTGAAAACTTACATACTTTGTTGTCTCCTGGTGCTTTTTTAGCAGAAGGTGTCCGGATCTTAACCTCCCCTGCCATCTGAAGCAGCCCTAACTCCCTGACCGGCACACCGAACAATAGCAAGGAGTAATCCAGAAGCAATAACAAAGCCAGTTGTTAATTACTATATAAGCTCATTCACACACAGTCACGTGAGCCCATCGGCCAACCACAAACTACTACTTCGCTCCGCTTTAATCTGGGGTCCTAAATGAGCACTGCGCTATCTATTAATCTTAACACCTTGCTCACAGAGCGAAGGAGCAGTGGCAGATTTATGAGACTGAAGATTCAGTTCGTTCCAGGTCCGATCTGGTTTAATGACCCTCGGTGAGGACAGAACAGTTCGCGTAAACAACGGGCTCTATTTTAAATTCACCTCATAAAAAAAAGATGTGGTCATCCCATCTTTGCTTTTTTATTTTTTTATTATGTGACGCAAAGAGAGATAGAAAGATAGAGAGAGAGAGAGAGATGGGTGTGGGCTGTGTTTTGGGTCTGAACGCTCTGACATGCTGTGCTACATCAGCTCGATGACTAATCAGACGGTGAGTGTGGTGGAGGAAAGAGAGGGAGAAAGTTTGGATGGGCAGCAGCAGACGCTCTCGTAGGTAAGGAACCTGGCGGCACAGAGCAGAGTAACCTCTGCAGCCTGCTGAACGCGACATCGACGCTGCTGCACATTTATTGTCCTTGGCGCACCTTTCAAAAACAGTCGTGATGTAATGTTCCTCTACTGTCTCTCACGCCAAATGGTAAAGCTCACAGGAAGTCACTCGATAACAAAGTGAGTTGTTATTTGCTCAAGGTGCCATTAAATCTCTGAAGGGCATCACAGGCAAAAAAATCAAACGGTGATGATCTCATACGCAGTAAACACCTGAACTTAGCACTCGTTTCAAGCAAGCAAACAATGGAGGTCAAGAACAGAGATCATGTCGGTTCACTCGTCCTGGGAAACATGTTGTGAGTCAGAGTTAAATTAACCAGCAATTATATCAACGATTGACTGATCGATTAAGTTATTTTCTTAAAGCAAAAGTGGCAAAATTCACTTGTTCTAGCTTCTTAAAAAGTGAATATTTGATGGAATATATTTGAACTGCCGGTCGCTGTTAGTGGAGCGGAGAGACGGCGCTGAGACGAGGCACTCGAGAACGTCCTTCGCTCAGAAATCCACCGTCCGGCAGCGTTTAACAACTTAAACAAATCGTCCACAGGCTTGTAAAGGAAAGTGAGCGAGGCGGAGAATGTCTCATTTTTCACGTCACGTTACAATCCGCTCACATATGTCCAATAAAAGAAGATTTATACCAGTGAATTGCTACAAATGGTAACATAGCGCCCCTTTAACTTGAAATAAAAGAGAAAACCAAGACATTAAGAAAGGACTGCTACCATTTAAAGATCTTATTGTTCCCCCTGTATGACTGATGGTTGGAGTAAGAACTTGAATTAATTCGTGTCCTATCGTTGCTTGATGGTAATGCTCCAAGTCATCTTCAGCATTAATCATTGGTAAATTGGAACGGTGTACTCTGTAAGCACCTGGTAAACTGAACTGGTGATGCAAAAACCGCTGCAGCCTTTCAATCAATGCGCTTAAGCTAATAAGTTTCTTGTCCTGCACATCAGTTCAGCACACAGTGAATGTTTGTTGTACTGTGTAGACCGGGTCAGTACTTTACCGCTTTGTTTTCATGTTCCTGACTTCTCCTGATAAGTGATGAATCTGTACACGAGTACAGAAAAATCCGATTTTACGCCACAGGGTTTGTGTCTCGGCTCAGGTGTGAGTTATCAGAGCGGCGCACACGGCGGTCCTCTGACTCAAAGCACTTCCTTATCAGCAGCCCTCTGTTTCCTGTTCACAGCTCATGACACCAGCTTAGCTCATGGTGGTTTAGACCTGCGGGGGGGGGATCAATGCTACAGATAATCACCATATTGGCTTTAGTGCCCCCTTTTAAATCAAAGCCACGCTTATTAAATCGAGGTATCCTGTGGCACAGCTGGATGCGTCTTTTGTTGTAGTTACACATGTTCTTTTCTTCTTCTTCCTGACACGTTTCCTGTAGTTACCACACAGACCAGCTGAGAGAGCAGCTCTTCCTTTTGGGTCCCCAGTGACTTTATGGTTAAAAAGCACCAGGTGCTATTTTCAGGGGTGCTTAATGAGGAGAAAATGGATCGCTCAGGTACTTGAGTATGAAGAGTTCAACTTTAACACCGCAAATGCCATTTTGTGAGGGGATTTCAAGAGTCAACAACTGGCAAACATTCAAAGCTTCGATGGGACGACAGAAAGACGTGAGCTGTGTTTCTCTGAAGTGCAGTGATTGGGAACAGTCAAAGATTTAAAAGCTGTCAATTTTGTCCCCACCTGAGTGAAATCCCGTCGGCTATGAGTTTGGCTATTTTCACTGGGAACCTTGGTGTGCTTCTATACAAAAGGAGCATCACAGTCAAAGATACTATCCGACCTCATGTCCGTGCACTGGACTGCAAGATCACCACTTCAAATCCCGGCTGTTGGAAAAAGGCCGTGTGAGGCTATTTCTACATTTCTAGCAATGCACATCTCAACATTCACACTGCATTTTTAGCAGGAAATGCATTCTCTAGTTATTAGCTGCGGCTCTAAAAATATGAATACACTCATCACTCTGTAAACTGCCTCCAGGACAACTTCCCTGCACACAGCAGATGCAAAGCTTAATCTTTCAAACAGGCTCTCTGTCACAGTTTAGCTTCCTTTTGTTGCCACACAGGCAGGTCAGCGGGATAAGCTGAAAAAATTGCTTTGACATTTACAACGCAGAGCAAACTTTCGGCGCCGTCGCTGAGCGGGGAACATCGGAACGCCGTGCCCAGATCCCTTCCTGCTGTCTGGAGCTGCCAAGTGAGTAGGTACTTGTGTTATTCACGGTAGCAGGGACAACAGCTTTCTCACAGTCGGAGTCTCGCTTCCAGGTCTCGAACCGACAACTTCTGAGTCTGCCAGCATCACACACAGACGTGGCGCCCGGCTGAGCCAAATAAAACTTGTGATTAAGACTTCTGCTATAGGAGTTAATTTAGCAGACTTATAAGACATATGACTTGTACTGGAAGCTGTTAAGTTTGAGATTCCTAAAACATACCAGGAGGTTTATGGTGACTGATGACAACCAATAAACTAATGACATTCTCTGATTCAACTGTCATTATCTCGAGCTCTTATGCTCACTTTCCAGTGAGCGAGAATTCCAAGATCACCAGCTTTACAAGTAGTGACTGCCATCCTCCTTCACTGCAGCCAACATCTCAGAATCTGGTGCGATGACAGGTACCGAGAACTGTCCATCAAATAAACCCCTGTTGAGTGCTGGTTTGCTTACAAGAGGAATGAAATGAAAAAAGAAAAACTGGAACAAAATGTCACTGTGTTGACAGGACAGGTGATAAAAACATGCTCTGCTCAAATGAGATGCTTTTATTTTACAGCAAGGTTGAATTTTTAGCCTGCATGCACATTTTTTTTAGATGAGACAGAAGGGGGTAATATTGACATAGCAAACAGACATCTGCGTGAGATGCTCTGTTTGTATGCTGACACATCTTTTCTCCAAAAAAATTGAGAAAAAAAAACTCCAATATTCCCAAACTGCTGAATCACTCCTGACAGTAGTAGTTTACAGAAGTAAATATCCTTATCGTCCTTTAATGGCAGTAGCACCGTTCCAGACAAAGTGAAACAGACATGGAGTGGAAATTTTAAAACAGTGCTGCATCTTAAGGATCATGATATCAATCCATGTTTTCATTTTCCATTGGATAGTTAAAGTAGCTTCCTCGCTGACCACCTCTTGCAGACAGATGTGTTTTTAACCCCAGTGACAGTTCATGACCTGCACGTTTGCAGCAGGTACGGCTGCAGTAATGTGGGCGATGCTGGAAACTGACATTCAAACGCACACCTCTGTCCCTCGTTGCTAGTTAGAATATGGATGAAGGTAAAGTAGAGCTGCTTAAACAGTTAACTCGAGTGCAAATTGACTGAGCAGAAAAAATGCATTAAACTTCACAGTAAGAGAAAGGGATTCGGTTTTCAACTAAGTGCCTTTCATTACTTTGATTTGGTATTTTAAAAATAACATAGCGGAATAATGTAGACGAGGATGTATTTATCATCAAATGGACCATTCAAGGTAAAACCATACAAAAACAAATGTATTTCACACTGCTATGCTAATGAGCAGCTCTGAGGGAGACCCAATGTAACTGTGAGATGATTATGATAATCTCATATACTCCACCGCAGAGCACAACACACACACACACACACACACACACACACACACACACACACACACACACACACACACACACACACACACACACACACACACACACACACACACACACACACACACACACACACACACACACACACACACACACACACACACACACACTTTCATAAGCACTGCATGCACCCTCAACTGTGTTACTAGGCAACTGGAACCTGTTAGCCCCCCAAAGTAACCCACACATACACACACACACACACACACACGTCCGCATATACACGTACACACACACAATGAACATTCAAACAATGGTTCACAAGGTGTATGCATGAAAACACATGCATATGTATGTTATCAGCTCTTGAACAGACAGGAGGCTCACACTATGTCTCACACACAGAGAAACATCAATTATGAAGACAAAACACTGCAGCGGTTAGCCAAATGGTTCTTCTTCTGGTCCGCAGCTAATTGTTCAATCCAGTCCATTACAAATATCAACACTAAAGCTGCACAATCAATATTTTGCTTGATATTGCGTTCGTGATGTGATCCGTAAGAAGAGGCAATGATCATTTTTGCATCGCAGTTTTTAATATCCAGAAAAAAAAACAACTATTAAAATAATGATGATATTTGTCGGGGTCTTTACCAATCATAGATGTTTTCATAAATGTATAATATGACACCTCTGCTACTAGGAGGCTCTCTCTTGAAACAAAACGAAGGACATTTGCCAACTGTCCTGTGGAGGGGCGGAGCTGGGCGGGGGAAGAGTCGCTGGTTCTGGAGGAGAGAATTGGGTGCAGAGCCGGACCTTCTGAAGAATCAACACCTAGAGTCGCATCGGATTCTGCTCTGACCCAGAGGAGGACTTTTTTTTTTAACTTTTACGATTTAAACGTGGATTTATCTTCACTCCTGTTTAGCAACCTGACTGCAGCAGGAATCCGCAGAGGTTACAACATACTGTTGTGTTTACTGCCGACTGAAACTAGAGGGGAAATATGCATAACTTCATGATCATAACTCTACAGAAAGCAGAGGGGGGAAGAGGAGGGAGACCTGGAGCCTCTGGTGTGTCCCGTTTGCTTACTAAAGTTAGTGTGAGGCTGATCTACAGTAAAGTAATCTGGCTGTTTGGGTGCATAAATGCTGCATGAGTGACCCGAATTACCACAAATTATCACTTCGCTTGTGGTGAATACACCGCTGACCAACCACCACTGCTGAAGAGAATCAATCTGACATGAGGAGGTAATGTTTAAACGTTTTATTTGTGTTAAGTTTGGCCTCGTTTGCTGATATCCCTATTGCGGAAGCAAATGGTTGACCAAAGGAAACGGACCGTTACCTTCAGTAAACATGGATTTCCCTGAGTTTGAACATAATGTCAGCACACAACCAAACAACACTGAATTCCAAAATATCTTTACATTTGGAGAACAAGATTTGGAGGCCATCACATCTCTGCAGCACTTCATTATAATCCTGTTCTGTCTCACATTTTGCCTTCATCAAAAAATTGCGTTTTCTGTGTTTTGGATGTTACACTCGGCCGAACTGTGATCAACACCAGTATTTTTGTAAAACCCTTTGCTGCAAGCTGTCAACAACCTCATTTTTATGGGCAGCTACTCTGACTGCACACTAAACGCTCTGCGTCACCCTGCGACATCACCGATGCCACAGTTTGACAAGGCAGTTAGCTCGAGCTAACCATTACACAGCTGTGTGAACAGAAAATCTGCAAAGTGCAACTGTCTTCTCCTCCCCATTTTTGTTTAATTATAAAACACAATGTTCCCAAACGCCATTAATGAATTTGTCCTCTTAAGCATGCTCAGCCCTCCAACGGTGCACCCTGCCTGCACATTAACAGAGACATGTGACTGCATTAACACGGCCAGCCCGAACTGAGACGAGCAGGGGAGGGAGCGATACACGGAGCGACATCCAGTCGGCATGTTACTGATAATTACAGCCTAGACCCGGCTGTATATAGCTCCCCAAACACACGAGATAAGGTGCGAGGGTGGGTAAACATGAGAAGGTTACATGCACAGCTCAGTAATTACACAAGGTTGACACATGACACTGTGCCAATTAGCATAATGGGGTTGTACCGAGCCAACGAGAGTGGAGTGTCGGCGAGGGAACTTATATGATGAGTGACTGATACACACAGATACAGGCTGTTAACAGAAATACAAAAAACACTTTGGATGTACTCAAGTTTCTTTAATCTGTGGCCCAACAAAAAAATTGGGTCTGCAACCTAACGTCAGTGAAAGTTTAGTTATTAATGAGCTCAGACAGCATCGAACATGCATTTTAGATGAAGTGAAAGTATACACTTTGAAACAGGATCTTTAAAAAAAAAAAGACAAAAAAAAAGACACCTCTCTAGTCTTTTTTATCAGCTAGCCACAGAACAGACTGTGGTTAACCCCGAATCAGGAAAACAGGTCATCTTGGTTACTAAAAAAAGATGCGCGCGCACACACACACACACACACGACCACACACACATAAACACACACATATCCCTTCTCTCACTCTCTATCCCTGAGTCTGATCTCATGTAGGCCACTAATAAGACGAGTCCATACAGCTGAGTGTGTGTAGCACGGAGGACAGCTCCAGCCAACTCGGTGCATTAGGCTGATTGCTGTGGGTGCTCTGATAATGTACGGCTCGCCTGCACAGAGCAAACCGAGGACCAAGCAGGGAGGCGCACTGACAGTGTATATATTTATAGTCGTGCCGTCATCAGAAAACCCCCGACTCTCCCCTCCAGCAGAGCCTCTGGCTCCCGCCCTCAGGGAAACCCCTAGCAACAAGGAACTCCAGCGAGTGGCCCGCCGTTTATTTTGGGCGGCTGCAGACAGGCCTGCGATGGTTTCAGGCTTGTTGCTGCGCTTCTCTGTGAGAGTGTGATGGTGGTGGGTTTGGTGTGTGTGTGTGTGTGTGTGTGTGAGTGGGGGGGGGTGAAGAGAGTGATGGAGCAGAGTGGGTGTGTGTGAGCACTTTAGCAGAGTGTCTACGGGTGTGTGCGTGCATGTGTGGTTTGTGTGTCTCATTATGCACACTCCCACAAGTAGGCCGTTAAATGTTGCCTGATCTAAGCTCAGCTAAGCCAGCAGGGGCGAGACGCTGCACTGATAGGAAGATACAGAGAAGACCTCTATCAGAGAACAAGAGCCTTCCTTCACGGTCCGTCTTATCAGGACGATCTTAAGATACGAACTTCTTGTTGATCTTACGGACGTCAGACAGAGTTAAGATTTGTCTCAGGTGAGCGGGTGTGAGACGTTTTGAGATCACGTCTCATTGAGGGCAGTAAGGTGGAGGTGTGGCGCAGTGAATCTATCTGAGCAGCAGGCCAGAGCTAAGATCTTTACAGCCAATGCCGGCCTGTCCAAGCACTTGATGACCTGAACAGCTGCTCTGTCGGTGGAGGGTGAGAGAGAGACAGAGGGAGAAAGCCAGAGAGAGAGAGAGAGAGAAAATGAAAGAAAAGCGAGTGTTTGATAGAAGAAATCATAGTAGCAACTGAATATTTGACAAAATTTAAGAAATGTTGTAAATCTCTGCCTGTAATTATGCATTCATTCAATATTCAGTTTGTCTAGCGACCAATTTTTAAAAATATTTTTGGAAAAAAGGTCTGTCGCCTTCTACTTTTGCATTTCTCAAAACTACCAGGTTTTTATCCCAGTATGTTTTATTGAAAAGGAAAAAGGAAGCCAGACAGACGACATCCAGCAGCAAGACAGCAGCGAATAAGGACAGACAGCTCGAGGGTGAGAGAAACAGACTGGCATAGAAATAAAGAGACTCCGCAAATATCCCAGACTGAATGTGGAGTCCTTGATGGGTTCAGTTCAGGGTCACGCATCGTCCAAATCCACCTCCCCTCACCACGGTGGCATAATCCCAAAGCAGGAATGCCTGGAAGGCCTGGCAGGCCAAGGCCCCGTCCCTAAAGATGTTACAGTAGTACAATCTAAGTATGGACAGGCCACAGTGTGTCTCTGCGCTCTCTAACGAGGAGTGTCCTTTTGCTTCTGTTTATATGCGTCTGGGCTGGGCTACATTGCAACACAAGGACAAAGGTTATCTTTAAATGAGACACTGCAGCTGGGGTTGGTAAGACTGTAGAAACCAGCGAGAGCAAGCTGAATCTTGAAAGTGTTCAACTTCAACCTCTTCCGTCCAGAGCGTGCACTGCCCGACTACACCGACACAAACTTCTCCTGTGTGCTTTGTGCTACTCAGTTAGCAGCTGAACAACGTCTCAGCGGCTGTGAACTGGGAGCGCAGCGCAATGTCATCATCGCTAAACGTATCCAACTACCTCGTGTCTCTCTTACACGTGGGAAAGAACCAAACATATGAACATAAGTAATGAACATGGCTGTTGTCGGTGGCTCTTTCTTTGCCGTTTTTGTACTAGCTCACTATTAGCTAGAGCAAAACATCTGCCTAGCCTTGTGAAAGACTCCCGTCATGTGCAATGAGTATACGGGCAGAGTGCAGGCAGGCAGGTATGTCAGTAGACAGACTGATAGTCTATCCAATCTTTTCATACAGGCCGCATGGGACGATCAGCTTATTAGAGGCCTCAATATTAAAATTAACAACACCTCTTTAACAGCAGCATCTCTGATGTTAACACAACATTCGTGTGTGACTCTGAGATATGATGAGGTCAATCTAAACAGCAACATAGTCCCTGAAGTACATTACGGCAGGACCCGTCGCCGTCCCAGCGCTCATTAACCACCAGCAGCAGCGGAGCCATTTTGGTCTGGTTCTTAATAACCTCACAGTGAAGAACATGCAATTTGCACCTGAGCGAGCAGCGAGAAAATCTGCATCTCTGGGGACTGTTCGACAACACAAGGCTGTGCATCATCATCATCATCATCATCATTATCATCATCAGGTAGGGAAGGTGAAGGAGGCAGACAACGAAGAAATGTGAGTCAGCTCCCCTCCTCCTCCTGAGAGCAGAACATGTCTACTGGGCAGACATCTTGGAAACTTGACCAAGAATGTGTTCAGAGCTCGATTCAGAGATTAAATCTTTAAAGATCCAGAAACACATCACTTTGCTCTCTTAATAAAGGAGAAGTTGTGGATAAAATCTCTTATTACGTGAATATATCATCATATCAAGTGAATGTGACGTATTTCAATGTCAGTTTCTCTCAGAGAATGAGACCTTCCAGTTTTTTCCAGAGCCCTCTACATCTGCAGCAAGCAAAGACTGAAAGTACTTACAATGCGAGCACATCTCCAGGGGGTAACTGGCTTCATTTCCCTGAAGAAAGAGAGAAACAGAGGTGTCAGTTCATGTTGTAACATCATGAATTATATGTAATATATCTGCTTTACATATATTAAGTATGCTGATACAGCTGACAAATATCACAATATTATTTGAATGGCATATCTCTCAGCCATATCTGAAACAAACATCCTTTTTGCATTCAAATGTCTTCGTTTGATCAGTATCGACACCCGCAAACAACATGTTGAACTTTCTCGACAGTTTATTTTATTCCACAATGTGTTTTATATTTTATGCAATTCGCCTGCCAACTCATTTACACGTCAAAATTGGGAAACACCAAGTTGGTTCTCATGCTAAGAGTATGACATTATAAAACTAGAACTGCTAAAGTAGAAACAAGCATCTTTTTCTACTGAGCCGACAGTTGTTTCCTTGTTTGTCCAGCAAACAATGGCACCTCTTAGAGAAGATAACCGAGCCGAGTGATCTGTGGTGAGTGAGCACTGGATTCATTTACATACCACAGATTTTCTCACAACGTGAAAAATGCAAATAACATCGGTAGCATCCAGCCGTGTTCTCTACTTCAACATTTAGAGATGCAATGATATCTGCAGAAACCGGTTGTTGATGTTATGAAACCTCCTGAAACAAAAGGAGATGTTGTTTCTGAGAGGACCAGGAGGTTACATCATGCCAATCGACAGGAATATGATCGGTAACACAGATGGATTGAAACTTCAGCCAGCATGTCTCGTACGATGTGTTCGGATGTTGAAACTGTGGTATTGTGCATTCCTGCGAAGCCGTGGCCTTCTGGTCTTCTCTCCTGGCGTGTCGGCATGTGGAAGGACGTGGCAGTTTGGCATTGAAGAAACAAAACACTCGAGCTGAGTCATGCTGAGTCGAGGCTTTTGGAGAATGTGTGCGAGCACTTCAATCAAGATGAGAAGTCTTCCAGTGCGAGGCTTCCCTGCTCATCTTCATTGTCTCGAAGCTGTGAATGTTGGCGGGCAAACGTGTCCTTCAAGTACTGCAGCAGATTACAGAGACTACAGTTTATCCCACCAGTCAGAACTGGCAAAATAGCTATTTTATATTCATAAATATTATCATTCTGTGTATTTTGCAGTTTGCACTTACAGCTTTTTCTATTATATAGGACAAACCTTTGGATTTTTGGGCTGTATATGAATATTTTGTATTTAATGGAAGCCCAAATTATCAATATATTTGTATACATACTTTATATATTGCAGAATAGGTGTCGACCAATTTGGCTTTTTCAGATTATTAGAAATCAAGGAGGCTGAAAACCGATAGAAAGTACAATTTACTCAAGTAATCCAAGGACAAATTTGAGGTACTTTACTTGAGTATTTCCATGTTCTGCTACTTCCTCTCCACTACATGTATTTGATAAATTAAGTTACGACTTACTTTGCAGATTCAGATTATTCAGTATTAGGATATTAATTGTGATCAATCAGATATAAATTAGTTTATTTTATAGGCAATCTGACCACCAATATCAATAATCGGAAAATGCTAAATATCACCACCAAAGAACGACCAGAGCTGATAATCTGTCTATTGCAGATATGAGAAATTCTATAATCAACAAGATCGAGAAATTAACCAACATTTTGAAAAATGCCCTTTTGCACAATGTAAAAAAAAAAATCCTTGATCTCTCCTCCATCCAGATCCACACCGTAATTTAAAGAGGTCTATTCTGGGCCAAGACGCCATCTCCAAACCACTACCCAACCCACAAATGCACTCAGGTGAAAACATACACAGACAGTTACAGGTGCTGGTGTGAAGACTCAGTGTGGACGAGGAGCAAATATAATCCACTTAAAACAGTTCAAGTGGACATTTCAAAAAAATGCTTTGCTCAAACCCCTTGAGGCTGTTCTCATCTGCAGTGAACTATGCTATCCAGAGTCACTGCATCGTGTGTCCGTGTATTTGCGTGTGTTTGATATTGGCTCATGCTCAGCAGCCACATCCGCATCCCACCCCATCCAACACTGCAGTGTCCACTGAGCCGGAGGCAGTGAGGAGGAGTCCCTGTTGCAGACAGGTGGGGGGTGACAGGATGGGAATCCTTTCGCTGAGAAAGAAAGATTCCCCCGGCCAGTGAGAGCGAGCAATCGACCAGAATTGTGCCGCAGTTCCATCGAGGAATACCAAACTGCGCTTTGCAAATTGGACTACACACAGAGTCCAGACTGCCAGCTACAGTCTGCAGCAACGAACACTCATTTGAATATTTGTGTCTTTTAAATGAGTGAAAGCAACGCTATCTGCAGTGTCTCGTCTCGATGCTACAACTACAATCCAAAGTCTGAAAATTTGCAAATGGTACAAACAGAAGTAAGACATTTGAGCCGGAGGTCCAAAACCACAAAAGTCTGACTAAAGGCCCATTTTCCCCAGAAAGATTGGAGCTGTTTAATACAATGCTGAAAGTTAAAAGAAAAAAGAAAGAAAGAGCCGGCCATTTGAGCTTTCATTGCACAAAATAACTGCTCTCACACTGTAGCCTAAAATAAACTGTAAAATGTCAAACTGAGAAATCGATTTTGACAAAGACAGCATGCAGAATTAAAGTTATACTGCAGCCAGATATGATTCTCATATCATAATCTTTCTTTACAGATTCATAGACATATAGTGCTAAAACGAGAAAAAGAAGCTGCGTCCAAAGAATATTTGTCTTGCATCATGACAGAAAGAGAACAAGCGCTCCTCACACTGACACACAAGTACGCCAAACACACTGACCTGGCTAGAAAAAGCACGTGGCAGTTGTGTCATCTGCTGTCTAATCTCTGTGCTGCCGTACAACAGCAGACTTACTTCAGAGAGGTTGTGGTATTTTCGGAGCTGTGAGGAGAAAGAGGTGACGCGGGATTAGCCGACAGAGCGACTTAGCATCTGACACCCTATCAGGAGAGCGGAGTCAGCCACCAGCGCGGCGATCAGAGGTTGACATACGCGTGGTTTTTTCTCCATGGAAGGACGAGTCGGCTGTGGATGGGCGCTGCCAGCGTGAGGGATTGAATTCCAGTGTAGCTCAATGCGTAGTGCATGACACCAAAATTACTGAGGTTGGGTGTCCCATTGCCCGTGTGGCTCAGAGTGACAACGTGATACTTTATTGATCTCTGTAGGGAAAAGTCCTTTTGTTTGCTAGTATACACGGAGCTCACACTGCCACAGAGCTGCAGAGACTGATTTTGAATTTGAATACAAGGCCTTGAACCGGTGTCCTTAGTTTCAAGCAGAGGCTCTCTATCAGTGCCAGCTAGTCAGTGCTACGTGTGTGGAAAACTTGAGCACTTATTCATCTTTGCAGGTGGCCATGAAGAGGTCATGCAGCAACAGTAGGGTCAGAAACATGGTCAACGCATGTTCACAAACACACACAACATCGCCTGGCCCAGCTGGCACGAATGCACATCCGATTGGGCGAAGGGCCGATACACACTCATCTGAGCATTTCCATGACCGCATGGTTTTTAATCATGGTGAAAAGGAAACAGACGAGGAGAAAAGAGAAGGTGACTCATAAAAATGCTGATGCATACGGACAAGTTCAGCTAAAGCTTCATCATGCTGGTAAGCCATGGTTGCCATGCGGAGCCCAGGAAGAAGGGTCAGCCAGAAATCACTGGGTAGAACTGAGAGCCATGTTTTGGTGTCTTTTTCAGAGGAGCTCAGAAAATGCAGAATTTGAATGAAATCGTACGTGCATATGAAGCAAACAACCAATTTTGCAATATACTGTGTTGAGTCAGAGTTTAAAGGTGCAATAACTGCTGCTTACTGGAGCCGTCATTAGCTAATAGCTCAGTTAGCCGTGCTGCCAACAGGCCGGACTGGGAGTTCGGGGAACTGGGAGAAAGTAGGTGTTAACATAACACCACCGGCACAGGAGCTTTAGATCAGGACGGATCAGGGCTAGCTGCTCAGCACGCTGACTCCAGCACTTTGCGACACAATACACACACGTCGTGTCAGAACTGTTGTGCACACACTAAACAGAGGATGTGTACATGCATTCTACGATTTACAATACAATAACAAAACCAATTCCTACAGTTATTTCTTGAAAAGTTTATTCTCTGTATTGATGAATGGCTTATAAAAAAGGTGAACACAAAGAAATACCTTCACAGAATTATGGGTAAATGAGTGTTGTGTGTGCAAACCCTCGACTAAATGTCCGTCGTTTAAGTGCGAGCTGTAGGGTCCCTGGAGGTGAAGAGACTTACAGCAAAGCAGATTTGCCATTGAGGATTACAGGTTTACTAAAGGCCCGCCTTAGGTCGCTGGTGTGGCTAACGAGGGGTCAGGAATAACTCTCGTCACGTCTCCTATAACAAGCCACTTCACGGCAGCTCTGGTTGAGCTGTAGCTGCCCCTTTACGTACTAATGGAGCGCAGCAGATGTGGTGCTCATACGTATACAGAAACAGAGGCAATAAAAAAAAGAAAAGACGCCTCGCACACACGGAGAGGAAGAGAGGCAGAAAAAGAGAGAGAGAGAGAGAGACTCGTGTTGGCTCATCAATAATGCATGCTTCATTCAGAATCAATTAGGCCTCAGCACACAAAACATGTTTTGCATAATGAAGAGTCTGGCAACGTCGCTGGTTCAGCAGCGACGCTACGGACGACCCAAAAAACCCGGCTAATTATAGACCCGCACCCAGTCATAACACGACAGACCGGGGACGAGTGTATGTTACGCCGAGCTGCTGCAGACTTGGATGACTTTTCTGAGGCATCTTTGGCAGCAGGACACGAGAATGTAATCTGCTAAATCGTTTGATAGCATTAATATTAGATTAGCGGCATGTGGCTCCATCATAACTTGCTATTCTCGAGTAAAAAAAAGTTGTAATCCTCACACTCTTTTTTTTTTATTTGTTGCACATGATGCGTTTCCAGGTAGTAAAAAAGGCGCAAGAGACTTTACCAGAACTACTTCAGTACAACTACAAACAAAAACCTGATATTTCTTACCTGTCATTTATTCAAGGCCAGTGCTCTTTCTCAGTTACACCTGTCTCCTCTCTCACACACTCACACACTCCTACACCTGGAGGCTGCCTTATCTGCCACTTTTCGGGAGGTGGGGGTGACAACCACAGTCACGGGCAGAGCTCCGGCATGAGGCAGCTGCGAGCGCTATTCATTCACGTTCCTTTCCAAATGCGCTGAGCGGCAAAGTCACGAGAATAAAATGCTGGCTGGTAATGTCTCTGCAAACACATTCATGTCTGGATTGTATTAACATGTCTAAAAGTTGTTATATCACGCTCACATGATGGTGGATGGGTTGGTGGTCGAGTTACAGGTGAGAAAGCTGCCAAGCTATTGACCGCAGCTCGAGACTGTTCGACCTGACTTTTTAAGCAGACCATGGGACAATTTCCAGCCGCGTTTTATGGAGATCAAAACGGGTATCTTTAGCCAAAATATGATGTTTTTCTAACCCTAACCATGTGCCTAAACCTTACTAGAGCATAAAGTGTCACAATATAAACTTCAAAATTGAAGCTAAAGTAACATTAAGCTTCAACATAAAGACATTTTCAACATGCAGGAACGAACATCGCCAGCATTTATTCTGATGATTGCACCCAGTGCGGACATTAAACGACTGTGGTGCCTTCTGGTGCAGTCAGTGTAATCTGGAACATGCTGGAATGGAGCGATGACTTGCGTAAATCCTAAAACTTAACACACTGCTGGGTCTGCACCAGGCCAATCAGCACAGTGCAGAAAATACAGAGCGGAGAGGCACGCATCATTCCCTCACTCCCATCTACGGTGCCAGAGATATTAACACCTCAACGACTGAACTGACGGAAAAACAGCAATGCTCAAAAACAGCATCCAACATCCTCTTCTCTTAGTTCTTGACATACTGATATCTGCTATAAAACTGTTTCCAGTACGTCTCTGTAATAACGCCAACAGGTCAAATGTGTTTGTTAGTCATATTTGACGGCTGGAAAAATATGTGAATTCAGTGAGCTGGACTAAACTCCCGAGGGTGTTCAGAGGCAATGTTGTGGTCTTGTGAAAGTATGTAAGCCATCTCTCTCTCTAAACAACTGTTTCCTAACTTTAAATACGAAGCATGTCACAGGCCTCCTCAATCAGCTGCTGACTTTGTCGATGCTCAAGACGGAGAGCAAGTTGTGCAGAAACAATCCAGATGTTTCTGGATCCTGCAGCTTTCTCTCACCTCAGTATCTGAGGACTGAAATCACAGCAGCAGGAGTTTGTGATCAAATGTCATTCAGTGCTCAACAAATCTCATCAATTATGACAGCAAACCTTAAAAAGTACCGTATGTACTGAAAACTACTTTAACAATCAACTGTTTGAGTCAATTTCTAAAGGAATAGTAAACATTTCCAGCTTCTCTAACGTGAGAGTTTGCAGCTTTTCTCTTTTTTCACCATGTTGTAAAGTGAATACTTTGTGTACTGGACTGTTGATTGGAAAAAAAAAACCATGCAGTTTGTGCCAAAAACCACATATTTTTGAAGTCGGGTCATCTCCAGCCATCTCTGACAAAACTTGTTGTTTTCCAGCCGTCTTTTTGGCAACCAAGACAAGCATTTTACGCCTAAATGTGTTCTTTTCCTTATCTTTAAACCTAACCAGATCGTTAGTGCAGCACTGTCACGACACATACTTTAAAACTGAACCTACAGAAACTTTCAACATATCTGTGGTTTGCAGAAATGTAAAATGCTAACATATTAAAGTCGTTACCATTACAATTACATTTTTGTGTGTGTGGCTTGGCATGTTTTCCTCACAGTTCCTGTTATTTTTTTTGGTATAGAAATTGTGTTGTGTGGGTCTTTCTTCCCTGCATTGCTCTTCTTGATTGGTTCAGGGATCAGAACCCTCCCCTCAAGTATCGAGCTCGCCATACAGCCGGGCTTCATGACAAACACGCTCAACCCTCTCGAGTCGCAGCAGAGAGCAAAGCTGAGCTGTGATTTCAGATTAGTCTTCTCCACTTTCATTTTTCAGCCCAACTTTATAGAGCGGGCAAAACCCAAGCCAATAAACCAGCTGACGCAATATCATTAATAACCCGATACGATATTACACGGAGAAGCCGGAGAGGGTATGTGCAAGAAATTTTTTTTAAAATGAGCTGCTGTACGGTTACAGTCATCTTTCCTCTCGCAGATATTCAGTTACCTCTCCCTGTAATTCCTGTTTTGTAATATCACCTCAGTAGGTTGCTTCTAGGTTGATGTGTGTGCATTTCTTGGCAGGGATGTGTGTGTGTATGTGTGTGCGTGAGTCAAGGATTTGCACCAGATTTAGGAGTCAAGTGCAAATATGAAAGTAATTACCAAAATCTTCGCTGCCTGAAAGAACTCTGGCGGAGCTAATCCTCTCAGCCATTTCTCTCCCTGACTTTGGCTAGACGGGGTTTTGAAGGCCCCGTAATGCTACGTAAACTAACAATGCTTAAATCGTCTTATGCATTAACCTAGTGGTTACAAATTTATACAGTATTTACCCAGCGCTCATTTCAATAACGGGGACACACTGACTGAATGCAGAGACACTGGGAGCTCCTGACAGAGAGAGCACAATGATGACAGTGAGCACAGGTCAAAGAACAGTCAGTGGATTGTATATATATCATTTAAATACAACAAAGAGCCCAACAGGGACACTCAGCACTGAAAATCATGTCTCCAGTGTGCTTATTTTGTCAAGAATGCTCAAAAACCAGGAGATATTCGAGTTACAATGATTCAACTTACAAATAAAAGCAATAAATCCTCCTAAAGTTGAGAATTGTGCTGGATGAATAACTTAAACGAGTTATATAATGAATTTATTGACTGATCACTGAGCACTTTCTACAGAAACCAGCACAACAATACCATTTATATGTGGGTTCGTGCAAAAGGTCGCAGCTGCAGGTGAATGTGTTCAAACAGCAGAAAATCAAAGATCATCTATGAGGGATGTGATGATGTTCAAATAGCTTTTTTTTTTCAACTTGAAGGCTGACCTGAATGCTTTAAAGCTTCTACTCTGCCTTCGTATTCGACATCCAAATCTGTGTATTGGGTGCACTGAAAAAGAGCCAAAAGACTGACAAAGAGTGACAAATTGAGCTCCTCTAAGAAATTCAATTAGTCTCAAACCCACGCACGTAACTAGGTGAGTGCACTGAACAGCATCCGTGAGTGGAAAAGCATCCCCGTGATAGAGCTTCTCTGTTCGGCAGTCACAAACGTTTTCCCGCGAGCAACAAGTACGACCTGTGACGAGGGCTCAGCGCTCGCTTTTCAGGTTGACTCTTCAGACTTACGAGGCTGGGATTGAATAAACTGTGGCTGATGTCATTACACAGACCCACAAATTAGTTTATAACCAAAATGATTTGGTTGGTGGTTATCAATACTCCCAATCTACTTCTGTTTTTTTTTTGTTTTTTTTTTTGCTCGCTTCTCCAACAGCGAGTCTCATCTCCTCCTGGATTAAATTAACCTGGATGCTGTTGCTCTTCACACACACACACACACACACACACACACACACGCCTTGCTATATTTATCTTTTTAATGAAATCTATATTTCTATGCCCTCAAAGTATATAATAAAAAAGTTTCCCAGTGGTGTTAAAATATCAATATCTTTCAAGGTATTTTATCAAAGTTAGAAATTCCAGTATCGTGGCAGCACTAGTCTCAATTGAACCGTATAATATTACCCAAATACATCAATAAAGGATCTCTGGCAATGTTATTCCCCCACAAGTAAACCCTCTTCCTAGACAAATCAATACAGGATCTATGAAAAAGCCAAATAAGCCCAACATCTGCAAAGCTTTCCCTTCAACCTCACAACCAGCAATCGTCAAATGCATCGTGTGGCCCGGGCTGCTGCAGGCAGAGGCGATCAGTAAAGGAAGTGATAATTACATACAGAACATTTGAAGTCTTGAAAGCTGATGAGGCAGAAACAGAAAGGTGATTATTATGGTTGTTTCAATCAGCAAAAACAAAAAAAAAAAACCTGTCAATCAGCCACAAACTCTGCTTCTCGCCAACAGGTGATTTATCAAGTAGGTGTGCGAGAGAAAACACTAAAAATCATCCACCACTCTTCACCTCCTCCTACATCAGTGTCAGTGTCTGGAATCAATTACACGTATAAATCCATTCTGACCAACTTTTGCACTAACAGTTAAACATCCCCCTCAACAGCAAGTTAACCTCAGCAGGCCGTCTGAATGTTACTTCGGACTCCATTCACTGTTAGTGGGAACAAAGACCGACACACCAGACAAATATTCGATTGTTTGCTGACAGGAGTGTGGCCTGTGCCAGTGACTGCTGGCTCGAGTGCAGGCCGGCACTGCAGCGTCCAGCGGGGAGCATAAATCCAGATTGAGTGGGCTGGCTGGCTGGAAGTGCGGCGTGGATCACGCGGTGTTGATCATCGCTTCTGCCGGTGGTTCGCTGTGGCTTTTATCTCTTTTACATCAGCTACGGCTCGATCCGTATGTGGGTGGCGCTTGATTGCTAGGCAGCATATGGTCCCCTTAGCATCAGATCATTCCACTGCATGCTTAAGCAACCGTGTGTGTTTGTGTGTTTGTGTGTACACCCTGCCCCCAACCTTCCCCTGCAGCTGAGGACAATACATTTTGACAGGCCATACGTCGGCACACTGTCTGTACTCCATGCGTGCCCTGAGTTTCTGGCCTCTGGCAGAGAGTTGAGACTGCTGCAGGGCAAATGAACCGAGGCGTTCTGAGCATTTCAGCGTACCTGTCTCAGACACTTTCACTGGGTGTGTATTTTGAATGCCGTGTCACGGACAGAGGATGCTTCTTTAAATTCTTGGCCATCGTGAGTGGTGTATGAGTTTCAGAATATAACCTCAGGGACTGTAACCTTGAATGTCAATGCGTGAGCTCCTGACAGCTACGTTCGCCGGTATCCAACCAGCGGTCTGTTCCAAGAAGCGGGCGTTCTTAGCGATGCGGTTTTGCAGGACCGATAACATCAGTCAGAGCTCCAGATTTGAGGTTTTACTCAGTAAATGTGCTCAAATGAGTCAGTAAACCCGTTTCTTAGAAGAAGCTTCATGTGACTTCATACTTTGTGGGCTGTAAAAAAAAAAAAAACAGGTCTTCGAAGAGATTTTGTGAAAACACAGCCAGCTTTTTGTTGACAATGATGCTTTTTCAAGTGTCGCTTGACGAATACTTGATTTGTTTTTAGGCCAATCAAATCATCCCACACCGACGCAGCACTTCTTAAATACCGTCTTTAGGATGTCAGTCAAGTCGTGTTTCGGGTTATAAAGAATTTGGATCGAGATAAGCAGAACATTTCACTGAACAAAAATAAACTCGTCAGCGGTTTCACACTTTCTAATGGCGACACAGGAATAAGCCATCTGACAGTTTAAGATTAGAAAGTGATGGATCTTCATGACGTCCACACTCAACTTTTCAGACGAGAGATCCAGGTGGTTGATGTCCTCTGACTTCAGTTCACAAACTTTTCATAATCTCAATGACGAGCAGAGCCAGCTACGTGAATCCGGACCTGAACAGAACTATGTAGGCTTCACATGGCTTTTCCTTGGATGACATATTGTAAACAATGCAAGATAAGGAGCATGTGCCAAAGAAAAACAGAACATCTTTAAAGGGAGTCTGTGGAACTTTTGTGCTCCTCTTTGCTCCAACACAAGCGACCCAAGAACTCGCATAAAGTTAAATCCGTTGGACTGACGAGGAGAACCCGACCCCAGTCCTTCAAAAGGAAATCTCCAGCAGCATTCAACATTTTCATTAAATTGTCCACAGGCTTGTAAAGGCAACCGAGAGAGACAAAGAAGGTCTCATGTGTACGAGACCTTCAGATGCGCTCACATATGGCCAATAAAAAGAACAATAAATAAAATACTGGCCTGATAAATATCATACATCCCTTTATTTAAAATATCTAGGGTTGGGTGTCGTTAGAAGAACCTTGATTCTGGCACCGATATCTTGATGATGATAATGATTCCTGAATATACCAATTTCATGAAACCCATTTTAACAGTAACACTACACATAAAGCTGGTGAGTCACCTAGTTTTTTTATTTCCTGTATGCCTTAAGACAGCCAATCACAGCACTATAACACCACTTTTCCACCAAAATTAACATTAACGCCTGTTGATCCCATTCCAACAGGCGAGTCTGTGGTTTGTATCTGAAGCGTTACGTCGCTCATCACCGATTCACGTCACGAATGCGCCAACAGTTGTAAAAGAAGAGAAAACAACAATGCAGCTACTGTGAAAGAAGTATCTGTGAATTGGTGGAGACATTACAACCCCAGTGAAATGACTCGGTCGACCGTCATAATTTGAGCCATTCAGTCATTCAGTCCAGTTGGAAAGTCTAAAAGACCTGCACGATTAAATTATTTGATCCCCCTCAAGTTGGGCGGGCGCCTTTCTTACACTCAGGTGTGCATTTACTACAGGTTAGCAATCTATTTTTTAGATATACAAATGTTAGTTTCTATTGTCAGCCATGATAGTCAGGTAATTATTGTTGTTTGTCGGATCAGCTGATAGAAAGCCTCTAAACATTTCGGTGAACTCACACACACACATTCGCTACAGCCAGTGTCGTGCTATCAGGATATCGATAACCGATCAGACTACAAATCGGTGGAAGTCTTCAATCTATGGTTGGATAGAAAGGATCTGTGCAGATAAGGGGGAGAGTGGAGGGAGGTACGGAAACCTTCAACACTTGAAGACGAAGCTGCTCTTCAGTCTGGTGGTACGACGCTAAAACAAAGTTTACTTCTTTTCTCCTTCGTCATTTTCTATGCAAAGCGGTAGACAGAATCACCAAAAAACAGTAATAATGGGCCGAATCAACAAGTGTAGAACAAGCCTGCGCAGCCAAACTCTATAAAACCCACAAAAATAAAGCTTCCTTTAGATCTTGTAAAGCACAAATCATTACACCTCCAACACACTGGTATATCTTGCAGACCTGCTACCAACATCGCGCCATCAGGAGCTCGAGAACTGATCAGAGAACCGATCAGTCTTCAGTCTGCGGCTGCACTGAAGGGATGTGTGAGCATGAGAGCCCAGAGGAGGGAGGGTATAAATAAACCTACAACTCCAAGCTACGCCCTTGCAATTGGTTTAGTGACAGGTAAGTTGAATATAGATCCAGGCCTGGACTGCTATTGGTCACTTATTGGACGGCTACCGGTTACCAGGCAACTCAGCCTCACATATACAGACATGTATGCGCTGTAGTGTCCAACTAATGAGGACAGCATGAGCCAATGGAGTGGACCTGTAGTGGCAGCCTCCTGTAGTAACACACATGTACATGTAGCCTCGGCCTCGTTCAAATTAAAACAATGTTGCTACTATCAACACAGCAGCGTGCTGACCTGCACACACACACACACACACACACACACACACACACAATGAAGCTGCACAGACAGTTTCCCTGCCCCGTGCGTAAAACTGTGCCACAAAAAAACTCCAAAACTAATTCACTACAGCGCCTCGGTGCCGATAAAGAGTGAAGGCTGTGCCGAGGAGGGATAAGAAAAATATCTGGGCCACAAGCTTCCAGGCTGCTGTCAGCCCGGGGGCAGAGAGAGAGAGAGACAGGGAGCCAAAAAGTGGGTGAGAAAGCGTTTCCTTCTCTACGTGCTCGACTGTAAAACTCGCAGCAAAGCGACCAAACACTAGAAACACAAAAACAACAACTTGACCGACACGTTGAGGCACAAGGGGCCTGGCCCCTCTCCTCCTCCTCCTCCTGCTGCTGCTGTGTGTGTGTGTGTGTGTTTACCAGTCGGCGGAAGAGGGTTGAAATTACGAGGGTGCTTCCTCTCTCTTTTTTTTTGTTGCCCGCTTACCATCTTTGCAGGTTCGGATGATGAAATCCAGACGACGTGAAACGGAAAAGAGGTACAACAACACGGAGGGGAGGGGGGGGAAGTCGGTTGGCCCGCCGAGTTGTGGCGAGAGAAAACGCGCAGAGATGTTGGTCTCGGTGCTCTCCGAGGTTTCTCGTCCCGGATTTATATACCCCACAGCTCCAGGCGCTCTCTTCTCCGTCTCTCTCTCTCTCTCTCTCCGTAGCCGAGGCTTTCACCGCAGTGGCACAGGGAGGGAGACCCGCTGGGAGGGGACAGCGCGCCGAGGAGGAGGAGGCTCGGTTTGACAAGCAGGCGGTGGCGGAGGGGAGGAGACAGTTCAGCAGTACTGTACATCCGGGTGCTGCAACCTCTATTTATTTATATTCGTGCCTTCTGAGGAGGTGTGTGCCAGTGCGCCCCCCGGCGATGGTGTGGCCGCGCTGCAGGGAGGCCTGCTGGTATTAGCCGCTGCTGGCTTTTCACCCTGAACACAACTGGCAGATGGACTTCATTTCATGTAATCCCCGTTGGCACTAAGTCTGCTCATCAATAGCGCAGACTTTGCCTCATGCACAGCCGCTAAATCCATTCTGAGCATTTTAAACCACGGGGAGAGCTGAGGTGGCTTCAAAGCGTGCAGGAGAGTCGGAGTGGAAGGAAAACCTAAAGATGTATTCAAAGAGCAACTTTAAAAACAGAGTAAAAGAACATCACAAAGCAGCTTTTCCATGACACTCCCTGTGCAAGTTACGTACTTTGCCTTACATAAGACATATGAAGCTCATTTTCTGTTTCATATTTCTATTTTGGGAATAGGAGCAGCACTGTATTACTCCCCCGTCTGTTTTTAGCTCCTGTCTCTTTAAGGCCCCAGTTTCCTCTGATTGGTCAGCTCACACACGCCTGAGTCAGAACAGCAATACAGCAGCTGTGCTGAATCAATTGGTATAAATTACTTGGCATAATTTAAAGAATTAAACGTGAGTCCACTCATGAGGCGTTCAGGAGCTTTGAGAGAGGAGCTTTTGTTGGCCTTTGACCTTTTTTACTTTCAACATCTTTTACATGCATGAGAACATATGAAACGCTGAATGAAATGAAAACAGTAGGTTATATGTTTTATGAGCTGTAGGAGGTACAATGTGTGTGTTCGTAAGGTAAAGTGGTACATGTAGACTGTTGTCCTCCCTATGAGTTCTACTCCTCCTCGCTAATACTGCTGTTAGACAGATTTAGTGTATTTAGAAACACATTTAAAAGCTTTTTCCTGAGGCCTTTATTATTTTCTGACTCTTAATAACAGTAAAAATCCCTAAAACCAGATCACACACATTTAGTCGACTCGATGTGATCTCCTTATGGCTGAAGTTATATTTTTCACCTCCAGTTTGCAGCCCCACTGGGACGGCTTTCCTCCTACTGTAGAGACCTCGAGTAGCCTATAAAAAAATAAAAAATAGTGACTCAACAGTAGCAGAGGATGCACATCCAAGACAGTATTGATTTAGAGATCTGCAGATTTAAAGCGCTTTAAATGCCTGGGTTAAACTGGACTTCTTGAAGGAGTTAAAGCTTTTACACGTCTCTCTCCCCAGCAACTCTTTCCAGCTCCTCCCGAGGCGATCCCAGTCCCCAGGAGATATATAATCCCTCCAGCAACCTCTGGGTCGCCCCGAGGTCTCCTCCCTGTAGAAAATCTCTAAAGGGAGGCACCCAGGAGGCCTCCTAATAACAAGCCTGAGCAACCTCTGGTGACTGGTTCTAGGTGCATTCTAAGTGAGATCACTTGCAGCTTTAATCAAAGCTGAACACCCTCCAGGTTGAACAGCTCGTACCTTTTCTCTTTTTAATAAACTTTCATTCAACCAGTATGTTTGTGCACTCGCAGGACAAATGATGACATCAGAGGATGAACACTTAATTGAAAAATTACCCAAATTACAATCTGGCCAAGTGCAAAGGTAAAAGGTAAAGGTAAAATGTGCAATATAATAGCATCTTAATAAAATAAGTAGAGTGTTTAAGTGTTGTAGTGCTGCAGAATGGTCCTGATCAAGAATCCACATGTAAGGAAACATCTATGTTTTTGGTATAAACCCCAGAAAATGTCACTCCGTCATGAATTTCATAACAACATATGTCAAAATAATCACAATAACATCTTTTCTGGCTACCATAGCAGCATCTGTATTTACATCCTGAGTATAGAAACCTTTTTTACATGATGTTAGCCGACTGGTTGATTCACGAGATTCAATGTTCCTTCTGGTTTCATATTCCAATTTAATAGTCAGATTTTGCAGGAAACATCCAACTCTCGCTTTCTGCAGGACCTCATTTGTATCTGTCAACTCAAATGATTACTAGCATTAGCTTTGAATGCCAAAACATGTCATATTTAGGAGCATGTGGTGATTTGATGGAGTCCTGATGAAGACCTGTTGGCTGGAACATGTTGGCATTTTAAATAATTGACCTTTTATTCATTCAGACATGTAATAAAGGCTTTTAAAAGATCTCTTTCCTGATTTGATTCATTTTCTTGTTTTGCCCGTATTGCCTCTGGATTATGAACGTCACGTTTAGTCTTTTGTCGATGTGATGAATGTCTTGTAACGATCGTGTTTGACCTGTTTCCCTGAAATCTCTCCTATTATCAGAACTCTAACAGCTCCCACATGAACTTGTTGGTTCACTTGAAGTTACAGAAGTCGTTGCTTGAGTTGTCAAAACTCCCTAAATTACGTCTCATGTAGCTCGTAGGTTTATACTGAGTTAAATGAACACATGCGCCACACAGAAAAGGTTTGTCTTTTTACTATTAATCACATCATAAACAAACACCACTTTCACATAAAAGGTCAGAGTGATATGTAACATCTCAACACTGTATTGCACCGTTTCATTGTTGTCTTGTAAGTCTGAATTCTTGCATAGTTCAATTTAAAATGTCAACTTCTACCAAAAATACACACACAAAAATTATGAAAAAGTTTTCCAAAGGTTCACTGTACAAAAATACTATTTTTTTTGGAAAATATTACGAATTTACCACAATAAATAGAAAAAAAATATTATAAGATCCATCATCAACATGTTGTGTTACGTTCCAAATACATTGTTTTTGCCTTAATAAACACAAATATTCATGGCTAAGTCCTTTGGAAGAGGTAGAGAAAGAAAACAAAAAGGAGCACAACTTCACCCAAATACAAAAATCCTACTTCTTACAGACACACAGCTACACAGAGAGTTCTCTCCAAAACACCACGGGCCTTTTTTTTTTTTTAATCGATCACGGTGGTGGAGGCAGTGGCACAAGTTCACTTCAGAGTGGCGACAAGATTACAGATAATTTCATGACTCAGAGGTGATGACGCAGAAGAGGAGCACTGCAGTTCAAAATGAAATGGAGCTGATCTGTACACTTTGAACAGCATGTGAAAGATCCATCCAGGTGCCTGTGTGAAGTGAACAGTTTGATTGATTTAAAGCATCAATATGTAACTTTTTACCTTAAAATCACAGCTTCAGAATGATTCTGAGTGTCTTGTAACAGGTTGGATGGTGTCGCTGTCTCAGCCCCCCATCGCTTGTTTCTGCACCGTTACTTCAGATCACAGTGTTACATACATGTTTCCTCCAAGATACAAGTTTTCAACACATGACATTGTTATGACGTAACGAGTTTTGTTCATGTTGATCCCGACTTAATCTTCATTTCCAGGTGAACTCATCCTTTAACTTTTCATGCCAGCAATAGTTTTTGATTTGACGCGAATTTCGTGAAAATGTTTGGAATGAAACTCCTCACACACAGACAAAGCTTTTAAAATACACAACACAGATAAACACATCTGCACAAGAAACACACTCACACGTATACAGTACTGTGCATTACGTAAGTCTGAACACACCTGAGGGGGTCACCAGATGCCACGAAGAAAATATTTACGTCATTAAATCCATAAAATAAAAACAGATGTTATGTCTTCAATAGGTTGTGGAGACGAGCCACATGTTCTATTTCTAAATTCATTTTGACGCATTTGTTTAACCAGAAACAATCAAAATCACTGAAACCTCACAAATATTCTGCCATAAACTATATGACTGTGATGTTTATTGGCAGTAAATCTGATGCATTTTTTCCTCCACATCCTTTAGATTTTCTGATATCAGAGAACAAATAAATCCTTTCTTTTTTTCAAAAAGAAAATTGTCTTATTTCATCATGACAGACTGCGATCAGAAACGTCACCTTGTGTTTTTCAGTACACCTGAATATATCTGACGGCGCTCCTCCATCAGACAAACATCTCCTTGTTGATCCACATGAGCGTGCGCGTGTCGTTGGGTTTGCACTCGTACTCGATGCTATTGAAGCTGTTCCCCCACTGGCAGTGGTCCCTCTTGTTGTAGTTGTAGTACTTCACCTGCCACACCGTCTCAAACAGCCCCACCTCTGTGAACTGAAGGAGAAACACGTGCACAGATAAGAGGATGCACAAACATTTTTTTTTTTCCAGCCATCTCTGAGCGTCCTGATTTGACGACGCGATGATGAAACACAGAGAGCGGACAGATGGAAACACGCAGTTAGAAAGTCACACTTATATCGCCATGTGTGGAACCACGTGAAGGTGAAATGAAGAGCGAGCCGCGCAGATGGATACATGCACCGACAAACATGCAAACACACATCGTATCATCCCAGAGGCCCAAGGCTGCGAACAGATGGACGTCAAACCAGATGAAATTATATTCCTAAGATTATTTCTAATGTTGTGCACTTAAGGTGCTCGTTCTCCTTGAGAGGTTGAAAAAAGAATCCAAAAATTAAAAATTTACTTTAACATATTTGAATATTTACATCAGTCAATTCTTTACTATGTGTCATATCAAATTCAGATTACAGGTTTTGACCTGACTTTCGTATCAGGAGGTGGAGGGGATGCTGATGGAGTTACTGGCGAGAAGGCCGCCAAGCCAGTGACCACAGTTCAAGACTGCGTTTCAACATTTTCAAATGTGACACCACTGGATCTTTTTGACTAGAGGGACATTTCCAGCCATATCAGAAGCCAACATAACACTGATTACTAACTGTCTGTTGTGTGGGTTTTAGGCAAAACTGGAACAAAAAGTGCTCATCTGCCACCAACTGAAGCTTAACTGTATCATTGTGCCAGAGTTGCTGCCGCTGATAAGAAAGCCAACGATAAAAATCAAACTTTCACGAGAAAAAGGTCAGATCAATTAAAGATCCAACCAAGTTAAATTCGAACAGAAAGGGAAAAGAAAGAGTGTCCACTTGCTTAGTTTACCAATATCAACAAACAAGGTCTTTATTCTGTGTTGACTGCCTCAGTTTACTTCCTGTCCTGTGTACAATATATCTAATATCCGTACCTGTATGTTGATTTGAACCGGTTGCCTCTCTCCACTCTTGGTGTGCGCCACCCCTTCTGTGTCGTACTGGCCTGTGTAGACCACCGACTGCGGGTCTTTAGACTGCTGCTCCAGGGGGAAGGTCACTCCGCCCACGGTCATCGACCTGCAGTCGAAACACAACAGATTCATTAGTGCATCATTAAAAATCCCCTCCACATGTATGTACTATTGAAGCAGAGCTGGAGCTGTGGAGGAGAGAGTCGGGTGCAGATCCAGACCTTCTGGAGGAATAAACACCCTGAGTCACTCTGGATTCTGCTCAGATCTGGAGTCAGTTACTGACAGGAGGAGAGTTTAGGGATTGATTTTTTAAGGCAAATAAACACACATGATTCTGCGGTCGAATACACTTTCCTGGTCATGAACACACCATTAAACAACCAGCTGCTGCTAAAACCTGATGTGACTCAGGCATGAACGAGGTCACGTTTAAAAGTTTTATTCACGTTGAGTTTAATCTAGATCCTCGACTTTCGTATCCTGGAAATAGCAACAGGTGACCAAATGAAACGCACAATAAATCTGAGTGAAGTTGAGGATTTCTGTACGTTTGAATCTTGGAGATAATCAACAACATCTATAACTGAAGGTCCGGTCAATTTTAGTCATTTTAATAAAGAATTCTTAGATACTGTATCTTTAAATAAAAGCTCATGTGAGTCACGATAACAATAACATATAAATAAACAAGATCTATTTAAAAATGTGACTGATTTAAGTGTCAAAAAACAAAAACAAATGCAATTTAAACGCATCAATTAATTGATTATGATCCCAATTATTACATGCATTTATTAAAAAAAAACAAATATTTCTACAATGGATCCGTTGAGACCTTCACACACACACACACTGATGCCAGGATGTCATGGTGTTCTGGGTCCAGCTGTGTCCCAGCATGCTCCAAATTCACTACATTTCCCATGCATCATCACGTGTGACCTATTTTTTTTTTTCATAGCCCAGTTCACGGACCGATGTTTAGACATCCAACAGTATTCCTTATTTGGAGATGCATGTACAGCAACGGTCATTACATAATCATGATTGTAGGCAAATCACAGGAGGGCGGAGACACAACAACCCAAACGTGGAGTCCTAATCTGTGCTGGATTTAACGTGCAGCCAATTGGGGGTTTATGGTGCCTTCACGGGCTCCTCGTAAAATCCTACACCCGAGCGCGACTCTTGGAAATACGACTTGTTGAGCGCTCGGTGCGGGATTTTTAGACAAAAAATAATAATAACACAAAGCAATAAAACTATGCTTTTAATTGATGTTTTCTTTCTGTACAATTTGAAAATGAACAACCTCTTCATTTTTTTCCCACTCCATGTGCGTAAAGCTCGTTTATTTCCCACCGTGCGTAAATACAGTCTTGAAATCTGCATTTGGCTTCTCCTCAGAAAAAGACCAGAAGCTGTAAGGTCACCACCAGTTCACACAAGGACTGAGTCTCAGCCTGTGTGTCATTATTTGTAGGTATTTTGGCGATGATGCGGACAAAGACACGGTTGTATTCACTGTACTTTGACTTTATGAAGGAAAGGCTTCTCTCCACAGTGACTGCTCACATTTCAAAGATTCGAACAGATTAAAATGCACCTATCATCGAGAAATATCGACATTATTCTGAAGGCTCCATAGTCATGCTGCCATATTCATTATTAAATTAGGTTCATTGGCTAAAGGTAACACGAAATGTTGGCCTGGCCCTGGTTCTTGTCTGAGGTGATGGCCACGTCGGGATTAAAGTCAAAAGACTACCTACGTGGCCTCGGCCGCTCCTGGTTTGATGACCACCTCGATCTTGTACTTGGAGCCGGTCAGCAGCTTGATGGTCCGGGTCTGTCCGAACCTGGCGCCGTCGGACTTGAAGTGCACCGCGCTGTTGTTGGGAAGCATCTTCAGAGAGATCCCAATTTTGACGATCTGAGGGACGTCGGCCATGTTTCCATGCAGCTGCTCTGTCACCAGGGATCGGCGGGGTTTGCTCTGCGCGGGTGAAAGGTCGCAGGTGTCGGGTCAGTTGTCCATAGCAGGACGCAGCAGCAGCACCGGAACTGCTGAACTACACTGCGCTCTGTAATCCCGTTCAACCTGCAGCACGGACCTAATCCCAACCAGTGCTCTCCCTCATACACACACACTCTCTCTCTCTCTCTCTCGCTCTGAAAATCTCTCACTCCTTCAGCTGCTCCAACTGCCCCCTCCACCCTCTCTTACTATATGCTCCCTCTCTTCTTCTCGATTAGCGCAGCTTTCCTCGTTAAATGTCGGTCGATGTTTAAACGTGTCGTGCGTAAATCCTTCCAATTAAGGCTCTGTGGATTACACGTTAATTGATCCTCTGAGGGCGGAGAGGCATACAGGCTGGTACACTAACAGGAGGAACAGAGCTGTCTCCACTTCAGCACCTCTTTATTTAGGCTTTTTCTTTGTAGGATTTAAAGGCTCTTTGTTCTTATTTGAATGTGATTTATGGCGCGTAAAATACAGCAAACACGCTCCATTCATGGCTTCAGCCGGTTGTCCTCTAACTGAGATTATAAAGCAAGTTAAGGATTGTGTTTATATGATATAATTTATAATTCATCTACTATTTTATTGTATGTTTAAAGTTTATATTTTTTTATTCTTATTGTTATAAATATTACATGTATTGTTATTTTCTAATGTCGTCGCTTGATGGCGCTGTTGCAGCAATAAACGATAAACTGGTTTCCATTCAGAGGGTCACGCAGGTCGGGTGGATCCAGAGTAAGTGTGATCTGAGCTGCATCATCATCATCATCATCATCATCATCATCATCAACATCAATGCATCCATCATTAGCATGGCCGGAGCTGCCAGTGAGGACACTGAGGTCATGTCCTTTCTGGGTCTTTGACATCTTGATATATAAACTTCGTAACACTTTTTAATATCATTAGAATAATTATATATAATGGCAAAGTCATAGATTAGTATTATCATACTTACGTTAATAGTTATTTGTGTCCTCCTGGCCAATGTAGCCCTTCGGAGCCTTATAATAATATGACACAACATTGTACGAAGCCTGTGTAGGAAATCAAATAAAGATACACACAACCTCATAAATCCAGATGTTTAAAATCAACTTCAGTCGATGTCTTGTCAAGTATTTATCTCTGTAATACAATAATAATAATAATAATAATAATAATAATAAACTATTTACTGTATAGAGCACTTTTCAGAACAGTTACAAAGTGCTTTAGAAAACCAAATAAAACACAAAGCACATTAAACATATAAGAGAGTAAAACATGCAGGAATAATCACAGAAAGACAAATGTGTTTTCAAAAGTGATTTAAAAGGCGACACTGTGTTTGCAGCCCTGATCTCCTCCGGCAGGTCAGTCCAGAATCTTGGAGCTGTGACAGCACAGACTCGATCACCTCTGTGAGTTAATCCAGACTTTGAAGCAACAAGAAAAGATTCACCTGAAGAGCTTAAGGTGCCACAAGAAACATCCCTCTGTAAAAGCAAGGAATCTCTGTCTGTCTGTCTGTGTGTGTTTCTGTGCCTCAAATATCTCTGCGGATCAGGATCAGACTGACCTGAGAGTTTCAACATGGCTGCTGTTTGGTTCGGTGGTGTGCAACTTCGCATTTGTTTGGACTGCAATGTTACCGTGAAATTATTATTCCATAAATGCTTTAAAAAATTTGGGAGCATAGTCCACCGGAGCCACCACAGTCACGTGCGCACCAGAGCCAACCACTGCAGAGCTCAAGCCACGACATAGGCCTACCCAGAGGGCCTACCTTAAGAAACAAGCGGATTTATACCTGCGGCGGTGCGAGCTGGACCGGAAGTTAGCCGGCGGTTCGGTCCCATTCTGTTCTGTGCATCTAAACTGACTGTTGTGGATTAATGAGACTAAACGAGACCGGACCGGTCCTGTTCGGGTCTGAGGAGATGCGGAGACGCTGCGAACAACAAAGTGGAATCGGAATCTGTGGATGTTCGTGTGTAGCTAGCTGCTAGCTGCTAGCTACGAACGGCCCTCCTCCCGAGTCGACGGACCGGACGCACCGGCACGTCCAAAACCGGACTTAGGGTAAATAATGTCCGCCACACTTTTTCGCGAACATTGCCGTCACGTTTGCTTTGTGTCTGGTGCAGAAGAAACGGTTAAAACAGGCTTTTGTCACGAAAGTGTCCAAGCAGCAAGTTTGGTTGATGAGGAACAGGAAGTTGTGGGCGGGACGTCGGCGGATGATTGACAGGCAACGACGGTCGGTGTACAGACAGCGATATTGAGTGTTGAGAGATTTGTGACATTTATCGTGTTTGGAGTGTATAGTTAGTGTGTTATGTAGTGTTTGGTGTGTGTGTTTACTGTGTAGTGGAGTCGGTTTTTTGTTTAATGGTTTAAAACAGGAGAAGCTGAATTCTGGAGCAGGCAGTGCAGCTCTTCATTCAGCTGGAAGGAGCTCAGGCTGACCTGAGCATTGCCTGCATTTAAATGTAAATAGTTACACATAACTTTGTAAATTTTTAAACATATTCAGCAAACAACATTTTATATTTGCATTATAAGTAATAAAAATGGTTTGTTAAACATATTTGTGGTTTTCACAGTAAAAAAAATCGAAGTTTTTCTACTCGGATTTTATGTTTTTTTTTTTGTGATTTTAGGTCCATTGTGTTAATACAGTAAGTCAAAATGAAAAAATAACTGTACAGTCACACATGTGAAAAGTGTGTGCTGAAAATAATGACATCAAGTAAATAGTTTTTAAGGTGAAATATAATGGCAAAATCAAAAATAGTCAAAAACGGCCAATTATACCCTGGAATATCAGATTTCACAACAAACCTAAATATCCCTGACGTTCCACCTTCAAACAGCCTCATTTGGCCATCCATGAAAATGCTTCTTAACCTCCCACTTTTCTATAGGAACACATATTTTCTTACGGGCACTGCACTAGTCAAGATCAATTCAAAGCCCTGAGTGGGTTGAATCCATTCAGGGCTTTGAAAGTAATACCTACGTTTTGCCACTAGAGGTCAAACTTTGATCACAACAGGAAAAACTCATAGACCAAAAAACATCATAGACCATTTATAGCAGCGCCGTGATGCACGTGATGGCGACACATCTCTGACATCATCACGAGCTTTGGATGGATCAGAACAAAGTAGGGAAAGTTTAAAACTGAAAACCACTTTTAGAACAAATGGAAATAATATCCATATTTTAAATTACTCATTTAGATCGTTAATTAGACTGAGGCTGTGCAGTGATGCTGTGACTTAACAAACAAACCAAAGCTAATGGACAAGACCTTTTATATTTACGCGCAAATCAATGGTGGTGCATTTAGTTTGGTGTTTAAAAAAAGAGTTGGAAAGAAAAGAAAGAATAGGAAGAAATCTTAAATTGTGCTTCTTGCGGGTCACGTGGTCGGAGAGTGACGCAGCTGTGACAACATGAGAACCCGAGCAGTTTCTCTGTTTCTCTGATTATGAACTCATCTCGAAGTGCTGCTCAGTCTTCAGCCAATTCAGCGACAAAGTTTAAGTTTGGTGGAATGATTATCAATCAGTGTTTTTCAGTCAAGGCAGAAACTTCATGTCCAGCTGCTTCCTGAAGTGGGACTCACACAAAAGACAAAGGAGAGAAGTGTTTACAGCAGATTCCTGTATATTAGTGTGTGTGTGTGTGTGTGTGTGTGTGTGTGTGTGTGTGTGTGTGTGTGTGTGGGCCTCCATGTTCCCTGACCCAAACACTTAAATCAATCCATTCAACGTGAGCGCTGTAGGCACGGGACACTTTCCTCGAATGCGTAAAACTTGCGTCATCTATCCACTGGTGTCTTTTAACGTTATTTCTGAAGTTCATATTAAAAAACAAAAAAAATCTCACAGCTGTCAGCGAACACCTGCTGATCAGAAGTGGTTCTGCCGGTGCCGGTCGTGCTGCGTTCCCTCTCTGGCCGGTGCGTAAAAGAAAGAACCACGCTGCTTTCAGGCTCCACACGCTTCTGACAGAGAGGGACAACACGGTGAGTGAGAGTGTGTTGGGGGGAAGTAAAGAGTGTGGGAGGGTGGGAGAGCCCTCCCCCTGCCAAATGTCTCCATGGATCCACTCCTTCATAACCCAACTCTTCCCCAGCCTTGCGTAGATGGCCAAAGTGTCCAAACCGGACTGTGAACGCGCTCAGCTGGCCGCAGGATGACACGATGAGAGCAGATTAGACATTTAACTCTTCACCTACTGTTTTGTTTAACTCAGTGTGCAGTGAAAGTCAAAGTAGCCCAACACCCTCTGGCGAAAGGAGCGCTTGGCTACATGTGAATGTCTGCCGGTCTCCCAGCGCGCTGCGCTGGTGATGCCATGCCGAGAAGACACACCGGCGACGAGAGCGACGGTACCGGGCTCTGGCTGAAGACCACAACGGGACGCCGGGTGCAGGAATACCCAATGAAAGATGTGGAGTCAGGGCGGAGGGCGATGAATAACGCGGCGCGGGTCGGGGACGGTCTCCTGTCTCCAACCGCTGCAGGTGCGGTGGCAGCGGAGAGGAAGCAGGGCGCCCGGCTCAGCCTGCTCGGGAAGCCGCTGACCTACAGCGCGCAGAGCGGCCGCAGGAACGCGCGCTACCGGCGGCTCCAGAATTACCTCTACAACGTGTTGGAGAGACCGAGGGAGTGGGCTTTCGTCTACCACGCGTTTGTGTGAGTACTTAACACTTTTAGTCATCAAACAACGTGTTTCATTGTTGATTCTCTTGAATCGTACGACAGTTTTTGAATGACAGCAAGTATTAAAATGAATGGTTGTTTTTATTTGAGTCAATATGGGAAAAAAGGAGCCACTGCTTTTCAAAAAACAAAAGATTTAAGTTGAAATTGTCTCTTGTTCACCTGAGAATGACCAGCTGGGGTCATGGTGCACACACACATCATGCCACACAGTTAAAGGCTTTCATTTCCTCAGATATGCAGCTCCATCAGCCTCCACCCCCTCATCCAAACATGAAAACACTCATGAAGCATGCAAAAATAGGAAACACAAACACACCTTTTCTCTGTTCCCCTCATTCCATGATGTGTGTGTTCAACTTGTGACCTGATGTCATTCACCTGTGGGCTAAGTTATCACTCCATCACTGTGTGTCAGTGCAGGATGACTTCTGAGTGTGATCACCTGTTGCAGCAGCCTCAGTGTGCAGAGAACGGTCAGCACCGAGTGCCTTTTAAAGATGGATTAAAGGTGTGGATGTGTGCTGGTATGTGAAGGTATTTTTGAAAATGTGTAACGCACACACACGCTGAACATAAATCCAATAAATCAAAGTAATACATGAGGCCCAAACTCTTCCTAATCCTTACGTAACACTGGGAGCTCCAACAGACTGAGAGAAGGTCAACGAGCTGTCAAGTGAAAAGGGTGAACGTAACATCATCTGCTGCTCCTGTGCAGATTTTTGAGCCTTTTTTCGTTAGTGCTTTGGACGGAGAGTGTCTGGGAAGAAGTCCTTAAAAGCCGACATGTTTCAGTTCCTAAACTCAAAACAGCCCTCGGCTTGACCACAGTTTGGGGTTCTCTGGTGTGAAATGGTTCCTTTCATGGCCAAAATTAATCCTGATTTTTTATTCTTCTCCAGAAGAAAAACCAGCCCGTTTCCTCTTTTTCTTCTTCCTTTTCTTCTTCTTCGTCATGCAGTTACAATTAACCACTTTATTGGATTATTACTAACACTCAGGCGGAGATTTCCATGTTTCTGTTTTAACTAATAGGACTCCCAGGGGTGCTTGTCAACATGAGACACAGACTGTAAGCTGTCTTAAACACTTGCAATCCTCGGTTGTGCTCAGAGGCAGTGCGCTGAATAAGGTTTCTGTAAGTGGTGCTGCGGTGAACTCGTGTCTCTTTCTGTTTATTTGAAACACCTGCCAACGTCAAGGCATCATATCCTGTGTGGCTGAGGATATTCCAGAGGAAAAAGCTTTCCCACTCGAGAGCGTGTTTGGTTGTTTTTGCAGATTATCACACAGGGAGTTGGGGTTTCATGTGAGAGGGACGCAGCTCTGTGTGCACACTCTCCCGTCTTTTCTCCCCACTCTCTCTCTCTCCATCTGTGCATGTACAGTATACAGCGTATGCGCGAGTATCTCATTCACACGCATACACCACAGCATGCACAGTCGGTGGGGGTGATGAAACGCCACATCCCCTCCCCTCCTCCAGCAGCCTCGCTGGCCCGAGGAGCGCTGTGAGAAGGAGGAAGTGGAGCTGTCAGAGGAGGGACCGTGAAGCCGGATGTTGACGTTTTATTTGCTCAGGCGGGACAGCTGAGGTCGCAGGGGTTAAGTTGTTACATCTGCTCGCGACCACAGCCTCAAACTAACTGTTTAAGTGAGATAAAGAAAACCTCAGAGAGATTAGGGGAATAATCTCCCTTTGAGGGTAAATTGACGGAAAAGTTTGTTTTTATGGGATTTGAGGGTCTTTTTTTAGGATTCAGACTGAAATCATTGATGTTCATGCCTCTGCTGTACACGCGGCAGTATTTCAGAGCACTTTAATAAACACTGTGATGCTTACGCTGCAAATACCCAGACAGCCCCTGTGTGTACACACTTTATTAACATTCAGATATTGAATGATCTTGACGTTATTGTAGCCGTGTCGCTCCCTGTTTACAAATTAATCACTTAGATTGTGACATCCCAGTTCAGCGTCACTACCAATAAATGCAACACCAGACTAAGATTGATCTCCCGAGCAGCAGCGAGTGCCCGCCTCACCACAGCAGGACAATCAGTCATTTTAAACCGTACAAGCTTGTCTTCCGTCAGCAGGAGATCCTCTCAGAATTACCCCAAAAATGATTTGATGTAAGGACAGCAGGTGTAAAAACAAAGAAAAAAAGATGGAGACACCTTAGAGTATTTTCAGCCATCGGAGTGAACGTACGGCATCATTTATACGAAGGTCGGGACACTTTGTTTTGTTGCGGTCTAGACTCAGATTTGTTGATTTACAGATAATTGAGTCATTCTTTTTACTATTTATGAGAACAAATTGCGTCGCTGATCACAGAAAAGTATGTTGCACTAGCGTTTGCATACTTTCCAAGCAATTTCCCAATCGTTCTGGCACTCGCAGTCTTGGACGCTTCACATTCTGATGCGTGTTCCCTTGTAAAGACATACAATTCTGTTAAGGTCTTGATAGTTGTGTCATTACGCCAAAAACAATACGCAAAAAGAAAAAAAAAAGATGGCAAACACTATTTGGCTGAGTTCCTGTGTCAGTGTCTTAATGGATTGCTGTAATACGGTCTAAGCACTCTACATTAGTGATAATGTACATTTTTAGTTTGTACAAGGATCATTTACTTTGAACAAACAATGCGCGGCTGAGGTATTTTGTTTGGGGAGCAAAAGTTTCTTTGTGCGGAAATTTGTCAGATGGTTATGATGTTAAGAATAGCTCATGTAAAACAAAGTCTCATGATGGTTTATTGGGTGATTTTTTTGACCACTTACAACAAAAAAAAACAATTTGTTGTATAAGCAGCAATTTTTATTATCCTTCAAATTTGGAGGCAAAGCAAAGTGGACATCTCAGAGAAATCTTCCAAACTGTAGGTCTCCTTTACTTGATGGTTTTTCATCACAAGTCATTCATTATCTTTTCTCCGGTCACATTTTGCTTCTGATGCCAAATTGCCAATAGTTGTTTTTTTTTTTATGGATGGTTTTGAGAGCTATTCGGATTCAACAGTAGGAACTGTTACACAATAACAGTCAACTGCTGCAAAGAGTTGGATTCTCAGTGGGATCAATATGACTAAGAAACACTTACGTTATAGGGTAACTTAGGTAGGTCTTTGATATTGACCCTATTTCCCCATTTTTTTTTAACCATGTGATGAATGGGGACAATGATTTCTGGAATTGGTCGAGTATTGAGTTGGACTGCTGAAGTCGGCAATGGCAAAACACACTGCAGTGTAATCCCTGCGGGCAATTAGGCATCATGAAAGTACGTCCACTTTGTGCTTGTTTTTGCCAGTGACAGTCTCAGATTGTTAGTCGGATAAACCGTCTTGTTAAAGAATAAGATTCATGTTGTTTGAACAGAAACAGACGCCGTCACTCTCGCCAAAGCCACCAGACTACATTTGAGAAAACAGCAATTTTATCATCAAAAACACACTTTGACAGAAATGCAAAAAAATAAAACTCGCCGAATGATCTTTCCATGGTTCAAACGATCTGCAGCTCTGCTTTGGTAGAAATAAAACACGTTAGATTAGATTACGTCTCTACATGATGTTCTCCCCCTGCTGTTATTTTTAGTTTAGACCAGAATTGGTGATTGTTGGATTATTGAAAAGAGTTTTGGTTTGTGTGTTTTTTGACATTTAAATGATTGTTTCTGCAAACTAGTCCGGTTGCTGTGGTGGAAGTGATGGCTGTTTCGGGTTAAGATAATTCAGACCAAATTCGTCCTGTCAGCTTTTAGCCACAGAGTTTGTACGGTGCTGTGGGAGTGTCATCCCACGGCCCCTTCGTGTGATGTCATGTTGTGAACCTCTGCTGATCAGTTTGCCGAAAGGAGAAGCTGCTCGTCCTACTACTGATTGTTCGTCCATATCAACAGAACCAAAGGGAATAGTGCCCAGGACATGGGTTCGATTTGCTCCGAGTGCAGTCTTAAACCCCAAGATCTTATTCTTTAACTAAAAGTTATGTCCATGTAGGGATCCTTTTCATAATGTTAGAAGGGTCCAAGGAAATTTTTCATAGACATATTTGACATATTTTCATAGTGTGCAATCACCCGCTGCGTTACATTGCAGGCTGTTTTGGCGGCTCCCAGCTGAAGTCCTCCTGTTCAATTCTGGACCCGTTTCAAAAATTGTTGTCTCCATTAGGCACATATCATATGCAGTGATGAAAAAAAACAAGTTACCCTTCATGACTGATTGATGAATGATTTAATTTGGAATGGAAATGAAAATTCTCACTTCACAGAGCTCTAATTTGTACTCATTTGGATTTTTTAAAGACATTCATGAAGCGACCATCTGATATCTGCTGAGTCTTTGATTGCCACAATCATCTCTGCTGCCAATGAGCTCAGATTTTCTAATTTTTGGAGATTGCCCAAAGTCGTTAGCTTGTCACACCAGGACACATTTGAAACATTTGATATGCTTTGGCAACTCTTATATGAAACTAAAGGCTGTAGTAAAAACCTGAAGTTTAGATTTAATTGGGAGAAAGTCGAGTCACATCTCTTATGCCATAACTTTAATGTGGACAGTTTCGATCCGTGCAGATTGCAGATGAAGCTAGCCAGTGAGTACAGCGTCTCATTGCTTCTCCACAGGGAATAAGCCCTAAGATGCACTGTTATGTTTGGTTAATATATATATTAGGGCTCTGGTGATCGTTCTACTGCAAAGCTCATGTTCTGTATTGATTTACTGTTATTTCAGCGTGTCAGATGACATTTAAGTAAATGGATTTCTTGAGTGGTCCCTCCACATCGGTCACTGCTGTGTGCGTTAATGCTGAGTGGCAGTGATTGGTTAACACACATATACACACATGCTTGCAGAAATACTGTATATGCAGAAGAGAAAACACAATCATGCAACAAGACATGGAAACACTTTCTTTAGAGGAATGCATGTGCAGCATATTTTAACACACACATGCGCGTATGTCAACAAATACACACACACACACACACACACGTGGTACACACAAACACATTCACACGTGGTCGCAGATGAACAAACAAAAGCAAGTACATGATTTATAAAAGAAAAGTTTCCTTTGATCGTTTAATTATGTTGAAACACATGCTGCCGTGTGTGTTTGTTTGTGTGCAGATCCAAGCTGTGCTTCAATGTCAGAGAACAGCTTGATAGTGTGTGTGTGTGTGTGTGTGTGTGTGTGTGTGTGTGTGTGTGTGTGTGTGTGTGTGCATATGTGAAATATGCTCATGTATGCTCTCTATAGGAATCCCTGATGGGCTGCAGTATGCATTAAGACACCGATAAGCATCTGGGCGTGCTTCTTGCCAAATAGTGCTCTGAAACACTGCTTGGCATTAAGATTCAATCTCTTAATGAGATGGCGTGTGTTGGGCTAATCACATTTGCTGAAATGGGTTCCAGCCACAGTCTGCATTATGTGCTATACTCAGAAGATGATTCCTTCCTGTGCGCGTGTGTTTGTGTGTGTATGAGAGTTATGTTTCATTATTGTTTTGTTTTTTTTGCATGTTGTGCGAGCGTGAAGGTGATCTTTGCCACCTGTCCATGCATCGATGTGTCAGTGTGTGTTTTTCAGCACCTCAGTTTGTTATCGGCATGATTTCACGTATGCACCTGTCTGCTTATGTGTCTGAGAATGAGTTACAGAAACGTGCGTGTGTGCGAGAGAGGGAGAGATTGATTCAGTCACACAGTTAGTGTGCATCAGCCATTGATCTCAAGGCCGTTCTGGTCCATCGACAGGTAGCATATGATTTGCCACGAGGCGGGTACACACTAATGATCAACCTCCGTCCAGTTTTATCTGTTTACTTCACAGATTTGTGACGAATCTGTGATGCATTACACTGTCTGACTTTAGGAGAAAGACACTGTATTTCAATTTTTAACAGCCTTGTCACAGTCACACTGATGAGGATTAGGTATTAGAAGACGAACCTCACCGAATGCTATAAATGTTTAGTTTCCCGACAAGTGTCCTCTTGTGGGTGTGTGAACATTAACTGTTGTCGCTCAGTAGTAAAGGTGGAAGTGGTCTGACGACGCTGTGGCACGACAAACCTCTGAGTGTTGGGGTGAATGATTGAATGTACAACATTTTTGAATTTGCATTATGCTTTTTTTTTTAACCCCATCTTTCCCTCATCATTACCACGACTAAATTAGAACCATTAACATAGAGGTGCATAGCGCATCCGAACAGCAGACTGCTCAGTGGCCCTACGCCTCTAAGTATGATGCTGTAGTTCCCCTTTCTAGTGTCACTTCATGAAGCACTCCTCTTGTGTAGCAGTCTAAATAGCAAGTAAAGTAAAGTCGGGGGATGTGGTCGGGGTGGTTGGATGGGAGTGCAGGGATTGATGCATTCATATGCTAGTTTGACAGGTTAAATTGTTCATCTTGGAACTGAAGGAGAGCATCTCTGTTGTCTTGTGAAAATGTACCTCTCAGCTTTGATTACCCTGATTGGGTTTTTGACCCTGAAACAGAGACGTTCTCAAACTGCAGGTGCATTGATAAAGAATAGAAAAAGTCAAATGCACTGAAGAACATCAGAGGCATCCAGAAGAGACTGCACTTTGTTTCCTGAGAACAGGACGACACTTGAGACACCTGAGCACATAAAAGAGTCTCTGTGTTTAGGTTCAGAGCGGCTTCCAGGTAAGGGGGAGGATGTTGGCGCGTGCCCAATGGAAAATGCTGGAAAATGCTCAGGACCCATTAGATTAGATGAATAGAAAAAGTGATGCGTGTGTATGTGTATAAATACTGTCATGATGTGTTCCGGTGTTTGCATGAATTGGTACAGAGAGGGTACCCTATTAAAGTGTGTGTGTGTGTGTGTGTGTGTGTGTGTGTGTGTTATGTCTTCAATGGAGAGTAACACATCACAGACACGGTCTGGATTTGGGTGTCCAGGTCACTGGTTGGCATAATGTCGTCCAGGACAAACAAAAGGATGGATGGAGAGGAAGCAAGTAGAGCTGCAATAAATGGATTAATTCATCAACTGTCAGCTATTAAGTTAATCACCAACTATTTTGATAATAGCTTAATTACCTCTGTTAAGCAGATTATAATCACTGGTGTCCATTTGCCTGTTTAGATGGGTCTCTGCACAGAATAGACCCCATTAACTTGTGGTGTGGATAAAGGGACATAACGATTGGGTGTATTTTGGTGGCTGGTATCAGTGAGTGAGTACAAAAGAAGATTATTGGGCCTTGACGTAAGTATAAGCTCTACTGAGGACCAGTACAGTTGGTCTGACTCCAGTCAGTTTTCCAAGAAAAGTTTAAATCAAGATTCTCCGTTTCCAGCTTCATAAATGTGAATATTCTCTTGATTTGTTAATATCTTTGGATTGTGGAAAAAACAAGACATTTGAGGACTTCATATTGGTCACTTAGTTGTTATTATATCAAATTCAGACGTTATTTGGAGTGGACGGTATAACGAAGATGTGTTATCATTATGTGGTATGCAGTTTGGAGTGGGGTCTGTCTTTTTAAGTTGCCTTGGAGGACAATCCAATGTTCAGTATTTCAGATTCAGCAACAACATAGCTAACAGTTAAATAAGTAATGGTGTCCTGATTTTTCTATACCATTTCTAAATCCCTAGATTCCCTCCCAGTTTTGAAGCTCAAAACATCATTAGTAAACTGGGAGAACATCATTAATTTATCATTCTAACTGATGATTAATACATAAATCAGTGCATCGCTCCAAATGAACAGTAGATCATCAGAAAGCCCCTCTGCTCCTCCTGAAGTACTGAACCCACTGCATCTGTCTTGGGCTTTTCAAATCCACCAGGAATGCTTTTGCAAAGATCCCCACGAGTATATTTTGGTGTCATTACACCCTCCACATGTTTTCCACAATCTTCAACTGCTAATGTGTCAAACAAAAAGGAGTTAATTATCCCGTGTCAAACTTTGATCAGATCGGCGATGTCATTCAGAGCTCAATGGTGAGAAGGTGCGAGATCAGAAGGGACTGCCGTGACTGATATGTTGTGACATTCCAGCAGGTCACACAGGAAGTGTGTAGGCTGCAGGTGTGTGCGAGTGTCAAAGTGTTTGAGAGGGTGCAAGAAGGTTGAACTAAAGATTAAGAGCTTTTAGAGCTCGTACTGTGTATATAAGTAAAAAAATGGAATGCAATTGGCTGTGAGAAGTGACGATCGTACACTCAAACTTCATTTGCACAGGTTTTCCCACCAGTGTATGAAGGTCTTAGTATGCAGGGTTACATGGTGTATCTGTTTCTCCCCGCATGTGTACTGTATATACTTGAGTGTGTATGTGTGTGTGTGTGTGTGTGTGTCAGTATCAGTGTGTGTCTGCTCGTTAGTCACTCGGCAGCCCTCTCGTACATCAGCCGAGGTGCCAGTTTGCTGAGCAGGCTCCAGCGCTGATGGATAGACGCAGGCTGAGCTCGTCTGTCCTCCTGCCCACACAAAGCTCACCGCTGCCTGGTGCGCGTCACACCAGCCTCCCCCTGCCCCGCCGTTACCCTGTCAGCTCTTGAAATAAGAATGTGCCTCAGAAGCACACACTCACGGCATCCCGTAATCACACCCACACACATTAACACGCACGAATACACAACTGCACACGCACATATTTCCGTACTAATGGGGTTGTCACTGTTTTTTTTTCTTCCTCAAGCGATGTCTGGATACACTGTTTTTCTTCCAGGTAGCTGTAACTTCATTCAACATATTAAAGTTTGGATGTCGACCATGCCATCAGATTTTCTTTCATGTAGTTTGAAGATTTTTTTAAATAGCTGAAGGCAGTAGAAAACGTGTGAATCTGTGTAACAAGGGAATCAAAACAAGAGTGACTGGTCTTGCTTTTGTTTGTCTGAACGCGAACAACGCTTCATCCATCGCTCCGTTTCTTTTGTGCAGCGTCTCTGTTGGTTTCCATGGCACCCTCGCAATGACTCCTGCAAGTTTTGGCACCAAGACAAACTCCCAATAAGACCACAAGTGGTTTTTACTCAAGTCCTTGAGTATGGACTAAATAACCAAGGTGGACAAAGAGATATTTTGATAGAACAGCAATGATTTATCAATTGACCAACTATTAAATTAATTACCAACTATTTTGATAAGTAACAATTATTTTTGAAGAAATACACATTACATACTTAAATGTGAATAGTTTCTGGTTTCTTTCCTTGTCTTTGGCAATAAACTGAATATCTTTGGGTTGTGGAAAAAGACTTTTGAGGACGTCTTCTTGGGCTTTTGGAACCACTGATTCTTTTTTAAACCTTTTTCGGACATTTTATAAACCGAACAACTGATAGATTGATGAAGAGAATAATTAGACAACGAAAGTCATTGTTAGTTGAAACCTTACTTCTTGGGGGGGGGATACATTGAAGGGTTAGGAAATGGTAAACTATGAAAGGTTAGAAAACCGTGAGTGCCTGCCTGCAACTGACAGGTGGATATTTGAACTTTAAAGAAGGATAGGCAAATTATTACCTCATAAAAACAACAGCACAATAAAAGCACAATGTTTAAAATAAGTAGCATCAATTATTAGTATCTTACTTGAGTATTTGAGTAAGGGTTTATTTGTCTTACTGATTGTTTTGCACCCTTGAGTAAGGCAGGTCCCAACAATGACAGTGTGTGAACAAATGTCCCCATAATGTCAGTAATTCACATGCACACACACACACACACACACACACACACACACACACACACACAGCTCTCCATGCATTTTTCTTAATGTCTCTGGCTCTTACGCCCCTGAGAAATCCTCACATATACAGATATAGCAGGAATTATAAGCGGTTGGTGGTATAGCTTCACCACCTGCGGTGAGAGTGTGAATATTTCAGTAGGTTTTTCTGTGTATGTGTGTGTCAGAAAGCTTAGTCTGCTCGCTGCAATCTTAATGAGAACACCCATAGACATTTTGTAGTGAAAAAATCGTACACACCAGCTCAGCCCAACGCATATTGTGAATAATTTATCTTGGTTAGTCATACATATGTTTCCCTGGTGACACTGATTCAGGCAGAATTAAACACCAGCTCACCCACCTGTCTGACAAAGTTGTCAGACAGAGTGAGACAGTATGAACAGGTTTTTGCGTCATCTGACATGTTTTGTTTTGTCGAAGGATTGGGGAAGGCTGTTTGTCATGTCAGTGGAATAATTTGGAACTCTGCTGAGAGGTGCAAGAGATGGAGCTTTGAGAGGAGGAGAGGAAGAGGAGGTGAAAAGAGGGACAGCTAAACGAGAGTATAGACTGTGCTCACCAGGTAGTGGCATTACTCTGTACGGCTGTAAGATACCTGACAGCCTGCTGTCTTCTTTAATTGCCTTTCAGTCACTCTCCCTAGTACACTCAGAGACACACACATATCAGTACAGTCCCAAATGGAGAATTTGTAGCTTTTATCTTTTTTTAATTGTAAAAAATCAAACATCTTTGGGTTTTTGGTTGTCTCTGAGAACTTGTAAAGGGCTTTTTTTTGGTGATATTTCTAGACTAAGTTGATTTAACTTTTGTAAATAATTGAATTGAACGATAATGAAATTACCTGGTAGTTGCAAGAGCACAACAAGGACATAAGTCATATCATGTGAGTGGGTAAGTGACTTCCATTGTGGTGATTTTTTTATTATTGCCTCAAAGTTGCAAAAGACAAAATTTCTGCTTTTAATGTGCTTTTCTTTCAGCCAACGGGCTGGATTTTTCTTGTAAAAATGCAGGTTGAATTACAGCACAATGATCACGTCTGCTATTGTGCAGCCACAACAGGAAGAGGCATTGTATACCCTGGTCGCTACCCAGGTAACAGTGGAAGAACTGGAAGAATTTTGGAAACTCTACAATGCAGAAAGAGTACCGTGATTATCAAGGAGGTTAAGAATTCAACGATGGAGAGTGATAGAAACCCACGGTAACACAATAGTTAGAGAACAGGCAATCCATCAGTGGAGAGCTACAGTGTTGACAAAGTCTGTCCCTCAGCTGAAATGTGTTTCCTCTTACCACCGGGAATTGAGTCGGGTCAAAACCTGTTTACTTATTAATACAACCAATTGTTCATTGTTTGGGTAAAATTGAGATTCTCATGGTTGTTCTATGCTTTGTACAGCAGCATCATTGTTACTAACGCTAAGACGGCAACAGCAATACCGAAGGGAAACGCTCTAGCTAAAGGAGGGAGGGAAAGTTAAAGGTGTTTTTATTTTTGCTTTAACTGAAGGGCTACATTCACTTGAACTTGAGGTGCATCCTCAATATTCACACAATTTAAATGTAGTGAAAAAGACACAGACCAGAAACATGAAGACTTAAAAAAAAAAAACACCTTTTCACCTAATGTGTGACATTGTAGACCAACTACAGATGATAACATGCTGCCAAGTGTCACACAGCGACTATCAAAGCCAGCGTGAGTATTTTGCAGAGGACAAAATAACAGAATAGACCTGCGATCTGGTGCCAAATGAGCCTGAAGCAAAATATTTCCCAAATTTGCAAGGACACCAGTTTTGTCCCCCCAATTTCCTACCGCAGAAAACTGATCACAATTGGGATTTGATAAAATGTGTCTCCACCAAAGTTGTGATCACCTTGTGCAGCAGTAATTTCAGTGGCATTTGGACAGAAAATTGAATGACATTTCCCAGCTGTGAACAAGAAAGCTTTTTAATATTCATGACATTAAATCTCAGAAAATCGAAGGAGTACAGCCTTGACAATACCCCGGGCAACAAAACAGACTCGAGGGCTTTTATGCAAATTACACCAATTTAGTGTGTTTCTGTCCTGTGGTACCTGGACGATAAAGCAACCAGCTCAGCATCATTATCTAGCCGAACTGACACAGCTGAGAAGAGGAGAGGAGGGAAGGAAGGCGGTTGAGAAGAAAGGAAGCATTTAACAAAAGTAAAATTAAGTTCATCCATTATGTTTCTCATTGTTCCATTTTATTTAATTTCTGCCTTGCAGCGAATGTGGGCAGGCATGTGAGCTGGCTGTGCTGATGAACTTTTTGCAGTTCCTCTAATAGAGGTAGAAACAACAGAAGCTTCCCTCTGAACAGTCTGTTAGTAGTTGTCTCATACAGTCTGTCTGCGCCGAACTTGTTTATTTTGGTGTTGCATTGTACATTCGACAGAAGATGCTTTTAAGCAGTAATTAAACAAACAGAGATGACTGACAGTGTTCCTGTTTCATCATTTTGACTTCATTTTGATTTAAAGATTAAAATTGAACTCTCTCCCTCCTCTTCGCTCTCTGTGTTTTGCTGAATCTGTTGTGAATCAAAGTTCCTTTATTGCCCTTTAAAGATGGCTGTTTTGTTGCGGAGGCGTCAGACAATGGATGCAATTTGAAGTGCTCTGAACGAACAATCTTGGGCATATTTGCATGAGTTAAATGAAACCGACTGAGGCAGGCTAAGCTTAGTTTTTTCACGTGTTTTTATTAAAAAGCTATCACAAGCCTGAACATGCCCCTCTTGGATAGTGTTCCCCTGAGGAGTACAAGGGCTGTCCGCCATCTATTCCTCTTTGTTTACTGAGTGAGTAATCTTTATTATCCCCCGCTGTGAGATCAGGGGTCTCCGAGATGTGTGTGGACGGTTGGGTCTTGATTAAACTTGAGAGATGATGCACTCCAGCATCCCGACACCTAACGACCACACAACAGGTGCTGCGGTGTAGTTCGCTGTTGTTTACTTTTCCATTGTTTCTAATGGCAAAACATGTTATTATATGGTGCCAGATAATAATAAACCACCCCTCTATTGTTTCAGACCTCAGGTATCCTGCGATTATGTTCCTGCCTCTTTTTCTATATGCAGCTTCTGTGGGGTTGATATAGATTAATGTTGACATTCAATACAGCCCACGCTTCTAGCAAGCCTGCACTATTGCGTGGTCGACATGTACAAGTGTATGATAGTTCTTTCAGCCAACTCATGTGGAATTGATGATTAAGAACACAGAATATGTTGAGAGTTTTGGCAATGTCCACCTTGATTCACACGAACACACTGCCGTGCCTCGCCGATCTGTTACTCTGTTACCGATCAATTTTATATTTTATGTTTTATTTTTTAAATTTTATAAGGTTGCCCAGACACACACCATGGATTTTTTTACACCTGGTTCCATTTTCACTTCAGCAGGTGATCTGCATGTGGAGGTAGCTTGTAGTTAATTATCCAAACTATTGAAAACAATGTGGTACAGTGTAAGTGAACCTACATCAAACAGGAAAGGTTGCATTACAATCAATGTGTTTTCAGGAAGGATGTGATATCAGAGAACATCTCTCTCCGCATGTGTTTCCTCTGGAGAGCACTTGTGAACGTCAGGAGAGAGGAGTAAAGCGAGGGCAGATTGTCCACTAGTTATTTGAATGAAAGAAAAAAGAAAGTTAAAAAATGTACACATATACTTGGGTAGCCGTTCATATGCCTGGGATGCCCCATCCAAGTAAAGTCTATGTGTGGGAAACACCGAAAAGATGTACTGAATAAGCAGTTTGTTGTCTTTTGTATACATTTAGATATGATGTATATATGCAAATGTTTAGACTGTAGACTAAGGATTGATGTAATGATGAGTCACCAGTATTTGCGGCTCAGTGTCCATTATTATTTTGATAATATCACCAGGTGCCTGGAGCGAACCAGCAGAGCAGGGTGTCAGACATCAAGATTGAAAGGCAAAGCTTATTTGATTGTTGTTGCAGCTCCTGCCCGGCACCAGTAGAGGTTGATTGTGGTCGTAAAGTGACCTGTTTACTGTCACATGACTTCATCAGATGGAGTCTTATAGAAGAAATGTGATGGAGTCAATGATATAACTGAGGATGCAGGAGACGGGAGGAAGATGGTGGTGACTTTTAGGAAGAAGATGATGAGCAGATGTTAAGTGTGTGTGTGTGTGTATGTGCCAAGTAGGTCTCTGTGACAAAATGACTGATCAAATGTCCCTCCTATTTATGACTTCCTCTGCAAATATTCAATCATTTATAGACACGGTTTCAGCTTTCCAGCTCCGGAACTTGTCTATGTATATATATATGTGTGACATCTCGACCATGACTCAACAGTATATTTTGTTTCCCGCTAAAGTACAGTATATGTTGCTTCTAGAAACCAGAGCTTGGAGAGGATTCGAGCGACTCATATTGCACTGTATAAAAAGTCATCCATATTTGCATGCATGTGTTATTTATGTGTGCATAGAAGTGTGTGTGTGCATGGGTGTGAGAGGGAAATGAGGCAAGAGGAGAGAGAATGTCCCTGTGAATGTGTGTGTGTGTGAGTGTGTGTGTGCAGGCGTTGGGCCCAGTCCATTGACGGGAGTCAGTCTAATGTAGAGTGAGTCTCTGTTTTCTCTAAGTAAGCCTTCTCCCAGGCCTGCAGCCAACAGAGCAACCAGCCTGACACAACAAGACAGCTGGCTGTTTGGATAACATCACACCTTCTGTGTGTGTGTGTGTGTGTGTAAGAGAGAGAGAGAAAGAAGCAGATGAACCAGGTTTTCAATAAGTTTTATGTTCAACATTTTTTTCAGTGGTAGCATTGTTTAGTTTCCTCTTTATACAGTGGTTTTCATTGTGGCGGAGTCTGCCATTCCCGCTCTAGATCTCAAAATGTCTTCAAATGCAGGAGAGATTCCACGGAAGTGAGCGTGACACACCGCTACTGTTATCTCGTGGCTTTTAGCTCCGATGTTTACTGTTCATATCGCCCCACAGTGATGTCTGAGCTGTATTTCATCTGCTACTGAACAGTTAAGTTTTCATTGTGAAGCAGGCGCAGGAAATGCAATACGTTTGTCACCTTTCAAAATGTTCAAAAACTGCATATTTTTTATGGATCAGTTGTAAACACAGTTTTAAATCCTGCGGGGCATAACAGAAGAAAAAGGAGCAGCCGAAGTGAAGTGTCAAGGCCCAGACACACCAAACTCATGTCAAAGAACTAGTAGTGATGAAGGTCGATGCTGTGTCAGCTCACCCAGTCTGTCTTGGCCTCAAAGCTGGACTGCCAGGAGTTGACGGTAAACCAGCAAAGCCACTTCTGAGAATATGTCTGATACAAAGTTGTGAATGCCGTGTTGTTGCCCTCAGTATTTTGGTTGTTGGTCCTTTCCTTTTCTGTTTCTTCTCTCATGCACTGATTTTCTTAGTTGAGCGGCCAATCAGAGTGATTTCTCTCACGATTCAGCTTTCCAGTTGACCGAAAAGCTGCCGACAAGGGCCAACTAGTGCTAACGGGCGCACCATTAAATCTAGAGCCACAGATGCTCGAGGATGGCTCGACTGTCGGGTGTGTCGGGACTCTTAGATGAAGAGATGCAGGCACCTCCAACTCCTCACCTTCATTTGATGGGCCCTGCTGTTGTCTGGAAAACTATTTGAAGTCTGTCCAGCCTGAAATGAGACTGCAGTTCCTCATGGCTCGATGGAAAAAAAGGCTCGTTATTGACTGACTTGTTTATTAAATCAGCGTGGGTTTGTTTGGCCGTGCTGTAAACCGGTGCAGCAGCAGCTCTTCTGTTGTATTTCTGACAAAGTAGCTGCTCGGAGACTGTTTGCTGCCGTATTAAACTGCACTCGCTGCTGACACCAACAGATCTACCAGGATTTTTTATCTAGTTGTGATGGAGAAAGGTAGACGGGTAGAAAAAGAGAGGTTTTGGACAAAATGGCCATTTTCTTTCAGTAAGGAAATATTAAAACATGTTCACCACAAGTGCCCATAAACTCACTCTGGAGAGCGAGGATGAGATTGCGAGCGCGGGGGAGTGTGAGAGCAGAGATGGGTAGTATTTGTGAGGCTGTGTAGTACACTTGCTAAATGTCAACTCCATCCAATTCTGCATGAGGCCGTTTATAAGGAGACCAGAGGCTAAAGATGATACCCTTCACTTCCCAGCACCAATACTCTGTATGTAAATCTCTCCCTCTCCCTCCGTCTCTGTTTCCATCACTCTCTCGCACAACGGACTATTTTGGATTGTTCAGAAACGCAACTCCACTTCATATAAATCACCACCGCGTTGCACAACACCGCCAGCCCTGCTCGATGAGACTGGAAATTAAAAAGACATTACAGCTGAGACCGTTTGCGACAGCACCATGAGCTTTAACGCCTCAGAACAGACACGAGGGTTAGAAACTAATGGATTTATAAACGCAGCCGCCAGTATTTAGGCTTGCGGGAAATGTAGATGTGTTACGTCGTCAGCCTGCGCAGGTTAGGAGGCAAATACCATCATTAGGAAAAAAGGCCAGCGATTATCCTGCATTTGTCTGTGCAGGTGTCACTTACCATAAGCTCTTCTAACATGCAGCATATCAGCTGTTGAGTCTGATTACGTTTTTGAGGAATCGTCGCTGGAGCCGTGACGCTCGGAAGGACCGCAATCACGGTAAAAGCTGTCACCCGGTAGTAATTTCGACCAAATGACAAAACCACATTTGTCACTTACTACTGATGATATCAGACCAAAATACACTGATTATTTTGGTTTTACTCCACAGGGCTTTGAGTTCTCTGTGTCTCCCACTTGCTTTGGATAATCCGCCGCCTGTGAGCAGTTTGTATTGGACTGTTCTAAAAGGAAATTGTCTCTATGAGTGTGTTTACTGCGCGCTAGGATCCTGGTTATCATCATCGACTTATATGGTTGTTTTTCTGAAGAGGATGAGCTGGACTTTCATCGTATCAAACCCAATTTGGATTCTATTTATAGCCGGCAATTATTTTGTCACAGCGATTACATATTTTTACGCTGATTCGTTTAACTCTCTGTGCAGCAGGATGCGTTGTTGTTGCTCATACACAAGGGATTCGAAGGAGAAAGAACACACGTATTGGATGAAGGCCAGAAGACAGAAGAGCCAGCGGTCCGCATATCGTATGCAAAGACATAATCTCATACGGCGGAACAGCCAGTAACAGGCGTTCTGAAGCAGAAACTGATCTTTGTTTCGGTGAATTTACAGCTAAACGAGTTACACGCTAAATCAACCGCAGCAGAAGTCTTAAGGATTATACCTTCTGAGCTGTCAAACTGTCGTGCAGTGTTGTCCGTTGGGGATATTTTGAGGCCTTTCACTTGTCGTGTGTTTTGGGTGAGAAAGATTTAAGTGTTTTGCACAAATGACGACGTGGATCCTGAAACAACAGATCACACCACAAACAATACAGAAAAAGAGGGGTGGAGGATAGGCCGCTCGACGACAGTGAAAGAAAAATGGCTCCAACCCCTTCTGTAAGGCCTGCCGCCAGTTTCCGACTGTGGGAAAAAAGTCAAAACATATTTGGTGGTACAAATCTAGTGTTTATTTTCCAATCACAATAGCAAAGTATTATTTCAGAAAAGATTTCCAGAAAAGGCCCAGAAGATCAAAGCGCGGGGGAGGGGGGAAGAAAAGTGCCCTCTGGAAAAAAAGAAATATAATTTCTAAGCCTAGCATTAAATAAAAATAACCTTGGATCCACAACAGTTAGGAACATTTAACCAAAACCAATAGATTCCCTTGACTCCCATTGCTGCATAACCAAATAACAGCAAGCATCAGCAGAGGGACAGAGCTGTGGAAACTGGGCTAATGTACTCAGATAATTTATGTTGTTTGGGCTCAGAGTTACTGTTCCTGGCGCTTCACTGCAGATGTAAAAACCCTCCATTGTCAGGCCCTCTCTACAGAACGGAGGCATCTATTATGGTGCAATTCTGAATGTTAAGTTCATTCAGAAAACCCTTAATCGGGTAGAAGGTTCTCATATTTAATGCAGTAAGGCCATCTTCGACCCCGGCCTGCAGGGATGTTTGTTACGCGAATCTGCTTTGAGACGCAAAGAGCTCATTCACCTTGAAGCTCCACCATGATCTAATACGCAAGAGAGCAAAAGAGCAAGAGTGAATTTTAACACGCACTGACTTGGGTTCAAAACTGCATACTCGCACAGCAGTAGAGACGCTAAGATGATGACACAAAAGGAGCTCATCTTTAGCTCCTTACCACAATAGATTTTCCACACTCGCTAACACAGAAACGCACTCGAACACAAATACATGTGAACCGTATCAGAGGCTGCAGCTTCTCCACCACCACAGCCAAGTGACAAACATCGTTTCTCCCCTCTGTCTCCTGACCTTGTTAAGTAAAGAAATGAGGAGCGGAGGAGGGGAAGACGGCATGTTTCAGAGAGGCCGACGGATGAATTACACCCAGGGTTCCTGGAGTAAATGGTGAAACTCATAAGCATTAAAGATATTAGGACAGGCACTGAACAAAAGACCTGCTCCAGACCTGGCTCAGCTCCAGTCAGAGTAGATACGGATGGTCCAAGTCATCACTTCTGGAGCCTCATTTATCAAAGCATGCGTAGAAAGACCTCTAAATGTGTGTAGGAACTGTCTGTACAACCAAGATAACTGGGATTAATTGAAATTGTAAAACTTACTTTAGTGTCGTAAACGTACCAATATGTTGTCTCTCCGCTCTGATTCTGTTACCTCGTCAGATAACCTCACTTCTTTTAAATTCTTTAAAATTTTGCATGAATTTGGAAAAGACAACAGCATTAAAGACTTCCTAATCAAATGCTATCAAATTCATTCTTCTCCAACAACCAAGGAGATTAAGAAGCACGATGTACCAAAGTTATAAACATATATCTCCAAAATGAAATTAGGCCTAAAGCACATACGGAGGAAGCTTGAGGGTATGGTCATTTGTAAGATATGGCCAGAATTTTAGTTTAACATACTTGTATATAATTATGACTCTGAATTTTAGAAATGTTTTAACAAGTTTGGCTTTTGTAGCCATTTACAGAAGCTTTATAATCCTTCCATGGAACTCTGGTGTTTTTTTGGAACTTTGTACAATAAACCGTTAAAGATAAATCTAACACTGAAAGTCATCTTTGTTTATTTTAACCCCTTTTTGCGGATAAAAAAACATTAGCACGAATGCTAGCAGGCCATAATTGATTTCCCCTGATACTTTGGGAGAGTCTTTCGACCAATCAGAGGTCTCTCTCTTTGACTTGTCCACCAATGGGAGTCTGGGGTATGCCAGCTTGTATTCAGACCACAATCTTTTCCTAAAACTGACCAAGCAGTTTTTTAAACTAAACCTGGAAAAGCTATGACTGTTGCACAACATTAACCGCATTTATTTTTGTTATGATGACATGAAATGTCACAGGACTATGGATCTGCTTTCCACATAAGTTATAAGGAAGGGTTGGCATATCACCAGCACATGGAACTGGACTTTGGCATATGCACCAATTTGAAAATGCTATTTGTCCACAGAAACAACTCTTGGCACTATGATGGAGCCGTGGAGCAACACGGAAGCATTCACACAAAATAGAATACATGATTTAAAGTACTAATTAAATTAGTTTAATGAGCACATCTACTTTGAACCTGACCAAGTTCAGTACTCCGACACATAAGAAAGTAAAAAGTGTGGTGTTGGGGTCAGGATCGGGGACAGATCTGGTTTATTGCTTCACTGTTTGTAATAAAGTTTAATATTTCAGCTCAAGTTCCAGCTTAAGCAACCGAGACAACTTGGTTAACCTCAATCAAAGTTCCTTTAGTTGTTTAAACAAAGCAAACCGTTGCTATACATGATGAGCAGAAAGTCCATTTCATGGATGGAGGAACACAGTGTTCACATAATTCATACTGTACTGACAACATGCAATCTGCATTTTTGCTCATTTTATTCATGCGAGCTTATTGGAAAAATATGGAAGAGGATTGAAGTCTCACCATAACTGTTACCACAACAGTGACACAGATGTTCCCCTATGCAATGACAAGGCTCAGCGCAGTCCTCAGACAAACTGTGTGTGTGCGTGTGTTTGTGACTCAGTGGGAGGTGGTGTTCTTGTGTGTCTTTTTCATAATGGGTTTTCTCAGCGCACTCGTGCCACAGAGGGCTGAAGTGCAGAACAATGACAAAAGTGTTGGGAAGCATTAACAGGAAAAAAAGAAAAACATTTTTATTCCATCAATCTTGAAATAATTGCTGAAAAACAACATTTGCCGGCCAAGAAATGTCCTTTTAACTCCGCGTCTCTGGCAGCCACTGTGTGTGTGATTGAGTCAGTCTCTATCTGCGTGTGAAGTTGTAATGCCTTTTTCCGTTATGAATCACTTTTATTATTCATAATTAAGAAAAGCAGTGAGCCTAATAAAACAAAGCAAGCAAAAAACACCCCCGTTCAGTAATACAGCTGGCCCGTAATCCCATTCTCTAATTGGAAGTAGATGAGTGGCGGAGATCAAAACATCCATATTGATGGGGGGGTTACAGGCTAATTTGCATCAGAAAATGTGTTTTGCAGGGAAACATAATGCCGTCCAGATAATATTGTATTAACATAATGAGGAAACTTTTATATTAAATGTATCTGCAACATATCAGTGTATGTATTTAATTTGCTTCATTCAATATCTGTTCCCGGCAGATTTAGTATGAATTGCAGTTTATGTCTATGTTCAGGCGACTCAAAGCGCCTGGTTAAAGTCAGAGAAATGTGAACGTCAACGCTGACTTGCAGCACGAGGCTTAAGGCATTAACTTTTCAATATTTAACCAAAGCCATGGCTTCTGTAGGACATGTGAAGCCCATTCTCCAGAGTCCAAGTCCTGTGCTGTGTATGCTGAACTTGACAGTGAGTGTAATTCAGGCAGCAATTACATGTAAGAGGAAATGTGACTGGCAAAGCAATTCAGTGGTGTTTTAACATAATTTGAAGGAGAAATGGTTGTAGATGTTGGTCATGTAATTATAAAATCTGACAATGAAACAAACAGACAGATATCCCCATTCCCAAAACGACATGACTGTTGGATTGTACCAGCAACAGGCGTACTGGAAGGTCGGTCACAGCAAGGTTTCAGTTTGGTTTGGTTCAGGAAATCATCGTGGTTTGTGTTAAAATAATTATGTTACTTAAATGACGTTATGTATGTGATAAAACTCAACAATGTTTGGAAGTTAGAATAACTCAACGTTGACTTTTGGTTTCACACTGGACATTGATCTCCTGTGTGAAAGTCTGTTTGATCCTGACTTTATCCTCTCATGAACTTGCATACAGCTCTTTATCAAAGACATGTAATAAAATCTGGATACAGCATCAGATGCTCTGCTCCATTTCTTATTGTGACGGGTGTTTAGTGGCGCATGATGCCCAAAATGTTCAACTTCTGGGTATACAATAACCCAGATCTTCTGCTTGGTGGGGCCCACAGAGTTAGCCGGCTGAGTTGATTAACTTGAATAGGGATCAAGTCATTTCATGCTACAGCTCTTCAGACTTTCAAAATTTTAACATACCAAATTATGATAGTGAAACAAGCCATTTTACAGGAATTATCTTTTGTGTTCTCTCACATTGTAAGCTTATGGAAAAAAGTCCATGTGCATCATGTGATGTTGTTTAGCTGCTATCCAAGATACGTTTCAAAGCCTGATGCTCATCCAAGGGTTCTTTATACTACTTTGACCGACTTTCTCCTTTGCTGAGATAATAATAAATACAACCACTAGAGTTCGCACCAAACAGAAATGACATACGAGTCGTGATAAGCTGCTTGTCAACCTGTACATTGTGTTTTCTGATGAGGGGCCACAAATGGAAAAAAACAACCGGAAAACAGTTTCCTCAGGGATAATTTGTTCATACTATTTGTTTGCAGTGAACTTTGCATGATTTATCACCACATTTGACAGATTTGTAGTATTATATACCACATGCATGTTGAGGAAAAAGGCAGAGTTGTCTCGCTCGAGGAACCTCTGTTCAATAGATTTCATTCAGAGCAATCACAGACAGTGTAACAGGCTTGCTGTCCTCTTCCCTGGATGTTTCCATGCAGCGTTAATCGTGATCACACTGAGAGGTCCTCCAAAATGATTGCTCCTGTAGTTAATTACACCAGCAGTGCGGGTTCACTAATGCTTCCTCTCCTCAGATGCTGTTGAAATGAACAGGTTTATTAGAAATTAACCCCTCAGGTGTCTGCTGCCGTCATTACTTCCATCGCTCTGCTCAAGCATGAACGCTGCCCGCTTCTATCGCTCTGACTCACAATGCGAAGCGACCATGACCCTTTTGCCGCCATCTCTATTGTGACGCCCATACCTCTGAAAGCCCTCTTCCTGATTCAAGATGGAGAACCCAATTGATCACCGCTCGGCTTGCTGTTGTGTGCTTTAAAAACAGAGCAAACAATCCAGTCCATCAGTGCACAAGCCAAAAGGAATTAAAAGCTTGTCTGTGTCATTAAAGTAATAAGTTTAAAGTAAACTACATGATCGTAATGCACCAAACCTCATGAAATCATTTGTTCACTACTTGATACTTCAGCCATTCGATCGGGTAATTACTTTGTTAATTAATTCCAATACAAATCTTTTCCAAATGTTGTTGTCTTCTATAACTTTGTAGGCAGTAGCTATGCTGTGGCAACTGCTTTGCATTTATCAATTATACATTTCAAAACTAATGTAAGTACAATTCGAAAACCAGCATTGACTGCAGATGGTTCGTCGTTAATATTTCCAGTGTGGTGGGCGGTCTGAAGTGCCAAGCGTTTAGACAGTCAATCAGCATTTAAAAATGTATAACATCCGGAAAACCCTCTAATGAAAGGCTCCGACTTGCCTGAAATGCTGATGACACCAGCAAATCCGTCTTTATTTTTCTCTTTCCTTCTTCACTTTTAATGCCCAACGCTTTTTGCTCAGTAAGCCAATATGGGCGGCCACCAGTTCAGAGCTGCCAAGTCAATAAAAGCAATTAGATATGAAATCACTTCAGAGAGCGGATGATTTCTTACTGGAAATCTGCTGATCTGTGCCCCAGCTGAGCTGCCTGGTCAAATACAACCACAGGCCGTGAACAGCGTGATTGATGGGAGGAAGCAGGGGCGAGACAAAAGCAATTCTGTGGCCATACTGGGGGAGAGGCTGGATTTTTAACAGAGGAAATGCTTTACATCAAAAGGTTATAGTTAATTCAGCTCTATTTGATGAGATCAACTGCATCTTTTGGCTTATATACTGTAGTGAGGACTTGTTCCTCCTAAACGCTCTGTTGTCAGGTCACTGATAGGTCGCCTGCTTTTATCTTTTTTCATGTATTGTGCAAATACTTGCACCGGCTTGTAACTGTGTTGAAGGAGGCTTTTTGCACCCTCTAAAACAGCCAGAGTGACAGAGTACTGAGACCTGTTGGCATAAACATTCAGGGAATTAGCATTTTGTTACATAATTTAACAAGGCTAAGAGATGACTGCCACTCTAGCAGCTCTGTGAGGCTCACAGTCACAATGCTAACACGCTGATGTTTGGCAGATGATTTCCATCCAAAACTCTAGTTTGACTTGCTGTCAGCGCCAGATAAATAGTCAGAGGATATTCAAAGTCTTTAGGATTCATCCTCTGGGGACTGTGAATATGTGACCCAAAATTCATTGCAATCAATCGAGTAATTGTTGAGATTTTTCAGTCTGGATCAAAGAAGTGAACCAACCGACTGGCTGATATTGCCACCTATGGATCCATGTGGCTAGCATCCCTGCAAATGACTTGTTACTGATCCAACAGAGAACTTAAGAGGATAATTATCTTGGAAGGGCAAAATTTGTATCTCTCTGCTATCGGTGCATTTTTTCCTGTAATTTTGTGCATGTATTTGAATAATGATAAGCTCATAATGATAACTGCAGGCCCAAGTCATGCCTACATGCAGCCAGTTAGCGCTTAACACATATCCACTCTTCTTCCTCTGTAATAAACTCAATAAAACAACTTAAAATACACCATATACTTTTAGTCTGTATCTATTTTGAATACATATCAAACCTATTTAATAGATAAGTGTTCATTATTCAAAATATTTATTTGTTAGAGCTCATAAATCAGTCACAGGGGCCTTTAAATTAATGAACTAGTAAAATAAAAAGGCAGATGCCACCGACGGTTCATGTTGCTGTAGCTCAACATATAAATCCCTATATATATTGGAAGGGGGATTTAGCCCAGGGCAATAAATTCTCCGTTGTTTGATCCGTGCAGCTCCGGCTTGACAATACTGTAAATACCATAAAGACTTAACCTCCTGTCAGTCAGAACAGCATCGCAGCCCGTTGTGCTTCAGTACAGTCACTTACTGTGAGCCTTATTTATGTGTTTGTTTTTATTTTTCCTACATTTTCAGTCTTTTTATTTTCTCTATTTAGCATTATTTAAGTTAAACTGTGCACTTCTTGGGTTTTGCATAACAAGAGTACTTTGATAAGGTTATCATGGTTACTGTAATAAGCAGAAAAATAGCAGCAGCTGTTGTTTGTTCAAACTGCATTTTTTCCTGACCAGATTTGTTTGGTTTTCTAGAGAAATGTGATAGTTCAACTGTTGTTCTTAGTTGCTCTGTTGGCCTAATTTGTATTTTATTATGTGGACTTCTTGGTCTGATTATGGAGGATTACAGAAAAAAACACTTCTTGTTGGACCTGAGATGTGTGTTTGTGTGTTTGTGTGAGTGCATTGAGGTGCGGACAGAGCAAACCACTGAGGTGTGCTGGGAATTTCTCAGTTCATAACACTGCATTTCCTCCTCTGAGCTCTCAGTTGGAAGAAAAACTGTCAGATGGACACCTTGATCTCTGCTCCTTTTCAATATGTGACTCATATAGGTTAAGACCTGCACACTGTTTCTGTATACTGTAGTTTCTATTGCTCTCTCTTGGGGGTGGAAAGAAAAAGGTACTTCATATTATAGTAAAGTTAATCTCAGAATTTCCAATATAGAGGAAAACTGATGAAAACACTTTCTCAAACACAGCAGCCTTGGTCAGCCTTTCAAAATAAAGCTACATTTCATGGTATGTGTTGATTACAAGTAACATATTTGAAATTACCCTTAAAAAACCCCACAATAATTACCTGAAAATGTATTGAAAATTACCCAACCATATTCAATAATAACCTCTATCTCAACAAGCAATATCTGGAAAACTCTTTCATACATTTCCAGGAAACTTTCAAGTTCTTTTATCTTCTGCTGATCATGCCGTTTTAATTTTACAAAGCTTAAAAACAATTAAAAATGCATGTTTTTTCACATTCATAACATTAAGTTTTCAATTGTGGACTCAAAATGAGTATTTTGAGTTCTAAGTGAAACATCTGTCAACATTTGATGTTATCTAAGTTTTTAGATTCTACAAATCTCCATTCTTACAGCAAAAATCTGTCTTTAAGCTCCGTTCTTCCAGGATTGCCGCAAATATAGAACTGACGGTCGTGCGGACGTAATAACAGGTCTGACTGCGTGTTACACCGAGGTCATTTGTTCCCTCTAACTGCTCTGCTTATTGGGTTACACTTCCTGCCCTCCAGCTGCTTTAACAAATGCATTGTAATGCTCTTCTTCCTTTTGTCTGTCCCTGTCTTACTATATATACTTACTTATCATGTGCAGAAAGTCGAGAGAGACAGACATGAAACATTTGAAACTATAATGAGGCCATTAAGGCATAAATGCCACATAATCTGTAGCTAAATGAGAACTCAGTGTCTCTCTATTGAATGGGATGATAGAGAGTTTCTTGACTCATACTTGCTGTCACTTTTGTGGTTTTATTCTCGGCCCTTTTATTTCAGTGAAAGTTGTATAAGGTGAGGCATGAAAATGAAATCCTGTCCTCACCCGTACAGCGGGCCTGCATGATATCCAGTTTTTATTAAAAAGTTCACACCGATCCAACCTCAGCCTGTGTGAGGTTCGTTCTTATCCCTGAGAAAGGGTAAGGTTGAAATGGTTACTCTGTTGTTGGCGTTCAGCTCTTATGAATTGATGTTTTATGCTCTCATGTTATAACAATTCACCTGTGAGTCACACAGTGAGACGTACGAGGAAGTCTGAACTGTGTCTTCAGATCTTCTGCTGATAAAGTTTTAGTTCCTCTGGCTGTAACTCTTTACAAACAGGTTCAAGTGTATTATTTATTAATTTGTTTTGATGAATGGATATAATGACACTGTGTTAACATTGAACATACTAGCTGATTAACTAGTTTATCTTAAACGTACTGAGGAGTTTTTAACTGGTTATGAAGAGTCTCAGTTTAATACTGATGTCTCTTACACAGGCAAACCAGACCATCATGAGAAGACTGCTTCTTTCTTTATAGTTTTTAGAGGTATTCCTCATGCCTGGTTCTTCATTCCAATTTATCTGGGTTGGATGAGTCATCAAATTAAAATTATTTTTGAGTGCCGACGATGAGATGAGGGGTTTCACAGCCTGCGGCGAGCAGCAGCTCTGTAGTCTCGGAGAACTGAGGCAGTGTGGCACTGAGGGAAAAAGTTAATTTGGCTGAGTGTGAAATCTGAATTGCAGGAGCTGCAGTTTTTGTTTTTGTGAAGGTGAAATGTGTCTCAACAGACATAATGGAAAAAGTCTGAACCCAGCAAATATCACATCACCCCATCACCCATTTTATTTAGTGAAAAATGCAAGATTATGTTCCCACTAATCAAGACTCAAATTGCAGTTCAAATATTTTTCTGTAAATCTGCTGCCGGCTTTTATTCCGAGTGACTGAGAGAGGGCCTATTTAAGGTATCATAATATAATAATAATAATGTATTTTAATATAATAATAATAGAACCAATAGAACAGTAAACAGATTAGTATCTGTGTACCACAGTATATGAATGTTATATCTAACCCAGAATAAATGTTAGCTAAGTATGTTTCTGTAAAACCACTGATAAGTTGAAATTGGATTTTCTGTTTCTCTCTTGTCTCACGTTGTTCTTATACACTGTTTAAGTTTATGCACAAAATCCACTTGGTTGGGTTTAGGAAAACATCGTGGTTTGGTCGCCACAAAAACAGCTGGAAATATCAGCAGGTGACCTGAGAAATATCCAGCTGTGTGGCTCAAACTGCAGTCGGCCAGTCATTAGCTTATAATAATGCCACCATCATCCCCTCTACCTCCTGAAAGTAAAGGTAGCTAATGCACATATAATGTGAATGTGATATTCCATATTCGGCACAACCTTGGATGTACCTGTGTTTTGCAAAAACCTCAACTGCTAACCTCGTGATGGGCGACGCGGCTGTTATATTGGAGGTTTGGTGGTTTGGGGAGCTGATGGTCTGAAGAGGTTTGTGAACTAACAGTTAAGATCATGATAAGTGCAGGAAAGATTGGGTGAGGACGCTTGCGAGACAGAGAACGAGTTGTTAGAAGGTCCTCACAAGTTGAGTTTGACAAACGTGTGAGTGAGCTCATATGCCTCAGCAATCTCCTGTCAGTCATTAAGCAGAGTCCAGACTCATCATCTGCCGCTGAGTTTCTCTCTGACCTTCATTGTCCCTTGTTTAAATGTTAATTACATATTTCACATCTGCTACACTGTTCTGCCGGGTAGCCTCACAGCCTGCGCAGAATTAACTACGGTTACATTTCCAAGGTATTACAGACTGGCTTTGAGCTTCCTGTCTTTGTGATTGTGGGATACTGGCACACAAACAGTACATGTTTGGGCAAATCAGTCTAAAACACACGCAGAGACAATCTCTGTTTCTTGCTATGCGGCAGTAATGACCCAACAGGAGATGTGGAAATAAAACCGACATGGATCCCAATGTGCGTAATTGGTCCTGCGTCACCTAGTCGACTGTGGCTTTGAAGGAAGCAAGATTCAAGTTTGAGAGGTGTTACTGGGCAGTGGGTAACATCACTGCTAAATTAAGCTTTTGTCACCATTGCTGGGGCACAATAACTCCAACTCTTACTCTAATCGCAACTTTTTAATTAGATATCTCCAGTACAAACTGTATTTGTGCTGCTTGACGACTTGCGGTAAACATGCAGACGTGCAGCAGTCATGAACAGCTGCTGGAGCCTCACGACATCTGCCGTTACGTTTGCCTCAGAAGTGGACAAACCATGTTGGTGTTTACATGACCAGGTTTGTTACATCCAGCTGTGAGTCAGTCCTGAAGTCATAACCACAGCGTGATTAAAAAAAGACAGATGTTATTACCTGTAGTCCGGCGAATCTGCATCAAAATCCAATCACAGACTCCACCATCTATTCACAGTACTGATGCAGCAGGCGCATAAAGCCGACCTCGCCACTATCTGGTCTGGTCATTTGTTTTTAATTTAGTGTCCTCATATGCAGTTTATCTGCCTGACATTACAGCTGACCAGCACTGGATGTGCTTTTACAAATGTCAATGCAGCCTGCGCTCTGTCACTGTGACAGTTTGTGTTCCTGCAAAGAAACTCACGGCCTGTCATCTCCGCTGCAGGCCGAGCTGTTTGTGGCTGCAGGAACGTGGTGGAAAAGGGCGCAATTCTATCACGACCTCAAAACGATTGCCACAATAAATGTTGGCAAAGTACATTTCTGTAAAACCACAGATAAGTTAAAGTTCAATTTTCAATTTTTCTCTTTTCAAAACACTGTGCTTATTTTCGGGTTAGGTACTAGCACAAAAAAACACTTGGTTAGGGTTAGGAAAACATCATGTTTTGTCTTAAAAAAACACGTTTTGGTGACCACAAACACGGCTAGAGAGGCCTGAGGCCTTGTTGAAGACACATGCTTTTGCTGCCACAGACACTACTGGAAATTGTTTAGAGGTCCCTAACCCTAACCCTAAAAACACCCAGTTAATTGTTCCAAACATGGCTGGAGACGTCCTGAGACCTTTTTAAAAATAGCAGATTTTGTTGCCACAAACATTGCTGGAGACGTCCTGCCATCTTAGTACATACACCTGGTTTTGTCCCGAGTTCTCCTTAAAAATATCCAGAAGTGTCACACTTACAAATGTGCTACGTCTCGAACTTCTCGTTCATACTGTATGGTTAATATAGGAATTAAAAGACATGTTAATGTTACTCAGGTCTTCAGGTAATGCTCCACTCATCCTCCACAACATTACTTACACATCACTCCATACAGGCCACTTCCTGTGTTGACTAGAGAGAGCAGGTGAAAACAGAGAGAGCTCCAGTCTTGCCTCAGTGCTTTTAAAACTTGTTACATAATCTTTGATCTTTGTTTGGACTTTAGTTTTCATGTTCTACTTTCATCTGAAAAACAGCCTTGCTATCTTCTGATGGCTTTTTCTACTGCCATACTTTGGTCCCGACTAATTGCTCATTAAGTTACAGCTAATGTAGACCAAGCATTACCTGCTTTCTGCTGAAAAAAACATCGGGAGGCTTTTATGTGATGAAGCTATCATAAATGCATATTAGAACAGTGGCCTGTTTGTGGCTATTGCAACAATAAAACTGATGTATGTCATGGTGAACTTTAGATATGGCCAATTTTCGTGCTTTTTTTTCTCAGCAGAGCACTTACATTTTTTTTCAAGGGTGGATTGATACAGGAAGAAACAGATGACGCAAACATCAAGGTAGTCAACGCTTTTAACTGCTATCTTGTCCCATTAATAAAATGAAACCTGCCGTGCACACGTCGTGAGTTTTCTCTCTGGTGTTGTTACCCCACAAAGATGAAATGAACTAAAAGCTTCCCTGGTTTTTGCACAATAAGAGACAATAAGATGGAGCTCCTCTCTCGCTCCTTCCTCTCTGTGGACTTGTTGGTCACTGCTAATGATGCTCTACATATTTCATGCCACCGGTTGCCGGCGTCCCTTCATATTGCGGTCGCCAGGGAGAGAGAGCAGGCTGAGATTGCATCCAGAAATAGTCGCCTTGTCTCCATGGGTTTCTTCTCCCACAGCCTTTTACATCTGCACTATATGAAGCTGCAGGCTATTGATCGGCACGCTGCTGGCTCAGTGTGTGTGCATTTTTATGCACCACGACTCATTCATGTGCAGCAGTCTCGTACCTCTAAATATCATCGGATCCTGCGTAGTGGCGGTGAAAACACTCTAATTCCGCTCCTCTGTCATTTTTTTCCCCAGCAGACAGCGGGCGCTCCAGGCAACAGCCCGTGAGATCTCATTTACGTGCCGCTGCTTTTGTCTGTTATGACGCTTTTCATACATTTTATTCTCTCCTGTCTTTTCTTTCTTTCGGGTCATGTATTATTTCCTTTTTCTTTCATCGCTGACTGTACGAGCGTGACGCATGTGGCCATGTGTGTGTTCACGTGCTGCTCGTGCGTTGGTATAGGCGCGCCTGTGCGTCATTTCCTCTCTGCTCGAGCTTCGCACTGTACACTATTTCTCCTCGTCTTTTATTAAATTTGACATTTTTGTACTTCTTCTCCTTTTTTCTCTTTTTTTCTCTTTTTTTCTCTTTTCATTTCAGATGCTCATGAATCACTCACAGAATTATTAGTCTTTAATTGAAATCATTAACTCACTTTTTATTAAATTTGACTCTGTTCCCATTCGTGTCTCCCTTTATCTCTCCTCTTTTCTTCTTTTCTCTTTTTAAGAGTGGAAACTATATCTGGTCCGAAGTGTGTAAAAATTCTCTGAGCCTTGTAAATGTATTTTACTGGAGTTTTACAGCTCTTCAAACTAACTGCCAAACTGACTGATTCCTGCTGAGTTTGAAATGTGTTGCATGATGGGAGAAACTGAGCTTATACAGCTATATGTGCTGTTGAGATTGAAAATGGCAATGATGATCTTCTCAATATCGTGCAACAACACTAATGTTTTCCTGGTGTAGCTGACCTATGGGTTTATCTCTGACTACAGCAGCTAAGCACACAGCACAGCAGTCACGGACTAACAGAATAGAACATGCTGATCTTTGCCATGTTCACTTTCTTTGATGAAACTTCGACTTCAGTCCTCAAAGTTTTCCAGGTGTAAAAGTGACCGAAAACTTGGCTGAAAAAATGACGTGTCTCTGGCTGGTGTACACAGAATTTAGCCATCAGCAGTGCAGCCTCTTTACATTGTGAATGACATGGAGGAATAAAAACATGAGGTAACAGACACCATCCTTCATTGGATATCATGTTTCTTTTACACTTGGAAACATGTCTTAATATGTCAATCCCTGGCCTAACGCGAATACTGTAGTCTACAAATACATCCCAGCCCCTTCACATGGGTGCTGCCATTGTTGTGTGATGTCAGACAACTAGTAGGAGTTCTGACTTCAAGAGGCATCAGTCCTAAATTGTTTGGGATGGACGAATACCAATTTTGACCAGATGAAAGCTCAAGACGAAGGTCCAGTTTGTCACACAATTTGTCTACTGGGTTGGTTGGTCAAACCAGCCGCCGACCATTAGCATCAGTGTTTGACAAGTTGGGCTCGAGGCTCAACAATCAACTACCTTTCAAATATGACCTTTTATAACGGATGACGTATTACAATTCATCCCAAGAGAAACCTGAATCCATGTTCCAAATCTCATGCCAGTCCATTTAATAGATGTTGGGACGTTTCCTTCAAAACCACACAAGTCAACTTCATGATGGTACAAAAGTCACCAAAGCTTTAAGGATGCAGCTTCTGAAAACCATGAATGTCTGTACCAATATACAGTATGTGCCGACCCAGTTAAGTAGTAGTTGAGATATTATGAGTTTGGACCAACCAACCAATATGGGCGACCCCTAGAGCTGCATCGCTACCATAGTTGAAAAAAGACACAGAAAACTTCTTCCTATCTTTAAACCTGTATCGCCCCTCTCCTGGAAATCACTGTCATCCCTTTTATCACTTTTCTCCACACACTTATACACATATCACATGGACAGACACACACACACACACACACACACTCGGAGAAGGTCTCACAGACAGGATTAGCGTGTGTGAATGGGGCTGGCTTTAGCGGTCTGTGCGGTGTGGTCACAGGCTTGTGATAGCAGAGGGATGAGAAGAGCTAATCCTTTAGTAGCCTCAGGACATTAACTGTCACATATCATCACACACACATTTATACCAGACGAGCACGACCCAGTGAAGGGTAGAGATAAAAGTCTGAGGTGGCTCATATCTCGAAAGAAACACGCGCACAGTGACCTGGCTGATGCCCACAATAAAGCAAAGTTTAGTACAAAGTAGTCTGAGGGCTATGCTCATGGTTTCAGGCAGTATATCCAATAATTATATGCAATAATTTCTTGATTTCAATTATGTAAATGAAGTTCTGAGTAAATTCATCACAATCAAAATCTGAATAAATGGGAAAATAGTTGGACGTGCGTCTCTTGAATGTTCTTCATCTTGGCCTGACTCGTTGGCAATAAACTTAAACGAAGTCAAACCTCTGCAGTCTTTTATGAAACCAACCTGGACTGAATATTTGACGGGGACTCTCCGGAATGATTTCACTCAGACTCTCATTTTGCTTCTTTCCTAACAGGTTCCCGTACCTTTTGACATTTGTCAAAGTTTACCACGTTCTCTCTCTCTGATGACAGCAATGTCAACGTGTATCCATATTTTTCTAATTTCCCTTGAGGTGCTAATATCCTCATCACTTCATCTTTGTCATTTGGCAAAATGAATCATTGATGAATCATTCAGCTAATAATTCCGCGCAGAGCAAGTTTATGAGGTCCTGGAAATTACAGCAAGTGATATTATCAATAAATCAATCAATCAGACTTTATTTATAGAGCACTATTCATACGGCGTAATGTAGTATAAAGTGCTTTACAGAGTTAAAACAGCAGCAATTAAAACAACACACACACACACACACACACACGCACACTTATACAGCTACTTAAGATACAATGAGTAAAAAGAGTGAGTAATAATAAATAAAACAGGGCACTAACAACAGGTATTGCGGAACTGACGAAACGCTATCATCGGTTTATTTCACTGAGGAGACACTAGAGACAGTAAAATAAAGATAAAATAATAAAACTCTAAAACTAAGAATGATAAACTGATGACTAAAAGAGGTTAGGAGTCTAAAACTGCTTTTTAATTGATAAAATAAATAAGTAAATTATAAATAAAGTAAAACAAGGTAAAACAAAATAATCAGAATAATTAAATGAATAGTAAGCGAATAGATTAATAGAATAAAACCAGGTTTAAGAAGAATAAAAACCAATAAATAAAAAGAATTCCACTAAAAGTCAGCCTAAAATGGAAGGTCTTAAGGTTGCTCTTAAAAGTATCATCATTCTCCAGTGCCCTCAGGTCCTCTGGGAGGCTGTTCCACAAACGCCTCACACACAAATAAAGCCAAATTATACCAATCATGAGCCTAGACGGATGGATGGATGGATGGATGGATGGATGGATGGATTTCAGACATGCCCTGGCTGCGAATCAAACCTCTGAAGCTCACTGTGATGGTGAATTATGTATCGCCACAATGAGTGGATTAGTCGGTGGAGGAGATCCAAACGAACCTTTCAACTTCTGAAAGTGATCAACAGTGATCTTTGACACACAAGTTTGCATCACTGGCCACCAGCAAGCCATCTCGGACAGGGCTGATCTTGGAGGAAACACAGGGCAGAAGAGTCCAAAATGGAGGAAGCTTTTGTAGTTTAGTAGCTTCGTTGCAAAATCTGGAGGAATGGTTTGCCAGTCAATCTTCACCAGAAGTCATTTTGACAGGAGCAAGCTAGAAAGTCATAAGACGTATTATAAGAGTGACTACGTTTGCATAGGAGGAGGACTGGGCTGCTGGAGTTTGTGTTCGATGCTCCCGATGTAGGGTACTTTTTGTATCAGGGAAAGAATCAGACCACAAACTTTTATTAAATATTCGACTGATGAAGACGCACAAACTGCAACTGGTTTAGCAACGTGAACCACATGATGATGAAGGTGGTTCCCCTGTCGCTGGTACTCCCCATCAGTCATGTACTGTATGCCATTTTGAGCTATTTGAAATTGACCTATTCAGTCATTTGGGTATGAGGGTTTTACAGATACATGCACATTTTAATTAACTTGATTGAGTAAGTGTGAGTGTAAGTGTGTGTTCTCAGAGACTAGAATATCGCTATCAAGCTGCAGTAGATGAGTTTTCACTCTGACGTCAGTAGGACCAAGCCTCAAAGGTGGATCAACTTATTAATGAGCGTAATAATGCACCCCGATGATTTACATCGTTTCTGTTTGGACTCCATCTGAAGCTCCGGGCTTTATTGTCTTTCTCTTTGGCAGGTCATATTACAAGAATAATGTTTGGACTGAAACTGGTCATTCTATTCATTAGGCTGCCCTGTTTGTGGAACTTCGTGACACTTTGAGATTAATGCTTTTTCTTTTCCATCATTGTAACAGCAGCAACACTTGAGAATTAACACATTTTGCACAAGGAGTCTGTGAATGTTGAGGACGAGATATTCTTGCACGGCAAACAATATGTCAAATAAAAGGAACCATGTCTCGGATATAAACTATGTAGAAGTGTTTTTCAGGTATTTTGTGTTTCCATCTTTGGCCTTCAGTTTCTGCACTGAAGGGTGAAGAGAGCGACAGAGCAAAGTGGAGAGATTGATGGTGGGCGATGAAGGGAGAGAAGCGAGGGATACAGTCTCACAGAGTGGAGGTTGATGTCTCTGTTCTGCCTCACTAAGCCTCTCCTAATCCCGCCAGGATTATGGATGTTTAGAGATGTTTCAGACATGAACAAGCGATGTCAGAGTTCAGCCGTGACCTTTGACTGATGTCATTTAGTTGTGTTTGGGCCCGCACTGTGAGCTGGCACTTCATCAATTTTGATCCAGCAGTGAAACGGTGGTTCATCTGTCTTGTTGGTAAAATACTCGCATGAGTCTGTTTATATGCATGCTTATATTTTTGTCTGGCTGAATGTCTTTATAAGTCGTTGCTATGGGTGGTTGTGTTCGTGTGGCATTCCTCAGGGTTGGTGGGTGACCTCAACCTCCACGGTGACCCTTGAACTAAAAATACCAAACCCAATTGACTCGATAAATATTGCCATTGTATGTTTTTGCCAACCACAGATCGGACATGTTGCAACTTTGTTTTTCTTTATGCTCAGTTTTCATTTTTATCTTGTGGCGACGCTGTGTTTATGCACTGGTTAGGTTTAGGCAGAAAAAAACACTTGGTTGGGGTTAGGAAAATATATACTTTTATCTTAAAATACCTGTTTTGCTGCAACAAACTCTGCTGGAGATATACTGACTTCCACTAAAAACTTGTCCTGAGGTTCCCTTAAAAAAATATCAGGTTAACAAATGTCGAAAAGAGTTTTAATGTTTTGAAGTGATCACTACATTAGTTTAGAATCAGTGTTTTTTGAAAGGTTTTCATGAACAACACGAAACAGCCTGGAGGTGAGGGTCATGAGCAGGGGACCTTTCAGCTCAAGTTGGAAAGCTGAGTCCAAAAGCATGTCAATCCACATGTATGAAGGAGCCTGCCGCCGCGTAACCCGATCAGATCCATTATGACTGTCACGTCCAGATTTCAGCTCTGACAGGAGACCCAGACGGGCTATAAATACATCCAGGAGGGAAAATCTTTCTGCAGCGTGGACGGTGGAGGGAAAGACAGAGGGAATAGAGGGGAGTCAGGGAATAGGAAAAGGAAGAATTACCAGGAAAAAAACATGACAACAGCAAAAATGTCATTCCTGAAAAACGATTTAGATCCCTTCTGAACCCATGTCATGTTTTTATTGAGACATTTTCCTCAATTTCCCTCAGTTTCTTCCCTTTCTGTCTATGTTCTGGAAGGACTCAGCTTTAACTAAACCTTCCTGCTAACAAAATCCAGTGTCTTTGAAATATTGTAAAGCATCAACGAGGTATTGCCATGATAACAATATTCAGTTTTTGTTCCTGCATCGTGATTAAATTTGTTTCTAATATTCTTCGTCATCTTTGTTGCGCAAAAAGATTAGGTCCACCTCTGTTGGTGTTGTGTCGGCTCGTGTCTGAATGTGATTCCCGGAGGAGAACGAGCCCGTTCATTTCACGGAGCAGCTGTCAGAGAAAAGGGCTACAGGTTATTATACATATCGATTTACGGAGCATGTGTCTCCACATGCAATTTTGCCTCTATTTGCCTTAAGCGTGTGCTTTCAAAATAACATGTGTTATCTATCTCCCCCCATGTGCATTAGGTTGTCTCGTGTGTGTCTCGATGTAGGTGTGGACTGGCTTACCTTTGGTGTGTTTCCTTTCTGTGTTTGTGTGTGTTGAGAGCTGAAGCCTCAGAACAGCTGCTGCCATGAATCCTTCGCCATGAGAGAACTGGTCATTGAAGACATAGTTTGCTCACAGAGCAGGGGACTTATTGCCCACCATCGCTGCTGGCCGGAACTTATTATGTACAGGAAATTAGTTTGTGGCTGACGTAAAGCAATATGATAGCAATTCCATATGATAATGTTTCTGCACCGCCATGTTTGGAACAGGACAAAGTGAACTCACCTTAAATCTTTCAGATGAGAAGAACGAGAGGAATAGTAAAGTCGATATGGTTCTGACTCTGCATTATATCAGACACAACGACAGATTTCTATTGATTTTTTTTGGTTGTGCAGTTGTAAATACACTCACACGCTGAGTGAGGATGGAGTTTGATGCACTGAGTCATAAAACTGCTGCTGTGATTTTGTTCAGTTAACAAGAAATAGTTTGGAACTCATTTCGTGTGCGTGTTTTCTCTAAATACACTTTAAATAATGATGTGTGACTGCAGGGCAAGATATTTGATTAAGCATCTCACTGTGCAGATTTCTATCATCGATCTCCTATGTGTTTATTTTTGAGAGTTAGACTCGGGTCACCAGAGTTCACCGATGACCTCAGTGCAGCCGCAGGCAGTGAACACATGACCACCTGCAGGGTCGTCCTGCACTGCTGGAGTTGTTATGGTCCAGTACCTACAACATAATTACACCACAAAGATTTTACACTCTATGGTGAAATTGAAATTCAGCTCGAATCAGTCCAATTGAATTAAAAGATCAAATAGAATAAACATGAAGTCTCTTTCCATTATGAATCTAACTAGAAAATAGGAATGATTGGCATTTCTTCAGGGTCCCGACCCCTTGAGAAAACACAACCCTCATTTGTGGCCGTGAACACAAACCAGACTTTTGTAGGGGGAGGCGACCTGAAAGGTCAAGAACCACTATAGTAATTTATCAGAGGCAGCAAATATACATACAATCAAGTAGAAGTACACTTAAATAAAAAAAGGCTTTGAAATTTCAAAAGTATCTTTCTGAAGGACAATTCTGTACAAACCTGAACATTAAGATAATGTTAATAATATAATTCAAAGACTATTCATACATTTGTAAATGCACCAGGGAGATATCTGATTGTTGAGCCTCATTCCCAGGATGTTGAACAGTGACACACGCCATTTCTCCACATTACTCTCTCTTTTTTCATCTTTTACATAGTTACATCTCACCACATCTGCTGTGTGTGATAGCTGAAGTCTTGTGAAGCTGGGAATTCGGTGTGCAATGATGCAAAATAAACAACAACTGTGAATTCCCCCCTCAAACGCTTTAAAACTAAAGAAACAAGTCTGTTTTGAAAATGTAAGAAAAGAAAGTACAGATGTGTTAAAACGTGGGGAGTAAAAAAATCTACTTAAGTAACAAAGCTTTGTTTCAGCAGTGATCTGAGCTCTCTGCAACTTATTCTGAGCTAAATCCGCTGGTGGTTTCAGCTGCAACACCTAGTATGTGTTGACAGATGGTGAAAATGCTAGAACTGCAGTTGTCACACATGGTGAGGGAGAAAATGAGCTCAAATATAATGTTCAAAAGCCTGTGGCCTTTTATAAAGATCAGCTTGATATTTAATCCTGCTGTATCAATACATGTATTACCTGCATTACACATTACCTTGGTTGTTAACAAGTCATTACTCCTCATAACATATGATATACTTCAAATAAAAGGTGATTTAAACAGTAGTTATTAACACCACGCTGCGTCAACACGTAGGCAGACATTACGCTCTGAATAGATACAGTAATTCATACCAGCAGCTTAGTGTGTTTCTATGTTGAGCAACAAACTTCCCGTCGAACTGTACATGCTCACTGATAACATTAAATAGTCACCTCCCTGTGCGGATACTCCTACATGACAAAATAGCACTTTCCCATTTTCGGCTTAACACGAAACCGGCTGAGTAATCTTTATCGTTGTACTCTCTCTGGGGATTTCCTCAGCCGGCACCGTTTTGATAAGCTGTGGCACCGCAGAGCACTTATAACAGAGGCTTTTCCTGCGTTAGAAAACCAGCTCCAGCATCTGCCTGCAGAGAAACATGTGATATTTGCAGCGTCATAAAATGAGTCACACTTTCATTTTGGCCTGTGACTCATCTCGCTGCATGGACTTCTTCAAAAGAAAGTCGGAAACCCAGTAGCCAGCTTCCTGGCCGTGACAATAATTGAATACTGATATAAGATCCTGATATATGATCTGTTGTTGAGATGTTTCAGTCTTGACCAAAGTGGTCGACTAACTGAACAACTATTAGATTTATTGCCATGGACTACAGATATGTATCAAAATCTACCAGATGGATTGGCACAAAACAATGCTTTCTTGACAATGTGTCCTACTGACTTTGGAGACATTTCCTCTTGGCCCAGCGTGCTCATATTTGTGGTTTTGAGTGAAATGTCTCAGCTCCTGTTGATTGGGTTGCTATAAAATTTGGTATGGACATTGATGTCTCACTACAGATGAATAACTCTGGTAATCTTTTGACTTTTACAACACTTCCCATTCCGGTCAGCCTTGGCTGTACATGAATCTGGTAAACATGACACCCACTAAACCTTAGCATTTTATTATTGTCACTGTGAGCGCGTAAGCATGCCAGTGTTAGTATTTACAGCCTCACAGGTCCGGCTGTAGACTCTTGTTTCATTCTCTTGTTGACATGAAATCTAAACCTAATGTAGGTAGGTGCTACTGTAGAATCAAGGTCAAAAGTTAAATTTAAATCTACCACCCATCGTGTGCTTGTTTTTTAACAACTGGATAGAACTATGCATCGTGCTACTGACTAACCAAACAAAGCATTTTGTGTCTCTTGTAATTGGCTAATGAGGACAAAGAACCACTTCAACATGTTTATCTACAAACACTAGCGTTAAGTGGCACACTGCGTCACATTGTGTCATCACTAGTTATTGCTGTATTGTACAAAAAAACAACCGGTGTGAGTTCTCAGTCTTCCTAAATCATTTATCAGAGAACTTTCAGCACATACAGTATGAGACGCAAAGGTCAGAGCAGTGGGTAACAGAGTGTAAGGAAGGCACTTCTGTCAGCTCAGTTGCTTGCAAACAACTGAATGCAGCGCAGTTTGCAGACACGACCCAGCTTCTTCCCTCTGCCCTTCACTGGCAGACTCCCCCATTCCTCTCACTGCTGGCGTTAAAGTTTAATGAGCCCAATCTGCAGAAACTGTCCAAACAAACAGCCTTGTTGACAAGACAAAGCTTTGCATTTAGCTCTCCGCTTGCCGGAGGGGTTATCTCAAGTTCAGCGGAGACCACGGCTAGAAATGGAGTCAGTAAAGGATGGAAATAGACCCACACCAAACCTTGGCGCTGTGTCGTTGATATACAGGTTGTTTGGAAACAGGTCAGCAGCAACTTAACTGCAGCAGCGTAACCTCAGAGAGGTCTGGTTGGCTGTTGCAAAAAACCCACAGTCACACCCTGAGGCTTTGGAGACAACCTGCATGTATAAATTTAGCTTCCAAATACACATTGATTCTCCATCTCTGCCCATCTGCTCACCTAACTTTCTTAAGTCAAATGGTCACAAACAGCGCACAAACCCTGTTCACCAGAGATTGAGTCCAGTCCCCCGACTCTGACTGTTCTTGCTTTTTATACAACACTGCATAGGGTGCTAATGAGGCTGCTGTATTTGACAAGTTGCAAGTAGGAATGGGCTGGTGTCTGAGTTGGTTGAATGTGTGAAGGTATTTACAATCAGTTTTGTTAAAGCGTGATTAAATTCTTGTCAAACATGGTCTTTTTTGGTCAAATTCCTTGAAATAAACCACCCAATATCACTGTATTCATGGTGGTTTATTATGCAATACAATGCTTCGTAAGACCTGGTGTATTTTACTTATCTGTCGTTACTTCATGACGCGTTCCATTTAACTAATAGTGCAATCCAACATGACTGCTATTGGCTGCTCATAAAGGTTTAGAGGGACACTTGGACTGAACTCTGTAGTCAACTAGTCAGTTTATTGCCACTTTCTAGTTAATAAGTACAGCTCATCCAACCAATGGCCACTTTAATCTCTAATAAATACCTGTACCTTGGCCGCATTCCATATAAATACTGATTAACCTGGTTAATTTGTACGTTTATAGCACCTTTCTAGTGATTGTACAGTCTGTCGCGCTAATGTCTGCTCTTTAATACACGCCTGAACCTTGGCACAAGGTCTTATAGATGCTGCTAATCCTCATCCGAGATAAACTGTGATAAAATGACAAATATATGTAGTTCAGCTGGTGTCAAACTTGATGAAACGTTTCTTTGCTGCACTCCAAATGGTCGTAATTACGAATTGATAAGCATAAGTAACAAGAGTAATGTGTGATGTGTAGTAGCAGTTGTAAAAAAAAAAAAAAAAAAGGTAAATCGTAAAAGTAGAAGAGATATTGAAAGTAGCAGCAGGGAAAGTATGATTGACTGTAGATGTAAAATAGTAGTACTCCACTGAACCCACAGTGGAAAATTCCTGTCCTGCTGAAACCCTCCAAGAGGTACAACACACTCTAAAAATGAGTCAAGAGGACACACAGACGGATTGAACAGAACATGAGCAACATGATGAAACTTACAGTAAGCAGCACTAAGTTTAATTATGTGCAGTATTACTAAGTGCTGACACTTGCTGTTTAACTAAACACACTGATTAATAGCCCCTGTGTCGACTCGCCAGCATGTTCCAGTATGTTGTGCCCCCCTTTGCTCTTTTTAATTTTCCCATGGCAACCATCACAGAGGACTTATGATGTTTACACAACATCATAAGTGCCTTAAAAGTGTTTCACTGCGTGCTAACAAGTATTTCGACATGACTACAAACAAGCCTTGTGGCTTTTCTGGAGGCATTTAGATTCACTTCACAGCATCTCCATTTGCTTGAAGGCATTTATGCAGCACAGTCTGAGCTCTTCTTCTGTACTGCTTGGTGGAATTATGGTGGGTAATCCCAAACAAAACAGTGAGAAGAGCAGATAAATAAGATGTGACACAAGCGTTTATCGCCTCATTGACAAACCAACTTTGCATCAGACTTTGGGAAAAGACGGAGCACAGTGACCGGATTCTAACCTGGCACCCCCAAAGCTCCTTCGTGTCGTATTTCTCCCAGGCCTAGTGCCCTCCACCCCCCTTCGCCCTCTCTAGCCATTAAGGCTGGTAAATAGGGCCACGACCCTGGCTAGCGAGCCTGTTAATGGGTGCGTCTGTGGGGGCACGGCTTGGCCGGCTGCGCCCCTGAGCGGGGGCCTCTCTTCCAAGGGCTCTTAAACGTGTAGAGCTGGGGGCCGGCAGCTCCATAGATGTCCATGCATCCTGCCGGTGATGGCTGTACCATAAACGGTGGTGAAGTGGGAATACGTTCCAGATGCTGCGGGGGAAACAAGCATGCACATACCCATGGACATTCAACCATATAGGAAAAAAGAAGCACACCCACACTTTGACAACCTGAAGCCTCCACCAGTGTGGGCCCCAGGGAAGAGGTGCTCCGAGCCTACATGGAGATGAAAGTTCAAGGGTCAAAGACCACATGAGATCGTCTGGTCATTACTCATATACGGACAGAATTGTGCGTGTGTGTGTGTGTGTGTGTGTGTATGGAGGGAATGTAGGGCAGTTAAAAAGGGAAGGTGTATCCTTTACACTACCACACCCTGTGTGTTACATTCACTGAGTGGGAAGAGACTGATCCCACCAAGGCAGCTGCTGAGATGCTGCGGTAGAGGCGAGTTAGCTCGAGGACAGCAGGAAGTTATACAAGCAGGTGATTATGACATTTTCATAACAGGGAACTCACATGGAAGCACAAGAATCCACACATAAGGCTGCTGGCTCTGTTTGTAGATGTACTTTGAGAACCTTGTGTCATCTATCTTTGCCATTTTCCCGTGTGGACGGACGGACATATAAACAGGCCAACTCATCCACTTAACGTACAGTCTTAACCCTCTCTGTCCGACGCACATACACTTATAATGACTTGCTGTGATCGCTGAGGAATTCACAGCTGACCTGGATTCACACCACAGCTGCTAGACATGGGTTCTGACTGGAAATGTTTGTCATCCTATGGTAATTAACTTTCACTAACAATAGACCTGACTAACCGCATCTGTCTGTCTCCACCTCACAAGTTCTTTTAACCATACATATGGCCCTCAGTTGCTTCTCTTACCTCAGCATGGTAAAAATGAAATTGGCAACAACTGTGGAAATAGTCACGGAGACATCTGCAACATTTACTGTATGTGACGACTGCAGATGTTAAAAAAAGGAGTCTAAGGAGGTAAATTAAGGACAGTTTTGCCCCAAAATGTAACCTGAGAGAACTAAAAACATGTGTATCACCTTACAAGGTCCCAACTGTAACAAAAAACCAAAGCATGTAGGGAAAAAGATCCCTACACACCCTAAGCGGGCTCGATATGCTGCAGTTTAGGTGCTAAGAAATTTGAGTACACTTGAATGTGCAGACCGAAGCCTTTTTTATCTCACGAACACACACACATATTTACTTCTTTAGTTGTTAGAAATCACTGACATAATGGATTCAACTTAATCATCACAATTATATGTCTAAATATCTCAACTTTCAAACAGACCTTTGCAGTTGTGAAGACCGGCCAAAATGTCCACACGTTGCAAAAATGTCCTCACATTGTGGTTTAAAACTTCCAGTCCTCACTATGTACACGCACACACACGCACATAATACAGTATGAAGGATTTTCCAAAAACGTGTGAAAGAAGTAGTAATAGAACAGCCTGCGGCATCAACTGTGCACCAAAACACATACTGCACTGACAAAAATAAAACATATAACCCAATGTAACCATAGACTTTAATGACAAATTGTGCAGACCTACAATGTCATCATGCAGAAAAAATGTGCCAAATCCAACTCGAGCCCAATTTCTTTATTAGAAAAATGACAAGAACGAGCCAATTTTTGCAACAGGACCACGTCCTGTCTGGCTCAGTTCGGAGCTCAGAGGTCCACAGCAGAATTGCTTTAGCTTTCATCACATTTATAGGACCAAGACGTGTTTGCAAGGTCATATGTGCTCATATTTCATGCTTTAGGACAAGCTAAGAAAGACACATTTGACATATTGTCAACTGTGATGTTGTGAGCCAGAGAGTGTGCAGGCATTTGTTGTTACAGTGCTGGAAATTAACTAGAGTACATTTATTTGTTATTATCTGTCTGTTTCACATTTCTTTGACAGTCTAACTGATTGAATAAATTCCTCGTGTTTTGTTTTGTGTTGTTGTTATTTTGCACCATTGAGGAAAACTGAAGCTATCCAGTTGTCTTTGCAGAAGCGATGCCAACAATAATACTACGTGTACATTGCTGATCTGACTCTTATTGAAGGAACCTAAAGATGAATACAAATATTTGATTTGTTTTCATTTTATTGGAAAAGCAAAACAACAACTACATGCAAGTTTTCCTTTGCTAAGATACACTGTTGGTATTTTTGTTAATCGTAGCATTTAAATAAAGCTCCGTGGGTTTGAATGCTGATTGGGTGCACAGTTTGTAAAAGTGCAGGAAAGCTGCGTGTTGTCAAAGAGATTTAAATTGCACTGGCGTGTTATGGGAGGACACAGATACCTGCTGCGATTTCAATTTAACTTTATTGAAACTCTGCAGTCACTTAAAAATATTCCACTTGCACGTCAGCAGAAGTTGCATCTCTCTGTTGTTGTTTATTGTAACTTCTGTTTAATTCTGTTGATTTTCCAGGGGTTTTTCGAATTTAACAGATTTTACGGATCGTAAAAAAAAACCCTCTGAAGCAAATTTTTGATTTGTCATTTTGGGCTATAAATGAGACTTTACTCACAACTGGGAGGCTGTAAAATACACTTGTGCTCTGTTACACGCCCGCAGTCTCCTCTTGGTGTCCGTGTGTGTGTGTGTGTGTGTGTGTGTGTTTGTGTGTCTTTGAAGACAAGTGTAAATTGTATGTAACCCAGACACCGCAGTGTTGACCACAGCCTGTGATGCTGTCCAGACCACAGGCAGCTCGCAGACACCACTACTGTGTGTGTGTGTGTGTGTGTGTGTGTGTGTGTGTGTGTGTGTGTGTGTCTGTGTGTGTGTGTGTGTGTGTGTGTGTGTGTGTGTGTTCCAACAAGAGATGAAACACAGCTTCAGTAGTAATCCAGACACGAGACCCACTAATATTCCATTACGTAGTGCTCTTTTCCGCAACACGGCTGTTGGCTGCTCACAGTCACATCATACAGCCATGATTAAACATTTACTCTGTGGATTAGTCGCCTCCAGGGAGACTGGTGATTACATTTACTTTACTTTTGAGGAATTTTGCTGACATTCTTTTCCAGAAACTTACAACGACTCTATCAATAAAATAAGCTTTAAATTTATACATTTACTCTCTGAGACACGGAGCTGAGTCCAGAACAGAAGTTCACACGGAGCAGACTCATTTATTCAGACTGGGGAGCGTGCGCTCACTTAATATTTGTTTAGTTTGGAAAATCACAACAACTTCTGAGCTCAAGTGGCACCGAATAATCAGAGGAGCCTAAAAAATTCGCAGTCATTTTCACGTTTTGTGAAAATGCAAGGGGCTTATGGGTAACAGGAGACTTCAGATACCCAAACAAAACAACGTGAGTTTGTTTATAAGCTGTAGTTCATTTTCTGTGTTTGTGTCATAAAACAAGATCTGTTCAGTCGAGCTTTCTTTGAGTAACCTGGCTTTAGTAAACCTTGACGTTGGTGGATAACAAGTTTCACAATGCTGGTTATAAAGTAGCTCAGTGTTGCCAGATCTGGCAAGAGAAACAAGCAACCAGGTCTGTAGAAAAAACAAACCGGGAATCTGGCTTCCCACAATGTGAGAGACGATTTCCTTTTAACTCTAAAGAAGCTGAACAAAAACATCAAAAAGTGAGAAATGAATACATGAATGAATACAAATTTAACCAAAGAAATTGAATTTCACACCATTTTACTTTGACTGTAGCAGTGTCGGCATGTTGAACAATATCTGAATGATGTGCACGTATTTTAAACTTCCACTGCCTTTGAATCAGCCCACAGTTGAGGTCAAATCCACTTTTTCTTCCGACTCTTTCTTCCACAATTGGTTGAATCTTTTCTGTATTCCGCTTTATCCCTGATTTTGTCGGCAGCTAAAGAAACAGGCAGAAAAACCAGCCCAAAGTTGCTTCTAATAAACAGACTTGACAACTTTGACCTGAATCTGTGAGCAGTGGGTTTTCTAATGGAACTATGAACACTCCTACATGAAAGACATGAAGTCTGAATCACTATTAGATCACAGGAGGCATCAGAACAGCACATTAGAAGAGATGGAAATCTGGGAAATGAGAAGCAAAAATCCTATAAACTGATATTACACAAGGAGAGTCTAAGTATAGTGAAAAAGGATGTTTTCGCTCCAATGATGAGCTCACAGTTATAATGACGATATAAAACATAAGACATGCAGATAACTGTGGAAAACTGGAAAACAGTAATGGTTGAAACACATATCCGTGGCTGAATGTTGTTCCAAAACACACCTGTAAACGACGTGTGGACAATCATATCAACGACGTTTCACCACAATGAGTTGAACTACTCAAAAATCTTGCAATTCCACATTTGTTGTGAGGCGTATTTGATATTTCAACGCGAGAGAACATGACAACAAGTGCATCACGAGCTTCAGTTAGTGGCCGATGAGCCGAACAAGTAGCTGGTACAATGCAGGATAAATAGAAACATCCAAGTAGCTCTGAATTTCATTAACAGAGCTCATGATGCAAGAGCTGACTGTGAGTGACAGGACACCGACAGTTACATATTTTCAGTCTGTGAATGGTTTGCTGATGGTTATGATTGGTGATGTAAGGCAGAAGAAAAACAGCCCCGGAGGAGTTTTTGTTTTATCATATGGAAACTTATTAAACCTACACCAGCGGTGCATGGGCAGCAGTTCAGACCCTAAAACTGACTTATATTACCTGTCAGAAACGGTGAATTGGTTTCAGAAATCACTTTTAAGATGCCCTTGAGCAAGGCACTGGACCTGTGTAAACATACTACTGCTATAGCAGAGACATAATTTTGATTGCTGTTTTGTTTTACTAATTCCTTTTTCTCTTGTGTTTCCTTTTTCTCTCTGTTCCTGTTCGTTCTCCATGTTGGCTTCCTGCTGCGCGATGAGCAGGTGAGTAACTTTCACACAAACAAAATGTGAAACACCATGTGAAAGATTATATAATCAGTGTATTTACTAAGTTGGGTTATAAGTCGATGGATCACAGAGTGACTTTCCTTAGCCATCGCAAGTGTGTGTGTGTGTGTGTGTGTGTGTGTGTGTGTGTGTGTGTGTGTGTGTGTGTGTGTGTGTGTGTGTCTGGGAGCGCGGCCATCCTAATGGATGGAAAATCTCTTTACACACTCCAACACAAAATCAAACCATCCCTTACTCACACTCGCATACACAAACACACACATACACAGAGTAAATCTGCACACGTGCATATAAACGTACATCCTGCATGGACACACACACACACACACACACACACACACACACACACACACACACACACACACACACGCACACACACACAATGTAGTGCTCTTGCTCTTTTCTCTCTTCTTCTTCTTCTCCCTCCTTACGCTCGGTGAACTCAGCTCACTTTTAGTTAATTTTGTCTATCACTTACACACACACACACACACACACACACAAACACACACACACACGCATACACAAATGCAATCTCTTTCCTTCTCCGTCTCTTGCTTCTTTTGGCAATCTCAGAGAACGCTGTCATGGTCCAAGTCCTGCTATTAATAAAGTTATATCAGCCAAAAGAGCCTCACTCAGTGATGGTTTTGTTTTTCTCCCATAGTGTCTGGCGTGGCGCTTGTGTCGAGGAAGATTAGCTTTTAAATTACTGAAAATAGAGAAAGTGCTAAAATAGTTCAGATTAGTTTATGTCAAGGAAACATGCAGCGCTGATGTCTGATATTCTCCGCTACCTTCAAATATCATCTGTCGGATCAGCGAAATTCTAGTTTATGTGTTTTCTTTAAATAAATGATATATAAAAATAATCTAGTTTAACTCTTTGAGAAGCTATAAGAAAACTATGCAACCTTCCACACTGTGATCTCATTGATCCAAATGTGTCCCCAATCAAGTTTTGCAAAATGTTGTGTCAATTAGGGAAAATTCAGTAGTATGTAGATCCACTGTTCTCAAAATGTGGTACGAAGAGGGCTCATAGAAACATCTGTTTGGAAAATGAAATATGTTTATTTAAAAACAGTGTAATGCCAACAAAGTACCGCAGAATTTTGCAAGGAAAATTGCAGCTGTGCCAATGTTTCCTTGGGGTGTTGATGTTGGCGCTGCTGTCACAAAGACATTGTTAGGAATATGGTCAGGGCTTGTAGTGTGGCTACTATCTGAGATAATAAAGAACTGTAGGAATCACAGTTTGACCTACAGATCCGGTTGTATTAATGAGTAGGCAGGTTTTGTTAGCGTCTGATTCAGTAGAAAGAATTCAGTTTTTTAAGCATTTTGAATCCTGATGATAAGGGGAAATGAGTGAGTCGGTGTGGTTCTTCTTCTGATGAGTTTCCACAGTTATTCCAATTGTATAACAACAATTCCTCTTCCTGTTTGGGTTGTGCAATGGCTGATCGGTTCCTTTATTTCCACAACTTGTCCTTCATTTAATGCAGGAAAAGTCCAGCCAGGTAGCAGGCTGAATAGCAAAGTGAAAGCAGGATTCATAGGAAACCAATCAATAAGCAAAGAAGTTGTATAATGGCACTTTAAACTTTACTGTAAATGCACATGCATCATCCACGATGAGTTACGAGTTAAACACAAACTGCGATAAAATATTAAGTTTTAAAAACACTTCAAACGTGGCTCCAAACGGTAACTATCAGGCAGAGGAGCGCAGAGCAGGGTTCAACCAAGCATGAGTGCTTGTGAGCGTTCAAGCAGGTGCTGCTGAAGCATCAACAGCACCTGCTCACTTACAGTCCGATGATTAGCGCAGGCCGACGCTTCTGCATAACATCGGCCATGAAGGTCGTATGTGGAGAGCCTGGAGAGGTTTGAAAAATCACAGCTGCAGATCATTGATTCTGTCAGTCGCAATCTAAAAGGGCTAATAGCACGTTTAGCTTCTCTACCCAAACTTCACACTTGGACAAAACCTCCACAGAGAACTGTAGCGATACCGTATGTAAGTAGATTTGACTTTAATGGAAGCCAATGGACGCCTGCAAGACGGAAAATCAATCGAAACGCTCTTAAGACCTCAGTATCACTCTTAAAAGCTTTCATAGCTCTTTAAGCCAATAGATGATTAAATGCGATTAAATTGAATTTCCGTGGTGTTGCTCCCATTATGCTGCATCACTTGTGAGATAATATCAATTGGGTAATTCGGAAATGGAAACTGACAAGTGTTCATATGTCTGCGCGTACACAGTGTCTGAGAAGTGTAACTGTAGCTCACACAAATGCACATTAGAGCAGCACATAATCCCTCGTTGTCCCAAAGCAGACGCACACACAGCACACGGTGAAGCTTTGAGTTCTGCCGCCACACAGGAGTCACTATTTAAATGTCTCCTCCATTATATGGAAGTGCAAAGAAAAACAGCTGCACTCCCTACACAACAGACAGCTCAGGAAATAGCTAGCGGTCCTGGACACACACACACACACACACACACACACACACACGAGCACACACGCACACAAACACACACACACACACACACACACACACACACACACACACACAGAGCTGGCTGTAGTCTTGTCAATGTGCAACAGCTGGGTACAGCTTAAGTCTTTCATGGAAGTTTAAAGGTATGTGGCCACAAGGCTTCTGTGTGCTCGTGTGTGTTTGTGCAGACCACCAGAAACAGTACGGCGAGATTATAATGTCAGAAAGTCAGAATCGTCACCTCAGAGTCCAGAGTCCGGACTGTGTGACCCCCCAAAAACTTCAATGTTGTGACCCTGATTAAATTAATTTCATTTTTTGCATTTTATTGCTCTACCAATTATTTGGTAGAGCAATGGTAAAATGGTATTTGGTATTTTGTTGTTATTTATAGACTTAATTTCTCCTTTCACTAAGTTCATTATTCAGTCACAAGGAACCGAACCAAGTGAGGTCATTCTCATTTGATTAATTACCAGCTGTGTGTGTGTGTGTGTGTGTGTGTGTGTGTGTGTGTGTGTGTGTGTGTGTGTGTGTGTTCAGAGAGAGTTTAAAGATGTAGTCCAACCCATGAGTACTGAATACTTCTCCGCCATTGTTCTTGGTTCTGTGACAGTGATCAGTGGTTGTGTGTCATCCTTTTATGGACGAGGCTGTGTGTCTGTTTTGTTTAAAGCAAAGGTGCGAGAGATTAAAAGACGGATCAATAGAAAGATGTAAAATACCAGATCAAAGGAAGCAGCAGGGCCAGGGAATGATGGGAACAGACACATATTGAAGACATTGCAGTGGGCGGTGGTTAGTGTTAATCAGGGCGGAGAAGAGCCTCGCAGGCTGTTCTTGATAGGAATTGGCATGTGATCAGCTGGAATAATGTTTGAACTGCGACGGAGCCCTCTGGGATGAAGTGGGAGGTGTGTGTGTGTGTGTGTGTGTGTGTGTGTGTGTGTGTGTGTGTGTGTGTGTGTGTGTGTGTGTGAGTGTGAGTGTGTGTGTGGCAGGAGATTGAGGGGCTAGACACCAGCCAACGCAAAGCAGCACACTCAGCAGCCCCCAGAGAGGGTTTAACCTCGGCCCTCCCGATCATGTTCCGCCCCGCTCTCCTCCTTTTATACTCGGCACTCAAGTGTCGGTTCCTTGACCGTCGACATCAGAGCGTCACGAACGACGAGTGCCGAGGAGCCACGAGCGAGCGCCACCGCGTCCCAGCAGTGATGTGAGGTATTTCATTAAAATGACAGCGGGCAGAAATATTGTCACGCTGGTATTCCCCACAGTTTTTATTAAATGTCAGCATCAAACACTGATCCCAGGCTTCATTCAGCGTGTTTTTTCTTTTCTCGTTGAAATGTCCCAGCAGTCAGTTAGTGAGGTCATCCAGCTGATGGACACACACACGCCTGAGTGAAGAACCTGTGTGCACCTTACCGAGGGAGAAAATACAGGTTTTATACAGACTTGCGCTCGTCATATTACAGCTCGGACAGTTAATCAATTAGTTCTAAGCTATTACATTAATTGTCGACTAATTTAATAATCAATTAAGCAATATGAGTATTCTTTACAGAACATAAGTCAAAATTCTCTGATTCCAGCTTAAATTTGAATCTTTTTGGGGGGTTTTTTCTCCTCCATGACAGTAAACTGAATATCTTTTTGCTGTGGACAAAACTAGAAATTTGAGGACGTCATCTTGGGCTTTGGGATTATTTATTTTTTTACCATTTTTGGATAGTTTCTGTATGTATGAATGTCAAAGTGCTTCGTGCAAAAAAAACTACAAATAAAATAAATAGATTGAGAAGAAAGTATATGTACTGAATCACTTGTTTGCAGCCTCAGCGTCGATGCAGAATCTTCCACATCCGCATCACGATGCATCCAAGAGCGGAGACATTTCTATGCTTTGCAGGAGAGAGATCTGCCAGTATGGAAAAAGTCAGACCTTCATTTAATGAAACTTCTGCTAGTGTTGAATCCTGGTCCATCGGGGCAGCCGTGGGTGTCGAAACAGGGCTCTGCAACTTATCTTTTTTGCGAGTGTCAACAGCCGAAGAGCCTGTCTTTGATTTTAAGGCACTGACGCCAGAACGTGGCGTTTACTGTGATATGGTCGAATGTGGAGGATGAATTGAGGAGTTTCTCAGGCTGTGAGACTCCTCTTTTCAACCTCTGCACTCCTCCGTGAAAAATAGTTTGTTTTTCTCTCGTGTAACTCAATTGAGACTCAATTTCGTGCTACAACCCCGGCGATCTGAAATGACTAACAAATGAACCAATAACATTTAACACTGGAACTTCTCTGCTGTCAAACCTGCAAGAAATGCTTCAGCGTGGCAGTTTGTGTCCTCAGAAATATGAGAGAGCGAGGGATGTTAAAAGACTCAAACCCACTGATCTTGTAAACAGCTTGGTATTAAGTGATTGTAGTATATCTGAGTGATACCAAAGGAGTTCTGTACGCCCAGATGTACCACACAGGGAGCCGGGATGGAACCAGATGCAGGCTGTTGTGCAGCGCGTTGCACATGCGTCGCACACATGCCCACATTGTGCACATCTCATTGATACCCGCCTTCAATCATAAACAAGTATGTTGCAGGCATTACACACAAACAGACGCACACATGAGATTGCCCACAATTTCCCCTCCAATCAGACATCAAACAGCCGGCTGAAGGGTTCCCGATCGCAGCTGTTTGATCTGCTTTAAATGGGTGTCATTGGGGCACACGTTTCTCCCATCTCCCCCCATCAGCATGCAGCCATTTGTCGCTATCGCTGATTATCCATCTTATCTGGAGGCCATCAGTTTGGCTGATTGGGACATTCCCAGAATTCCATCTTTTCCTCGCTGTCGGAATGTCTGCGTCTCTGCTGCTTGTTAAAAAGTTGGCTCTGAACGCACATTTTCCCCCCTTTCTCTTTGTTGTCGACTGTATTTTATACGATTTGACATCGACGATGATTAGTGAATTCTGCGACCCGCACAGATTTAGTGCAAATACAATCAATAACGCCGCAACTAACATATGAAAATGCTCAGAATGTTTTGGGGAATTTGGCTATTTTGTTATTTTTGTGCCACCTTATCGAGCGTCGACCAGTGTGAATTCACCATGAACAATTAAATACATTCACGTGACTGTGTGTGGCTCTGCACATGTTTTTTCTGCCCCTCTGCATCCTTACAGTGAGTGTCTAGTTAAGGGGTGAAAAAAGAATTGTACCCGTTATCGCTAACAGCAATCATTCTGTCCGGAGCAGATTCGTGCAGTCAGCACGACCTCCCAGCCCGTATTTCACCACCCAGCCAACAGCAACAAAGATATATGGAGCCTATAGAGCATCCAGCGAGCACACTCAGTATACAGAGTGCTGTATTTTCCTCCAATTACACTTCATTCCTCTTTTGTCTGCCACTCATGCCACTAATGGCCAGCAAGGCAGTGTTTCCTTCCCCTCTACTTTCCTCCACTTCACTTCACTTTTAGTTTGAACGGATTTCTGTCAGTCAGACGCAGAACAGCCAGAACAACTTTAATTCAGAGGAATGTTGTCCTCTGGTCATGTACCTAAATGTTACAGTTCCTTATTTTTATTAGTATAAATGTATAATTATACATTTTCTAGTGACGTTAACAATTTCAGTGCTCTTATTTAAAGCTTTTACAAGGAGTTTTAAACTGTTATGACACAGTCTTAGTTTAATACCTACGCTCTATATGACCGCCATAAGTAAAAGAGAAAAGCAAGAAAATTAACTATTTCTGTTTAGTTTTTCTTAACTGGGAGATGGTCTGTTTACATTTTCCCAGGCAAAGTTCCAATGAGAAATAAGTTAGCCAGTCAGATGGAAGCAGGAGGAGATTTTTCTGTAGAAAAATTTATTTTTGATTTTATATTTAGTGGTTTTAATGTTGGAAACTCTACCACTTGTGTCTACAGGGGCCACCAAAATCACTCATCGATTTCGATGATTTTTGGCACGGATAACGATATTAGGGAGCAAAATATTTGGACAGATGCATCAGCTGATACACATGTTTTTCCAAAGTGCCATCAAATGTAGTTACGACAAAAATCATCAAAAATGTCGCACATCTGACAATATAAACACAGATACTAATATATCTGTAATATTCCAATATCAGCCAATAATATCGGCAGATCAACACATCAGTCGAGCTCTTTTTTTTCTTGGTAATTAAAAAAAAAGGAAGGCAATAATATGAATCATTTGTTCTGATATTCATTGTCTTCATTCCATTCGTGTGTCGTGAGTTGTTGGAACAGTGCTATGGGCTGAAATGTACAGCACTTATGGGCCAAGTAATCCATTAAACCAATTGTGTCTGCTTTCCGGTCTGCTGCTGCGTTTTTATCTGAACTGTACGTCCTGTATGAATCCAAGACAGACGCAGGATGGATGGGAGAGGAAAGAGAGGAGTGTTGATTCGATTCTGCATGTTGTATAAATCCAAGAGATGCGAACAACAGAACTAAAAAAAGCGTTATTTTGACCTCATACATCAAGATATTAAAAACAATAATTTAGACGCAGTCACAGATGGCTGTGAAGTAAAAGGTTTGCTTTCCTCCCAAGGGGGGCAGAAGTAATTGCAAAGTGTATATTGTTCCTGTGGCTCTCTCAAACACATTCAGCTCTCATGGTGTATTTTTGTTTGTTCAGGAGAAAGAGGGGAAGAGAGGGAGACAATAACAGAAGGTCCAGCTGATTTCTTTCTTGCCCGCAGGCTGACTGCATCCTATTTTCACCAGACTGGAAATGGAGGAAAATCTCCTTCTTCCTGTTCGTCTCTCTTTTTTTTCTCTCTTGCTTTCATTCCTTCTGAGAATCTCTTCTGCCCTTTTCTCGCTGTTATTCCTTATTAAGCTCTTTCTCATCTGTTTCTGTATTTTAAAGCAGCACAACTTTGCCTACACAATAGCTCGTTACCACCTTGTGTCACCTCGAGTTAACGTTCACTGTAATCATTTTGGAATAACAGTCATCATGGAGACGTTGCGATGCCGTTCCTATTATTTCTGTGGATGTTTTTAAATTGTTTCGTGCTCCTGAGAGCTTCTAATTAAAACTGAATGAAGTGAAAACCTCATTGAGACATTCACATGGTGTGCCGTCAGCAGCAGGTAATTGGGAACGAATCCATCTCAAAGTGAATTAAAGAAAAGCAAGAAGACGTCACTGCACAGGTCACACTCGCCAACTAACAAGTGTAGAGCAGAAACACGGCAATGTACAGTACGGATGGTGACGTTTAAAAGCCAGTGCACCCTCTGATTCATGTAGTTTTCGTCTTATAGTTTATAGATAGCTTTATTATTTGCATGCATGTGTGACATGGGTTTAGTCACCAGGGCGTCAGTAACACACAGACATCTCATCAATTCTTTGACTTTCACATGTTCTGGAACCAAATTAAGACAGAAAGACACAAAATCATAAACACAGATTACGATTTTAAGTGGGGATTAGTTGACTAATTAATTAAATGTTGCTACACTCACTAGCGCTCAACTGATGTATTGGTCTGCCAATACTATAATACTATATTAGTGTCGGTGTATATGTTGTCAGATGTGGGAGATTTTTGATTAAAAAGAGTTTGATAACCACATTCGAGGGAGCTTTGGAAAAATGTGATGTATATGTTAAAATATTTTGCTCCCTAATATTGATGTCCGTGCCAAAAGTCATCGAAACCAATATTAGGGACTATAAGATTGATCGATATATCGGCCAATGTACATCAATCTTTTTGCAACAAACCCCTAAATGTGCTTATCAACCACTCGATATCGGTTTACAGTTTAACAATAAACTTTATTGTAATTGCTGTTGTTATTGTCTAAACTTACCCCAGTGCACTGAAACATTCAACTTCACTGGGAATTTAAGAATCATAAATTACACCGAGCATCTATTTCTGCACGATTACCTCCAATTTTGTTGTAGCACTTTTCCAGTCTACTGACCGCTCAAAGCACTTTACAACACTTGTCACATTCTCCCATTCACACACACACATTCATACACCGATGGCAGATGAATGTCATGCAGGGTGTCAGCTGCTCACCAGGAGCAATTCGGAAAAAATAGGAACCAGCGATCTTCCGATTACTAGACGACACGCTGTACCTCCTGAGCTACAGCCGCTCCCTGTTACTGTTATCAGGATGTGAGACTATTTATCAACTTCAATTTCGTTCTGTTATGATGTTCTTTTCCTGGTGTTAAAGGCCGCATTACAGTAAAGTGATGTCATTTTCTGAATTTACCGGTGAGTTCTTCTTGTTCTAATACCCGCCTTTGCCCAATGAGTCATCGCATCCCCGATTTTAAACCTTAAAGTGTGGATCCACTTCTGTGCCTTGGTTCTAAAATTGTTCCCCCAACCAGTCAGAGGGCAGCAGGCAGCAGCACAGATGGAGCTGCGTGGGCAGGCGTTAATGCATTTGATTGCGGCTTGGACTGAATGTACAATAACAGCAAATCTGCATATTTATACTCACACGGAAACACTCCAGATGCCATAAGCAGCTCGCGTATAGACTCCTATACGTACAGGAGATTGCCGTAAGCAGCGCTGAGTCAGCCTCTCTCAAGTGAAGTTGCCCTGTCTCTGTGCTGAGGGAACCAGTCAGCCATCTGTTGGCCTAATGAGCTGACTCTACTCCACCAAAGCGACTCAACAGCACAGCTTCACCCCTCTCATTCACAGCTCCACAGTATGTTTGAGCCTCTCGTCTTCTCCAGCCGTGTTCAGCATGCAGCGACACACACGGCCCCTGATATGTTTTTTTTTTTTTTTTCATTGACTTGTTTAGCGTTTAATTTTTTCTCCTCGTGCAGAGAAAAGTTGGTCATGTCAGACTGTCCAATTAGCCAGTTATCTCGCTGTTAAAGAGGTTTATGAAATTAATTAGGGGAACGTGGTGTCATCGAATTAAAATCGATGCTCTGTGCATGAGAAGTGACAGAGTGAGCGGGAGAGATGAGCGAGCCTGAGGGGAGAGGCTCTGAATGAATTTGTCGTTTTTGGATAATAAATGGGCTAATTAAGACGTAGACGATGGGGTGCTTCTGTGACCGGCAGCAACCATTAACAGCAACAACCCGGTTCAAATCTGCATTTTCTCCCATCTCTCTACTGTCAATGTTTAGAAAAGAAATGTCCTAAAATTGTCAGGAAAACCCTTGTTTATTCAAACATGGCTATGTCTCAAGGCTTATTCAGGCAACCCAATTGCCAGAATGTACATTAGCTAAGTTAAAGCTTTATGTTTCTCTATGTTGCAACCTACTTCTGTCTGGGCTGTGCTTATGGTCTGGTAATGTTTCGACACAAAAAGCACTTGGTTTTGGTTGGAAAAACATCATGGTTTGGCTTAAAAATACCTTTTTTGGTCACCACACACACAACTGGGAATGTCCTGAGGTCTCCTTAAAGAAACCCAGTTTTGTCACTACAATCAAGGCTGGAAATGTCCTGAAGTCTCCTTAGAAACATGCAGTTTGTCGCCACAATCAAGGCTGGAGATCGTCCAAATTCCCGTGGAATAATATCTGGTATCAGTCATTATGAACACAGCTGGAGATGTTCCGATTTTGGTCGCCGCAATATCCATTGATGTCAAACTTATAGAAGTTAAAACGCTGCAGTCCCTCTTCAGAAATATCTGATTGTTTAACACTTACAAAAGCTGAAAGGCAGATCAAACTGCTGCCGACCGTTTGGTTGCCTCTTGGCCTCCGCCGCCTCCTCCACCTCCAGATGTAAAAGTCAGGTAATGAACATGTTATGTGAACATTTTGTACAAACGCCAGTGTGGTGCATATCCTGTTATTTGCAGGAACTTTAACCGCTATTATTGTTATAATCTGGTGACTAAACTAGTCTTCAGTCCCAACCGACACTGACTCACATCGCTTGAGCCAGTTCATCAGAACTGCCTCTGAAGCTTCACTTGGATTTTTGAAAACATTTTTGAGGAACACTCTCTACGACCTGTGAACATAAACTGTAAAGTCAGTGGAATTCTTCTTTAATTGCCCAGCATGAAAAAACACAGTCCATCATCTGTATATTTTCACAAAGAGCAGACAATTGCCAGAGAAGCATTTCGCTTAAGAAAAAAAACAACTATGAAACGAGCGAGGCAGGAGGATGATCCTGGTAACAAGTGAATCTCATCAAATCCTTTGACTCATCATGAGCAATAGACACATGCTGCACCGATTAAAAAAAGAATTGCAAAAATGTAGCAGATGTCGTCTTGGATTTAGTGTTGCTAAAAGTGACTCATCTTTAAAACCACAAATCTCAAGTGTGTGAAATAAAAATCCACTTTTCTGCTTTGTGCATTTCAGAGTCTGTCCAATATCATAACTGACTGCAATCTCCCACACGAGTTTCACGAGTGAAATAAAAGCCTGCGACGAGTTCTGCGAGAGATGCTTCACCTTCAGATCCTGTGCTGACACATACAGTGAAATGATGCTTACAAATGCTCAAATTGTACATATTTAATGAAACTGCCTCCCGACAAACTAAGCTGAATGCACCCTACAGGTTTTTTGGATTACAGTTCTGTAAACTTTAGTTTCAAAGCAGTCCTGGTATCGGCTCTGCTGAGCTCAATTAGCTGCACAGGCGTTGGACTCGTTCAATCGCGGCTCTCTCCAGATTGTACTAGCGAGCTCTGAGTAATGAGCCTTCACGCACATGCTTCTAGCTCGTAGTTAAGTGACATTAATCAAGTCGGCCCGCTAAGCCCAGTGGATTTCCTAAGACACAAAAGGTGTTATGCCCTCTGTCATAACAAGCACAATATTGCTGGCTAAGCTAAGTGGAAAATGGCAATGTTTAGACCACAGCGAGAAGAAGGAGGAGGAGGAGAGTGTATCTGCTACATCTACCGACAAAGCAGAGCACACTGTAAAACTTCAGATCTTTAAGTGTCCGGTGTGTAGGATTTTGTGGCGTTTACTGGTGAGCTCACCTCTCGACTCCCCCTCCCCCGCAGTGGAGGTAGAGCACTGTCCACCAATCGGAGGGTCAGTGGTTCGATCCCCAACCCCAGCAGTTTACATGTTGATGTGTCCTTGGGCTACTGCAGAAACATGGCAGGGTCACATGGGAAAGGTCAGGCCTTTGTTGCAACTTTACATCTATTGAGGTTCAGTTTTCTATTGTATGCTGTGACGGGGTCAGGGAAACATCATGATTTATCTTCAGATACCTGCTCTGGTTGCCACAAACACGACCGGAGAAGTCCCAAGGTCTCACTTGTCGGCAAAAGCACGGCTCGAAAAATGTCCAGTGTTTGCCACAAAAATATCCAGCGGTGGTCACACTTACAAATGTTGAAACACAGGCTTGAACTGTTGTTACTGACTTGGCAGCCACCACCATCATCCCTCCACCTCCATGTAAGTCAGGGATCAAACCTGTAACGTAAATACAATATGACTATATATTGTACATACTCTAGTTTCTGACATGTAAGACTGTGAATGTATCGGTGGTTTGCAGAAACGTCAGCTACCAGCGTTTTATTCAGGCGACTGAGCTGCATTTGGGTGAGACTGTGATTACGCTGATTCCTGAGAAAATAATTGATCAAAGCGTTTGATGTGAAGTAAGACAAAGAGACACAGAAGCTGAATCATCATCTTTAGGTGATTTTGATATGAGATGTTTAATATTTGTTGTCATTTGTTGATATAATACATATAAAATAATACAATACAGAACATATTAAATACAAAATATATTTTGGTCACATCCCCCTCTCCCTCTCTCTCTCTCTCTCTCTCTCTCTCTCGCTTACTTTATCTGCCTTTCTTACATCTGCTGAACAGCACTCTGAACAGGAGTCTTGGAGTGGTATTAGGGCTGAGATTGGTGCTGATAGGAATCTGATGTATGGTGTGTGTGTGCGTGTGTGCGTGTGTGTGTATGTGTGTGTGTGTGTGTTTGCGTGTATGCCGGTAAGCCACTGTTTTTATGAACCCTGTTAGCTGTTGGCTTTCTTCAGCTGTATGTCAGTCTGCGTCTAGTTAGTGAGAACACACACACACACACACACACACACACACACACACACACATACACACACACACAGTGAGACTAAAAGCTTTCCGACTCGTCACGCACCCGTCACCGTCCTCGGTGCATCCCACATCATGGAAAATTGGCTCCTGTCCGGCTCTTTCTTTTCTTCACTCCGTACCCTCCTCCCAAGCTTTACTATCTCTGTCTCTCTCTGTGTGTCTTTGTGTGTCTCTGTGTGTCTCTGTGATCACATGGCTCCGATGTGGAATAAGAAAACAAACAGCTGCTGCTTCAGCTGGTATATTACTGAGGATTCGTGCTCACACATGTCATCAGCTCTCGGTGTTGGAGGGTTTGAGTCCCTCTCGGCTCGTCTGTGTAGTTGTGTTTTACACTCCGTGGTGATTTGATTCTGCTCAACTATGTTCAGCTATTTAGCTTAATTTTTTATTACGATTTAATTGTTATTATCCGGATTAGATTAAAAGCTTATGGAGCCACAAAGAAAAATAATTATCCCACTAACCTCACACATGCCTCACTCACGCCCTCCATACTTTTCATGAACCATTAACCATTAACCTTAAAACCACTTAAGTTACACAACCCATTTCAAGATTAAAAATGGAGAGTGTGGGTGTTTTAGTGGTGTGTCAAACTCCAACAAAAGCTGTATTTTCTCATTCCAAAATTTCAAGTAGGTCCATTTCAGCAACATAGCTGGTTGAAAAACACAGTATTTTTTTTTTATTTAATGCCTAGCTGGCAATGAAATAACAATGAAATGCGGTCACAGATGCTTTTTAGTGCTTTTATCTCTCTACTATTTGAAAGCAAAACACCATGAAACTATGATACAGAGTTATTTTTGCACCTCATTTGACCAGTTAGTAGTTCATATGCCTGCCCTGTGGCCTGAAACAGCCAACGAGTAAGCCACTCTCTCCCCTGAGCCATTTACATGCCAGCCTACAGATGATTGACACATCATTTGGCCTATAAGATTTAAAATCTGTGATTTTAGCCCTGATTTTTAGCCCTGAAGGGTCAAATGGGGCTTTCCCTTACCCATGTCCTTGACTCAGTTTCATTTAGTCGGCCCAGTGTGGCAGCGATTGCTTAAAAGTGTGACTTTTAACTTGTCTTGAATGGTGTTCAGAGGAGACCCCTAAAAACTCCCCTTCCTTCCTTCCTGCAGTATTATCGAGCAATCGCAGCTAATAAAGCTCTGCTAGTATACTTATTTAATTTCCTACAAATTCCTCATAATGAAAGAACCCTGTTAATTATTATTTAAATGCAGCGAAATCAGGAAGTGTTGGGTTTTCACTAGCAGCAACATAATACGACAGATGAAAGCATATCACTATAAAACAGTAAAACGAATTAGATATCTGAAAGTGCAAACAGAGAGGCATTAGATATACTAAACTACAAACCTTGGCCTTTGTCCTTCCTCCAACGACCGTTTGCCCAAAAGAGCCAGTTGAAAAGCCTCCAAAGTGAAATGCAGAAAATGTTGTTGTATTTAATATTTCAGGGCTGCAACTAAATGTGTCACTGTGTCTTACGATGACCATGTCAGGAAGAAGAACTGAAGGAATGCGCTTACATCAAGGTAGAAAATTCCATTCTGTATCTTCAGTGGAAGTAGGTCAGCATTATGAATAAAGCTGTAACCCCTCAGCCCCTTTTACATTAGCACAGATATCCCCTCCTGAAGCTTCCTTACGAAAGACATTAAATTCCTTCAACCTCCAGCCAACCCGGCTCTTTAATGACTATTATTGTAGTTCAACTTTTCTTTTGATGCAGACAAAAAACCTTTGAGAAGTGAGCAGAGAGAACTGGCCCGTGCAGCGCTGTGTCCTTGGCCCGGCTCTGTTTGGTCAAGTAGTTGCTTAGAAATAAAACCGTATGTTTTATCGCTGCCATCATCAGGTAAGATACTGCACTCGACTGGATAAACACAAGGATTAACTAATAGACCGTTGGCAGGGAGTCGGTCCTGGCTCTCTCTCCCGCTTTCTCCCTCTGCGCCTCCCCCCTTTCCTCTCATCTCGCCTTTTTCTCGTCTCTCCCTGTCATCTCTTTATCTACCAGTGTGTGCTTTCATTCAGCCTCGCGTCTTGCATCATATCAGTGTGAAAATCAAGGTGTCGCAGACGTAGCACACACACACACACACACCAACATGTACGGTAAGAACAGGTATTGATTAGAGTAAAAACATGATCGATACCATGATGGTTAACCGAGTGAGAATCTGGAGAGAAGCTGGAGACCGACTGTGCTCCGGTCTGTTTACTCAACTTGTCATCTCCCTTTAAATCTCCCTCTTCTTCTTCTTCTTCTTCTTCTCTTCCTCTCATTATTTTTTGATGTACCAATCTCCCGCGTCTTTCCTAGAAGGAGAAATGTTATTTATAGTGAAGCTCAGTCTTTATCTTCCCATCACAACCTCTGCTCAGCTGAAATCACTCCTCCGACACTGAGTCTGTTTCGGTGTATTTACCCAGGTGCTTCACTTTAAAGGGTAGCTCCATAACTTTAATGAGTTTTACACATTAAAGTGTGTTTAAAGGTCCTGGGGAGTTCTACTGCGTATGTGGAAAATAAAAAAAAACTAGTATAAAGCCTTTTGTGGCTCCAGAGGAAGCTGCAGATAATCTGTTATATTGCCTCCAGTGATGTCACTCAGTGGCAGAATGGCATTGTGGGAAATGTAGGCCAAGTGTAGAAGTAATTCCTGAGTAAAAATGAAGATATCGTTTAAAATATTACTCTGTACTTCAAGTTAATATGAAATTAAGCATACAATATGTATGTATAGGAAAAAGGAAACAGGGAATATTGTACTTTTTACTTCTCTGCCCACCAAGAACTTTTACTTGAATACTTTATGTTCATTTTGCTTAAATCTTGTGCTTCAGTGTACATTTTCTCTGTGTGTGGACGTCTCTGCTGCTCTTCTTCTCTCTCCCTTCTTTTGCGTCTTCCATTCCCTCTTTTTGTTTCTAAAGCCACCACATTACGAGGCATTTACTCGTCGGCTCATCCCGACCAAACCGGCCTCGCCGGCTCTCTCGGTTTCTCCTTTTTCTCTTTCAATCTTTTCGCTCTCTGTTTCCGTTCGCTCCCGCCGTCTTGATTGAAAGGGTATGCACGGCTGGCACAGAAAGAAAGAAGGAAATAGATAATGATACCAGACCGTATTGTGTGGAAAACCCTGACCTCTCACGTACCAAATCCGTCACACACGCACATAAACCGCACACTCTCACTCCTTCTCGCTCTCGGATCCTTATTTCATATAAACAAGTAGAGGAGAACACGTGCACCCTTTCCTTTTCATATCATAAGCATACTTGTTCTTATTTTACATGTCGATGCTTCATGCTTTCACGGCATACAGATCAATTTATGAGCCTCATGATACCGTGCAAAACAGTAGATTTACACACACACATATTCGCACACAGACTAACACATTCTGCTGATAGAATGTTTGATGATTTTAAATCTTCCACTCAGACGTGTCTGCTGAGAGAAAATGTATTATCCACATGAAAAAGTCAAGTCAAGTATTTCTCCCTCTGAAGTTGTGTGTATGGTGTCTGCTGAGCTGTGTGTGTGTGTGTGGTACTCTACTAATTTTGAATACATACAATATCAGTGTAAAGAAAGCTATTTGTCTCCTTGTTGTCAGTGTTTCAAAAATCTTAATTTAACAGTTTTAATTAAATGATTCTGTGAAATACAACCATCTTTTGAGTACGTACACATTTCCTATGACGTCAGCATCTTCTGCGGCACAACACGACTTTCTTTTCTTCATTCGTTGCCTCTCAAAGTTTTCTTTCCAATTTAGTAGGAAAAAAAAGAAAGTTTGAACTAACGCTAACGTTTCCATCCTCTACTGTTATGCAAATATTAGTTGAGCACTTCAAGATAAGTACCTGATGGCACTAATTATCCAGTGTTTCGCACAGTGAGAGGACATAATTAAGTGAGCGGCAGTCAAACCTCAAACAGTGTGAAACGGTGTTATGTGTTAATTTGAGGAAGGGTGCAGTCGTCTTATTACTCCACACAGATCTGATGTTTTCAGCTCCTGTTGCTCCTCTTCCAGTCAAGAGGACGCTCCAGGAGACTGATTTTATCATTTTTATTCCATTTCCACTAGATGTGTTAATACCTCTGTCATGGAGGTTATGTTTTGTCCGTTTGTCTGTTGGTTGGTTGGTTTGTCAGCAGGATTACACAAAAACTACTGAGCGGATTCTCACGAATCTTGGATGGAGGATGTGTATCGGTCGAGGATAGACTCGGTTAACTTTTGGTGTGGATCCAGGAAATTTCTCCAACTGAGAAAGAGCATTTTCTGACATTTCCATTAATTTCTCAGATTATTATGGATCTTGACTTAAATAAAATATTGTGTATTTAGGTGTTTGGTATCTACGAGTGAGAACAATTTGATGTGGATCTGAATTAAAAGTACAGATCTTGCAGATTTAAATGTGTTTTGTTTGATATTGGATTAGGCTTGATTGAATTAAAGAGGACTGTTGGGCCTTGACGGAGGTATGCACTCTACTGTGAGTGCCATCCTAGTGTTTTTAATGTTTTCATCCTCTGTTCGCAGAGCGTCTGCCTTAGATGGTAAACGTTAGGATGTGCGCGACTAATTGTTTCCATTATATTTTACAGCATTTTGCTGCTTCACCTCAGCCAAGCATTGTATTTATTATATGATGTTGTTATTATTCTTTATTTATTCTTTATAAATTTCAAGTTTCAACCTAATTTGCTAACGAGCAACACAAGCTCTGACATTCAGATGATATTTGGAGTGGAAACTATCCGTTTTAGGATCATGCACCTACAGAAATCAAAAGATTATTTGACAAAGAGGAACATTTTGACACATCGTCAGTGATTTGTTGCATGACAACCTGGTGAATAAAGCCGTTGAAGCAGGTGGATTTGTTTGGTTGTGGTTCAAGAAGCAGCACCATTTAAAATGATGTGAAATGGAAACATGTATTTTTACCTCGTTTCTAGTCAAATTCCTTGTATGGAAAACCTACTCGGTAATAAATTAAAGATTATAATTCTGCCTGTATGTGTCTCATCCCTGCTGTTTGCAGCTCAAGACATCCTCATCCTCGTACGAAAACCATCTTGTGAGCCCGGGCTACAAATCTCCAGACACCTGATTACGCAAACACACGCAACCACCTCTTCTCCTCCAGCTTTTTCAGACGTCTTCGTCAGCTCGTGGAGGAGTGGAGCAGCTTTTTGGCTGTATATGGTTTTGTCTGTGGGTCCTCGGGTCATTCATCAGCATTAAGTCAGAGGCAGTTTGTCTCTGCCATATGCACCAAAGCGGGCACTCTCTTACACCTGCATCTCGTCATGGGTCCGCTGAGGACGTCAAGCACCAATAATACCAGATGGTGGTTTGACAGCCTGACGACAGAGCGGGCCAACACTCCGCCGAGATATTTAATAAAGGGAATTAACTGGCATTTAAGAGTGGAGCGTCCAAGGCAAATGTTCTCAATGGAGTGAACTCAGATCCTCAGTGCCAGCGTGGAAGAACGACTGCTGTTTACAGACAGTAAACATCTGTAAACGGCTTATAAGCATATTATTAATGACTGCTTAGTATCAAGAAGCAGGCGGCCGGTCGTTTTTACAACTTAATGCACTTAAGAAAATCACAAATATTACATGTCTGCTCCAAAAAGTACCTTCCAGGGAAATGTTAGCCACCTTGATTCGGATCCGCACAGCGAGCACAAACGTGTCTCTGCACATTTATCTTCGTCCGACATTTAATATATAATATATAATTCACATAGGGGAAAAATCAATGCTCCAGTGTTATTGATCACATGTGTCGTCGTGCTCCTGTCAAAAGCAGCTGCTTGCACCCACTGAATCACTTCATCACCAATTGATTTAAGTGATATTGATAACATGCCGATTTAATGTTTAAAAGTGTGTACATCTGAAAAACTGTGTGCATGTTAGTTTATTTCAAAGCATAACAGCTAAACCTGAAATCAATAATATCTGATGACGGAGATCGCAGATCCGATACCCGTCCAGTTATGGTCAAGCACCATCTGACCTCTTCTGTGTGAGGCGGTGTGATGAAAAGCGTGTCGTGAGCGTGACTGCAGGCTGTGTGGTCGCCATCAAAGAAACATCATGCCCGCGTTCTCTTAATCGAATTTGCGGACGCCATTCAAGCCATACATTCATATTCCAAATAATGGACCTGTTTTTCCAGATGCGCTGAGGTCAAGGTCTGCGAGCACAGGATTAACGCTCTATTCTTTTCATTGTCCATAGTCAGGTGTGGAGTATTCAGACTGGCTTGTGTTTGTTCAGTCTTTTTATTTGTTGGCTCAAGACCTTGAAGTTCTGCAGACCTTCAGCTTCACTGTCGATACAGTACAACTGTACACATCTTTAAAGAAGTTATTTGAAAAGTCGGGAAAATTCAGTTTTCTATGAAATGTTGTGTCAGAAAGATGGACATAAAAGTTCATCACTGCATCTCTTTATGTTTTAATGGACAGAGATACATGAACATCACTTGCAGGATGCGAGATTTCCCAAGATGCACCGTTGAAAGCCCGTCTCCAAGTACACAGCACTGACAGCACCCGTTATCCGTAAGATCCATGAACTCAGCTTCGTTCTTGAGAAGTTAAAGCCGTTATTTCCAGTAGTACATTAGTACTAATGAAGTACATTAGTTCTTATTGGAGCATGGTCACTTCCCAGGAAGCCGGCACGTTCATTCACTCAGGTTGGACAGAAAACATGTGGTCCGACCACATCAGAAGCCAAAAGAGTTGATACCTGATCTGATCTGCATGGACACACTCGAAGCTGAGCTGACAAGTCGGCAACCTTTACATCGTTTTAAAAAATGAGAAAAGCAGCACACGGCTCCAGATAGAAAGGGCCTACGAGCAGCTCTGATGAAGTGTAGTGACGCCTTTAACAAGAAAATCTGAGAGAGAAAACAGATGGTTGAGCAGAGAAAAAGATACAACCGCAAGCTGAAACTGTATTTTCTTTTTTTCCTGTAAGGGTAGTGGAGGCTGTTCGCTTTCCTTTCTGGACCACGTTAATGGTCACGCTTCCTTCAGTTGCACTCGTGGCTTACCTGCACTTAGGTAAGCCACGAGTGACGGTATGTTGTCCTAAATGTTTTCTTTACATCTCGAAATAAAGACGTGCACGGACTGAAGCAGCAATAAGTCGAGCGAGAGAGGGGTCAATAGGACTCAGACGGATGAACCCGTACCTTACTGGTCCAGTAGGGAAAGAGTTGAGGCCGTTCATAAGGAAAACCAGTGGTCACGCACACACAAACCTCACAACCACAAATCTGTCTGTCTGTCTGTAGATGTGGGCCAGACGTTAGGAACCATCAGCCACTATTCACACAAACATGCACACACACCTTTCATTCCATTTTCTTTGTGGATCCCACGGAATATAAATGGCCGCATCAATCACAGAGGAGAGCCCGGAGACAAAAGGTGATGGTGAAGGAGTCCAGAGAGAGAGAGAAAGAGAGAGAGAGGTGAACTGGAGCAGAGACAGAGAGGGCCGGGTGGAGGGACGGTAGAGCGAGAAACAAAAAGCATAAAAGATTAAAGCGAAAAAGTAAGTCAGAGAGGGGTCTGTGGAGGAGACGGGAACATATTCTGTACACAGACAACACTCAGAGATCTGAAGAGACGAGAAAACTGTAAATATCAGAAAGACAGATGGCACTTTTAGAAAAAAAATGTTCAAGAGAGAAGAGCAGGCTGAGGCTGCTAGCCAGTGCATATGTTGCCTGGAAGCTGCCTTATGAATTTTAATTTGTATTTGCTCATTAACCAAGTTAGCATATGACTTGCAAGAGACAGGGTGGTTTCCTTGAAGGCAGCGGATGAGGGTATTTTGGGTCAGTCAAGCAATTAGGAGGGCTGCGATTGAGCCTGGCAACATAAAGGCCGATGCAGATGTTTTTATCGGTGTCGTCGCAGCTCTAAACGTCCACTCTGATCCTGATAAGAGCTTCAGTGTTACGAGAAGCGGCACGCCTCGCAACCGCAAATTTGTGTTAATGACGAATTTGGCAGATTGATGTTTCAGCCTGAGTGCAGCTCGTTGAAAGTAATAGTTATGGTTGAGCGTTTCCAGGTTTTAGGATATTGGCTCTGACATGTTTTCATCCGGATAATGCCGCTTTTTGTTTGTTGGACTCGGAGCGGTGAAAAATTAGAGTAACACTAATGAGTTTTTTCCTCATTTCCTCAGCAGAAACAAACTTGTGTGAAAAATGTTAATGACAAAAACATTTTTCCCAGAAATACACGTCGCTTTTTTTTTTTTTTTTTAAATCTAACTTTTCAAAGATGTGAGCACAAAAACTGATATCAAGTCTACAAGTATTAATATACAGACGCTTCAGATATTCATTTCTACATCCATTTGTGCACGTTTCTAGAATGATTGAGATTTATAAAACAGATGCAGTCAAGCAGCAAGCATTTAAATCTGACGGAAAAAGAGTTTTATGCAGTCGTAGCTCGGGTGGTATTTGTCGTCCAGTTGCTGTTTGTATCTTTTGCCAACTGAATGTATTCAAAGTGAGAAAATTCACAGGGAGTAGATGCTGAAGAAACCTGCAGACGGCCACTTTAATGGAATTAATCTCCTCTACTTTAGTTTCAAGTGAATAATTGGACTACAGAAGAACCCAAACACACACACACACACGCTCATACAAACAAACCAACATTATAACCTGCAGCTCCGTGTCAGCTCCTCGTTCAGGCAGTGATACTGTAACATAATAAAGCATTAAACGGTGCTCAGCCCGGTCCGAATGACGCTCGGAGCAGTTTAAATCCTGGTTTATGTCGCCTGACATCAGAGAGATAATCACATCATGTAGCTCACACAGGTTCACTTCCAGCAATTTTCTCCTTGTGTGTGTTTGAGAACTAATGAGACGAAACCCGTTATTCAGCAATCAGTATTTATGTATAATGCTGATTACCTGATCGGTGTGTGTGTGTGTGTGTGTTGTTGTTTCATGTCCACAGGTTCATCCTGGTGTTCGGATGTCTGGTTCTCTCTGTGTTTTCCACCATCCCCGCTCACCAGGAGTTCTCCGCGCACTGCCTGCTCATCCTGGTAGGACTCACACACACACACACACACACACACACACACACACACACACACACACACACACACACACACACACACACACACACACACACACACACACACACACACACACACACACACACACATTCAAACAAGCGTGTTCAATCAGGAGGTGTCTCGCAGGGAGAGCTTATCGAGTTCATATTATTCTACACTGATGAATTATGGGGATGCCACATGGTTAGATTAACATTTCTGAGTGTGTGTGTGTGTGTGTGTGTGTGTGTGTGTGTGTGTGTGTGTGTGTGTGTGTGTGTGTGTGTGTGTGTGTGTGTGTGTGTGTGTAAATGATGCTCTTGTCCGTATTAGAAATGCTGATCGTGCGTTCTCAGCTATCCGGTGAACTGTAATGAACGGTCCCTGGTTACTCACGATCAGAAACACGGTAACAATTCAATTTAAGTTAACAATCTGCGCCTCAGATGTAATTAAGCGGAAAGTCATCCGTCAGAGCAGGTTGGGGGTGAAAACGGTGCCGCACAAACAACAACTGGAAGCAGGTGTGGAAGAAGCAGCAGAACACATCCTGCTCAAGTAGAATCACCGTTCATGTGCAGTGAAGAGTGGAGACAACACGGGGTCGGGGCAGGGTGAGGAAAAGGTCGTGTTTTGGCCTAAAATACCTGTTTTTGGTCGCCACGATCACGTCCTGAAGATGTCCTGAGGTCGGGTCAAAATCAGTCCTGTCGCCACAAACACTGCTGCCAATCAGAAACGTCTGGCACGTGTGTGGTGAGACAAAAGCAAACAATGCATATATTTTCTTCCTCTGCGCAGATTTAAAATCATTTTTCTTATCTTATACTGATATTTGTTATGAAAAAACAAATTTAACCCTTAATATATAATTCTTTGAAAGTCATCACCAGAGCCAACATAGGAAACAGACTCAGCAGTCTAAGCAATGAAGCAAATAACCAAAACCCGCCAGTCCATCAGTTCAAAGATGGAAAATAACCATACAGGAAATATCAGAAGTGGAGAGAACAACTCGTACAGTTAGAAAAAAAGACGTTAAGTAGTTGAGATACGAGGCCATGAACTCATTTTATGATAAGAACATTTTTTTATATTTAATCTGATACCTAAAAACAAAAAAGAGGCGCATCTTGGTAAAGTTTATATATATTTTCAGTGTACACTTTTAAAGGAGGAGACAAACAGAAACACATTTAATTAATTGCACACATTTCATTGGCCTGTAGTTACCGTGACAACGTTTCATTAACAGGGTTCTCAGTGAATCTGTACAAAGACATGAATGAAAACAAGTAACACCTATACAAATAAGAAGAATCACACAAAACTATAAGTGTGGCCTTGTATGATATGGGTGTATGAAATATGAACGTCAAGAAACAACTGAACTGTAAAGATATATAACATTTTCCATTTGTAGAAATGTCAATACGGTACTTTCTCTTGATGTGAATCACAAAGAAACTCGCGCTATGATACGATAAAGTTTACAATAAGTAGTTATAAAGCAGGCCCTCTGACTCCGTTTAGAGTGCCTGCGTGTTTAAGAAAGATATTGATTTTTGGCCGAAGCGTATCGGAAAATCCATCTTTTGTCCAGGTTCTTAGATATCAGTCTCTGAATTTTCTTGATTAAAAATTTTTAAGTCGTGGATGAAACTGTTTATCTGATCTCGATCTGGCAAAAGTTGGAAAGGAAGCGATGACACACAGGATTGATGAGCTGCTGTAATCAATGCCCTCTGGACAGCAGCGCACTACTCACCGCTCTGACGTGTGCAGAGGTGTGTGTTGTTATTTTGCAGCGGCCTGGTATCATCTGCACATGATTTATTCTAGGCGAGCGGCGCGGACGGCCGTGCGTAATGGCACCGCTCCAATCAGAGGCTGCAGATTTATCAACATATCTGTCCTGCTGCCTTCCGACGGCTGCCGAAATTTAACAAGCTGAGGGGGGAGAAGCTTTGATTCAGTAGAAAGCAGCTGCGGACGACAGATACTGCAAGAATCACCCATAAAATAGCAGCAAATTGGGCGTCCCAGTAGCTCACCCGATCCATCACTGCAACACTGCAAGCCATCTTCTCCCACGGCTCGTTGTAGCGTCCAGGCTAGCTGTTTCTAACCGGCTGCTGGCCGCAGCTTCATAATTAACAGACGGACATTCATCAACCTCCTCACGCAGCCCAACTCCTGGCAATAACTTCATTAAGCGATTAAGCCCAAAATCTTGAACTATTCCTCCAAAGGAAAGTTTCATTATTTTAAAGCGTATTGTGATTAATGTATCTGGGGTTAGCTCAGGTTAGCCTTTATCACCAGAGACTTCTTGAGCTGTCCCTGCAGGAAGAGCGCAAGTGTTAACTAATAATAGTGAAGGTGGCTCTGTTCCACTGAGGCGTCACCGTGAGCCAGCCTGCATAATAAGAAGGGCCTGGAACTGGCACACCTAAATGGAATACAGCCATTGTTAAGGTTATTAAACACACCTGTTGTGCTTATAAAAGACGTATTAGTGCTGAAAACACAGAAAGAAAGATGAAGTAATGATGGTACATGTGTGCTGTAACTTCCTTGACCTTTGCTGCTTGTGTTGCTGCATTTGTCACATTTTAAAGGTTAACATTTGTGTGTTTTCCACATGTGTCTGTGTATCTGCGTGTGTCTGTGCAGGAGTTTGTGATGATTGTAGTGTTTGGCCTGGAGTACATCATCAGGATATGGAGCGCCGGCTGCTGCTGCCGCTACCGAGGCTGGCAGGGACGCCTCCGCTTCGCCAGGAAACCGTTCTGTGTCATAGGTAGGTCTGCGTTTCCGTGTGTGTGTCAGTGTGTGTCAGACTATCAGACAAAACTCATGAAGCCTGGTATCTTTTAAATAAGATGTCCCTCCGTGTCATTCATGCGTCATCGCACTGAGATTGGATGTCTGGGCCAAAAATAGGGACATTTGGAGAAAGAAACCTCAAAATCTTACCAAAGTATTTTTCTTTGACTTCTTGTCAGAATATCTCAATTAAAAGCACGAGCACCTAGAAAGTACTTTTATTTTACAAGCAATATCATGTCACACAACAGTCAACAAAACTACAGATTCTCTTTGCTGCAGTATCGACAGAAACACACATTTCTGTTCGATACTCAGAACATCATCATGTTAAAGTTCAGTACACTGTAACCTGAGTCAACGGTTGTATTACATCTCGAGAGTTTGTGAAATCTTCTCTTCAGCGTCCAGTCGATGTAACCGGCAACAAAAGAGCATGAAAACTGTTTTAAGAAGAAAGTGGTTCTCTGTCTTCCTTTACTCCAGATTAACAGAAGCCAGTCTGCTGGGAAATACAAGGGGGAGAAAAAGTGGAGTAATTCATGGTTGTAGACAGAATGACAGACGACTTATAGAGACAGAAAAGGAAACAAACAGCTTGTAGTGAATCAATAGCTGTTTTAAAGGTGATGGATGGACGAGTGGTCGGACCTAAAGCAAAGTGAGTCAACAGCCGTTCCTGTTATTAATATTGTGGAACCTGCGTGACCTTTCATTTCCCCCCTTTAACTCCCCAGACATCATTGTACTCATCGCCTCGGTTGCAGTGGTTTCAGCCGGTAGCCAAGGTAACATCTTCGCCACGTCTGCACTGCGAAGCCTTCGCTTCCTTCAGATCCTGCGCATGGTGCGCATGGACCGCAGGGGAGGGACCTGGAAGCTGCTGGGATCTGTAGTCTACGCACACAGTAAGGTAGGAGAGTGTTTCATCACGTCTGGATTCATGTTTCTGATGCTTCAGATGTTCAAAGTAATGATCAGACAGCGCTGTTGTGTTTCTGCGCTTCACCTAATATTGATCGCCCTTCAATCAATCAGTATCAGTATGGAGTCTTGTAACATTACCTTGGTGGTGGTTTGTTCAGTCATGCTTACTGCCCGTTCTTCCGTTGTGTATTCCAGAATACTACATCTCTTCATTTGGTGTTGTGTTGTTTTTTATTTTGTGAAAATGTCAGTGTTGAAGAGGCTCGAGCGATCAATCATAATAATGTCTCGTCAAAATGTAATATCACGATGTTGTCCAGGTGTCATCGCTGTTGGATGAGGGCTCAGGTTTGTTTGTTCTTTGTGTCCGTTAGTAGTATGAACAAATAAAGGACTAACAGGGTTGTAGCAGCACATACAACACTTTAAAATAACAAAATAGTATTATAAAGGAACTTTCTGATTGTATATAAAGTTAGTGTGATAGTATAATATATTAAGAGCAGCTAGTATGTCACTGGTTTCCTTCACTCTAAACTCTAGATGAAGAAAAAACACTGAAATTAATATAAATACAATCAGAGCAGCTTCTCTCAGGTGAAAAATCAGACAGCTATTATAAAATATTTTGTATTTGAGAAAGATATTGCTTAAGATGGATAAGATCTATTTTAAAAATAATCAATTTTATTCCACATGTAGCAACAGTTTTATCTTTGGTATCTATTTTATTCTTCAGTAACTATTTTATTCTATGTAATCGTCTGTATTCTGCAGAACACAACGTTGAGATGCTTTGCTCTGTACAATGAGTATGAACGCTTGAATCTGTCAATAAAACAAAAGTAAGAATAAGAAACATCGGCTTTATGGTCGAAAAAATCATTTGTTACAGCCAGAAACAGCAGAAAAATACAGGAAAGATAAAGAGATTTAAAGCGTGAGAACGGGCTAATGCTGTTTACGCCTATAAAACAGCGTGTTTAAAACATTTTTTATATGTAATTATTACATTTAAATATTACAAGACACACTAGATGCGCAAAATATTTGTAATTGTTGCAGGCAGATGTTTTGAATGTGGTGAATCAACGAGCAAATATGGATATAATGTAAGTGTGTGCGACATGAAATGTCATTAGATGTACAGTGGGAGTACATTCCTGCATCCGTGTGCTCCTCTAACTATGTGGCCATTATTTGCTCCATGCGCCTCTTGATTGTGCCAGTTATGTTACATGGTGGCCATTTGTCTTTCCTGTATATTGATTGATTTCGTGCTGAATACTCGAGGCGAAGAAAATGATCCATTAGGCCCCACGTGTCACATTTACGTCACCGTAAATAATGACGTTCTTTTCTCTGTTACTGTAACGATAGTGAGAAAGAAACTAATTGTTCCTTGAAAGGGAGCAAAGCATTCAATAATGAGCTTTTTTTTCTTTTCAAAATGCACATTTACATTAATGAAATATAATCATTTGTGTGTGTGTGTGTGTGTGTGTGTTGTAGGAGCTGGTGACTGCGTGGTATATTGGCTTCCTGGTGCTGATCTTCTCCTCCTTCCTGGTCTATCTGGTGGAGAAAGAATTCAACAAAGACTTCGCCACCTACGCCGACGCTCTGTGGTGGGGCACGGTGAGCACAGATGCACGTGCGCACACGTACACTCACTACCTTCAGCCCTTTGCAACGACCTTTTAAAGATCACACTGTGCTGCACGGTGTTTAGAAAGTCAGACTTTGTCACTAAGGTCAATGATTGTTCGTTCTGAAATCATAAAATACGTTCTGGATAAGTTTTTACCTCTTTTAATCCAAAACCAGCAGCAGCAGCAAACCTGGAGTTACAGGCTGTATTTATGGTGATAGATTTCCATTTATAGTCTCCGTGTGACCTAGATTACACCCACAATACAAAGACCAACAGGAAAGGCCTTTAGTGTCACACTTGGCTGGATGTGCTGCACTGTTTCCTCCTACATCTAAAACCCATTATACCTTGAGAACGTGGAGACACACAACGCACAAACGAGAAATGGGCAAATCAATAAATTCAATTTTCTCCTGCTGCCAGGTGAGACCGGTCTGTCAGGGTTGTGTGAATGACGCTCAGAGACACTCTGTTGTTAACACTCTGCGCCGTGGCCTCGGAACTTGGAGGCTGTTTTGTGATATTTATGAGACAAAAACTTTTTCTGAGATGTTTCAGGCGTCACAAGAAGCTCATTGTGTTTGTCCTCCTAAACAATGTAACGGCCTTAAACCAACAGGAGCACAAAACTTCTCCTCATGTATTTAAACCGTGTTCGACAAAAGCCTCTAGATGCTTTTGAAACATCGGTGTAAAAGCTCGTTAAGTGCAGCACCAGCGAGAAAAAACCTGAGCCATTCATCACGGCCGTGGCATCCACGAGGTCGCCGAGCTAGTTATCCTGTTTTGTTTCAGCGCGAACTTGGGAGATCGATCAAGGATAACAAACTCATTAAAAAATCCATTGTGGCTTAATGGAATGTTTTAGTTAATGAAAAGAAACATCAGACTTCAGCGGTGAAGTGGCTCGTTCCTTTTGTTAACACCGCACTCCCACTCGAGTCAAGCAATTTGTGTGGGGAAACAAAAAAGATCTATTTTCTGAATGCAGCCTGAGGCCACGGACAGCTGCGAGATATTCATGCAGCTCGTGGCAAAGAGCTCCGAAGCTTTGCAGAAATTAGAAATGAAAAGGCAAGACCCAGGACGAGTTAGTACACAAAGTATATAAAAGAGGCAGCATGCTTATATTGCTCCATTAGTACTAGCTGAGTGATTTAAACCATGGACTGTCATTGACTTGTGTCTTGAACGACTCCCCGTTCTCTAACAAGCTCACAGTATTTACAGCAGCGTCCTGCATTTTATTTGAGGGTCTTAATGCAATGCGGCATATTTAATTGATGTGAAATTAACAGTTGTGCAACACTACAGCTGTCAGTGATGACACGAGTGTCCAAAATCATGATTAACTGCTCTGTATAATCTGTTGAGAGTCTATACAGAACCACACCATCACAATGTTTGCTTACTCTAACGTTCACATAGAAAACTCCTGCATCACACAGCTGGAATATAATTTAATTTCCTTTTTTTGATATTTAAAAGCATCTTATTCATCTAAAATGAACGTTTGACAACTGGACACCCTTTTTTTTGTCTGTTTGGGCCAAAAAAGAACTGTCAGCTTGAGTTTTTCTTGCTTTTGAGTACATTTGATGTGTCAAAGCAAAACAGTGCCGAAAAAAAACAAGAACAGCGTGAAAGTCAGAGAGGTCGAACCAGTGATGGAAGTGTGATCGACATGTGACTTGAACATCCTGTAATGTCTACAGACGTGTGTCTATGCAGAAGACATGCTGACCAGACCATGACCCGACCCAAACAAGCTTGTTTTTCTCAATTTTCACTTCTCCCGTTCATTCTCATTTCCTCAGTATCTGTCTCCAAATGCACTTAGTCATTCTTTGTCTCTGGACAGATTATACCCTCACCCTGTGAGAAGCACCCTACGAACAACACACACACACACACACACACACACACACACACACACACACACACACACACACACACACACACACTTCTTTGGCACATGCTTGCACTCTCTGCAGAGCTGTGATCCCTTTGCAAAGGCTTTAATAAAATACTCAGACATCGTGTTTCACAATCTTTATTTCAGATTTCCACAACAGACGACCATAAATGTTAGTCACGACTCGAAATGACAACAGAACTAAAAAGAAATATTTAACCAAAGCAAATCGTGTTTTGGAGCTGGAGAGGTGGACTCTGCGTTTAGGTAATTGATGCTTGGTACTCAAACACAGGCACAGTTGAAGGACGGCGTCGTGTGAAATCGTTCGCTATATTACCATCACCATCGTGTTCCTGCTGTTTACATCCACCCAGACGCACACTTTCATTTGTTCTACCTAGTAGTAACTGTTGTTGTTCAATGCCTGATCTCCTCAGATTACCCTCACGACCATCGGCTACGGTGACAAGACCCCACAGACGTGGACCGGACGGTTATTATCAGCCGGTTTTGCTCTGCTGGGGATCTCCTTCTTCGCCCTGCCAGCTGTAAGTCAAACACTTCTCAGATTGCCTTTATGTCCTCACAGTGCCTCAAAGCTAAGGCTCGTGTCTTTGGGGGGGGTTTATAACTCAGTGTTTCTGCCTGTAGGGTATTCTGGGGTCAGGCTTTGCCCTGAAGGTGCAGGAGCAGCATCGACAGAAGCACTTCGAGAAGAGGAGGAACCCAGCTGCCAGCCTCATCCAGGTAGAGACGCACACACACCTCAGTGACCAATAACACACTTTTTTTTTGTTGTTGTTGGCAGCAGCTGAGGATGAGTGTGAAAACAGAAACTTTCTTTCCTTTTATGTGCAACTTTTCGCATGTGTGTGTCTGTGTGTGCGCTTCATGTCTGTGTTTACTGTCTCTAAGCTGTTCACTGTGTGACTCTGTCGGAATAAGAGTGTGTGTTTTGTCTCCTGGGAATATGTTGAAATGTGTGTACGGGTGATGTACCTCTCCTCCTATCAGGGTGAAGGTGTTTCATTAAGTATTTAATATGAGAGTGTATGTGGTGTGTGTGCGTGTCTGTGTGTGTGTGTGTGTGTGTGTATGTGTGTGTGTGTGTGTGTGTGTATCTCCCTCTCTGGGCTGTCAGGGTGTGTAGCTGATGATGACTAACGGTGTGTGAGGCGCGCTGTCGTCTCTCAGGTCCAACAGCAACACACACTGCTGGGATTTATGAGCCGTTTCCATGGCGATCATTCCCTGGGCAGACGCTCCTCCAAACCGTCAGTCATTGTAATAGACAGGACCAGCTGCATTACTTTGTAATGAGCAATAAATATCTGCTGTGGACTGTGTGTGTGTGTGTGTGTGTGTGTGTGTGTGTGTGTGTGTGTGTGTGTGTGTGAACCCTTAACTGTCTGTGATTATATGTGGAGTTATTCTATGTTTGCACATGTGTTTGTGTGAGTTTGTCTGTGTTTGTGTGTGTGTGTGTGTGCGTGTTCTGTCTACCTTCCTCTATGCTAGCTATCCTGCTAATGCTAGTTAGCATGCTTTTCCATCTCCCTGGCAGTGTCAGAAAAGTTAGGAGAGCCCTGATTGGATGAAAAATCAATATACGCCCCCAAGTGCAGGATGAGTCATCATCATTTTTTTTGCCTTTTCTAGGAATATGCAAACTCTAAACTAAACTGAAATTCAATAAAACCCTTAAACATCGATTCTGACGTCATTGGAGTTTAAATGCTGAAATGTGAGGATGTAGTATCTGTTTGTGAAGACGCTTTGGGACGAACAACACAAGCAATCCATCCAAAATTAAGTCCTAAACTTTGCCACTTATCCAGTTTTCAAAACTACACATTCGTATTTTGTGGAAAAAACCCTGAAAATCTTAACTTTTTACCAAATTGTCTGTGAATTACTACATTTGTGTCTTAATGAAGGGTTTCTTAATTGAATAAGGCTGATAATACCTGTTGCTTCTCAAAAACAAAAAAAAGAAGCCAAGAATTGTCAGTTACTTCGCTCAGTTTTCACCTATAAACCTATAAAGTGTTGGACATGTATGCATTATAATATGGGGCTTTATTACAGAAGACAGAATGTGTGCATCCACTTTTGCTTCACTTTCAAATCAGTGGTTTAGTGAATCTTAGTAAAATGGGGATTTGTGTGCTGCATCCCAGATTTCAGCATAAAACCTGGGGGTTATTTAAATTGTTTAGGTGAATAATTAATCATTTTAGTTTTGCTGTGTCCGTCCTCCTTGTTACCAATATATATATATATATATATATATATATATATCCAAGACCAGTTGGAGCTCAATAGATCCTAAATAATCCACTAAGGGAGCAATTAATCCTGCGTGTGTTGATCTTGTTTCTGTTTCATTGGCTTTGTGTCAAGCACCTGGTCACTGTCTGTTGTCCGCCAAGCTCATAACATTTTCCTCAACAGGTAAAAGGAAACTTGGAGCAGCTTTGATGTGTTAAATTTGTGGATGACATTACTACACTGTCTGTCACTTCACTCCCCCACCTCTACACCAGCTCTCCCTGCTTCAAACCGCTGTGTGTTTGTGTGCGTCTCCCTCCGTGTGCAGGACGGGATTTTACCGCCGTCCTCGAGCCTCAGCAGCTGGTCAAATTCAAAATTTCACCTGCTGTTATAACTATTTAGTTTGAAGATTTGAATCTTCCAGATGACTTTAAAGCAGTCCCGGGAGAAGCATAACAATCAGCAGCCAGAACTGACCAGCGTTTGGCAGGTGGCCGGTGTTAATTTCCCGCCCTGACCGTGTAAAGTGTTATTATAAAGGCTTTTCCAGTCATGTCGCAGATCTCGTAATCACACCTGGCGCCACTGAGGAGGTTCACTCTGCGGCAAGTAAATACTGATTTTTTGATGTAAAGAAAACAACCTGTGAAATTGATTGTAGTGGATGTGGGTGGTTTCTGCTGAACAGTTGATGCATCAGTTTCCAAATGAGGGTCACTGTTGAACACAAATTATACATTCTGCATCTGGGTGACATAGAGCCCGAAATGTACGACTGTGCCGGCTGTAAAAGCGGAACGCGCAGATAAATGTGTAAAAACTCGATAAACAGAACAGCGTGACTATTTTTGGACTGTATCCAGCCAGATGAAGCCGCACTCAGCTCAACTTCAACTGCTGTTAGATAACTGGATCCATCGAGCAAAGCAAACGAACATGAAAATAAGCTCACAGACGTTGTATTTCGCTAAATCTAATGTTCATCACTGCCGTTATTTAACTTGCGAAAAACGCCACTGATTTTCAACTGGTTTGGTTTTAAAATGTTGTTTGGTGCACATTTGAATATATTTCATAGCAGCAAGGCCTTCAAACGTTAAGTCAAAATAAGTTGTGACTGCCTTTCAAATCCAGGCAAAGTGTTTTTCTGATATGACGCCCGCATCTCTTCAGAATCCCATCAGTCGCATCAGCCTTCCCAAACCAACCACGGCAGTAAAAAAAAAGACAAAATTGATTCAGTCTCCCACCACCGTGACCAAGTGTTGGTGGGGTTTGGGTGCAAAAACTAGACCCAATACACTTTCTTTCAATTACTGTTATTGTCTGGACATGTTTCCGGTCCTCTCTTTCCTCATTTGGAGTGAACAAAGCTGTTTCTGTAGAAACCCGTCGTAGCCTCACCGAGGACCTCCGACATGGCTGCCAGCTGGTTACATGCCCCTAAAACGTGCCTTGTGTATGTCACATATTCACACATATCTCAATCCCCTTTCTCCTCACCACGTTTGTGCCATTGCCCTCTTGTGTCCCGTTTGTGTGTTTGTTCGTTCGTTCGTTTGTTCGTTTGTTTACTCGTGGACGTATGTGTGTCCTGTCCGTCTCTGCTCCCTCCCCCACCCAGGCGGCTTGGCGTCTGTACTCCACCGACGGTGCTCGTCCCTACCTCAGAGCCACCTGGCACCACTATCAAAGCGCCCTCCCCCCCTTCAGGCATGTATCCCCACCACCTCCACCTCCACCACCACCTCCACCTCCGTCATTGCCCCCCCACCTCCCTCCGACAGTCCCCAACCACGATGCATCAACACTACCCAAAAAAAACTAATCAGCTTTTTCTTTTCTTCCCTCCTCACCTTCCTTTTTCTTACTTCCTACCCAACTTATACGTTCCTCCCTCGTCCCTTATTTCCTCCCACACTTTACTTTGTTTATTGTTTCATTTACCATTATTTTATTTTATCCTGTCGACTCTGCACGTAGTGTGTCTGGCGTAGTTATGCTGCTGATGAACACTCGGTTTCCATTGCTACCTGGAAGCCTCATTTGAAGGCGTTGCATACCTGCAGCCCCGCCAAGTAGGTAACAACTTACAGACTTACAAACATGGCCGCTGCTGCTCAGCCCCTTCTCCTCACCACTTCCCCCCTCAGCTGATGTCTGCTCGTCTCCATCGGTGCTGCTTCAACTCTTATTTTTTCCACTGACTCATTGTTATGCAGCATTGCAACCACTCATTCATAAGCGTAACTCTTCTTTTCCCACCGATCTGGGATGGTTTGTTAAGCATGCATGATCTGTAACACCCATCAGACAGTTAAATGGCACATTCGGAAGTTTCTGAGGTATTTTCTTCATTCAGTTTCATAAATGTTTATTGATGAATATCGATAATCATAAATGTGTAAGACTCATATGGCATGCTGGGTGCAATTTGCAAGATAGTAGATTGTTGAGTCTCTCTCCCAGGTCATCAAATACTGATGCTTTGGGTCGGTGGTCGGCATGGAAGGGGGAACTAGAGGTGCTGATGGTGCTGACGGTGCTGCAGCACCCCTATGAAATGAGACATCATAAAAACCATCAATCGAAAAGAGTGCTGAAGAATCGCAGTAGGAGAAAAGGAGAGAGAGAGAGAGACAAAGACGGAGCGTGAGGATGTGAACAGGATATAAAGACTTGATCTGATCATGAAGCCTGAAGCTGCTCTACAGTTATGTGGTTTGTAAATCAGGTGTTTGAACTAAGCAGACTGGATCCACGTTTTATCCGCCCCTCTCCTTTAATGAAACATCTGCATCCTCATTGCGCTGCATTATCATATATGAGGCTGTTTATTCCAGCATTAATGTGCATCCTTGGTGATCCGATCACAAGGGGACAACTCATCACTTCACACCTGGCATCAGGCGTCTCAACGTGAGTGACCAGCTGTGATCGGATTTCACCTCCCCGTTCTGTTTAATTAAACATGTACATTACTGGAACAAACGGACGCTATCTCTTGTACACGAAGGGGGGAAAAAACACAACGTATGATGTATTCCAGATTAAGAAGAATTGTCATTCAAAAAGTTTTAAAGTTTCTCCAAACTCAGCAAGTTTCTCCCCGACTTCATCTGCCTCTCTCCGTCCTCGTCTCCTTGCTGTTTCCTGTTGGTGTCTGCAGTAGTTCAAAACCTTTTTCATTTTTTGGGAAGTTGACGAGACATTTTTGGGCTTTCAAATTAATAGAAAAAACGTTAATATTTACAATGATGTCAGTGCTGTCACCTGACCCCTCGACACCGGCCCGACCCGACCCGACCCACCACCACGTCAAAAGCCTCAGTTATCTGACGACGAGAATGAGACTCAACAATCATCTTTCTCCAGAAATTGCTTTTTGTACCTTGAATCTTTGAAGATTTGTATCCGGCGCTGACTTTATGGAAATGAGTTCAGTGGTTCACTCACACTTAACAATGACGCAGGATCTGAAACACACATGATCACACTCGAGTTTGACTTTTCCGAGCTGAACGCTTAACCCCGACTGTGCACGTTCATACTGTAGCTTGCATGCGCTTGTAAATGATTAACCCCCTTGACCTCTTTCATTTTGTTTCCTTTTGGCTTGATGCCTCCCATATCCATTAGCCTAAACATCTGTATAAAGCTATTTTTAACCTACTGGAATACTGATTTCTCTCCCTTTGTCTCCTCCTCTTTATCCCACTAACCCCTGAAGGAAAGAGCAGGGCGAGACTACCTACAGGTTTGTATGACTCTCAGCTGACGACACGAACACATGCACTCAACATATGACCCAGTTAATGACACGCCTCGTGTTTTACTCTGTTCTCATCTTGTTTTTGTTGTTTCTATTTGTTCAGTCTTTTTGTTTAATTCGCTGTTTGATGACAGATTTACAGAACGTGTCCAAAGAATAATTCATCTCCTCCTCAGTTATTTGCTTCTTGACATTTAACGAGGTAATAGCTAATGGTTTGTGAATCGACTGATGATTGCGAGGGGTTGAGCTTATAATTAGGGTGTTTTGTTTTGTTGCTTTGGTTTATTGACTGCAGATGTGAGGAGAGAAATGAGCAATATAGGTCCTCTGCAGTGCCATGATACAAATTACAGTTTGTGCAATAAGGCGGCTGATGTGTTCTGATAAAAGGAGAAGGATTTATTTGCCATTTGAGTCGCACAGGAAATAACGGGCGGCTGATACATCCTCTCAAGTGCTCTGCTCAAGTACAGTTATTGATCAGGTAAACTAAGAGTATCCGGCGATAAAGCAGAACAAGAGCTGCGTTTAAATGATCTCTCGCCAAGTGCAGCGCGCCGGCTTTCTTTCTCACTTTTTCCAACTTGTATCTTCACTTCTCCATCTCTGATTTTGTCTCCTTTCACTTCTGGTTCCCTCTCTGCACTTGACTCTCAGGCAGAGGAGGGTGATGGGCTTTTTTTCTGTCTTTGTTCAGTGTGTGTGTGTGTGTGCGTTAACACACACACACACACACGCCTTCAAGACAGGAGTCTGTACCATGTCTGTACCATGACGCACTTTTTCCATTGGGATGGTATTTATATAACTCATCAAACAGAAGTCTAGGAGAGACGGAGCGAAGTTGCAAAAAAGGGGGGGCGAGGAACGGGGGAGGGGAGATAGGGGATTTTAGAGGGAGAGGGGAGGAAGACAGAGTGAGATTTGTGAGTTTAATTATGCTAGTATAGTTTTTACAGTGCAGAGCTTCTTTGGAAACATTCAGGGGCCGAATGTCGAGCCAGCAGCTTCTGAGCCATTTAAACAGAAGACAGCCACACACACACACACACACACAAGAATAAGTGTATTCTCTGAGTCAAACACACAAACAAACACGCTCCTCATCCTTAAACAAAACAACATTTAATTAGGCTTTGTCGCATCCATGACAACACTCGTCCCCCAGAAATCCCTCTGATTAAAGGCCTGCGTTTAATTAGGCTTTCCTTTCTTAGAAACTTTTGCTACACAAAGTCCAATTTGCACTCGTGAAATCCTAATTATGTGCTCTTTTATGACGCCGTCTCTTCTCTGCATGCTCTCCTCCAAACAGCCCTGTGTGTTATTAGCGGTTTTACAGGCTGCTTGGCGGCGGTAGGTGCCATGGTAAACGGGCGGTGGTTTTTTTCTTAAGCAGACTTGTAAACACCAGCAGTAGTAAACATTAGTCGCACCACAAAACTGCTACAGTGGACATCATGCTGAGCGTAAGTGCGCTGGATATTGGGAGCGAGAGGCAGCGTGAAATAAAAAGATGATGGGGGTTAACGTGGAGTTTGTGCGTGGGCAGGTGTGTGAGCGGTGCCTCCATGTTCGGTTTTAATGCAGCTCCAGGAAATTAACCTGCAGTAATATAAGCAGAATATGAGCAAAGATGAAGACATGATTCATTCTGGTTCTCTCGCTTCTTTAAATCTGGACGCTTCTTCTCATCTTTTAAGGGTTTTCAGTAAAAAAAGAAAACTGACTCAAGCTTTTAGTTTGATGACACTATCACATGACACATGAGTTCAGGTTGGTTTTACCTTCGGCGACACATCCCTGTTCACTCATCCCCTCTGAAATGTGTCCCCTGCCTTTCTCTGTGTGTTCACTCATCAGCACTGACGATGGAAGATTCCTCCTCTCCTTCCTCTTTTAATCTCCTTCCTCCTTTTATCTCTGTCCTCTCCATTCCCTCCTACGTCCGTCTCTCCCTCCTTCGCTCTAGTAAGGGTCTAAGTAATAGGAGGCTCTTCAGAAGGTATACTCGGAAATATAGGAGGTACCTGCAGTCCTACCCAGCATCCTCTCTGCCCTGCCCTCAGCCCAGTAACCTGCGGGAATGACTGACTAATAGCATGGAGGAAAACAAGTGCAAATAAAAAGTTTACTTCCTTTTTGCCTCCCTCCTCAATCGCTTTCACCCCCTGAAGGACGACTTCTGCTGCCTGCTGCCTGTCGAATGCAAAGACATTGTTACCATGTTACAGATTAAAGGGAAATTTCACCTAAATTGATATTTGTATGAAATGTGAATGTGAATTAAACATAACATATCATTCAGAGTCACATTCAGTAAACTGCATGTTGAGCCCCTGTTCAATGGATAGGCATTGTGCATGTTGCCCCCCATTTTCATGATTTAAAATTCCCTAAAAGAAAGTCAAGTTTTGGAAAATTATCTACTTTCTCAGCAAGAGAGCTCGATAAGTCAAGGTTCAGATTAAGTAGTGAAGACACAAGATTTTGCCTTCGTTTTCTATGTTTTTATTCCTCATGTGCCGACTTCAAATGTCTCAGTCTAACTTATGAAACGTTAAGAGTCCAGTTACATGAGTATCTTTTTTGTTTAATTCATATTCTTCACACAAAAACATAGATTTCTAGACTCTTGAGGCAACAAGTTGGTTCTTTTAAAGGATATTTTTGAAGCTAGTCTCACCAGTTGTAAAAAAAATAAATAAAATAAGATAGTCGAATGAAAATTCAGTTAAAAGGAATCAAAATAAAGTGAGTCATTTGTGCCGGTTTACCTCAAATTATGGTCGTGCACACTTTACAGGTTTAGGTTTAGGTTTTAGTGCTCTGTGGAACTTCTGTGTTGTGCTAACGTTAGCTACTGCTGCACTCCAGATCGTGTGCATAAGGTCTCAGCAGCTGAACAGCTAAAATAAATTGTCCACAGGCTTGTAGATGCGTCTGAGACAGTCTCATTAACATGCTGTCGATAAAAAAGTGATTAATACTTGTAAGTTGCTACAAATGGTTACATGGAGCCCCTTCAGGCTGCTTCTTGTTGTACTGCATGCGACTGCTTCACATCCCGTTTCAGTCATGTAATCCACCGGAGGTGCAAAGAAAGGTCATGAAGGTATAATTGAGGAAATAATATGTGTTTGTTTCAGGATTGAGAACAGAAAACAGCTGCCGCTGCATTACGCCCCGATAGCATTTAGTTCTTCCCATGAGCATTGGTAAAAATGTATTGTCGTGTCCTATGAAGGCAGTTGTTCTATTTCAAGTCGTGACCCCTCTGAAAAATCAGGTGTTCACGACCCCCCGAGAACTTTTACCTCACAACTTCCTGATCAAACATCAGACACACTTTATATCACCTGACACAGGGCAGTGTCAAGTAGGAACTATTCCCGTGGTCTAAAATTAGTTTTTTTTAATTTTTCCTCCACAACATCCGGCGACCCATGGACATTAACTTGAGCCCCCCATGTTGAGAACCAATGAAACAATATTCCTATCAGTTTGGGAAAGTAATGAAAAATTTGCACAGGTCTAGATTTGTGAAAGAAAATGTATTAAAAATAAAACATAACTTCCGAAAGTCTTTAAAGGTTTTGTAACGTGCAAACTTCTGTTAAAGTGATTCAAACTGATTAAAATACTGAAATGTAGTTGCAGTCTGGAAATAAATGTGAATCATGGCATGGGAACCCTGCATCTCTCTCTCATTGGTCTGCTGCACTGCATGCTGGTCTATTCGCCTCAGCAACGTAAAAGTTTACTGCAGCGAGGGAGAACTTTCTGCACCCCAACCAGCATCAGGTGGATAGATGGGGTTTAGTTTTGTGTTCTTCTCCTTTATGTATAATGTGGCTGATGTTATGTGTTATTTAATCATTGACACAGACAAAAATCAAATGATAGAGGAAGACAAAGATTAATAATACAACTATTTGTATTGTTTTGTCAGGTAAATAAGTAAACATCAAAATATGATACGGTGTCACTACAGTGAACGATCGAGACCAGAACTGTGGTTGCTTCTTTTATCGGATTAGATAACAAACATTAACAAGCTGTAAGTGATTTATTGTCACAGTCTCAGGGAGATTTTGCTCTTTATGCTCAGAAGTCAGTGTGTGTAGAACTTTGACATTTACCCAAAAGACTCTAACTGTGGAAAACACTGTGTTGAGTCTGTTCGAAGCTTCTCTCAATAACGAGCTCATTTGTTTAAGGTAGTCTCAGAATGAATGTGGTGATGATGTATTTAATGATACCCGGCATCACATATCGCCTTTAGAAATCTCATTAACTCTGTTTTGAAAAGCGAGCACACGGACAGATTATCAGGCGATCGGGTGAGGACTGCAGCACTTGAGGGGTTTGTTTTGGTGGCTCGGTGGTTCAGTCTGGCTTTGTTCTGGTGTTCTGGGCATGTCAGCTGGATGGATGATGTTTGGGCTGAAGGAAAAGACAGAACGCTGCCCTGTGTCTGCGCCCTGAACTCTTCTCACTCTGAGGGGAAATGTGTGTTGACAGCGTCCCTTTTTTCTCTCTTTCCTTGTGTCTGTGTGTCTCTTTATCACCCCCGACCTCTGCCACTCACTCTCTTTCTCTATCGACTCAACCTCTAACTCACTCACCTCAACTTCATCTTTTCCCTCCCTGGGCTATCACCTCCATCACTCTTGCTCCCTCTATCCTAAATCTTTCTCTCCTCCATCCTCCTCCTCCTCCTCCTCTCTGCCTCCTTCTCCTCCCTCCCTGCAGTCAGAAGTTGAGTTTTAAGGAGAGGGTCCGGATGGCGAGTCCTCGCGGTCAGAGCATGAAGAGCAGGCAGACGTCCATCAACGACCGCCAACGCTGTTCCCCTGGCAACGAGGTGGTGGGAGGCCCCGAGCTGATGGGCGGGAGCCCCGCCAAAGTGCAGAAGAGCTGGAGCTTCAACGATCGCACCCGCTTCAGGCCGTCGCTGAGGCTGAAGAGTCAGCCGCGTACTGCTGTCCCAGATGGTGAGCCGTACAGTGTCCATCTTACTGTAAATGACATCTGTCAAATGACCCTCCTCAGCACAGTATGGCATTTTACTCTGTATATTTAGCAGCTTTATTTAATCTCTTCGACCTCAGTGAACTGCCAACGGGCCAGACATCACAAACACATAATGATGCAGAGAAATGGAGGTTGTGTTTACTAGAGATGCTACAGTTTCCAAAGAGATTATAGGCCAAATATTTCAGGTTCATCAAATTGAAAAGGAACAGAAAAGTGAATACAATTCAATGAAGTGACCAAGAAAAATCAACAGTTAAACAGATATTGTCCAAAGTCAGACGACCAATAACAAAGAAATAGCAAGAGTTCCTAAAAACATTTAGAGGAACTACAAAGATTTAAAGCTGCTCACAACTGGTTTCAAATCTCGACTGTTTTGCTTTGGGCTTAAAAGCTGATAGTTGGATAATCTACAGTTTAGAGTTTAGACCTTTCTGTATTATTTATTTAGGTTATGCCACAAAAACCACTTGGTTAGGGTTAGGAATAAATCATGTTTTGGATTGAAATAAAAATGTTTTTTACCCCCAAAACATTAATGGAAATTGTCCAGGTCTCCTTTAAAATATAAGATATCCAGTATTGTTTCAAATATTCTAGAGATACAGGATGATGTTTTTTATTCACGTGAATATTTGCAGTTTTTCAATTTTCTTCAAAGAATGGAATTGCACACTTTGTTAACACCCTTCTGTACTTTATATCTCAATCCAACTTTCTGCACAAAGGACAATTTCCTTCACTACAGTAATACACGAAATTACTAACTGTTTCAATCACACTTCTGCTTCTCCTCTTATTCCCCAGTCTCATTTATTTGAACTGAGTTAATCATCTCTTATATGCTTTACATTATCATTCACTCTCTTTATGTATTTTCCTACACTTCTCTCTTCTTCTATCTCTTAAATCTGCGTCTGTGTTTCCGTGTGTCTCCCACTCTCGTGATTATTGGCACTATTAAGAAAATATATATACCCTCTTCTTTCACCTTACATAGCTGAGCTGGCAAAACGCTGCCCATTCCTCCGGCTCTCATCCAAGCCAGGGCATAAATTTACGCCTCCTCAAAGCCAAAATAGTATCAGTTTGAAAAAAGAAAATGGAAAAAACTCCTGTCAAGACCCGCTATGCAGAGAGTGTTTTACGAGTTTTAAGACTGGGAACGATTTTGCACGCCGCTACATTTGTTGATGAAACGGCGGTCTGTCTCTCTTAGTGGATGCGGGCATGACCGCAGAGGATTCCTTCGATGAGAGAGGCTGCCACTGCGACGTCACAGTGGAGGATCTATCAGCCGCCCTCAAGGCCGTCATCAGAGCTGTCAGGTGAGACCCTGCTGCTGCTAACACTGCTAACACGTTATCATCTACCTGTTGGTTCTGAAACCCTGCGAGGTTGTCTACTGCTGCCACTGAAGCCCTCCTGCTTTTCTGAATAGAAGGGCTTCTTATTGATTAGCCACATTATTTAAACTCCTCCCTGAGGGCTTATTTTCTCACCCTTGTGTTCATTGATTCCACAGCGAAAGCTCACTGAACTCAAGAACTATCAGTCGTGGTGATCGGTGATTGAACCGCCTCCCCCTCTTTTGATTGGCTCGCTGGTGATCGTATACCTAATAGAATCTTTTCTGTGGCCGAGCTCATGTCGAAGTCAGATCACGGTTCCTTTGCTCTATCGATCGACTGGCCGCCCCTGTTGTTCTTTACAGGCTGTTTATGATCTGTGTGCATTGATTGGAAAGTCCATGAATGATTTATGTCCTGGTGAAAAAGAAAGAGAGGCAATAAGCTGCCGTATACCTGTAGTTACATTATGGCTGCTGAATATATAAACATCCTCCTTCCCCTCACATCGCTCTGGTCTCTCGGGAGGGAACTGAATCCATAATACAACACATATAACATCACAAACCCCCGTCTCTCCTCCCTCCACTGTACATGTAAATCTAGATGTGGAAAACATACATGCACCCCTGAGTGCAGAGGTTCCCTCGGGCAAAGCTGTTTTTTTTCATATTTCTGTTTTGTTTCTTCTGTTTTTGCTGCTGCTGCTGCTGGGTTTGAGGGTCTCTCTGAAGTGTGTGTGTGTGTGTGTGTGTTTGTGTGTGTGTGTGTGTGTGTGTGTGTGTGTTTCAATGGACCCTGCTCTCTTACACTGGCACCGGCCCCCTATGAGCGCATGTTTATCTAACCGGCGCCAACAGATTCTCTCACTCCATCGCTTCTTCTCAGCCTCCTCAACGTTAAAATGGACATTTTCACTCCGTAAAGCAGATTTTATATAGAATATTACCGGTTGGTGAGATAATTGACGAGAAGGGCGGGGTTGCTACAATTGTCTGAAGGATGATAAGAAGGTTCCAATGCTCATTAAGGAGGTTCTAGTGGTCACAGGAGAGGTTCTAGTGGTCACAGGAGAGGTTCTAGTGGTCATTTAGGAGATTCAAGTCGTCACTGAGGAGATTATATTTATTATTGAAGTTGAGTGATCAGATTGGAGGTTCTAGATGTCACTTAAGAAGTTCTAGTGCTCAAGGAAAAGGTTCTAGTGGTCACCGAAGAGGTTCTAGTGATCATTAAGAGGATAGTAGCTGTTGTTAAGGAGGTTCTAGTGGTCACGAAGGAGATTCTAGTGGTTGCTGAGGAGATTATAGTAATTATTGAAGTCGTTCTACTGATCAGATTGGAGGTTCTAGAGGTCACTGAAGAGGTTCTAGTGGCCATTAAGAAGATTGTAGTTGTTGTTATGGAGGTTCAAGTGGTCATTGGTGAACTTCTAGTGGTCACTTAAGAGGTTCTGTTGTTCATTAAGAAAATTCTAGTTGTCATGTGGGAGCTGGTTGTCAAACCAACAGCCCAAAACCCAAAGACTCTGAATTTACTGTAAGAAATAACAAAGAGAAGCAGCCAATCCTCACGTTTAAAATAACTGGAACCAGAAAAAGAATGAGAGACACGATTATTCAATCATCAAAATAGTTGTTTGATCGACTAATCACTGCTGTTCTTATTTTCTTGTAAGATTCAGACATTTGAGATGTTTTGCTTGATTCTTCAGGGTGGCAGGACGAGTTAAAGGTCTGAAACTGCAGCGTGAGATGAAAGCTGAGGTCATTATGATTCGCCCACTGATGCTCCTCCATTAATGTCATTAACTCCAGAGTCTGCTGGGGGAGAAAGTCTATACTTTACATCTCGCCAATTATACAAAATGTTTCCTGCTCTGATCAAACTGCTTCATGTTTCCTCCACATCTACATTTAATCATACAGATATTTATCCAACCAAGACTTTGAACACATCAGCACAGACTATTAAAAAGTTTAAAAGAAAAAGTACACCCAAAAGTCTCAACAGTCTCCTAAACAACTGACGTAGACATGAAACGTACAAATTACACAGAGACAGAAAGCATAAAATTGGTGCAATCTAACTCTGCTGAAGACCGAGATCCCAAAATTGATTTGAAATGATGTCGTTTGCACCATTTTTTAAGTTCATCTGGGATCTCAAGCTTCTGGACACTTGGATTTCTTTCTCTTTACCTTTTTTAGATATTTTTTTAAAGTATTTTTATGGGTTTAGTCGATAGGACAGCTTGAGATATGACAGGAAACGGGATGAGAGAGAGGGGGAGGGTGACGTGCAGCAGAGGGCCACGGGTCAGACTGGAGCCCCGGGCCGCTGCAGCGAGGACGCTGAACGTCTACAAACTGAGCTACTGTGGCGGCTCTTTGTTGGTGTTTTCTTAACATTTTAAAACAAGTCCCCAGTTACTTCAGCTGTTGAGGAGAAGGCTGCGAAGCTCCGGAAATGTTTGGTGGACTGCAAAACGTTTCCTTTTAATATACGAGTGAAAAAAAATATGCAGATTAGATTTTTGATGATATTCTCAGATGCTGAAAAAACATCTTCTATAAATAAACTGTCCCACCGGCACACTTAACGGTGAATAGTTGGCAATATGAATATATACATTTGCTACCAAGCTATATATTATTTTTCACAAATAATATGTTAACTAACACTAGTAGTATTAGTATAATAATTGTAACATTTCCTATAATCACAGCTCCATAATCTGCCTGTACCTGTGTGGGAGTCATGTGTGGCACTTTCAGCTCCGCCCGAGTTTGAAGTTTTTATCCTTGTAACACAGTTAGAGTGCAAGTTATGTGAGACTTTCCACTCATCGAATCCAAGCACTTTCCACAATGTGCCCTTCTAAATCGTAGTTTAGTAAGAACATCGAGTCGCTCATCGCTTGCATCATTTCTGCAGAGACTATAACCTCCTCTGTTTTCATGAGAACTGAGCCGATGTCAGTCAAAGCACCAGACACAGACACACAAAGATCATCGCTACCATCCAACGCTGGCCAGCCTGCCCACCCAGCAGGCCTTCTCCGTGGGCAGCCAGAGCCCAGGGCTTTCCCAGGGTGTCAGGTTGAGGGTTGGAGACCCCCCACCCCTGCCAGGACTGTTATTACAGAGGGTCATCTGTCCCCATTGTTTCCATTTAGACAGTGAGAAAAACAGGCAACTGGAGAAAGGCAGAAGCCACCGGGGAATCCAGATGTACCCAGTACCTAGATCTCTTTACCTGTATCAATATTATTCACTCAGCAGCGGCTCTTTTCACCAAATAGAAGGAGACAGAGGATTACACTCGAGTTTCAAACCCATTTGTTATGATTGTCATAGATTTGACAAGAGAACCTGGAAAACTTTGGTTTCCCATTAGATACTCCTGGAGTTATTTGAGATTTTAATAATGTTTTCTTTATCACACTCCCAAAAAAAGATCAACAAGTGCAACCTAACAAGGCTCATACTGTGGATTTCACAAAGACGCTGCTACCATCTAGTGGTTGTTTGCAGTAATTACACCTTTACTTTCCAAGCATCTTTTGACTGAATCACTTACTTCGGTATCTCTCTCCCTCTCCGTCTCTCTCTTTTTTGACTCCTCGTGTGCAGGATCATGAAGTTCCACGTGGCAAAGAAGAAGTTCAAGGAGACGTTGCGTCCGTACGATGTGAAGGACGTCATCGAGCAATACTCTGCAGGACACCTGGACATGCTCTGTCGCATCAAGAGCCTTCAGACTAGGTCAGGACACACTGGACACACATTACAAAATCATTCTCCTTACATTTGGACAAATGTGTTTGCCATTTTTAAGTTATTTATGACCTCATCCTCATTTTCATTTATTTAATTGTTCTTTGTAAGAGTTTTTATTCTTCAGCATGGACTTGCAGAGGTGGATGCTGCAGCAAATGTTGCTCATCACTTGGCTATAACTAGATAATCCTTTTTGAATTAAATCGACCAACGTTTACCTTGATCGCACCTCTAACTGTCTTTTTAACCCGCAGTTTGTGTATCTGCTGTGTATGTACATGCGTCACTTGTCTTTCCCCAGATTAGACACAGTGGTGGGTCCCCCTCCGAGGCCTATCAGCAGCCGCCACAAGACCTTTTCTTCTCCCTCCCTGCATTTATATTACAGCCAGGCCCGGAGGAAACAGACTGCATCGGGGTTAGACCTGCCCCGCCATGATCTGCTTGCAAACTGCTTAATCAAAAAATGATGATGTCACACCTGGGTCAAACAGCGTGCATTCACATTTGCATTTATAAGAAAATTCCCTCCGCCTTTACACGTGTGTAGCCCATAAAAATAAAAAGAAGAAGGGAAACTGATATTGTCATTTCAGAGCACTTGCCTTCAATTTTTTGACAGGTGTTTAGCTGCCAAGTTGAGAAATAAATGACCAAAATAGCTGTTTGACCCTGGTTTGACTGTCGAGGTCATCAAGGAGCTCAAGCGATGGATTAATGACAGATTTAGAAGAAAGAAAATATAAAGTTTTTGATTGAGATTAAACAGTGTGTAAAAGACAACTGTGAAAGACCATTAATACAATTTTGCTGACCAAATTCCTCAACTATATGTTGTCCTTTATCAAACCTTTTTCTTTGATTAATATTAAGTAATATAATACTTGTAATAATGATATAAACCATGTGACAGTCCTGATTTGGGCACCTTGAGGACCTCATCAACTAAAACACTATGAGCTGTAGATGACTGTAGACACATTACTCAGTGATACCTAGAGAAGCAGGGTATCAATTTTGTGCTAATGTAAAAGCCCCAATCCAGAATTTATTTGAAGTATTAAGTCAGTTTACCACGTTAGATGCGAGGAAAATCAGACCTGTTCATTATCATTCAGCTGCTTGCTTCAGTTCCTGTTTCATTTTGCAGCTACATACACACAAAAGGCTTTCAGTTTCAAATGTCTGTAATCACTTAATTTTTAGAGGAAGGGGGAATTTTGTCTCAGCAGGCGGCGCTGCGGTGCAGTTATGGATTGGGACTTTCACATTGATATTCCCCAGTAAATGGGAGGAAGTTTGTTTTTGGCTCTTGGGAGTGACTGTCATCTGGTGTGTCTTTGCTGTAGGTGTTGACAGTAGTTCTCCAGGGGAATAGCACAGTGCTTGACTTCTCTTTCTGAGTGTTGGTATGAAGTGTGTCAAAGGCTGTAGATACACACAGACCACAGAGTGCTGCTGTGCACAGCTATGTATCTTAAAAATTGTAATTAGACTTCCAGACAGAAGTAGCTGATTGTGTCAGTATCATGTCAAGCAAACACAAGAGCAAAACTGCTGCTTTTATTTTGTACAATTCCATTAAATGAGGCACATTAGATATCATCTTTGTAATCATATTGTCCACATCTGAACGCTCCCCCTCATTAAAAACTCTTGTAAATGTGGACAAAAAAGCACAGTTAAAATGCATTTGTTAGCAACATCTAAAAACATCTAAACATTAACATCAGCCTTCTAAAAGCAGCTGTGAGGCAATTTTAGTCTTTTTCCCCTCACCTTCTGTGTTTATTTACAGTACGTGCCAGTGTGTGTGTGTGTGTGTGTGTGTGTGTGTGTGTGAGGTGTATCTGACCCGGTGTTTCTCCTGTCTCCAGACTGGCCAGTGCAGCGGGCTCTGGTCCCAGCCTGAGTAGCCGACCCAGGAACATGTCCTCTCCTGCCCTGCACTATTATTACAGCAACAACAGGCGGAAGCTCCCTGGCGCAGGGTCACTTTTATTTCACTTAACTTCAGTTTTACCTGCAGTAGAATCTGATTAGTCGCCCCTTTGGTGGCCATTAGGTGAAATCTCACATGCAAACAGTCACGCTTGTAGGATTTGTAGCATTTTTCTTAACTTCTATGATACCAAATGGCTGGATTTTGCGTCTGACATTAGAACATAGATTTTTCTAATGTTTTTAACTCCACCCATGTGGCGATCTTTGGATTAACCGAGTCTGACAGGCACAAACATTTGCATATCATGCAAATGTATGCTAACATGTATAAATGCTCTTATATCTCATCCCTGTTGCTACATTAGATCCAATTGGTAGTTCCGTACTGAGATGTTGCTAACGTGTGTGCAGCTGTTTGGAAACGTCTTCCACTTAATTCTTGTGTTTTGTGGTAGATAAAGCAAAAATAACGTGTCTGGTGTGTCCTGGGTGTTTCTGGGTGTCTCTCTGATAGACGCATGATAGAGATATTTAAACTTCATTAACATCACTAATTCAACAGTAGTATGCTGTCAAAGAACTTGTGTGATTTGATCAATTCTCAGAAATTTGAATGCAGCATTTAGCTTGTTTTTTTAAATGCCTTAAAAATATATTTATGTATGTATGTGTTCCTTATTGCAATGGATAGTGAGATAAACGGGCATGAATAGCAGGTGATGGACTTTTACACACCTCAACATGGTTGTGTTGTAAAAACGCATTTTGGAGCTTGACGTAACATGTTTTCAGGAAAAAATACCATCTTTACTTCGAATGTATTGAATTTCTAAACCTGATTTTGACATGTGGTGTTTATAAATTGTGCTCCCTTGTGTGTTTTACTAACCCTAATCTTAACATCCTACTGTTGCTTTAGGTTTGTTGCCTGACTTGGGATATCCTGAAATTAAACTTTGGGTGCCTACACTACTTATGTTACATCATTATTTTCTAACATGTTAACACCTGTATGTGTGTGTTTGTGTGTATCAGGGTGGATCAGATTCTGGGAAAAGGCCAGATACCTGTGGATAAGAAAGTGAGGGACAAATTGAACCCAGATGGAGAATCTCTGGAGGGCATGAGCATGCTAGGACGGGTGTGTAAGGTGGAGAGACAGGTGAGTTTAGAAAAAGAACAGAGGGGGAAGAAGGGAAAAACTTTCAAAACTCACATTCTGTTTTTCTGAAACAACCACCAGAGATCGGTTTATTGATCGTTGGAAGTTAGATGTCAGTTCAAGTTTGCCTCCCTCTTCATTCTTTTATTCTCTTCTCTTGGCTCCAGGTAACTTCGATTGAATCAAAGTTGGACTCTCTGTTGGACGTTTATCGCCAAGTTCTACAAAAAGGCTCCTCAGCACTCACCCTCTCTTCGCTGCCCCTGTTCGAGCTGGACAACCACCAGCAACGCTCGGACTTCCAGACCTCCGTCATCAGCAGGGATCTCCCCTCTCCCCAGGAAGGTGATCCGGGTGGATGTGGAGGAGATAACAACATGGGAATACACCGTTCTCTTAACAACAACCCGAGAGGCCTGCGCCTCATCCTGGCACCGGCCGATGATGACGGCCCCCCTGACTCAGCACCTCCATCCTACCCGCCATCCACAGCCTCGCTCTCCCCATCCCCGCTGCTGCCTCCTGATAGCCCCTACCCAACCTTGGTTACCCCCAATGGTACCTCCAAAAGAGCACATTTCCCAGACCTACCACCCCCACCTCCCTCAACAGGGGGTTTCACCCTCCAGCTGCCCCCCATGTTGCACCCCTCTCACCATCGATGCCCCCCTGACCCCATCCCAGATGATATGACAGGCAGGGTTGTGGTGGATGAGGGGAGCCTGGGCCCCTCTGTTGTAGTGGGATCCGGTGAGGATGTTGCCCAGGAAGGGGACAGTGAGGCAGGAGGGGTGCAGCTGCGGGAGAAGCCTGGCTTGAAACCTGAGGGGGCCTGGACGAGGCACATGAGCCTGGAGGTCAACCCCCTGCTGCTCCTTTCGTCTAGCCCAGACGAGACGCCTTCAGACTGGGGAAGCAGTCTCGGGAAATCCCTCTCTGTGCACAATCTCAGCCAGCCTTTGACCAACCGTGCCCCCGGTCCCTCCTCATCGCTTAACAACAGCAGCAGCAGCAACAGTAGCGAACGTGGCAATGCCCACGGTGTCCTAAGCAACTGGGACGGAGCAGAACTCTTTATTAGTGAGTGCAAACTAGAGCCAGAGGGAGAACATTTCAACTTCCTGTCCCAGGGATCTGCCGGCCCCTCAGACCTTTTACAGACTGTGGAGGAGGCTCCACCTCACCCCAAGGGAAACTCAGAGTTTCTCAATCAGTCACCACACATACAGCTGGCATAACCAAACATACACACTCACACACACACTCTCACACACACACACACACACACACACACACACACACACGCATACAGTTGGGGAAACCACTTTTAAACTAATTTTAAAGGACGCTATATGGATTATTATTTTGCAATTTCCAATCAATGCCTTGCACATGGATATACAATATTTTACAATTTTGTCTTCAAGGTTATGTCCACTAAACATTTATAGGTTACTAAATTTATTATAAAGACATCAGAGAAAACATTGTATAAAATATGTATGAAAGTGGGCAAAAAATCATGAAAGACAAATCATACAATTGTTATACAAATACAAATAACCTTCATTGGGAGAAAATTGCTTTGGTCTTAACCCAAAGATATACAGAATTTTATTAAAGGCGCAATAAGATGTAAGAATTGGCGACCTGTCAAATTCATTCACAAAACAAAGAACCCTAACCCAACAAATCACTAGAGTAACCACTAACTGCTGCTAACAGTAGCTGCCTTAGCTAGTTAGCTCAGTTAGCTGTGCAGCTAGCTGTTCAGACTGGGACCAGGGGAGTGTTAGTGTTTAGACCTCTCACGCAGGAGCTTTGAACTTGGATTGGACAGACCTAGCTGGTTAGCGTGCTAATTAAAAGGGATCTTGATTACATTACATTTTGACAAAAAGGAAGGAATATTAACTGTGGTATTGGAGCCTGAAGTCTGACACCTGATCTAGATATCAGAGTGTAGAAACAATTCAAATGATTTAGTTTACCACAAACACAGCGGTGTTTTCTTTTTCAAATCTTTTTCCGGCAGTTCTACATTTCAAGTCTAAACCTCAACCAAAACCAAAGAACATAGTTCAGACCCATGACTTAATCAAGCAGTATCTGTTTTCAGTGTAGTGTCAATTGAAGGATATCAAATCTGCCTTGTGCCAACCTTTAGAAACAAGAAGAAAATACTGTATGCATCCTAAATAAAGTGAAGTTGAACCTCAAGCAAGCCACTGGAAACTATAGGTCAACCACTTCTTTCGTAACATGTGGTGAAACCATCTATGTACATGCACACACATACAACCACTCTGTCACACGCACAAAAACCACACTGACACAACCAAGCAACCGTCAACCACGACCACCGAGTACTCTCAGAAGAGCCAGCTAGACAAAGAGCTGAGACTCACTAATGACTTAATTTTTTCATACAAGTGCTTGTATTCAGAGACTTTCTTGGAAGAAGAGGAGACTCGCTCGCTCTTCTTATTCAATGTCTGTCTTATAGGCAATGTAAAATGTCATCTTTTACTTATGCTTTCATACATATCACTGCATGGACTGTTTTCAAAAACAAATGAATGAAAGGGGGGATAATGGGTGAGGCCGGGTGCGATGGGAATAGCTGAATTATAACAAGAGCTAAAGGTTGAACCCTTAGCATGAGCATCTTGTTCTATTCATTTTCTAAAACCACTGAAAATGTCAGTAAATGTTTGTATGGTTGCTTTCCGTCAGCAAGTTATAAGTGAATTTGGATGCAGCAAACCTATTGGGGGGGGAAAAAATGGCCTATCAGCAGTCACTTTAGACAATTTTGGACCGTGTCCCGCCTGATTTGGAGAGTTGCCTGGTGAATTAGTTGCTGATGGTCTGAATGCTGAATTGCAGGAGGCTTATCAAGCGGGCTTCTCCAGCCGAGCATGAGATGCTGCATGTCTAAGCTGTTGCGTTATATAAAGTCAAGAGCAGTCGCACACTCGCTGGTGGCCTGGATGTCCTTCTGCATGTTAAAGTAACATTTCCTCCAAACCTTTAACTTAAAGGTACGAACAAAGTCTGAGCGTTATTATTCTAATTTGAACTAATTTGAGATTAGTTAAAACATGTACTACCAGCTATATGGATAACCCACTTATGATTAAATTTTATGACAAATATAAGTAAAGTCATTTAAAATCTTTTTTTTTTTGGACAAGCCCAACCTTTGTACTGGGTGCTGACTGCACCATGTGTATGAAGAATGACTGACGGCTGCTGGACTTACCTTATTCCCTCCTCATGGCCTGGAGCGACACTCCAGACTGCATTTATATCATAGCAGCTTAGTTTGGATTCACCTGAGGAACCCATGATAACGAGATACTGTACGTGTTGTAGGCATGTTGTTACTTTATCCATGTGTCCATTCTGCTGCTGTCAAATATACATGTTAACATAAGAAAACAGTATATAGTGGAGAGATATGAGAAGAACATGCCCTCTAATGTCAATACCAATCAAAGCTCTAGGAGGAGTTTAAGTACAACACATGAAAATCGCAAAGAAAACAGACTTCCTGTTAGGTTTAGGCGCCATTAGGCTTCTTTGCTAATCTACATGTGATACACATGTGTACCAAATTTCACACATCTCTGTAAAACTAGCTGCAGGAGCCAACAACCTTAAACACTTTCACCACCAAAGTTTTCTGAGTTTTCGAGCACCTTTAGCCCCTAAAAAAATGCAGTTTATCGGGCAAAGGAACAGTGATTTACTTCTGTGACTTCAGCATTCAGCTGATGTGGAGCAACATACTAAAGGGAGATGCAGAATAAAATGTTGATTTTTTTTTTTTTTATATTTACAATTTATAATATAATTTCTCCAGTTGCCCCCCAGAAATCATATATAATTTAACAGGATTTTGAATGTGCATGCACTCCTTCCTCGCCACATCAACCATATACAATGTTTCACTACTTAGGGTTATTGCAATATGCCTAAAGGGTACTCGAGTGAAAACGTTTTGCATTTAGTCCATGTTCAGATTGAGAACGTTTTCATAGGCAGGCTGATGAAAAATGGTGTGTTGAATGTGTCTTAAATGACACTGTCCTGATGCAACACTCCACATCAGTATTTTCATTGCCATCATGCTTGTAGATGGGTTGACTTCCCTTGAATTCGAATTATTCAAGATTATGTCAGCCATCTCAAGAATTTTTGATTTGTTTTTGCATGTTTACATATTGAGGGGTATGCAGTCACAGCAGTCTTAAAAATATATATATATCTTAATGTGATAATGACAACCTTCATTCATCAGTTTTTTTTTTCAAAAGTTATATTCCCTTTATTTTGAATGGTGAGTAAGTGCATCGCTTAGCAAATTAACATTCTGTAGTAGAATATAACAGGTATTATCCTCTAACAATTGACAATTATAAACAATTGAAAATAGGTTAGATCGATTTTCAAAAATTCTACAGCCCATGCAGGAGTTGTTGTGGTATGGTGAATTATATTATCGACATGAAAGCACAGTTGTTAATGGTGAGTTTGGGGAGCCTGAAAATGTGACATGCTAGTTTAATGATTAATATTGGAATAGATGTGTTGTAGTCATTGATTGAGTTTTGCTTCATATGAAAAGAGGCCAGCCGAAACTGTTTAATTACTTTGGAGCAAGATGCCGAACAAATACTGAATAATGAGGAAAGTCCATGGACAATGGGTGGATTTTTCCCCTCATAAAACATGCTCATGTTTGCAATCTGTAAATTGCTTCAGGGTGCCTTCTTGCATATATAAATATGTTTTTTATTCACAAGGCTACAAAGGTCTTGTTTACCTACAGCCTTTAACAAACTGTATAGTTGAAGTCAAACTGCTCATTTTTTTGAGCTGGGCATCCAGTTCACTTAAGTCACGTAGCTTTAGCCACAGACTTTATATGGCTCGAATGGCTGATAAAACCATTTCTCTACAGCTTGAACAGTAATTTATTACACAACTGGCCTTAAAGCTTGATAATGTTAACATTATTATTTCTTTGAAATTAATTTATTATAGTGCACATTATGTTCTCTGGATGAGAAATGCAAAAATAATTTTATTATTCATTAATAAAGTACAGATTAACTAAACTGTTTTGACTGTGTGTGTTTTTTTTAAAGCAATAAAAAATGTCTGAAAAGTCGTAAGAGGTCACGATGCCTTTAAGTGAAGGTGGAGTTCATTTTATAAACTTAAGGCTCACGATAACGGATATAAAAGGTGTAGAATCTGATAAATGTTACTTTTTGTCAAATGTATCTACCTTTTTATGCTATGCTTAGAATTTCTGATTTTTATTTACGATATTATACATTTATAATTACAAAATTAATCAAAATCTGGTGGAAATGTAACCGAGATTCGGAAATACGAGCTCATCGAGAGGACTTGAAGGCGACATATCGTTGATTGGCAGTTGACCGATTGGTGTCGCTGGCTAGCACGCAGGTGCGGAGCCAAATTTAAAATGTCTGACTGGGAAGATGAGTACGACGAAGGCGGCGTTGCTATCCAGAAGCCTGCGACAAAACCAGCTCCGACTGAGTGGAACCAACCGAGTCGTGGCTTTCCCAGGGAGAATGTGTCTTTTGGTGTCAGAAACGGGACCCGGTTCGGAGGTCCAAGAGAGGGCAGAGGTGGTCGAGGCGGCGGCGAGGTGTCCGAGGACCGAAGCTGGAGAGGTGAAGGCCGGTCGTTCACCCGCAGCGCCGGAGGACGCAACTTTGGCGACGAAAAGTCGGACTCTTCATCTGCTCTAACTCTCAGTGTGGAAAGTTGTTCAGTCGGGAGGGTAATAGGTATGTTTTGTAAATCCGTTATTTCTTTGAATGCTAACTGCAACACACTTTGTAGCTAGCTAGCTTGATTTTGCTTAACTTCGCTGTTAGCTTCTTATGCTAAATCAACTTCTTAAGCTAGCTTGGTCCACGTGTGTTCTCCATGCTGCCAAGTTAGTCCCATAAGCTGTAAGTTAGTGTGTGGTTATATGTCTGTGTATTTTACTCCATGTTTGGATGTGCAGGGATTTTGGTTGTATACTCGGATGTTCATTGTTGGTCCTGTTAAAGGTCGAGGAGGGGCCAAAATTCGTGAACTTGAAGAGAGCACCGGGGCAAGAATCAAGGCGAGTGGACCCATATTGTGAAACATTCATTAATAGAGCTGCAACAGGTAACGTTAGTTCAGGTATCGGTGAATTTAAAGAAATAAATCGTCATCGGTTTCATCATTGTATTAATTTTTTGATCATTTGATTCGTATTAAAACAAAAAAAAAAAGAAGGAATTTGAAATGAAGCCTGACCAACACTTGATTTTTAAAGCCTATATTGAATACCGATATTGGGGTATAAAATATTCAGGAATCTAACTTGCATATCGGTTGATATATACACTTTTGTTTTAGTAGGGATTCCCTAAATGTGGTTACGAAATACTTGTGACAAGATATGCAACAAGACTTTTTGATTTGATCATAAATGGACCTATTAATCAAGATATTTTGCCCTATATATGTACAAAGTGTTTTTTTTTTTAAATTCCCTGTGTGTAATGCTGCTGTTCTTTCTGTAGATAAATAATGGAGACTATGAAGCTGAAGTGGTTATTTCTGGATCCTCTGCTGCCCAGCAGAAGGCCAAGGAGATGATTGAAGACCTGGTTTCTGATTCCAACTCTCAGTTTTTCAATGGTATGAAGGCATTCTTCCAGAAAATATTGATCCTGATCCTAAAAGGATACCTTGCAGTTGTACATCCTGTGGTGCTTATGTCCTGTTCATGCCTGTATTGATTATTACAAAAATATTAACAATAGGTTCTGTTACTTGATGCATGTCTGTACTGTAAATAAAAATGAATCTCCTGCAGCATACTAACCAGTTTCTCAGGTCCTCGTAGAGGTGGATTTTTTGGAGGAGGAAGAGGTGGTGGTGGAGGAGGAGGAGGCTACAGAGGTGGAGGAGGACGCTACAGAGGGGAATGTGATGGAGTACAAAATCGCTCTGCTTCAGCATTGCAGGCTGCAAGTGACGTACCGGCCCGTGTGGCCATAGACTGGAACCACATCCGGGAGAACAAGGACAAGTATGAGGAGCTCAAGTGGAAGGGTGAGGGCTGGTTTATTGTCACCTCTGTACATACACAGTATTGATTTGGCCCTACTGCAACACAATAGATGAATAAAGCAATGAGGATGAGTCAAAGATGTGATGAGCTTTACCTTAAAGGTATGTTTTTAATTGGTTTCACACCAATATTAGTGGAAATTGGAAATGTAGCACTTTTTACCGTGGAAAGGTGTGCATATACAAAGGGGTGTCATTTCACACAGTTCATTAAATGTTCAGGCACTTTAATTAAAATAGAGACTCTTTATATTTAATGTCCTATCATGAGCACGTACCACTTTGAATTCCCCTTTTTTTTTGCTCGTACTTGTTATTAGCTCATGTTTATTATTTTATCCCTGTGACATGACATCAGAATTTAATTTGTGAAAATGTGTTTTGAATGCTTCTGTAATTTTTGCAACATCCTTCAGACCTCCCACCCTTGATTAAGAAGTTTTACATTGAGACAGAGTGTGTCGCCATGCAGACAGCAGAGGAAGTCAGTGAATGGAGGTAAATCCGCCAGTGTTACCTTCTTATCACATCATCTTGTTCCCTGTGGGTGTGTTAAAAAACAGTATGTAAGTATTCAAAATATTTTACACAATGCTAACTAATATTTCAAAAGCTTCAAAGCTCCAAATGTTGCTGAGAATTTCTCAAAACAATTTTTTTGCTAGTGATGTTTTCTGTTACAACTTCAGACAAATAGGTGGCGCCATTTATCCACCTCTCCATGTGTGGAGCACATGTGTCTTGTACACACCTACAAGCCAGCTTGTTTTTATAGTTGGTCAGTGTTTCCGGGCCTCACAGTAAAGGTGTAAATAGTTGGCAACAAAGGCTTGACAGAGGTCCAAATCTCGTTGTGCGGGACAAAGTACCACAGTTATATCGAGACCTGGGGCCTGTTCTGCGAAGGGGGCTCAACATAGCCAGGCTTTGTTCTCATGATGCAGCTCAACAAAGTCCCAAGTCCCCAAACAGAGTTAAACGGTTCTGTGACGGTGGTTATCAACTTAATTTGTTAAGTCCGCTTCTCTGCTTTGTGTTCTGCGCGCGTTCACATAAAAGGGGGCGTTTGACGTCATATTATTCTACTTCCGTGCAAAAATGGATCGATCCCGGCCACATATTTTACTCAAGATGAGCAGATTCTTATTATGCAAAGCTATGAAGAATTCAAAGAAATCATCACGGCAAAAAGTAACACTGTCGCTGCCAACAGAGCAAGGGAGGGCTGCTGGCAGAAAACTGCTGACCGTGTAAATGCGTAAGTTAACGATGATTAATATTATGATCAATATTATATTAAGCCCTTCGTGTTTTAATTTCTGAAAGCTCAACATTTTGCAACTTTTACGTATTAACACTCATCCATTTAAGATATAAATAAACTGAAGCAACAACTATCTTTTTCATTTTTGAATGATGTCTATATTGTTTTCACATTTTACTGATCTCAGTTATAGAATGCGCGTGTGTTTTATTGAAAGCGAGGCTGAGTGTGCGCAGGCTATAAATGTTCAGTGTTTTTTTTGTATTACTGTGTCGGGATGAACAAGCACATGTAGCTGCTGTCCCTGTACAATGACAATAAAGACCTTTTTGACATTGAAAATAGCTCTAGCCTGTAAGATTTGTGTTTGGGCTACACTGCCCTACAGCGGGTGAAACATGGATCAGTTCATCAGGTTATTCATGGCCACATCAAAGAAATAATTAACTTTACTCATTATCTGTGACAAATAAATACTAGGTTGGCCTAATTATTATTTCATATTGCATTTTATTAAGATATGGAAGCAGCAGTCGGACATGGCAGCTAGTGTGTGGATAATATACTGTATCCCATTTTATTTTAATGTCATCACTATTTTAAGATTGCAGATTCTCAGTAAGAGCGAGAACCACTTTGTGGATGGCGCAACACGCAGTGTTCTTGCTCAGATTTTCTGCATCACCAACTGAATGTAAGTAGTTTGCCCGACAGTGAGCGCACAGCTTCTTCAGTGGCATCCTGACACTCGGCTCAATAAGTGAGCAAATGTACCGTATTCCCTCGGCTGAAAATCTATATCGCTCATAGAGATTTTCATCGGGAAATGCCAGCGGATCAGCGCGATCTCGAAGAAGCCGCTCACGTCGTAGTGCTGCCCAAATTATTCTTGCTCCCAGGTCCACCGGGTTCTCAATGAATGGTGACGCCATCTCCGAATGAGTTAGACAGTGAACCAGCGGCGCTTTTATAGCCGATTTTAAGCCGAAACTTGGAACATAACCTGGTCGGGACCAGGTTATGAGCTAAGCATAAGTTACCATGGTGATCTAGCCGGGTTAAAAGAGAGCCACCTTCGTAGTACAGGGAAGCCTGGCTTTAGACTCAACATACCTCGCTAACCCACTAAACTGGCTTCGCAAAACACCCCTCTGATCTATACACTCTGTTAGCTGACTGGGTCACAGTCCACTTTACAGTTCCCTTTAATTGCTTTTATTTTGCAGTGAAAATGGTTTACATTTGAAAATAGAATAAAATGTGTAAACAAAGCAGAACAATTCTAAACAAAACATAATACACTTGATATTCTTCTGGTGTTTGGATTACAAATAGTTTGGACCACATGTGTTGTCTAAAACGTGACAACTACAGCTATACATCCTGCATTCATTCGTTCTCCGCATGGTAGTGTGGTTTGGTATCAACCAAAACACCACTGCTGCTGTGACAAAATAATTTCCCAGTCTGGGATCAATAAAGTAATTCTATTCTATTCTATTCCACCGGTCACACTTTTTACTTATTTTATATTTTTTCACAGGAAGGCGAACAATAATATCTTTGTGGATGACCTGAAGGAAGAAGGAGAGAAGCGGCCCTTTCCCAACCCCTGTCGCACCTTTCTCGAGGCCTTTGAGCATTATCCAGAGATCATGGAAAATATTGAGCGAGTTGGTTTCCTCAAACCAACCCCGATCCAGGTATGAGCCTGGTACCTGGGCAGTTTTATTTTGTACTTTATCATTAATTAAACTGCGAGTTATTACTGCAGAATATAAAAGCCCTTATTCTCCTGTTCATGGACAACTAGAGGAGATGTTTATATCCGTCCTATATTGCTCCACATTTATTGATTGAAACAGCAAGTTACATTATTTGGTTTATTACCAGAAGTCCAGTATTTTAGGTAATTATTATGTACTTGTTAACAGGGATTTACATTCACCCTTTTCTCTTAACGATATAAAAGTTGTTCAATTACTTTTTCAAAGAAACATGCACCTTATTTTTGGAACAAAAATTTCCATGTATGTATACTGTGTGTGGGTAGATTTTGTAACATGAAATGCACCTGTAGTGACCTTTCCTATTCATGGTCTGTTGCTATGGGCAATCCCCATTTTTTCCGAAGATCAGAGTTGGGAAATACCCTCATCAACGGCAGCCATTATCGGAAATATTGAGCCGTTTTTGTTTTTAAAAAAAAAGAAGTTTTTTTTTAAATGTGGTGTCAGTCTTACCAAAAAGCAGAAATGAAAGGAAAGTCGTCATCTTTTTACATAAACTAATTGAACTTAATTTTGGACTCACTATGTAGAGAACTGAGCCAAGTTGCAAATATAATTCACACCTCTGTACGTAAATTAGTTCTACAATTTAGACAAGTTGAGCTTCACCTTTTATTGACTATTGAAAGTAATGAGATCACCGCGGAAAATCTATTGGCACAACTGCCTGAGGAAATAATTAAATTATCAGTCAGATACTCATGTTTTATGAATTTGAATTCAATAGATTATGTTTGTGCATCCTTACTTTTCCAGAATCTCTTAGACCGGATGTGTTGCATCACTCTCCCTCCTTGATTTAACTTTCATTTCACGAAAAGAGGCTTGCTCAGAGGAAATGTAAAATTACACACCTGTGGTTTAAAATACTGGCACAGCTAACTCTGTGTAATGTTCTGGCAAAGACTTGAATCTTTTGTTAGATATGAAGTTGCTTCACTGACTCACCCATTACGTTTGGTTGACACTACTAATCCCTGCAGGTGTGAAGCTGTCTCAGTGGTATCTGTGCTAACCTGTTTGGCGATCATTGAAAAAATGTTCCCTTGCCAACCTGACGTGTTCGGTACACTGCTCAGTTCCTACAGTCTCAAAAGAAACTTGATTTGTCTTTTCTTAAGAAATGGCTTCAACTGGTGACCACCCCTGAAGTCATGAATCATATACTTTGTTTCTGTGTATAAAGAGGTAAGAAAAAAAAACAAGATACATTGTATAATAAGATGTAAGACACGTTGGAGGAGTTTGGATTTTTTTTTACTTTGGAATGATCCTGGTGTGCTTTTCTCTCATTGACTCATCCCTCGTCCCTCCAGCTCTCTAATTAATGCACGGCCTTGAGGTTTGTCTTAATCTCACTCTTGGAAAGAAAGAGAGAGCATTTCCCAGAAATGTTGACCTTGCGTAAATGCTGTTTTTTAAAAAAAGGGGATTCATAATGGGAGTTTACCTTTCAAAATGTACCTTGCCTCAAATTGCATATGTGAAAGTTAACATCCATCTACGCTTAGACTTAAATTTTGTAGGTTGAAAGTTTAAAATTTGTACTTATTTTTTTAATGTGTTCACATGGTCGCTTTGTAGGAAAAAAAAAAATTCCAGAGCAATAACATATTTTTGTCTAACAACGGTTCTGGTTTTGTGTTTATTTAAGGTCAGTTTAAACCTTTTGTTTGTACAACTGTATGATTGCTTTTGCCTGTTTCTCTCCAGTCTCAGGCGTGGCCAGTGTTGCTGAGCGGGGAGGACCTGATAGCCATCGCTCAGACAGGAACAGGGAAAACCTTGGCCTACCTGCTGCCAGGGTTCATCCACATGGATGGACAGCCTGTGTGAGTCCAGGACTTGTTCAGCTGTCAGCACATTTAGTCTTTCGTTGTAGCTGTTGTGAAGGCCCATGTGCTTTTGAAGCTGCACATGAAAGTGTGTCAGAAAGTGTTTCTGTCTGTTGTCCTTTCTTCCTTGATAGACCGAGAGCTGAGCGAGGCGGTCCAGGCATGTTGGTGCTCACTCCTACCAGAGAGCTGGCCCTGCAGATTGAAATGGAGTGCAAAAAGTACCGCTATAAGGGCTACACAAGGTGTGGCAGTATAATGTTATCACAAGTCATTAATAATAAACTTAGTCTATATTTGATTGATGTAGAGGCAACATGAAAATAACTCTTCCTTCTGTATCTTCTCAGTGTCTGTATCTATGGCGGAGGGGACAGGAGAGGCCAGATCAACGTGGTGAAGAGCGGCGTGGACATAGTGATCGCTACGCCAGGCCGACTAAACGATCTGCAGATGAATGAGCTCATCAACCTTCGCTCCATCACCTACTTGGTCAGCTGTTTGTGTGTGTGTGCTTGTTGGTCTTTTGTGTGAGAATGATTTAATGTTTGTTTGGATCCACTTTACATGATGTGATCTTATTTTTATATTATGTTTTCCGTTTGTCCGTCTCATGTCCACTTGGACTTGAGGATGAACTGAATGAGAATTTGGCTGTCAAAGTTCACTGTGGCCTCATAAAACAACGTTTTTGGCCATAACCCAGGAATATATACACTACTTATGACGAAGATTTACACAAATATCTAATGAATTAATAGCTTTTAAGATTCCAAAGGTCAACTTGTCAAACTTCTTAAGCATTGCTGTCTACATCAAGCTCATCGGTTTAATTTCAGCAAAAAGTCACATTGCTGTGAAGGAATTTATCTAGTCATGTTAGTGGAGGCATGCAACTGCGAGGCGGTTTTCTTAAAAATGTTATTCATAACTGCTCTGATCATTGCGAAAAGGTCCTGGACGAGGCCGATCGTATGCTAGATATGGGCTTTGAACCTCAGATTATGAAGATTCTCCTGGACATCCGGCCAGACCGACAGACTGTCATGACCAGGTATGAAATCAAGACGCATGACGCACTTTAAACGAATGTTTGTCACATGGTTAAAGAGCAGGACGCAGCACAGATGCAGCCTAAGAAGGAAAGGAAAGCATTTGCATTGTAGGCCTTGAGCATGAAAACCATATTTATCTAACAACTGAGTATGTTTACACATTTTCACAAAGGAAAGTAATGAAGGAAAAGATCAAATAACATATGTTAGATTTTTTGTTTTTTAAAGCAAATTCACCGCTACAGTAATTCACTTTGTCACACTGTACCTTGCAGATTTTATTTTAAAGTCTTCTTTGATGTAAGTTTATAAAATACTAAATAACCCTTCGTCACCTGTAAATTCCCGTGTTTCAGTGCCACCTGGCCGACTGGTGTGAGACGATTGTCCAAATCCTACCTAAAGAATCCCATAATGGTTTACGTGGGCACCCTGGACTTGGCGGTAGGTGGAAAATTCTGTCTTCTACATTGTCCCACCTGAATACTGGAGTTGACTGTTTCGCTGTCTCTTAAAAAGTCACTTTGAAATTCTGTGTACTCCCGTCTGGATTATGTTTATATTCTTCCCATGTTTCTTTGGGTCTTAGGCCGTTAACACAGTGCAGCAAACAGTGCTCATCGTCCATGAAGAAGAGAAAAAGGACTACGTGTTTGACTTCATCAGAAACATGCTGCCTCAGGATAAAGTCCTCATCTTTGTTGGCAAGAAGCTTATGTGAGTTGAGTCAGTCACCAACATATGGCTCGTAGCCGAGGGAGTGTAGTTAAATATGATTAATTACCACCTACACTGACAATTTCCTGTCTGTGTCTCCTTTTGCATTACATCTCAGGGTTGATGATCTGTCCAGCGACATGTGTCTGCAGGGTCTGGCTGTGCAGAGTCTCCATGGTGACCGTGAGCAGTGTGACCGTGAAGAAGCCCTCAAGGACTTTAAAGAGAGTACGTCACAGGAAGGACGTTTTGTTTTAACAAAGCACACAAAATCTGAACAATCAAACTTGACCAAAGAAATACTACACTTTGTTTTTCAAGGTCGTGTTCGGATCCTGGTCGCCACAGACTTGGCATCTCGAGGGTTGGATGTACACGACATAACTCATGTCTTTAATTACGACTTCCCACGTAACATAGAAGAGTATGTCCATCGCGTGGGCCGCACAGGCCGAGCGGGGTAAGGCTGACCTGCATTTTCCAGGCTTCATATTATCACAGCCAGGGTCTGGTTTTCATTGGCCTGGTTGGTGATATTGATGAATTTATGTTCCAGACGCTCGGGGGAGGCTGTTACCCTGGTAACAAGAGAAAACTGGAGGATGGCACCTGAGCTGATTCACATCCTGGAGCGAGCAGGACAGGTCAGCAGGACAGGAAGCTTATTTAATATATGAATATCAGGCATGCACAGTTTATTAATCTTAAACCTAGAACATCTAGCAAACCATAGTAAAGGGTACGCAATCTTGGCGATTCCTGTTGCAGGAGGTCCCAGAGGAACTGGTGATAATGGCAGAGAGATACGAGAAGCACAAGAGGGAGAAGGAGATGTCTGACCCCAGGGGAGGATCGGGATATCGAGGAGGAAGAGGAGGAGGAGGAGGAGGAGGAGGAGGATGGGGGCGGAGAGATGGTGGATTTGGAGGAGGCAGGGATCGAAGCCAGAATTGGGGATTCTAATGCATGATTGTCCATGTAAGTCCACATATACCACTGACAGATAGAAACCTGAATGTCCACACTTTCTGACAGAAAATGCGAGGATCTGTAAACATAAAAAGATGTTACTGGATTTATTTTTTTCATCTGATTTTCACATTGTATTATAATGTAGGACACAAGTTAATTTTCTTGTGCGTCTTCTCTCTCGACAGGGTTGAACAGGATCTCCTGTAGTGTACATTATTTTTCATGTATATTTTACTTTTTAATTTGATTTAAATGTTTAGTTGTTTTTTTTGCCAGATCTTCATCCATTTCTTTTAGAGGAAGTAACACCTCACTTTGCTGTGCTGTTCAAAAATGTTTAAAATGCACAACTGTGACTGTTTTTTATGTATCTCACTCACCGACCACAGCAGTGCTGAGTATCATTGTGTTTATTGTGATATCTTTATTTTGGCAGAAAAAAATCTGTATAATAAATGTTCCTTTAAAAGAGACTCGATGCCCAGTGTATATTTTTATTGGCCTGGAAAGTTCATATTAACCCGATGATTAAATGATGATTATGCTGTGGAGCGTTTCCAACACTCCCACAGACATGGTAACAATGGCCTGAGGGTAGGATAGTCGAACCGGTTTACTGGGAAATCAAAAAGAAACTAGACTATGTTTGAATGCCATTTGAATTTAGCGTTACACAATCATCGGATTTTTCCATTCTTTTTTTTCTCTGTACTGAGTCAGCACTTCTGAGAAGGAAGCTGGGTCAGCGACACAAACATTAGAAAGACATACCCAGGGTTCGTACGGTCATGAAAAACCTGGAAAAGTTTTGGAAATTGAAAATGCATTTTCTAGGTCCTTGAAAAGTTAATGAAAAATAACATTGCCTGTAAAGTTTTGGAAAAGTCATGGAAATATTGCATGGATAATATTTAGGATGCGTAAAACATAAATAAAATGATGTAATGTGCGATTAAAACGAGCACGGGTCAGGTATTGGTAAACATAAAGACCGTCCACCGCTGTCAACGTTGTTTGTGGCTCTGATTCATGTCTTCATGTCACTCCGCAAGTAGTCCATTCATTTGTCACGACAGAACTTCATTGAAAGCAGAGCTCCACAAAGGAGCCTGCACTCATTGCGGAAGGTTATCTGATGTGTCAGTGTTTCCCCTGTACGCATTCTGCTGAGGGATTTTCAGCCGCAAAAAAAAAAAAAAAAGACGTGATTTTTGTAGGTTTAACATCACGGGCGAATGGCGAACGTAAGGTGCGCACAGTGAAAGCACTTCACCCTATGTTGTCTTGAAATCGATTATTATTGTCATTACTGCTATTTGTATAATTTCTACAAGTCACCGTTTAAGTTGAGTGACTGAAATCCTCGTCATCCTATTCAAAGGCTGCAACAGGCGACTCATCGAACCGGGGTGACGTTAGATTCAGGTTGGATATTCGGCGGATATTCACTGGGGTCCAGCCGAGACTTTACTGAGGATCGTCCAGTGTGAGCAGCAGGAGGACGGTCAGCTCACCTCACAGTGCCTCGCGCGGAATCACCGGAGACTGATTTAGGGACCGTCATTAAATTACTTATCATAAATATATTAATACAAAATAATTTCAGTTTTTTTCAATATCTTCCATGTCATGTGACCCAGTGACTGACTCCAGCAGCAGATTGTATTAGTGAACTGGACGAATGAGACACAGCTCTTGTATCCTCTTGTATTTTAGTCCTTCCTCTATTTTATATGAATATTAATATGCAGAAATTTTCTTTCTCAATAGCCTCTATGTCATGTGGCCCACTGACTCTTCCGCTCAAGAGGTTAACATATTTTCAAGCAGCAGTGTCAACCTCTACACTATTTTGTCTCATGTCTTAGATTCTGATTCTGAAATTCTAAAAATGATTTTTTTTTTTTTTTATTATTTTTTTAAATCTCACTCACCAGTAGTCACCATTTACAGGGTTATTTTTTAAAATTTTCTTCGGGAGGGGCCATGCCCCTGGACCCCCCTAGTGTTGCTAGGTTACAAACTCAGAGCACCACTGCAACAAATAATCTCAGGGAGACGCTGTGTTCTAAGAATTTTAGATGTGTGGGGCAAACCTTATCTTTCTTAGCTGAAGCCAACAATGGGACAAAATAAATGTAAAGAGAGACATAGTGGAGTCGTATATTTTCCTGCTTTTTTGTCCTTTGCCGATCACTCCTAGGATCAAGATGTGTCTGTGGTTTGATTAAGAGGCACTGATTTTCGGTCTTGGAAATTCAGTGAAAGGTTATGGAGAAGTCATTGAAAAGTCATGGAAAACTATTGTTAAAAAAGTGTACGAACCCTGCATACCGCGGTTTATCAACGATTTATCCAAATACTGCATATAATTTATCTTTAACTTTACTGCTCACGAAGCATTGTATTGTTTTAGACTTCATTGTGTGCTCTCTACCCTTTAGGCAGCCACTGATCTCCATTCAACACAATAATATGAAAACCACTTGGAGGAAATCTAATACCCGTGTTTTATTCTCATGTGGCATAAAGAAGCAGATGACAGACCAAATGTAATCGCAAAGTCATGCAGGTGAGTAAAAAAAAAAAAAGGTCATGAAATAAAGGCCAGAAAACCAAACAAACAAGATCATAGTTTACACAAAGTTTCAGTAACAGATTCACATCCAGCAATCCATGTTTGACTCAGGAGTAAGAGGAAGTTTAAAACTGCTGAAAACCCAAATGTCAAAAGTTTCAAACAGTAGCTGTGTGTGATTTTCATCAAATGTTGCACAAACTCACACTTGGACTCAGAGATGAACTGATTAGATTTTTGTGGTCCAAAGTCAAAGGTCACTACAACCTCATAGTTTGTGAATGCGGCATCTCAAGAATGCCTTATGGGAATTTGTACAAATTTGGTTTATAGGTCCATTCAGACTCGAGGATGAACTGACTACATTTTGGAGGTCAAAGGTCAAGTACACTATGACCTCAAATCTTCTGAGGACAATATTTTAAGAATGCACTGAGGGATTTTTGTCAAATTTTGCACAAACCTCCATTTGGACTTGAGTGTGAACTAATATTACACGCTACATATTGTGAGGTTGCAGTGACCTTGTTGTGACCATATTGTAGTTTCTGAGGAGCATTACCTTCTTTAAAGCTAGTTTTAGTTATTTTAACAACATTTCAAATGATATCACAAGCCAAGCACTTCAAGTTTGTAGCGCTGTTGTCACTGGAATATAGGAAAACCTCTGTCACATTGCTCCCTGATACGACAAGCTAGCATATTACATTTCTTCGGGCCAGGACCAGAGAGCAGGTTCTGAGTTGGGATGAAGAAGTTATTGAGTTGACCATTTTCCAGATGGTCCACAAAATCCTGCAGGAGCTGCTTAAAACAGTGGCTCAGACTTGAGGCGCTCCAATCAGTGTCTTTAGTTCTGGAGCAGCAGGCGTGTAAGAGCGTGGTCTTGACGTGGTACGAGCAGAACTTGTCAAATGAAGAGTCGCTCTCCTTCAGTTTACTGAGAAGGTGCTTTAGCAGCTTCAAACAGTCCTTCCTGTATGTTAAGAGAAAGGAACAGACTATCATGGTTTCTTGCCTAATAGGACAATAATTCAATTATGTCCAAACAAACTTTAGATATGATGGATAGAAAATCATACAGTAACATTCAGATCTAACCTGCAGCAGCGAGCTCCTCCTTTCTCACAGCACGTTTTCTCCGATCCGTGATTCGTCAGTATGGCTTTCTCGATGTGGGAGAACGAAACCCGCCAAGAATCTGCGTGTCACGGAAGACAAAATAATCAATGGGGAGGGGAACTTGAAGCTTCCTCTTTTTTTTCTAGTTCTCATTCATGAAAATGCTGATGTGAAAGCCCCGTAACATCGTTCACGTGACATCAGATGTGAGATTGTTGAATACGGCAAAAGTACTAGAACTCTAGGCATGAGCTTCTAATATAAATCTGCTAAACGTTTATGTAAGAAGCTCTAAAAGTCTAGATCTGATCATGGTTCACCAGTTAAGAGAAGACGTACCCTTTGCAAGGACTCCTTCATCCTCCCTGTTACCGTTGCCTTCATATTTTGGGACGAGATAATACCCACTTAGCTTGTAGTCTCTCTTAACTTTGGTTCCCAGCCAGCCCTCTATTTTCAGGCCGTCGTTGGTGAAAGATGGCCAGCTTGATTTGACGATGAGACAGAGAACAATGTCCAGTGAAATGGTGATAGATTTGACTTGTGTGATGAGGGTTACTGCGGGGCAACCTTTTTTCTTTTTCGTCACCTCCCATTCTGAAAAATACAAACAAACACAATCAGAATGTTTTCTCAATTCATCAAAAATGTTGACAGCGTTAATGCATCAGACATTTCCCCCCTAAAAACCTTTTCTTTGGGATCATTTTCATCGAACGTTGATGTATTAAAGCAGCAACACAATCTTTATTAATGTCAGATTTTAACCAGTTGGATTAAAGGATAAATTCACCCAAAAATGTCATATCTGGATGAGCTGTGTGGAGCGTTTTTACGGTCTTATTTTCTAATAAAAGGATTTAGCGTCCCCTTTAACTTGTTGTTTCATTTTTGTGGACGATGAAACTTCTACCAGTATTTCCATGCATGGGGTGAAAAGATAATAGTTCAATTTCTCATTTTCGGGTGAACTTACCCTTTTAAAAGGACTCTAAAGGTGTTGCAGTTGCTAGTTTGATCCCGGATAGTGACATTTTCTCTTAGCAAGCCACCCTGACTGGTTCCCATGGTGCATTTGACCGACTCTTCCATATCCTAAAAGTACTTGTTTTGTTTGCTGCTCACCTGTAAATCCCTTGACACTTTTCTTCACCTCTTCCCTGAACTCCTTGAGCATGTCGCTGGCAGACAAGGTGTCATCCTTTTGAAATTTCTTCAGAGGGTTGTTGCCACGCTTTAGTCCCACACTGTAAAAGGCTCCATCCTTCCCGAATGGTTCAACATTCGCTCGGTCGACAGGCATCGGCAGCATGACATCAAACTCATCAGGGTTAGAAATCTGTATACACAGAAATAAGACATGACATAATTCTTCAAGTAAGAAAACATACAGTGAAAAGATGTAAAACTTCAAATTAAACTCTGAACTAATGTGACTTACCTTGAGTTTTTCATAGTAACTTCCACTACGTAGTGGGTTTCCTACTTCTTTAAAGGATTCACTTTTCTGTTTCATATGATTGATGATAGCATTTGTTATTTTATTAACAACTTCTGCTGCGTCTGATATTTCGTTCTTCGTCATCTTCAATTTCTCCAGAGTTTTGGAGAGAATCGAGTCCACAGCAGCTTTTTCTGGGAGTTTTTCTGGCGATTTTGCTTTATCATCACATCTTATTGCTTTTTCGATGACCTTCGGTTTCGCTAGCGGTATCTTTGCTGTCTCTTCTGCAAATTGTGGAGGTGATTTGACCTTGCCAGCGCGGGCTTTTGGCTTTGGGATCTGTACGCAAGCATCTAGGTTGTCCTTTGATGGCTCCTCTGCAGATTGTACTAGCAATTCTGCCTTTCCACCACATTTTTTTGCTTTGGCAGCCTGTGGAGAAGCCTTCGTGGCGTCCTTTGGCATCTTTGGACTCATCGTCGTCACCTCCTCTGGAAATTTCTCTTGTAATTTGATTTTCCCACCACACAATTTTTGCTTTTGCAGTCTTTGGAGAATCCTTTGCTGTTTGCGTCTTTGTTATCTCCTCTGTTGTTTTGGGCCTGGCACCGCAGGTTTTGGCCTTTGTGTGGTCTGTAGGTGTCCTTTGATGCTCCTCTGTGCTGTGTTTTGTGGTCTCTTCCTTTCGGATTCCCCGTGCAGATGGCTTCTCCTCAGTGTGTTTTTTCTTTTTCTGCTGCTTTGCTTTCTGTTCCATTGCGGTGCCACTCCGACTCTCTCCCCTATTTTCTTTCCCTGTACATCTAGGCGGAGATGCCGGTTTCATTTCCTCAGGTCTAGTTTTACCCTTGGCACACTTTTTGTCAGGACTCTTGTCCTTACGTGGTCTCCCTCTGCCCGTCATGTTGGTACAGTGAGAGGAATTTAAGAGTTCCGCCGGAGTTAAACTCTCTGTAGTTCTGTTGCGTAAGCATATGAGAACACACCCCTTAACTTCCTTCCATACAGCCCTAAAGCTGTTTGAAGCTCTTCCTATTAAATTCTATTCGATTCCTAAACCAACAGCTACATCTTGTGGACACGAGGGAGTGTTGTAGGGATGATCTGATGTTTATCAGACTGGTCCCAAAGATTTTGAAAGAAATAGGCATCTGTTAACTCATCTCGTCCTTGCAGAGATGGCAAAAGTACAGACATTCTACACTCAGGTAGACGTACAGATACTCGTTTAAAGACAGTAGAAGCACCAATTAAATATACTCAGAGTATAAAAGTAAAAAGTATCCCTCTGAAGGATATTTCTAATTTGCCATGTTCATATATTTCAAAGATTATTAAACTTAAAGTTAGAATCATGTTGGTTTGGTAAAGCGGCAAATCCAAAATTAGAAAGAGAAAATAAGAAAATCCATTTTCTAAGTCTGCTCTAAAAGGTTTGCTGTCCTGTGTTAATGACTTCAGAACTTGTGGGGAAAAAAAAGTTGCTTATTTTTTTTTTTTCCATCTATGAAAGCGTGATTTATTTTCCAGATGATTTCTTTTCTTCATGTCTGTAACATTTTGTAACAATTTTTAAAAAAGATTCAGAAGAAAAAAAAATACAGGAGAAGAAAAAGTTTTTTCTCCTGAATCTTTTTATTCACATTTTCAAGATTCAAATTTTTTTTTGTGTTTTTCCTCCATAAGTTTTTTTTTTTATTTTAATCAGCTTCACACATGAAAAAAAAAAAAAAAACTTTCACAGATGGAAAATAAAATTAAGCAACTTAGAAAAATTATCATGGCCAAACTTTTTTCCACCACTTTCAAGTCATAAACACAGAACAGAAATAAATTTAGATCAGAATTAGCAAATGAATCTCCAAGGGAAAATAAATCTTCAGTTGCCCCTCAGGGCTTCTGTATGGGTGCAAGGATGCAAAATAAAAATAATCAATAATTCTCAGCTACATTAAAGCTCAAGTAATGAGCCTGTTTTGGAAATGTACTGAGATTTAAGTACAGATATTTGTGTAAAAAGATGTCGGACAAATACTCAAGTAGATTCCTCAGGTATCTGTACTTTACTTGAGTACTTAAGTAAAGTACCAACGTTTTGACAATAAAATGATCGAAGACCAGAGCCAAACATTTTGGTTGAAACATGTTTAATGTTGCAAAGAGGCTCATGCCATCTTACAGTAAGGTGCAGTAGCTTATGCCAATTTAAGCTCTTCAAGTGCAAGTGCAAAGTTAGCAAAACGCCAATCAAAGTGCCTTCAGAATCAACAGCTGTCCTACTCTGAGTCCCTCGGCAAGGACACATTTCGACCGTTTGTTTTGAGAACTTTTTTTTTTTAAAAGCTGAAACACAACAAACCACTAAGTTCTACTAAACTACCACTCAGAAGAACATAGTTTTAACTTCTTGCCATGGGCTCCTACAGAGCACCACGGAGTAGCAAACAAACACTAAAAGCAGGACGACATGTACCATGTAAAGTGACCAGTACCTGCACTCCAGAGAGATAAAGAGGTGATAACATTTGTGGACCTCTAATTGTTCAATGTCTCAATATCAACATCACAGAAAGGTATTGCCATGAACCAAGTTGACGGTGTACATTTAAAACTACCTGTTTTGATATAACATTGTACGTAATGGTAATCTAACCAGGGAGATGGAGTCAGGAGTGCCGCCTCAAGGATCTGGATTTTTTTTCTTTCCTTCGAATGCTTTTGCGATGCATTGTGATGATTAACCAGTCTTTGATTATTACGTTGAAGTAGCCAATTGTCGGATGGAGTTGGATGACCGATGTCCTGCCCTGGGAGACCTTTGGGTCGGCAGAGTAGCACAACATTCATTTGTTCCTCTGGGCCTTCTGGGCGGACTTGGTGACTTTACCGGTGGTGGAGACCTTCTTCTCCACGCCCTTGATCACACCAACGGCCACGGTCTGACGCATGTCGCGCACCGCAAAACGACCTGCAAGGTGAAGAGGAGCAAAGTAGATATTGTTTGTGGTGCTTTCATCCGGTGTGTACGCAAGTCCTGAGGACATTTTCTCTGGTGATCCATTTTTTTGAAGTCTGTGATCAATGACAAATTATTTTCTCTCCTGTGTTTATGACTTGAGAAGTGGTGGCAAGGACAATCTTCCTCAGTTCCTTCCTTCGTTCCTGTGTGTATGTGAGGCTCACTGTGTTTGTTTTTGTAATACTCATTTTGTCCACAAGATGCTGACATTTACCACTGCCTCATGATGTAAACAGGACTTAAAGCATTCACGTTTTCTTTCAGGGGAGTTTTGATTTCTCTGTACACACAAAAAACAAGAAACATCTCTTGTGTGTTAGCAGGTTCTGTAATATTACAGTTATGTCTTTGTGTTGGCGAGGAGTGTGTTATAATATAATGACGACTTAAAAAGTGGCTCACCAGATAAATGACAAAAAAATAATCTTCACCCCCTCAGGACTTCTGCAGGTAGGACTAACAGTGGAGTCTAAAAAGTCTTTGATGGGGCAAGAAGCTGTTGAAATTCAGTCCTGTACACTTGAACTTACCGAGTGGAGGGTACTCAGAGAAGCTCTCAACACACATCGGCTTGCCAGGAATCATATCCACAATGGCGGCGTCTCCAGACTTGAGGGATTTGGGGTTGTCCTCAAGCTTCTTGCCGGAGCGGCGATCAATCTTCTCCTTGAGCTCTGCAAACTTGCAGGCGATGTGAGCCGTGTGGCAGTCGAGCACGGGAGCGTAGCCGGCACTAATCTGGCCGGGGTGATTAAGGATGATCACCTACAAAGCAAAGAGACAAACACAGATGGCATATTAATAGAAAGATTATGTCCTTTCTTACTACAAAGACTGGACTGTTGGCTGTTCCGGTGATGATTGCTGGGATTGTCTTATTTTGAATCAATTCTGGGCGTCGCCTTCAGTGTGAGTGCCACTGGGGCTCAACTGAGACTCAAAGACAACTTTTTGATAGGAAGCATAAAAATAGATTTTCAAACAAATATAAATCCAGACTATCAATAGTTCTCACTCAAGAAAAGGCTGATTGTGTTGACTCATGCTGACGTTTTGTTTCTATAAATAGAGCCCTTGCGTTGTCTACCTGAGCAGTGAAGTTGGCAGCTTCCTGCGGTGGGTCGTTCTTGCTGTCGCCGGCCACATTGCCACGACGAATGTCCTTGACCGACACGTTCTTGACGTTAAAGCCCACGTTGTCTCCAGGGAGGGCCTCAGTCAGCGCCTCGTGGTGCATCTCCACAGACTTCACCTCAGTAGTCACATTGACCGGGGCAAAGGTCACCACCATGCCAGGCTTAAGTACGCCGGTCTCCACGCGGCCTACGGGCACTGTTCCAATACCTGAGAAGAGTTTCAGCACAGAGAGCACTTAGCGAAGGATATTTTGAAGGTAGTTTGGATGTATACTGAAAAAACTCTGACCAAGACCAAGAGGATCGAGAGCCCATTTCACAATAAGGCCACCCACTATTTCCACAACACTTAATTTGATCAATGTCTTCTAATCAGTTCAACACATGCCTCCGATCTTGTAGACATCCTGCAGGGGCAGACGCAGAGGTTTGTCTGTTGGACGGCTGGGCGGCTGGATGGCATCCAGAGCCTCCAGCAGCGTGGTCCCCGACGCATTGCCTTCTTTCCTGTTGATCTTCCATCCCTTAAACCAGGACATCTAGAGAGAAAAAGACAATGGGCCATACTCAGAACAGAGGATTTAAGGTTGGGATCACAGCTGAAAAAGAACAACTAATTGGATTGTTCTTTTTTTAGACGCAGAACATTTTTAGGTGAACTAATGTTGATTCAAAGGACTCAGTTGGCTCATTTTTTGTGGTTTAGGTGAGATAAAGTTTGACAGTGGCCTCTAGTGAGCCATAGCTGGGGGAAAAAGGGCCATTCCATCTCTTGACAGTCATAGGAACTGGTTAACCTTGGAGCTACAGCTTCCCATCCGTGACACCATCCATGCAAATGAATATTCAAATTCAAGCCTCCTCACATGCTCATCTTTCATGCATTTGCATCAGTCCTCTGTGTTCTCTGCTTACATTGGGGCTGGGCTCCAGCATGTTGTCTCCATTCCAGCCCGAAATGGGCACAAAGGCAACGGTGTCCGGATTGTAGCCGATCTTCTTGATGTAGGTGCTCACTTCCTTCACGATTTCCTCGTAGCGCTTCTGGCTGTAGTTCGGCTCGGTGGAGTCCATCTTGTTGATGCCCACAATGAGCTGCTTCACTCCCAGAGTGTAGGCCAGCAGGGCGTGCTCGCGGGTCTGTCCATTCTTTGAAATACCTGCCTCGAACTCTCCCACACCAGCGGCCACAATCAGCACAGCGCAGTCTGCCTGAAGATGCAAAGATCGAACATTAGTACTGTTGGTGCGCATCAGCTCTGACCATTCATTCATTTAAGGGCCGACGTTTATTGTGTAGCTGTAGAAGAATAAAGCCATATTCGCACGGGGGCCATAATTTAATACGTCAATACAGCCGATGTCATCTCTTCTCCATATTTGAGCTGCGATCGAGTTTCTTACGTGCTCGGTTGACAGAAGAAAAGTGAATGTTAAAAGAAGACCCCAAATCAATCAGTTGCCAGTTTGCACAGGGAAAAGAAATCTGGAGAATTTACTTTTTTCCAAGTGTGAAATCGAGCAAAAAATGTTTTTTTTACGCATGCATGAACCAAAAAAAATGTTGACAAAAGAAACCAGATTTTCGAGTTTTTCAAGTTTCCTGGTGGAGGAAAAAATTCAGCAGGAAAAACATTTTTTCCCGGATATTTTTTTTTTTCTAAGGAATTCTTTTTGTTTTTTTTACATGTGAAACTAAGCAAATTTTCTTTTTATTCTGACTCTTTCTAAGATTCCCTTCATTTTTTCCATTGATAAAATTTTCCCGAGATTTTTAGTTTTTCACATACATAAGTGAATTATTTTTCTAGGAGATTTTTTTTTTTGTGAGAAAAGAAATTCAAGAGATTTTTTTTGCGAAAACCAAGTGGGGAAAAAAAAATTCAGGAGTAAAATCATTTATTTCAGGAGAATATTTTTCGCATGTGTAAAGCTAAGAATTCCTTTTTTTTTTGTTTATCTCGAAAGAAAACTTTTCGTACGGTTAAAATTTTTCTCCTGAAAATTATTTTTCACTCAGTTTCACATGAAAATACACCTCAGGAACGTTTTTCTTTCCTCAACGTTTTCCCCTCAAAAAAATGAAGGAACCAGCAGTTCTCATGTCATAAACATAGGACAGAAGACAGTTTAGATCAGACTTGGATCACCAGAGTTTAGGATTTCTTCACTTTCCCCTCGTGACCTTCGTATGTTGTACTATAACTTGCAGGATAAGATGACCATCAGCTGTCTTTGTTTCTCAGAGGCACAGGCGTACAAAGGACCCACAACGTACAGCATGTAATGCACACAGAATGGCTGCGCATCCTCATGTTACACACCTGTGAGGTCCCAGTGATCATGTTCTTGATGAAGTCCCTGTGACCCGGGGCATCGATGATCGTCACGTAGTACTTGCTGGTTTCAAACTTCCAGAGCGAGATGTCGATGGTGATGCCACGCTCCCTCTCTGCCTTCAGCTTGTCCAGCACCCAGGCGTACTTGAACGACCCCTTCCCCATCTGAGAAATAAAGAACAGTTAGATATTTGTTCGCAGCTGGTATGACTCTTTTCGTATCGTCCTGATCTTAAAGAAAGACACTGTTAGATTCATTGGTGGTGTCTCCTCACCTCAGCGGCTTCCTTCTCAAACTTCTCGATGGTCCTCTTGTCAATGCCCCCACACTTGTAGATGAGGTGGCCGGTGGTGGTGGACTTGCCGGAGTCCACATGGCCGATCACGACGATGTTGATGTGGAGTTTCTCCTTTCCCATTGTGACTGGAGCTGGCTGGAGTCAGGAGACCGTCTGTCTGCTAAAAAAAAAAACAGTATAAAATTACAGTTAGAACGGGGTGCAGGCGGTTTTGTAGGGTAGGAAACAAAAACCTTTCATGCTCCAGTTATTGCACGGGATTTTTGTGCATCGCAAATTAATCTCCAAGGGTGGAAAACACTCATTTGTAACCGTTAAATAGACTAAAGAAGTTGGTTAGGGCTTTACGAGATCACACAGACGAAGATTCGCTGCAGCGCCGGTGATAAAAACACCAGTAGAGTGCTAATGACTCCCCAGGTGGCTGGTGCAGAACAACGGAGACGTCTCTCCAGGGTCCGGCGTGGAAATGTTTACAGGAGGTTACTCCTGACAGGCAGTGGATGTTTTCTCAAACGGTGCATCTCAGAAGATTAAGAATCGGATCAATGGCCAGTGAACTGCGCCAAGCACAGAACCCTCCACCCCTCCTGCTCTGCTCCTCCATCCATCCACACCCCTGCTCTCTCCTCTTTCACATCCAGCCTGCCCTCCTCTCCTCTCGCCTGCTGTCCCGACTCTGCTGTGCACCGACAGATCAAAACAAGCCTCTCGTGTTTTCACCTCCCCGTCCCCTCCCCCCACCTTTTTTTTGTTTTGTTCTTTTGCTTTCACACACTTTACTACAGCCTCAACCCGAGCCAGAATCCTCCATTTTGTCAGGTCCAATTCACTGATAGGGTAGCAGCCATTTCTCAGACACTGCAGTGCACTGACACAGGTTATGTGCAGAGGAGGGGGGGGAGAGTAAACACTGCTGTTAATCTGTTTTTGTGATAACCTTCAGTGGAACAATCTGCACAGGCACATCAAAGTCCTCTTTTTAGATCATCCAGGTGAGCGAGGATTCATTTGATCCGGGTCTGGTTTCCTCCAGGTGGAAAAGCCCTGTAGTTTAATCCAACTGTAACATGAATCCCCCACTTGATCTTGGCCAGACTCGCTCAGGTGAACTCTGTGCCAGGACAGACAAACATCTACATGCGCGTTATTTGTCTCATCCCCTCATCTACTGTGGGTATAAGGTGACGACAGCTGCCGCAGTGCGCTCTAAAAGTGCGAAACCAGATGAAACTGCGCACAGTGAAGAGGAGAGACCCAAAAACAACAACTGCTTTATCCTAAATGTTTGAAGGATTTAGGTAAATGTCAACCCCTCCGCCATGATGCGCATTAACCACCAGCCGTCTGCATCACAACAATATTCCCAAAAACGCAGCTCGGAGTCTGAGGCGCTGTGAGGACAAACTGAACTTATCCTCCTGAAAGCATCCAAAACAAGACCCACCTCGACGCAAAACCATGTTCAGTGTCGTACCTGAGGGCTGCCCGGGTGTCAGGTTAGGTGCAGGACCGGAGAGGAGAGACGCTGATCCGGTTTTAGCGCACAGGACAGGAGGAGTGAGAGGGAGGGAGGGAGGGAGGTGTTACGTAATTGCGCGCCGCCGCCGCTGCTGCTGCTCAGCATCACAAGCAGGGACCAGGGGAAGTTACTCTGCTGCATCCATTATCGGACACGACCACGTTTTGTTTATTTACACGCAGAATCACAGCAGGCGGCGTGTTCACATGTTTTCTGTTGTTCCCGGCTGTTGTACACGCAGCAGTTGGCGCTGTAGAAAAAAGTATCAAGAGGAATAAAATGACAAAAAGCTGCAGGATTATTGTGTGATGATGTGAGCTGGTGGATGCAGAGGCGGTTTACATCTGGTGCTGGTCGTGTGAGCTGCGCGCAGCAGGTGCAGCGCTCACCTTTCCAGACGCTCCCTAGCTGGATTAGAGGTAACTCCGGTGCCCTCACCTGCTTTCCTCTGCGTCCGTCCGCAGCCCGTCTGTTCATTATCACACGAAGAAGAAACAGCAGGAAGGCAAACAGGAGGAGAGAGTGATCCTGGTAACCCTCTGACACTGTTGTGTCCTGAAGAGGCCTTTTTTTTTTTTAATCCTGGGGACATTTTTATGAAAATGGGGCCATTGACATTTAAAGCCAGGGTGAAGTATGCAGACGTCATCATGTAAGTATCAATATTTTATTTTACCTGCATTAATTAAAATCATTTTTCTGTTTTTGCTTTGTGGATATGATTTGATACAGGAACTGTCTTTGACAACTATCATCCGGATCAACCGATATTTATTTTTATTTATTTGGCACATCTACCAATATGTTGTTTTTTCAGCTAGACTGATAACTGATATTTGAAATTAATCATTTGCAATAAAAATAAACATCTTAGTGTCAAAATTAACAACAAGCAGTAATGAATGTAACTAAGTACATTTTGGTCAATTACCGTACTCAAGTACAATTTTGGGATGCTTTACTTTTACAGTATTTCCATCTTCTGCTACTTTATACTTCTACTTCACTACATGTTGGGGAACATTATTGAACTTTTTACTCCACTACATTAATTTGATTACTTTAGTTATTAGTTACTTTACAGGTTATGCTGCATTAGAGCCAAAGTCGCATGTTTTTTAAATTAATGTATTGACAAAAAAATAAAAAATAATGATGGAAAAATCAGAAATTTTAACCTATATGTTTCAGTTCTATCAAATTCATATTTTAACACATGTTGACTTTTACTCAAGTATGACTTTTGAGTATTTTTTACAATACTGCTTATTACTTTGCAGATTAACATTATTCAGTGTTGATAGGCTATTTCCTGTGACATGTAGCCAATTACAAAGTGTGGGTGAGACCAGAGTGGGAACTAAAGGAAAGACCAAAGTTGTCCATTTTTCAGGAATCTGACACAAAAACACCAAAACTGATCATCAGAATATCAGCTCCTATAAATCAACAAGGCTAAAGGCTAGTAGAGTTTTGCATGTAGATTTGCTACTCTTGCACATAAAGTATGAGATAATGTTTAAAAGGTGATGCACCGTCCAGGTTGACATCAAAATGTTGGTTCATTTGATCTTCAGACTTTCATCAAAGACGTAAACAGGAACGCAAGAAAAGCTAATAGTTCCTGTGGTGAGTTGAAATCTGTGACGGAGGCTATGAAGTGAAATAATAACACAACACATGTCAGATTTGCGCATAGCTGTATATGATGAAGTATTTACAACACATGACAGTGATTTAAGACATTATCAGGAATGTTTCCAGGTTGGAAATGTACGATGATTACCCTCTCAGTACAGTTTGTATTTATTTACAAGCATCATATAAAAATCCCTTTTCTTCTATTGACACTATTGTAACAGTGAGATGATACAAAGCAGTGACGGAATCAACTCTTTATGAAAAGAATCAATCTGCTACCCCGAACTGTCTGAACCCTTTTACACTAATGTCATAAGGCACAAGTGCATCACATCTTAAACTGTGATGATGGTGCTAATTGTTGACAGAAGTTGTTGACCGAAGACAAAATGTTTTCCTTATGGCTTAAATTTGATTCACCCCTCTAAAGTTACATACAGCATCACATACCTGTGGCCTAGTAGAGTGCAAACAGAAAATCTTTAAATCAGCTGGTCACATTGATGAAAAGCTAAGCCATAGTGACATTGTACAGCTTGAGTTGTTAAACGTGCAATTTCAAAGCAATTTCCGGTGCAACACTTAAAAATTGAGGACACAGAACCTCAACGTGGTGGATCAATCAATCAAACTGTAAAAAGTAAACAAACATCCTTTTCAATCCTTGTGAGACATAAGATACCTGAGAATTAACACAAAAAGAACGAGGCTGCGTCCACCAGGAGCCTCTTTCTTCACCGTCATTAGAATGGGGCCAACAGCTAAGCATCTTCTTAGTGTTACAGATCGACAGTGTCGTGATCCGTATGTATAATATTAAAGAGGGGCCTGGTGGACAGAACCTGAAAAGATGACACCTATTGTTTTACATTTAAAATCCCTTAATAGCATCACATGACAAGTACATATATATTTTAAAAAAAAAGGTCAATGTGCCACTTCACATCACATGAAGGACACAAAGAATAAAAATCATTTTAAGGAGGCTTCATTATAAGGCAGTTCCCAAACAAGTGTTTGTGCGTAACAATGATCTCTCAAAAAAGACATCATCAAATGTGTTTGTCTAGTTTGGAATGACGTGTTTGTTGCAAACAGACTTAAAACACTGATTGACAATTGTGTTATGCTAAACTGTACAGACACAAGTGAAAGAGTATCCTTCTTCTTAAGAGTGTAGACTTTCGCTACGGCAATCAGACTCCGGGGCGTTTACAGTGGAGTTCTCGGGTAAAGATCTGTGATTGCTCTGGAGGCAGAAATACAGACTGAGCCCAGCAAGTTAGTGCCGATCCTGAACACAAAAGAAACTACATGGGCTGATTTATCTTCCATAGCTTATTTACCATGGACTCATAAGGCTTGACAGTCAACCAGGTTTATATAGCTTGTAGCTATCTTAGCTAACTTAACACCTAGCTGTCCCTTCAGATTTAAACAAACCACACTCGCCTGCAGCTATCTAACAAATTGGCTACATGACATCGTCTGCTGATACTTCCAGGGGATGTTTACACTGGTTATTTGCTTTACTCAATAGTTTTTCTACCCTCGAGAAATATACACCTCACCAAAATGTCAATCTTCATTGCTGTGACTGTAGGTTTATCTGTAAACAGACTTGAGTCCCGACAGTCACAGTAAAGAACATCCTTTATGGTATTATGGCTGTCGCTGCTAGTGAGCCGTGCTTTGACAAATGTCAGCACAGCTGGTACGTCTCTCACTGGCATTACTCGCTAAATAAACCCACAATAGAGACGTGTACATTTGATGATTCAGATTTGTCAGGCGGGTAAGATTGGTACTTTTTTCCTGTTTCAGTCTCCATGAGAGTAGGTCGACTGGACAGCCCAGGGCTGCACCGTGCCTCGGCCGAACACAGTGTAGACCGACGCGCCGAACAGGTTGATGGCAGCAGCGATGTAGAAAACAGTCTGCCACTCTTCTATGGTGTTCTAGAAGACAGTCAGCACAGGTTGTAATGAGTACAATAACACGTACTTTGGCACACTCGTGCATTCTGTGAAACATTTACATAATAAACTCCATGGTGCTCTGGTAGTCCTACAACTTCCTGCTGTAGCCAAAGAACTTTTCAAGGTTTGGTTGGAAAATGTATTCAAAACATGTATTTAAATGTTTTCTTAATATTTTTCCCACATATATTGGTCAACATGTACTGGTCAGGTTCTATTTGAAATTAAACAAGTAACAAAGTTTAGCCTATCAGCACACTCTGGGTATGACCGTGTTCATTTTAAAGGCGTATTGATGCCCCCTGGTGGCCAGATGCTAACATGCTAATCCTTCACTTACTAAACCACTTAATCAGGAAATGGTGCATCAAGCCAAAGTATACCATCTGTTTAGTAAGGGACACGTGGAGGTTAGGGCACTCACAGTGACCTCTGTTACTATGTAAGCAGCAGCATATTACATAGTGAAAACAATGAAAACATTAATCTGCTCACTGTGGCTGATATGATTACTATGAAATCTTGCCTCAATTCTCGACTGCTCTGTTCAGTTTTTAAGGCATCGACTCGACTGGCTGACTGAGTGTAAAGTGTGATTGTTGTAAAAAGAGTTTCTTACATTACTGGTGAGTGCTCTTGCTATAACTGGTCCCACCATGCCAGGAATGGTGGCAAAGGTGTTGGTGATTCCCAGGAGAATACCGGCATACCTGCAAACACAATTACATTGATTGTTAGAAGTTCAGAGTCATGACCTGCTAAACCCACAACAGTGGGGAGTGTTGCTACTTAACAGCTCACAACTTCACAGCTTTCACTCACACTAACTTCATTGTTTGCTGTCAAAAATATCGTTCTATCAGCACATATTAATTCTGAATATTTGAGACAGTTTCAGAACTCATTTTCTGCAGTATTGATTCAACGCTGCCCGATGTGCTTTCTCACTCTCGCCTCTCTATTCTAAAATTAATGTTTCTAAAGAAAGTGTGATAATTCATGCTTACAGATCCTTCTCTAATCCTAGCTAACAAAAGAAAAGAAGTTGTATCTGATTGTCATGTTCTCTCCTTGTTAAATGAAGCTTTTAATAAAAATCTAAATTCAAATGCTCTCAATGTTGCTTTAGTTCTTTCCCTTTGTAATCAAATATGGTTTAAAATAACGGTGCTTTTCAAGGGATTTCCGCATCATAACAACATTCATTTATATCTGGAGGAGATCCTTAATCTCTGTACAATAGTGTATCAGATAGCTCCTGGTACTGTCTGCAGATATTCATACAGACAAACATTCGTGGAAGAAATTGCTAAGTCTTACGATGGGGCGATATCAAGATGGTTGATGTTGAAGCCAGAAGCAGACACTCCGCCCAGAGAAGAGGAGATGGTGAGGAACGTCACGGCCAAGGTGTAGTTACAGCCCGTATAACCTACTGCCACCAGGAACACCGCCGGCCCGATCATACCTACAGAAACAACACAGGTAGGTCGAAAACATCCTCAGAAGTCGTAAACATTACTAGATGACCGAAGTCGAGATTCTAGTTTGTTGTGTGATATTGATACTTCTTACCAACGAGAGAGAAGGCCTTTCTGACGTTCACAGTGGGGTACAGGCAGGTTTCACGCAGGTAATCAGCGAGCTGGCCACTCACGACAGCGACCACAGCGCAGCCCAGGTAAGGAAGAGACGACAGCCACCCGTTCTAACGTGGACAGAAGAAAACAAAACATGATACATACTTTTCATACACATATCAGCTGACAGCAGAAATTATTTTTGACTTGACTCTGATGTAGAGTTGGATATCATCACTGGTTTCCTGAATTTATTTGATTCAAAGGTCCTGATTCAATTAAAGTAAACTGATTTGGTTTGGCATATTTCAGTTACAATACGAATTTTGCTTTGATATGAAAGAAATACTGAGAGAATAATGCTGTAAATTGTAAGGACTCCCCTAACCTGGCACAAGTATCAATGTTTCCATTAAGAATTGAATCATATGGCTTCAGGGATTTGTAGTTTAAATCTGCCTGTGGAACAACTGAATAAAAAATTTGCAATGATTTTATCAACAAGAAATCTTTTTTTTTATGACATTTTCCACTTCTTACAACCTCTTAGGCCATTTGAATGTAGATTCTGAGTTTATGAAATGCACACGTAGATTTTACAGTTTAATGATCTCACCTGCTGTATGCTGAATCCCAGCACGTCATTCATGTAGGTGGGCAGCAGGGTGAGGAGGGTGTAGAAGGTCCAGTTGTAGGAGAAATGAGCCACGACGATGGCCCACAGCGGCCTGGACGTCACTATGGCTCCCCAGGGGATGTGACCTGCTGAACTGGACAGCTGGAACACACAAGAGATGTGAAAAAATAGAGAATGGTTTGATTAGGAAGTTCATGATTAAATACTGATAATCTTAAATGACTACAGGATGTTTTATTTCTTGTGTGTCTTGCCAGTCGATACCAAGCTCTCCTCTATGTCTGGTGTGTTGGACAGATAAATTACAATTTCCTTCTTCTATTTCATGTTCTTTTTTCTTCTTCCTGATTTAAAAACTTACGGTTGGTGAAGAGTGCGCTAAATTCGAGGAAGGACAAAGATGCCACTGTTTAGTTCCCAGAAGAGATGATGAATCATGTATCAAGAGTTAACCGTTATGTGAAGACATACGGTAGGCAGGTCAGCTTTGCTTCTAAATGTCAGAATAAACCGCAGTGTAATGGTGGTTGGTGTAGCCTAACAGCTGAGTGAGACAGATAAGAGAAAACAATGCTGCAATACACCGAAAGGATGTAACATTGATATCTGATAACTGATCCTTGAGCGGAAATGCCAGTAAGCACTCTACTGCTACTGTCTCAGCTAGGAGGTAAAGAACAAGTGAATCATATAGTGTGTCAAGGTGATAGCACGGATCAATTACACTACAAGCTATAAATACTCTTATTCTATGTTATTCATTATCATATACTCACATTTCATACAATGACTCGTCTGCATATTTTGTGTTATATTTAAGTGTTTCCTATTTTTTAAATGTTGTAAGTTTTTAACTAGAGGAAACTGCACTGAAGAATTGATCTGGAAATACTAATCGTGACTTATTCTCTGGTTACAGATTCAGGACAGTTGTCAAGTCTAGATCTACCTTATTTAAACAAGTGGTGCTGGAGCCCTTTTCCATAAACCTATGAAACCTCTATTGTGTTTTTATTCTACATGTAGTCTGTGTTCTGGCATTACCTCGCTCTTTAGCGACGAAGTGATGTATAATCTTTCCCGCTCTGATATCCGAGGGTGAGTGTTGGGACTGTCGAAGGCGAGAAATGTCCACAAGACGAACCACGCCAGGCCAACAGTACCTGGACACACAAACAAGCAAGCGAGCTGTCATTTTATCACACATTAACAGCGGTGGCCTATTCTGTATCCAACATGACCTTTGTCACATTTAGGATCATAAGCAGTCAGCAGATCTTCGTCTTTAGATGCATAGGTAATGGATGTCATTAAAACGAGGGTCAGTTTCCTGAAACTGAACTAGGTTCGTGGCAAATCATTATCTCTTTTTCCCTGTATCCACTGAGAATGAGAGTTTTTTTGTTGACACCAATATCTGACATCTGCCCAGTGGTTTAGAGGTGGATTAAATAAGTAGCAATGGCGGCAGCTCACCAGGCAAGTCAATAAGTTAGACAGTCTGCAGTGGCTCCATCTGTAAGCACATTTTCTTAGAATGCTAAATCATCATTTCCACAGAGCAAAGAGGAACAAAGGAACAGACATTGGAAACAGCTGTTCCAAAGCTTCAAACACAGAAAAATAACTCTGACTAATCAATGAGGCCACTTGAGGTCAGAGAGAAAAGCTTCTACGAGCGTAACTGGCAGTGACTTCATTATTAATCATATTTTGTGCATTAGACAAGATGTGACTTCATCCGCAATGATGTATGGTTGATCTTTAAGCACAGAGTTCTATGATATGAAGTGTCCACAACTTGCTCATGATAACAACACGTGGTAATGAATAAAAGTAACCCTATCCCGACGCTCCCCCAGTGACAACCCAGGTGTGTTACCAAATACGTAGAAGACGTAGGTCCAGTCCAGGTAGAAGCAGATTTCACCAGAGAGAGGCAGAGATATGACCGTCCCCAGCTGGGCTCCTGGGAGAGAAGAAGAGAAGATAAACATTTACATCCTTCAATGCACAGAGTGTACCTACTGAATGATGAATACACAGAGAGACACAAGTCAACACCAACAATAAAGTGATAGATGATTTATTAGTTTGTGGTTGATTTATTAATTAATTGTTCGAACAGCAACAGTTTCTACTGTTTCCTTTGTGTTGACACTGAACCTCCTACGTCTTTGTGTCTTAGATAGAAAATGTTAACATTTTATTGATACTGATACGATTATCAATTCTGCTTATTGGTCCGATTCTTTATCGATTCCCTTATTGATTCCTAATGAATTTTCTGTGTCAAAGAATGTGGGCCTGCCCAGGTTTTCTGCATCAACAGAAATGTCTGAACAAACAATAGAAAAACAGCAGCATGTGAAGCCCCATTGCGTTACCGGTTCTTTTCCCATCCTTTATCCTTTTTTTTGGCTTTTCTTGCCTCACCTAAGTTTGCCTGCAGGGCGCCAAGTCAGAATATTTAACAGGCAAGTTTTTTTTTATCTTTTTTTAATCTATAATGCATCTAATTTATGCCATTCCTGGAATTTAAGACCATCTTGCCTAGAAAGATGTTACAGCTTACTGCTGGTGTTTCCGTCCTTACTAAAATGATCATTTTACAGACATTCCAGCTAGCACTTTTGCCATCTTTCTTCATGAAATGAAGCTATGCTTTGGACTTTCTCTCTGCCATGTATTCATGTTACATGAATACATGTTTTTGCAGCGCAGACACAAGTTTGACAGCATTTATTTTCAATACGCAACAGTCACAAAACCATGCAAGCAATTGATAAAAGCAACAGATAAGCTTAAAAGCAAACAATTCCAATGGATCAGGCAATTTGTTCTAGACTGGAACTGGTTCTTGATTCCCAACCCTGCTTACCAATGTAGGATATTGTGAGCAGTCGGCTCCTCTCCAGCGGGGGGGCCCACGCTGCCCACATGGCGTACATTGCAGGGAATGTAACACCCTGAAGACAAACATAACAAAACCATCAACAGGAGTGTAGTTTGGCTGGCTGTCTCTATTTATTATTATTAACGTAAATGTTATACTTGGCTGCAGTGTGCAAATTATTTTAACTCCATCATGTGAGAATTTAACAAACTGATCCTCTACCTCTCCTATTCCTTCCAGCACCCTGACAGCTATGAGGTAGGTCGCACCCAGGTCAGCAGCCACGGGGGTGAGCAGTGTGAAAATCACAGTGCCCAAGATTCCGAAGCCCAGCAGCCACTTGGGTCCATAGCGGCCAGCCAGGTAGCCCCCAGGAATCTGTGTCAGGATGTAGCCATAGAAGAAGGAGCCCAAGATCCAGCCCTGTGTCTCCGAGTTCCAGTCGTACACACTGGCCTGTGCAGGGGCGGATTGAAGACAATATCAGGAATCAAACCAGATGAAACATACAGAATACTGTTTGTTTAACTAAGCACCTGTGTACTTGTTTTCATTAGTCAGTCTGTCAGGCTACGTTTTCTCTTTACCTTTAATGTTCCTCCTTATACAATTATCTTTACTTGAAAGTCCTTAAATCCACCTCTTTCATGAAGTGTAAGAGCATAACCAAAGCTACCACACACATACAGGAAGCACACAGCTAGAGAGCAGCGAGTATAGGAAAGATTTAGGTTGTGGATTATGTCCTAGCCTTGTTACATCACAGCTGTAGAGAAGTTCTGTCATCGCTCACCGTGTGGTTGTGTTTGGGCCGCGGAGGGTTGGCATGAGCTGGACACACCGAGCTGCTGTGGTTGGTGCTGGCCTGGTGGGTGGTGTTAAGCATGTCCACCATCGCCACACTGAGGTTCACCCGCAAGGAGTAGACCACAAAGAAGCCAAAGGATGAAAGGAGCGCCAGGCCATAGCGTGATGAACAGCATGCTGGGGCTACAGGGTGAAGGAGAGAGACAAACAAAGCATGAGATGAGTGTGTGTGTGCCTTATTTTCATAACGATACACTGGTGTGTTTTGTGTTATCAGTCTCTGGATTTTGCATAAGGTCCAGCTACTTATAGTTACGACTGTCATTATGTAAACCACGGCTCCTGTACTAAAAATTGTGAAGAGCAATCTCTCTGAACCTTTACATAAAACACAGTGGCAATAAACTCCAGTGTCCTTATCTGGCAGGTTACCATGCATACATAGAAAACATCATTTGAGCTTGTATAAGTCATGTTTAAACAAAGCTAAATTGCCCTGCTGGATCCTGCAGCACACCTTCACACAAAAAGACACTCTTTCTTAGAGTTACAACTTTCGTACAGACTACAGATGAATTTTAAACAGACATTTTCTTCGATCTGACTCCAGGTATGTCAGCGTGACATGACGCACAGCCCTGTCTTATGAGCTCAGGGTAAATAAACTCTTGACGCAGGCTTATAAAAACAGGACTGGTATAGAAAATAGCCTTTCTGGTCTGATTTAATTTGGGTGACAGAATCATGAACCCCTCAAAGCAGAGCCATCTGTAAATGTGGCTGATTCGATCACTGTCAGGATCAGCTGGAGTTGTGAGTAATCGCAGATGCAAAGGAGTTGGACACAATAATATGGACACCTAGAAAGAATATTGTGACCCAATAAAACCTCTCTATGTTCGTTTAAGCAATGTTAGCGCAATCAAGCTCACTTAAAGGGGAACTATGTGGTTTTGGAGAAGAAATCCAGATGCAGAATTTTTTTCCCATAACTGAATAAACAAGCTCTTCTCAGAGGGAATGAATGTTTATACGTAAAACATGATGAAAATGTGTTTTCCTTAATAGTCAGTTTGTTTATTTAGGCATTAAAAAAAAATCTATCAATGAAGATGCTTCTCTTCTGCTTAAAATCTCTTCCCCAAAACTACATAGTGCACCTTGAACGCTAAATGTAAATAACCCTCTATTCTTTCTCTATCGTGTTGTATTAGATCGCATGATATTGTGCATTGTTCATGTTATCATATAGATAATTTGCTGAATAACCAACTGTCAACCTTTACATAAAGGAACAGAAGTCAGAGGATGTTGTTTTCCTGTTTGCTCAGCTTTGAGATGTAATGGTCACGTTACCTGGAATGAACCCCTCGTACAGACATCGTTATTGTTAGCGAGCTAAGCTAGCTGCAGGTATGTTTCTTTCACCTCTCTGGGGTTTGTCTTCGTGTCCTCGGTGAAGCAGCGGCGTCTCCTGCTCGTCCCCGTCGGTGTCCGACCCGTACCGCTCCATTGTTCAGTCAATGGTTGACTACTGCATCACGGACTAAACCAAACACGACAACAACAACAACAACAGCAGCAGCAGCAGAAGCGGCAGCTACATCAACAGCAGACACTTGACTGGAGCCTCCGGTCAGCTGAGCTCAGATCCACGCCAACGGTCGTCGCGTGACGAGTAGCACCGGACCGGAAGTAAAGAAACACAACGTAAGCTAGCAGCCGTGAGTTTATTTTTTTTTCTTATTGTTCTTAAATATGTGGCTTGTAAATATTATGAAGTGTGTTCAACAACGATAAATTATTTTTACTTTTTGAGAAGACTTTCTTTTTTAACTGCACGGACCGGAAGTAGGGAGCGCTGAAGCCACACCCTTTTCCGGTCGCTGTTTCCCTGACACAATTTAAATAAAATATATGAATAAGTAAACAAACACAAATAAACAAAATCGCAAGGCCAAATAATAAAGAAATACATACATAAATATTGTTATTTAAATTAATTTAAATTGTTGGAAAACATTAAAACAGCCCTAATTTGTCAAGATTATTATTATGATGCTAAATTTAATTTCTTTCTGCATCAAATTATTCATTTTTATGTGTATTCCTCTCCAACTTGGCATGTTTGTTTGGTTTGTAAGATTTCTGAAAATAGTAGAAAAAGAATTAAGAAACAATGATCTCTTGTAAACTCTTGTAAAGGCAACTCTATGTTAAATATGAGGTCAAGCGATTTCTAATTATGTTTTGTCCACCTTCTTTAAACAGGAGCACACATGTTTCACTGAAATGCTGTCTACAGCTATGACCAACAAAGGAAAGAGTCCTGACCTTTTTTCTTTCAACGTGATCCTCGCAGTTCTTGTTTCCATCTAATCATATTAGACTCAGATCAAGAACCAAAGACACAACAATGTGCTCATTATGTTCCTGTTTTCTGCTGTAACTCCTGTGGCAGGAAAACACATGTAGCGCAAAAGGGCAAGTCAACACAAGACAAGGCCGGTGGAACAGCAAATCATGAGGGGTACGCTTAAGTTTTTACAGCTTTAATCTACTCTATCTGAAATACAGAGGCAGTATAGTCCATTGAGCCAGATGTTTCTTATTGGTCTGGTACTATCAGAGTGGTTCCTGTGTAGAAAAAGGGCATCGAGAGCTGATCCCTTACAATAAGATCATGTTAATTAAACCTATCTGGTTGCCATGATAACAGTATGTAAGGGATAATGCCTGACACGGTGTCCATCATTAGGAATAAATGGACAACGTTTAAAGCATTAATAAGAGTTTAGAACCTTGGTAGTTACTTGACATTGAGAATAACTTTATTATCAGAACCTAATAAAGAAATCAGTCACATTTTTGTACTTGTACAGGAATGAATGGACAGTACACCCTCCCTGCACACACTCACATGTAACCACAGAATCAGCTGATTATGTGGAAATGATTTATTTTTTGTTGAAGTTAGGAGCTGCTCAGCTGTTTGTCTCTGGGCTTTATTTTTTCAACCACAGACAAAGGGAAGCCAAAACAGAGATCCTCCTACTGTGGATGAAAGGAGAGACAGACAGATACAGGGAGGTAATGAGGTGGACAGAGAGACAGACAGACAGGAGCAGACAGACAGATACAGGGAGGTAATGAGGTGGACAGAGAGACAGACTGACAGGAGCAGACAGACAGATACAGGGAGGTAATGAGGTGGACAGAGAGACAGACAGACAGGAGCAGACAGACAGATACAGGGAGGTAATGACGTGGACACCGAGACAAACAGGCTTCTGTCAGCCATGACGACGTCACCACACTGACGATCAGGATAACATACAAAGGCACATGTGGACGACGTCACTATTTCTGAGACAATATCCCACATTCTGAAGTTTAGAATTGATTTACAATGGTTAAGAATTGTATTACACTACAATCCTGAATCATGTCTTTTCTGATTTCTGCTGTAACTCCTGTGGTACGAAAACACATGTAGTGCAAAAGGGCAAGTCACCACAAGACAAGGCCGGAGGAGCAGCAAATCATGAGGGGTATACTTAAGTTTTCACAGCTTTTTTCTACTTTATCTGAAATATGGAGGCAGTATAGTCCATTGATACTCATTTTTTTGTCTTTCTAAAAGCAATTTGGCATGTTTGTTTGGGAGAAGCTTAGCAAAGTGTCTTCTATGGCTGACCTTGACCTCCGACACTATTTTTCATTTGGGATAAAGAGAAAATGAAAAAAAAAACGCCACACACGCACATTGTTTCAGCTTGAAACATGTAGTCTTCAGCCCCAAACTGATGCTGATCTCACCTGAAAACATTGATCTGTTTTTGTTTTGCTCCCGCTTTATACAACTTTTTTAAAATAGTCATTAGTCTTCAAGACCTGTAAACAGACACTGAGCTATAAAATCTGTGAAGTTCTTTAAAGCTTCAGGTATTTGATACTAAAGGAAGGATTTTCTATCACTTCAAAACTCCTCTGATCTCTCTGCTTATACCAGCAACGGCCCAGATAAGTCTGTGTGAGATGAAAGTGGTTGCTTGTAGTGAAGAACCCACAGTGAATAATCACTTCCTCTCGGCTCTATAGATCCCTACATGGTCTTTCAGCTCAGACACACTTCACTATCTCAGTTCACTTTCACTTCTCTCATCATTTCCAGCTCCACCCAGCTCCGTACAGACATCAACATGGTAAACACAGTGGATCATCTAGCAGCATCAATAAAAGTACCGGTCTTACATTAATCATGTTGCTGTAAACAAAACTCCAAGTGATTAATAGCGTTTCTCTGTGTCTGCTGGATGCGTGAATAAGTCCACCAACATGTTCACCACTGTAACAATATGAAATCATGAGTTGTGTCTACAGCTTGTTGCATCGCTCACAAGCATCAGGTAAAGGAGTGGAATCGATTTAAAAAAACAAACAAGAAAAAATAACCCTTACCCTAACACAAGAGGTGCATCATAAATATTGGACTAATCCGGACTGAAATTAGGAAAGATATATCATCAAATATTTATAAGTATTGGTGAAATTCAAGATGATAAATAGAGCTGATTATACTTTCATTTAGCAGACGCTTTTTGTCATACATTCATACACTGATGGCGGTGCCGATCAGCACATCAGGAGCAGTTTGGGGTTCAATATCTTGCCCAAGAACACTTCGACATGCAGACCAGGGGAATCAAACCAGCAACCTTCTGATGACAAGATGTTGGCTCTGCCCGTGAGACACAACCGCCCACTTACTACTTAAAAAACATAGCGTCTACAGATACAGCAGATGGTGGTACACACCTTTAAATTTGGTTTGTGATTTGCCTAAAAGGGAAAAAGAAGAATTTTGCAACAAATACAAACATAACTTATTTTTATGATACAAAATGTGAAATTATTAGTTAAAAAATCCACACCATGCATCCCTAGAATAAACACATGAACACCAACACATGCTCTTGAACCTCTAGACTTGATTCAGCAGCTACAAAAAGTATTGCTCCACTTTATTGGAACTGACCTACTGTTAAATCCACTACAGACAACCACAAGGTGCCAGTTGCACATTCGCCCACAACCTTAACTGGCTTCTCCATATCCAGCTTACGCTGACCAGCGCTGTTGTGTAAATCATCCTATTTAACAGCCAGTCACGCCTCCTTAAATCTAATGAGTTAGCTACGGCGAGTGACTGTACCATGAACAAATGTCTCCCTCTCTCCTCCTTATCTGTGCCTTCAGTCCTTTTCGCTCTCTGAAAACAAGGACCTCGTTGTGCCAAAGCGAAATCATAGGACTCACATGCTTTGGAGCAGAGAGAGTGAGAGATCACAGCAAAGGATTGGGTTGGTCAGAAGTAAAGAACAAGGCAGGGAAGCGGACTGAAGTCATCTCGAGCTGGATAAGGACTTCAGAAGTGGACTAGACTGGACCAGACTGGAAAGGATACCTGAACATGGAGAATGGCAAAATGGAAAGAGAGGAACAGACGGAAAGTGTGCCAGAAGGTAAAACAGGTGTCAAAAGATGTGAGCTGCAACTTTTTGACCTCTTGGAGGCAAAGCTTCTGGTTTCTACTACCAACAGTTATGATAATTGTGTAATTGGATACGTTTGTTAATTGTGTCTTTCAGTAATCAATGAAATGCAGAACTGACGATTCGTTTTGTCCAACATGTTTAATTTACAGCGATATATAAAAAAAAAGAAAAGCAGCAAATCTTCACAATGATAGAGGTTTAAATTTGCTTTTCCCAGAAGAAGAGTCAAACTTCTGTTTAACATAAATGTACCGCAGGCGCTGCAGTGATCCCATGAAAAACAATTAACCATTTTCTTGAAAGGCCGGAGGTGATCTGAAATGTACATGTGACAGGTTTTGACCAACAAAGGTTCATTGGTTTGAATGATGTTGATTGATCTCCCTCCCTTAGTTCTTTCTTTGTGTTGTGTTTTTTGTCAAAGCTTGAGGTCACTCTGGGACAGTAAAACTTAATACAAACTCCTTGACAACAACTTTTTCTGGCCTGTAACAACTGAGGCCAGCGATATAAAGCCAGGCTGTCAGAGTAAATCTGTCCTGCAGACAGTCAGCCTGTTGTTGGACACTGCATTTTCCTTCTTTTGCTCTTTTCACAGTTAAAAAGTTTTACGCAGTACAGATGTAGTTCATTGTGCTCAGGTCAATTATGCAAAGTGATACATGTTAAGTACGTATTTCAGATGACCCTCAGCGGTGTTGACAGCAGACTTGAACTGTGGCATTTCCACAAACAAACAGAAGCATTGTGCTTTTGTACAGCCAGTTATCTGTCTCCATTAAATGGAGAAGTCCATCATAAATCTGAATTTTCTTCAGCAGCACTTTTTCCCAGCAGTCATTTTGTAAACATACAAAACAGTCCTTCAAAACTGTCGGTAGAAATGAATATGTGATTCCATCAGGACACTCTTACTGGAGCTGCTCCATTTTTTAAAGAATAATAATTACAGACATACAGTCACATGAAAGTTAAAATATACACAGTTAAAAGACAAATTAATCTCCTCTGACCTCTGATTGGTCAGCTCACACATGCCTGAGTCACCACCGCTAACAACAACAGAGCAGCTGTGTTAAAGCAATTATTTCGCACTAGACTAGCCCCGAGGCATAAATCACGATAATGTGCAACATGGTGACGTATAAAGTGATGTCACAAAATCTAGTTATTAAAGATGAAACTACTCACGAGGCTTTCCAGGAGTTTTCAGTGGGAGACAGGAGCCTCTGTTGGTGTGGACAAGATCTTTCACATGCACTCCGTCACAAAGACGCATTACTCCAGTAATAGTCAACGTCTTGGATGGCATCTTTTAATCTTATACTCTAATACAGATCATATTCAAATGGCGGCCATTTTCCTCACATCATGCTCAGGGTGGGGAGCTTATATGTAGTCGTAAGTCCTCTTAATGTAGGTAAACTGACCTGATTTTTACCTTTTCCTGATTGAAATGAAACAAAATTGGTGGTGAAAATTCAGAGGGACATGTTTTTGTATTTAAAGGTAAAACAAAGCGTTGGCTCTGGTTAGATAACAGCTAACATGAAACACAGTGGATGTAGTCAAACGGTACTATTAGCTAAGAAGCGGTTGAATTCTAATGTTAGCTAATGGGTTTATCAAGATATGTTGTTTTACCTTGAAATACGGCCCGATGTTCCTCCAGATTTCACTATCCATCATCTTTTGAAATTAAATGATAACTGTTATTTACAATTATAAGACTTGGCCACCGTGTGAATTTCGCACTTCAAAGAGAATAGTTTTGTGTAATCATTCATATGATTCGCAGTGTTTTATGTACATGATCCTTGAATTGTGACCAAGAGTCTGCAAAAGATGCTCCTGCGTACATCCTTCAGAGCATCAATGCGCTAAATGTTTTAATATGAGAAATAGATGAACAAGTGAATACATGGAAGAGTGATAATGACTGAAAGAGGTTTTCTTGTGACAACAGTGTGCCTCATTGTTCTCATGACATCCAAGTAATATTGAATTACATTTTCTCTGGTTTAATCTTTAAACATGTTATCCAAGGCCATCATTCCACGCCTGCTTATGAACATAACAACTACAACTTACTGATCCTAACTGTGATTTTCTTTTATTTTCTTTAGACAAAGAAGAAAATATGGAGGAGGCTAATCTAGAGATTGCTCAGGTAATCAAGTTTTCTTCTTTTCCACACAACTAAGTAACTTCTCGACTTTCACCTCATACAGGGTGAAGTTCAAAGTAAAACTGAAGATGTCATTATTTTGGCCCCTGATCTGATATTTCCTCTTTTTGTCCTTCAAGCTTTCCCTCAATCGGTTGGGTTACTGTGCTCTCCCACTGCTGTTAACCTCCAGCTAGCCAACATTTACTTTTCAATTTTTCACGGGAAACTCTTCACCACACAATATCTCTTTTAGGATCCGAAGCAAACATTAGGGTCATAAGTCACAGACAGGTCAAAGGTCGAACTAGTCATGTGAGTCTAATTCTCTTCAGACAGTCAGATAAGAAATGCTATCCTGCAGTTCAACATCCACCTCTTTGTTAAGCTATAGACTTACTGCAGTTTCAGGCTTTTTAACGTGAACTGAAATTTCTTGCAACACAGCCCAGGATGAGAAGTTTGCATCCCAGTAAATATTGCAGACAAGAAATCTAAAGCTTCAGATGAATCAACATCTGTTTTTGTCTCGCAGATTTAACTGTGACGGGGGATATAGTGATGTGTCTGACCAAATGTTAATACATAGCAATTTGGAAGTAGAGCTATTATAATATGAGCAACTATAACCACAACGATGAGTATTTACAACAGTGTTTAATGCGTTGACTGGTTAACTGCTGGCTTCTTGTACGCGGATGACGCAGATATTTTCACCCCCACGAAAAACACAACAGAGGACTACTGCTGGTCAAATACTAACAGCAATGGCTCATAGTTCAGGACTGGCTCACTGATTCATGTCTCTCTTTAAACGTTAAAAAAAGTGTCTGTATGATTTTTACTAAAAGGCCGCCAAACATTGATCATTCTGGTGTCTTTCTGGGAGGGGAGGAGCGAGTTTAGATACTTGGGAGTCATCCTGGACTCGAGACTCTCGTTCAGGAAACACATCACAAAAAGTCAGATCAGATCAGGAATTCATTAACCAGCGACGCAGCTTTGATGTTTTTACACTTTATGATCTTCTCACATATAGACTACTGATTAACGAGCTGGCATGTACGACCACACTCAAACCGATAGAATCACTCTATAAAAAAAACCCTAAACCCTTCTCCTTCCACATCTGCAAGACCCTTTAAAAAACATAACTTTTTAAGTTTCCATATTTTCAAAACTTTGTGAGATTCCCCACAGGAGGACTATGTATGTGAGGAACATGTTGTCTGTTGTGGGGGGACATTTGGCAACAGTCTCCCTCCACAATAAGGGAACGCCCCACATACTCCTCTTTTAAACGACAACTAAAACAGTGGCTCAAATCACACCAAAAGTGCGACCATTGACTGGTCTTAAGACTACTGTACATTAATTTTTATTGCATTGTTATATCCTTCTGGGTCTGGTATTCTCCTTATTGTGTAATGTATTGTGTTGTGTGTGTGTGTGTGTGTGTGTGTGTGTGTGTGTGTGTGTGTGCTTGTGTTGTCTCTTCTATTTGTATTTTGTATTTTTTTTAGGGACTACGGATGCAAATTAGCAGCTCTGCATATTTACAGAGACATTTTCGATGTTCATTAATGTGCACTGTCCCTATCCAAAAATAAAAGTACTATTATTATTATTATTATTATTATTATTATTATTATTTCCTCAGTGCTCAGAGCTACAATTTCTATTAGTTCTATAAAAAAAAGGTTGAGCATCAGTTCATGTGAAGTGAAGGATAGGAATAGTCCCTATCCAAAAATAAAAGTACTATTATTATTATTATTATTATTATTATTTCCTCAGTGCTCAGATCTACAATTTCTATTAGTTCTATAAAAAAAAGGTTGAGCATCAGTTCATGTGAAGTGAAGGATAGGAATAGTCCCTATCCAAAAATAAAAGTACTATTATTATTATTATTATTATTATTATTTCCTCAGTGCTCAGATCTACAATTTCTATTAGTTCTATAAAAAAAAGGTTGAGCATCAGTTCATGTGAAGTGAAGGATAGGAATAGTAACATAGCAGAAAGAACACAGTGTCCAAGCTCCTCTAATCACAGTACATGTGGTGTGAAAACATAGTGTGTGGAGAATCGTTTCATGTCACTTGGACTTAAACTCTCATTAGGTCTCATGACATTTGATGGGCGTTTGGCACGACTAAGTGTGTGCTCACAAATGAGAGAGCAAATAAAGCTTCGATGTAGATGTTTGCAGAAGGTTTGTGTGTGTATGTGTGTGTGTGTTTGTGTTCATAACGTAGGATAAACATTTGGAGTTTTTGCTCACAAAAGCTGCCAGAAGTGAAATGTTACTGCTTTCAATGTGAGTCTTTAATTGTCTTTACTGAGGCCACTAAACACAACTATTAATCCCAGTGTGTTTTCATGAACTTATAAACATTTTATTGTTTAAATTACACTCTGATCTTTTGATCTGCATGTGTGCAGTGGCATCGGAAGCCTCTGATAGCATCAGAGAGGAAGACGAGGCGAAGGCAAACAGGACAGACGAGCTATTTAGTCGGCTGCCTGATGCCTTTCACATGACTGAGAGAGAGAGAGAGAGCATGACAGATGGAGAGATTGGGCGAGGGAGCTGCTTCAACCCATGTTATGTTCCCATGAGCTGATTCAGTTATCCCCGCTGAATAAATTCAATCAGCTATGAATGAAAACTAAGACTAACTGCAGAGGGAAAGGATGGAAGAGGATTCCCCTACTTACAGCGTATTATAAAGAAAAAGGAGGAGAAATGAACATTTCTTTTCTTTTCATGGTCAAATCAACCAATCAGATCAAGAAATGTGAGGAATTTAAATGAACTCAAATAAATACGGCAACTCAAATAACAGGGAAAAGAAACCCAGCAACTAAAAGACCTCATACAAAGTAAAGAATGAACAACATTTGAAGCAGCCATCACCCCAGAAACATGCTACTAAAAAAACATTATGCCTTTTGTGGTGCAGCTGCAGGGCCTGGTGGCTGAGCTGCGCGAGGGGCTCCACGCCGCCCTGACAGAGCTGTGCGAGCTGCGTCACAGGGACCACGGTCTGGAGGAGAAACTCCAGGCCCATCAGACCGACGTGGATGACAAGATAATGGGCCTCAAGAACTCCCTCAACACTTTCAAGGTGCCGGAGACGCTACACAGCGAAAACACACACAGGCACACACAGTGTGTTCTCGGTGAGGCGGAGAGGCCTCCGTAACGTAATTTAGAGCATCTGACTGAAACTGTAAACTAATTTCATTTATTAGATAGGAAGGCAGCTCCTTCAGACACTCACACTGCTATTCAACAGCAGAGGAAACACTAACAGGCATGTACATCTTCTACGTAAGAGCCGCGAGCCTTCTACCTTAGCATGTGTGATACTCTTTATGAGGTTAAATGTGGAACTGAAGTGGAGCTTTGTGACATGCACATGTCAGCGGTATAACAAACGTGTGTGTGTGTGTGAGTCTTATTCAAAGTGATTATCACACCAGCGCTGCTGCACACAACTAGCTAACTCTATGTGATAGCAGCAATTTTCGGTTTAAGTTACATTTTAAATACGTTTCCCTTAATACCCACCATTGTGTTGCACCTTTATGTGTCTTCAGGTTCAATTTGTGTCTTGTGTTATGCTGTGCTTATGATCTGGTCAGGTTCAGGCACAAAACCCAATTCATAATGGTCGGGGAAAGATCATGTTTTGGCTTAAAATGCCTCAACTGGTCGCCACAAACATGCTGGAGATGTTCCCAAGTATTTAAATTGTCCTGAGGTCATGTCAAAAGTACTTGGTTGTGTTTTCACAAACATGGCTGAAGCTGTTAGTGTTAAGAATAGCCTGTTTTGTTATCACACAGCTGGAGATGTCTAAAGTCTCACCGCAGACATGACTCCTTAAAAATATCTCGTGGTTTCAGACTTAACAATGTTGAAACAGTCTTGAACTGTTGTCACTGGCTCACCAGCATTCTTGACCATCCGCTTCACCAAGCGAGGTCACAACCGTGTAATGTGAATGTGAACGTAGCCCATGACACATACAAATTGTATCAGTAGAAACATCCAACATTTCATCCTGTCGACGGGGCAGCTGACAAATCCACCACAGCCGAAGTTGCTCTCGAAGAAAAACACGTTTTTTGGATTTTTTGCCTCGAAGCAGTCCAGAAAATCTCCTTCCAAATCTGACCTGGTGGCTCGCAGTGTGAAATCCAGCACAGGCACTTTCAGTCTTATCCGTCACACTGATGTGGTTTAATCTGTTTTCAGGAGGAGCTGAATGTGGCTTTGTTCCACATAAAGGACGTTTCCAGCAGACAGAGAGAGGTGCAGAAGAGGATAGAAGTGCTGCAGTCAGAAAACACCAGAGACATCATCTCTGTTCCACACAGGTAGGATGAAACATACGTGTTACGAATGTAGTGTAGATACAGTTTCATTCACAGAGATGCATTTGATCTATATTTATCATGTTTCGCATTCCTCTCATGCTGTTTAATCACCTCATGAATGACATCAAAGTGTCACTGAGCAAGTCACAGACGTAATATTGTTCCCCTAAACAAATACTTACAGATAAAAGTCTATGTTGTGTAACTTAAATTTTATTTTACTGGTGATTGTTCCAAAAGTAGAAAGAGCTCAAAGGCAGATCTTCTGACAGCATCAGGGGATGAACACATCTGTGTGCCGAGCCCAGCGGAGCTCAGTGTTATCCAACAGTTCTTCTCCAGTCTGCCACCCAGCGGCTCGCCACAGAGGAGCAACACGTCCACACACAGTGAGTCTATTGGCTGTCTGTCTGTCTTTCTATACAGCTATAGGACACATTTACTCACGTGTGTGTGTGTGTGTATGGTGTGTGTGTTGTAGCCTCGACCTCTGAGCAGGAGGCTCAGCAGCAGCAGCCAGCAGCAGCAGCAGAGAGGTTGTCCGTCCAAATCTCCAGCGTGGGTCGACAGGAAGAACAGCAGAGATGATTCAGAAACAACAGCCAACAGCCCTGCTGAAAACAGTAAGATGTGACATATGTGTTACCTGGAGACAGACAAATTAATGACACCATCAGGGTTTAGATTGGTTCCCTATAAACCTATATTGCACCAAGGTCTGAGTATTCAGTCAGGCCACCGCCTTTGGAGGCGTCTCTCATCTTGACCAGGAGGCTTCCAGCTCAAACTCAACACCGTTGTTCCTGTACAGTATGTGGCCCTCCATGTACGCCCACCTGCCTGCAACTTACAACCTGCTGTGATGTGCTGGATTGTCTCAGAGGCATCTTGGGCCTGCGTCAGGGGTCCTGCCTGGTTGTGGTGGGTCCCGGCCTCAATGGGTCTTGTGCTGAGCGCTGGTTCCTGTGCTGCCCTAATCAATGTCTCTGTCTCTGTGGCACACACTGTGCAGTGGTTTGTCCTTCCATGATGTTTCCTCGTGCTCTTCCTTCTCCTCCTCACTGCTGCCTGATACTTTTCTTGCTTCTTGATATCAGTGGCCTATATCTCCTCTTTTAGCCGGTTTATTAGGCTGCCCCACCTAGACTGCCACACCCTGACCAGGTTTCAGTGACTTACTTCATAACTCAGCATAGTTTGATTTAAATTGTGTTCATGTGTGTGTGCAGATAAGAGGCAGAGGGTGGCTCTGGAGCTGCTGGAGTCAGAGAGAGTTTATGTGTCCCACCTGTCTCTGCTACTGAAGGCCAACATCTCCTTTAATGGATCAGAAGCTCTGACTCCCAAAGACAAACGGTAAGTCGGCAGATACACAAAGACAACTTTAGTTACAGAGGGCCAGTGTCCCCAAATCTCACCTGGACATCGACAACAATAAAAGACATGGCCGAGGCATTTAAACTTTTAAGTAGCTACACACACAACCTATAAAAACACAGACTGACACAGACATTACCAACTTTATCTGGTCCGTTTGATATGTTGTAAACTCAGTTATATCACAGACTTACAATCATCCATAAACAAACTCATCACCGCTCAGACTCCAGGAGCGGCTACTGATCTAATTTGAGCGCTCACAGCGAGGGGAGAACAGGAAATAAACTAATCAAATAAAAGCAGCTCATAAACACCAGTGAGACAGAGAGAGCGCGATTTAAAAAAAGACTCTGCACAGCTCGCTAATGTAATCACCGCTGAGCGTCAGCACACGTGTTCCCAATGACCGAAATGAGCAGTGAGAAGGTGCTCAGTAGTGTTTGTCAATGATTGCATTTGTTTTGTCCAGTATTTATGTTGTTTGTCCTCCAATATTCTGGCAGTCGAGTGTTGAACATCATTTGATTCAGGAGGACTTTAAGTTTTACTTTTGCGTTGTCTGATAATGGAATAATTAGCAAGAATTCACTTCAATTCAACAATGTGATGTTTTCATTACTGTGACTGCAGACAGACCGTCAGGAAGTGTTGTCTTTTTATTTAAATCGGTGTATTTGGTTGTTTTTGGACTTCCATATACATTTTTGTCAACATCAGACTTTTCCAAAGTGGTTTATTTTTGTATTTCATGAATGTGCAACTAAATGTCTCCAAAACCACGACAACATATAAGACAACGTATTTTATTATCTTATTATCTTATTTTTCACTCTTTATTTGTTCCGCTTTTATACAACAAAGTAAAATATTCTCTATTATCGATCACTTTCTTCTTCCTTCTCCGTGTCTTCAGTCCGTTTCCCAGCTCTCTGAGGTTTCTGATCCAGCAGCACCTTGAGCTCCTTCATACTCTCCAGGAACGTGTGCTCAAGTGCCAGTGGCAAGGCATCATGGGAGATGTGTTTATGAGGCTCACCAGCAAAGAGGTAAAGCACAAGAGTTTAAAACAAGGAGTGACTTGTGTGAAATGTTGTGGGTTTTTTTGTATGTCTTTCAACATTTTTGGAACAATTTGTAAAGATGAAATTGTCGTTTGGTCATTGACATGAAGTCCATGAAGCTGCTGTTGCTGATAGTTATTACCCTTTACTACCTGACACTGGATTCATTTCTTTGCACTTTCTTCTTTTTGTACTACTTTGGCTAATTGACAAAATACTTTAAGTCATGTTTTGGTGCACTACGATTCAATAAACCACCGTCAACACAAACCACAGCCAAAACCACCGTAGAGCATTTTGTTGATCGTTAAATCTCTAGATTATGTGGTAAAATATTGATGTTTCTGTGGATGTTTTTAACGACCATGTTAACGAAAAGATGTTTGCTTCCCGTGAACTCATTTGTAAATCAAGATTTTGGCATTCACAGTGCACAGCGCTGTTCCAAGGTCGTTAATGCGGAGGGGTCAAAAGGTTCGGTCTTGTGACTGCCCGTTTATAATGAATCTGAATCCATTTGGCAGCCGTGGCGGAAATTAAACAAAATGTCAAATTCCAGCAGACCCACGATGAGAGCCGGAGTGCAGACGGCCTACAGAGACAACAGAGATGATTGTTATCACTCTACAGAAATGAACATTAAAAAAGGATATTAGACCTGAGCTGACTAAATTAAACCTCTCTGAAAGACTTGTAAGACTTGTGTCCCATTGACACAGAATAGTGGTGCATATATGTAATGATTTTTATGTATAAACTTAGTGTTAAAGGTTTCATTTGAGAGGATTTAGGAGGTAAATTTGCAACAATAACATCGGAAGTGTGGAAAAAACAAAATGGCTTGTTTGTTGCTGCTGAAAGTCAAAAGCAGACACAGTACACTGAAGGCAATGAGTCCAATACCATTACATCCAATATGTGGCCAATTGGCTCCGAGTGAATGGGAGGAAATGCAGTAATTGGTTGGAACACCTACCTATTTAGGAAAAATAAAATTAGGTCCACGACTGTGGGTCGTTCTCCGAGCGATGGTCTGAGAGCTTGTGAAAAGTAGAGAGGCCTGAAAATGTTTTGCTGCTGAGATCATCTTTTCTCATGTTCCTCATGTTGTTGGAAAGTCTGGTGACGTTTTGTAACCCACAAACATTTCTACTTGAGCTTCACAGCAAAACAGTATTCTCCTCAACAACTGAGTAGATGGAGACATAAGAAATGTTTCCCATTAAGACATAAAAAACCCAGAAAAAGAAGCTCATCCTACATAATTTAAACCTCCAGAAGATCCAAGATCCACCCACTTTACTCTCCCTCACTGTAGCTTGTAAGTTAAAAACGTTAGCATGCACCCTGTCTTATGTAGGTGCACAAGCTCCCGTTTGTGTTAAGCTTCTTAATAAAATCTTACCACACTGAATCTCTCTCTGTCTCTCTACAGAGTGATTTCTTGGACTTCTATGTTTCCTACCTGAAGGAGCTTCCAGACTGTCTCTCAGTCGTCAGCATGCTCGCCTCCAGCTCCATGAAATCTTCCGCCTTCCTGGAGGTAACGTTAAAAAACGTGAAGAGGCCATAATAGGGAGTGCAAGGATAATGCTAATATGGGTTTATGCTACTGTATAGATAGATACACAGATAACTGTATAGCATCAGAGAATGAAGAGAGATGACGCCGACATCGTGAGACTTGACTCGACATTCGAAAGTAGAACATTTCTAAAAGCATGACACACGACAGTGCGGTGATTTACAATTAGTTGAAACTCAAGTTTACAAAGTCATTTAGCTGAAAAGAGACACATTGCTTCTACCTGCTCTACTAACTGGTTCTCTCCTTTCGACCTGATTGGTTGACCTGTGTTGCCCTTTTGCTCTGATTGGCTGCATGGTGCTTCTATCAGAGTGACATAATGGGCGACGAATCCAAACCGTCCCTCTACACGCTGCTCCTTCAGCCGGTTCAGAGGATCCCCGAGTACCTGCTGCTGCTGCAGGTGAGACTAACAGATGCACTTTCATGCATATGGCTTTAGCAGAGAATAAACAAAATGAAACTTAAAACAACAATGTGTGGCCATGACTGTGTGTGTGCAGGGGCTGCTGAAGCAGACAGAGGCAGAGCACCCGGACTACTACCTGCTGCTGGTCTGCATCCAGCAGTTCAGGTCCTTCACGGCTCAGTACCACCACCTGCTCCAGCACAACCAGGAGCTTCTGCTGCACAACCGCAAGGAGGTGAAAAGGTCAGGATTACCAGACTACAGAAAAATAACATCTCACGCAAGCTTGAGAGGTCAAATGAGATATATTGTGACTGTTTGGACCTGATAAGGTAACGCAGGGTTCTGTGTGTCCTGCAGGTCGACCATGAAACAGCTGCTGAAGACAGTGGAAAGTGGGATTCAAGCTAACAACATTGGCTCACCGTACCCTTGCTCTAGTGCCATGCTGTGAGTATTTCATATCTTTCTCAACTTTCTGTTACTTCCTGTGAGGCAGCTGGTATACGCCACATTTAATCAGAGCGTATTGCTGGTAACAGTGTTGATGAATCTGCCAATGCGAATCGTCTATCCCTCACAGAGAACATGCTAACCAGGTGAAGCGGAGCAAGCAGCGTCTCCTGGAGCAGATCCAGTCACATCGTTTCCAAGAGTGGGATCAGGAACAGCATCCAGAGAGTCCTTGTTATGAAGCAGAGTGGCCGCCCCAGCTCCCGTTCTTCAGCTCCGACCTGGACTCAAGGAACCACAAACCCACAGGTCTGCGGTCACAGAAGCTTCTGATTCGATCTTTCTTTGGTTTGAAATTGATTAAACATGATACCATTGATTGTAGCTGGTTGATCTTTCTTTGGTTTCAGTATGCTTCTCAGGAAGTGCTCATCTAAATGTTGAACAACATCACAAATCAATTTTTGCAAGTGTCTGAAACTCACAATGTGACCAGCACGGTCACTTGAAGCTGTGTTTATGCCTGAGCAACTAGGCTTTGCAAGCTGTCATGCTGCACGGTCACGCATTTCTCTTTGTCAGAGTTGTACATCAGAGCGTACCGCCATGTTTGATCTCTGATGTTCTTTGAAAACATTGACTTGTCTCTGGTAATTGTTCAGGTGTATAGAGGCAAGACAGTCGGCCTTATCTGAGGTTCTTTCAAGATCTCACTTTTCATTCTTCACAGTGTGTTCAGTCGAGTACAATACAGTCTGAAAGCGTGGCTGTTTGGAACAAGTATCGCCAGTTTTGCCTTCGGACATGACCGAACAACACTTTTCGAATCAAATTTTCAAATCATGATCAGCGTCTCTTGTACAAGGACCCAACAAGGTGACCGTTTGCCAAAACACAGGTTTAAACTTGGACCAGCCTGGTGAAGGAAGGTCTGCAATGTTGTTATTTCTCAGTGCAGAGCGAGAAAGAAACTGGGCGCTGAGGGCAGAGGACTCATTGTCATAAACACTGGGTACTCTTAGCATCTTGGCACCCAGGTACAGTCCCACTTCATAATTTTAGACTTTGTAGCCCTGATCGCAATTATTTTCTTTAGTTTTTTCATAATGCCACTTTGTGTATCCCAGGGATTCTACAGAAACAGGCGTGCAACCCGTGTCACTTAAATGCTTTTGGGATGATTGCCCCATCAGTCAACCAGTCAACCAACCTTTGGCTTTCAGGTCTTGGCAGCATCCCGGAGAGCGAGGCATCCGAGAGGTCCATATCATGCCAGCATAATCTGCCTCCCAGACCGGCAGACTTCCATCAAGTCCAGCCGGGCTCTGCGCTTGCCGATGCCCTCGGAGAGTTCCTCCTCCCTCCAGATCCTCCAGGCATGGAGAGGCTCTATGAAGAGGAGAGAGGCTCCTTCCATGATGTCTCCATGTTCGACCAATGCTCCTCGGGCTCATCAGATTCCTCCATCGACATTGCCTTTGTGAAGTGCTCCAAAGCGCCCTCAGCTTCCCATCACGCAATGGCAGCGAATGTCTCAACAACTCGTGATGTCTTTGGCAACGGTAGAAGCCAAGGTAACGGCTACAGCAAGCTGCCCAACCGAGGGTGCGCGTCTCCGGATGAAGCTGTGATGATGCGCCGCAATCAACACCGCCCCCTCCAGGCCAGCCAGCGTAAGAGCAAGGTGAGCTTGTTTGTGTGTGTTCTCAACGGTCCTCCAATAATTATGTCATGATAAAAAAAGAAAAAATCCGTAACATGAATATCTTCTCTTCTTTCAAGTCACTGAATGGCCTGCAGATGGTCTCCACTGTGGGTGGTCTGGATGGTGCTCCTCTGTCAGACCACCTCCACAGAGTGGGACTGGGCAGCCATGCCAAGCTGGAGCGCCAGGGCAGTAAGGGCAGCAAGGGGTGCCCCACCCCCTCCCATAAGGTCCACACCCCCCTGGGGAACAGAGTGGATACCGACAAACAGAGCGAAGATCTTCACGGGCTGCTCAGCATTGTGGGTTTCTATGGACTCGATAAACTTGTTTAAAATCATGTAAAAACCCTGCTCCTTAAACTCAGCACAGTTTCCAGTTCCTGGCTCGGGTTCAACAACTCCCGCAGAAAGACTTCTCCATCCGCAACAAGTTTGCAGAGCACTTCTCGCCCCCTGCTGGTGTAATCTTCTGGCAGCACGAGATTGTTTGAGGCAACGTATTAGAAACCGAGCACTTTGGCAGACGTCTGTTTGTTCATGTGTCATTTCTTTGGCCCATATGACAGAATCTGTATCACCCTGACATTTAAATGTGTCATGCAAAACCTCTGTTATAAGCGTTATAGTAGTACTATTAATAGTGTAATTTTCTGACCTTAACATCAATACTGTTGACCAGCTGGTCTGACTGCCGACTTATGTGATTGGCCACCACAGTGTGACGTCAGGTTGTGTTTCTCCAAAAGTAGTTTCTGTTCTGTTTCACTGGCAGGCTATCAAATTTTTTTGCCTCGATGTGCGACCTGCATTCAAAACGAATGGGCATTTTCGCTGCAGTGCCTGATTTTCTCTGAATGAAGCCTTAACAAGTTGAGCAGGGATTAATTATCTTGTGCAGTTTCACCTTGACAGGCCCCAAAACTGCTGATCCTTACAATGAGAAGCCAGGGATTGTAGGTTAGATAGAAACAGACTCTTTTCCCCCATCTTTGCTTTTAAAGCACCTACCATAGTCTATAATGAAACTAAATGGAAATATATTGTGTTCAACTCCACTAGGACTCTGGGTTCCAATCATGGGGGGACGAGGCAAAGTGGAGGAGCGGGACAGAGGAGAATAACAACACGCCGTTCAGCGAGAGGAGTCGGAAGCAGGACAAAGGAGGCTTCAGGAGCTCGTTCAAGAAACTCTTCAAAAAGAAGTAAGACTGAGGATGCTCTCTAATGTTAGTCTAAAGTTGATTCAGAAATACTTCCGCTCTGACTTTGAAGAATCAAATTTACTCCTGACCTTTTCCTCCTCACAGGAGCGGTGATGAGAAGAAAGAGAAGGGAGGTGAGAAAACACCAGAGAAGCAAAACAACGGCGACACTTCAGGGAAAAATCCCGCCTTGGTACATCTGGAGATGAACCGTGGCACAGCTGTATGAACACCACATTATCTCACACACACACACGCCGTCACAGACAAAATGAGTCCATTACAGTTGTTTTTCTGTATTAACATCTGCTATATAAATGCTGTTATGTAAACAGGTATAAGTCATGTAAGCTAAGCAACTTTTCCTTGAATCATTTCCAAGTGTAAATGTGATTTTTAGATGAAAGACAAAAATCCCTCCCCTTGTCTTTATCCTGAGGGAAAGCACCTGACCTGGCTGAAATAAACAGCACAGACGGTTGAATTCTTGCTCATGTTTTGTGTTATTTTGACAGTCTCGGTAACAGTATTACTCGCGGAAATGAAAATGTTGTTGTGAGCCCATGTAGATTAAATTATGACAGAAGTAGGTTAAAGACTAGATGAAGCTTGTTGTGGTTACAAACTGGACCACTAGAGGGCAAAGTGAGAGACTATCCACCCCCAAACTTTGTGTAAATAGCTCTGCTCTACATTTAGTTTCTAGTTTATAATAACTTTCTCCTCCTCCTTTCTTTTCCTCTTGTGCAAATTTCGGTATCGACAGATGTTCCCCACTTCCTCTTTCATCAGGGGAAGTGGCAGATTTTCTGAATATGAGGACCGTTCCTAATTTAACAGGCTCTGACTCTCATTTTAATGTGTCTCTCTGAGAAAGTCTGCTTTTTATTTTAAGCTATAATCAGACATTATTATGATGTGCATTTACTCAGGAGAATAAACCGTTATTTGTGTGTACCAGTTCTCTTTGTGACAATAATTTCTATGCATTTATCAGAATTGTTTCATTAAGAGGTGAATGTTACAATCAAGAGCTGTAATGAAGAAGACGTGTGACGTTTCTCAGCTGGTCCCCATTTCATGAATCACTGGTTATTAATACGACAGGAATAACAGGCTCCCTTTTTGTAGGTGCTGGATGTTTCTGAGACGCATTTGTGATTTCGGTCTGTATAATCCATCCAGCTTCTCATATTTCAGCCCTCATTATTTCCACTTTCCTCACAGTTATTTCAGAAATAACAACCACGACACACCGGATGCTTGAGTTCCTTCTTTTTAATGTGTTAACCTGTCATCTCATAAATCTGTTACACTTCTGAACCAAAATATAGGCAATTATACAGTATGTAAAACAAACCCATTTTTATTTTACACTATATACATTTCATAACGTGTGCATTGCATTATGAAAACAAAAGACAAAGGTGATGTAATAGCGACAGAACAGAGGAGACTTGCTGCGTTTTAATGTTTTCATATTGGGAGGAGACCTGGGATCAAACAATAACTCAGGGTCGATTACTTTAATCTGATTGGAGCACCAGATAGACGCATGAAAACTAGAGAGAAGAGAAATCCCAGGAAAATCATCTTGATGCCAATTTATTATCCACAAATTTGCCGCCCTCGACATCTTAAAGCAATCCCCTGTGAGTTATTTTCACACATGATCTGACCCAGGGAGTAGCTGACAATTTAATAACACAAAAAAGACTTTTTAAAAACATTTTTCAGCAAAAAACCCACAATGGAAGGCCGTGTTGGCACCTGCTTTACAGTTTTATAGATTAAACATCGGATCTACGACAGCAGAAATGATCAACGCACATTCAATCCCACAGAAATTTGCTATTGTTCGTCTGCAAAAACAAGACAGTTTCTCCAAAATCAAAACGGAACCAGACGAGAAAGAAAAAATAATACGACTTTTTGAGAGTGCTTGTAGAAACAGTTTCAACTCAACCGAGACATATTTTTCGCATGAATTTAGATGTGCAGCTACGATACAGGATGAATTTTTTTCAGGCTTAAGAAACAGACAAACAAAAGAAATAAAAAAGAATGAAGTAATTTTCAGTGGAATCTCATTCACTTTGTCTTCACGTGATTTGTTTTGTTCATTAACACACGTCATCGGAGAGGACGAAGACATTTTAACGAGTCTCAGAAAACGTGTTTTGTTTAACTGTGTAACACGAAACTTATACGCTGTTTGTTGGCTGTCTATTAAATCAGACACTGTTTTTCTTTATCATCTAGAACATTCCACGAGGTAGACCATCTAAATTTGGCCATACAATTTAAACATAGTTTGGCATTATATTAAATTTATTTAAATATATGTTCTTTGACATCGACCGGCGCCTGACGTTCGGGAATGTGTGAGACTTTTTTTTCCTCTCCAAAAATATGATCAACATCAGGGCTGCTGACATTCAATGATATTCTAACCAATCAAGGGGCGAGGAACCAATGATGAACCAATATAATAGAACTTATTGAGCCTAAATATGAAAAGACTTGATGATGATGTTGATATACTCAGTAGAACTCAAATCTTTCTGACAGGATTTGTGTTAGATAACCTGATTGCGTGAATAAAACCTGGCTGCAGCCCTGAAACTATGACACTTCTGTATTTATAGGTGTTGGCTAGAAGCACATTTATTAGCACGATCGTGGCTTAATAGCTCAATTGCGGTTGTGATGTAAAAATACTGCATCTGTAGTTTGATTTTGACAGTTTCCTTGCCCTGAAAGCGGCTCAACTACAGTGGTCACCAGTAGAGTTCAACTGATTTGACGTCTATCTCTCCTACGGCTGATTTGTAGTTAAACGACGACCATTAGAGTCCTATGAGAGCACCAAATGAAGGTGGTCATTACTACATGGCAATTAAGTGTAGTGTCTTAGTGTCTTTGTGGGCATTTTATACAAGAAAAGTGTGCACGAGCGTTAAAAAGTAGGCATTTTATATCCTCACAGTGGATTCAAGCTACTCTACACTTTACTGTTTTAAGCTACATCACAGCAACAGTGCAATAAAAGCATCAGGAGCTGGAATCAAGTGAGAGGATCCGTTTATCCACAAATAGTGACATGGCGTGTTGGGGGACATGCTACCATGTTGGTAAAGTGACAAAAAAAAAAAAAAAGGTTGCGATTACGACACATCAAATGGAGGGACATTTCCACGTACAAACCGAGGTGATAAGAATAAGAAGTCAAGGAGGAACAGAAATGTTACATTCTTTTCTTGAATCATCAAGATGGCGACATCTCCCTTTAACAACCATCTTCACAGCGACACGCAGAGCTGAAACGTTCCCATCTGTGAATATTTCTTCCCGGACTTCTGGAAAAATGAAGCTAAACGTTTAGCTCTGCAAGATTTCTGAGTTCAGTGACTGTATCTGCGTTTAAGCTCAGCTAAGCGAGTGCCCGTGTCCTCTGAAGCAACCTCTAGTGTCACAGCTTGTAAAGACTGGTAGTGTACTGCCACATGTAGACTCTGCTACACACCACACGGTGCACATCTACATGCATGTAGTGTGATCTTGTGTACAGATGTTGGCCTTTAAAGAAGTCACAGCAGTGAAGGTTTGAAGGTAAAACTTCTCCAAATATGACTAAAATTAATAAAATATGTGGACTTACACAGAAATGTTCCCACCGCACTTCTGGGTTAGCTTCTCTTCTACTAGAGATACTAGCGATTCATTAAATGTCCCTTCTATAGCTGAAACACACAATAAAGTTTATAATCCAAGGTATTCTATTTCAAACAAGTTATTTTGTCAGCATCGACTTAAAGGTGCAATATGTAAAAATCGTCCATCTGTTGAATTCACACTCCAGGCAAATAGGGGGCAGCGCCTCATCAGAGTAACTGTAGATGCCATTAGCTAGTAAGCTCAGTTAGCTGTGCAGCTAGCGGTTCTAACTTACTCTGCCCGGAGTTGTGTTCAATGCATCCAGCACAGTAGTAAACACTTATCTACCCAACATCCTGTTTCAGCTTCCTATAAAAACCTGTATGAGAACGTCCATTTTGTTTTGGAAGCTAGTAGAACAGAAGCTAGCTAAGAGTGGGAATTGGGCCTTTAGCTATTAATTTTACAGTAAATACTTTTCATCCAGACTAAATGTGATTGTGTCCTTGCATCAAATGATTCTTAGTGTTTGTTCGGATCCTCTTCGGAGCACCACATGGGTGAAGTTTTCTGCCATGAGTTGCTCAAATTGCTCCAGATCGTTCATTAATTTTAACAGATTTATGTAATCGCTTTAACAGACTCCTTAAACTCCACCCATGTGGCATTCAACAGACATTAAATATCATGCTAGAACTGATGGCTAAAGCTAATATATACATTTATATATATATATATAAACCAGGTGTATTGCATATGTATAAATTATGTTTTCTTCTGTGTAAATCCAGCTTTTATCTCATTTTGAAAACATCTGTTGGAGCTCTTCAACTGTCCGCGAGCAGAAAAAAATAAACTGTCACCTGTTAAAGACCAGATCTGTACATGATGCACTTGCATGTGCATAATCTATGTCTACGCACACACACATACACACACACACTGTGCATACACACACAAGGTCATATATTATAATGACATCACATTTGTTTGTCAAATACCTTTTTCTCTGTGCAAATTTTAAACACCAGTGGTTCAATAAAAAAAAAAGAAAAAAATCAAAACAATAAAAAAAGCTTTCTGATTAAAAACAGCATTAAAAAATGAAAAAGATGACACGAAAACAGGAGAAACAAACTAAAACAAACAGAACTTGTAACGTCCGTTGTCCCGACGACTGTTGCTGTGGTGCAAAAAAACGAGCAGGAAGTTCCGATGGTGGCACATGCAAAATGAAAAATGACCAATCAGTGCTGTCTCCTGTGTTTGCTCATTCCAATCATGAGTGTTATTAGAGTAATATCCCATTACTAAAGCTGTCCACCTGAGGAGACTGCAGGGCTCTTTGCTTCCTGACGCTCGTCACCATTCAGGTAACCAGGAAGTCGATTTAGCGCCCCGTCGCTCCTCCACGCCCGTCTGTCTCTCTGTTCGTCTCCACAGTTGTACAGAGCAACTATACACACGCCTATCTACACGACCAGTCTTTTTAGTGTTCGTCTCTGTCAAAAAAATACTACATTTATATTTACAACAATTAAATAGAGGTCAATTAAGCACTTGTGTGGTGTGGTGACGGGTATCGGAGTTCAATGCTAGCAGAGGTGGCGAAGCTTTTTAGTTTGTTTTCTATTTTTTTTTCTCCTTTTTTATAAAAAAACGGATAAAACAGGAAAGCCATCCTGGTTGTTAAAGTTACATCATGCCACAATAAATAAAGGTGTCGTTAAAAAAAAGTGTGTGGGGGGGGAGAAAATGAAAGGAAAGGAAAGAGGAAAGGACGATGAAGGAGAGAAAGGTTTTCTGTGCAAGATGGCTCTTCTGTGAAGCTTTTAGCGCAAGAAGCAGTCGCAGTAGTAGTAGTAGTAGTTGTATGTGTAGAACTAGTAGTAGAAGTAGTGTTGAAGTCAGACTTCTGTGCTGGATGTTTCCCAGTGCGCGGTATGTGCAGGGGGGGGGAGGCGATGGGATGGTATCAGGAAGGATTTCTGGGTTGCTCTTGAAGACATTCCCCGACTATCTCAGCCTGAGCTGGCCTCAGACCAGCAGAAACGGGTCCACAACCCCCGGCTGCCTTACTACAACACGCTTAACTAAGACTAACACTGCGGTGCATTTTAAATGTCTGCAACTGGGAATCCACGTCTGCACCCACGAATACGGCTCATCTCCCATTTACACGGCCGACGGGAGGTTATGGTGGGGGTTAGCGGTGGGGTTGGGGGGGCTGAGAGTTTCTCCCGGTCGCTCGCTCCCTCGTTTTGCATTAGTGGTAGGCTGTTTTTTTTTTGTTTTTTTTTTAGAGAGGTGTGTTTATGTGCATGTGTGCTTGTTTGCGTGTGTCTCAGTAGCTGTTTTCATGGCCTGCCAGGATGTAGAGGTTGCTGTGGGCTGTAGGGTTGTCTGTAGGCCGGCTCTCCAGCACCACCACCCTGCAAGACAAACACACACGACACGGCGAAAAACACAACATCCGGTTTAATTTCGAGGGAAGGTAAGAGAAAATGCATCAGTCATTATTTCGCCTTTAAATCCCAGATGAAAGAACAGCCCAGTCTGCTTCAGTGTGTTGTTAGTTTTCCTGACTGAAGTAAACACAACACTGAGGAACATGAAGTGTGAAGAAACCCAGAATTTACTATCAAATTTTCAAAAACCCAGCAACCCACACAGGATTTTGGTCCAAGCCTGTAAAAGCCCTGTTATCTGGCAAAAAAGACAGCAGAGGGAGATGACTTGCTTTGACACTAAGCGCTTCACAAAGTGCACTCTGTTTACCCTGAGGAACACTGGAGGAAGCTGTTAATACTGTTTAACGAGGATCCGAAGACTCACACATTCACACATCACAACTCAAAAGGGACTCAGCTGCTCAGTGGTGGGACACAGACACCAAAATGACCCGGTCCATACAACAGTAGCGCTTGCTATTTCAAAATATTAATATTCTGTGCAGGTTTTTTTTTTTTTTTTTACCAATTCCTGACACATACTGTGACTCTTTTGGTATTTTCAGTTAAAGGTATCGTTTCTGTGCAGAATAAGACTGGAAAGAGACGATTTTGGTGTCTATGCCGTCATGACTTAACAGGTAAAAAATCTCCCGAAAATTTTTGCTTAATTTCTCAGACTCTCTCTCTTCTTCATTCTTAAAAGCTCTTCATTAGTGACATCTGACGTCGAAGCAGACCTCGAGATTCCCGAAAGAAAAGAGGCAGCAATTTAGGCTGCAAGCGGTGAGTGTACCTGCGCTGGGTGAGGCCTCTGTTCTCGGCCTCCGGATCTCTACCGTCGGCAGGTCTTCAGTGGTGAGACATCAGAGAGGATGTTAACGCCTAGCTAGTGTGTGTGTGTGTGTGTGTATGGAGTGAAGATGAGGTGTGTATGTGTTTTGGTGTGTGTGTGTGTGTGTTCTCACCTGTCTGATCCCAGTAGTCTGAAGATGCGTGTGCTGTCAGAGATCTCCTGGGTGATCTGATGAATAAATAATAAAGAGAAAAATGAAGGAAGAGGCAGAAAGTCAAGGTCAGAACTCGCCAGGAGAAATCAGCTCAGATGTTCTCATCTCACGATCATGACTGAGTAAAACTGTGATGCTTTGATCGATGAGTTACCGATCAAATTTAGTCTGATAATCATAACAAAATTGTGGGATCATAGTCTTTAAAATAGATGAGGCGAATAATAAATGTGACTGAAACCAGCTATCTTTCTCTGGCACATTCATGTCATATCATACAGGCCATAATTATAAGCCGCCAAGTGGAATGAATACTGGTGTCGACCTCCATGTTGTAATTATTTATCTGACAGCTATGACATCGCTCACTTGGCCCGAAGTTCAACAGAAATGCCAACAAAATGGTGATAAAATGGCTGCAAACACACATCACTGTCTATTACATCTGAATAAAGTCAAATATTAATACTAATATTATTTATTCAGCTAATTTAAGACTTTGCCGTCGTGTGGTTTCACTTGTTAATGAAGTGTTAATTACAGTATCATGGTAAAAATAGCTAATTATGCTTTGTTTCCTCGTCGGTGCATCTTGGATTAATGCATGAATACTTCCGAGTTGGAATAACGGGAGGTTTTCCTGTTCTGACAACCTGTCAGTGCAAGACCTGTAAAGATTATCTCACATACAGGAAATATTGACTAAATAAGAAGATAAAAAAGGAGGGACACTGCTTTCAAAGAAAATGTTAAGTCTTTCTCTGAATTTGAGAGGCTGCTTCTGAACAACTTTTCATCCAGGTTCATTGTCAAAAAACAAAACACGGTGGAACATGAGATGCAAAGAGTTTGGGGTTGACAAAAAAAAACGTACAAAAAGGTGATCTCTTATCAGGATGTTTCCCTGCTTCATGTGTTTTTTTTCAGGGCTCGAAAACTCTACCTTCAATATTAATCAAAAATCTGTTACAATTTAGGATTTAAGCAGAAATCACAATCCTCTTATAGTCCGAGATTAAATAACATCCTGCCACAATGCCTGAAAGTCAACGTCATTACAAATAGGTCGAAGCAAATGCTACCTTTAAATGGACACACACACACACTCACTCACACACACAAACACACTCAGCATCAATCTCACCTCATTGGTCTTAAAACTCCGTCCCTGCATGCCGTGCCTCCAGAAGGCCAGTACGCTGTCTTGGAGACAAACTGCAAAGATATAAAGACAAAAAGAATAACAAAGATGAACACTGAATTATCTCTCAGTTCATGGCTCTAAATTGTGCTGTGTGGATCTTTTTTTTTCTTACCTGTGGCTTCGATCTGGAAGTTGAAGGTGAGCTCGGCTGACAACTTCCTGCTGGATTTCAACCTTCCCTGGAGGTTCACTATCTTTATACACCCTGTACAGAGAGAGGGAGGAGAACAGATGCAGCTCAGTGAAATTCTGGTCTTGTTACTCTGACCTAGTGCAGTTAAATATGCTCAGTCCAAATGCACAAATGTGTAAAAATGCTACTCACTGTCGAGGCAGACCAGGATAGTGTCTCTCTCTAGCTGAGTGACGTGGATCACACATGTCTGCGGTGTGTCTAAACAGAGAAAGATGAGCGTCAGTTTGGCATACAAAACATCTAAAATCAAGTGAGGTTAGTTCAACACAACGGAACTCTTCTCACCCGCTTCTGTGAACCAGGAGGAGGTAGAGTTGGGGTTGACGGTGCCGAACCGGACCACCTGGTTGAGTTCGGTGCCTTTACTGACCGCCACACAGATCAGAGGGTAGGTCTGCTCCGGGACCACCAGCATCTCAAAGACCTCCAACGGACACGGCAACGGGAAGTCGATGTTCTGTCGAGGTGATGAGGAGACAAGAAGGTAAGAAAGGGAAGCCGACCCTGATATTGTTCATTATCTCGAAGGATACAGGACTACAGACATCTCCAAAACAACAATTAGTCAGCAGTCTGTTCTGCAAGTTCATCTATATCTAAATCTCCCAAAAACAAGGTATTTAAGGATTTAGGATATAAGGTTTTTCAATAACTAGAGCTTAAATTGAAACAAGTTCAATCTTTTCAACCTTAGAAAACCTTGGATATTAGAGACAAACTGTGCCTGTGTGTGTTACATGTTTATGTTCTTCACACTCCTGAAATAATTTTAAGAAACACAAATTAGAGGTTTTGAAGAGCAAAAACTGACCTTGATGAGCATGAACTTCTGCATGGACTCCACCCACTCCAACAGCATGACACTAGACTGGAAGGCTCCACACAGGTACTTATGGCCTGTGTACGGGTTACGGACTGCACGGAAACAATAACAATAAAAAACATTATTCATTTCATTTTAAAATCTTGGTATCTTGGTAAGACTTAGTGGTGACTTTGCTTGTGTGCATAAAACTCAAAATCACCTGTGACGTGTACAAAAAGTATATTTGTGTTTTTTTTCCCCCAGTAAGATTTAAATAATGTACTAACAGTAATATGCTACATATGCTTATATGAGATAATGCACAAGTTAAAAGCCTCCTTCACTACAACTCACCTACGCAGCACTTTTGGCACCCTTTAGTGTCTGGAATTTTATTGGACACGGCAAACTTCCTACAAACAGACAGAATAAAGTCTTTTAGTGTCGAGGACTACATCACGTTGCACACATCATTCAGGTTGTTCTAATATTATCGAAGTTAACATTTTCAACGAATAAAGACGGATACATGTAGGCGTAAGATATAAGTCTTACCTGGGAATTATCTTATCAGGCAGCTTGTGTGTGGGAATGGCTACTGGTAGCTTCTGTAACTGTCTGGCCTGTTCGAACAGACCGCTCAGACTATGGGAGTACAGCTGAGAGGCTTTTCCTGGGATGGAATAAAACAGAACAGAAGATGAGATAAGATACAGAATCAATAACGCAGACTTGAAAAACGGGATGTATTGACCTGTTGTAAGAATAAAACAATTCACAGCTCACCAGATATGGAAAGAAGACAATTGTTCATGACATACAGCCAGGTACACCGCCGAGGAAAGAGCTGCACACAGATACAAAGGCAGAGTAAATGTGAGTAAAAACACCATAAGAGAGCTATCTTATAAAATGTATTACAGTTTCCCATGAAGGCATCAGTTTGTGTTCATTTTCAGAATGCATGATCTCCAGTCTCACCTGTTCCATCGAGGTCTCATGCAGCTCATTGAGGTTTAACGTGTAGATTCCCTCTTCAGCACCGAATATCAAATACTGATCTAAAACACAGAGAACAAACATTTCACCTCTTATTCAAACAAAGCAGCAGCTCACAGTAGACAACACTGAAAAGTAAGTTCAAGTGTAAGTCCTGTTTGGTCTTTTGGTTACCTCTGGTGTCAGGATTGATCCAGGAAGTGGCACAGTGGATCTTTAAAGGACAGCCGTTGAACACCTTGGAGAAACAAGCACCCATCTGCGAATGAGAAGAAGAGAAAACAACACCTCATTTAGCAACATATTAAAAATTGCTTCCAGTGTTGTTTTATGTTTTCAGGAGTGAATAGTTTGGTGTAAATATGTAACTGGCATGTTACAGAGTAACAAAACAGAAGAATACAATGTAACGCAACGAAGATGTGAAGCAGGTGATTATAATGTTAACTTTCTCATATAAAAGATTCTGTTTCCATGCTCATGTTAAATGTTGGGAGAGCAGAAAGAGACTTTTACTTACATGGACTTTGGGTGTAGGGGGGAGGCCGTTACTGATCGGCTTCTAGGACAGACAGATAAACACACACACACACACACAGAGTCAGCACTGGATTATGAATGATCCTGGTAACACACTGTAAGTGAATGTTACACAGGGGATCAAAATCTGATGAGTACAAGCAACTCACAGTATGATTCTGATTCAGAGGGCTTGGATGTGATCGTAACAAGATTATTGAAGCATCAGAAATTTAGATCGTTATGACTGTAATTTTTTTTTAAAGCTAGTCACTGACTATTATTAATGATCTGTAATCAAAATAAAAAGATTAAATCACCATTTAATTCACAATAATTTTCCTCCCGCTTAGTCGTCCTCACCAAAACTCAACAAGTAGCCTCACTTAGAACATAAATCTCCCACTGACTTTTTTGCATCCTATTTTACTACTTTCTGCCTGAATTATTCATTTGCACCACAACATCATGCTTCACTGACGCCAATTTTGTGTAAACATCCACTGATGAACTTCCTGGTGTCGAGCAACTTACCGGAACGTCCTTCTTGTCTTTCCGTATGGGGACACTAGGGGGCATAGTGGACTGTCTGTCGGCTGGACCGTCCCTGTCTCCACTGTGTGGAGAGTTCAGCCCGTTACCTACAACAACAGACACAACTCAACATGTGACAGGGACACTAAGAAAGAGAGAGTGGCGTGAATATGCAGCTGTGTGTTTGAGGAAGAAGGTGAGTGAAGAAACAGAAATAGAATCAGCTGCACACTGACACTCGTATTGGATTCAATGAGTGCAATCTAATCTGCAGGACTGCAGATATACAAGAGCTAAAAACAGTAACAAACAAACTAGTGGGAGCAGAGAGGGAGGGAAGGAGGGAGCAGGCTAGCAGGAAGAATACAGAGGATCAAATATAGTCATGAGCACAGGAAGGTGTTAATGCACCACGGACATCCTGCTAGATATCGGTCAATACCGGTCAAACTATGACTGGTGTGTTTGTCGACTCTACCACTCTCACACCCGGGCTAGTATCCAACAAATCTGCGTGAACTACTCTGCTATAAAAGGTTTCAGTTGGCTGTTAAGTGGTAAAAATACTGAGGCCTGTTTGATAGGTAGGATCTGGGGCTGAGGACAAAACTAAAACAACACTTAAGACACATATGCAGACACACAGTGCAGCTCCAGCAAGGTGTGCCTGCTGAAGCCTTTGAGGATCGTTTTAGCAGATATTTCTAATCAATATCTGATGAAAACAGTATTTGAATGTGGGTAATATCCATAATACTCCAATTATGAGTGTTATTCTTAGCAAGTTGGAATTAAAACTGATTTCTTTGTGCTTTGGTGTCTCTGTTCCTGTTTAGCTTCCAGCTCTCATGTGCTGTTTCCACTGAGGCGATGTGACTGATTATGGGCTGTATAATAAAATTGATTTGATTTTAGGGGTCGACCGATAGCATTTTTCTGATTATCTGCATCTGTGCTCTGATGCAGCAGAATCCATGTCTGTAGTCATCAATGTCTGGTCTCACTCAATGTCCCGCCCACAACACTGTGATTGGTTACAAGTCACACATAATAGCCAATCAGCACCAAATTATCTGAATCTTCAATTGAAATGGTTATTCTCAAGTCCAAGAAATGTACTTTACCTGCAAATGTGTATCGGTTCCAGTTATTGGTTATAACCGTCATTGATAACTAATAATCTGTATCAACACTGACAGAAAAATACAACAAAAAATCCATATTGATCGACCCCCCTAGTACATTTGCCTCAAATATGAAAGTCATTGTTTGTTGGACGAAACTCTTATCAAGCCAGTAATTCAGTCATCAAACAAAGACAACCTTCAAAGCTGCTGACAGGAACAGGAAATAACAAAGTGAATTAAAGTAAAACAAATCAAAAACATGGAAACAAAGTTCAATCAGTATTATTAAACCCCTTTAAAGAAGTCATCGGGGCAGAGATTTGTGTCGACTAGTGTTCAAACTGAATGAAAACTGACTTTTTGCCTCTTCCTTCTTCCTCCTATGAAGCGAGGGGGAGTGGTAGCAGACTACTAGCTTTGGATTGATTGGGTTAAACAACCAATCAGACTTCACAAAACAAAGCAAAACAAAATGATACAAAAAAAAAGACAAACACTTATACTGAGCAGGAGCTGATGGACAAAAGAAACTACAAACAAAAGATTTAATAAAGGACTGTTATTAATGGACTCATGGAACAAAGAAATCAGACTACGAGGACTGACTAATGGGAGACCACACAACCAATCGGAGGGGACGACAGGGTCTGTGGACACTACCCATCTATCAAGTGGGCTGCTCTTACTCTCTTCCTTTTCCTCCTCTTTTTCCTGCTCCTCTTTCACCTCCTTCAGCACCTCCCACGCCTCCTCCAGCTCCTCCTCTGTGTGAGGTGTGTGGAGCCACTCCCAGAAATGCCTAAAGCTCCCATCATCCTCTGGGGCAGAGTGTTCCACGTCCGTGCGTTTGGGGCTCTCGTTACCTAGGCTACTGCGGCGGTGGGGCGGCAGCTTCGGGGGCGGGGGCCGCGGAGGGACGTTGGAGGGCTTGGCGGGGCTCGCCGTCTCTGGGACCGGACAGCGTTTGATGGTGCCTCCACCTCCGCCGTCGTCCTCGCTGTGTGACTGGCTATCGTCGTGTTTCTGTTGTTGCTGCTGTGGCGGTGTGGACGAGCAGATGGACTTGGGCTGAAGGGAAATACGCAGAGGGATAAAGAGTTTCTGTCGCATTCTTGATGACATTAAACAGAATTAAAGAAAACCACATTATAAAAGACTAAACTGAATGATCTTTAATTTGGGATAGTTTAAATGTTCACTGTGGCTGTTCGTACCTTAGGAGGAAGCGGAGGCGGGACCTTTGGCCTCATGATAGTGCTCGATTTACTGAAGAATAAGAAGATGGATGACTTGAGAGTCTGCTTGATAAAACACTCATAAAACAGACGTACAACTGATATTTATGACAAACAACAATGGCACCGAAAACAATATTCACATCTGTCAACGAGTAACCACTGTGGCTGTGGTTTAACTTGTCATGTTAAGGACAGATTTCTGAAAAATTTTATAGTTTTAATCAAAGATATGCAGTCACATTGTTTTTAAACATTTGTATAAAAGTTGGAGAGATGTTGAGACCAGACCAGAGGGGTATTCGACAGGGTTATCAGACGATAAAAGAAAGCCTGAAATGACAAGTTTAACCACAGCCTGACACTGCTTGACACTGAGACAAACACAGGATCACTGCTTTGAAAGGTTGAACTCTTCATACAAGGTGAGATCATTCAGACAAACTACAGATGGAGCATGTGTAAAGTCTCTGAGAACAGGAGCGCTGATACTGAAACTTAAAAACGACCGCATACATGTTTTGTTTGTTTGTTAGGCAGATAAATCTGATCAACAAAAGTGTCAAAAATTCAGTGTTTGACTTATACTTGACTTTATAATTTGAGGCTTTTAAAGGTGCAATATGTAAGAACTAGCTACTCAAAACAAACAGGGAGAAGCATATCAGCAGAGACGGCTTTCACAATATCACGATTATCACTACACATCTCGCCATGTCTATAGGAATATAAAACTCTTTCAGAGAGTAGCCACACACTGTGCTTGTAGCTTGCTAGCTAAACTAAAAGTCTTACATATTGCACCTTTGAGCATCTCTGAATGCCTTAAAATTCTGAATTTGCCTCCAGACCAGCGCTACATTCACAAAGACGTTATCCATTTTGCTTCATAGACTACAGATTTGTTAATGACTGACAGACAAAGAACCAATCAGAGCACAAAGATTGAAACGGACAGAGCCAATCACAGTGAACACAAAGACAAGATCACCAATAAAAATGAGACAGTGAATCAGCTGAGTGGTGGTCGGCAGATATACGGCCTCCACCATAATGTGAACTTTATCTTTAAGTTACTGACACAGTTTACATCTCTGAGCTTTTAAAGAATAGAGCATTTTAGTAGTTTGTTTACAAAATAAAGATCTAAATTGAAAGCAGGATGATCAGTAACACAGTCTGCTGATTCCAAGTCTACAACCACAATTCCAAAAAAAGTTGTGACGCTGTGCAAAACACAAATAAAATCAGTGTCATTGTTGCCTTCATCAAATTCAGAAATGACACATTTACAAAAATCAATGAAGCTGATGAGGTCACACATTAAGTATTTTGTCTTTGCAGCGTCACGACTGTTTTGGAATCTGTGTTGTAAAGGTAAGAAATGGCGAATGGAAAAGGAGCTTGTCCGTCATTATTTGGAGCTGGATAATACTTCTTATTTGGTTTTTATCAAAAGGAAAGCACAATAAAGTTTGTGAAAGCGAGCTAAAGAATAAACTGACTTTGGTTTTCATTAGCAGATGCATGTAGCTAGCCAGCATGGCTAGCTTTTCCCTAAAAGCTAAAAGTGTAGTTCCATATTCTGGAGGTTATGTTTGTGTATTTATTCTATTTTTGTAACACACAACTGATTGTCGCCGCAAAAACGTAGCTTATTCAACATGACTATAACCAGGAACTATTGGTCTGACTCCACTTTTCACTAATGGTTACAGTAATTCGGGTTCTCTCTATTTTTGCAATCAGTGCACTGTGGGTGTGTGCTCAGACTAACGCCTGTCTGACTGCAGTGGAAAATATATGTCTAGAAAGGACACCCTGGTCTACTGCGGACATTTGGCTTTTACACAATAAGGGACGGGGCTGGACGCCAAATAAGCAGCACACACACACACTATCCCACACACACAGCGAGGAGGCTCACAGATGGCGATGCGAGCGAAGAACAAAACAAGACAACAACAAAGATTTCAAGGTCATACTCAGACCTCATACTTGATCATCAAATTATTGCTAAGAATCCGGGGAAATTTAAATGATATGACGCCAGTATCTGATATTCAGCTGGGTTGATATCAATCTACCTTATAATGGTTTAAGTTACTCCCTGTGTATAAAATCTAGAACTAGCTAAAGCCACAAACAATGAACCTTTTACATTAACAGCCTCCAGGTGAGTTTTTAGGGTTAGGGTTACTGTTAGTAGTTATTACACTCCACACAAGACAGCATAGAAAACACACTGGCTGTAAACACACAAACACACACAAACACAGGTGGCATATGTGGCATGATGGTGGGGTGTGAAGCATAGAGATGCGTGGATGAAACTGTGGCAAAGACAAGAAGCCTTCCTCCTCGTCTTACTCCTCATCCTCACTGAAACAAGGGAGGAGAGAGACGAGTGGGGAGAGACTTTCAGTTCTAAGACTGGGAGGGAACTTACTGAGTGTGAGTTTCATCATCATCTGCACCATCATCATCCTCATCCTCATCATCCCCTAAGTGTGCCACATGGCCCCTGGGAGAGGAGGTGAAGATAGGAGGGGGGTGGGGCAGAAAGGAGAGGGATGGGATGGGGAGAAGGGGAGGAAGGAAAGAGAAATAGAGGGTCGAGCGCATAAGATGGGGAGGTTAAGGGAGAAAATGGAGCAAGCAAAGGTGACAAGAGGGGGAAGAGGAGGGGGAAGAGGAGGAGGAGGAGGAGGAGGAGGGGAAAGGGGAGGGAGATCTGAGTGAAGCTCGGTCCATAAACTACCACTAACCCTTAAACTCTGGGCGGACCTGAAAGGACTGAACAGATCCAAACAGTAAAAGAATCACCATCCTCCAACAATCAATAATCGGTGGATGAGCTCTTTCAGCCAAACAGCCACAAACAGACACTTCTACACTTGACCAAGTGTTCAAACCTATTCAGTCCTTACAGATCTACAAACCCCACAACAGTGAACTAAATCTCTAACTGCAGTCACGTCTACTACTAAAAATCTACACAATAACAGTTTCATCCTCCTTGAGAACACCAGAGGGGTTGGGTTAACCACATCAGAATAAATAAGGTGACTATGACCAGGTGACTCTGACATTCTGCCAAGTGTTACTGCACAGCGGCATTCACGTCAGAGGCACTCGGATACACAGATCTGCAGACTGTTTGACTGACTGTCCTACATCTAGGAACAGATGACACAACCTCAAAGACTGAAACAAGGTCACGGTTATCTACTGTACTATTACCAAAGGAGACAAAAAAAGGATTAGAAACTGGGAGCAACTCAAACTAAATAAACTTATTTAAGCTTGCAGCCAAAAACCTGTAGAAAATATAATAGTTTTTTTTTTACTAATTCTTATCAAGATCATATTCAGCAGACCTGGCTGTCACGTTATTAGGACTTACAGGGAAACAAATAGTCATATTTGGGTTTTAGTTTCTGAAAGGGAATGTTTAGAGGAAATCTTTGAACCCTTAGTGTTACTATGCAGACCAAAGAATTAAGTGAAACACATGTTATATCAAATTGTCTCAAAGATAACAGCAAAGCACAATAATGGTGATCATCATTATTTCGGGGCAAGTAAGAAGAACGTCTCTATAGACGTGCCAGTAAAATTACTGAAGACACCTACGGCAGCTTTGGCTAAAAAACTGTATATGCGTGCATGTTTGTGAGTGATTGTGTGTGTGCGTGTGTGTGTGTGTGTGTGTCTGAGAGTGTGAGTGCGTGTGTGCGAGCCATGCCCTGCAGGAAGCCCCTATAATGCGCAGCCTTTTTCCTGATGACATCAAAGCGTGAAGCAAGCTGCAGAGGGAAAATAAAAACCCACAAGAATCCAGGACGCCCAGCGCCCGACAGCCTGAAGTCATTACGACAGCGTTAGTTGCGTGTGATTGGCCGAGATTAGTCCTGCCGTTAACAATGATTGGCTGATGGGTGGGCGTGGTTAGAACACCAGCAGATCAAGATCGAGTTCCTGAACGCATCAGGATGTGACTTACCTCTGCTGTAACTCCTCCTCCACAGATTTGAGAAGACTCCTGTTTGAGGAGAATTGTGCAAATGAGTAAAAGATGATAAAGATCAAAGAGAAAGAAAAATAAACATTTCTGATTTCTGCATGTAATCACAGAGATTGTGCATCTACACGTTTGAGAAATCCTTCAAGTCCTTGCCAAGCAGTGGAGGACAATCTGCTGCCCTGACATGAACCTGAGCTCGCTGCTTACAAAGCACACTTTCAAGCAGAAAGCTCACACAAACACACAGCTTACAGAACATCCTCAAGCAGCAACTATGAATAAATCATCAAAACCACTGCACGAAAACTCTACCTATCTCACAATCTGTTGGTCTAACTGCAACTGCAGACTAAAGAACTGGAGAAAATGGAGCCATCAGAGAGATAAAGACACAAAGGTGCTAAAAAAAAGAGAGAAAAAGATGACAAGAGCGAGACGAAAGGGTTGTCTTACTTGTTTCCTCCCAGTAGACTTGGTGAATCATGCCCGTACTCCAACTGCAGGTCCTACAAGACAAACACAATACATTACAACTGTGACAAAAGACTTCATAACTGGCACATTTAAGTGACATGTACTTGATTTCTCCAATGACATAAACAGGGCTGAAGATGTTGGCTAAGTGCCAGATAAACCACATACACTGAAACCCTTGTTCAGCTACCAAATTACTGAGGGCGCTGCAACTGTAGTGGCTGTGGTGACAGTTATAGCAGCCCACAAGAAATAGCACTACACCCAATAAAACAGCAGATTCACCACAGACATACACAGAAGTGTTTGTCTTTGTGTGCAGATTTGACTCTTGCCGAGTTCACATTGTGGCCAAAGAATATATAATATTAACCACAACAGCATTCCCCTTGTTTTCATAATTTTGATAAAGAAGATATTTGACAATAAGATGTTTGCCAATACAGTAAAAACTGTACTTAACTGAAATTTAAGGTGCATGACAGGTTCTTGCATAATTTCTCCAAAGCAAAATTGGTAGTGGTTAGATTTTTCTGGACTCTAAAAGAGTGATTTCTACTTCAACGCCACTAGGTGAGGTAACAAGAATAGCAGGTCGTCACATGCAGATACGTGCAGTCACTCTGCTGATTTTATTCCTACAATATCTTCTTAGTTAGTATGACACAAGCATTAGTTTCAAACCAGTTCTTCACAAACTTTTTGGCTCGCGAAGCCCTAAAATGAAGCAACATCTATGCGTGAAGGTGTCATTGTGTTATTGCCTCTGCTTGAACATGCAGTCTCATTTTAGGTCTCACTGCAGTGAAAGTGTCTGATATTTCACAAGGGAGAACAAATTAAGGAAAATCCAGAGAAAGTATAAATAATAAAGGAAATAAAGAATTTTGCCAGCTGAAATGTAAACTATAGCTAGCAGGTTTTATCAGCTTTGGCAAGCTAGCTAATTAAGCTTTGTTGAAGTCTGATGTGTAATGCTAAACAGTAGATGTGCTAGTTGTGAATATGGATTTCTTTAAACCTAGTTGGTCAATGTGCTCATTTTGTTTTGGAATTAACAGATAAAGGCATAGTCTCTGTGGTTGATTTTAATAAAAGCAATAAAACTACGGACAACAGTCCCGGTGTGCCTGAATATCTTAACAACACTATGATTAGACATCAGCTGTTTGATGGACCCCTCATGTACATTTTCAGGACTCCTGAAGCAGGACTATGAAACTACTTTCGTAGAAGGGCCTGATTTGAAGTTTCACGATTGAAAAGGAAGTGTAACATTTAAAAACGGTACTTTTTTTGATGTATTCTAAGTAGCTACGATTCATCATTAGTCATTTTAAAACCAGGTGAAAGTTGACTCATCAAGTGCAGCTTGACAATAAGCAGCTCTGACTGAAATAAAGGAAAGCTTGGTTTGTCATATATTGCATGAAGCCACAATGTGAATGCAGCATCGTCACAAAAACACTTTTAGAGATAATCCCATAATGCAACAAACATGCAGAGGGAAACAGACAGACTGTAAACAAACACCAACACACAGACACGCCCAGACACACATGAAAAACGGCCTCATTGCTTTGGTCAACTACAGGAAGTAAGAGGTTAGAGGACATAGAAGCAGTAGAGTAAAGAAGAGAGACACACACCGCAGAGAGAAATATTAAGAGACACGGCACGACAAATATCAAGTACAGCAAACATTAAAAGGTCTAGTGTGTGTTTATAATTTTTGATATATTATGCATTGCGATGTGTTTAAGCGTGCATCAACACACTGCATCACTACAAACCTGAATCTGAGCTTCATATTTATCACAAATAAACTACATTTATAAAACTATCTTAATAACTTGATTTGATTGACTGATATGTGACGTGTGTTTGAATGTGTATATTATATCCAAAAACAACAACAAAGAACATCAAGGACTAAAATCACCATGACAACTACAACACCAGTTAGTGAGGCGAAAGCCAAAGCTGGAAAAAGAAGAAGAAAATGAACAGAAACAGATGGACAGACCGAAATAGATGGAAAAAAACTGTGAAAACGAACAGAAATACATGTTGGATATGGAACGGCCAAAACAATCAGCACTCTGGAAAATAAAAAATAAAAAATAAAAAATGAGAGACAGCAGCGAAAGGCCCAGAAAACAAGAGAGCCAAAAGAAGGACCAGGACCTGTCCTTCAGAAACAGATAAAGAATTAAAGATAAATATGGCCAGACTAAGACGGAGGTATAAATAAATAAAGGAATGGATAAAGATAGAAGTGAAAAAGAAAAAAGGTGGATGTAGTTGACCGAGGGAGAAGCCGAAAAGGAGAGAGAGAGAGAGACTGATAGAAAGAGTACTACCAGATTAGATCTCGCGGTATAGTAGAGCTCCTCAACACAGTCCAGATAGGGCTCAGATTCACACTGGTCAGCAAGACAGAGCGAGAGAGACCTCAGTTAATACATTAACCTGGACTGATGGAGGGAACGGGGGAGGATGCAAGAGAGGACGGGGGATGAAAAAAAGGATTAAGGCCAAAATGGTCGCCGAAGTCCGTGAAGGAGGAGGGAGATACTGGAATATTAATCAGAGGAGGGGATGAATGGGCGTGGAGACTGAGGGAGGGAGGGATGAGTAAATTGGTGGAGGGTTTAAAAGCAGAACTGAGGAGGACAGACATTAATAAATTACATTAACAAATCATGCTGCTATTTAAAGCTTGTACAATCTAAGACATAACTTTGTATGATGCTCTTTACTGGAATAAGGCTACTAATTGTCTTGTTTGTTCACTAGTGTTCTTGGCTGTACTTCTTCAGAATTAAAACCACATGTTACCTTGATCCAGCTTCCAGTGTCGCTATGGGTGCGTTTATTTTTTGTTTAGTATTACACAAGAGAAGTTAAAACAGACTGACGCTGACTCCTGAAAACATCTGCAAGTCTCTTTTGAGGTAGATGACACAAAATCCCGATGCTAATCCTCTTGGAAACAGTATAAAAGCTTTCAATAATATCTAACAATAATAATGTGGTGGTAAAATGCGACACATAGCAGCATGATCCCCAGAGAGCTATTAACCACATGGGTCAGCAAGAAAGAAAAAACCTGGTGTTATTAAATTACTTTCAAGGAGAGGGCAGGAACTGAAGGACAAAGGGAAGGAATACAAATGAATGGTGCAGACCTACACGGGTGACTATGTGTGGTGGTATCAGTATAAATTGATGGATAAATAGGTGTAGGCAGAGAGGAGACAAGGAGGGATTTTAGGATGGATTTTCTCAGTCGACTTGAAGGGAGGAGGGATACAAAGGGGAGTTTGTGGAAAGAGTGCAAGTGCAAAGGAATGATAGAGAAAGTGAGAGTGAAGGAGTGAGGGAACGGAGGACTTTAACAAGACGCTGTGGTTGCGCACGAACCCTGTACCATCACATTTGTCTACGAGTAAAACGTCTTTCAGCAGCTCTAAAAAGTTACAGGCACTAATAGCATCAGCTTTAGATTCTAGAAAATCAATTTAATAGGCTACTGCTCAGAAACCAATGCACGTGTTTGATGATAACTATTGTTTCATGGGAAAAACCACCGTATATAAATTAACTATCCTGCAAGTTTGTGCAAAACCTGGTGACTCATCTTATCCCAGCATGGTTTGATTTGTGTTCCTTCAAGTCTTCATGTGCCCTATAAATGTCCAACGGGCTTGCGGTCAGGTACAGGACAGTCCGCGACAGTCAGGGCTTTTTGGTCTTCTTTAGTATTCCAGTAGTTCTTGCAAATATTTCAGTCCATTTTGAAATATTCACCTTTTCACTCAAACTCTAAAAATAGTATTGTATTTATAACAGATACAAAACGACAAATTCTGAGTAGCGGCCTCAGACCTTTGGCCCTATTGTATGTCAATCAATGCCTGCAAATAATGAGAAAGCTTATAACTCTATTCACAGTTCATGCTGTGGCCATGTCGACAGTTGAGGTCAGTCAATGTTACCAAAATGCCAAAGAACAAAGGAAGGGGCTTAGTGCTTTATTGAATAAATCCACTTTCTGCTGTTCATACAGGTCTGAGTGTTGGTGGCAACAACAGGCTAACCCAGATAGGTGAGACATTGTTATATCCAGCCGTCGTCCAGCATTGGCAGAGAGATCTTGTAGTATTCCAGGTAAGGATCACATTGTCCCTCCAGCAAGTTCTGAGTCTATCCAAAGGTCTCCTCTGATTTGGACGTGCCTGGGAGGCATCCGGATCAGACGACAGTTACACCTAAAATTGAGTCTCACAAAGCTCCTTCTGGGTACCTAAGCTCCTCACCATCCCGAAAGGAGAGCTAAAACACTCAACTTCCTGTAAACTACTGTGGATGGGCTTCTTGTTTGGGGTCAACAAAGATTGACGACGACAAGGATTGGTCAGGGTGCTTCCTGTGTTTAGGTGAGGATCAGCCATGCTGGTGCTTGTGAAGTGACAACCACACAAACATATCCTCTCTCTCACACACTCTCACAAACATACAGAACAGCTAAGAACTCACCGGTTCATGATGAGGTTCTGTCTCCTTTCTCAACGGAGGATCAAACTTCACTTGACCAACTGAGGGAGAGAAAGTAAGAGACAGACAAACGGGTGGACAGAAAGGGGAGGAGGGGGCGCCACATGAGATCAGAGAAGTTCTAACAAAGAGATCAGGAGTGTCTGGTCACTTCTTCATGTTGTGCTTGAACTCACAGTTGATCTCTGACAGCGTCTTTCCCTCCCTGGCGCTTCTGCTGGTGGAGCGAATACGATGAGGAACAGAGACCGGAGACTATCAGCAAAAAGAAAGACACGCAGTCAAATAGCTGGTCAAAGAACACGCACCGTTTAGAGGTTACAATAGGTTTTTAAAAAAAACAATGCTTCTGCCATTTCCTGTTGGTGGAGTATGATGACACAGCAAAACAGCCCGCCGCACTCTGCAACCAGACAACCAAAACATAGCAACAAAATGGACGGAAAAGACAAACCTTCCCTGGAAACAGTATCAACACGTCTGCTTAGTGTTCAAACAGTCCTCAGGAGTTCCTGTAAGGTTGAAATAACTACTGCACGTGTGATGCTAGTTTATTTTCTTGGAAGAGAGGTACTGTTACAGCACCTATGTGTTTATAGTACGTGTGGTGATTCGCAAATTAAATCAACAATTCCAGAGATGTCAAGATCGACCTGACGTCATGTCTCTGACACTTAATCTTCAGATGGAAACTAAAACACAGCAACCTCAAACCATGCTCGTAAAGCATTGGGAAAAAAAAAAAAGACAAACCAAGACTTTACAAAATGCATCAATGCCACAGCTGCTGCACAGATTCATTCATAGATTTGTCAACTTCAAACCACATCTTACAGGCGTAATAAAGCTAATTTTCATAACACTCATGGTTAATGACTGCGATGACACGATGAAGATGGCTTCCACAACTGACATATTTATCAAAACGCATCATGTGTTTTCAAACCATCAGATGATGAGTCAAGATTTTGATCTTATAAATCAGAGCCACTGATGTTCGCATAATGTTTATTAACATGAAGTCAGGTTATTATATAAAATGAGAAACTGTCCCACTAAATTGAGCAAAATAACAAACCACAAAGCCAACCGGAGTTGACCTGAATGTGGTTCAGATGCATTAACCTAGGGAGTGTGAAGGTGTAACAGTTTGGTAGCCATCTTCATGAATTGAGACATTTCTTTACGGGCCAGCAGCCGCCACAGAACTAGAATGAACAGAACCGATACTTATTGTGACATTAAGTGGTCTGCTGTGGTTTAGCCAAGACAGCTGTAATGCTGTCACGAAAGTGAGCAAGGCATTTGTTGTGAAAAGTGGCCAGTGCACATACTAAATAGTTATGATATCTGTGACAGATAAATGGCAGTGTGTTCTTCAGGCTAAAAATGTATATAATGTTCAAATCATCAACAAAACTCCTTCACGATTATATACAAATAATCAGACCAGCTGATTTGCGTTTCAACAGATGAGCATGAAAGTTAACCACAATCGCTCTCTGGCATGTTAAACTATTTATGCAGCTGCCATGGTAATCCATCAACCGTCTGAAAGTCACATGCCAATGCCAGTTTCCATGACAGCGCCAGTAGACACTGAATTGAATCCAGTTTCTATTCATTCAGTTCTGTGATCCTCCCCCAAGTCAAGAGACAACTGACAGTATCGCTTGTGTTAGAATGACATCACTGCAGACACTGCAGCCCACATCGGTACCTTTTTACGGGCCGCAAAACGGGGTGCACGTCGAGCACCGGGGCTTATGGGTAGGAAATGACCCCTGTACTTAAACTGAGGAGGAGGTAGAAGATGGGGGATGGAGACAAGAAGACAGGAGAAAAAAGGGAAGGGAGGAAGAATGAGAATAGAAAGGAAGAGAGAAAGGAGAAGTGCTACAAGGAGGAAGACAGGAGGAAAGAGGAAGAAGGTGGACAGAAGGAAAGAGAATAAATGAGAAGAGACGAGTGAAATTGAAAGAGGGCAAAGAAGATAGGACAGAAAAGGACAGAGGGAGAAGGGGAAGGACAAAGAGCAGAAAGATGAGTCACATGTGCCGGGGAGAAGAAGGACTGAGGTCGAAGAGGGTGAACAGTGGCTGATGAAGAAGGGATTCAATGAGCAAATGAGGAGAGAGAAGGGCACGATGAAGGAAAGGAAGCGAGATCCAGTCTGCAAGCTTAATGGTGTTTTGAAAGCTAAAACCTGAGAGGGTCAAAGGTTACCTCTGGCTCAGGGTCGTCATCATCAAAGTCATTGTAGGTGCTGTGGTCCGGGTTGTTGGCTTTGTCCAGCAGCTCGATCGCCAGCGTCCTGCTGAGAGGCTGCGACACAAACGGGTGCTGGAAAACAAACCAAGAGAGGGACTCAGTTAGAAAGATAAGCTACACAAAGTGACATTTGTATCTTTTATGTATAATGGGCCACTGCAGCAATGGATGCTTCTGTTTACATACATAATAATATACATAATACAATAAACCACTGGCATAACAACCTTAATGAGGAAATGGTCCAATCTGCAGTGTCTATCAACATTTCGCTGGGATTGGCAACCGTAACCATCAAGCTTGTTTCAAAGAATTGTAAATATGTTGTTTTACTGCTTACCTGCAGCAGTTTCTCAGCTGTGGGCCTCTTCTTTGGGTTCTTTGTGAGAGCAAGTTTGACAAAATGGTGGAAGTTGTTTGTCCTGCAGTCCGGCACAGAGAGAAAGACGTTGAAATCAAGAGACACGTTTGATACAAATTGGTGATTTCATGTACAGTGTTGCATCTAACAGCAGGTGTGTCTCAGTGGCTAAACATATTATAGACAGGGTTGTCTCTTACCACTTGAGTTTATCTTTCAACTTGGGAGGCTGGAAATTACTCTTGGTCATTAAGAAGAGAGCCCTGTGGAAGGAGACAGAGATCAACATAATGCAGACTACTGCGAGGTGGAAAAACGTTGTTATATTTCTACATTTATCGAGGTACATCTGCCTTTCTCACATCAGACCGCAGGAGAAGCACAAATGTAATAATTAACATTAATGATGGATTTAATGGTTCTTTATTTGTTAATAATTATAAATGTAATCGAAGTGAACTGATACAAGGTCTGCTGAGAATCTAATTCCAACATCGTGTCACATCCACTGCAGCTCTATGGCATCATCACACACATGCACACACTCCTTTACCTCATGGGGTGCAGGTCAAACATGGGCGGCTGCAGTTCTGCCAGCTCTATTGCAGTGATGCCTACAGCCCAGATATCGCACAGCTGGTTGTAACCTCCTTTCCGCTCTACTGCTGCTACCTCAGGAGCCATCCTGTGGAGAGGGAGAGAGACAGAGGGTGAAAGAGAGAAGGTGAGGAGAAGAATGTGTGCTCATTTTAACCAAGTAAACTGAATCAGGTCAATTTAACTGTTCGCACATCTACAGATTTTGAAGTTCCTACAGTATTTCTGTTTGTGGCTGCAGCAACTTCACAACATCAGCATGTTTAACACTGTGTCTTTTCCATGATTCTGTTTCTGTTGGAGCCCTTTAAGGATCCTAAAATACTCATTCACTGCTGGTTTGTTTCATTGCGGATCCATTTTTCATACATTCTGGTATGTTCCTGCAGCATGACCCATTAGACAAATCCCTATGTAATGTCAATCTGTATGTGTAAACAGAACAACTGTGTCTCTTTTTCCAATCTTTAAACTTCGTGCTTTTTTGCTATTACCATGATGTATTCATGAGACCTTCTTAGCAGCTTATCCAAGGGACGTATGAAAAAATAGCGTTTTGGCTACTTCTGACATTTCTACCCATGTGTTACCATTTGTCTGATCAATTTTCACTGTCACCTCTCAAAAAACAAAACTGGAATAAACTTCATAGTGCCAGACATCAGAGAATATACCAAAGTCCCAAACTTTCTCCAAGTTCATACACATTTGCTCTACCTGCATACATATCCATCTGCAGTACAAAGGGAACAGATGGTAGTAAACAATCACAAACTAACCAGTACGGAGTTCCAATGAACGACTTCCTCTTGGCCAGAGTTGCTGTGATCTGGGCTGAGACTCCAAAGTCAGCTACAGGGTGAAGAAGACAGAATTAAGAAGTGAGAAAGAATGAAGGGAGGCAGAGGATGAATAAATAAGTGTGAGTGTCAGAGCAGAAATGATTATACGCAGAGAGAGAGAGACATTCAGTAAACAGCGCTGTTCAGATTCAGTCTTTTGAAGCAGAAGGTAATCACAGAAGCCTTGCGTGTTCCTCTCACCTAGCTTAACGTAGCCGTTGTCTGTCAGAAGGATGTTGGCTCCCTGTCAGAGACAAACATGCCATGTATCAGCACCCAACGCACGGAAATCACATTCCAGCTCAATTCAAATAATCTTCAGAACAGTTTCAGCAGCACAGGTTTGTTGCAAAGTGGTTTGTCACTGATTAACGCAGCCTGCAGCTATTAATCAATCATAATTTCCCACACCACAAACACCATCAGCACCAATAATATGGGGATTCATTTTCATTTTCAACATCACTACATGCATGTGGTCGTACACTCTGATGAGTTCTCATGATTTTGTCATTATTTTAGTCATCATTTATGATCATTAACAGAACTGCCTGTGTAACACTTGTGGTGGTTTGCGAGGCTGTAGTCTCTGTTGCCCTCATACTGAATTACACTATACTTTTTTTTCCCAAATAGGGAGTCAAATCGTCAGTTGGAGACCTAAAGATTTGAAGGTTTTGCTAACATATATGCAATACAGTTTCCTCCAAACTCACCTTGATGTCTCTGTGCATTTTGCCTTTATTGTGTAGGTAGTATAGACCCTGCAAACATAATCACACAGCAGCTGGTGTTATTGGCACATGCAGAATGAAAAAGAAACAGTTATTATCAAAATTACAGCAGATTGGGAGAATAGATTTTATTTTTTATTTTTTTTGGTTAAACCAAAATCAAAATACTTGGAGATCGTGCTCAATTTACAGTTGGCAGCACAGACACATAATCTGTGTCTCTGCAAGATGTCTGGCTCAAATGTAGGACTCTGACACTTCCTCCATTCCAGCAGAGGACTAATCTCCAAAAATATGTTATAATATGTTTACTCTCTTAGTCAGAAATACACCAACATTATTTACAGTGCGTACGGTACCTGCAGGGTCTCCCGTGACATGTAGGCTATCTGTGACTCTGACAAAGGCCCGGTTACTGCAGGAGTGAAACAAGAAGGAGAGAAAAATCAGAGAGATGGAAGGACAATGGGGAGTGAGAAAAAAGGTGCAAACAAAAAACAGCAGGGTTAAGATTAAAATGTGTGTGTGTGTGTGTGTTTTCGGGTGCATACTGTTCTTACCGTGATAGATATCCTGCAGTGAACCTCCTCCACAGTACTCCATACTGATCCATAACTTATCTCTCCTGCACAAAGAACACTGTGTCACTACGGCTTCACACAAAATCCAATTTCCTCTCACACACTTCTTACACTCTGTCCTTACATACACCGGCTCACCGCTCCTTCGTCTCTCTCTGGTAAAATGCTTGACAATCAAGCACTCTGATAGCAATCATAACTAATTCATTGCACTGACAAACACAAACACACTTACCGGAGATAACTGCCAAAATAGGCTACGATATTGGAGTGTTTACAGTCCTTCATCATTATAATCTCCTGCTGGACGACAGCAAAGTCTTCACCTGGAGAGAACACATATGCGCAGACAATAGTGCTTGTTTTAAATCTTGACAGGGCTATTATTCACAGAGCAACAGAAAACGGGGCAAGTGAGTTTGTCCATGGATTTGTGTGTGTTTGTGACTCATACAAGCCAGTACAAAGCAGCAGAGCAGGTTTCCACATATTTTCATATTTTGAATTCCACATCTAATTGTTTAGCAACAATATGATGACACACTTCCACACTTCCTTTAACTTCTGAAGTTGTTTCTGTATGAATTCCTTTGTCAAGCGGAGGAGAGGAGGATGGAAACCAGAAGAAGGTAAGGAAACAGGGTAAATAATACATGGAGGAGAGAGACAGGGTTTAAGGACAGTGACAAGGGGAAACAATCTGCAACTATAGGTTGAGAAGGGGAGAAAACAGCTGAGATTGTGGAAAAGAGGTTTGTGAAAAATGATGGTAGAAGGATTGCAGGGACAAACACAGAAGAACGGAGGATGACGGATTGATTTAGAGAAAGGTTGATAAAGGGATAAAGTGAAAGATATGGCAGCGAAAAGGGATATAAAGGAACAAAAAGAAAGATGAGATAACTCACCCGGTTCCAGTTTGATGACTTTGATAGCAGCCAGCTCTCCTGTGTTTACATTACGAGCCTAAACGGAGGAAAGGCAGAGAAACATGAGTAATTGGAGGCGCTGAAAGACACAGTGACACAAACGATTTAGGGTAGATTTAAGGTACAGTGGACTCAACTGGGAGACGGTACAAAAAAATAAAATGTATGAGTATGTGAAAACACGCGACAAAGAAAAACTGCATTCTTCAGGAAATATCTGGCTGGGGAAATCAGGTTCTCCTAAACTTTTACTCAGAAACCAATTTGAATCCTTTACATGACGTTTCTGCAATTGGAAAAATGGGCAAAAAAAGGTGAACCTGGTATAATGTACTGTGGTGATTACTCAGAAACGCGCAAGCACATGTTCCTGTTCAGTTACCATTTTACAAGAACAGCATATTTTTGTTTACTTTGTGCGACAATAACTGAGGATGAAATGACAACAGCTGTGAGAAATTTCCAGGCTTTTAACTCTTGTCTCACTATATTATAAACTAGTTTGAACTAGCAGTATAAACTAGTATTTGGATTTTGGATAAGCCTTCAAAGTCAGGGATCTACTACTCAAACTTCTCTTCTTGGATCATATACCTGAAGTGACATCTCTCACCAATGCAGACCCTTCTGGTAAAGGTGATGCAACTACGATAATAGCAATGCAAAAATATCTGTATCAGAAATTTGCACAGTCATGATCCTAATACAAAAGGAAAGAACGCCAATTACTCAGTATGTTGTTTGCAGCCACATTTGCATTTTCAAAATACCAATTGACTGAATTAATTCCTAACTCCTTTAAGACACAAACTCAGATGAGGCGGGTTGACAGAGGAATGCAAAAACTTCAACAGGAAATCAAGTCAGTATTTCCCGTATTCCTTGAAGGCTGACATTTTGTCAAAAAGCAGGGGGTTTCTGCAGGATACTGAGGCTTATTTTCTATAAATAGCCAGCTGTGTTTACATTTAGCAGCAGTGCTGGTGGGGCGCAAGAGGAACTCTATATGAAATATACATGAATAAAAAGATCTTTCAGAGGGGACATGAATTGCTTCCTTCTCTCGGGCCAAGAATGTGCGTTTATGGCTGCGTGTGACATCGCAGAAATATGTGTGAGAGAATGAGAGCGAAAGTGTCTGAAAGAGACGTTTCACATTATCTGATAAGACCAAGACTTTCATCATGAGAGACAAAACAGGAGCTTTGACACCATGAACAGCCTGGGAGCAATGTGTCATGTTTCTCACAGCTCTTGCTATGTTGTCTAATTCTATGGTTTTCTAGTTTCAGTGGAGGGACCAACAGAAACACCCCCATCTACCCTGATCCTGGCTGCAGCCTCACAGGCATATTTATCCAACATTAGAGGGAAAAAACATGCTGGTCTGTTCACTTGATTGGGAAGTTGTCACAGAAAGAAGGAGGGTCAACTTTCTCATCCAAGCAGCCTTTCGTGTTGCAGTCAGGGCTGAACGATATTAGATTATCTTTGACAGATACTACGATTTCAGTGAGTCGTTTAAGAGCGAGTGGTAACTTTTGCATTAAACTTTCACTGAAGGAAACAACATAAATGATAATAATTATTATAATGATGATAGGCTGAGGCAGAACCACATTGCTTCATTTCTGATGGTAAATTGTGAAATATTTTATTCTCATCTGCAAAACTACATCTCCTGCGATTTGGATATTACCCCTGGCTATATTACAACAGTATTTTATTTAACTGGTCAGTCTTAATTGATGTCATTTCCTCCTTAATATGATCACATGAGGACAGAGATTCTCTCCCAAAGCAAATCACTGAAATACATTAAAAATGAAATCTCTGTCATCTTGATGTGGAGCATCAATTTACATTTTTGTCCTTTTCTACCTTAGTTAATCTCCATAGACAAAAATGAAAATATAATCTAGTCTTCAGTATTTATGTGTTTTATGTGCCTCATCATTTTGCATTTAAAATGTTACTGTGTATCTTTTGCATTCATAAACATATTAAAGTCTCATCCCATGATGATTATTCCCCTTGTCTCTGTAACCAGCAAAGACAACATAAAGCAGGGACTGAAAAAAATTATAATAATTGCATTTAAATAGAAGTGTTGGGAGTTCCTGTTCCAGTGGATTAGGGTTTTTTAAGACGCTCGCTATGCATGTGGAATGTCTCGGATTTGAGTCCAACCACAGACCTTTATTGCATGTCTTTCCTCATCACTCGCTCCCCTCATTTCCTGTGAGGTCCTTTCTGTCTAATAAGTCAGAAAAGCCCTAAAGACACCATTGCAAACATTAAAAGAGTTTGAAAGTCTTCAAAACGTCTTTTAGTTTTCTGTGATAGAGTGATGCATAATGTGCAAACTAACAGAACTGCTGAGTAGCAATGGCCATCATGGCTTATGGTAAAAGGGAAAAGCAGCACTAATGTGAACTCAATCCACACCTACAAGGCATCAGAGTACTGCCAACAAAAGAAGAAGAAACATACAGAAAAACAACAGCGAGCAGAAGACAAAATAAAAGACAGAACTCAAGGCTAACCACAGGAAAAACAGCTGCACTAGCAATAATACATCAGAAATATTAAAGACAAAAACAGATTTTTTGTTTTGTCTAAAAAGGAAGGCAAAAACTGTATCCTCAGTTCAGGAGGAAGATCAAGTGGAGAAGAAAAACAGAGGCCGACCCACACCAAAACAAAGCTGTGGTGGGAGGGAGGAGATACAAAGAGATGCAAAGAGAAAAGAAGAAGAGCAAAGCGGAGACAGAGTGTCTTCAGTCAGCAGACGGACCAGAGATGACTCATAGCGCTCAGTGCCACTGTTAGCGGCAACAACATTCAGAGTGGTTGGCTGTTGTGACTGACTGAGGGTGAAGCATCCCGCTTGGTGGAGCCCAAAGGGTTGGAGGGTGGACCACCGGTGACCTAAAAGGTCTGCGGTGCTGAAGTGTCCGACAACAACGGCCCAGATTCCTCTGAAAACCAACGTCTCGGCAGCCAAAAACCACACGAGCAAAAATAAAATCATGCTGCGCTCATCTGGGCTACTCAGAAAACAACTACAAAACATTTTCACAAACTTTCAATCAAACTCAACTTTCGCACCATCAACATCAAATCTGATTAGTTTTCTAGCTTGAAGCAATGGACAAACAAATGAATGACAACCTCTTAGGGCTTCACAGCGATAGTATTGAAAATGCCACAACACAGCAGCCCAATCCATCATTCCCTGACATTTCTGAAATATCCACTCAGGGATGGAGCAACAACTGAACAAACAATGATCTGACACAAAGAACACCACATCACATTTGATGGTTGGACAAACAAAAGGCAAACTTTGTCTGCTCATTTTTAAGTTATTTTGGGCGAGACTCCAAACTTAACACCTCAAATGTCACATAAATGAATGAGTGAATACACCACCACTGCATCAACACAGCCTTAGTGCCTCACTGTTACATGTTGAGATGACTGGATGCTTGCTGATTGTGAAACAGGGGAACAGGAAAAGTGATTAAGGTGTCCAGAATGTACTGAGGAGAGCAGGGCTGGGCATATTTGTGTATGGCCACCTCATGTTCGGTGTATTTCTTCCTATAATGGGGGAATATCAACACTGTTTTTCATATCACAGAAGTCGCCAAAGTAACCAAATAGTCAGCACAGACAGTTTTACAGGAACTAATAAAAAAAAATACATATTTCAAATAACTTTAAATAACTGTGAAGAACTAAAGAAACATGTCAAATGAGCACAACAACCTGACATCTTCCAGTATTTAAATCTAACTTAATCAGGATAAACTTAAAAAAAAAAGGGCCAATTTCCCTGAAAGCCGAGGCAAGAATCTTGGATAACAGAGTTACTTTCCATGGCCTGTACTGCCAGATCAGCAGTGGATTGATGTGGGTTTCTACAAAACAGCACCAGAGAAATCTAGCTCACAACCATCATCAACACCTCCATCAGGCCGCATGCGTGTGTGTCATACACTCAGCATATGGCCAGCTCAGTGGAGGATCAGTGTGGCATTTCACTCTCTCCCCTCTCTGACCAGGAAACACAAACAAAGGGCGACAACCTAAGCGGTAGCAGCTCACCATGCTAATCATCGCACTCCGCTTGAGCTGCAGTCCTGCAAAAAAAAAAACAACAACCTGGGTGCATCAAGTTGACTTAAATCCAAGGTGCTGGAGTATTAGTTTAGTTTAGACAAAATGTAAACCACTCACTACAGCTCTGGAAAACACCGTACTAATTAAAGTTAACCATGCGTGGCGGTGATCTAATCTCCTACTTACGCCTCATTCAGACCAAATCAGGTGTTGTGGTGATTAGCTGCATGTTTGTGCAGCGGTGTAGGAGTGTCAGTAAACAGAGGAGCTTTAACTTCGACCCACAAGGTGACAGGTGGCTGCTATGTTGCTCTGCTGTTTGCTATTAATGGTACCGTTTAATGTGGCATTTCAATAAGTGAGACACATAACCTCTTTTTAATTTGTAATTATGTATTTGCTTGCTTTTCTTAGTGTCTTGTAAAAGCAATTTGTACAATTGTTGACCATTGCTAACATTTGCTCGGTTTAATTTTCTTTTATATTTTAAACTAATTTACATTTTAAATGTTCTAATGTCTTAACTAGGTGGAATAAACAGTTGAAAAGAGACCTAGCTTTGTGCATTTGACATTTTTTGTCAATTTTTCCCTCTTGTACCCAACTCATACCTTGCTCTTCTTCTTTTTGACTTCTGTTTACAGTTACATCCCTACATTAATCTATTTCTTTTTTTTATGCTTCAAAAAGCACATTAGTGGCTCTCTCAACCACTTCCTCTCGCACTCACTCATCATCTCACCATCAAGCCGTCCCTTGACATTTTCGAACCCTTGAACAGACAAGTGTACTAATAGATGTTTTTTCCTAACAAAGGCCTGAGGGAATGGGGGGGATGCTGCCACTGAACAGCTCCACTGCAACAAGTCTTGGGTTAAGACTTTGCCTGGGGCTATAACTGCAGCACTAGTTGGTAATTCAGTTGCTCTGACAGAATTTTTCCAAGAGATTTGAGGCTTGGAAACAGGTGACCTTCTGATCACAACCACACTTCTCTGACCTTTGAGATAACCAGCGCATTAGGCCATGCAGGCTTGGCTTTTTCCTTGTTTCTAGTCACTTACTGACATACACTAGAATGCATTTCCAAATTTTGAATTTATCTCAGAATTTCATTTGCTTATTTTCTAAAATGTATGTAAACTAAAACAAAACATCTTATTCTACCAATGAAAAGTTAATCTGTATGTTTTTAATCCATTCCCTCCGAAGAGACTAAGGGGTCGACAGTTCATGGCCGTCAATGGATGTGAGCAAAAACTGAGATTTGCATTTAACTTTTGGAGTTTTGTCATCAAAATGGTAAAGGCACGACTCTGCAGTTTGTTTGCTGAGTGAGCTCAGTCTTAACAGCTTCCACAGCGCAGCCATTACACACTCATGGCCCCAGGAGAGGAACAGGTGAAGCGAAAAGCTGTGCGCAACGGAGTGTGTTTAATTAGAACACTTGTCTTTCAACAAAATACTCTCTCACTTAAGAAAAACACGCACTCCACACAGACGAGAATCCTTTCACAACCTCTCAGGTCCACTTCAGTTTAGCAAAGTTACTTTTTCTTTAAAGCAGTCAAAGCCGCCTTCTAAATACTGCAAGGTCATCAGCCCAGAGGAGTCATTAAATCAAGCATTTAGTATTGAAATCCTTCTTTTTTAAAGCAAGTGATGGATCTGCCAATGGCAATATAATGCCATTTGTTTACAATGAACTGGGCTGAAACGAAATTACTCCACATCAAATTGAGAAGCCAATGCCAGAGGTGCAACTCACCGGGCTGCAACCGAATTAAGCTGCTAAAGTAAGAAAACTCATCTTGAAAAACTTAACTCACCACAACACTTGTTGGAGAACATTTTCAAAACAGACCCAAAAATCTCTATCTTCTCCAGAAGTTACTGATTGTCACTCTGTAATGATGGCATTCGCATTTAGTGTTGACCTGTGAAGTCACATACCACACGCTTCACGCACTCTTGCTACACTGACCCACCCGAACATTATGTATGAGTATGAAAGCTCATCCAGAGAAAACATTTATCACATCACAACCAGACAACAAACTATCTTGCCACCATTGATTTTTGCTGTTTCTCAAGATGCATTCAGCTGGTCCCGTCTCAATCACATGCGCACACAGTCTAAAAATAGGATTTGACACTTGTGCTAACATTGTGCCAAGATTAACAGAACCAGTTCAGTCATACCAACCCTGGGCAGAGGTATGAATACCAAGGCGCTCCAAACAAGCCTTATTCTCTTCCTGGTAACTTAGTAATGAGTATTTAGTACATTTTGAAGTGATGCATAAGAAAAGGTTGATGGAAATAGTCAAATCTGTCAATTGCACCAAAAATTGTACCGCTTGCTTGTAGTGTTTTTTGCCTTCTTCATAGAAGAGTTAGTGCACTTAATGAGAGATTGGAGGATACATGCAGAAATAAGTTTGGATTCAACCCAAGTGATCATCTTTTTTTTTATTCTCAACTGGAGAATCTGTACCACTTACACATTATCTCACTGAACCAACTTCTTATAATCCAAAAATGGTAGTGAATGGAAACGATCATTCATTTGCCCGTTCCTTTGGCAATATTCTTGAAATTCAGTCACAACTTGTGATAAATTTGGATGGAAACCTAGCGATTGTCTTCAATATATTTGGCCACCAAAACAGATCCACATCCAAAAGGACTTATTTGTATTTTTGCATTTATAAATAATATGTTAGCAAAGAAAAAAGGCTGAAAATGGAGAGTGAGCTTCAGATGGGCTCTGAACTGAAGCAGCTCAAAAACTAATCAACATCCCGAAGTTCAGTTGCTTCTAAACCTAAACATGTTGGCAGAAATACAAATCTATATATTACCTGTCAAGACATCAGAAAGACGGCCAACCGTTATCAAAGCCCCTGGGCAAAAATGCTTTAAAGCCATCTAGTTGTCATGTGGTAACATGCTTTATGTTATCTCTGGTTTGTCACGATAAGGCATTAATAAGTGGCTCGACTTTTTTCACAGGGGATGTTAATACAAGCTGGAACGTAGTCTGATTAAAAGAGGAATTCCCTTGTTAGACTGAATGAATCAGAGCCTGGTGACTGACAGTAGCAGCTCATCTAATTCAGAAGAGTAAAACCTGCTGAGTGGATGTTTTTCGGTTCAAATACTGCAACTCAAGCGCTGTAAACAAGATTGTCATCGGGGGAAGGCCCTCTGACACCTGTCGCACCACTATTTCTTTTGTGTGTTGACCCACCCTGCAGAGACATGTCATACCATTCACTGCCTGCACTGCAGACCAACAACTTCCCCTGCAGACATTTTGTAAATCATTTAATACAGGAGCAAACACTGCAGGATATTTTGTTAAACTTCATTAACGTGGTTTGACTGTACTCTAAATAGCTGGCCCAAGTTAATGGGAACCACAATGCCCTGGCCACTTGTTTACATAGTCAACATACAGTAAGTGCTTTGAGGGGAGGTAAGACAGGTCTAACGTCACAGTCAGCGCAAAGGAATGGTTATAAACTATCTGCATCTACAAATTGAAATTTTAGACAAAACATAACAATTCTGCACTTCCTAAAATCAATGGTAACTTTTTATTTACAATGAAAATCAAGACTTAAAAGTAGGTCTAGACTGAGAATCTCAGATTACATAGTTAATGGGATCAATATTTTATTTAGATTAACTATAAAAAAAAAAACTTAATAACACACTGCCTGAATGTAAAATGACTCTTGAAGACTATTTTTACTGGCACATCTGGTTTTGTCTCATGTCACCAGACTATGTCATTAACACACTGTAACTATGCAAGTTACCAATATTTCACTGCACACATGGCAGAGAGATAACATTCTGCTAAGCACATAACTGTACTTGGCAAACAGAAAACTAGAATGCCAGGATATGGAGCTAAATTTACCATCTGGATCTGAAGCCAAAGAGGATTTCTGGTCGGGCTGCCTGTGTGTGTGCAAAAAGTATGATCATGATCATTTTCTGATATCGTCAATATAGTCTGAAGAGTATCCTGATAATCACTTAGTTCTGAAGACACGGAGGCTTCATCAATTCAACTTTAGAAGATTGTTTGTTGACATAAAAACATTCCTCCACCAAGGCCAGGGAGTCCTCTTTAACACAATCAAGCCTAATCCACTCAAACACAACAGAAATCAAGTATATTAAAACCCTTAAGTTCTTTATTCAGATCCACATCACATAAGACTCACTCAGATACAAGCCACCTAAACATGCATCCATCATTACCTGGGAAATTCAAGAATATGACGAAATCGGATTGTTGAATATAATGAGAAAAATCTGACTGCATCCATCTTTTTATCCAGATCGACACCAAAAGCTGATGTGGTCTATTCTATCCTCCACCCAAGTAGTTTTTGTATAATCCCACTGCCAAAGCAACCAATGGAAACCGGTGAAAACATAACCCTCTTGGCAGAGGTAATAAGAATGGTACCTTTTCAAGTGATGGGAAAAATTGCTGTGTTTTCCATCTTTGTTGGCCACAACCTATGGCATGTTTTGCAGATCGTCTTAACCTGGCCTTAGACAATTTTTATATAAACCCCTTTCATACAATTGATGTTGTGTTACCTTTTATTTGGCAACAATTTCCTTGTCTGTGTAGGGTCTTGCGAGTTGACTTTCAGGGTTGCCGTTGTGTGCTTTGGTTCCGATCATTTTTGTGTCCAGAGAACATCCACCTCTATACCAACTTTCTTAACTGGTAGCTCAAACAATGCTCCGCAATAGGAAATGGGTGTGTGCAAACCCACATTTACAGACAGACTGGCTGTTGTCAAGTTTACTTCTGCTGTGTGGTAGGCTGTTAGATCTATTAGTTTTGAGTACTACATGTCAAAGTTTATCATTATCAACACACACTTTATAACAATTCAAAATCAAGATTGCTTTATCAACCAACCCTAATTTCAGCAATGTGGCTTTGCTTCAGAGCTTTTTGTGAATGCAGGCTAGTGTCTGTGTGTTCACCTCAGTGAGCAAAACAAGAGGAGGAACAGTGAGAAAAACAGGATGGTTGTGGGGCAGCCGCTTTAATTGTGACTCTGCGGCCATCTGTGCATGCGTCTCTATGCATGTGACGATACAATCATCTGGTTTTCTGTGTGTATGTACTACTAGCATGGAACAATAGGACATGAACACACACACACATACACACACATACACTAAGGAAGTGAAGATTCCTGCATTCCTGGACCACAGCTGCCCAGCTGTGCCACACACACACACACACACACACACACACACTAACACAAACACCAAAGTCTGGCCAAAGGAAACAGTTACCGTCACGACATTTACCACCGTAAGTAGATGAGTCTTAGCCTATATCAAATGTAGACATTAGAGGTGCGTGAATACATGTTAAGCCAGCTTGTGTCGCTGTTAACATGGAAGTCTTATCATTTTGATGATAATTGATTTAATGATGAGATTTCAATTAAATTATGGGGGAACTGAACAGGAAGTTCTGCCCACAATATGACCAAATGCACTGTTTTGTCATGTCATTTTTACGTATAATGATCAAATAACCACATCAGCTTTTGGTTATGTGGCTGGTTGTGCTGGTAAAAACTTCCAAAAAGTGAGGGCATACAGAAAGCCCGGTAGCATTGCTTGGCCCTTACGTAAACTCCAAAAATACCCAGGTGGCTGTGATGTTTCTAGAGCACACACACTACTGCTGAAATTGATTTGTCATTAACAGATCTCTATCCCAACCGAAGGCCGTCGTCTGCTTCCACTTCCTCAATCCGAAGCCACAAGCGCAGTCACCTTGAGAAACAGAGCCAGTCATCCTCTTTAAACATACAGTTACGTCAGATCCTGTGTATTGGTAAATACTTGGCCTTGAGTGAGAGCTGCTATTACACCAGAGCAGGTTTTCATGGCTATAGAGCACCATATTAGGCTGATACTGGCATTCTCACTTCTCCACTCTGCCCACATTAAGTGACAAATCAATATTAAATTGTATCATTAACATCAGCATGCGACTTTGCCTTTGGCAGAGAACCAGGCTCATCAACATCTGATATGTCCCTTCTCCAGTCTGTTTGGTTTCCTTTAGTTTAAAGTATCCCACAGAAGTCCAATAGGTAAACATAAGCATACAGTTTACTTCCATCATGTTGCAATTCTTCCGTTTAACAAACTAGTGTTTTCCACTGACCAAAAATAGTGAGAAGCAGCCAAACGCAGATTAAAAAATGTGATACAATACTAAGGGAGTAAGTGGTATTATTCCAATATCAATATTAACAAATTCAATAGCTAACTTGTGGTTAGGAACTGTCGGCTAAATGACATGCTAACCAGGGATCGTGTTTACCAAATAGTTTATGTTAGTCACACATTTTTGAGGATGACCTACTGTAACATCAAGTAATTCACAAACAACACTATCAAAAACCAAACGCAGACCACCTGTAGCGGACCCTCCTGTCCAGGCAAGTGTGTATATTAATCAGCTACTTCTGTCTTATCTTTGATCTCACATGCACAACCCCTTTTTGTCCAACTGGCTTTGACCTTCACCTGTCACGAGAGGAAGTGATACGATATATTGTCGTTTCAATATCTCGTCCCATTTCTCTTCTGATCCAGTCGTTCTTGAAAAAGAAATGTTATTAAATATGCCCCGACCCACTATCATTTGAAAATGACAAACAATATTCTACAAATATGGAGGGCAATGAGAAAGTCTTAGGAAAATTCTGACGTGAACATGTCTAGTTGGTGATACTGACACTTAACGTTACGATGAGAACTCACACTGCTCTGTCGGTATTGTCCAATATTTTAATTTCACAAAATATTCTGGGAAAAATCTCAACTTGGAATTGATTTTTGTCTTAATTTAGGTGGTGAATTCTGATTTACATTATAATAAAACTAAATGAGCACATTGACAACATCTGCAGAGTAGAACACTGATATATTAGACACATATAAATACTGTATTTTCCTTATTTTTGCTTTACTGGAACCTAAAGGGTGACTGTAAACGCCCATTCTGTCCCATCACAAATATTGGTACTTCAAACATCAAAGACCAGTTTGTAACCTATCAGCCCTTTCCTTGGAGGAATCGAAGGTGTGATCTCGTGGTCAAGAAGCCTCCTTCAGCTTCTAAATGATACAGACAAATAGGCAGGGCTACAAACAGAGGAGAAAACAAGTTTCACACGAGCTTTCCCGCTAACGCATTCCTATGCAAGCCACAGATTTTCACACAGCGGTAGAACCAAATATAGGCATCAATGTGGTTTACCGAGTGCCCTGGTGCTTAGAAGCACATCCTTTAATCCAGAGGTTTCAGGTTTGAGCCCCCAGTCCTTCAGCAAAGCCCCTGCTGTTTGTGAACTACACCATCAGCTACATTATAATTGTCTACAGCACATCAGCTTTATGAGAGGATGTGTCAACTGTCAGCAAAATCAGGAGTTCTTAACAATAACCCTGTTATTATTATGTAAAATTAAATGAATACTTTTGCTCTGTACAACTGTTTTGACATTAGTGCACATGAATCAGCTGTTCACTGTTTGTGACCGGTCCAGCAGTCTGTTCCGAGCTGCTGGCCTGCTGAAGAGAACCTGTCAGATCTACTGTATGTGTGTGCAACAAGGCAAGATACCGAACCCAAATTAGAAACAAACTAGATTAGCTGCAGCAGGGAGGGATACAATACGTAAAACACAAAACAGGGAACTAAATAATGACAGATAGTGTTTTTCGGATGCACTTATTTTTGGAATAAATGGTCGTTAGGTATATACTCACAAAGTCTTGAAATCTGTCCCGTCTCCAGTTTAGAGGCTACATTTATATTCCTCTAATTACCACAAAGAGCCTGGAGGTTAACCAAACATCATCTACTCCTATTAAAGCGTTTAATGAATTTCCAGACTGCCAAAAGCCTCTCCCTCACACAGCGGCGAAATTAAATTCCTGCAGTTGTTTGTGACGGCAGCACAAACAACTAGAGTGTGGATGTTTATCGTGCTTAACCGGACTGATATACTGTGAGAGCTGATGCGCAAATCAACCAGGGAAGGCTCATACACCATATAAATCTATGTCGAATAATACATTAGACATAGAATAATAATCTATGTCTAATGTAGAATAACTACATCTACTCTAGCTGAAAATGAGCATAACATGTCACCTTTTAAAAAGGACAAATGTGTGACAAGACAACAATATGTTATAAGGGGTTGTGGTGCTGCAGAGATGCCCTGAGCTCCAAATCCTGTTCCTCAGATGTAAGGAACCATGTTTTTTTGTTTGCTACAGACCCCATAAAATATCACATCATCGTGGTTTTAATAGTTATTCTCATTTAAAATCTAAATAGCGATGCAAAATTAATCATTAGCAATCATGAATCAAATCACAATCATACTCAGGCCCCCATTCTCCCATATTTTTCCTGATTTATGACAGTTTTTCACACTTCTGATCCCTTTTTGGGACACTTGACAACATGAAGTCAACTGTTCTCTTGCCTCCTCAGTGAGTGACAGACGGACTGAGAAATGTAGAGGAGAAAGAATATTTAAACACATTTCAAATGCCCTGGACAGATACAATTCCTGTCACTTATGTAAAGTTTTAAAAAGGAAAGGGGCTGTAAAATCTGCCGCGTGGATTCTTCTGTCAATCATGAGGGTCGCAAAAACACAGGGCAGTGGCGTGCACAGATTTTATGGGGCAGGGGTAAAACTGAACAAATGAATTACAAGAATAACTGCTGGTTCTGTGTAAATAAATGAATCAAAGAGTATAGTCTAGACCTGCTCACACTGGAAAGTGTCATTAGATTTAACTGCTGATGTGAACTGACGCTTTGTAAATAAAGATTTATCGACTGACTGATTGATTGACAAGTGATACTGTTTGCACAAGAGGGTGAATTATTCTGCAATTTTTTACTGAGAATTACAAGTAAAATTAGAATTATTTGCTGCATTGTACTCAACATTGTGAATTTGATAGTCCTTAAATGTAACATTTTTCAGGGGTACAACACCCAGATCCCCTGCTTTGGTTTCAAAATCCTCCCTTTTTCTTGAGGTCTTGTGGTTTTGCAAGTATGATCACAATGTGTGAAATAATCACATAATGATTTGTGTGCAGCCTCAGATCTATCCTGCATGCTGCCACTTGTTTTTACGTTCTGCATCATTACTTTGCTGTTTTCTGTGATAGTATGCATTTTGCATGACATGACGCAGTTCCTATGTTGCACTCTACTAAACCGTGTTATACGATGATGACTGCACAGTATAATAAACACGGTCACAGCCACAGTGACTGTGGTGGAGTTGGATTGTAATTCACGAACTTCATTTCCTTCAGGGATGCAGGCTGTCTGCTCCCAGCACAGGCCCTCAGTGAAGTGTACGACACAAGATAACACTTAAAACAACACATAAATCACACTGTCTGCATAGAAATTAACATCCCGATTCTTTGTAAGAGCGTTACTAGTTCTTACTGGTGTTAAAACATGAATTTACAGCAGTAAGAGGTGTTGAAGTTGTGCTTGTTGTTGTAGCTTTCTCAGCCCTGAGCGCTTTAGCCAAACTGGATTTCCAGCTGTCAGTCCCTGTCACGGCCAACGGAGACAGATTTAACAAATTTAATGAAAGCTGGGAGATATTTCGATTAATGGTGAACCCACTGGGGTGTCTCTGGTTCCGTCTGTGTTCCAGTACGCGGGACAAGTCGCTGCTTGTTGTCATTTTGTCACAATGTTCCCACGAAACTGCCAAAAGCCTGGTTAGCTTCGAGATGCTATCGGGTTAACTGCGTCCGTTCTCGGACAGCTAGCGGCTAAACGTCTATTATCGGACACGTCTCAGTTAACCGCTCTTCTTTAATATCAACGGTAGATTATCAGCATTATATTTAGTTAGACGATGCTTACAAACATGTCGTCGGAGCATACGCACAGTCTTTCAAACGACCCACACGTACAGCGCACAAAATCAATATGATTTGTGTTCAACAAAATCAGATTTGTGAGCCCGTGTCTCGTATACAGTCAACGTTAATGTTAGCATATTGTTATTTATGATTTATCGGCACTCTAGCTCTGTAACTACTGTACAGTGCAGTGTTTCATTGCTAATCCTGGTTTCCACAATGTCGGCCAACAGTCGGGGGGTAAGGCCAAAACAATAACAGCCAACAAAAAAAACAAAAAAAAAAAACACCCTTGGCTGTTTGTCCGACAATGGAATTGAGTGCAAGGGTAGCCGTTTAAACGCTGCATCAGTAAACATCAACACGAAGAGAGACACCCAACTCAGAAAACAAGCCAACTATAGCGATATCATTTGTTTCCTGCTGTTATGTCAACCCCGATGAGCTACAAAGGAATGCTATTAATGTCTAACCAATGCGTGTCCGACAATGGAACTCCGCAAGTGCTTCCCTCACTGCAGTTTTACCTTGTACACATCTCCGTATGTGCCGCTTCCTATCCTCTGGATCAGCTCGAAATCCTCCTGCGGATTCCGCCGGGACAGGTCGACACTGGAGTTCATCATATCCACGGCCTGTTACGGCGCCGGTCGCGCACGGTTGACGAACCCCAACAATTTGTGAAAACAGATATTTTAAGAAAAACATACGGCGTCAGAAAATCCTAGCCCGAATCCAATGTAGCTCCAACATGGCTTCCACTGCGCATTGAGCATGCGCAATGGACATCATGGCGTAGCCTCTCCATGGAGTCTGGTGAGGGAGATGGAGCAGCTGAATGAGAGACTGAGACTGGCCTCTTGAGATAAATGTGGTGATTAAATAAACTAGAAAAACGCACAAAAAAAACAAAACAAAATCGTCACCTTATTTACCCTAATTTGTCTGTGCATGCACTGTCTGCATTAAAATGCATATTGATTTAACTTGATCAATTCCAGCACTATAGGATCAATACAATGTGAAGCCATGTTACAGGCAGCAAAACCACAGTTTATAGCTAGTGAGTAAATGAATGTTAACACTAAGCCCTGTGTAGCCTCGACCGGCCCCACTGTATAAAACTGGGCTAAGCAGGGCTAAACACTGGCAGATGGCAACATTGTGATTCAGCCTATCGGGGTCTATATTACAGGCTGTATAAAAAACCCATAATAGTCCCATTATAAAAAACTTCACAGTATCCATTTCAGTCCAATCACAGGATAAACTAATGTCAGTCTACAGCTTCTGTACTGTTTACAAAGGATCAAAAACAACAAGTTGATCCTGCTACGTATTGTCTTTGTAGCAAATAGCGCCCTCGTTGTTTATATCGTCTTTCTACACTACAAGGAATAATCAGGCCAAAATTAAAAAAAGCAAAAGCAAATTGATGTATCTTCTTTAGGCACTGTAAAGTTTATAATTTACACAATTGAGGTTATCACCATCTCTTGCTGTGCTGTGATTTGCTCAAGAAAAACGTTTTTGCAACTTGATTCCTCTTTACAATCATTTATATGATGTGTTAGGATATTAAATTAAAATGTATTCTTAGGTGCACCTAAATGAAGTCAGGCGCACCACTGCAACCATTATAAAAAGTTAGGGGGAGTTAGCAGTGGGAGTTTTGAGAATTACAAAGATCATAATGACTTAATGAGAATCAGTCCAGGTTAATCATTTAAAAGTACAATCCAAGGCTTGTGCCTTATGTAAGGTTCTTTCTATTGCAGTTAAGATGATTTCAGTGTTAATTACATGCAGTATAGGAAGATTTACATCTGGATGGGCAACATTTCCAATCCACAGCTTAAAGAACTTCAAAACTCACACAACTTAAAATTCCATTGTTTATATATTTCTTCATCATTTACAATAGAAAACAAAATGGAGACAGAAAATATAGTTCAACACATTTACCTCATAAGTAACAATGAAAAGTTACATTAATTTGAAATGTAACGTCAACCACCATCAAGTGTCTGTCTTGACATATTTATGGATAAGTCCATCTATCAGGCCTAAGCTGACTCTCAGAGTTGTCTGATGCTTCAGGCAGGAGAGAGGAGGAGGCAGACGGTGTTGTAGCCCAGACTGACAGCCTGTTTTCTGGGTAGGCCTGGAATTAATCGCCTGGTCGATTTGGAAAGTCTGCTGCCTTGTGGGAGATAGTGAAGGAGTTGGGCAGTCGTGTGTCCCAGTTTGAGGTGTTGTTTCCTGGTTAGACATTGTGTCTTGCTGTGGCAGGAGTTTCTTCAGCTGACAGGATAACTGAGGGCTCAGAAGGAGAACCAAAGTACCACCAGGACAAAGGACCCTAGACACAAAAACAGGAATTATTGAATTACTTATAGTTGGTACTAATTGTTTGGATAGATTTGTCATGCCTAATTTGTTTTAAAACAATCAAATATTGCTATTGACACATTAAAATGAGATTTACTTATGAATAACACAATGTAATCTACATTTTACACAGTTTAGGGTCTTTGCTAAAGAACAACTTAACTCATGGGTTAAGAATTCTGCACAATGCACGAACACGCACAGAAAAACAAGCAACATTTTCTTATTCACTGAACATTTCTAACGGAAACAATGGAAGCAGACACACAGAGGCACAAACCTCTCCATCTCGGTGACGATGAGCGGCAGGTTGGAAGCCATGTTTGTTTTGGTGCCAAACTTCCTTCCAAATGGCAGGTCACAGACTACAGCATCTACACTGGCACTGGGGAGAGGCAGCACTGCACACACAGAGGAGGACAGACGAGCCAAGAGGTAATTTGATACATGACAGCAAAGCAGCATCCACACTCTCCGCCCAGTCACTGAATACAGTGGAAACATGGGTGAGCAATTGAAAAATGTGTTTCAAAAGTATACATTATGGCATTCTGTATTGTGTGTGTACAAACGTTACTGAAGCATTAAGAAACGGGCAAGCAGGATTCATTTTTGACCATTTCGCTATTTACAAATTAATTTGACTGGGGCACCAGGTGTCCGTCTCTCTGAAAATGAACCCTAGCTTAAAGCCAAAATTAAAAGGTTTAATGACACATTTAAATGTTCTATTTTGGGCAGGGTTCCTACCCACTGATGAAGCTTTCAGCAGGTGTATTCTGTTTCCTAGCTCGGCAAACTCTACATTCTCATTGGCCTTCTGTAGCTGTCCATCATCAATGTCCACACCCAGGAAACGGGCAGTCTGGAGAACAGAAGAGCGAGCAATAGCACAGGTTATTATAGTGGTACTAAGTAGACACAAAACATTAAAAACACACACTTTCAAATGTTTTATAGATTTTGTCTAATTGCAAAGCTCTCTAAAGTTTACTTTTCAGGTGTTTGTAAGCTTGACAGACACACAGAAGCTTTGTGTAAATGTCCGTCCTGACCTTGTGTTCCTGTGCTGCTTCTATTAAGATGGTTCCCACTCCACACATCGGGTCGACCACACAGAAGCCTGGCTGGGAAACAGGAGATAACATACAGCAAGGGCAGTCTTACATCATATTCTGACCGGTGTGCATGCAAATGCTTTGGCACACAGACTGTCAAGTTACAGACAACAAACATTATGCTAAACGTCTGAAAATGAGGACAGCTTTAAGGCTCAGTGGCCACATTTAATGAGTCAACACTGTCCTGTCTATTAAAGGGAGTGGTTGAAAAGACAAATAAAGGGCCTCACTTGAACGCCATCTGATTTGCATGCATAAAAGCATACACATAATATGTTTCTTCATAGATAAACAATGCAGCAGCAGGGACACGGCACCTGTGTGTGTTATTACCTGTATATGAGCCAATGAGGTCATAGCCCAGGCTACAGTAGACCTTAGTCCTGTGGTTTTAATGTAGCTCCGGTTAGCCAGAGGTAACCTGAAGGAAGCACAGACAGGATCTATAAATTATGACTATGTATAAAATTAATTTGCTCTGTTTGAAATCTACCAAGAGGACAGCATGCAGTCATTAGTAATGAGCGCTGAATGGAGAGTGTTTCTGTCAGTAACCTGGTTAGTGGAATCCCCATCAGGCAGTGGTCATCACTCAAATAAACATTCACCTGCAGAAAAGAGCAAAGAACTCACGATGTAACACTTGAAAAGACAGACAACAATATCATCCACAGATGGAGTATTTACTCATTATAGTAACAGATCAATACAACCAGGAAGTGAAGAAGTTTACCTCCAGCTGTGGATTCTTCAGATCAGTCTTCCAGCCCAGCTGTCTGCTCAGACCAACTCCAATCACTTTGCTCACCTCCTATATTAGATACAGCATGCAAACACACAATATTTCTCTGAACTAGGCGATGTGAAGTCTTTCTGTTAGGTGGATGTACAGGTTATGTAGTAAGAAAATACATAAAACTCATGTATTTTTGGTTTTGTGTAGGTTTCTGATAATCTTGGTAAAGCGGTGCATCGTGAGACATCAGTTCGTCAACACTGAAGCTTTAAATGATACAAACTGTCCACTGTAATATCCTCTACCTGTGAGCTGAAGTATCGGGACACAGATCCGGTACACTTGCAGCTGATCCTAAAAGACACCGGGACTGAAGAAGGCTCTGGTTTGATCCTGCTGGGCTGCAGTTGAGTCTTATCTCCTTTTCCAGTCGTCTTCTCTTTATTCAGATGAAGGAAAACACAAGAAGGAATTAAAGAGATGATAAAACCAAGGAATGAAAAGTTGATAACCTTAAAAGTTGATGTTATAAAAGTTTAAATAAAAGCTGAATTTTTTTTTTTACCATTTTCAACACTTTTTACAGCAAAGTCTTTCACTCTGCCATCCACAGTTCTGCTGCTACTTTCCACACCGAGTCCCGATGTCCTTTCTTTCTCAGATGTCTTCTCCACTTTCTTCTCACCACTCGATTTTCGAGCTGCACCCTTTCTTTCCTCCTCCTCCTCCTCTTCTTCTTCTGCATCATCCCTCTTTCTCTTCTTTTCCAGCATCTGTGCTCCATTTTGTTCCCCACTTCTCTGCCTCCCATTCGCACTCTCTTCCCTTATTCCTCCTGCACTTTCTCTAGACTCCTCATCGCACTTCTCCTCCTTTTCACTCCTTCTCCCCTCCTCTCTGTCCATCGTCACATCCACAACAGTTCTTGGTGCGTTGGCAGGAGTCCTTCTGTCTGCCAGCTCCCCCTGCAGGCGGCTCCAGGTCATTACAGCACAGGTCCACTGATTCTTGTCACCCAGCAGTCTGGACTGCAGCACAGAAGCTGCCTTAGCTACAGAGAAAACAACACAAAAGTCAATTCAAGTCAAAAATAGATGAATTCCAGGGTGGTTTTGTTTCTCTTTGGGATTTATCTTTTAGAAGTATGGAATTATTATGTAAAACAGGTCACCCAAGGTTATGCACTGTGCACTGATCTGATGAATTCAATTAAAATAGATATGAATGAGACTTTTAATGCACACAAGAACTGATAGACCGGCAAATAATTTAGGACCTGTCAAGATATGCATCTGTGTATTTGATGTGTGAGGCTGGTACCTGGGCTGGTGTGGGCAGACAGGCACACAGGTGAGTCTTGTTTCAGCAGGAGGAAAAGTCTCTCTGCAGCCTTCAGCTCACTAACTCTGTTGATCCCCGCAGAGGAGCTGAACAACACTTTACCTGGCATCTGACAAACCTGGACACACACACACACGTCAACAAAAGAAACAGGTTTAAAGTCTGCGTTCACAGAGTGTAGCAATAATGGGAATAAATCAATCTGATATTTAACAACTCTTCAGTAAGTATCTTGTTGAATAATCTAAAAAGAAACCTTAAGATGACTGGATTAATTAATAGCCTCCGTGTCATGTGACCCAGTGACTCCAAACCAATACTGAATCATATTGCTAACTGGGACAAATAAGACACGCCTCATTGTGTTACATTTTACTGCTTCTTCCATTTTATATGAATATTTTGACTTTTAGTTGTATTTGTTTCTTCTTCATAATCCTACTGCCAAAAACCAAACATACCCATACTGTGCTTCTAAAAAATGCAACATGTTGATCAGTTTGCTACAACCACTTTGCTTTGCGAGTGTGTCCTATGTGGTTTGTGAAGAGATAACAAAAAATACTGATACAGCTAGATATAATATATAGAAGAATTAGTAAAATGTGATAAATGTGTGTCTTATTTGCCTTGTTTAATAATACAATTCGGCATTGGTTTGGAGTCACTGGGCCACATGGCATGGAAGCTGTTGAAAAGAAATGCTGAATTTCTAAAATAAATATTAATATAAAATAGAAGAAGCAGTAAAATCCATGAAAATGGGTTGTATTGTGTGCAATCTGTGTAGTATTACAATTCGGCATTGGTTTGGAGTCACTGGGTCACATGACATGGAAGCTATCGAAAAATAACTGCTGGATTTTGATAAAAATATTCATATACAATAGCAGAAACGGTAAAATCCAATCAAAAGACGTGTGTCTTATTTGTCCCATTTAGTAACACAATTCGGCATTGGTTTGGAGTAACTGGGTCACATCACATGGACGCCATTGTAATTGCCAAATAAATACATAATACATTACCAATCAAAATAACTTCACCTCGGTACTTTTTACAGCGATGCCGCTACAAACGGACACGTTCAACAAGGAAAGAAACATCTTAATGTATTGTAATTAATGCCGAATTTACAAGAAAGCACCAATGATTGAGAATTTGTTGGGAGCGTTTCAGGAAGTTTGCTATGTGTCTCCTCATGCTACAACTCTTAAAATCAGTCGAATTGTAAGGGAGTCTGGTATGCTGCTGTCACCATCCTTCACGTGCTGACAGGAAACACTCACGTCTTCGGCTGCCAGCTTCTTCTTCACCTCGTCCATTAAGAACCGCTCCATGCCGTTACCGGCAGTGCAGTAGTATCGAACAAAACTCCCCTCACTGTTCGGTTCACTCATTGTGTAGTTAAATGTGGTCAAGGTGAATAAACGCTCTTATCTGCTCGTAAAAGTTTCCTCGATTTGACACAGAAAGCCGCCATATTGGCTTGTTTGTTTACACCGGAAACGGAAATACGTCCTCGCGCTGCAGTGACCAGTCGTGGCCAGCAGGGGTCTCTGTTGTACAGTGAAAACAGCTACTGATGTGACAAACTGGAAACGTGATTTGACAGCAAACTATGTGCGTAGTAATGACAACATTAATTAAAATGTCAAAGTAAAAAATGTGCTGCAGACTTGTTCATATCAATCTTCTTTGTAATAATAAGATTTGATGTGATAAAAGCCACGACAACAAGCCTTCATGTTGTGATTAATTTAAGGAATGTATTCAAGTGGGATCAGACACACATATACTGTCATACCACCCAAATGCCTGTGTGCACGCATTAAATATTCATACACACACACACTTTCAGCAAGAGAACAACTGTATAAATGTTCACGTACATGTAATACACATTCATTAGGACACGTACACCTCTGCTGCAGTGTAATACCTGGAGGCAGCTTTGAACAGGTGTTCATCCAAACCTGAGAAGAGACTTCCAATAATAACCCTGCAGCAGAAATGTGCACTTTCGCACAATTCTCACTTTCTTTTCTCCCTCTCGGAATCAATCAGAGAGATGCTCCTTCTATCTGTGTTCGAACACTTCGCTCTCTAAATCCCTTTCTTATCTCTCTCTCTCTCTCTCTCGTCCTGCTCTGTCACAATCTCCTTGTGACACTTTTTAATCTCCCTCTTCTCTCTCTGTGACATTTTAATGACCCCAAACATATTTAATCCCCTTACTTTACTCGATGAACACTGTTCTGCTTGTTGCCTTGTGCCATAAACCCCTCAGGCGCCGACAGGCCAGTGCTACCTGACAGTGTAGTGCATGGTCGTAACAATGTGAAGAATTACAGTAAGTGTTTATATAACAGTGAACGTGAGTGTTGCTCTAGATTGATGGTATATTGCCCCAGTGGGATTTGGAGCGGATTGGATTCCTACCAAATCAATAAATGTCATTTTTCTACATTTTCTTCTTATTTTTCCAAATAACAATCAGATATATATGAAAATCTGGGGACATCCATCCATCCATCCATCATTTGTAACCACTTGTCCTTTGCAGGGTCGCAGGGGGGCTGGAGCCGATCCCAGCCGACATTGAGTGAGCGCTGGAGTACACCCTGGACAAGCCTCCAGTTCAGGGGACAAAAATGTAATTTAAAAATGATTAATTGACATTTAACAGCTGATTCCCTTAACCCTGTACATTCTGTTAGACAAAGTAATCCAAGCTTTACATCCACCATTAATCAGAATTTGTCAAGAAGATTTATGTAAAATACAATGAGAGATTTATTAGCTTGAATTCACGAGCAAATAAAAGGTGAAATACAGTAACAGTATGTGCTCAACTCACTCTCTCCATATAAATATGATGTCTCATAAGCCCCCCGGGAAATACAAATATTATTTTGTTCCCTTTGCATTTACTCCATTAATTTGGATGAATGTCACAGAAGCTCTTGACCCCAGAAGTTCATCTCCCATCCAATCACCGTTGCACAGTCGTGCAGTTCATGAAAAGCAGCAAGCTATGATTGGAGTCAATGTGTTGTCATGTCTCTAGGCAAAGTCAGAGCAGTGATGAGGCGCCATACTCACCCAATCTGACACAATCACACACTCTGAAGTCTCATCTAATGAAGCAGAGCATATTAAGATATTAATTTTGGGCTTTATTGACAGGACAGTTCAGAGAGGTGACAGGAAACGGGATGAGAGAGAGGGAATGACATGAAGCAAAGGGCCAAAGGTCGCTGCAGCGAGAGCAGGGCGTCTGTACGTGGGACGCATGCTTTACCAGCTGAACTACCATTTTATGACTTTTTTTTTTACCGGAATGAACATTTTTCCAATGAACTCTACTTGCAGTTCAGTAATGATAGTCCGTCTTCAAATTTGAGGGCTTGTTGTGTCAGATAACAACAGAAATCACTTCAGTTCTGACAGTTGTTTCCATGGCTGCCACCTTTGTTGATTTTGTAGCAATACAATGGCTAGCTGTAAAGACAATTTAAAAAACCACAAATGTTAAAGGGGCTTTGTGTTGTGCTAAAAGACGGTCATAAGTTTATGTTAGCGGATTCCATTTCTAAACTAACACTAGCTACTGTTGCTCTCTGTTAGCGGAGCGGAGAGAGGAGCTGAGATGAGGCACTTAAGGTACATAAAGTCACATCCTTTGGACTATTGTGGAAAATCTGTCCTGAGTCCTTCACAAAGAAATCCACAGTCCAGCTGCTTTAAACAACTTCAACAAATCATCTCCAGGCTTGTAGCCGACCGAGAGAGACAAGGAAGGTCTCATTTTCCCCATCATGTTACAAACTGCTCCCATATGCTCAATAAGTACAAACTGTTACGTTGAGCCCCTTAAACCGAGGTCCTCAAACACCCAGGTCCTTAGAATTCATCGTCTGGGAACCATGCATGCAACCATAGCCTACAAAATTGTGTGCCAATCCCTCTTGTAAGAGCTGTTATATAAAAACAACAAAAACTATGACCTGCTGGTGGCACAAAATGAAAATTCACGGAAAACCCAAAGTGAGTACAATGAGTGACGGTGAAAGATGTTGCGATATTACAACCTGCAGAAAAGCGCTGGAGACCTCAAAAGTTCTTTCAGGTCTTTAGATGTCAGTGATTTTTGGCTTTTTGTTCAGAAATAGTGGGCGACATTACACGACTGTGTCATTAGAATCCGCTCTACAACAGCAGCTCGGAAATTATTTGTTACGTAACATTTATTTGAAATATGCTTCCCTCCATCATTTGGCACGTAATGTTGCTGTCTATAAAAATGAAAAACACGTAAAGAGAATGTTTTTCTTCTTTGCTGTATCTTAAGTTTCTTCCATTTTTGCACCCAGCTCCTCCTCTTACCAAAATACAGAACATGTTGTGTGTCACATAATCACCGTCCAGCATCTGACAGTCACAGGCCCTGATATAAACTTTATCAGGCTGCACGATAGATGGTGATTACTGCACATTTAAACATCTTAAAATCAAGATGAATACAGTTGGGTTTACGGGGCTTTTACCCCAAATTACACAATTCAGTTTCCCCTCTTCTTTGTCCTTCTCGTTCTTGTTCAACTTTATCTTGCGACTACTTTCATCAGCCCATAATATTGGACGTATCCATGTAGAAAGGAAACATTAATACTCCCTTCAACAGCTGCCATTTGCAATAATTAGCTCCACTGCTGCTAAGTGAACACAACAGCTCCACAAAATGGATGCGTGGCACGCCAGCCATGGCGTGATGTATGACTGTACATTAAACTTGTTTTTATTCTCCTCCACACCCCATAAATGATCGCAGGGAGGGAGAGAGGAGGATGAAGCAGACAGAAAATGGAGGATGGAAGAGGAGAAATGATGATGAAGGGGAAAGAGGCGCAGAAAAAGAAAAAGAGGGGGAAGGATAAATACGTGAGCTGTGGGCACGGAGGGGGCAAAGACAACAGCAGCTTTGTTTGACAACTTGCGTCGTGATGGACTAATTGGTGCAGCCTTTGGTTTTTGAAGAGCTGACGGCTGATGAGTTAAGAAAGGGACAATCATGCAAACAGTGTCGGTAAAGTTTCAGACACTGCAGGATGAAAGTGCAGATTTAGGTCTGCATAGATAATGATACACACAAGAAGCAGACTGACAACAGACGAGCACGATTTGGCAGCTCGTAGCAATTAATGTAATTATACACTGTCGACAGTTTAGCTCTGTAGCTCTGTAGGTAACGAAGCAAACATCCATTAAAATTCACTTTTCCGGTCCTCTTAAATACCCTGCAGGTACCCAGTACTTACAGTATAATTATTCACTTATTACTTATTGTTACTCTCTTGTTCTGCTGTACATGCATACCTCAGTATTTCACATGTATTCATTCGACGAAATAACGGCATAAATTCAGGAGGAGCTAAATATTAAGATATTACACTTTATATCGAAGGCTATATTAAAGAAAAGTGTTACCAAAAATTCCATCGGTAGAATGAAAGAACAAATCGTGTCAACAACGACAAAAACCAACATTCAAAAACAAACTAACAAGTGGTATAGCCAGAAATGTATTTTGTATACGTCACAACTCATGGTCATCCCAGAGCCCGTTACACTTCTTTCATTTAATAAATGTCCCAAGAGACGTGACTGACAGCTTCATAAAGGACCAAGAAAGTGGAAATGTTTTTTATATATTCCATCTTTCCAAAGAGAAAACGTGTTGCTGTAAAAATGCAGCTTATGTATCAAATTCCAGTAATGCAAAAACACATTGATTGTTACTTTGAGGAGATGGTAACATGTTTATTTATTCAATTTTCTGTCAACAGATTTTCCTAAATCCCCCTAAATCAGACATGCTGGACCTTTAAGGGCAACAGATGAAGTTTGGGGACGTCAATCCTGAATATATCACAACAACTCCAAACTTCAACGGCAAAAAGGTGGACAGAAGGACACCCACATGCTGTAACTTCCCCCTGTTTTCATGCACTCAGCTGCTGCTCATCACACACACGCACACGCACGCACACACACACACACACACACACACACACACACACACAGATGTAAATGTCAGAGGTTCACTCCCTGAATCATCCATTTTCTAACAGAAAATTAAAAACTTGAGTTTCAAGTGACATTATCACGAGAAATTACACATTCAGTGAGTGATGATTAATATTCAGTGAGCTTTTCAAGAGGGCTGTCATTTAAAAGGCCAGACAGTGTGTGTGTGTGTGTGTGCGTGTGTGTGTGTGTGTGTGTGTGTGTGTGTGTGAGGTAGGAGTCCATCTGTTATTCTCCTCTAATTTCTCTCTTCCATCAGCCTCTATCACCTTTACTTTATCCTTTTTAATCCTTTTCTTTTGCTCTCCTTCTCCCTTCTTTCCCTCCTCTTCCCTCTTGTTCCTCATCACCTCTTTCCTGCCCTCCTCTCTACTTACTTTCCTTTCATCTCCACTTCAGTCCCAGATGGAAATGAGACCTTTACAAAGAGACAGAGTGAGAATGCTCGAGAGAGAGAGAGAGAGAGAGAGAGAGAGAGAGAGAGAGAGAGAGAGAGGGGGCGCTGAATTTTCCACATGAACATGTGTGCGTCCGTGCCTGTTTCTGAGTGCTGGTGTGTGTGTGTGTGTGTGTGTGTGTGTGTGTGTGTGTGTGTGTGTGTGTGTGTGTGTGACGTAAGCACATTTAAATATTTACTGCTCTCAGAGGAGTGTGAAGTGTGTCAACAGGGCCAAGCATCCATGGAGACACACACACACACACACACACACACACACACACACACTCCCGGCGGCAGAGCTCAGCTGGTGAACAAAGCATCAAACTGACAGCAGCCATTAAAATCAACAATAACAGGAGAAATAAGGAAGAGCAGGAGGAGGACGGCGAGCAGACTGGAGGGAGAGGCGGATGTGGCCTCACTGCTCAGAAAAATCGTTGTGTTTGTGTGCAAACACGGCTGAATGAATCCACTAAAGTTCGCTGAGTGTTTCTGTGCCGTCGCCTCGCCTGGTTTGCATCTGTCGTGGAAGTCCCGAAGCATTTCGTGTTTCTTCCGTGGTGAAACAAGTGAGCCGTCGAGCTGTCTTTAATGACAAACAGATTGTGGTCTTTAGAGAAACATCTGCACAAAACCTCGCTTGTTTCAGTTTCAAATACGCAAGATGAGTTCTACTTATTCCACCTAAAATCTCACTGATAGCAAGAACTACACAACTTCTTTCTCTTCACTGAAGCAATATATTTTACATTTCAGTGTACTTTTGAACACCATTTAAGTGTTTTAGTAAGTTAATTGTACCCAACAAACAATATATATACCTGCTGTGGGTCATAAGAACATGATGTAAGACCTAGCAGGATACCATTATCAGCCCATGTATGCAGGCTCCTGTAGACCCCAAACAGAAGAAACCAGAACCAGTGGAGACACCATGAAATCTGAGACTGTCTGGGCCCCAGTTGGGCCCCATATCAGCCCAGCTGTAAGCCATTTGGGCCCCATAGGGGTGTGCTGCCTACAGACCAGCTTCTATGACTCTTCAACTCTTCCTCCGCAATCAATAATATAAAAAAAAGGACTATCTCCTTGTTTTGAGAAGCAAAAGCTCAGTAAAGCTATTGCACAGTTTGATTTAAATAACTACTAATAATTATAACCTAAACTAAATAAAAGAAAAAACAATTCCATATGAGGAGGAAAGCAGAGCAGGTTTAACAGACATCCACTTTAACCTGAGCTCCAGCCAACGTCCCGGTGTGGGCCGTCTCACTCAGCTGCACACAGAGACAGAACACAGAACCTTGTCCCAGTTAACAAAGAACTTCTCTCAACGACATAAAATCCCAAATCCCCTTGCCCCATATTTTACCAAGTAAAAAAAAGACAACATCGCACCACCGCCAAGGCCACTGTTCCATTTAGCTAAATAAAAAGCTGAACGCCCTTGGCCCATTTCCTCAATGTTTAACACAGCCATGAAGAGTTTGTAGCTATTACTTTGATTCCCAAGGACCTCTGGCTTCTTCCAGGGAGTCCCCCAGCACAGGGAGGATTACTTTCATTTCACTATCATGCTTTCACTTAAAGACGGCACTTTGTGAGAGAGAGAGAGTGCAGGATTGTAACAGAATACAGGCAACAAAAACCCTCTCAGATGGAGATTACTTGGACGTAAACCCTAACAGGCGCGTGTCCTTGGCCTCGAAGACATGACAAACCCTCCCCAGAGTTTTTACAGCGGATGCATTTCCTGCTGGGTGCAGCTAGGGGGAGGTGTAGCTTTACTGCTGAGCTGCTTCCCCTTGCTGTGTTGTCTTGATTAATCTCTTCACTGCAGCAGGCGGTGGGGAGGAAGGAGGAAGAGGAGAGAGGCCGGCTGACCAAAACACCACTGGCCACTGTGACAGAGAGATTAGATGTGACTGAAGTGCTGCTGGAATGTTAGTGTGAAACGTTAGGGTGCCATTTTGGGGAAATTTGGAAAATGTTACATCCTGCTGGTATGATGAGTTAAATATATATATTTTACATGTATCATGAGCTGTTTGGAATCTACAGACACACTTGTATGGAAGTCCTTAAGGTCATAGTTTATTATATGATGTTTATCATAATGTAAAAAGGAAAATATAGCAACTATAGGCTGCACTTACACTGAGTATGTTGTTCAGTATTAGCAACAGTTATTCAATGCTGAAGGTTTGTTGTTGTGCTGTGTAACCTGCAATTTAGTAATTAATCTCTTTCCTGTTCTTCCTCAGGTGCTGCCATCAATTAGAAGTATTGACTGATTCACGCTAGTGTCACTATGGGCCAGCTGTTGTCATCAGAAGAAGAGCTCTCTCCAGTGAAGGATGCAATTGGTTCCTTCCTCTACGACGCCATGTTGGAAGGCGGCGCTGTGCCCGACCTCCGTGTCGTCCACCCTCTCCTCCTCGCCAATCAGGGCGGGAGCTTTGACACCCGGGCCGGCCTCCAGAAGCAACTGCAACAGGTTAATGAGATTTAAAATTTTGTAGGTTCATAGTTTAACTTTAGGTTACTTCTAGAATAGTTTTATATGCTTCAGTTGTCGTATTGAAAACATTTTTTTCAAACAAACAAAAACGTCTACAGAGCTTGCAGAGGAATAAAAATGTCTCCTCACCTTAAAAAAATGATCACGATTGAGAATTAATGATTTAAAAATGTTTGTCGGGCCAAAATGTTTATTTTGCTCATCTCTGTTTAAGAGTTCTGACGGTTGGTTCCAGCTTCTAACATGGTTTGTGAGCCAATAGTATAATGTCGTTGCTATCACGTGGTATCTGTGTTTCATCAGTGATTAACAGTCTTGGTAGCGGCCATTTTGTGGAAAAAAACTGAGTTGTACGGGATGCGCCAAGCATACTGAAACACTGTTTTGGCTCCTGTCTCTTTAAGGCCTCCCCTCTCGAATACCCAGTCTCCTTCTGATTGGTCAGCTCCAATGCTTGAGCCATAACTGCTAATGACAACAGAGCAGCTCCGCTAAATGACAGTAATTCTTACATGCCAGAACTACTTGTTAGGCATCAATTATGCAAATGTGTGACATTGTGATGTCACAGGAGTCATAGAATTAAAGGTGAGACTGCTGATGAGGTGTTTCAGGAGCTGTTTTCTGTTCGTGTGGACTTAATTTACTTTCGAGACCTTTTTACAGGCACAAGAACCTTTATAAAACACTGAAGGAGAAGGAGAGGGGAAAAACATCGTAAGTCTCCTTTAAAAGAAGGTGTAACAGTATGTGTGAGTGATGCTGATGCTGCATACAAGCAAAACACTTGAAGAGGTGATATGTTCCGTCTCAAATAGACTGAGTCGCTGGACCGCTTATTGATTTACCTTCTAAATTCAGTGGAGAAGAAGATGAACATGAGGGGAAGAGAACAGTGTTTTTACCCTGAGACAAAATGAAGCACCACTCAGTGTTAGAAATGTGGTCCTGCTGGGGATTTTAAAGAGGTTACAAATCAATACAGCGGCCAACGAGGAAGCAATATGATGATGACAAAATGCTCCTCACAGTTGTTCTTGCAAAGAATGGAGACAAATCTATTCAGCGAGCATTTTTATTTCATGGAGACAGATGGTGAGAATGGGTATGCATTCATCTCTCCTCACTCAGCTGCAGGGCGACATGGGCAACAAGGCGCCCACCTACCTGAGGGATCTAATTGGCCGATTGTCGACCTTCTCGGATGAGCCCCGTGGGGCTGGCCTGGTGGGATTAGTGGTAACAATGGTGATGGATATGATCTATACATCATCAAGACAGTCATCAGGTGTGAAGGGGAAGTCAGCGGGATCTTCATCAAGCCAGGTAAGTAGAAAATAATGAAGAAGAAGTGCTTGCTTGAAGAATAGAACATGATATATTCATTTGAAAAAGTTGTGAAAGGACACAAAGAGACTTTCCAAAATTGAAAGATTGTTAGAAAAAAGAATATATGCATGAATGTCTTCCTCCAGCAGAGAGTCTTGGAGCTCCAGGAGGTGATGGAGGAGTACCTGAAGCGCTTCAGGATCAACCTGACCGACAAAAGCAAGCTGATCCAGGACTCCATCAGACTTGAGGCCCAGCTCAGCCTCATCCTCACTCAGCTGAAAACATGTCTGCTCGGGGGAGACTGTGACTCCAGGTAAGGGAATACAGCATTATGGTGTGGGATGTAGTCGTTTGTTTGGTTCTTACTCTGTCTGGTCCTCCAGGTCTCTGAGGCACTGGGCCAGCGGCGCAGCATTTAACGCCCAGATGTTGGTTCACCTGGCTGCTCTCGAGGGCAAAGCTGAGCCCTTCACTGCCAGGGCAGCACTCCAGCAATACAAGGAGGACCTCGCACAGATCATACCTGTCTACAGGTAATACAGCAGCGATCTAACCATCAGACATAATGAAGGTTGTTATCATTTTAGCAGCAATAGCTTCCCAGCAAATATGTGGTGCATATATGTGGGTTTGAAGGATTCTGGCTCGTTGTGCTTCATGTTTTTAGCAGCGCTGGAAAGTAACTAAGTACAGCGCTTAAAGGTTCAATATGAAAGACTTTTAGTTGAAAACATTAAAAAACTAATAAACCTTATCAACAGAATGTGACGAAATAAAAGTGTTCACATTATGACATAATGTATTGTGTTGCAGAGATATCCACTGAAGTTAGCATGCTAACCAATTAGCACTGTCCCACACCAGTCCAAGTTGGCTGTGTTATGACTGCTACCTGAGCTAACTAGCTTATGGTAGCAGCAGTTAGTGGTTATTCTTGTGATGTGTTACCCTCTATCATTTTTGAGTATGGTGCTATTAATGAGGAAAATGTGTATTTGAAGCAACATTTTGATTGCAGTACTTTTACCTGTAATTGAGTATTTTCACAGTGTGGTATTGCTTCTTTGATTTGAATGCTTAGTCCACCACTGCTTGTTTGTGAGAAAAGCTGGAGGGAGTCATCTCTTTGACTCCAGTGTTTTCAGGTCTCGTATTGCAGTGACTGGGGTTAAAAAATGCTCGGCGCTGACTCCTGAAGCAAATAGAGTTACATGAGCCACTCACAGGGCCGCAGAGTCTACTTTTTTCTGATGATGTTTTGTTGCAGCTGGAGACCGTGGGTGGACAACCTACTGCAGGAAGTGCACTGCACAGCACACAGTCCAACTACAAACAATGAGGATTTTTTTTTGAGGCGAGGTTGTCAGACAGCCAACACATTGCACTTCAGCGGAAGCAGGAGCCTAATAAAGCACACTGACAGTGGAAACCACAGCCGCACAGGGCCGGGCTGTCTGCTGGGAGACAAGCTTTCCAACCTGCTCCAGATCTGACAGCAAAAACACTAAAAAGCTATCACGACTGTCAGGAAAGTCTGGCCCTGAACCTTCAGCTTACATTTAGGCTCAGAGTATTCGGTGTGACAGGTGATAGCTGCGATCATGGCACAGCACAGCAGGAGAAAACATTAAAGTCAAAGTTTTCTTAAAGGTGCACCATGTATTCTAGGGGGAAGAAATAAGGAAATAGAAGAGAAGGAAAAACAAAATTATCACAACTGAATAAACAAACTGACCTTAAAGGACGACAACATTTTCACACTTTGTTTATATGTGGCCTTTCTAGCTTCAAACAGTGTTTTGGGAGCTTATTATCCTCTGAGAACAGCTTTTTTATTCAGTTATGAAATAATATATATTTCTGAGTTATTATGACCTCATTAATAATGTAAATATTCAAATTCACTGAGTTTGAATTTCTTATCCAAAACTACGTAGTGCCCCTTTAATGGACATTTAAACTCAGTGACAATCAGAGATACCCTGTAAAATTGCAATCATGAATGGAGGTGTCTGTATTAAATATGCATTTTAAAAAGCACTTAATCTGAAAGAAGATAAGCGTGAAAGTGTTTCATAATAACATATGCACAATTTAATGAGCCGTCAGTTTTGGATAAAGTGATAAAATGATGATGAAATGATGAAATTTTTAATTCTTTCCTAATACTTCCTGCCTTCCTTTCCTATCTCTTCATTACAGGTTTTATAAGTCTAATACAGTGTGTGTCGTGAAATGTCGAGGGAGTCTTCTGGCATCGTGTGACGCCTCCGGGGAGGCGCCAGAGGACGGATCCATGACGGGACTCACTGTGACCGACAGAGAGACAGGAAAGAGTGTGACCATCCCGCTGTCCACCATTGAGACAGAGACAGGTACTTCTCTGAATTAACCAATAAAACTGCTTTTCTCTGTTGATTTGCATTAAACTGAACCAACCTGATCTTAACAGGTAAAAGACTCTCAGGGCCTGATTCCACCGCTGCACCTGAGTCCATTAACCTGGACCTGATGACCTCAGATCAGTACGCCCAGGCATACCTGGACCACTTGTTCTCTGATAAGGGACCTGTGGCAAAGCTGGAGAACTACTTCATCATGGCTGGTGAGAATCTGGGAACGCTAAGGACTGAATTTGAAAACAAGACAGGGGAGAAAAATGGGTTAGAAGAAAGTGATGGAGAACAACGAGTGGACATGGCGAAAGATGATAAACAGGTCAAGACTGAAAGGAGAGATGGACGAGAGGAGGCGGAGGAGCCCGAGCAGAGAGACGAACGTTTGAAACTGAGTATTGTGGAGACGCAGCCGGACGAGAGCCTCGATCAGAATCTCAACGGTGCAACAAATACACGACAGCCATGACCGGACAGCAGCAGGCTCAAAATGTCAGTCGTTAATTGAAGATAAACATTCACCTAACCTCAGAAACATGAAGGCTTTTTTGCCATTTTTGTTATTTATTCAGAGAGCAAAAAAAGATTATTACTGGATGAAAGCTGAATAAAAGTTGTATTGAATTGCCTGCAGTGTTGCTCTATATCTCACACTTTGTTTGAATAAATAAATGGCATATAGTAAAAAAAAAAAAGTGGCATCAGCCTTGGCTAGGAAAATATTAAAACTGTGACACGTGTCAGTCAGTGACATGTTAACAAGTCTTTAGTTGTCTAATAAATACTAAAAATTGTGTCACCTATTTTCTACAAATGTACATGCATAGCTTATAATATCATATACACAATATAGATACATTGACCAAATTTCCGTATCTTATTGTAAAAGTTATTCCTGCAAATGTATATTACATAACATAGTAATATTTCATACACAGAAACACATGCAAACATCTAAGAAAACACCCAGCAGTTTTTTTTAAATGGCGTGAAACGCACAAACGCAAGAAGTGTAAAGCAAAACAATGCACATGGGGATGAAACCTACAAAATAAAACAGGAAATAACTAAAAACCCCAAACTGCGATGATAATAATAAAATAAATACAATTTCAGACAGAGTTAAGAATCAAAAGTAATTTCCTGGCACTAAAATGTAGTCAAAAATTCAAATTATACATAGAACTACATGCATGTATACACTGTATACTACACAGAAAGTAAACGTAAGAGTCCAATCACACTCCTCTGGAAACATCCTGTGCACCACCTGCACAGGACCACTTCTCCTGTGTGCGTGAAAGCAGGACACTTTGAGTGACATTCACAGAGACATGGCACTTTTCACATGTCTCACTCAGAGAGGTTGAAAAGACGCTTTTTCCTCTCAGTATTAATGGTGCGCAATTTCAGCAGGTGGGTGAGCGACACAGGAAGGAGCTCTTATGTCGCAGCGGGTTGTGAATGTTAACCTGGGAAGGAGTGTGTGTGTGTGTGTGTGTGATGTCTGTATGTGGAGGCATTCGCAAAATATATTGTGTGTCTGTGTGTAAATCAAAAATGAAAGAGTGCATAGAAACGAAGGTGTGTGAGTGACTTAGACAATAAGGGATAATTGTGCTGGCAGTTATGTGTAGAAAGAGGGAGAGTGGTACAAGTGGTTGATGGTTTTTATGTGTGTGTGTGTGTTTCAGGTCTTGCTGACTGTCGATGAGTCACACTTCACAGCTCCAATTACTGGTCCCTGCTCTGCTAATGCTGTCCGATTGGTGTTATTACCCTCTCTCGCTTCTTTTATTCTCTCCTTCCCTCTCTCTCGTTTTTTTTTTCTTTTTCTTTTCTCCCACTGGCTATCATATGAGTGTGACTTTATTATTCAGTGTGGAATGATGATCACGCACGCTAATGAAAAGCCGGACAAGTCATTCATAAACACCACAGAGCAGCAGAGCAAGACGTCGCAAGAATTTGCACAACACTCTTCTTCTCTCCTCGTGTTCAAGTTTATTTTGTATTTTTCCTTCTCCTGTTCTAATTTTTTCTGTTTTCTTTTTAATCGTCTGTCTCTACTTTTCAACATTGATCTTAGAAACTGCTCCTCCTGCAGCTAATTGTCCATTTATTTCAAATGGCTTTCACTGGAATCTCTTTGTCCTTTAAGTTTACAGCATTTTTTTTTTGCAGTCCAGCTCAATATTGTCACGGTTTTACACAAAAACATCTAGAATGTTAACATTTGAACATATTCTAGAAATACAAAACATGTTTCGTTGCTATGCCGTCATTTTAAAAGGAAGAAGTGTGTAATAAAAAAAAGGTGAATATCTGCTGTATTGATTTTGATAATCAGTTTTAAAACAGTGTTATAAGAAATCAACGCTAGACCGGTGGACTACTTTTCAAAATCTGGTGCCCACATTACCCACAATGCACGTCAGCCACTGGGTGCCACCTGGTAACGAGGTCCTTGTCATCATTACAGACCCAGACACTACACTCAACAGTTTCTCTGTTATGCACAATCTCTAAGATCCGGTCTTTTGTGTCTCTAAAGAACCTGGAAACTGTCATTCAGGCGTTCACCACGTCCTGTTTAGTCTACTGTAAGTTGCTCTTACTCATGCCTGTTACCATTCCTGGAAATCTATGTAAAATTATCCCGAATCACCCATCACAGTCCAGCCCGAAGTTCTTTCAAAGCTGTTGCTGAACTTTTTGGTGAACAGGCATAGTTTTGGGCTCTTTTTAAAGGTTACAGTCTGACTTTCCTCACCCTAAACACACATGAGCTTGGTGAGAGCATAAAATACAGTCAAAATCAAGTGATAAGGTGGAAAAAATTATGAAAGGTTAAGACAAACTGGTACAATTTCCAAGCTTAGGGCTTTAAAACCCATTTAAATTTAGCAGTGGGCGGTAACAGCAAACACAACCTTTCCAGACTTCAGTTAATTCAAAATGCTGTTAAGGTTGGTACAACGCAGCGCTGGTCTCCTGGGGGCTGGTGGTTTGAGGGGCGCCTTCAGAAATGATGTAACAACGTCATAAGCGTAGGGACGCTGACCAGGCTGCCGTATTTGATGTGCTGGGAGTTAGATGATGCCAATAACCCCAACCTTCATTTCTTTGAGTTGTGGGAGTAAATCTGAGCACCCAGAGGAAAAACAGGCACAGAGAGGAGATGGAAACCACAACAACCTGACTGGTGCATCCAAATACAGGAGCTGTGCGGGGATGGTGCTAACCAATGCCAAAAACTAATTTAATCACAGTTACAGGCTTCAGTATGTGGTGCAGAGTTTTGTTTATTATCGTGAGTGTTGCCACTTAGTTGTAAAGACTTAGATTATTCTGTGTGAGGTTGTCTCGTTTTTCTCACCTCCCCTTGTCCTGTGCCTCTCTTCTTTTCCTAGCTCTTGTGGGACATGCATTAACAAAAGGTCAAACAGTGAGTCCTGCACCTAAAATAAAACCTGAGAGGGTCAGAGCGCCCTGATTAAAGTAGGGTGACTACATGATGGTTTGTGTTTATCTGGGAGTATATACATGTGAAGTTATGTCTGATTTGTGTGTGTGATGTCGGCATGTTGCTGTTCCTGTCTCCACTCTCCAGTAAGTATGCGGTTGTGTGTGTGTGTGTGTGTGTGTGTGTGTGTCACGTGTGCAACGGTTGGTTGTCGTGAAAGCGTCGCCGCGGCAACAGAAAATCGCCACAGTAACTCGACATCATCCTGCCGCCCACTGCCTCTCAGCAGAGAACAGTCGCTGACACAGAGTAACCTACTGAGCAGTGTGTGTGTGTGTGTATATGTTGGCTTGTGTGTTAACTCTGTCTTGTTTTGATAATGCGCGTATGTGTCACTCGGTGTGTTCTCGTGTGGGTGTGTGCACGTCAAAGAGTGGAGGACTCAGTCATCAACTTCTGGTAAGAGACATGGTGGAAGACGAGCAAGTGAGACAAGAAACAGGCTGATAGAGGAGTAAAGGGAAGGAGACGAGAGGAGGGAGAGTGAGGAGGTGACAGACTGAGGGAGAGAAGAAAAATAACATGTAAAGACGGGAAGAACAGGGATGGAATTTTCGTATTCATAAGACAAGAGTTTATTACTCAAAGAGGCTTGTTTTGAAATCTGCATCTTCAAGAATGTGTGCGTGGTTTGATTAGATTTGACTGATAGTGACCAAACAACCAGCAGCCTCCAGATTCTGATTCAAATTTTGTGCACGGTGCATGGGAGTGTGTGACAACTGCTTGTCTCATATGCAACTTCATCTCCAGAGTAAATGTTAGCTAAGTATGTTTCTGCATAAACACAGAGAAGTTAAACATTTGTTTTGGTTAAATGTTCAATTTCTGTCTCATCACAATGCTGTGCTAATGCTCTGGTTAGGTTTATACGAAGGAGTATTAGGGCCAGCCATAAAAAAAAAAAAAAAAATCTGTCACAAGAAAAAAAAAAGTCAGGCAAAAAAAAAAAAAAATCCAGGACAAGAAAAAAAAAAAAATTCGGCACAAGGAAAAAAAAAAAAAAAAGCCAGGCAAAAAACCCCCAAAAAACTGCAGAGGCTTGACCACGTACCACAACAAAGCGACTGACGGCTCCATGACAGCAGCCGGCCGGACGTCTGTGGAGTGTGAAGGTGATTTTCTGAAGTGGTGAAACTGTATTCGTAACTGATAAATGTATCATATCAAGTTTCCGACACAGTCTCTTTAGTGTCCCAATACTTATCACCACACCGTGTTTATGAGCCAAAAGAGAGAAAATTTCCTTATTATTACGAGCACCAGCAGCAAAGAATGTTTTTAACATAGTCTTATTCAAAACAAACACATCTTTCACAATCATGCATTGCTGGCAGTCTGGGACAGCAGAGGAGAGCCCCCAGGAACTGGGCGGAGCTGGCCTTTAAACTTCTTGTTCCAAGGTAACAGCCAATCAGCTTCCCAGGACAACCTGCAGCCACTCAAACACACCTGCAACCAATCACACACTCACTCAGGTAAAAAGAGGGTTATTAAAACAGACAAACATTTATGACCTCTTGGGTCGTAACAATAGCCGTATCAACGCGTCTGTAGAGGCAGCCATGGCCATCGACTACAGTGCTTTGTTATTTTCTAAATTAATTTATTTTTATGCCTGACTTTTTTTTTGGCTGCCTTTTTTTTTCTTGTGCCGTTTTTTTTTTTTTTTTTTGCTTGACTTTTTTTTTTTTTTTTCGAGTGCCGGATTTTTAAATTTTTTTTTGGCTAGCTATTTTTCTTTTTTGGACTGGCCCTAATACTCCTTTGTAGGTTTAGGCCCAAAAACCACTTGATGAAAAATTATGGTTTGGCTTAAAATGCCACGATTTGGTCGCCACGATCACTGAAAGAGACAGTCGTTTTTCTGATGCAGACAGGGTCAAATTCTCCTGTGTTAAACATTAATTACTTAATATTTGGGGACAATGGTACAATATGACCAAGTTGTTACGCCTTATGTATTTGCAAAAATGAGCAGAAACAGGGTTGTTAAGGTTGGAATTACAGACAGGGAAATGAAAATAATAATCCAAAAGATACTCTGTGGAGACGAAGGGGAATGAAAAGTTCTGAATCTATGTGGGTTCGTAACTCTGAACACCATCAGTCACATTCCCACACATACAGTCATTCGATCCATCATCGTTATAAAAAAGTATTGATTAGTGCAGCCTCATGAGCTGAGTAAGACTTAAGTGTTAAAGCACCTTACTGGTGGTTTTGCATGTTTTAGCCCATTAACTCCAAATTGCATCCACTTCACGTTTTATTGCAGATATTTATAGGCTCTCAGATTGATTTCTACCTTTGAGGCAGCCTTTGGATTCAAGTCATTTCACAAAGGGAAAATTAACCTCCACTGACTTGGAACTTGCTTGAAATAGATCATCCATCACAGTGAACAAATGTATTTATCAGAGGTCTATTATTGGCAGCTGGGAATACAGGAACTGTTGGTGTGTTCATGGATGCTTCCATATCTGTCGTTGAAGATACCAAAATCCCACTATCACATTTTGAGCATCGATGTTTGTTTTGTCTTTTGGCTCTGATTTCACTCTGCTGACTGGATTGCTTTTTGGCAGCTGGCTCTTACATGTTAAGTGTGCCATCAAGGAGACAGAAATGGTCCGTCCTTTCAACTAATATTACAAAGTGTTTCTCAGCCCGCATAGACAGCTTTATTCATGATGGAGTTATTTTGTCACAGTAGCAAAATGGTTAAAACCCAAATGCAGACACACAAAGGCAGGCAGGCATCGAAATCACAGCTGACGTCCAAAATAAAAAAATCCCAAATCTGAAACTTCAAACAAAAAATGCAGGCATGAAAAACTGGCAACGGAAAATACCATAGTAATACAAAAACTGAGGACAAACCAGAGAACCAGAACAAATCAGGAACAACCGAGAGTGAGGGAACAACACAGGCTTAAATACAAACTGAACTAACAAGGGGAGAGAAGACTCACAGTCAACCTCGATTATATTACAAATGGAGGCAGTTACAAAGGATGAGATGTTTTCTGAACACACACACACACACACACACACACACACACACACACACACACACACACACACACACACACACCGGATCTGGGGTAGAGTTCATGCTCTGGTATTTGCCTGACATTTAATTTCAATCCGTTCCATGTGTGTGAAACACCTGCTCTAACATGACTACGACACACACGCACACACACACACACACACACACGCACACACGCACACACGCACCCACCCACACACACACAGTATGATGTGGAAGTAAAGCCCGTCGAACGAGCCAGCCAAGCAGCTTGTAGTTTGCATGTTCAGTATCGGTGCCTGATAGGCTTTTACAAATGTGTGTGTGTGTTCTACTTGGACCTTTGGTTATGGGATGGAGAAGTGACAGCCTCATTACTAAAAATTAACCCCCTGGCCTGCGCAGACATCCAGACAGGCCCCTTCCTCTCTCTTTTTTCAACAAGCTTGACATTATTACCACATAAATGCCACTTGATCTGCAGGGCTGGAGACAGAAAAACACACGTACTTGCAGGAGAGGATAATCAGGGACATATCACAGACACAACAAAGAAATAATCACTTCAGGGAAATGCCAGTGACTAAAAGTATGTGCTTAAATGTTGTTTTTTTTAATCGTTGCACTGATTTTAATGGGGGCGTTTAAATTACTGAGGATAAACATCAGGATTTTTATTATCTTGCACTCACATGGTCTGTTGTTCATCACATCTGCCGGCCTGTCTCTACTTGGTTCGACTCGGCACATCAGTCCAGTACGGCAGGGATTCGCATTTTCATTTTAACTACCTGCTTGATTGTGTGTCTTTAACTGATAGTGTGCTTGTGTTGTCGTCAAAGGAGCGGCTCTAAAAACTCTATCTTCATGCAGCACTATTGGAAAAATCTGCTAACAAAATTCCACTAATTCTGCGACAGACGTTTCTGTTTCCTTTAAATTCTTCCCATTAAAACTCCTCCTTTATATAGTTATATACAAGCTTTTATTATGACGTGGCAAAATCGGGAAATGGTCCTAGCATGGGCACAGTTCGGCTGCAGTAAAGCGGCTCAGTTTGAGTTTCTGCTGATGTAAAATTATGAAAACATATAATTGTTAACATTATATTCCATTTCTGACCCTTAATACTACACACATATGAATGTGTCAAATCTGTTTTAGGTTTATAGATCTATTTGCCAAACGCATTTAATAATACTAACAGCGATTAGAACGTTGTCACCACCACAAATTAAAATGAAATGTGATTCAGATGCCTCCTGGATGTTTGGCAGCATATTCCTATTAAGAAATCTGAGCACAAGTCTGGCAGTTATTGTTATTCCACTGCTGTCCAAGCTGTCATCCTGGACCTCTGAGACAGGCAGAATAATGTCTGACTCAGAGACAGAAAGAAGGCATGAAGAATAAAAGAAATGTACAGAGAGTGGTATAAAGAACAAATTAATGTCTAGACAGTGAAACAATGTTAGATTGACATATTGAAACATATCGAGTCAGTGTGAATTTTCCCCTGCTGTACTGAAGATGTAACCCAGACAGCTAAACCACTTAAAGCTCTCTAAAGAAAAGGCTTTACACCAGGAAGGCAGTGGAGGAGAGGGGATGCAAAAACATCAAGCAGCATATAGAAAAAGAAACACACACGAAGACAAATGCATCACTAACCCACACAGTGAAGCACTTTTCATCATGATGTTACATCACCATGTTTCCAGTCTTTGTGCTCAGAAAGGCTAAACACATCCTGGACCATCTCTCAGCCGAACGCATAGAGATGAAATTGATGTTAATCCTCTTATCTCACTCCAGCCAAGACAGCACATTCCCAAAATACCCCAGTGTTCCTTTAAAGGATCTGCACACCCACACAGGTCTTAATCAATCAATGACTCTGAGGATATCAAGGATAAGTTTGCCCAAAAATGAAAGTTTAGTCATTATATACTCACCTTCGAGCAGATTGGGGAAGTTTCATAGTCCACAAACCTTTTCTATTTCTATTGTTTTAAAATACATAAAAAGGATCCATACAGCTTATCTGACATAACACAAATAACTGGAGGCGCAGTGGATTTGGAAAAACATTATTTACCCCTTTTAAAGCCAATATATTCAGTATAACTGTCTGAAGTTGGTGCCTAACCTCAGCCGAGTCTCAAGAGTGTAAATAATGTCTTCTCCAATCAATTTGGGACTTCAGGCTTCCAAAGCAGCCCAATCGCCAGAATAAATGTTAGCCAATTATGTTTCTCACTTAACCACAGATAAGCTCAAACATTTCTTTATGTTGTGACTGAACAATTGTTTCGTTTCAGTTTTTGAGGTTAAGCAAGACAAACTCACTTTATAAAGGCAAAGAAAACATTGTGGTTTGGCTAAAAATACCAGTTGTGGTCATGAAAAAAACAGCTGGAGATGATCTGACTTCCTGTAAAAAAAAAAACTGGTTTGGTTACCACTTACCAACTTCCTGTAATATACACCCAGTTTTGATTGGCACAAAAACAGCAGGGAATGTACCCAGTGACTGAAACTGCAGTCGCCTGTTTGGCAGCATTGTGGTTTGTAGGTTTGCAGAAATGTGTTACCTGCCATCATTATATTCTCATGACTGGGCTGTCCGGAGACTTGGAAATATCTATGCATCTAAATGCATTTATTTAGATTTTGAGACTTTTTTGAGACTACATTTGCAATACTCAACAATGTTTATCAGTGCCTATGGATAGAAGCAGGAAGTGCAATGTATATGAAAAGTTTGTTGAAAAACTACTTCAGACCGTGACTGTATTTAATGTAAAGACTGAGAACTGACAGCTTAAACAAAGAGGAGTGAGCAGTGGAGAGAAAATCAAGGCTGGCCAGTCTCTAACTAAGTGCTTGTTTATGTTTGACAGCCAACACAGACTTTCTGACAGTTTCAGCATTATTCACTGTTCAGAAGGCAACCATGCATACACATACAGTTATAAACCCACGCTTATTTTGTGCTATCCTGCAAGCAGATGCTTTCCAATAACCTGTGCAGGAATCAAATGTGACAGCATAATGAGATTTTAGATGCAGCAATGGGCAGCTAGTGAAGAGACTCAAGGCAAACACCTGTACATAAGAAACAGCACCATTTGCTGACTCACTCATACATACATCCTCCGCAAGCAGTAAAAAACACATACAAATAACACAATTCTCTAGCACTCTAAATGCACAAACTTATTTATCACAGAATAAAAACACTTTCCCAAACAGGAAGACAATTTAATTGAAATAGGGAGAATCCATCACTCTGCGTGGAGAGAAGGGGCATGATCCATCGTGGTGACAGCATGAGAGGAGAAGAGCCCAACACAACTCTTCCATCAGTCGCATGTAACAGAGCTTTCTACTGGGCAGCTGCATAACTTTATGTCCATGTGCACAACGTTGACGTTTGGATTGAACCATCAATCCAAAAGGCTTTTAAATTTTCTGTCCCATCTACTTGGAACGATGTGCTAAAGGACTTGAAATTGACACATCTCGTAGCTCTGGGTGATTTCAAGACAATTATAAATGACAGAGAATTAAGCTTCATCGGATCTTGTCATTGCACTGTGTAATCATGTAATCCCACTCTTGTTTTCCTGTAGTGTGTGTGATCGGATTTTATTTGTGTTTTGTGCTTTTGTGCTGCCGTCTTGGCCAGGTCACTCTTGGAAAAGAGGTTTTAAATGTCAATGAGTTTCTACCTGGATATTGATTGGTATTGATTGATTGTGTTGTTTAAAATCTCTGCAGGTTGTAATTTTCACAGCTGAACTCCACTTTGATCCTCCACTTCAACAGGAAGATTTGCTTTTCACAGCAAAGGCTTGTAAAGGTCAACAATGCAGAATATAACAGTGATTTTACAGGCAATTTGCTTCTACATGTGTCTGACTTCAGTTTTAGCCCATTTCAATGTTTACGTGAAGGAACTGACCTTTCAAAGCAATTACTTGGACAATTTGATTTGAGAGTCTAATGAGTGTAATGCGGATTTTACTGAAGAACTAATCCCAGTTTGAACCAGCCAGTCCTCATCAGAAATACAAATAAGTCAACTGTGCAAACAGCTTATTATGAACCATGTTTACATGTTAAATTGTGACCTCTAGTGGCCATATTAATTATTAATGCAGCAGAGGAGGAAGTCAGGTGACATTCTGTCATGTAATGTAACTTGGTAACCTAATATTTTGCGTCTTAAAGATACAATACAATACAACACAATACAATAAGTTCTTGGGTTTTGGTCCATGGCCTGCCGATACATTTCTTTTTTTGGCCCTCCAAGGACGGTTTGGGCATCTCAGGTCTACACCCAACCAATTTACAACCGTATGTCGAAGGTCCAGTATGCTTCTTGTTGGTATGCTTCAATGGTAAAGCAGTTTTGGGAACCATTTTTGATTGATCTGTTTAGCCGTTTAGGTTTGAGTTTGTATTGCTTTAAATCAAATTAATATAGCACATAAAATGAAGGTTGAAGTGGTGGATTGACCTTATCAGCAAAGTAACTGAGACGTGTCATATTTGATTGGATGCTACTAGTCAGCTGGTCGTCACCCAGCTGTGAGTGAGCCACTGAATGTGCAGCAGGAATGAACCAGGTTTCGGCAATCAGCTGATCCAAGTTTGGCTTCAGTGCTCTGCATGAACTCATCTGAAATAGATGCTGAATGTAATTTAACATATTGACTTTTTTCTCCCCAATTCTTCACAGTGTCATGTCTAGCTTGAAATGAGCTGCCGTCATGACAATGTCTGTTTTTAAACACTCCAAATAACACACACAACAGCACTGTGCAGCTTTCAGCTCACAGGCACAGGTGTGACTAACAACAATGACAGTGAGCCAGACTGCACAATAGCAAAACCCTGATATCAAAGAAACTAAATGGAATTCTGCCATAAATCACATTCACTCATTTTTTGGAGCGAAGCCAAGGTGATGAAATGTGAGTGAATACAGGACGTACAGCTCCACCTGAGGAACAGGATCATTTTTACTTAAGATATTTGGGCCCAAGTTTGGATCCAATTTTGAGATTAAGGTCAAGGCCTAATGTATAAATCAGTCTATTAAGTCTATCAGTTCCATCTCTTTAAAGGACTCATTGCATGGGTGAAATATAATCTTGATGAAAAATATAAAAAGCAAGTTTCCTCCAAAAGCATTCGATCCACACATGGCAACATCTATTAAAATGACCATTGGTCTTTGTCAGTAGTAGCTTACACACCTAGATTGCATTGCACTAACGAGTTTAGTGGGACGGTGGCAACCTGTCAGCGTGCAAGCCTGTTGGTCAAACACAAAGAAGTGAGGCGGGGAGAGAGAATGGGGAGGGAAGAGAGATATCCCCCTGCTCCAATGTGAAATAAAGGGATTTCAATTTTGCACAAATACTGAAGTGTTTCTTGGATTGTTTTTTAAGGACCCTAGCATTTTTTTCATATTCTATCAAGATCATAGTTCACCAAAGCAAAGAGCCCTTAAAAAAATGGAATGAGCAGAAAACATCTGATGTTTCCAAAGAGCACCTATAAGTGATTACTAGAAAGACCCAGCAGCGCTTTCACTCACTTCTCTTCATAACTGGTTAGCACTGTCGTAAAAAGTAGGCAAAATCACGGCGGCCCTAAGGGTCAAAACAAAACAACATTTGACAAAACATTCTATTATGTTGGGTTTTTAGTGTTGTGAAATGTTACTGTTTTTTCAGCACTTTTTTTTGCTTGTTTTGACCCCCAGAGTCACCGTACAAATGTTCTGGAGTAAAAGTATCTGATATTCAATTAACTTTAAAGGTAGGCTTTAAAAGTAATCTTCAGGCAATAACTGTTATAACGTACATGACTTAGAGTAAAAGTAAATTATACACGTATTTCAATGTATGCATGATGCATCATGCAATCTGCAAAGTAACTAGTAACTAAAGTTATCATATAAATGCAGTGCATTGAAAAGTACAATTTTGCTGGTAGTCAGTATTAAAGTTACCATGTTTTTTCAGTATAATGCATCCTGATATTTTGTCTTCGACATATAGAAACACACCTGCAATGTCTCTGTCACTCTCTCTCCTCACACACAACACACACACACACAAAACAAAAAATAACAAAGAGCGCAGGTCGTTAGGTCCCTTTACCCTACTGTTTTAAAACTGAATATGGAAATTAAAATTGCAAACACACTATTAATTGGACTGACCAGTAGTTAACAAAAACAGAAAAGTTGCTGCTCAAACTTTAAGCTATACTGTGTTCACTAGTGTGTTCAAGACCAGAACTTCATTGGACTCCGTTCACTTTCTATAAATCTGCTCCGATACAGACAGCAGATTTAATTAGTCCATTAGTCAAACATTTAATTCTTTCTAATGTTCTATCCTTTGGAAGGTTAAAAGGAGCTTTTGTTTTAGAACATTAATAATTTATTGCTGTAATTTCCTTGGACAAAGAAAGATTAGTGGACGTATGCTTAAAAAAGCAGCAGCAGTGTAAATGGTGACAATGCACGTTCATTAGTATTTTTTAGAACAATATAATCAGTGTTGATGCAGCCGTCGCTTTTTTATCTCTAACACAATGACAGAATCAGTCAGATGACAGTTAATGAGATGTCATCCATTCAAGGAAATGTAATTTTCATCATCGACGGTCTGAACATGTAACAGAAAATGGATGTTTTTGTTAGAGCTGGGTTGCAATCACATTCACTTGCACTAACATTCAAACTACAATGCAAATTTGCATAATAATTAAGCTCTTATATGAAATCTTTTCAATCCAGATTGAATGTAACACACACACACACACACACATACACGTCTTTATTGCTTTATAAGGACCACGTTTCACGGTTCTTTGTGAGGGCCCGACTTCTGATGGTGCAAACATCTAATTTGTCACTAGATGGGAGTAGACAGTGGGAATGTCACTTCAAAGTATAGGACACTCAAAGTACACACCTACACCCACACAGACACACACACACACACACACACACACACACACACACTAGAAAGGCAGTGGACTCGCAGAGGTCTCTGAAACAGGGTATCCCAAACTTTATTTTATTGGTTTTTATCAGAAGTACCATGGAGAGCAGTCACAGTTAGTGGCAACACACATACAACATCTTTCCTCCTATCAGTTGGTGTTCAACAAAAATTAATAGAAATCAAATGAAAATTAACACTCGCACGCACACACTGAGGACAGCGGCAAAAAGAAAGAAAAAAAAATGAAAAAATAGATAAACCGAAACATAGAGAGAGAAAAATTATCTTCATTATTACCAACATCGTATCTGTTGCGGTTATTATTCCATTTAAAAAAATGAAATACACACCAAATCAAAATTTGACAAACATGAAATTCCCAACTACACCCTGTGAGAGCGAAGAGAAGAACAGAGAAAGGGTGGAAGGAAGCATGGAGGTGGAAAAAGATGATGAATTAAAGGAAAGAAAGATGAAAAGAGGGATTTAGCAAACCACGAAGAATATCAGATGGTTTTGAGTCAGACAGATGGTGACAAATGGTCCTTTGAGAGACAGACGGAGACGTCGGCTGATATATTGTACTTAAATATAGATGGATATACATGTACTGCAAGGAGACGGGTAGAAAAACAGCAGATATGGAGATACTGTTGAGTCAGTGGGATGAGCAGACAGACATACACCAGAAAGACTAAAGTGACACTGTCTGAGTCAGATTCAACAGTGAAAGATTGACACAAAGCCCATCTGAAACACCCCTCGAGTAGAAAATTAAACGAGACAGGGAGAGATATGGGAGGGAAAAAGGAGAAAGATCAAATAAACCAGCCATAGAAGAAGAAAGAGGATGAGCGTGAAGAGCGAGAGAGCGAGGCAGAGATAGAGAAACAAGCTTGAAGCGAACTACAACTTCTCCAAAAAAGGCAATATATGTCATTCTTGAGTGTAGTGAGTGTTTCCTTTAAATAAATATGTAGAATTAATTCTCTACGGTTAGCGTGATGGCCATACAGTCCACCTCACTTATAACACTGTACAGTATATACACAATATTATTATCATTATTATTATTATTATTATTTCTTTAATGACAAAATAACCTTTAGATGTACATACAGTATTCCTCGCCCTCTGTCAGAGAATACAGCCGTGGTATTAGAAGTAGCAAGCAGTGTCTTTTTAAAATTTTTTGTACAAATAACCCATGCAACTCCCGTATAGATTATTTATTTAAGATACATGACTCCTTTAAGATCTCATCTTTCATTCAATAACAGCAGATATTGCCTTTTTAACCAAAACAAAGACTTAATTAATCATGTGCAATTACTCCAAAGAACAAGAGGTCATCGCCTTTGTTTAAATTAAAAACATACTGTTTTTTTAAGCTCTACGTACATTAAAAAAAAGTAACTGAATAGAATAAAAGATGAACAGAAAACCTGAATCTGTACAACATTCAAACCATTATTTTGTCAACACCAGGGGAATGGGATACGATTCTCTATAACTATATACAGACATGTTATCATTCATGCACAGTGTCAACAAGTAGCACATTGACATTCCAAAATATGGAAAACATGGCATAGGGGGACGGAGGTTAAAAAGGGTCATTTGGGAAAGAAAGGGGAAGAAAAAGAGAACGAAAGGTTTTGCTGCCTGTTTCGGTTGCTTTGGCAGCAGAAAGAAATAACGGTGGGGAAGAGACACACAGGGGACAGATAGACACCATAACAATACACATGCTGGGCAGGAGAAGTCCATTTCAATCTCACTGACCCAGAAATCAAGGTATGGCTGTAACTTCATGTTTTTTTTCTTTTAATGTTCATCTTCCTTCTCCTCCGCCTCCTTCCTCTCTTAAACATCATCCTCCTACATCGTTAAATGTTACTTTAAGGGTAAAGAATAGCTCTGGTAATGTTTTTTTTTCCTCCAGCAGTACATTAATCACTGTAGCAACGTCTCAGCGTGACGTTGCTCGGTTTGTACCAGCAGGGGTGTTTGTCCTTTCCTTTTACGTTGGTTTGCTTGTCAGTCTGTTTGGTGTCGCATTCCTTTTATTCTTCGGTCTGTCAGACAGACAGTCAGTCGAGAAGTGAACGAGGCAACGAAAAAACGCATCATCAATCTTTACATCAGAAGCAACATCGTTAACGGTTCACAACTGATTCGACATAATTTTTTTTACCACATCAGGTACAATGTTATCATTGTGTACATCAGAGTCCAAAAAACAAAATCCGTTGTTTGTGTTTACATCAGAAGCAATGTAGTAGGCGTTTCACATAAGCGACAAAACCAGTGCAATGCTTTTCCTTCACTTAAAACCACTTCTTGAAATCCCAACAGAAGAATAAAAAGAAAATCTACCGCAGTCTATAGCTAATTTTTCTACGTCTTGCTTGCTCTTAGTGTTGTATTTACAGCGGTGGCCTGGCTAACCTTTGACCCTTCAAACGTCAGAAGTCCAACCAAAGCTGGAAGCTAAATTCAAGTGCTATTATTCCTATTTCGTGCCCGGAGAAGTTGGTTTAGCTTCCCACCTTGGTCCGAACCCTGTGCGGCTGTGTACAGTGACCGTTCTCTTCACATCAGACTAGCTTTTAAGTCAAGGTAGATACACTGAAGAGAGGCGATGCAATAAAGCCGGTGTAGCAAAAAGAGCTAGCTTCCAATCAATGAAATGTATTAGCTTCTGGCAGCAAATTAATTTGAGGCAAACAACTACATTACTGCAAGCTTTAAGCCACATTTTAAGTAAATCCAACACGATTTAGTGATCTCTACGATAATTCATACCCTGTTGAAGTTACTCAAAAAGCGATGCAAACAGCTCCAACAACGCTATTTCTTTTGCGCAAGCTCGCGTTTAACTTTTTACAGTGTATAAACCTTTAGCTCCTTGCCAGTGAAGAGACAAATGCATACAAATTTAAATAGAAAGATTCTGGTTAGGTTAAAACAACATCAAGGCATTTTTTGTCTCTTTTCAGAGTGTTAATGAAACATGAATAATATTTGGTGTTTTAAGAAAGATCCATTGGTTAGAAAACCCTTTACAGGTTGAAGTGTAAGTATTAAGTTCTTGATAGAAAGATTTCCCTTTGGCAAAACAGGGGTAAACTGCCACTCCAAGGCCTTCAGAAGAGAACAGCTACTCTAATGGAGAGCCTCACATGGGGCAGAGTTTGGCAAAAACAAGCACAATCTAATGTTCATTTTGAATGTCAAAAGGTAACTGAATGGGTCCAAAATGTTCAGTCATGCTGCCATGGTTCTCCAGAATCAGTTATATATCCCAAAAATAAAACAACCTGGAACCTTTCTATAGATTATTTTTAAAATGCTGTGGATTTGCCAAACTCATCCAATCCAGGGCTCTGCTCAGCTCTACTCTCTCACAGGGGTTGAAAGCTGTCTGTGACAAGACTTTTGCCAAGTTTTAAATGGATTACATCTAGCCCAGACTACTTACTTTACAGATGACGTTTAAGATACTACTTATTATATTATACATCAAGTAAAAAAAAAAAAAAAACACAACATCAGCAGGAAAGTTCTGGCCAATTCAGATGCATATAGTATAGTGCCATTCAACAAACTATGGACATTTAGAATGCCTATGTATACAGTAAGTTTAGTGAACGTTGAGATCTCTGTGGTTTCTGCTGAACGAGTAAAAGAGTTAACAGTCTCAAGTGTAAACCTCTCTGACAGTCAAGTTTGGCTTGAAGATCATGTTCTATGCAAATTTCAGGACTGGCTTTTGGGATAATTTAGATTCCCAGCCAGTTGGTGTCTGATAAGGTTGGTTTGTCAGTTGTTGCTTGTGCAGTTTTATGTTGCTCGTATTGAACGTTTCGTGTTCTGAAATCCGTTGAATACTATCAAGCCCAGGTCTTGCAGGGTAACAGCACACCTCACTTAGTTTTTTCAAAAACTCAAGTTAAGCCATCGCCACAAATTCTCTAGATAAAAAAAAACTAATCCAGCCAGACTCATATCCTACCACTCACAGAGACTTCTGCTAAAAGTCAACCTCAAATTCGGTTAGCTGTGGGCTTGGACAATGTGAGTTATACTAAAAAATCCAATAAAACTACACCACAAGTAACTTCATTGCAGATCCTATTTTGGCCAGTATCATGAAGTGAGATTACATGTTTACATCAGAAGAATTTCTTTGCCATCCATGACTATTACAGTGAGAGAGTAAGGAATCATCAATTCGTCTTTAACATGTCTTTTTGATTAAACTTGAATTTACTGCCAGTCAAGTTGCTTTTCCTGAGCTACGGTGTTGAATAATGGGAAGAACATTTTAAGCAGGATATTATGATGTCACAGTGCATTTAACCTCTGAGATTTTGGATATCATACGTTATAACTTCATCATGTCATCCTGTTAGATATTTGTGTAAAATTGTATGGCCAAAAATGGGATTTGTGAGGTCACAGTGACGTTGACTCTGAGCTTTGGCTTCCAAAATTTTGTCAGTTCATCCTTGAGTCATGGTGAAAATTTGTACCAAATTTAAAGACATTCCATCAAGGCGGTCTTGAGATAACGCGATAGGGACGGATGTACGAGTTGGCCACGTAGCTTTCAATAATCAACAACATTTCCTGTTAGAGAATTATGCTGTAATTATTTAATTCCTTTACTGTAAGTAGTATAATTTAGATTTCCTTTGCAGCCTGCCACTAAAACCTTTCACTGCCCAATCCTGTATCGATCCTAAATCAATTAATTAACCTTATATTAAAATGAATAAACAGACCCACTTTGCTAATAAAGACAGCTTATTCAGAATCACCAGTTTAACCCAAAGAGATCCTGAATAAGCTGAACTCACTTTGTGATACATGGTTCAACACTTGTCTCCAAACCTCTACGAGCTTGTTAAACAAAGTCTGGCTGATTCTGAAATTAGATGTTCTCTATGCATTATATCCCTACAGGGCTACCATAAATCAGATGTTCACTGCTTACTTAAGGTTAAGGCCGTCATGATCCACATGCCTGAAGGGTTGTATATTTAAGACGAATATTAATGAGTGGTGGTGGCAGGGGGAATTACTGGTTCATTTTGGAATAAGGCCGACTGCAGTTCATTGGCTGCCTTTGTAATCAACTGGGAAAGACAACAGAAAAGTTTAAGACTCCGCCGACTGACTTTTCCAATATTTAGTTAATTCTGGATACTTGGGTTGGCAACGTCTGCACTTAATGAAAGTGTAATGGTGTCTTGTTTTGTCACAGCAACTGAGTTTAAGGAACACAAGTTGATGTTACCTAGCCCCCTAAATGCCAACGCATGTGAAGACTTATAAATCCAGGGTCAGGGTTAGGGATTAGTGGTTGTTTCTTACAAAGCCCTTGAGGATTTTGATTGGTCCACTGACCAGCCAGGGGGAGGTGCTAAAGACACACTGGGATACTGACAGGAGCTGTTGAGTGAACCAATGGGAAAGCGGCTTCTAAGTGAGTGAAACGATTACAGAGGCGGTTAAGAAACAGGCAGACTATGAGGTTTCACAAAGGGCGGTACCTAACTTTTTCAAAGTCTATAGCAATGTTATGACGGATGCATGATCGTGGCAATCTCATTGGTGGAAAACCAGGTAACAGAATTCCACAGTTATAAAAACGAAAAAAACAAAACACACGTAAGATTAACCTAAATATTTCTGCAATGATAATAGTTTCTCTAACAGTTTTAAACGGTAGAGTGGCCATTTTGTCTTCTCAGACGCGGCCTTATTAAAGGTAAAAGCAACACTAACCCCTTCTTGATTCAAATTAGACCTTAAATCATTTACATCTACAGTATAAAGCAACAGAGAGAGAGGGCCCGATCAGGAGCGCATGGCGAAACCGAGACATTCAGAAGGAAAAGAGTGGAGCTGTAATGTACGTTCAGCTCTTTGTATTTACATCTCTAACCTCAGTGACGTTCAAAACATTTTGCTTCGCTGAACGTACCCTCCGACAAAAAGAGTCAGCTTTTCTACAGGCTGGGAGAGTGTGAGTCAAAAAGACCTCGAATACGAAAGCATATTCCAGCAACACGAGAGGCGTTTGTTTTTTTTCACAGTACTTGACCATCTTCCCACAACACACAAGCACAGAAACACACAGTCACACACCAGCACACGCACAGTTTGTTGTCGTTAAACGTTTGTGGCAATATATCCGGTTTCTTCTGATTTGTGTTTTCAGTATCTTCTGGCCATGCATCTACATACCGATACAGTTATTATGTCTTTTATCTATCTCGCTCATGCCTGTTAGTGTAGTCGTTCGCCAACTTTTGTTGAAGCCACATGTCCTAGGAGCTGTGATGGTGTGGTGTCCTCCTCTTATTAAAACTCACTTTGATTGCTGTATGGTCGAACCAGCTGGGACAAATATGGGGATTAGTTTGATGAGTTCAAAATGGGGATGGGTTTAAGACAACTTGATTGGTTTGGATTATAGATCGAGACAAAAAAAAATGTATTCCATAGTTTATTCCTTTCTCCATCTCCCGAGCTCTCTTTCCTGCTCCTATGATTTTCCTGTAAGTCGTTGTCCTTCCATGCATCTGTACCTTCCATTCTGTTTTAGATGCTTCAATGTGTCCTTCATTACTTCATCTGTACATCCATCCATTCATTCGTCATTCAATCTATTGCGTAAAGGGAGGGGGTGATAGATCAATGAGACAGCCTTAATTTCCAAATCCATCCGTTCATCCACCTCCCCTTGGTTTCTTCCTTCCATGTTCTCCTTCACCCTTCATCATCTTCTGTTATCTTAGAAGCCCTGGATGTGACAGTAGGCCTCCAGTGAGGAGAAGAGGATGTAGAGGAGCCACAGGCTGACGAACAGCATGGTGGTCAGGACCTTTGCAGTCCGGGGCCCACCCAACTCTCCACCGATCTCTGGTCGCCGTCGGTACATCAGCACGGCGACGCAGATAAAGGCAAAGATGGTGAAGAGCGTGACGGAGAAGGCCAGTGGACCTGGATCAACCTTGAACTCCTCCCCTTTGCTGTTGTGGTAGATGGCGGCAATTGACCACGCCACCTGTCAGACGTCAGCAGAATCAAACTGAATAACATGACTCATAGTGACTCATAAAATAACATTTCAATTATTAAAATTGTAAGATGACAAGAGCCACTGCATAAACACCAGCTGTGAATCAGTTAATTAATCTTTAAATGAGCTGAACTCACCCCGATGCCCAAGAAAACATTGACAGCGTTGGAGCCTGTGACATTACCGATGGATGCGTCTGCATACTGATCCTGGATAGCAGCCACCTTACTGGCAAAGGTATCTGGGCAGAGAGAGAAAAGGAGGAAGGCAGATCAAATTAGGACTTTTGCGTCAAAACATGCTGTTTACTGGATGGTCATGAAAAGTTCCTTTTTATACTGTAAGTGTGGTGGAAACCTAAGTTAACGTTGCTGACTTTTTCTGGTAAGATGTCATTAGTCTACACAAGCCTCTGAATTCAATTTCAATTGCCTTCTCTACCTTTGAGTTTGAACAATTTGGGATATTTTGAAAACTAACATCTAGGTTGGCATGCAATTCAGTATAGATGATCAAGCCTCTGATAGGATCTTCTAGTGAAGCTGTGACCCTTTTTTCCCTAGTGCCACCATCATGCCAGGTTTAAACTGTACACACATCCTCGCCACTTAGTTTAAAGTGGGAGGAAGAAAACATTATCCGGAACCCGGTTTCCTCTTCAGCCACTATAATTCAATCAATACAGTGTAGACTTTAAAAAGTCAATGTTTTAGAGAGATGAGGTCTTTGCAGAACCACAAAGCAGTGCAATTAATAACACAAATTCACTATTCACTGTAAATTAAATGTCACTGACTGAATGTTGTGCTCTGTACAAACAGATTTATATTTGGAGTTTAACTCGACCTCGACATGCCGTCATTCAGGAGTTACACAAGGACACGGTGACAGAGAAGGACGCTCTTGATAAATGCCTAACACTTATAGTTATTAATACAGAGCACTGTGCAAATCCTTTTTTTCTTCATTTCGACAAGGAACCTTAAATTAGAAACCAAATCTTTAATCCTGTTACAGCCTTTTGTCGCTGGCAGCCAGAACAGGCCGGATTTGGTCCAAGATCAATAATTTACAAGGCTGAATCTCAGTTTGCAGGGGCAAACAAATCTTGGCCTGACAACTAATCAGCGTTGCGCTGCTTAGTCCCAAAATTTCCCCCTGGTTTCATGCTTGCCAAACTACAGCAGCCCCAGAGGCACAATCTTCCTCGCCAAACTGAAAGGAGCAGCGAGGACCTTGCCAATTCTCAACAATAGGCTCTTCCCTGAGAGCACAAAGACTTAGCAAAAAGCCAAATGGTCAGTTAGCACTCCTTTCTCTTGCTAATTTTCTGGACATCTTCTCTTCGTTGTCGATTCATGTCCTCTTTCTTTAATCTGTCAGATACATGGAGAGGGGATTAAAAACGGAGTGGAAAAAGCAACAAAGTAAAGCAGGAACGGGAAAAAGAGGAGCAAGGGCTTTCTGGAAGTTGTAGCCAAACTGGCGGAGGACAAAAGGATGATGACCGGACCAGAAGAGGCAACGGGCCACAGCAAGAGTCCAGCAAAGATAAATCTCCCCTTACACCTTAAAGCTTCAAGGACAGACCTGCTGGGCTTAAATGTGTGTGTGTACTGAGGCTATTTATGTGTGCCCGTCTGCCTGCATGTGTGTTCATGGAAACTGTCTGTGTGTGCTATTGAACGACGCCACCTGGGTCCAATCTGTTGCTATGCTTCCACCAGCTGGGTGGGTTGTGTACTGTATGCGTGCTTGCATCACTTGGTCTTTGAGTGCTTGTGTGCCTGATTGAGTGGGTGAGTGCGTGGGTGTTTGCATGTTCGGTAGCGGCATGTATGTGTGTCTGAGGTTCCACCCTGCAGCTCCTTCTGTGAGAGTAGCCTTCCCTGGAGAGTTTTCTGCCCTTTCCTTCTGACTCTCTGTCAATCAACCAGTGTCTCCATCTCTGTTACGTCTCTCTACCTTATGCATCCTCTCAATATCCTCTCGCTCCAACTCTCCATCCTTGCTCTTCTGTTCCTTTTTTTTTTCTTCTTCCCTCTCAAAATGGAAGGACTCACAAGGGAACATTGATGTGCCCTAGGCAGTTTTTCTGCATGAGGAGATAATTTCAGGCTGGTGGCGAGCGAGGAAAGATCAGGGATCCATCCTCTTGGGACCACGAGTATCCACAGGGAAGTTCAAGGAAAACAGGTCCTTAGTTCTCGTGATAACTTGTCATGGATCAGACGGTTGGTCGGTATAAAAATGACAACACTGTTTGTCAAGGGGTTTCAAGAATAGCAACAAATCATCTTCTTGTGAGAGTAGTATAGAGCGTGCTAGCCCCTCAGAACAGAGTTACAAGAGGCAGTGGTTGAAATCTCCCTCTATGAAATGTTACAACCTTTCAAGACCCTCATTCGTCATCAGGTATATTAACCGGACTTTTCCAACATGGCTTCTTTAGCTAAGGTGATTTCTTCTGCGTTATTTTGGCAATCCTGGTCGTATCACATTGCCATTTTCCATTTATCTGGTGGACACAGAAGAGCATTGAGGCTCGTAATTCATTCACAAGTTCACATTATCTTTCTAGCCATCAAATAAAAAAAAACGTCATTACCTGGCCACTAACTGTGCTTTATAGGCTGAAGATAGCAACCCATTGTCTTTCCCTGCAGTGATATTAGAAGAGTGGTACCAAGTGCACCAAAAGCGGTAATGATTCTAGTTGGCGATGCAACTGAAGTGAAATAAGTGAAATAAAAGAACCATCAAAATCTTCAGTTTTCTCTTGTGGCATTTTTCTTTTATAAATAGCTCCGAACAATTCAAATTTGCTGTCAGTTAGTCTTCTGTGAAATGACTAATCAGTCTTCATATAGAAGATTTAGTATTGGATCTTGTTGAAACAGAGCAATAAATGCTCTTTAGATGCTGTTTTGCAGAGCCCGTACATTTATTGCACAGTTTTATAGACTTCCTGAGGCCAACATTAAAAATGGGCTACAGTATTCTTTAAATATACTTGAGAGTCTTGTATCGATGAGGCACCACCGTTTTTACCCAAACAAATAAGTTTCTCTTTTTAAACAGCAACACTCCTGCTGGTATCTTCCTATCTCCCTCTGTGTGTGTGTGTGTGTGTGTGTGTGTGTGTGTGTGTTAGCCTGGCTAACTGTGATGAACGAGGTTAATCATCATGGAACTACAGCACAGGATGGGTTTTATTAACTGTAATAGCCACAAAACCTGGGGTCTGTTTCTTTGTAAGTGTGTGTGTGTGTGTGTGTGTGTGTGTGTGTGTGTATGTGTGTGTGAGTGAGCCGGGTAGGTTCTGTTAATAAGGCTGAGAGCCCCAGAAAGGCTGAACCACTTTGTTTCAATTCTGCAGCTCTTCACATTGTGTGTGTGTGTTTTTGTTTCAAGCCACTGTATGTGTGCTTGTACATAAATTGAACTGTTAGTTAGGATTCTTTTTTGTTTTGTTATATTTTCTGTTTGTGTACAGATATGTTTGTACTTTTGTGTGCTTGTACATGTCTGTGTGTGTGTGTGTGTGTGTGTGTGTGTGTGTGTGTGTGTGTGTGAAACAGTATATAATACATCACTTGTATCCCTGAGCTCTTTGAATTGGATGACAGAGACCATCTGAGCCTGACATGACAAATAGCCCTATGCTAATAACACATCCCTGTACAGGTGTGTGTGTGTGTGTCTGTGTGTTTGTGTGTGTGTGGTTAAGTGTGCAAAACAATTTAAAGTTTTCATATGTTTGACATCAGTAGGATGTATGAGTGTCTGAGTCTGTTCCACAAAGTAATTACAGTTGTACGGTTGTTAATGAGTTTGCATGTTATACATCTGTGTCCTCTGTGTGTGTGTGTTAGTGTGTGTGTGTGTGCATGGAGAAGCAGGAGTCCGAGGCCAAGGTTAAAACATATTTAGCCAGCCGTTGCAGTCGTCGGTCATTCCTCACATTTAGCAGATGATCTATGCTGCTGTCTGCAGACTGCACTGTTTCCTCTAATGGACTCCAGCGTATAAAGACACACTGGAGAGACTGGGAGCTCGAGGGTCAGTGATGGCAAATACTCCCTCAACATGACAGCCGGGGAAAAAACTGTGAAAAAAGCTGTGCTGCCTCTTTATATTGTTTCTCATATTTGTCATTGAATGTTTAACCACTGCACATAAAAATGAAACACATTAATCTGCAAAATTGGAATGATTTAATTTGTAACTGTTCCTGCAAATATAGCTGTCATGCAGGAAACCTCTTTAAAATTGAGTGCTCATTAAAGAGCACAGCAAGGCTCTGAATATTATCCTGATACCGAAAGTATTGCTCTCATTTTCTAGTAATGAGTAACAGCTGATGGTCCATTCAAAGTAAAAAAAATAAGTTGACTTATCGAATAAGTCGAGGCAATACAATGTAAACAAATGATTTCTCTTTGTGGTCTGGAAAACTAAAGATTTCTAAATCTTCAATCTTCACAGATATTTCCACAGTTTTTGGTTATTTCTTCAAGTTTCTGCATTTCAATAATGTTACATTTTTAGATCGCTCCCATTGATTGGTTTTACGTGATTTATGTTTGAAATGAGATAACTTTAACGATGCCTTTATAAAACAGTCGCCGATGTTGGCATGCGGTCTACAGAAGTCTTTCTTTCTCTGCTGTAAACACTGAGGAGAACAAAACTCCCAGTAATAAAAAAGAAGGAAGGCACTGAAAATGTCGAGGTACAGTCCCTGAAGGAGATCATTGATGAATGCAAATATATTCCTAAAATGAAGACCTTGAGGTGTTTTATGCTCACAGAGGCCTAATGAAGCTCCAAATGTGTAGAGAGAAAGGTCTTTTACTGAAGCTGGTTAAAAAAAGTCCTGGAGCAGGATATTCATGATAATCAAAACAGCTGCACTGTTAAATCAACATACAGTACATGTATCTGAACATACAGTGAAAACACACTCACCTGGTACAGAAGTTCCCAATGCAACAAATACTACAGCTGTGACCGAGTCTTTCAGGCCCACTGTGCAGCCAAAATGAGAGGCCAGGTCCCCTGTAATAATAAAAATAGAAGAAACATTATAAAAATATCATGCTAAATACTTTGTTTATTAAAAAATGAATTCTAAAAAGTATTTCTTAGATGTTAAATATTCTTTACATACAGGTTCAACATCTTTAAACATCTTTTCTGTTACTCTAACAATAGTATTAATCAAAGAAGTCAAGGTAAGTTGTAATTTTTTCACTAAATACCAGTAAAAAAAAAGTTAGAGCATATCTTCAACTACTATTTTTATGTCTTGATATAAAGTTTTATTAACAAAGTGACAGTTGGAATGGAATATATTGTGAAATCACAGTAAAGATTATCAATTACAATATGTGGGTGTATTCCTTAAATCTACAGAAAAATATGGAACAATGTGTTCCTGTAAAAATACATTTACATGTAAAATTACAGTATTCTAATGTAGTAAAATGCTGCATATTTACAGGAATTCCAGCACTATGTAGTTTAGCAATAAAATATTGTAGTTTTACAGTAATCTTGTGGTTGGGTTATCGTGAAAACACAGTAAATTACTATAATATTGCTTGTTGTTTACAATGATGACTTGTCTGGTTGTGTAATATGTTATTGTAATTTTCATGTATTTTACTGTAAAATTAGTACCGAACACTACTGTGAATGTATAAATTCCGGTCATTAAACACGCTGTTGTTGTTGTTGTCATCTTTCTTTACAAATGTGATGAATTTCTAGGCAAAAATACTGAATACATAACTTATATTCCAGTATAATTCAATTTAATTAGCTCAGAATCATTTATGCTGGAACTGGTTCAATCAGCTGACGTCGTACCAATGACGGCGGTGAGCAGTCCGATCATACAGATGGAGACGACAAAGCAGGCCCAGCCGTTCCAGTAGTCTGTGGGCGGGACGAAGGCGAACAGAACCTTCCAGAAGACGGTGAGGAAGTGCATGACGTAGTCGAAACACGATGGCAGCTTCTCCTCCCCGCACTCCTCGTCGTCGTCATCCTCACCTGTCATGAAGAGAAAGGGAAGTTAAAAACGAGGGTGGCCAGTTTGATTCCCTCGTAGTTCTCACCTGCAAAGGTCCTTACTTCATAGCTGAAACATTACATTTCAATAACTTTTCTCACATGATCAAAACAATAAACACGCATACAGAGACAGAAACAGACTAGCTGTGCAGTTGGCTGCCGTTCTGCTCCATTTATAAATGAGTCAAAGTAATGAATAAACGAGACAGCCTGCTGTTTCCATGAAACATGATGACTGGGTACATCTCAGCGCAAGCCTTGATCTGTTATTGATTTCACATGTCATTAGCTGGCTTCATACTATTAACCTTCTGAGAGGTGGTGATGCATTCAAATGCTCAAAACAAACTGTCTGCACCCTAAACTGAGCTGTGTTTGGAGAGCATGGCATCTGTTTTCCCTGCCAAGGTGTAAGAGAGGGCTAACTTACAGATCATTTGAATGTGTGCTTGTTTCTTGAATTATCTTACAGTTTATACCATCAGAGGTGGTTTTTTTAGAGCTTCAATGCAGGAAAAGTACTTTGCTTTAATTGCTTTTTGAAGTAAACATTTAGACACAATTTTAACTGACTGTATGTGGGTCGTCAAGAGACATGCGCTGTGCAGAATGTGGAAAAACAGACGGACAGAAATGCCAAAACGAGACACGCTCTCTCTCATGCACCCTTCTATTTCTGTGATGGATAAATTACCTTCTTCTGAAATATGTCATTTGGAATTGAATGCATGAAAGCATCAGCCTTGGCAAAACTGTCATAACAGATAATAAAACAGCAAATCGTCTGCGGAAACGGAAACTCAACACATGTCCTTAGCTCGAAAATCTCAACGTGACACGAGCGTTTTCCACAGAATTTGTGCTGCTGTTGACACTCTTGAGTCCTGACCTTCTGCTGTAAGCATAATATTACAAGACAGCCTGATATTTAAGTCATTAAACACAAGTCACGAACCACATCCAGGCTGTGTGCAGTGCAATTACTATACATTAGTGTGGGTTAACACAAAGATTAATATACTCTGATAGGGTTGGTAGTTTCCTCAGGGGTCAGGTACCTTTGTTTAATGTAATTCAAAATGAATGCTTCCTTTTCAGGGTGAGCACTTTGAACAAATCAAATGAACAGCCGAAGGTCAGCGCACAGAGCAATGGCCTCATCCACTATTATGGTTTGGCACATACACACACACACACACACACACACACACTTGGTAATGAATTATAAAACAAGACTCTCTACCTGAGTTATATCACTTTTTACTTTCAGCAGCTCTCCTTCCCTCCCACACAGTCTGTTATGGCTGACTGGAGGCATCTTTCTTTCCTTCTTTGCTTGTTTATTGGAGTCTTGGGTCTCTCTCTTTGGTCTTTTCCCTTTAATTTTGTGTTCCTAAATGTGTGGGCATGATGTCCTATGTTCAACTTTTGTGGAATCATCTGACAGTCCCCCTATCAGTGTTTTTGAGCCATACCCTGATACAAAATGCCTCATCTTGCATCACTTTGTGAGTTGACCGTTAACATCTCAGCCCTGGGTGAGGAACGTAACTGCTGCCTGATTACGATAGCTGGGAACTTTTCCGAGAATAGAAAGTGTGCATGTGCATCTCAGTATTCGTAGAGAAGTGGTGGGTCGGGATGGTCGGCCTGCAAAGTTCAGGACATTGACACCAGAGAGGGTTTTAATCCTCAGTCTCGGTGCGGTTAGGCAACAAAAACACTTACAAGTCACGGTGTTGTTAAATGTTAATTACGTAAACTTGTTCTGTGTCCACGCTTCAAGTCACCGTTGACTTTTTCAATATTTACCCAGACCGCAATCTTTCCCTGACATTAAGCTGGTGCTCAGAGGGCCGAAACAGAACTTGAAAAAGAGTTCTGTCATGCTTTAATAGCTACTAATGGAAATATGATTAGAATGATGTTGTAATTTCTCAGAAAAACCAATCCATTAATCCTTTTTAAATCACCTGACATATTTTTTCTGGAATGTGTAAAAGGGACTTCGGTAGAGCATAAGGCACATTGTGACCAATTACTTATTTATGAATGTTTTTAGAGTAAAAAATCCACTGTTTCAAGATTTTTTGTGCATCTTTGTCAGGCTGCTGTTTAGAATTTGGTTTGAAATTAACCAGAACCTTTGAAAAGCTGAAAAAAAAAACCAGGTGGAAGATATGGTATACCTACAATTGCAGTGTCAATCAAACGTGCTTTATGATCTTATATTGCCTTTTATTTCTACATCCCTTCACCCTTCTTCTCTACAGTATCTATGCCTGACTTGAACACTCTCTTCCCTCCATGTCTCTCTATTTCCATGCTCAGTTAGGCATTTCACAGATAACATGGTCATCCAATAGTAACGCTGTCATTTTCACCCCTTCTTACTCTCATGCGCTCTTTTCCTCCTTGGTCACATTTTGCTGATATAGCTTTTATATAATTGAATATTCTCTGTCACTCTCTTGCTTCATCCCTCTAAATCTCCCTTCATCCCTCTACAACCTTCTGTCACTCTTTAAATGCCACCGACAGCCTCCTCACTCAGTAGTGTGCTTTCTTTTCTTATTTGGGACACAGCCAAAAACAAAGTGAAAAAGAGAGAAAGAAATAATGCCCAGGCATCAATAGATAAAACATCTATTTGAGTTAGTCTGTCATGCTAATCTGGTAGCTGCTCACTCAGGTTTGTTTCTATTGAGAGGTACTTGCGTCAAGAAATACCTAATCTGACACACACACACACACACACACACACAAATATCAATACTCTCGTGCCCTGCAGAGGAGTTCGATGTGTGTTATCTCCTGCTGCTCACTGAGCGTGCCCAGATGCTGCCTCCTCATAGGCCAGAGCATGTGGATTGCAGCTCATCTCTACATGCTGCTAGCCAAGCGAGGTGTGTGAACATGATTGTGTATGGGTGCCAAAAGTGACACAGTCAGTGCTCGGAGTACTTAGAAGAGTCATTCATGCCACTGCTTGTTTACACAAACACACAAACACACATACATGTGCACACGCACCAGGTTTTGAAATTAATGTGGCTTTCATCCAGAAAACTTCAAGAGGATCCTTCAATAATTTTTCATGACAGAAGTAGTGAGAAAGACTGGATATTTCATGTTCAGGCTTCATAGCTAGCCACACACAAACACACACACACACACACACACACACACACACACACACACACACACACACACACACACTGAGATCAACCGAAGAAAGCGATCGCAGTCTTGAAAACAGGACAGAGTCCATGCAAGCACAGATTCTGGCTTGGTCACAAAGAGACACAAACACACTCATACTCAATACGTGCACCGACTCTGAATACTAAATTGAAGCAAGAACATCACACACCCAGTGCACTGTGGGAAATATCCCACACACAGTAAAGAAAGACAGCCTGTCATTTATCTTTTAAACCTCAAAAGTTGGCACAGTTTGTGCCTCTCGTGGTTACGTTTGAGTCACAGAAGTAAGACGCTATAGTTGTCAAAAACATAAAGAAGAAGACACATTTTGAAGTGCCCAGCAGTTGTTTTTTAACAAACCTCCCTACATTTATGAAGACATCTCCATGATCCTCAAAGCTTTGTCTGTCCTGACGGTATGGGAAAAAAATAAATAAATTTGCTTTGCAGTGAATCTGAATTTTCACCAGTTTCTAAAGATGCGTCATGACCGACCAAACAAACAAACAGGCATTGTCTTTTTTGAGTGACTGACTGTGTGTGTGGATGTCTGTCAGAACTCACTCATACGTTTTCATAATACGCTGACAAAATTCATTCCAAAGTCTAAACCTTAATCATAAGCCATAACCTTTATGATAAACACTAATCGCAAGCATAACCCTAAAACTAACCAACTTTAAAAAATCGCGGACCAGACAAAATGTCCTCACTTTCCAAAAGCGCCCTCGTTCTGTAGGTTAACGTTATGGGTCCTCACTTTGTAGCATGTACTAAAACACACACACTTATATAATTAAATCCTTTGGAGTGCTGATGAACCATTTTCTCCCAAAAGACTGTGACTTACGTAACATTCTTAAAAAAAATCCATCTGAATTTGCTTTATCTGCTCCGTCAGGCATTTCATAAGAGCAGTCGTCACAGAAGGGCCATCTGTGAATCAGCCAGTCAGCCTGTCTTTTGACACGCCAGTCAGTCAACAAATCAATTAAATAACCAGCCGCTGAGTGAGTCAGCCATTCATTGTCACTCACTGTCTGAAGGATGCAAATTACAGATTGTGCCCAGCTAGGACAGACAGGTGCTGATGTGAACTGCAGTGTAATGAGGCTAACTGAATAAGTGTATCTCACATTTGGTCAAAAAGAGGATGTTGGTTTCTCTGGTGTAAATCAAAAACACACAAGTTAAATGAAGCTTTGCCATAAGTTCATTTGCAATTAACAATAGGAAAAATAAAGAATATTGCCTTCTGCCCAGCTAATATCTCACCCCAGGTTGCTTATAGCAGCAGGTGGTCGGTCCAAAAGGTGGTGGCTTGTTTTACCGGCTTTGACAGACCGGGCCTCATGGGTCAAAGCCTGGCCATCAGACGACTTTCTGTTGCCGGTCTGGCTTTGGGAGGGGGTCGAAATAGGGTAAGGAGGTAAAACACCCGCAGGGAGCTCAGAGCAGAGCCACTGCTTCTTTTTTTATCAAAGGAAAAGAGCTGAAGAGGCTCACACATCTGATACCTCAGGATCCCTCCTAGGCACCTTCCTTTGGATGTTTTCTGGGCATGTCCAACTGGCAAGAGACCCAGGGTTAGACCCAGAACATGCTGGAGAGATAATATATCTCATCTGGCTTTGTAGCACGTCTGGAGGCGCATGAAACAGTTAGTGGGGAGAGGGACGTCTGAACTTTCCTGCTAAGCCTGCTGCCATAATAGGCACATAATGGATGTAGGACAGAATAATGCCAACCTTATTATCCTTTTAAAAATAGGACACGTGTTCACAGAACACACAGTAAGAATGACCACAACACGTGGTCGGACTGCATATGTCTTCTCTTTCGTCACATGCCTCTCACGTAAACTGAAATCCTCCAGCAAACACAACTCAAGTCAGTAAAGCTCTTTGTCTATATTTAACTCCGTTCACCGCTTTCTCTTGAATACCAATACCTACGTACAGTTCCCTCAGGTGTGGACACACTAACAGACATGAGTCCATAAATAACATAACAGACAGAGCAGCAGGTGACGAATAACGCAGTATGGACTTAGTAATTAGGGAGCAGTGGAGTGTGGAGTGGTTGAACATCAATCTCTTTCTTTCTTTCACTTCTTCCCCTCTCTCTCTCACCTGATTTCCTTTTCATTGATTTTTTTTTCGCGCCATCTTGTTGTCCTGTTGTTTGTGGCTGTGCTCTCATTCACACGGCCGAGTTCAACCAGACTTCAAGTCACACATGTTTTGCGTAACCAACTTATTTGGTTGAGAAAGATTTGTCTCCACCTTGCTATAACCAGGATCAGACCACTGGGCCAATTAATAGACCGATTCAATGGGGTGTCCAGAACAAATACCACTCAAAGACAACTGACACAACATCTGTGATGCTTCACGACGTCCCGACAAAAAGATGTGCATTATTTTTGTTTGCCTTCCGCTGCCTGGTCTTCTGTGACGTGGACTCATGGAAGAACAGATCATCTTTTCATGCACGATGGCAATGTAAAAAAGCCATGATGTTTTATTCAATTTCATTCCACCTTTAATAATTTACCCTCGGGGGTCAGGAGCTCTGCATCAAAGGAATCACACCTGCACAGTAGGCCCACACGCTCGCCTTCCTTATACCAACTGGGGAGTTACTATGCAGAGCTCGACGTCACGATTGAGAGACAATGAATGGTTTCAGGTTTATTTTCATTCATAACAAGCTGGTAGTAAACATTTGTCGGCCCTGGGACCTGCTTCCTGTTTAACTATGTACATCAGTCATGAAAAACACCAAGCGATGAATGGTTTGATGTCTGACAATCTCTCCGCCAAGAATTTATGACTTTATGATCGCCTAATGTGACGCTGTGACCATCTTGGAGGACAAACACAGCGTATTGTGCAGTTTGATCCTGTTCTGTGGTGCTATAACAAACTGCTGCCACTTTCATCTTTGAAAGACAGCCAATAAACGCATGACTCGCTTGATATTTCAAACTCAGACTAGCCTCAGTTTTACCTTATAATACATTTTTTGCACAGCACAAAACAGTTTTCTCTGCCGTCGCTTACAGTGTGTTCACTTCAAGAAGGTACAGCAGGAGTTTCAATCATGGATGATGGAGGTTAAATTATTTTTATTTCAACTGAAAAGAAGACAAACCGTGTAAGTAACTGCTTCGTTACAAGAGCAAAGTCCTCCGTGAGCCTTTGACTTGACCAGCTGTAAAGCAGAATATGGAACATGCACTTTATTTGTATAACTACTATTTGTTAAGGTCAAATGTTTGTGGCGGTGTCTTCATTGTTTTAAGTTAGTAACTGAAAGCTAATCCACCAACTGCTGAGATTACATTTAGTCTTAAAATTGTAATTTGTATTCAGACATTTTCTCACTCGACCTTGTCAACACACACAGCCTTATCTTTACAAGGGACATATTGTAGGGAATCACAATGGAAACAGAAGCTTCCTGGTACCTTCAAGAATGGATTGTAAATGATAATAAATGCATAAAGGATTCAAACCTTTCAAGCCTCCAAATGGCATCTTGGCAGGCTCGTCACGTTTGGTATGTGCACATCTCACGCACACACAACCTCTCCCTGCGTATTTGTGTTAGCTTATCTGGGGAAAATTCTCCATTAGCCATGCCAGTGTACACACACACACACACACACACACACACACACAGATGAAGCACCTGCACGTTGACATTTGAGAGAGCTTTAATGGAAAGCTAAATGCAGGTTCCTTGCTTTGAGATGAATGTCATGTTCTCGGCACCATTATGTGTGCATGAGTGTGTTCATACTGCATGTGTGCACACCAGTGTTAGCTCCACATTGCCGTTATGCTGCGGTGACCTGGAGGTTAAATCTGGGTTTGATTTTTAAATGCTGCTTCATGGCTGCCATTTTAGCAGTAAAGCTGTTGGAAATCTTCAATCCTCCCCCTTAATTGAACTGATAAACTGATAAGCAACGATGACGTTCTTCGCCTTATATGCCAAATAGGCCAAAATAACTTCTGGAGGGTTTCAGAGCTTTGAGACCTTGATCTGGTTAGGCTGATAGAGACAATGAGAAATTCTAAATTTCTTCAGTCAAGAAGAAGAAGAAGAAGAAGAAGCAGGAAGAATATTTGAAGTGATTTTAATCTTGATTTTAATCTAATACGTTTGAGAGGAGATAAGGGAGGGTTTGGCCGGATGATGGAGGGGGGGAGAAGGGGGGATTCAGTCTGAGAGCCAGAAAGAGAGAGGGGGAGATGAGATTAGACAAAGCTAGCTTATCAGTGTGTATTAAATCCACCGCAGCATCAGTGACAGACGCTCTGGACTTGTTCAAACCCTTGAACCAGCGGGGTGTGTTTGAAGGGATGAGCTGCCAAGTTACAGCGTGTCTCAATTTAGGTTTATTTTGTAAGTGTGTGTGCGTGTGTGTGTGCCTCAAGATGTGCGCTCAGTTTGTAAAGAAAGTGTGTGTCAAGTCCACGTGTTGCGTCCGTTGCAGCAGCACAAGAGCTCCTCGAACAGATGTTTAAGATCCTAAGTAGCTCTGGGTCCGAGTTTGTCAAGAGATTAATCGTCCTTCATCCTGATCTTTTCTTCCTTCCTCGCTCGAAACCCTTTTTTTTTTACCCACCTTCCAGGCAGTAATGGGAGTAATTGGGGCCATTTTAGCTAATTTCCCCTATGTGTCGTAGCAAGGTTGGAAGTCATACATTAATAAGGTATGATCTTTTATAATAGATGTTTCCATACTCTTTTTTCCCTTAATTTTGATTTCCTTTCTCTCTTTCAGCGGCAAGTTTGTTTAATGTGCTGTTATCACACTGGAATATTAAGTCGGTACTCTGGTCTTTTTCCCCTCTAGCTCCTTTTAATCTTATCTCCTGTATCTACCTTCCCATCCATCCATCCATCGATGAGGAGGAAACAACAGGATCCAAGCTCAGAGGAGTTGACCCCGACCCGGCCCCCCTCATTTCCTCCTCACACCTCACTCACGGGCTGAACACATTTGTATTCCACAGGAGAAATCATTAATCTTTGATCTTCCTCTGTTTGGCAATGAGGTGAAGGAGTCAAGGAGGGAGAGCGAGGGAGACGAGGAAACAGGGGAGAACAGGTGAGAAGGAACGTTTTGGTGTTGGAACTAGTGAAGGATGAACTGAAGTCACTTAATGCGCCCTTATCTGTGCTGATTAATCAGACGTGAGGAGTTACTGTACTGTATACTGAACAAGGCTTAGTCTGCAATCTGACCACGATCCCTACTTAAACTACTAGGCGTAATTGGACTGTCATCTCAGCTCTTTGTTGGTGTACAATACCAGTAAGAAGACATGAACACACATCTTAAAGGATAAGTTCAACCTCATATGAAAATTCATGCTGATGGAAACGTGGGTGCAGTTTTGTGGTCGACAAAACATTCCTGGAGCTTCACGGCAAAACGGCATTGCAGCACTTTCCTAAACAACTGATATAGATGGGGACAGCTGAAAGAAGCCTCCGTCCAGCACAATCCAAGTCTCCCGCAGCTCGGAGACCCAAATTAGATCTGAAAAGACGTTATTTACACCCTCGATGCACAGTTAAGCTTGTGTGCCCACTTCAGACTGGTTGTGCTTTTAGCCTCACAGTGACAGTGAAGATTTCGGCTTTAAAAATGGTGTAAATAAAGTATTTTCTAAATCAGTTTCCAATCCCGTGATTCTGGAGACCTGAATTAGGGTCAGTCCCCATTTTCTTTTAGCCATGAAGCTCCAGAGATGTTGAGTGAACCACACAAATTTTGTGTGAATCTTAATCTTTAATCTGAGCATCACACTGTATCAAACATTCACACACTTGTTCTAAGTGTGTTTTTAATGAGAAAAAGGTCAAATTTCTCAGAGCCAGAAGAGGAAAACACTCTGGAGCTCAAATAAACACTTTACAAACAGGCAGGGTGTGAATGAGTCCAATGGGAACTGCTGGTAATGATCACAGATGTAATAGATTTCAGAGTCGTTCCAGCTCTATGTACCTCTGAACAAACTTCTATCTCTACATGTTGTTGTGAAGTAATTATATTCTGCATATTCAGATTAAACTCTACTGTGTAAACACTCTCCATCTGTGTTGTCAGTACGCACCTGATCTTTACCATCTATTATCTATCATCTCACTGTGCTCTCTCCTTTCTCTTTCCATGCTGTCGTTCACATTCTCAGCAAACGCAGAGAGCAGAGAAAAGTCTTTCAGCTCTAATCAGTTGTTTCGCAGCTGGATGTCTGTCCCACCAATAAGCTGCCGGTTCGATCTGTAAACATCTAATCAACTCTCAAGCACTTTGAACTCCCCAAATCCAATCAGCGTCAGGTTTAAAGGCCCCGACCAAAAATGGATCACCCTCCGGTTTGATCTGGTTTTGTGTCTGATTCTGCTTGTCAACTCTGTGTGTGGTGTGTGTCTGTGTGTGTTTTTTGTAGTGCAACCCTGCTTTAATCAATCATTGTGTAAACACTATCTAATGAAGCTGTATGTGTGTGTGTGTGTGTGTGTGTGTGTGTGTTTGTGTCCTGTTCTTAAGTGAAAACGGCACTCTCTGCCTTTTTACAGCACTTTATGTAACACACGCATGCACATGGTATCCGGTTCCGTGCCCGTAAACACACACACACACACACACACACACACACACACACACACACACACACACACACACACACACACACACACACACACACAGCACTCTGTCAGCCTAGACAAGCTAATCCCAGATAAGAGAGCGAAAACAGGCCTTTTCATTAATGGCATCAGCTCACCAACAAAGGCTGGCTGACAGGCTGGCTAACTAAAGCACAAACACGACACAACACACACACACACACACACACACACACACACACACACACACACACGGGATGAAGTTATTTGAAGAAACCACAGTGATTGAGCTGGCCTTAGACGAACAATGCTCTAATAGAAACATGGTTCCAAAGACAGCAGCGGCAGAAAATTGGGTGCTCGCTTTGTCCCCGCTGTGCATTCACGGTGATAATCTGCAGTATTTTCATTTAAAATAAACACCGAACAAGAGCGAAGTAAACATTATGCTCCCAATTTAACTAAATTAGCTATTCTACCTTTCTACAGTGACCTTAATTTCTTGATGTACTTAGTCGGAGCAGTGAGGAATAAGCAGGATAGAGTTTTTTTCTTTAATAACCTTTGATCAGAACCAACACACACACACACACACACACACACACACACACACACACACACACACACACACACACACACACACACACACACACACACACACACACATTTTTGCCCTCTTGGGGTTCAGAACAGAATGTCACACTAAAAACTGTCCCATGTGCATCTGCATCAGACAGGAGCCAAACTTACCCAGAGGAAATGGGATGAACTGTATCGAAAACAGCTTCACGTAATTCTGCATACGTCTGTATTGTGAAGCTTTTCCAGCTGAGTGCAGCTCATTACCAACAATATGACATTTGAGATGATGACACTACTTTCATATCTGTCTGGTAAATGTATGGCTGCAACCATCTGACGGTTAATTTAGCTCAGCATAACATCAACAGCTATCTTTATCCAGTAATGGAAACAAAGCCCACCTACCAGCAGCTCTGAGGGCTCACTGACTAACACGTATTGTTGAATCTGTACAGACACCTACATGTAAAAACAATAAATTGCAGTTGCCTGGCAAACCAAAGCTGACAACGACACTTCAGGAAGTAACAGCACACAGAGACAGAGCCAGACCAGCTGTGTTCCCGAGCTCCCAGTCTTTATGCTAAGCTAAACTAAACTAACCAGCTGCTGGCTGCAGAGTTATTATCGTACAGTTATGAGAGTGGAATTAATCTTCTTATCCAACTCTTGGCAAGAAAGAGATTGTGCTTATTTAACAACTGTGGAGCTACACCTTTAGGTTACAACCATTTTATAAGTAAATAAATGTTACAAAAGCTTTAATCTGCTGCTCTAAATACTTGGATTCAACTCTTTTGCAGGTACAATCCACAGAGGATGAGCAGAAAATCCACAATGCATCCAGACAGAAAGACTGAAAGACATCCGGATCATCACTGTGCGATCGACTGGTAATTCTGAGGCAGAAACAACACAACTGATACTCAAAGAATGGTGTCTCTTTCCATTAATGAGCTGCAGTGATGCTATCCTGCCTCCAGAGGGCAAGTTCCCACTACTAACCAGTGAACTGTGCAGGTTCTGCAGTGAGACAGAAAAAAAAATGCTGCTTCTTTTTTCTTTTCTCTATTTTCTGTTCAGTCAACCTGTTTTCTCTCTCGCCCCTGTTCTCAGTTCCAGTTTACCTGTTGCATGAATCCTCTCACTCTCTCGTTTCCCTTTTTTAATAGCTTCCTACTTTATCTCACACGCATTATGTTTCTCTTTTTCCGATCTTCCCACTGAGCATGTTTGCCGCTGCATTTTCATTGTCACTCTCTGCATAATACATGGTCTCCCTCTCTCACAGCAGGTCCTCCTTTTCTCCCACATGTATGCTCTCTTTATCCCTTTTCATGGGAAATTAACATCAGCGTGGCTTAGAGCAGATCTTGACAGTGACATGATATTAGCGTTGAATATTCCCCCTCTCTTGCCCACGTAAACACACTTAAACACGCGTCCACGTTCGTACTTTTCTGTCATTGTGGGGGCTGAAAACACACAACCGCTTTTCCACGATTGCTCTCAACAATAATCTCCCATCTGGTCAGTGTTTGTCTGTCCAAAACCATCAAACAGGGCCACTTCATTTTCCAGTAGCCATAACGAATACACGCACGCATGCACACACACTTGGCTCCGCGGGACCATGAAATCAGCACACTTCATTTTATTGACAGTCAGCCGTTATTCGATGCAATCGGCATCATGAAGTAGAAAACCACACATGCACACACGAGGTTTTCTGATGGGTTTGGTCGTATTGGTCGCACACAGAGCTCATCAGTGCAACGCCAGCTGTTCATATGAACAACACACACATCTGCCTCTTCACAAGCCGATGCACACATCTCTGCTCCGGCCTTACCTGCGCTCACAGTGATGGCCTCTATGAACTGGTCCCTCCAGCTGTTGGTCCCCACCAGCAGAGCCAGGTTGGTCTTCTTTATCAGCTTGTCCACTGTGTTCTGCCGGAGGACACAGAAATAACGAGGGTTAGATGAGAGTCACCAGCTTGTTCACTGAGCGCTAAAATCCCGAAATGATTCATTTTCGCAAGAATTTGACCATTTGACATTTCGTCGGCGCGAGAAGTCTGTCGCTTTTGTTGCCGATTGCTTTGCTCCACGAAACAGGAGACTGGCACCGTCCTGTCAGAGTAGACACAAATGTTTTCAGAGTTTCTGGTGGCAGAAGATGGTGAAAGGAGTGACAGACTAATGGAGCAGTCGGTGACAACAGCTCTTTCAATGGGGCCATGATGGACGGGAAATAAAGGGGTTTATTAGGAGCGTAATGTCACACTGTTGTTGTCTCTGCCACAATCATCCACCACTTACAACATCACAGCTACCGCTTCACGCTGTTTATCGTCGGGAATATCTTATCTATCACTACATCTATACATATTACACATACTATATTGTATTATAGCATACACAGAGGCACAAAATCATTCCGCATTTTTTCAGTGAACCCCAGTTTTTCGCCATTCAAGCATGTGTTTGCTGGTGGGAGTCATTAGTGTGACACACAACATCAACAGCCCTGACTGACAGGCCCCCAGGACGGGCGCCAGACTCACAAGCCAGTATTCGTAGTGGCCAAACTGTGTAATAACATCGCTGCATCGTGAGCAGATTTTGAAGAAATGAATGGGCCTTCCCCTCCATGGCTGTGTCCGCGCATAATTATAACGTCCTTGCTGATTGACTGCAGTGTAAAGGAGAATAACCAAGAGGGAAATGGATCCTGTGAAGGGCAGTTCACCTCATTTTTAAGTTTATGACCTGCCCTCACGTGAGACGTGAGGCGGCTCAACAGTCAGCTTTCATCAGCTGCTTGCTCCCTGATGTCGGATTGGTGTGTTTGGGCCTTCAGGATGAAAGAAATCAACTTATTCCTCTCAGTGTCACAAAAATACTGTGTACCAACTGAGTAAAACGTTCATATAAGACGATAATGACAAGAATATTATAATAATATGATAATCATTAGAAGATGGGTGAAATATTGTAGATAGCATGTCACGCAAACAGTCATGAGCACACACACACACACACACACACATCACACACTAATTAGCACAGCGGTGGGGATTGCTTTCTCTTTTTCTCTCCACTTCAGAAAGAATCTGGGATGCTATTTGTGTTGAATGAAGCTTCGGGGTGTAAATAGTGCCTCTGTGCTGCTGTGCGCACACACATGCACACACACAACCAGCTTTACTCCGCCTGTTGTATGTGGAGTGTTTACTTAACCACACTCGGCGAAGGGTTTTGTAACACCGCCTTTGTCATTCTGCTCAACGCTGTTATTTTGCATTGCATGTTTCCCTCGTTCGCTCTCTCTCGGATCACCGTCGTCTCAGCTGAAATACGTACATGTGTGCACACATGTGAAACTGTTGGGCTATAAACCACAGTGGTGACCTGGCTGGAGGCAACAAATGACCATAAACCCGATGCTGACCCATAATTCAATGCATTCGCTTTTTTTTCTCTCTCCCCTCCATCCAGCTTATATTTCTTTCTCACGCATATTATTGACATTTTAGTCATTTTGGTCTGAAAATAACATTTTTAGAGCACATTGATGAGGAGGAGGAATTGATGTATGCATTTGTTGATTCGTAATTGCAGCATTTTGGGGTGTAGATAAAAAATGGTCAATTTCAAGATAATTGCACGGTCTAAAAAAATATTTCTTTAAAGTCCCTCAGAAGTAAACCAACTTCTTTTCCTTTCTGTCGGGACTCACTGCTCTCTTTTGTCCCTCCGTCTGCCAGAACTTGAGTTTCTGGAGAAAAGGTGCACTCAGACTGAATGTGAAGTGAATTTTAGAGACAGGGGTTGACGCAAATTCGCCCTGAGCCCGATCAACTGAGGTTAAGACACGACACTGTGCTCCTTTTCCTTTACAACTCCACTTCAAACAGCAGAGAGAACCAGAGTTCGTGGTGAGATTTGTAATAAGTCAGAAAACACACTCCACAAATCACGCTCGATCTCTTTCGTTAGCTGCAGCTGTTCGCTCAGCATGATCGGCTTTAGCCTTCAGACATGAGCGACTAACACTTTGTTTGGTGTCAATACTTTAAACATTTTTTTCCGTGGATTTACTGTGTGAATAAAACTGACTTTCAACTTCTAAGTAAACTTTCTGATAATGCAGCTTCTCTCTTTTCTCTAAGCTGTTATGTCAGACACTCTCTCGCTGTTGTACTCCACTACCTAATACTGCAGTACTTCAGATAACTATAGGATCCGGCTCTGTGCCCCCAAACACACACACCTGCACACACACACACACACCTGCACACACACACACACACTTGCACACACACACGCAACTTAATGTACACTTGACAAAGTATAGCAACCTGTCAAGTGGTGAGCTATTACTGGGTGTTATTAGCCGTCCATCTAGAGAGAGCGTGTAGGTGGAGCGGCATGCATTAGTATGTACACACACACACACACACACACACCACACCACACACACACACACACACACACAGACATGGTAATTACATCGATGCTCGTCTTAAGTGTCTGCGTGGGAGAAGGAGAGCAAGAAAAGGACGAACACACAATGATAACACAATTTCCTGTGCGTATTGGAAAGGTTTGTGAACATGTGGTTATGAACTGTGAGGGAGGTGACTGTTTGTGTTGCTTGTGTGTGTATATGTGTGTGTCTGTGTCTTCGGTATCATAAATATTGTAGTTCCCACTTCAATCAAAATAAAAATGCATGATATTTCAGTAATGATCGTAAGTCTGCTGATATGATGAAGCCGACGAAGCTGCCGCAGGAGCGACCGCGTTGCGAGTATCTGTTGTGGCATTTCTAAGCCTGACACCACCGGCTATTTTAAATGAGCTGGGGACATTTAAAGTCATGTTTGTGGCGATGAAAACCGGATATTTTTCATGAGAAGTCAGGCCACCTCCAGTCACTTGTGGCGACAGAAGCGGGTGTTTTGAGGGAGACCTCGGGACATTTTCCAGCCATGTTTGTGGCGACCAAAAGAGGTGTTTTTAAGCCAAACCATGATGTTTTCTGAACTTAACCAAGTGTTTTTTTTTTGTGCCGGAACCTTAACAAAATGTAAAGTAGCAAAACAAAGAAATGTACATTTTAAACTTATCTTTGTTTTTGAAGAAAAAATATCTTAGCTTGCATTGATATAGGGGAATTTGGTTGGATTCTTAAGTGTTTTGGAATTAGCGTAATTAGCGTAAGTTTCTTGTAATCACCTTTATACTCACATTTGGAAATACAAATGTCGGCACAGATACATGCCTGTACTCAGACAAAACATAAATCAGACTGCTCGTTAAAGCTTGTGCTCTTGTCATCTCTGTTTGATTGATTAATGTCCAATCAGATCTGATTTTTCCTGTCATCTGACCACAGACACGCTCCCCGCGTCTTACCTTGAACTCATACGACTCCTCTATGATGACCTCCAGTTTGACGTGGTCTCCCAGCATGGGGCGGCCCATCTCGGCGATGCGCCGTTCCTCATCGTCTTTCCCCGCCAGCGGCTCCTCTTCCTCCACCTCTTCCTTCGGCTGTTCCTCTGGAAACACCACAAGACAACAACCAGCAGCAGCGTTACAACAGGACATACTGATATTTTATTCCACCGGGGTTTTCCACTTAGTATCTAATACTGTCTTTCCAAAAAATAACAAGACAGTTAAAGAAATTGAAGCGGGGCAATCAAATTTTGGTAATCTTGTAGGTAAGGGGAATAGTTTTACTTCCAGCTGTTTCCTTTCTGTTAAATCACAGTTAGAGGAATTAAATGATTTAAATCAGCGATGCAAAATTAACCTCAATCTTTGTGTTCAGTTAATATCTGGATGTTTCGGTGCTTTCATCGTATTTAATTACTTTCACACTGTTCAGTAGTTACAGTGACATAACTGAATGAAAATATACGTCCAGCTCCTCTATCGTCTCATTATCCCTGTCTCTCTCACTTCGTTCCCTTTTTCTTCTTTTATCCCTTTTCTTTATGGCGTGTGTCAGTAATTGAGATTCACTGTCGAGCCTCAACTCACTGCTGGGATCAAAGAGAGAGAGAGAGAAAGAAAGAGAAAGGCCGTGATCAAATTTTCCACGGGGGAAACAGTTCGGTTATTCATGCTATTTGCCTTCCATTATAGTGCAATGCATTGTGGGTCCACATCAGTTCATTGGTCATTTGTTCCCCTCTCTTGAGTTACGGCACGGGGCTTATAGCTCACGCACACACAGACACACATATAAAAGCATGCAAATTTCTGCCATGAGGACTTTCATCAAACTTTGTCGTAACAAAAAGGAACAACTGGGCTTCGTGGCTTCCTGTCTGTCGTTGAAGCCGCAGAGATGAAGGCAAAAAGAGCAACAACCAAACACAACACACGTCCTCAGAGTCCAACTGAAATGAAATCACATGTTTATCCTGCTATAAATCACATTTCGGGTGACGCAGTTGGTTTTCTGTCCACGTCGACAGGTTAATTGTTTCCATACAGCCGATAAAATTGCTTCATTTTAAGCCGTTTTAGCATAAAACAGCTAAATGACTGTCTGATCAGGAGGGCAGAAACCTCATTAGTCCTCCTGCTAATGTTATCTTCTATCTTAAGACTTCTTCTTGACTTTGAACTGGTGCCCATTAATATATCAGCAGTAAATCCATCCTTATGGTTTAAATTCACCCCATAGGTACGTCCTTTGATTTTCTGTCTAAATCTTTGTATTATATCAGGGGGAATGACTCCTGAAAGCTGAAAATCTTCCTGTCAGATACCGTTAACCCCGAGTTTAATATGAAAGGAAGCTCACACATCCGCTCTCTAAGGCCATCACAACAGGTATTTTCAGTCAAGCTATGGCAAGATTTGTCCATTTTAACAGATGCTGTGCAGCCCAGCCACCAGGATATTATGTTAGCAGTTAACATTGCTGCAAACCACAGATACGTCCAAGGCTGACATGTACCAAACGTGGCAGTTCACATAATATTCTTATTAGCCGCCTGTCGCAGATGCAGAAGGTAAAGTGGAAGGTTTGTGGCATTATTAGCCGACAAGGACGCCCAAACAAACACCTGGAGTTCGATTCACAGCACTGGATTTTTAAAGGACACCCGGATGCATTTTCTAGCCTGTTCATTGCAGTGAAAAGCAAGTGTTTTTATATTATCTTGAACCAGTACGAACAACATCTTCAGGGGGAGATAGGACGGCAATTCAGGCCTCCTTATCTGGCTCCTTTTCCCTGCTCCAGGTTAGGTACCGGCTGAAATGTTGTTTGCAGACACTTAAAGAGCAGTAAAACAGAGGATTTCTTCACAATTCTGACTGGTCATTGAGTCAAAGTACAAGGTGTTTAACCAGCGTTGTTTGTGTAAGAGACGGTCTGTTTCGTAAGTCATTTTCCATTTACCAGCAGACATTTCCAGCGTTTTTTTGTAGCGACCAAAGCCGGCTATGTTTAGCAGGAAGTCAGACCATCTCCTTCCATGAACATTTTTGAGCCAAACCATGTTTTTCTCACCCTAACCAAATGGTTTTTGCGCCTTAAACTTAACAGGAGCATAAACCAGTTTGAACTTATCTGTGGTTTTGCAGGAACATACTTCCTAACATCATTCTGGTGATTAGGGTTGTTGATAACCACATTCAGATCATGACTGAAGATTGATTTTCTCATCAATTTCTTCGGCATTACGCGGACTACCGCTGCTCTGTGTCATCGCCTCTAAAGATTGATCTTATCTTTTAATGATGATTTATAAAAAAAGAACATTGAGGCAGAGACTACAGCGTGAGAGATTGATCGACTGATTTGACAGCGAGTAATCAGCTGTAAGATTAAAGACAGGAAGTAATCATGCTACTAACTAGGCCTATTAAAACAATCAAACGCCCTTCAGTAGCCTGTTTATTGTACCTGTTTCACATATTAAACACAGATTCATTATGAAAGTTTCAAGTTCTTCAGAAGTGTTAGGTTGTTATTCACACACACACACACACACACACACACACACACACACACACTACACACTATGTATTAGTGTTTTAATGAACTCAATTAACAACCTACACTCAGCCTCTTGTGGGATGAACATGACCGGGCAAATATCCTTGTTCGTTAAACTCCCTCTACGTGTGTGTCTTTGCGTGTGTGTGTGTGTGTGTGTGTGTGTACCCCTGACAGAGGTTGAATGTTGCACGGTAAGACGCCGCTTCCTGTCAAAGCCGCCCTCTGTACCATTTATCATTTTAATCCCCTCGTCTCACGTCCTCCTCTCTGCTCCTTTTCGCAGCTCAATTCAATTACACACGACTGTGCTTTACATTTAGGGCACATACACAGAATCACGGCTGGAATTGTGAATTCAGCATCGGAGGATAATTAAATCTGTTTTTCAAATTGGGTCCAGTGGCAATCTGTCCTTTTTTTTAATACGGAGACTAGAGAATTCATTATTTCCACAAAAAGTAAGTAATTGGTTTTCTTCATCTTCAGCACACATGTTCCACTTGTCCTGCTGATTTGTGCACGTACTGTATCTTTAAACAGGCGAACAAATGATATGAGAACGACATAATCTACCTCCACCCTGTCCTAAAATATCTGTCTTTGTTACGTAACTGTTTCTAGCCCCGTCTCGTCCTTTCTTAATCTTTATTTTCCTTTTGATCTACCTTCTGTCGTCTCATCCTCTTTGTCACCGCCTCGCAGTATTAAAACCTCCAATTTGTATTCCTCCTTTCTCTCTCTAATTCCTCCTCCTTCTCTCCCTCTTCCCTGATATAGTTTCAATTCAAATGGGCTTCGGCGAGCTGCCAGAGCAAGAGCCGACAAAGAGCACATTACTTATTCAGTTAGCAGCCATGACAACGTAGCTGTCAAATTACAACTGCCTCGGTATTTTCTCTGGGAACAGATGAGCTCATGTGGGAACACAGCATACAAACACAGCATCTCTCTATTATAACGACAGCCTTTTAGATTTAAGAGCACTTCTTAGAATCTAATTTGCCAGCCGGCACCCCCCTTAAAAGAGGATTATTTTCATTAGTTTTCAAGTCCCTTCCTCCTTAATGAGCACCTTCGTAGTTTGGTTAGACATCCTAATATCCTGGTCTTCATCTTAATAAGCATCTTAACTTCAAATCTCTAAATCATCAGTGATTTCTTTCCTTCTCTCTGAATGGGGGATATGATAATTGACACACTGTAAAAACCTTTTATTACTGGTATAAATAAGGATTACATGTCAGGGTTTAGAAACATAAATTATCAGGGTGCTAAAAAAACCCAATTGTTTCTTACTTCAACAATAAGTGAATTCTGATAATGTAGCTGTGATTCATTTGAGTTTAACTTTTTCAGACGAGGCTTTCAGTTCTTCCACTCTGAGGACGGTTACATGACGAAGACTTGTTAAATGTCTAAGATGAGTCATGTGATGGTCTTGACATCAAATTAAACTAAGAGGCACAGCGACAGCCACTGAAATGTGTCATATCAGATATGACGATCTGAAATCAGCTGCTTGCAACAATTAGATTAGAGTCAACGAGGGAATTCAGGGAATTGTTATCACCAGTTAGCAGCTCTAAGTGCGTCAGTTCACACCCGGCATAAACATGTCTCTCAACATGCATCTCAAGTGACCACTTGTGATTGGAGCTTGGATGTTTTATACACAAGGAAAGACATATCTTTATTTGCCGAATTAGAAAAGAGACCCAAGTTGTTAAGAATTTGTTGGCTGCAGCGTTTAACAAAGTTTATTAAGTTTCTCCTGACTCAACATCTCTTAAATTGAGCATTTTTTTAAGGGAGTCTGGAGACTTTTTTCACCGCTGACAAAGAAGTTGCCTGTATTGGTTGTTGTCTACTTTATATGCAAAATTTTGCATTTTTACCATCAATAAAATGTAATGTTCTTTTATATAAATTTAAAGTAAACGATGAAATGAGTTAAAACAGTGCGATCAGACATGTTTAATGCGGAAGTTTGTTAAGTTTCTTCTCATTTAAAGGTCCAATTTGTAAGAAAGTTGATTTTTGAGTCTCATTCCCAACTCGTCAAGTACTAGAGATGCTTTGGGATTATAGGTCGAGTCAGTCACTATCCTACAATATCAAAGCATCAGTATTTAAAGAGTTGGTTATGAGACTCAAAAAACAACTTTCGTACAAGTCGGACCGTAAACAACTCTAAAATTCCTGTAATTTTTAAGGTAGTCTGGGGATATTGCAGTAACTCGTTCAATGGTGAGTTGAAACAGTGTGTTCACAAACATCAGCTGCAAACAGTGGCAGGTGAATAGAGCCCGGTGCGAAGTGCGTATACGGGACGGATGAATGGCTTTGAAAGCCTCCTGCCTCCACACCTGTCTGACGTTAGAATCGGGGAGCTGTCACCGACTATTTCTTTTACTTTCCACAACAACCCAACACGCGCCCGTTTCGAGCAGTGATTGTCAAGCTGTGCAGAGGTGAGAAAGCAGCCTGTGTTTGATCTTCTCTTTGAACCCTCTTTTTTTTTCCATCATTACTCGACTATTTGTGGCTCTTTTTGTGCGAACAACCCGACAAAACACCTTTCAGGAGAGACCCTGAAAAAGGAAAAAAGTGCAGCATTTTTGGACGTGACTTTTTCTTTGATGCCGTTCAATTTTTCAACATGTTCTGGTTATAATCTTTTAATGATGTTTTGAGTTTTCTTTCTGTGTCTGTGTATCTGTCTGGATGAAACATAGGTCCATATGTGCTGACAAGAGGCGGTGTGTGCAGAGTGCATGCAGGCTTTCACACCTTGTCATGCTTTGAGTCCCAAGGTCCACGAAAGTGATGGAAGACGACAGGGAGACAGGGAGAGGAGGGGAGAGGGATGGAGGAGTGGGGGAGCGACTCCATAGGTGGAGGGAAAGGGTGAAAAGAGGAGAGGAGAGGATTTTTACACCCTGTCATGTTTGATCGGGCTCCGTCAGAGGAGGCGGAGGAAGACGAGGGGAAGTGTCACCATGTGAAGATAAGAGGAGGAGCAGAGGGGGAAACTTCTGCACTGTGTCAAGGAGGAGATGAGCAGATGGAAGGAGGGAAAAGACAAGAGGGGGAGACAGAGAAGAAGATGTCTTTGACGGGTTTAAATAGTACAGCAGGAGGAGGAGGAGGTAGAGAAGGAGGAGAGGCTACACTGTCTCACTTTTGGAGAGTCCCACAGGAGGAGACAGAAGAGCAGCTGAAGGAGAAAACATGTCCGTCCACGGCAGGGTAGAGGACAGGACGAGAAATAGGAAGAGAAGATGGACTGAGTAGCAAGGACGTAAGGAGGTGAGGAAGATGATAAACAGTGAAAGGGAGGAGGGAGGAGAAGAGAGGAGAGGTCAAACAGGTGTGAGCACAGGACGGGGGAAGGATTATATAATAGGAGCGAGAGGAGGGAGGTGAGAAGGAAGAGGAGGGGAATGAAAGAGGAGGAGGAACAAGAAAAAAAGGGGAAACGAGAAGGAAAGATAGAAGTGTGGAGAGAAACTTAATGCAGCCCGGAGCATATTTTTATTTATCAGTGTCACGAGGAAACATTATCTGCTTAGTTGCACAATGTTAATGCTGAAGGCATCTACGCAACATTCACTGCACGCCCTATAACCACTATCGTATATCAGGACACAGAGTGTGAGGTGTCTCTGGTGAAAATAATCACCTCAATCTGAGGCTCCCTTCAGCTTTATGGAGTTTTAGCTCTTTATGTCATCGAACAGCCATTTTCAGCAGCATCAGGCAGCTGTTTTCAGTGAAAAAGCTGTTAAAAGAACCACTTTGCACTACCTGCCCAGCACCAAGCAGCAGCAGTTCAGGACCAGCAGGTGAACATAGTGGAGCATTAAGAAGCTAAAGAGCCAGATATTTCCCTTCGGAGCTGTTATAGAGCAAGTAGAGTGAATATATTTTCTCCATGTGTCCAGTAAGAGAACTCTAAATGACTGATAATGTTGCATAAATGGATCAGCACTTTAACTAAAGGTGATGATGTCAATTTTAACTTTGAAGTTTTTCAGTGGTTAAAGCTGCGTCGAATGATTAAAAAACCAACTGTTAAAAACATAAATTATGCATAAATCAGCGAGGTTGATGAGCAGGAAGAGCAACTGGAAGTCCCTGACTGAGATTATAAACCTACAATCTAATTAATATTATCTCCCATGCCACCATCTGCTTGTTTATTTATACTATATTTACAATAATGAAATGAAACTGATGAATTAACTTGTTCTTATTCTCGGACTTGCATGTAAAATTATTATTATCTCTGTAAAGTCATCCGGCATCAATCTATACACTGGATTATTTACCTGCCTACATTTTTTAAACGCTATAATAAGTCTGCTAAAATAGTCTTGAATGCCCTTCAAAATTCAAATTAGATAACGATTTCACTGAAAATGGACACTTAACTCATGTTTATCTGAGGAAATATTCAGGCGTCTGGCAAAAAAAAATGCCATGTTGTGACCTCAAAATACCCCTGACTGAGAGGAACAAGGGCGGAAACTCATTATAGATTCTTATTTCCTTATTTATATTAACTTTGTGCTTATCAAATGTTCAGAAAGAAGTGCTTAGGCAGAAAAAACTGCGTATTCAAAAAGCAAAATGCGTAAAACTACATAAACTTGCATAATAAACAAGTTTAAGGTTTGGAAAACTGATATTAACCATATATTGATGGATTTTAAATAGAATTGGCCACATGATGCATCAATCATCTGGAGGCTGTTGTGTAAGCGTCTCAGCAGAGAGGAGAAAGAAGAGAGAGCGGGGAACTCGTCTACACAGTCACCCGTTGGCTGTTGTCGGCTGTAGGGCGGGCATAGAGTCAAAAATCTGCTCAAATGAAGGTTAAAAAAACATTTACATTGATTTCCAGATCATCAGTCACTGCTAATGTAAACATTACTTATATGTGCACATCACTGTTATAAAGATGCAAATATATTCATTTACATTGTTTGGTGATTTGTAATGATTAATGACGGACTTAACGATGCCGTTAAAACACCTCATTAAAATGTATAACTGATGTTGTTTACTACTGTAGATGTAACAACAGAGGGTTCAGTGAGTTGGCTGTAATGTATATTGTGGTAATTAAACTAAATACAGGGAGAACTTGGCGGACACAAACACACGCATGCAGACACTGACTGGCATAATAAACAGATTATCGAGTCCCAAATGAATTACTGTTGTTTGGCTCATGTACAGTCCGGGTAAATAATTATTTTATGTACCATTGCATAACTTAACACGCACAGATAAAAGGAGGATGAGAGGAGAGGACATTGCTGTCACATATTTATTCACACATAGGCATATGTATGAATGTATGTGACTCTACCAGGGTATATTGTGCGTGTGTGTTCATGCATGTTTGGTACTGTGTGTGTGTGTGTTAGGACATGAGGTCATCACCCTCTGCAGGGTGTGTGTGTTTTCAGCTGGTTTCCCTCTCAGCACTGTTCCTTCCTCGCGCTGCGCTGTCTCCCACCCTGATGACTGACGGAGGTTCATGCGCTGCAGTGAACTCTCCTCTGCCACCCGCTGTCCCGAGGCTCCTCTGGAGCAAATCAAAAAAACCTGCAATATCACAGGGTCATCCGGAGACTTCTAAAGCCTCCAGTGAATCGAGCTTTTTTCCTCCAGAAAAACACAATCTCCAGCATGTGAGATGTAATCGAGAGAGTCGAGTCGAGTTGAGCGTTTTCTCTCTTTACAGAAAGAAAATCTGCCCTTTGAATCCTCAACAACACTGTTGGACTGTATTTCTGTCTCAAACTGCAAACATATCTAGCACCATCTGCACAAAACAAACAAAAGCTGGATACAAGTTCGCGCCTGCTCTCAGGGGGCTGTTGAAAAGGTGTTGAAAAGGCAGAAATAGAGGAGGTTGGAATAGGTTAATGGGAAAGTAAACCACACGTTTTCTCATTTCTCTCCTGAACAAATGAGAAGTTGCAGCTCTATGAGACGAGAGGGTTTGTGGTAAAATGGGAAAAATTTACTTTAAAAGGATAGCATTGATTCAGACTGCTTTCCCTGTTGGCAGTAGAAGTAATGTTGGTGAAGATGGTCCAAAATAAATCCCTGTTTGGAGAAACTATAGCTGATTTTTGTATCTTTGTTACACATAAGATGACTGCGTTCGAAATGTTGGCATTCCAATAGATTAAACACTAAAGCAGCCTTTTATTGGCTCGAAAATAAGCAAGAATCAAGGGTCTGGTGTCCCGAAATACCCGAGAGACACTTCATGCTTAATGCTTTTAATTCTAGTAGGATGAACTACAGTAATGGTAACTGAACGAGTCATTCTAAAAACACCATTAAACAGCGGCAGCTCATTCAGAATGCTGATGCTTGAGTTTTACACTTGCTCTTAAAGTCGTTACACTGACTTCCATTTAGTTCAAGAATAGGTTTTAAAGTGCTGCTCGCGCCCAAAATAAATGTGGTGAAGCAGCGTTTAGCTGTAATGCTGCACGCGAGCGGAACAAACTGCCAGAAGATGTTGGTCGTACCCCAAATGTGGGAAATTTAAATCAAGGTTAAAAACATTTATTTTTCCATGAGCTCTAAAACTAACAAATAAACGTCTCACTACCGCTGGAGAATGACGTCTCAGGTTCATGGCTCAACTCAAACCTGTGATACTTCGCAGAAATTATGGGCTCAACATCCAGAGCTGGTGTTTTTAAATGGTAACAGGGTGATGATCCTTGTTCTTGGAGCGACTGGTACAGTGTACCATTCATTAATGAAGATCTATGTTAGCGACTTTACTCAGTGAATATTAACACTTATCATTGCTAGGCCCATTAAGATAACGCTTCTGAGGCCTTGAAAGTGCCGTTGCTGCGGCAGTAATCATTATTTGTTTACACTAACTTCACCGAGCAACCAAAGTATCACCCTCGATAATTTTCCTGGCAACCTCCCGAAGAAAACTCACTGATAGTCGAGGCTGCGTCTGTTCTTTATATGTTATTTTTAGGATATTGCTCGTCTTTCATTTCTCTGTTTTATACCTTTAACTTTCTTTTCTCTGCATCATCCCTTTTCTCACAGCTGGTAGTGGATCGTTCACTGATTACTAATGTAATGTTTGCTGCGAAGTTAGCATCCTGTCGTTGTCTTTTCAGCGCGTTTGGTAGCAGCTTTCTGAACTGACTGAAAAGAGAGGTGACTATTTGGGTCAAAAACTCTCAGCAGCTCCCTCTTTTTCTTCTCCTCTTTTATTCCGGCATCCCGATTTATGTTCAGGTCCGGGCTAAAACCAAGGACCCTCACTCAAACATTGGCTACTTCGGTCACGTTTCAAGCTGTCTGCAGCACATTTTGACAAGTTGACAGTCAAAAAAACAGTTAATTCATAATTCAAAAAATGCTTATTCTGGTTGTTTTATAAGAAATGGTGAGTGTATTGATACAAAATAGGAATTGTTTGTTGTTGAACATGATTATTTCTAGCATATATGGGCCCCAAAAAGCTTTTCCCCTTGTCCCTCTTTTGCATGTGGCCCTTATGTGAAGCACACTGAACTGCAGAGTACTTCAAAAAAGGCTCTGAGGCACTGAACCTTCCACCTGTTTTCTCAGCAGAAGTCATTCTGCAAAATGGAAATGGACATTCAGCGCTGCATGATGTCACATAAACAGACGCAGCCCTCGACTGTTCATTCAGTAAAAGCCTTGTTACTCATTCGCACCTTTCCGGCTCTCAGCGACAAGACGAGTGACTGAACTACATTGTTTCCCTCCCCGTCTGTCTGACTGCGACTCCTCGTATCAATATGGTAAACGTAAGATCCGCTGCTTGTTTAGTCGGTACTTTAATCCTGTCAACCTTCGCTGCTTCCAGCGAGAAAAAGAAGCGTAGAAAATGAAACAGAAAATGGAAAATAACATCAGGCTTTCATCTCTGGCTCAGAGGTACTTCACTAAAACATGACACGCCGGTTTGAAAGAAGATGAAACAGGACCTCACAGTATCCAAATAATAAAAGCCGGCTGTGTTTTCTAACTACACTCCCTGAATGTTAAAGCTGTTTTCCGGAATTGATATCTGAAGGCAGAATTCACACATTAATCAGCATTAGCGGGCGAACGTGCCTCTTCTGGTCGGATTTCAGCTGCAGTCTCTGGGGCACAATGTTTAAAAGCCCATTTGAAATATGTGGGCTTGTTCCAAAATGTATTGAGAAAATCAATGCCACGTTCCAGACCCTCTCTGCTGCGCTCTCCGTGTGAGAGGAATTAATTTACCGAGAGCACAGCCTCTGTAAACACTAACACAAAGCTGGGGAGAGAAAAACATGGAGTCTCAGCTGGACTACTGACTCAGAGCAGTGTTTCTGTAATTAATACGACTTCTTCAGCAGTGTGCCCTTACTTTTAATTATGAACTGAGATCAATCAGCAGTGTGTGTGTGTGTGTGTCTGTGTGTTTTTTATAGTGTGTAACTGACTCTTTGACTGCCCGAAGACAATCTTTGTACCCAAGTGGTGTACAGCTTCCATGGGTTAATGAATAAAGGCAGTATTTCCTTTTTTCTAGTGTTAGGGTCACTTTAGAAAAGCAACAATAAACAACAATTAAGGGTTTTTTCTTTGCTGTTAATGGCGATAATATAAGATATATGTGAAACTGTTCTGAAAACAACTCAAAAGTTTAAGTTTGTTGGATTTTAAATAAATAAAACTTGTATATAAGTGTTAAGTTTATTCCTTCAAATTCCCGAATGATTCTGCTACAGTAGGTTGCATTATTGCTGAAGCTTAATTACATATTGAACTTTTCAAACATTTTCCTCTGAACTTTTAGGATCATTTAGCTTTGACTAGAGAGCCATATCTTGAAGCACACACAAAACAGGAACAAATGTAGAATACATAAGAGCGTATGTGTACATACGGATAAATACGTACAGAACCTCCACAACTTCATGCTCACGTTATTGGACGAAGGCTAGAAAGATCTTTGCAGGGTTAATATAGCATAGAGCATCAGTTCTTTAAACACACAAACCTGCTGCAGCTCCTGAGCTGTGTGTGTGTGTGTGTGTGTGTGTGTGTGTGTCTCTACGTATCCCGGAGGTGTGTTTGATCTCCTGACTGTGATAATGTGATACCCAGCCCCTGTCTTTGATCCCCTCATCACTATAAACACTGCTGATGCCTGGTAAACACACACTGCCATTACCGCACTGATAACACTGCCCTGTCTTGCATCTGTGTGTGTGTGTGTGTGTGTGTCAGAAAGCGAGGCAGAGATAGAGCTACCTTTAATTACCGTACACGGTCGAGGTAAAGTGAGTTTAAGGGCGTAAAAGCCTCTTTAGATAACAACCTGAAAACACAGGTGGTGGACTGGTTCACCTCAAACTCAACCAGATCGACACGAACATGTGTTTGGGTTCGTTGTGGGTCACTTCAGTTAAAACGCAAATGATTTTTCCTCAACACGAGACGCCATCCGTCTCATTGTTATGCGTCTGTGTGTGTATTTGGAAAAGCAATAAATAATAAGTGGAAAAAAAAATGTGTGTGGTTGTGTTTGTGCAACTCTGTATTACATTAGATTGTAGAAACAGAGGAGAACGAGGTGCTCTGGTGAGATAATGGACTGAAACGATGGAAAACAGATGCACAGATGAGACATGAGGACACACACACACAAACTCCATGTGTATCTTTGCATTTAGACATTAATACACGTGTATGTATGTATTACATGAATATTTATAATGGTCTTCACTGTCTTAATTGCACCAATTTGTACAATGTAGTTGACAGTGATGTTTTACTTAACAGCCTGACACAACAGTTGGTTTTACAAACGGGTAGATTTTATGATCTCCCTGATGAGGAAAGGATTTGTTTGTGATACAATTCAGATGACGCTGAAGTAAATTTACATAATGTGCTTTAAACCTTCTTTATATTATGATTTAAGCTATGTGTTGTATTTAAATTAATCTGTCCTGTGAGAACAATGATTCTCCACAATGCCAACATTTCGTGAGCTGAGAACAAATCCGTTGTCAGCTTCACGGTCGGCAGGATAAAATGTTGTCAGTTAACGTATCCGTGAACAATTTCTCACATTACATGTTCATGACTGCACTTTTGTATCGGGAGGTGGAGGGGATGGTGGTGAAGTTACAGGCGTGTTTCAACATTTGTAGGCGTCACACCACTGATTACTTTTAAGGAGACCTCTGGACAATTTCAAGCCCTGTTTGCAGCTACAAAGACTGGATATTTTCCATGGGACGTTGGGACATCTCCAGCCACGTTTGTGGAAATCAAAACAGCTATTTTGAAGTCAGAACATGATCTTTTTCTAATCCTGACTAAGTGTTTTTTGTGCCTAAACCTCACCAGAACTCAAGCACAGCGTTGTCACAGGATAAACTTGAACATTGAACGTAAAGAAACGTAGTTTAACATATCTTCGGTTTGCAAAAACATACATTCCCAACAATTATTCTAGCGACTGGGCTGCAGGTTCGTGACAATGTATTTTTCAGATAACATAACGACTTCTTAAACGGTTTATTTAGCAGCTAATACAACTGTTTTAAACCCATAATACCCATTAAACCCTGAGTAATAGTATTAGTTTTTAATATGATCTCATGATATGGCATTTACCAAAAACTCTGCATGGACACTGTGGGACACTTCATTGCTCTGAGTGTTAATTACTTCCCCTTTTGAGCCATGGGACAAATGAAGCTTCGACTTAAGGGCCTTTCTTTGATAAGACGCTGTTCACATCATTGTCATACCCACAGTGAAATCACCATCCTGGGTATTGTCTCTCTATATGGCTTTTCTCTGTACCGCCATGAGATTATTCTGAAGCGAGCTGTGACATTTTCAAACCCCAGCAGAGAGAAAAGATCTCAACACGTGAAAAGCTCTTGGCTGGATTGGAAACGAGAGAACAGGGCATAAAAAGGAAAAAGGAGAAGGAGAAGAAAGGAGAGGACAGGTGTGATTCCCACTGAGCTTTCTGTACAGACCTCTGAGGAGAAGCTGAGAAAGAAAAGCAGAGAATAAAAGGAAAGTACAGACGGGAGCAGCAGAATCTCTCCGGTGTGTGTTCAACCTGAATCCCAAATCAACAGGCCTGTTAAAGCACGAGCGATCAGGGAGCAGCTCTACATTTTTGTCACGTTAGAAAATATGATAGAGGAGTGACTGATGCTTTGATTTTATTTCTCGCAGCGCTGCCAGCTGTAAAGTGCCCTTTTCTTTGCCAACTTTAAAGTGCTCTTGTCTGGGCGATCGTATTAGGCTTTGCATAAAATAAACATGATTCAAATTGCCAATAAGATGAACATCACACCTACTCTGAGAAGTTCTCTAGCCTGTAATATTCTATTTGTATCGTCTATATTTGCATTTGTGGCATTCGGTGCTGCGCGTCTCAAAGATCACCTGTCAATCAAACAGTACAATCTTTCTGCTCAAGTTTTGGTTTTGTGGCTGATGCTCTTACGAGTGTTTTTGCATGTAGTTTACAGTAAATAAACACAGTTTTTTGTCATGGATGTAGATTATTGGTATGAGCCAGCCATTATATCTGGTGACACTCTCCTCTCCTCCACTATCTGTATGTTATCATTTCAAAACTCCCCTTAGCTACGGGGAAACAACATCCTCCAAGCTATCAAGTTACACGCTGAATACAACCCTAACCTGTGCCGTGTTCCAATATCCATACTTCCCGTACTTACTATATTTAGTTTGAGTACTTAGGGTGTTCTGCTATCGATCGCTGGCAAAAAGAAGTGTACCTGGATGTTGCCCTCATAACGGCAAAAACGTTGAGTGTGCAACGATGTACACTTTACACACTCAACGGCCGCCATCTTGTCTACGTAGCGAAAGAAGCGGAGCCAGGCAGAGGCGCTCAGCTCGCATTTTTTTTTTTTAAATAGCTACCGAGACGACCGCGCCTGCAGCGGAGCCATATTGCAGGATTGTAGGATTGTAATTGTTAAAAAGTAAAGTTGTAGATGTCTTTTGTTCACTGTTCAAAGCGGCATTTGTTTGGCAGGTGACGAGCTACAGCGGCTGTCGCAATCGTAATTTCCGGTAAGGGCACCACGGAGTATTAGATTTGGAACAACACTCACTGGCTGAAATCTGCGTACTTAGTAAGTGCGGATAGTGTCCTACGTTTAAGTGTACTCATGGAAGTATGAATATCGGAACACAGCCCAGGTCACTAACGCTACACGCACTAACAAACTAGATGTTACCTTTTTATTTGCGAGGATCGGGCCATTTAAATTTCAGGGCTCACCTCACCACGTGTGTCACAAGTGTCAGTGGCACCACAGCAAGACAGCTGTGATTGGTTTAAAGAAATACAAACAAGCCGGAGATTAGCCTGAACGCTCTCCAGGAAATCATAAAGTACTCGTACTGTAGAACATCAGTCGAACTTCAAATTCAGAATAGAAATAAATTAACTTAACTAACATTTTTTTTTTTTATCTAGCTGTGAGAAGCGTCTGCATTTCCATTTTGTGCAATGTGTTCTGGCTGTATAGTGACAATAAACACCCCAAAATCAGGGTTTTTGTAAACATTTTGTGTCACATCATGAAAACCTGCTTAGAATTAGCATGAATTATGGAACTGGGACGCACATATTATCTTATAAGTGTTATTCTTCTGGGAGCAACACAACAACTGCATTAGCAGATCTTTCACTACCTGACTATGACCGTGTCGACTGGGTTTTGACATAAGCCCCTTAAAATAATAAATATTGGATTGTTGGTATGATTTTAACAGTAGAAACAAAAATTTGTATTGGGTTGGGATGTATGCATGAAGGGGTTAATGTGCTGTCTGTTGATTCTGCGGTTGGCCTGTTGATTCAGGATTCTCTAAAACCTCATGAGGTGCGTCATTCTCAGTGCTGATTGGCTGTCACACCTGTCCGTTCCTTCCCGCTGCGTCTCCATTGGGGCGTATCGAGCAGGAGGTAGAAGGAGGACTGCTTATTGTACTCCTCCCGGTCTAAGATCCTAACGGTTATGCTCTTCCTGTATGGGACACACACGTACACACACGTACACATAGAGGGAGGCGGTGAATGCATGCATGGTAAACAAACACCATGGTAACGTATGCGCACACACACATAAAAAAAACCCAACACACACACACACATATATATATGAGGTGGCGTGGTGGATGTGTTGGGAGGAGATGATCCACGACCTGCTGCATGTTCTCGGTCAGAGTAAAGACACATCAGGAGGTGAAGAAAGATTCAGAATCTCCTTCATGTGTCGAGAACATGCAGCGTCTGCAGACACGGTGGCGGACTCTCTGGGGTGACGGGGGTCACGAGGCTCACCGCCTTCCTGACCTTTGGTGTCGTTGCTCTCGATCAGGCGAGGCTCTCCGATCTCTATGTAGAAGGTTTTGTTCTTCTCGTACTCCTCGTCGTCGATTACCCTCACCTTGATGGTTTTACTGGAGAGGAGGAGGAGGAGGAGGAGGAAAGGAAAAGACGAAAAAGAGAGAAAAGAAGGCAGAAAAAGTCAGGATAGGACAGGCTGGAAACTGGAAATTCAAGAGGAAACAGAAAAGAGCAGCATTTTTGGTTTCCCACATGCACCTAACTTACAAAACCTCCAACATCGTCTCGTAGGTAAAAAAAAAAACATGTTACTTGATTGCTTCTCTGATAAAATCTTGCACATTTCCACCTCATCTAACCTCAAAATCTGATGTCAGGTAATCTTTGGTGTTATCGGAACAGCTCCCATCGGTCTGACAAGATTGATCTGATAAGCCTCCTCGCTCTGCCAGCCTGCCTTCCCGATCAAGGCTCAATTCAATCTCCCTCTCCAGCCTGATTTTTCTTTATTTCTCTTTTTAAAAACTTTGTCACTTGGACGCTACAAACTAAATGGAGCCTGGAAGTGGTCGCAGAGTTTATCACTTATATTAGTAATTTCAGCATTTGAATAGGCATAAAGAAACCATCATGATCCCACAGGAGGTTTGAAATTTTAGTATTGTTGAACATTATTCTTTCCACTTTCCGAGACTCTTTGACAATATAATGTAGTCCAATTCAGTGGCAATTGTTGAAGTCCAAACAAAAGAGGATTTTCTCTTGGTGCTTGTGGGAAACCAGGGCAATTCACCCTCAATCCAGCCAGTCAAAGACCTCAATTTTCATAAAAAGTCTGCAGTAAAAGGCTGTAGTTAAAAGTTATAAATTCCAGCCATTATGAGCACTTTAGCAAAATAACTTAGGGGTTCTTTTCATACTGTTGGCTGAATTCAAAGTGAACTGACAGTCTTTGAAGTTGAATCAGCATTTAGACAAGTTTGAGACATTAGAAGAATGAGAAATCACCGGAGACCAGATGTAATGAAAGGAGAAATAGGAGCAGGAAAATAACAATGAAGAGAGGAGGGAATATTTTCAACCGGAAGAAAGTCTGCTGCTGCTGTAACACCTTCAACAAGACACAGCAAAGACGCCAGTCCAACCAACTCTGGGTTTTGATTTATGCAAAGAGAAACTGGTCAGAAATCAGCTCAATGAGAACAATGAACATGCAGAAAAGCCACAACTGACACAACAAATGAGCGACACTGTAGCTGATCTTTTAACAGCTTGCATACAGACAGACTTCAACCTTTCAATGTCGGATTTATCTAACAGCGATAAACCAGCCTAAAAACTGTAACATCATTCTGTCGGTGAGCGGACCAGTGATTTTACTCCTCTGAAGCCGAGTTGTCACCAACACTTAAAACCACCGAGTGAAGCTATTGACCAACCAAACGCTCCAGTGGACGGAGAGTGTGTGTGTGTGCGACTGTGTGTATTTATCATGGCGCTTGGCTTCGGTCATATTTGGCAGGAAAGCTACTGTAATATCTGAGGTCACAGGGCTGTGGAGCAGGACGGAGTGTGTGTGTGTGTGTGTGTGTGTGTGTGTGTGTGTGTGTGTGTGTGTGTGTGTGTATTAGTATTAGTGAGTGCCTGTGGATGTTTTGTGTGAACGTGTGCCTGTTTATCTGTGTTTCCAGTCTGGAACAAAAGCCATATTCTCCAAAAATCCATTGCAGGCAACAACAAAGACATCTGAGAGAATACTCATAATCTTGCCTATAGGGTGGAGAATGGACACACGTGGACAAAAACGTGATAATATCTTGTGAATAATCCAGTGAAGATGTTTGGCTGTGTGTATCTTTTGTTTATGAATTCATCTAATTTCCTTTTCACTGGTAATTGAATGACAAACAAAAGTTATGGTTTCAAAGTAAGCAGCGTGGCAGTACGTTACACATCAGCAAGACTGCGTTATGGTTGTTACCACAGTCCTTTATTTATGTTTTCTCTGATCATCTAGCACTAAGAGCTGTCTTTGCAGTGGGTAAATACTTCTTTAGGAGTAGTACATGAATACGTCTATATTTTTGATTCCTCCCACTGACAGCCTTGGCATCAGCAGCAAACCCCTCTGATGACAGGAGACATAAACAGCCTATTAATCATCTAATTACACACAGAAACGTCACAGGTTAATCTATCAGCTGCACAATGCACAGCAGAGGGTGAACCATTAAAGCACCACCAACACACACAGACAGGTGTTGGGGGTTAACTCGTTACAGTGGAGGCATCCGCCCATTTATCACTGTCCAGAATAGCAGATGGAGATCAGTTTTCTCCTTCTGGCCTTGACCAACAGCCTGTTAATTCTCAGAGCTGGACAAGTTATGGAGTAAAACCCTGCCCTGCCTCATGGGGGAGCCCTTGAGCAAAGCACCTAACCTCCCCCAAAAGATGACTGGTGGGGCTCAGGGAGCAGCAGTGTTTACATTCCTACCGAGAATATAATTACTGCTGCCACTACTTCAATTAATACTAGGTCTATTATCAGTGGAGTAGAAGTACATGGGGGACACAGTTTGTGCTTTGTACTGTGACTATGTTTCATTTTTCTAAGAGGTAAAACAAAGTCTGTGTTTCCCTCAGATGTAGCAACTTGTTGATCGGCTCCCTCTCTGAGTGGGCGTCCTTCCCCGAGCAGCTTCATGCACCTCGCTGTTCTGCACCCACACAGCTCATCAAAGCTCTCATCAACAGTCCACAGCAACCTCAATGGTATCCAGGCTTGTTCAAAAAACACAATGCCGAATTGATGATTCATGGAGACCAACGTTTTTAAGATTTTTTTTTACAGATGACAAACATGACAGATTTGCACAGCGCTGAGAAAACAGATGTCCTCCGAAAGTAACACAAATCACATTACTCCCATGGGAATATGATTACGGGATGTATTTCAACATTTCAATCAAATCAGCTGCAAAACAAATGTTTTGGTGTTATAATGTCATCAAAGTCTCCATTAAAGATCTTTGCCAGCGATCGTTTCTTTTCTGACTTGAAATCGGAGGAAACTTAAATGACTCTCTGCGCGGAAAGAGAAATAAAAAATGTGATTTAACTCTCCATAAATGTGTCGACAATGAATCACTTTGCGGAGACAGACTGGTGGACTTTTTTCCCCTCCACAGTTTTTGGGAATTACTCCTCTGTGGAAGCTGGCAAACCTCACAGATGACCAACTCGCTGGAAAAACACACCCGCATGCCGACACTCATATTCTCACAAAGCTCATCGAGCCGGTGTGGCGATGCAGATATTTACATCAAACTGGAGCTATCGTCTTTTATCGGGCGTCGCTTTTCTCTCTCGTTTCACACACAATCAAATAGATGAACGCACACACACATGCACACACGTGCACTTCCCTCCACATGACAAACACGCTGCCTGAGCAGTACGCTGTCCCGTTGCCACAGCAACGCAATGTTTGGGTAACCAACAGGGGTGGAGAAGATTGTTTCCAGACCGATGATGTTGTGTGTGTGTGTGTGTGTACTGACAAGTGAGTGTGTTTTAGAGAGAGAGGGGTCAACTACTGTACAAAACGACACCGAGCTGTATTTGTCAGTGTATATACGAGTGTGTGTGTATAATAAAGTGTGTGAGAGAGACTCTGATATTACACAGTGGCTTACGTTGTTTGTAGTGAGCAGTGCCTCCTCGTTCGTCTGTATCCCATCAATCACATGTTACTCTACAAAACACATACACGGTGCAGTGAGAGCGGTGTGAACAGATGCTTCTGTGAGTGTGTGTGTGTGTGTGTGAATGCCATGCGACCGTTCAGTAAGGATAATGGAGTATGACTTGTGTAGAGAAACACGGGGCGGTGGCACGCTGAACGTGGAATCTACACTATTACACACGTGCAGGTTTGTACTTAGATACTTGTGAGGCCCTCGCTGATGTAGAGCAGTCTTTGGTCTCTCACTGTGACCTTAAACTGCAAACATTAACCCTTAAACCAACCCTCAAACATACAATATGTAACTCCTGACGCTTGGGGGACTTTCAAAACAGACCATTTGCAGAACGTTGTGAGCTGGATGTAGAGAGCCAGACCCTCTGGAGGAATTAACACTCAAATCTCCACCCTCAGGACTTGTGGACTCAGTCCTCGTGGACTTCATACAGCACGTCAAGTCTGCCAGTATGGCAAGAGGCATATATAAGAGGTTTGGGGCAGATAAACTAAAACAGAATTCCTACATATTATACCTTTAACTCTCAAAAAGCCACTTGAAATGTCCTCACTTTCCAAACATGCTCTCACCCTCATGGGTTTGCAGTCGAAGTGGCCCTCACAAACAAATACCTTAACACACACACATACACGAGAGGTGGTATCACACTTGCATGGCAGCATTCACAAATGTATCACACTTGTATGCTTTGACACCCACACCTGAACATACTCAAGGAATTTCAGCTGCAGGAATTCAAAAGTGCACACACACAACCAGACACAAACAACCAGACACACACATTACTTCAGGGACCACAGAGTACATCTGTGTTCCCACAGAGATGTCCTCCGCCTGACTTTGCTAAAAAGCATCGAAAACAAGCGAACCTCTGAGCAGCTGTGACAGATCCCTCCTCCATCACACTCAGTCGCTTCTTCTCCCTCCGTTTCATCCGCTGTTGTGTTTCGTAAACAAGATTCCTGCAACACTTTTAGCACTTGGCCTCTGTCAGGGTTTATAAAACATTTCACTGGGAGAAAACCTCTGTAGAATTAGCCATGAGAATAGGATATAATGGAACAAACGGGGAATGGATGATTAAAAATCAGCTCGACTGAGTCATGCTTAAGTAGCGGATAGGTTCATAAACTATAAACATACACGGCTGCCAGTCGGTGATCTGAATGTGCCAAGATAAAGTTTCACTGTGTCTGTTCACGACGGTGACATTCACTTTTCCTTTTTGCTGATCAACTTTGTTCATGTTTGGGTTTCTGATTTTCCACCGGCATCTCCACACAATACAAATGATTCTGCAGGTTCTTGGCCCTGGCGCTCCAGCAATTTGGACCTTGAATATTTGCCATGATGCCTTGAAAACAGCAACAGTCGGAGCTCTTTTAAAAAGGAGTGGATCGAATGATTTGGCTCCTAAAGATTATCCAAACGTTCCCGTTAGCCCATGTTAACACACTATTTATTTCCAAAGAGAGGAAACAGGGGAAGGTGCGTGGTGATGTTTGGCAGTTTTGCAACGGGAGTCTATTTAAAGCTAAACTCTGTTACAAACAGCCAATTTGCAATCAATGTTTTCATGTGATATCTTCAATTTCCCACGTAATTAACAATTTTGCAGGCCTGCACAGAGAACAATCTACTGCTCAGTGTCAACTGAACCAAAGAGCTGATTGTTGATTGAAGAAAAAAGGAGGCAAAGATTCACAACCTTGTCTATGAGGTGAAGCAGGTAAACAGTTACAGGTTCTTGGGAATCAATGACAGAGAACCTGTCATGGTCATCACCCAACGGCTAAACAAAAGTACCAAATGACAGGAAAAAACACCAAGAACATCACTGGTACCCATCCAAAAGGATACTAAAGTCTTGTTTCCATCATGCAAGTTTGTCCAGTTCAGTTCATTTCACATTGGAGACGTGTTTCCATTGCAAAAGATGTCCGTACCATGTTGTGCTGCTACGGGTTATGTAGCTGTTTAAAGGGTACTATACCAAAAGCACTTTGGTGGAAATGCAGCATGAAAGACAACAACGAACCTGCTGCCATCTGGCTGCCGTACCACCAGAATTCAGAGCAGATCTTTCTTCAAGCCCTCCACCATGAAGAGTTTTGTTTGTGTGACTCTTATGTAGAAAGTTGAGCCAGGAGCACAGAAATACATATATATATTTTTGGCGTTTATATTTTCATCACTTCCATATGACTCAGCCGTGTTGCTTCCTCTGCCACTGTGATAGGGGACCTTCAGAGCTACATCCTGCCTTTGAGTTATTTTTTCCATTTGCTTTTTAAACGTGCCCTTTTAAGTTCCATGTACTGTATCTTGTATCTAGCTGGGAAAACAAAGCCGCCAGTGTGTCGTTACCCGAAGGGCCTCTCTGTTTCACGGCACATATTTGACGCTAACAAAACACTTTCCTCTGCTTGGCACACACAAACACAAATACACAGGAAGTTGTAAAGCACAACGGGCAGCAACAGCAGTGCCGGTCAGCCCCCCTCTCCTCGGCAACCTGCCTTAGCGACGTATTTGGATCGGAAAATTTGGGGTTTGGGAACCGGCACTTTATTTTAGTTTTGAGGAAAAAAAAATGCTGCTGCTCAGCTGGTTACTGTGTGTGTGTGTGTGTGTGTGTGTGTATGTGTGGCTGGATGGATGGATGGATGGAAGGAAGGGGGGACAGTGGACAACCAGGTCCAGTTTACAATACAGTGATGGAACAAGTCTGTTGGTTTATCTTTGCATGTGTGTGTGATTATAATCCTAATATTTGAGGTAACTTATTTCAACACGTGAAACACAAGCGCGTGCGTGCGTTCACATGTTTGGATGTAACTTCTATAAAACCTGTTGTTTATATGCAAGTTTGCTGGGAGGTGTGTGTGTGTGTGTGTGTGTGTGTGTGTGTGTGTGTGTGTGTGTGTGTGTGTGTGTGTGTGTAAAACTGGCTTTTCAGACTGTGTACTGGTTTGTTTGTGTGGAACAGATTGCTGGTGGGTGGACTTTGGTCGCAGACTAAACAAAAGAATTATGTGTGTTTGTGTGTGCGTGTGTGTGTGTGTGTGTGTGCGTGTGTGTGTGTGCGTTCATGTTGGTGGATTAAATGAGTGTCAGCATGGGTGCCTGTTTGTTTGTGCACATGTGCTGCTGTGTGTTTGTGTGTCATGTCAGCTGATATTTTAAGAGTCGCTGTAGAACATAGAGAGAAAACAGAGTGTGTGCTTGTTTAAATGTGAATCCGACGGTGAAAACAGAGTGATTTTATTTGCTGGAGTGTGTTTATGCTTATGTGTGGCAGCTTAACACAGAGAGCACTACAGTGACTGTGTGTGTGTGTGTGTGTGTGTGTGTGGGTGTGTGGGTGTGCGTCTGTTTACATGCAGTGGTTTTATAAGACAAAGCTGATAATGATGTTGGCCGCAGTGGGAAACCACAACAATAGGGCCGACAGCGCTCTGCCAGGCCTCCTCTAATAAGCTCCAGTCTGCTCACTAATACACATAATCCTGACTTTATGGAGGCTAATGGAAACACAAAAAAGGTTGCACACACACTCACACACACACCTGCTGCAGGGCTGCTATCGGTCCCACATGGATGACACATTTCACATTGTATCCCTGAGTGTCTCTTTGTCCCTCTTACTACCAATATGTGCTATTTATGTATCATATACTTATATAATATATATTTACACATATTTTCTGTATTATTATCTATACTGTGAACATTCGCACATTACATCCCCTTTATTCTGCACACATTGCAGCTCTTTTTATTGTAAAATGATTCTTGTATTCTTTTTTACATCTTTTTGTTTTAGGCGGCAACGTAAAACTTACTTGGCAATAAACCTGATTCTGACATGGGAGGAAACTGTTGACATGTTGTATAACTTGCTTGTAAGACTTTGATTTAACATTTAGCATATGTAGTTCAATATTTTGAACATTTTCACCCATTTTTTTAAACCTACACAATGTTACCTGGCCTAAGCATTTCCTTTAAAACCATTACTAACCGATTGCGTATGAATACTGTAATACACATAGATAGATACAAAAGATATACCTCACTGAATCAAATAATCATGATGTATTATGTAACACATTTTGTTCAAAATATGCAGGTGGGAGGCCTGAAATATAAAGTCTGCCCAGTGGAATCTATCCATCGTGTTTACTTTGCTTCAGTATGTTGTAACAGTGAGATAAATTACATAACAAGACAAAAGTGAATAAAATATGCTGGCTGTTACACATAATGTATTGAAAAGACTTCGAGTCAGTTAAAAACTGTCGGTTGCCCGAGGGAGAGAAAATAAATCCTAAACTTGTGGTTTTTAAGAATTCGGAGGCATGAATGAGAAATATGGTTGTGTTCAAACTCTCAGATGCCCCGGAGGGAAAAGTAAATCAAGAAGGGCTTCCAGGATTCAGCTGTTTAAAGTTGGACCGTGAATGCATTTATTCAACAGAAAAAGTTTGGTGTAATTACCTGTTTGCTCGCTCACGTCGAGAGACTTTTTAACAGCCTTTCTCGACGGAGCCAGGAGGTCGGTGAGGAACTGCAGTGACAGCCATTTTGCTTGTTTTCGCAGCTCATAGCTCCTGTATCAGTCTGATACTGAGCAGGGTCGTAAAAACAATGTTTATGCTAATGGTCATTTTTATTGGACAGCACTATGCAAAACAGTTGGGCGAAGCCATAAACCGCAGTCAGTCTCTATTTTTGTCTAGCTGCTGTGTGTGTGTGTGTGTGTGTGTGTGTGTGTGTGTGTGTGTGCGTCAGACCCTCCTCAGTGTAATTCAAACTATTTTCTATCATCACAGGGAGTTTCCCTATCTTCTCCCCCCTCCACTCTCTCTCTCGCTCTGCCTTCATTCCTATCTGCAGTATATCTTGTTAACCTAATAAGGAGCTTGGAAAATCCTGGGGACTCCCTCACACACATACACACACACACACACACACAGCTTCACACAGGAAACATCTATGAAGAGCCTGTAAATCTGATCGAATATAACACCAACTTCCCAGGAACTGATGGAAGCTGTTTCTAAGTGACATCCTTTTTTGGTAGCTTAACACTTGTGGGCACGTTGGTCTTTTGCATGAGTGTGTGTGTGTGTACAAGGAACAACACCTTCTTGGGCGTGTTATCAACGTCTTGTTGTTATTTCTAGATCAGAACATCATTCAAGTTTGAATTAAGGATGCAAACTGAAGCATAAACACACACACACACAAAATGAAAATGTGCTGCTTCTAACCAAAAGTGTATCACTGTGTGTAGAAAGAAGACATTTAGCACACCTTACAAAACAGTTCAATATATCGGCGTGAAATGGGTTTGAAGCTTTGTGACCAGCCACTGGCTGACTGCTGGGAACATGCTGTCGCTAATCGGTCACAAGTTTCTCACCCCCCCGTCTGTGCTGGGATGCCACTTCCCCCTCCAGTTTTGTGTTTCTCAGGATTCAACGTCATTTCATTCAATAGAGTTATTGAGGAGGGTGGAAAAGCTCTCCGAACTAGCGAGCTCGCTAACGTCAGTTTCCTTGTCTGTGACACCTGAACTGATTTGTATTTGCCGGCTTGGTCGTTCACAGAATATTAAGGTGACGCAGTTCATGGAAAAAAGCTGTTTCATAACTGTGAGCAAATGATTCTTGTGTTTGCGGAGCGGTTTATTCTCAGTAAGAGGAGGAAGAAGAAAAAGCAGATATAGATGATCAGCAACTTCTGTTCACTTAGAGGTCAGAACCATCAGGACACCGTGCGATTGGTCAGTGGTGCAAATTAGCGTTTCACTGTTCACAGAAGTTGACATCTACATGCAAGACTTATAGAGATTTGCTTCGGAGCAATGAGGACAGTGAAATTTACTACGTTATGTCCATAATTTTGCGATGTTAAACGCTTTCAGTCCGTTGCTGCACTTCTTTCTCATGGCTGAAAATTGTAAAACCTAGCACGGACATTTACAAACTGTAGGGAAAAGACAAAGATAGAGAGACTAATTAATACTGGTGTTTTTAGTTATTCCGGTCAGGATTAAATGAGAGATAGCTGAGCTCAGCAATTTACAGGACGAACACAGTCGATTACATATGCACACACAGAGCCAGGCTTCTAATTGCAATTAAGAGCAAGAGAAAAGTTAGTGAAAAAAAAATGCTGTCTAAATATAGTTCACATATCGTATTCTATAGGTTGAACCAACATAATGAGGTTGGAGAGAAAGTCTGTGTGTGTGTGCGTGGGAGAGAGAGGAGCAGCTAAAGAGGAAGACGGGCTGTGAATGCTAATCAGCCGCCGCCGCCAAACAAGATGCAGCGCTCCATCATTTCCAGGCCCATTTATGAGCTCTTAGCTGAACGACGGGATCTGATGGAGAGTGACGCGCCGTCAAGTGGACTGAAGAGCCGCTGGAGCCACGAGCCTCGACTGTGGAAGTGAAAACACCTCATTTTTTTATCGACTGCTCGCTTATAAGAAGATTGTTCCCCCACTGCAAGAAATAAAGACACAAATGACGGAACATACCAACGATTTAAGCTCAGAGACTGCTGCTTGTATGCGAGTATCTTGTTGCTTTATGCCTCTTTTTTAAATCATAGATCACTTAAACATTTCCTGTATGCTGATGTGTTGTCATGCTCGGGATGTAGAAAACACTGCAACTGTCAGATGTCAAAGGAGAAAGTAACAGGATATCTTCTCTGACACGTCGAACCGAGCTCAGTGGCGAAAGACGGATAAGAAACATCCCCAGGTGATTAAAAAAGCTTTTACTGTGTACACACAAATGTTTTAGTATCTTCCTCAGGGAGTGACATATTTTTTGATACTCGACTTGCGGATACTTTCCAAAACCAGCAGCGAAACGACTCTCCCAGGAGGTTCAGTGAGAAAAGACATTTAACTTCAGGTTTTATATTTGGCACGTCGGACGTGAACACTTTCAGCCTCCCTTCATTGAAATAACAGCCCTCCGCCTGTGTGTGAGTTCTGGTTCCTTATACTATCTCCCCAAACAACGAGACATCGGTGTCAAAAAGTAGGGCAGGCGATTTCATGCAGACGGCCTTGAAGTTTTTATCCGAGCATTAAATGCAGAGGCTGAATCTGTCTGTGTTTTCTGTACGTTCATGTCTGACTTTCTCTTTATGTCTCCTGCTGCCGGCTTCCTCGTCTGACTCTCTACTTTTATTTCTTCCCCTTGACAGCAGGAAAAAAAATAAAAAAACATGCGATATCATAATGTCGCATGCACATGTCTGGGTCGTTGAGGTCTATGGGCATCGTATAGATCAAACCAGAGCTTATGATTGTACCGTTTACTTACGATACTTATTGACCCCGACTCTGTTCTTCACTGTTGCACTTCTCTAAGACGGCTTCATCCTCCACTTTTACAAAGAAGACACAGCTGCACTGATGCTGATCGTCATCTTGAAAGAAACGCACACACGCCAGAAAAAGAAGACATTAAGCCGTTGATAATGTCACAGTGGATCGAATCATGATACTATCTATCAAATCTTCTCTGAAATGCTCCCAATTTGGTATAAAAAAGTTTTTTCTTCACGTGACACATGTAATGTTGTTCCATTGCTACCCGATCCTCCATAAGAGTCACCATGAAGGTTGTCAAAGATGAAAAGGTGAAGCTTATTCCATTGTTGCTGAATAGGCAGAAGGAGATTAGTGTATTACACCTTTCACTAACTCTCTTCCTCTCTTATTGCTTTTCTTGATTTACTCTCCTGATCTCTGCCTCTCCTCCCTTCAGGAATACGGACGCATTTAAACAGCAAGAAACCATTTTACTTTTCAATCTTTGGATTTTCTTTCCCCCTTCTACCTCACCACCGTGTGTGTGTGTGTGTGTGTGGTGTGTTTGATGTGCTTGTTTGTGTGTGTTTGCGTGTTTCCCACCCTCCCTCTTTTTTCTCTCGCCCTTTCTTTGATTACACGCTCAATCAGCCACTTTGTGTGTGTCTGGGAGTCGGTGTCAGGGTGTTCATGTGTGCCAGGAAGGAAAGGCGGGTCAGTGCCGCCTGTTAGAGAGGGCAGCGGGGAGAACCGGCGATAACAACAAACAGATTACTTTGATATGGATCACGACAGGTATATAAACTAGATTCTGTTGACTGGAAAATAACCAGTATTAACTGCATATATTTACTGACTGCTGAGGCATTTCAGTTTGGATTCATCTTCACTGCTTAAGGACGTCCTGCTGCGCTGTTTCTGCATTGCATTCGGCCGCTTGTCAATCAAAACTGACCTTGTTTTTTGCTTTTTAATGCAAACGTCACTGTTTATTAGAGACTTATTCCTCTTAACGTCACATGAACATCTAAACTAAGCTTGTCGTGCAATAGACTGAGTGAAAATAACCCAAATTTTATTTTGGGTAACAACAATAACATACCATACATATAAAAACTGGGTCAAAAACAACCCATTAGTATTATGGCTGTGCTGTATCAACCCAAACATTTGATTTTAGTGTGATGTATTGGGACAATTCCCAGACATATTTTCATGATATTTTTGATGAGAAGTCTGCAGCAATATTTTTGGTGACATAACAAGTATTTAAAGCCAAAACATGATCTTTTCTGAACCCTAACCAAGTGGATTTTGTGCCTGTACCTAACCAGATCATAAGCACAGCGATGTCACAACATAAAATTTAACCTAAAGATAGTCATGTTAAGTTTCAACATATCTGTTTTTTGCAGAAACGTACAATACCAACATGTTTTGCTGAATGAGACTACACGTTAAACCACCGGAGGTCAGCAAAAACAATCTTTTAATGGGTGATCTGTTGCTCTTTAAGCAACAAGCTGTTTACTAAAAACATAAACATCATCAGAAAGAAGCTACTGTTGCATCTGTAGATAATGTAGCGCCCGCTGCTACAAACTGAAATCATGCATCTAGCCACTGAACACAACCAGCAATCACGCGTCCTTTAAGAAGCCGAACCTTAAAATAACTTTGAGAACAGGGTGACCTTTGACCTCTACTTCTTAACACAAGATGTAATGTCTGAAATGAATGCACAAAAATAAATAAATAACAGACTTCACTTACAAATCTGAGCTGAGTATCCAACAGAGAGGAACTCGTTAATCAGTCGGCAGCGCAGAGAAACAATGATTTACACAACAATGTCGCTGATTTTTTTTTGAAAGACGACTGTGAACATGTGCGACCTGATCTAATTTTGGATCAGGAAACAGAACTTACTGTAAGCGGTCACTGGTGCCGAGTCTGAGTGCACAAAAGACAGCAGGGGGGAAAAAAGAAAAAGAAAATGGCAGAGCTGTTCACAGGGCTGGAAACCATACAATAAACCTCACTGTGTTTCTGTCGGCCGCTTGCTCTTTGCCATTTTCCTTTACAAACTTTGAAGGAAAAAAAAAACAAAAAACCCTCTTTCTGCTCTTTCTCTTTCCCCCCGTTGACATTTCCTCTCGATCTACAGATTCACTGGCTAACTTCACCCCCCCTTCCTTTACAAACTCTCCCTCCTCCTCTTCCTTCTTGCCCTCCTCTTCCTCCTCTTGTTGGCAGATTACGTTGAGCAGTGGCACACTATTCCACTTGGCAACACCGGCCTCCCTTTTCTGCCACTTTACTTTCACACAGACTGCAAACCTCCTTCATTTCCCCTCCAATTTTCAAATGAATTTCGCTGGCACGGACTGAGGAAGCCCATTCACCTCCCTCTTCACCATCTCTCTGTGTTTCTGTTTTGAGTTTTCCTTCAGAGAGCTTTATTGGCACCATTCAATGACAGTAACTCTCTCTCCCTCTCTCCCTCTCTCACACTCGTTGCTTTGTCTCTCGCCCTCTATTGTCAATTCAAACAGCCTCTTTGGCACAGCGCTTACAAGCGCTTTAATACCAGCTGACCCGAGTGTGTAAACCCCAATAAACCAGGTTGATTAAAATGTATTGCCATTATGAAAATGTTCTTTTGTACTTTGTACTTCCTTGACCTCTGTCCCTTTCCTCTCTTTAAACCATTATTCCCTCTATTCTCCTTCGTATTTCCTCCTCTACTTCTCTTAATCTTTATCTTTTTTTGTGCTCTTTTCTCCATTAGTCTCTCTCAGGATCCACTTTTCATCATTAGCTCAAATGTGAATCCATCAGTTAGTTATAGTGCTGCCAGCTCAGTCCTCCACTTTGTACCGTAGTGGGAATGAGAAGAGAAAAGCGTCCGGTCGTTCCAAGACGTTCTCAGGGTGGCTCTGTGGATCCGAAGAAAAGACCGACATAGAGAGGCATCGAGGGAAGGTGACAACAGGAGGAGAGCAGGAAACACAGACTTCCTCCACTTTTTTATTATGTTTTTCCAGAGTTACAGGTCGGGTCGCTGCTCCTCAGAATCAAGTAGACCCATGACGACCTCTAGTCATAAAACAGGAATTAATTTCCTAATCAGTTGACTGACAGTTTTATGAGTTTGGGTTGGATCAACACGCTGATATGAGCTTTTTAATAAAAATCATAGTGGCTCAACGGTGCGAGTAAAGTCATGTTGTTAATTACTTATATTGTGGATTTGATTAATCTCACACTTTCTGCCTTGGGGGAATCCTTGACCCTTTTATTTTCTGGCATTGAATTGGTAAAAATACCTAAAAATACTCATAAACAGCCTTGTTTTGCAAAAAACTGTATTGCAGTATTGCAGGGCAGCATAAAAAAGGTCCTTATATATGTGTGTCCAACATACTGTACAGTAAAAGGACATTTTTCAAAGCCCATACATGGTCAATGCATTCACACAAGTGACCTCTTGATCTCTCTCCATATAAGGTTGTGTCTACAACCATGAATGTATACACCCGTCAGCATGACAACACGAGGGCGTACGGACAGTCAGGGAAGATAAACAGTCATATCTGCCTGTTTTTCCATCCTCCTCCATTCATTTTCTGTTTGTTTCAATCATGGTTGCATAATGCAGACTGTAGTCTGAATGAGTTGAGACTGCAAGCTAGAATAACACTCCAAGGTCCAACCTAATCCAATATCAAATTTAATTTTAATCTGCTAGATCTGGATTTTCACTTGGGCCCGCGTCAAGTTGTACTCCCTCATAGATACCAGCCATCTAAATACATCTGATGCTTTCTTTAAGATTCTTGTATTATTTCCTGAGAAATTGATGAAAACTTCTCTGCACCAAAAGTTGATGTGGTCCATCCTCCGTCCAAGTTTCATGGAAATGTATTCGGTAGTTTTTGTGGAATCTTGCAGACAGTCCAACAAAACAACCAGCCAACCAACAAACCAAAAAACAACAACCAACCAAACAACCACAAATAAACAAACAGATGGACAAAACCTCATGACATAACAATACCTCCTTGGAAGAAGAAGAAAAATGAGTTTTTTCTGGCCTTGATTCCCCTGATTGATTTATCTAAATGCATTTGAGCTAATGAGACAATGAGGGCTTTAGAAGGCCAGTAACATTTTGTTTTCATGGAAAGTAAAAAATAGCAAAGAGTTTCCAGCCACAAATGATATGCATTTGCCGTTTCATTTAGTGTGTTTGTCTTGTCAGCGTGACAAATCTTCAGAAGATCTGTTTAGACCATCACGAGGCCCATTAATCTGTCCTGGAACAAGGCAAGCGTCCTGATTTGGGGATTCCTAACTCAGTGTGACGTAAGAGCCATCACGAGTTTAAGTTAACTGCAGAGTGAGACTGATGTGGTTTCACAGATTGCTAATAAGCAGCTGTAGTCAGAGAGAAAGTCATCTGCTGCTAAACAATGACTAATAGAAGGACAAGAACTGCTCTCTAACCCCGACCTTTTTGGTTTTAATGTATGTCCATCTTTCCTCTGCTTATCCACCGCTCCATCTCTCCTTCTTGTTCCAGCAGCAGCGGACTAATCTTAGTCTGTACTTGGAACAGATAGTTCTGAGGTCAGGGATTTGTTATGCGTGTCACAGAAATGTTGTCTGAAAGTTTTCGGCCCCTTTGATGCTGTCAGGCGAAGTGAAATGTATCTCTTCCGTTGTGGAAGCATAGCCAACCGGCCACGACTGTCTCACACACACACACACACACACACACACACACACACACACACACACACACACACACACACACACACACACACACACACTCTAACATTGGGTGAGCCTTCATGTGTGTGTTTGGGATCTAAAGTTTGTAAAGATCTGCTGTTGTGTGGTTTGAACCCTCTCTGCCTCTTTCATTCACACAGGACAACAAACACATACAGGCAGAGACACACACACACACACAAACACACACACACACACGCACACACACACACACACACACACACACACCGGCATTTTATTATCTGGAAAACAGGAATGAAATCTGACACAAAAGGCATGCCAAGCACTTGGCAGCGGGCACTCACAAATGCACACACACTCATTACTTCATTGACCTACACACAGTCTTTAAAAAGCATGTCTAACCCTCTGCAGCTCACACACACACACACACACACACACACACGTTTATAAATCATCACGCGTCGTCTCGCCACAGCTGACAGAAGAGAAAAGAGGTTAACAAGACAATATCCAAAAAAACGAAATGAGAAGATACAGAAAACGGCGAATTTATCCCCTTTCCGTGACAGAGGCATCGTATTGTAATTTGTCGAGCTTCACCGATCTGATTGATATCTGCTGGAAGTCAAAGCTGCGGTACAAAACATATTTTGAGGTGGAGAGAACGAAAACAATCAAGTGACAATTAGAGATAAAGCAACAGAAAGAGGAGCGACTGTGGGTGAGGTGAACCGAGGTTAGCATGCTAAAACGGTCCCCGAGGGAGCCACCTGACTGGCTGAGGGTCAGGGGGAGGTCAACCAATCACAGGCGGGCGTTGTCTAAAAACAACCGGTGTCTGCGTCTGTGTAATCTGTCGGAAATCAACTGCGATATCAAGTGAATCTTTTACAGCTTTGTGAAATATGATTCAAGACTGTCAAACGGCAGAATCGCAATCGTTCATTCTGTAAGCAAACTCGTTTTAAATCTGAAGACAAGTTTCCCTCCTCTAGTGTCTGGTCGAGAAGAAGAAGCCAATTAAACTTTCAAAATGATACAGCTTTTTTGCATGATGAAGAGGTTGAAAATGAATTTGAGATTTCATAATAAGTCATTCCTTGGGGACCTGTGTGACTGAATCAATATGTTGAAATGTGATTAACGCTCTGCCAAAGCTGGCGTGCAAAACACCAAAAGCTTTATCTGTCACTGGGAGGAATCAGAGAGTCAGAGAGATGGAGGGAGATGAGAAGAGACATTTAGCTATTTACCAGGTCTGAAGTAATCATCCGCTCTGCTGTCTGGGCCCGACACTTCAATTGGAAAACAGCTGTCGGGAGGGAACGTACGTACGGTTGATAGCAGGTCTGTCAATGTCGAGGAGAACACTCTCTTCGCAAATTAAACATTTTAGCTCATTCTGGCGAAGTTGTGTTCTTCTGCTGGAGTCTTTCTGAGTTATTGAGCTAAAGGAAGCTTACTCAGATCACAACCCTTTTAGATTCACACCTCAGATAGGCAGCCGCGCTCGGCCTGCTTGCCATTTAGGATTTCAAAGACTTAGTTATCAGTCTGAGGCAACTGGACCGACCTGTCGCCTCCAGCCGCTTGAAATACTTTGCAGAGCAGAATATAAATTCATAAAGGTTGTTGCTTAAACTCTCTATTCATACTGTGACATCAACTGAAGATTGGGAAAGTGCAAGAAAAAAACCTTTGAAACCATTTTCTTATTCTGATCACCGGTGAATGGAGCTTTTGGTTTGCGTCAATTCAAATCAAACCGGACCTGCTGGCTAGAAAATGGCCCACCTCTCAGCTCTGAATCCTCATTGTGCTGATAATCACAGTGAATGTAATATTGACGGCTCATACAGAGAGAATAACAAACACATCTGTAAGCATGACGCAGATCACAATCACCTCTGGATAAAAAAACACACCGGCTCATCTAATTATCAGCTTTGTTCCCCGGGCTAAATACGATGAGGGCTGAGAGCCGACTGGGCCTATCATTATATTCAGATGGATGGATATTAGAGAGGAGAGCTCCGAGAGTTCGATTTTTCAGATTGCTTCATTATTTCTAGTCCAACATTAACCTGTGAATTTAAGGAAAAAAAAAAAACAAAAACAGCCTCTCACTGCAGCTTTACAGAGCAGAGAGCAATCAATCAGCCAGCACATGTGCAGTAATCTAAAGTCAGGCAGAGAGAATTTATGGACCTCTACCTCGCACCACAATGAATACCATCGCCATAGCAACCAGACACAATGAGCCAAAAAAGCTCAGAGAGGAAGCGAAGGAAGAGAGAGAAAACCTCAAAGCTTAAAAAGATATCAGCGACAAAAAAGAAGGTATTATTTTTTCAAACGCACAAAGAGACTTAAAGCCGAATTAAACTGAGTCGACCCGACCCAAATGTCTCCAAAGTTCACTGTCCTTTGGTTTGAACCCGTTACAGGAACACACACAGTTCTGTTTCCATCACTTTCGAGGACATCGAGTACAAACCCAAACACTACCACCCTTATGTACTCGCCTAACCATAACCTTAACCCAAGCTTGCAACCCGACTTGTATTTTGTCCCCAAAAGGAAAGCGAGTCCCAACAATAAAGATTTATGTCCCCACATCACAAGTAATACATGTCCACACACACACACACAGACAGTTGACCCCACTCTGCTCCCACCGCTGTTTCCCCTGAGACACGATCTGACCGTTGCACGGCCCGAGGCAACAGATGGCCTCTGCAGCTAGTGTGCCACAGATGGTTCACAAAACAACATCAAGGCAGTCGAACGTTAATAAAATAAAATAAAATAGTCTGACGGACATCCCAAAAAATAAACTATGAGACGTCCTGCTGCTGATTATCATGGATATGAATCACTGTCCCGAATCACCCCGTTGGATATTTAAACCCCTTAAATACCTTTTCAAATCTTGAATAATTAACAAAATATTTTTCAGCACACAGAAGACATTAAGAAATAAAACTTGCAGGACTTTTACATCTGGAGAAAATCACCCATTGGACCAAAGTAACCCATGGTGAATGCAACAACCTGTGAGATAATATCTAAACAAATGTATAAAATTCACATGCGAGAAATTGTGCCTTTGATAACATGAAAGAAACCAGAAATAGGATTCGAAGGAGGCTAAATTTACATCGATTCTGTGCTTTTGTTCATCATTTCGGTGCACAAGGAAACGTAATTTGATTGAAGACCATAAACTGATCGATTGAATACATCTTCAGGCTCTCAGTGACGGACATTAACACCTCTCGAGGCTGTGGGTGTGGGTTAAAAGTTCACTAGGTTGGTGATGAGACAATGATTGAATGCTGCCTTTTGACCTGTCTCACCTGCTCATTAGGGACAGGACAAAGGTCAATGAGTGTGTGTGTGTGTGTGTGTGTGTGTGTGTGTGTGTGTGTGTGTGCTGAATTATAAGCCTCAAGTGTATTTTTATGCATATTTGGTATGTCTGACTCATAAAGAGCATGAACTATATGTATGAGCCAGATGCTAAATGTGTGTGTGTGTGTGTGTGTGTGTGTGTGTGTGTGTGTGTGTGTGTGTGTGTGTGTGTGTGTGTGTGTGTGTCATCACTCTCATACATCACTGGCTCTTCAGAGTGCCTGCTCAGCATATGAACCTCAACAAAGCTAGTCAATAAAAAAAAAGTGAATTCCAGCTCGGGGCTCCGGCTTCATTCTCCTCACTAAATGTCAGTCCTGACAGGCAGTTCATTCCTGCAGCGGCCCGGGCTAATAGATTAGCTTTCGTATTGATCAGGAAAAGTCTTTTCTCATTCAATTGATTAGTCCGGCTGGGCTACCCAGCTCACGTCAACCTTCCCAATTACATGAAAAATATTTCATCACTGGTGGATTCGGTCAGTCTTGTTTTATTGTTGAAGTTCTAGATTTTTTTTACTTCCAATAAACAGAATGAAAGTGTGAAGACGTTGAGCTGCAACGGTGAAGTGAGCAGGAATCCAGGGGCCTCGCTGAGAGGGACATTTCAGCTGTGACTCACTGCGAAGTCTTCGCTGACCATAGTTGAACCCTTATTCCAAATTTAGACACTAACTACTTTTTTTAGTTTACTTGATGAGTGAAAGCTCGGGAATCTCTAAAGTGGATATAGTTTGTGTTTGCTCCACATAAAACACTGTTCTGCCGCTTGGCAGCCATCGAGACGACCTGCCACAGGGCAGTTCTTAGGGGCTTACAAGACCTGGCCTGGTCAAATCAGATAAAAAATGCTTAAAAAGTCCAGTGATGTTCGCTTCAAAATAAAGTTTAAATGCTGTTTTCCGCAGGTTGCACTTCTAGTACACATAGTTCATGACACTAACTTCATTTAAGGCTCAATCCAGTTTGTCGTGGTGTTACACCGTCAGCTCATCCCACCAGAGAGCTTGAACAATGCAAATTTAATTTCTAGAAGAAGTTTGAAGAACGTGACCTTTCTTGGTGAGCCGATTCATTAGTTTTATATCTATGGATCTAATCCATGAACCTCTCCACTGTGCAACAGTGCTATAATACCACTGGCTGTGATAAAGGAGACGATGGTTTATGTGGGATGAGGCGGGATATGTTTCATACAACCGCCATCTCTGGCTGTTACTCACACTGCTGTGTCATTGGAAACTAATAATGCACACTGGCACGTTAGAGCCACTTGATAGTCGGTGAAATGCTCAGATTAAAGTGCCAAAATTAAGCAAGGCCAAACACAATTTCTTTAAAATGGGGAAAGGCTTTTCACTCACCACAATCATTGTTTTTCTTTGCCCAGTAGCTGACTGTAGTCATCGTCCTACAACGTCTGATATTCTGTTCTCGGCCTACTTGGTCACTGATAGCTCGTGTGGGTCGACCGAACCTTTAAAGGATAAGTGATGGATTCTATATCTTTTTATGGTCCGAGGTTGAGATGTACAGTTCTTACACCTCGTCAGGTTACATAATAAGCTGACAGTAAGTGTCAGCTGTATCTGCCTTATCCTTCTGACCTGGTGTCGTCTACCTTCACAGGAGTTTCATCCGCGTTTCTCAGTACTGAAGTTCTGACCTCAGGGGACATTTTCAGAACTTAACAAAGAGGAAACTTGTCCGAATAACCACACACACACACACTTTGCATGCCTCACACTTAGAAGAAGCAAACATCATCATTATGCGACAGTGACAGATGCACGTTGTGACAAACAGCTCGCTTCCTCCCTGATCCCACCGGACACCTGCCAATCACTCACCGCCACCTACCTGGAGAAGAGGTCACACTCTCCCACACAAACTAACACACACTGCTCGTTACCGGGGCCGACTGTCTCACACTATAACTGGAGCTGTGTCAAGTCAATTTTAATGCAGAACATGCTACGTACATGTGAACTGACACTTGCAGATCAGCAGATCTCCTATGCGTCCACTCTCTGGGTTTGAAGAGTTGACGAGAATGGTGAGGAAGCTGGTTACACCACCAAACCTCAACATACTCAAAACTGACTACTCAATCACTTCTTGTCACTCTTAAAGTCTGAGCAGTTGAATCAAAGAAATCATTGTAGATTTGAGGTTGTTTTCATTCATTTCAAATGTGTGTTAAGTATAACAAGCATGGTGTTTCCGCTCCATAATGTCAGAATACTTCAACTGTTTCCTGAGATTTACTTTTGGATCAATTTGCGTTGACATGAGATTCTGAAAGTTCAAATATCATATCTTTCAGACACTAATATCCATAACGCTGCTCGGAGCAGCATGAGTGGAGAGATCGCGGCTCTGTGATTATGTGTAGGATGTACAGTATGTACACGGTAATTATGTAATATGTGTGTGTTTGTGTTTTTGTGCGAAACAGAGACCGAGGCACAGATATAAAGATTCAGAGACTTTGACCTCGCCTGGAAGGTAAACAACTCGTGACTTGGCAACCTCTTCTTCAACTAAGATACATGCACACACCTCCCACTGCCGTTCTTCTTTATTGCCTGTTTTGCCGAGAAACATGCATGCTGGGAGGCGACAGAACTTACATCACGTCCACACTCAGGAGGATAAACTTGAAAACACAGCTAAGAGAGAAGAGAGACAAACAGCCACATCTCCTCCTCTAAAGATGAGGACATTGTCTTTAATGTCTGGAGGGAGACAGTCTGGCTCCTCTGGAGGGTTTCACTGAGTTCAAACTTGAGCTGTTGATACTTTTCTTGCTTTTTTGTTTCCTTTTTTTTCTTCTTCCAGATAACAACGGAAAGAAAACGGTAAATGCGGAACCACCTCACTGACGCCGTGAATCAAATCATCATTTTATGCTCACAGTGGGACAGCAGAGATATTTATTGTGATTATTAAAACAACTTTTTTAGTGTGTTTGGCTGTAATGGCATATTAAAACATAATAAAGCTACACAATATTGGGAAATAATGACTTTAAAGTGGAAAAGTGTTATAACAACATAAACATTGTGTTTATGAAAAATGCACTAAAACAAAACAAATGTGCATATATGGATATATTTCCAGCTGTGCTCAGCTTCCACTGACCTTTTTCAATGATTAGAAACAGCAACACAAGAAACAATCAACATTAATAAAGTCTGTTTGCCTTTATCGAGTTTTTACTGCTGGACTGCAGGCGCTGGAAGCCTCACAACTGCAGCTGCAAACATCGTGTTGCGTGTCTGTTTGTGTGCGGGAGCAACCAATCTGTTTATGTGTATACAATATAATGTAGGTCTCTGTATAGTACGGAGCCACATCTGTGTGAAACTAGCAACAGTCAAACCGATGCATGTGTGCGCTGCGTATCTGTGTGTGGTATTCACGTGTGCGTACGTGAGTGTTTGTGTGTGTTGTGTGTGTGTGTGTGTGTGCTCGCGCAGCCAACTGAGAAATTGTTTCCTCTTTGGTCTGTTTCATTAGCGACTCCATAATTATCACCCCATCTGCTCCTGGAGTTCAACTCTTCTCTCCCGCTCTCCTTGTCATGTCACTTGTTAAATAAAAAAAGATTCCTAAACACAGCCGGGAGGATTTCTCAGTGACATGCAAATTAACACTAAACCGCTGCCAGACAGTCACAGTCTCCATGTTGATATAAATGTTGTAAAAAAAAACACCACACATCGTCTGTTTAATGCTCTTAAGTTGTCCGCCTGAGGTCTCATTAGAGTGAATCTATCTTCTTTAGTCTGTGGGTGACTTGCTGACTTATGGGTAGCAGGTAAATTAGTGCACTTATTATCAAACTGGCAGAGAACAAATGGCAGTGCGGGGGTTCAATTTGTGGTAAACATCAGGGGTTTTTGTTTATACTTTTTTGAACCCCCTCCCTGAACTCTGCTGCTCTAATAAAAACACACAAACAGTGTGCAAACTTTCCATCAAACCTTCAGGATAATTCCGAGCAAATCTGGCCCGTTTGACTTACAGCAGCTGAATTGACAGAAAGTTGTCATTGGTTTTGTCATAAAAGCTGAAGAAATATATATATCCTGTGGTGGTTTCATATAAGTTAACTGGGAATAAAAGTGTGATATAAAAAGAGTGACTTGTGGAGCAATAAAGTGTTCACCTCCGAGGCTGAAGCCAACACAGGAGCGCCAACAACTGCAGCTCCTCTCAGGTGGCTCCCAACATGAGTCCACGTTAAAATACCCGACCTTATAGCATAGATGAATACATTTTTATATAGAACTCACTCATTTATATTAAAGGTGCAATATGTACCAATTTCAGTTAAGATTTTTAGAAATTAACTAAAATTATCAACAGAATGTAGAAAAATAACAGTTTTGATGTTCTGTCAAAGGCGTCTATGCAGAGATACTGGTTAGCATGCTAACCAGCTAACTCCAGGTAGACCTGAAAGCCTCCATCTCCCAAGGGGCCAAAAGCTCCTGTGTTAGTGTGGTAATCACCAACACAATGCTGCTTGTCTGGCTAGCTGCACAGCTAACTGAACTGACAAGCAAACAGTCACTGGTCTCAAAACAAATTACAGTCAGCAGCAGTTAGCAGTAACTCTGGTGAAATACTGGGAGGTGTCTAATTAATACATATCACACCTTTATCTGCTAGCTGTCACTCAAAGCACCCACGGCCTTAACTGTTCAAACCAAAACTTAAAGCCTTAAAGGTGTAATATGTAAGAAGCATATCACGAAAGCTACAACAAACAAACTAGCTGGGGAGCACAGAAAGACATTTAGCTCCAGATTACTCCCTCAGGAGTTTGTGGAGACCCAACCGAAACTAGAAAAAGAGTGAATATTGGATTTACATTAATCAGATAGATAAATATGTGACTCTAAATTAACTCTCCATGTGTTCTGGATGTGTAAATATTACACTGTTTGCAAACACATTAGCCAAAATGGCGGTAAAGAGGCAAAACAAAGAAATGTTGCTGCTTTAGAAGAAGTGGAGATTTAAATATCCAACCTCAGGTGCTCTCAGACAAAGATACAATATTTGTATTTTTATTAGTGTTAAATTGAATCTGAATATATCATTATTTGCCGTCGTCATTCACCAGAGAAATCAGAGCTGAACTCAATTATAATCAAGCAGCAGAGACTCAGATGGAGAGACGGAGGAGAGCCGAGCATGCTGCTTTGGTTTGGTGTGTTGGTTGAGATGGACAGGTGGATCCCCAGTGGGGAGAGATCCCAGCATCCACCTCGGTCCTCAGACCAGTCAGACACTGATGGGGCCTGAAAATTAACAATGCAATGATGCCGGTAATTGGCCGGAAAATTACATTTGGAGCAAAGTGTCAAACCTGCTGCGCAGAGAGCGAGTGGATGTGTGAAGAGTGCAAGTGTGTGGTCTGTAGGTGCGTATATGCACTGGTATGAAGACAGCCTTTGTGTACATGAGTGTGAAAGTGGCGCTGTTTATAGTATGGGTATCTTTGTGCATGTGTGATTACAGACACACTTTCACTCTTTCTACATCTACAGTTCATAGAGTTCTTGGCAGACAGAGACTTGAACATGTCAGTGGATCATCACAAACATTATAGTCAGAAATGATTAAGTCTCTTTCTTTGCCTTATTTATTTTGGGGATCAAAATGTGAAGAGGCTAATGTTACAGCCTCACACACACTCACAGACAGACCGTATAATGGCAGTGTTTTCCAGGCAGCAAGGCACCGATGGCATCAAACATCTCAGAATAGAACTGCTGAGGTTTCAGAGGTGAAACCCGAGGAGTGTTCGGTGCAGAATAATGGACCTGTGTGGCTCCAAATCTCCACAGACGAAGGGCTTCATTACAAAGATCCCTCAGACACCTTCGAAATCTTGCATGAAATTAAACCATATGGCACTCTCTCGAAGTTATGAGTCATCTTAACATTAATTCTGTGAAGATGCTGTTAAAAGAAGCCTAAAGGTGCAACATATGTGAGTTTAACTGCCTAAAAATTAGTATGTTTGAGCACACTGCAGCCCTGCTATAAGTACAGAATGCCTGTGCTACTCCATATCCATTCCGCTCTAACGCAACAGAGCATTATTCCACGTTAAATATCACTATCGCTCAAGATAATCTATATAGTTTTCCTGAGTAAGCTCCGAGATCTGAGCGCTGGTGGTCAACTCAGGCCAGCTGCAGGCTAAAAACCAGATTATCTGTCGACAATCGATGCCGTATTATATGACCCTGGCTGCTGAGGCTTTATGGAGGAAGGATCAATGACCTCCAGTCTGGACTTACTGGATCATACAGGGCCTATGGGATTTACACACACACACACACACACACACACACACACACACACACACACACACGCACACACACACACACACGCGCACACACGCATAAGTCTTTGTTTCTAAAGGGTCTATTGGATTTTCCAGTCTCTTGCAGCAACTGTCACTATGAGCCAAGATGGCCGACTGCCTCTCCCTCAGGACAGGGGGGGGAACTGCAGGCGATCACAGGCTGGCACACACGCACACACACACACACTCTCACACATACACAGTGTATATAGAGTACATTGTGTTAATGTTGGTGAGATGCAAATGAGAAACTGTTTCTTTTTTATCTGCTTTCTTCACTCAACATGCTGGTGACATTTCCCAGTTTGCCTCCGCATGACAGAAGCCATTAAACTTCATAATAATAATCTGACTCTGCCGTGATTCACAATGTAATTCCTGACTGTGTGTCTTGAACTTGTCAGGTTTGAACGTTGAGTTCTGGATAAACTGCAGGTGCTGTACAAACAGCGAGGTCTACCTTTTTTCCACTGTGACCCCAGCTGGGTGTGACCTTTGATAAACAGCAGCCAGTATTTACACCACTCCAAGACGGATGGCCTCTGCTCCCTCTGACATTTAAAGATCTGGGTTTTAGGTTGCCTCGGGCGAGAGAGACAAAAAAGAAAGAGGAGGAAAAACAAGCGTCGCACAGGAAAAAATGTGTTCTCTACTCTAAACCTGCATTCACATGGATGTATTGTTTATGTTGAACGACTGTAGGCGACGCGAGATACTCCGGTTGTGAGTAAGGTATGTCACAGTACACGGCTGGATGGCTTCCAACAGGCGGTTATGTTGCTTACCTGCTTTAATATCGCTTTTTCGAACAGAACAAAGCCTTCATACAATCAAACAGCCAGATATGAGGTACTTTATAATAATTAGCATTAAAAAACAAGGACAGACAACCAATTATAATTAACAATGTTGTCCATGAGTCATTTGATATTTACCTTAAGGTGCAATTAAAACACATTTTCAAAGTGATATTAGCAATGAGGAGGAAAGCTATTACTTGCTGTTGATGACTAACAAGACTACGTTTTCTCCTCTTGCTCCTGATGCTGTCCCAATATATAATGTTGTAGGTTTTAGCAAACTTGTTTATATTATGTGTTTTATGTATTTTAGTATGTTTAATGCATCTAATGATAAAGTCTGTGTGCTTTCTTTGTTCCCGGGCTGCAAAATCTATTGTTCCAACAACGACACGTCACAGCGCAGGAAGTGCAATGCCAAAGTAAGGCAGTCTTTATAATACACAACATAGTTAAGGCATTTTTGGTAAGCTGCTAGGCTAAAAACAAGACTCACCTAGTCTGCTGCAGGCCACATTTTGGGCATTAACTCCATACCTGATGTGTGATCCACGAAAGTTAGACACGGTTTGCGTTGAGATAAATAAAACCCTCGTTCATGTCTGGCAGGAACAAGGAGGTTAATTGAGTGACATTGAAGTGAGTCTCAAACATTTTGATCAGTCACTGAACCTCAGTGTTTACACTGCCTTAAAAATGTAACACGCGAAGCTGCTGATTGTGGGAATACACACACTCAAAGGGAAAATGTCCACAAAATACCACAATGTCAGTATTTTCCAGCGTCGTGCAGCTCATCCGTCTGGCTGAACGTCACAGTTAAGTCCCTCATGTTCGACATGAATAGACGTCTAGTGTTGGCTGCAGCCTTAACAACACTCTGTGCTTCAGTTCATTGGACTTCAAACCTGCTCATTTGTCACCGGTTTGTTTCAGGTTACAGCTTGCACGGGTGCCAAAACCCAGTTAAGGGACCGACCCCTTCAATTATTATTCCACTCAGCCACTCAGTCAATACCTATCAGGACTTTTGATCTGTCCAGATGCTCATTAATAAATATCCATATTCAGTCTTTGAAGTGTGAAAAGTTCGAAAGGCAAAAGGACAGATCTGACCTCGCGCGAGTTTCCAATTGCTTTGATTTTTTGGCTGCAGCGACAGCAGTGAAATATTTCATGAGCTTCTGTATTGATTAAGGCTGCGGAGTGTGAAAATGGAGTTCGGGTCCCCTCAGGAGCCCTGGAGGGAGGTCCAGGCTGTCAACAAGTTAAATGACAAACCTTAATTTCACTACAAATGGCTTTGCTAGAATTAAGCCGGTCTGAGCACTTTTGTTAATGTTGACTGAAGTCCCGAATCACAGTATCAGCACGACCACCTTCGAACAGTGTCGGCAATTTAACTCAAACTGTGAATCAGCAGCAGACAATGTCTAATTAAATGTTCTGTGGCCTAATGCGTCTGTTAGGGGGCTTTGAATGATGCAGGGTTATTAGAAATATTTTGTTATTTGTCAGTCATCTTGTTCTGTATGTTGGAGCAGAAGCTGATTTTTTTTATTTCTATTTTTTTTTTTATAAAACTGCTATTTCACCTCCGTGATCACAACACACGCCTACACACCTTCAGACACACGAACGTACAGATGGATGGAAGAGAGACGGCAGACTGTGTGAAAGAAACGGAGAAGTGGAGATATCGGAAAGTGTGGAAAGAGAGAGGACACACCGAGAGGAATGAAGATAACCCGTGTGATGGATGGATTAATGAAATCGCTCGCCTGTTTATTGATTCTCTGACTGGTTGCTAACTGGTCGTGTTGGTGGCTGACTGATTAACTGACATACATGAGTCAGTTTGTCTCACAGCACTTTGTGACTGCTACACAAGCGCTTGTTCATACTGAAGATCTTTAAAATGGGTCAAAATCATATAGTTAGAGGGTTGGTTATTTTCTAAAAAAGCTGGGAATTGTAGTTTTTAGCAAATGTTACTCAGACAAGAGTAGCTGTCAGAGATTAAGACCCATTTTGTACACTATTGCCAATTTCCAGCCAACACGTTCTCACTTCCATCTCATCACATTTGAACTATGAAGCTCTAACCTCAGTTTTGGATGTGAAGGGCTCTGCAGTCAAGTTTGGTATCAAATATATGTTATATGGAACATCTGGTTAGACTTTCAAAATAAAGGATCTGCAGCCAATGTAGCAATAATACATAATATACAAAATAAAGGCTCTGGGGTCCAGTTTTCTACAATATGTAACATACAACTTCCAGTTAGACTTTCAAAATAAAGGCATGCTCGCAAACAGTTCACACAGCATGACAAATTACGAATTTTAGAAGGTTACTGATGTCACATGGTCTCGATTTGGTTACATTTAGGCAGCGAGATTATTTGGTTGAGTTTAGGTGATAATGGTTTGGGTTAAATTCAGACATGTAATTTAACTTAGTGTATGTAGGACTGACTTAACAAGAACTGCAGGGTTTTTTATTCATCGAAATGTTCGCCAGTGCAACAGTGGTGCTCATTAATTGTATAAACAGCTTCTGTGCAATAATGGAGCTCTGTGGCACAGAGGTATAAGTTATATACAGCTTGAGTTACACAGGTAATACTTAGCAGGATCAATTTAATGTTGATTTCAGTGCTTTCACAGTTATTATTGACAATAAGAATGATACAGAACTGCTGAAGTTCTGCTCCTGCAGCAGAAGAAATACTGAGCCATAAATACTTTTTTTTCTATGTCTATATCCAAGAGCAAGAGAAAAGAAACCCATTTCATTTCTTCTCTCTAAACATTTCACTGCATCACAGCGAGGAAGAAGATGAAGAGACATCACAGAAATGAAAGTGAGATGCTGAAAATGTTTTCAAAATGTTTCTCATTTTTCCTCCCAGCGGCGAAAAAGGAAATCCAATTTCTAAAGATTCCCGACACTAACTTATGTCTTCAAATGTGTAATTTATATTTGCAATATATCTGTACAAAGTCTTTGTTTTTATAAAACAATGTGAGTTATTTTTTTTTCTTTTTCAGGACCTGCAAAAAAAACTCACAAGAGCAAAGTACTGAAAATCCCCCCCGAGGCCTTTACAAGATTCAGTTTCATTTTTTTTTTCTTTTAGGTGCAGGGACCTGCTGATTAAAGCTGAAGAGCTGGAAGGAGTCTTAAGAAGCTGCTGGTTTTGGGGGGACAGATGGTCAAGGCAAAGCAAAGTCTGCGGTTTAATCTATCAGAGAAAATGAGACAGGGTGAAACGGGCAGAAAGAGTGGAGAGGGAGATAATTTGGTAAGAGAGAGAGAAGTAGTTTAAAGATGGAACAAGTGGTAAGAGACGGAAAAAACACAGAGGTATAATCTTTAACGACGATTAAAGCATCTGTGGAGATTGAGACTGAAGATCCTCGTGTGCTATTTCCCCCTCTGTGACGTGCAAACTTGTTTTGTTTAAAGCTCCACATCTGATTGGTCTGGATTTCTGGTATTAGATTTTTTACTAAATAAACCAATTTGAGTTACTTTCTTGAATGTCTTACATTTGCAATTGGACAGCTGCACAGTGGTTATCGGGAATGTGTTGCTAAGGCTCTGTTGCAGAAGCTGTCGGGTGTAATATTCGCTTCCACTCGGGCACAGTGTTTTTTTAATTCACAAGGATAAGAACAAGAACACAACAACAGCATTATAAAACCATACCTCTGGCTGTTGTGGGGATCATTTGGCTCTCAAATTTAAGGCTCCTTGGTGTGTGTTTTGTTCATTTGTGTGTGTGTGTGTTGGTTGGAAAGTAATCCTTGAAAATATTAGGCCATAATATCTTCTTATTGTCAGTGTAATTATGCTAACAGGAGCTCTGCCTGAGAGTGCATTTAAATATTTGTACACTTCCGTACGTGTGTGGTTTCATAACAGACTCTGGTCACGTCTATTCTTATTACAGTGCTTCAGCGTTTTTTTTGTTTGTTCCCGAGCATCCTAAAGGAAAGTTTTAACCCAAATCTGTCACGGCAGATGCAGCGCAGGTTTTCTGCGGCGAACAGCTTCTGAAGCTTTCCTCTGCGTACAGCTGAAGCCGGCTTACTACAAGAAGTTTGATGTCTCTATTATCAGCATATCACCGAGAGACTTTGGGCAGCATTTTCCATGTCTGTCATTATGTTTACTGTATGAGAAACATCCTTTAATGCAATATAATTGAGTTATTATTCTCCCTATCTAGAAGTTTTTGTGGTAATTGTAACAAAGATCAAACGGGATGCCTTTTAGGTTCATTGACAACCACAAAAAATCAGTCAAGCTAAAGAGAAAGAGGAACTGAAGAGGGACACTGTTGGCTCAAAGTTATGACAAATACAAAATGCTGTGCTCACAGTCAATGAAGTGAGCCCTCCACTGAACATCAGCTCAGCGGGCAACAAATCAAATCAGTCCCCTTCAGTATATCTGCTGCGCGGGCAAAATACCCACATTTCCAGAAACCGAGCAAACAAAGTCGTTTCTGCCCTGACAGCGAGCAGTATTTGACTTTATCAGACTCGCTTTTTTAAAGGATTTTTATAAACCAAAGGAAGCAATCTGTCAACTTTAGTTTGAACATTCGAATCACCAACACATGGAGTCCTCCACATCTGGCTGAAACAGTGATGGACCGGAGCTAGAACAGTGCCACCAGAAAATTTACCATCGCCGAGAAAATCCTCTGTGTAAATGTGTGTCCTTACACATTTTCCATCTATAAAGGACTGTGTGTGTCCTTTTACACTTTCTGTTCACAAAGTCATAAAAAAGGATAAAAATAGTGCTGTGTGTGTGTGTGAGAAAGTGTGTGTGTGTGCAAGAACACAGTAGGCTTTAGTTACAGTAACAGTCAACATCTGTCATGTTAAAGCTCACTTAGCCTAAACATGGAAACTTTTCACTCCTCCATGTCAATGTGTGTGTGTGTGTGTGTGTGTGTGTGTGTGTGTGTGTGTGTGTGTGTGTGTGTGTGTGTGTCTCATATGGAAGCACTTACTATGTTACAGGCACTGTCCTACACACACACAGAAAGACGGAGAGGAAGACGACTAAGTTTCATATGTGGTTTATTTTATTTAGCGAGGGATTCCCCCATTTCACCGTCTCTCTCTCTCTCTCTCTGTCTCTGTCTCTCTGACTGCATGTCTCTCTACCACTCACTCCCTCCTTCTCTCCCCCTTTATGTCTTCCTCTAGTATTTCCTCATGTCATTTAATTCACTTCATAACAGGGAAAGCAGGGGAAAACTTCCAATTCTGTCTGACTCGAGGTGTAAAGAAGTCGTTCTCACTCCCAACGTGTCGAATGCAGCAGAAATACGTTACATAAGTAAGTTTAAATCGCGTCATCTTCTAGGTGAAGAGATTAAATTATTAACTTAATGTATCAACAGAATATAAAGAAAAACTGTTGCTATGACGTCTTTGTTGTGTGTTAGCATGCTAACCAGCACTCCCTGTCTGGATGGCTAGCTGCACAGCTAACAGAGCTAACTCGGTAACAGCAGCTACAGTTAGCATCAGTTAGCAGTTACTCTGCTGATATGCTGCCCTCTATTTCTTGAGTATGAATTCAAATAACAGGCAAATTCTTACATATTGCACCTTTAACGTAGGCAAATTACAATATTTACCGAATGTGAGTAAAGTTACAAGATTGAATATAGTTATTTTAGTATTATTTGTAGTATTATTTAGTTTTTTTTCATGTCTAAGCCTAACCCTGACCATTTGTGGATATAAATAACTGTCTAAAAGTCATATGTGAACTGTTTGTTGGCAAGCTTTATTTTGAAAGTGTAACCAGAAGTTATTATTATCTATATATCCGTCCGTCCCTCCGTCCATCCATCCATCCATCTTCCTTCTAACGTTTAAATCCAATTACCTCAAACCAAAATCTGCCTCTTGTATTACTGATACACTGGAGGCTTTCACTGTAAACAGGAAGGTAATGCAATAGGAAATTACACATTTATAAACACACTCAGACACACAGAGAGCTCAGGTTTGTGGTTGATATCAGAGAGCAGGCTGTGAGTTGGGTGCAGCCAACATTTACACACAAACAAAGCCAGCACGACACACACACACACACACACACACACACACACACACACACACACACACACACACACACACACACACACACACAGCAGCCAAATACCTTTAGAATAAAAACTACTTTCCCGTCATTATGACAACGTATTTACTAGAACTTTAACTGTATGCAGAGAGAAGACGTGTGAAGCGGGGACAGACTGCCGCAGTGAAGCAATGCAGCAGCCTGAGCATGCAGCGTGTGCGATAATGAGTGGAGTCGGTGTGTGCATGTGCGTGTGTGTAAATGCATCTGCCCATAGGCGTGTATTAGTGTGTGAGCGCAGTGATATAATATTAATGCTCCCTGATGGAGTGTTGCACCAGTTCCACATCAAAGCAGAGCGGAGCGGAGAAACAGCCAGATACAAGCTTCTTAAACAGCCCAACAAAACAGTGGAGGGCTGTGTGTGTGAGTGCGTGTATGTGCTATTCATGCCTATAATGGCAGTGAATGTGACTTTGTTGTATTTACGTCAGTCGTACCTATAAACACTATATTCACTGCAAAAATCCATGTAAAATGATAAAAACACAGATTCTACAATCGACAATATTTTCATTATCTGCAGATTATTCTCATTATTAATTAGTTCATTCATCTCACTATTTCCCAGAGCAAAACATCTGATCTTCAACAGCCTAAAACACAAATACTCTTCATTTCAGCACCTTATTAAGACTCATACTGACGTTTCTTGTTTGACGGTGACCTCTAGTGGTCATTGTAATCATTACAGCAGTAAAGGAGGAAGTCAGGAAAAGTAGTAACAAGAGCTGGTGAGAGAGGGATGGTAAGAACAGGACTTAAACGACTTAGGCGATTGGTGCTCGTGTGAGGTATTTTGAGGCTCCTATAGGTAAGACGGTTGATTTTTGAGTCTCTATTCAACTCATGAAATACTTACCCTTTGGGATTTTATGTCGGATCGGTCGCCATACAAAGGTGTCAGTATTTGACGAGTGTGGAGTAAAAATATCTTACAAACAGGAGCTTTAACTCACATCTACTCATTCACTGCACTCTGTCTATTAGGTATTTATTTATTCATTCAGTCCCTGCACTTTGACCATTTACTTATTCATTCATTCACTGCATAACAACTGTTTTTTTTTGGGTCTGTCTTCTGGCTAGAGGCTTTTTCTCAATAGATTTATTTTTACTTTTATAGATTCTATAATGCTGCTGAATGCTGCAAACACAGTTTCGTTGTGTTCTTTTATTCAATGACATTTGTGTCTATTCCACTCATACTTACATAATAAAGTTACCTCATGAACATAGTTTAGCTCCAGTGACGTATGTAAGGACGGTAAGCTAACCGAGTGATTTTAACTCAAACCACAACGTTTTCTTAAACCGAACCAAGTCTAAACTAAACTTCAACCAAACTGCGTGCAAAATTTCAGTCTTCTTCATTATTTTCAGATAGCGTCATTGCTGCTTATGTGATTCCCCGTGTTTCACATTCCGGGAACTTCCAACAACTTCCATTTTATTTACAAGCTCACTGGTAAGACTGTGTTCACCAGAGTAAAAAAAAAAAAAAAAAAAAGTGCCCGGCTCCAATATACAAGAACTGTCTGGCGTAATCCACCTACTCTATTATTTCCTCTGACCTCATTCGGTATCTGTGAAATTAAACATGGAGCGTCTCCCAAAAGCTGTGAAACGACTAAACCTCCAGTTTGTAATATCGCACCAAGGGGACGACGTGCTCCATTTACACGGATGGTGTGTCTGTATACTGTACGCATCAGGACTGGTCTGTGATTTAACTATAATGATTTGCTCCAGTTACCGTGACTCTCTGTTTGGGCATGTGCACATACACTTATCAGCGTGTGTGTAGACGAGGGAGGCAGGTTGTTCTGCAGTAAGAGCCTGAAGTCATGGAAAATATGCAGCCAGTTTACACTGCTACTCCAAACAATGAGAAACTGACAAAAAGTGAGTGAGACATGCATGCATGGGGAGTGTGTGTGTGTGTGTGTGTGTGTGTGTTGTGTGTGTGTGTGGGAGAGGTAGGTTGAGAAAGCGAGGGAGCGAGCGAGCGAGTGTGTGTGAAGTGCTGAAGGAAAGAGAATGAAAAACTGTGAGTCAGAGGAAGAGAAGGAGAAAGGAGAGTGATGAAGAGGAAAACATCTTTTTATCGGCTCCGTCTGCCCTTCCTTGGCTGGAAAATCATGTTTCCGTTAGTGTGTGTGTGTGTGTGTGTGTGTGTGTGTGTGTGTGTGTGTGTGTGTGTGTGTGTGTGTGTGTGTGTGTGGCCTGTGTTAGTCAGCAGAAACTCTATGAAAAGAGCACAAAGTCGTGTTTTTTAACATTTCCACACGTGCAACAGTCCGTGTAAGTCTTGGTAAAGAAAACATCTCGGCGGTTCACCGCTGCAAAGGTCATTTTCAACACTTCCTCGGAGTGCGTCACTGTTGGTTTGACTACGCAACATCTGTTACGGCTGAAACACACAACTGTCACAACAAGGAACGCGACAGCAATAATGATACCGAGCGAGGAGTTGGTGTAAACTTTCCAAAAAAAATGCATAATTAGAAACAAGCAGAGAGCTGAATCACACTGATTCTGTCATGAATAAAAGAGAAGAACGAGTGAAGGAGAGACAGAAGATGATGAGAGGAAGCACGCTGGCTCAGCTGGAGGCCGAGCAGGGCCATCAATCAACTCTAAACACCCACACACACCCACACACCCACCCACACACACACACACACACACACCACACCCACCCCCCCACACACAATTTTTTTTAAATGCACTCTGGTTATGATCCATTTTTTGAGTATGTTAACATCATATCCTGGGTTTCAGAAACCTGGTTATAATACCTGGAGTACCACAATAGAAAACCAGGAAATGGGGGCACTTGAACAACTCAATATTAACATTGTTGGTCTTGAACAAAGGGAGTGAAGTGGTGAGAAACCAAGACACAGCTGCAGGCAAGTAACCAGAAACCTAGATATTGTTGTGATCATGTGTACAGGGAGATGGATGAGCAGGTTTGTCATGTTCCATCGTAACAGCACGTCCCAGATATGGTTGAAAACAGGCTAAGACTCAAAGTGTTTCAGAGATGTGTGGTTACAATCTGCCTTTGGAGAGATAATAAAATGGCAACTACATTTGAGTTTAGATTTCTGAAAAGTGGAAGATGTATATAGTTCACAAGTTGCACTTGAAAGCACCATGAAGTCCCTGTCAGCGTCCACAGAGATGCAGATTTCAGAGTTTATGAGGTGCAGCTGCGTCCCTGTCTCTACACTATGTATGAAACACAAGTGCATCCGTAAATGACTCTAAAACATGACTGAGACTAAGATTTAAACACAAAATCGAAAGTCTACCCACATTTGGCATTTGGTGGGGGTTCATGTCAGACTCGCATCCCCAGGAAAAGGCTTATATTTAAAGAATTGATATTTGAAACATCATAGGACGATTGATTTGAATCTATAAAATCAATTTTCAGACCCAGCTCCACAAACTGTGTCCATGCCCTCTAGAATGAGAGTTTGCTGATCTTACGGGAGGATGTTTATACCTTCCAAAAGTGACACAAATCACTCTTGGAAGAATAAATCCATGTTATGATCTGACAATGTTATGGTTGAGGTTTGGTTAGATTTAGGTTCACAAACAACTTGCTTACTTGGTTCGGGTTAGAATTACAACTTATTGTGATGGTTAACCACTTCGGTTAGGTTGGGGAACGCTTGTGGTAAAAGGGAAATGTGCCTCGGTAAAGTTTGATGCTTTGTTGTTTCAATCGTCATCCCGACCTCCTCCATCTGGGGCTCTACGACACAATACTCTTTACTTTGCTCTCATGGCGGCTTGAGAGCTTTGTCATTTGGCCGTAAACATGTCGTTTTGGGGGGGAATTTGCATAAATGACTGATGCTGTTGTTTTGAGTCTCATATCGAGTACACACCTGAAACGCACAAACCAAGCAGCAAACTGCTCATCCACTCCACCAGGAGCCTTCATTTCTCCCAAAATTGATTCAAGCGCTCAAAGCTGGAAGCAGAGACCATAAATCCTTCTCCTCGCTCTTCTTGTATCTGAAGGACCCATCTGGGGCCGTCCAATCCTGCTGCCCGTCTGCATGAACAGCCCTCACTGACAACAGCTGACAATCATCCTACCAGGCCATTGGCCAATTAGGACAGGGTTGCCATGGTTGCCGGCACACACTCGCGCTCTTTGCTTCTCACCTCCAACAGTGTCCGCCTACTCACGGCATGGAGAGAGATATGGAAGGAATGATGGGAAGATGAAAAGAGAGATGTAAAGATGAAATAAGAATGATGAACAAACCTGCAGACGACAGCAGGATCAGATTTGATTCCTGCACTCAAAATAAACGGGACGGGAATGCATTTGAGGCTGGACGTCAGCGCCTTTAGTACACCGGATTAAAGATGTGCAAAACAGAGAAAGAGAAGGAATAACCAACTGCACTTATTGTTATTTATTAGACATTTTTTTTTTATCTAGTACATGTTCCAGCAGGCTCATGTCATAATCATAAATAGTTTTTCTTGGAACTGTCACGAAGAAGAGGAACAGATACTGTCACTGCTGTCTCCAATTTGGCCAAGTTTGGGCAAGTTTTATTTAGGATGAATCCCAGGAGGCACTGTCTGTTCAGAGTCAAGACCGTGCCAAAGTCCATAGAGAAAAGGGCTGTTTTTTGTAGCCTTTCACTAAATTTGAATTTCTCTCAACAACAAATCAAATCAAATATCCTGTATAATGGGTAAAATAACAAACAGAAGTATTGTTGCAGCCTCTGAATGACGGAGAACAGATCAAGAAAATTGGTTTGAAAACAGAATTATCTTAAATCTTCATCGTCTAATTGTGTTATTGTATTGTATGACGACCTCTGACGGATATAAGTCGCACAAGCAGAGGAAAAAGCTCCCACATGTTATACTGATTTAACATAAATAGGCACACACACACACACTTACACACACGCACAAAGGCTGGGTACATAATCCTGCAGCAGCAGCAGCGTTTGATTGTACATGCAAGTGTTCGAACACACACACTCATATTCCCTTCCCACATAGAAATGCTGGCTCAAAGGAACAATCAATAAAATCCTTCTTGAATTCCTCAGCTTCTCAACGACGGAGAGCGAGAGAGCGAGAGAGCGAGAGAGCGAGAGACCTGTCTGACAGTTATTCCCATTCCTCGTTCATCTAATCTCTGCCCAGCAAGGAGAAGGAGGAGGAGGAGGAGGAGGGATGAGAGATATTAGAGACAGAGAGGAGCGAGATGGGAAGAGGGAGCGACGAGGAGAAAACAGAAAACTGCAGGAGGTATTGATGTGAGAGGAAAGAAAAAAGAGAGAGTAGAATCAACATTTATCTGAGGTGTCGGGAAAGGAAAGGAGGGAAGGAATGCAGAGAGATAGAAAAGTTCAGACCGAGCTGAACTGGTCGTAAAGATGGAAAGGGAAGTTTATGGTGAGAGAAGGATGGAGAAAACGAGAGACAGCCAGAAATCTCGTTATCCAAGACTAAAAAGGATGGAGGGACAGGAGAGAAGGGAGGAGGTGGGAAATGGGACAGCGAGATTCAACCAAGTTGTTTAAGGGACCGGGGGAATGCAGGAGGAAATGGAGGAGGAAATACGCAGTAAATGAGGCATAAATGAGAGGAAGGGAGGGAAGCGAGGAGGAAGAGGAAATGATCAAATAAATAAACAAGGAACAATGAAAGAAACTTATAAAAATTAGTTATAAAGGGTATAAGGAAGGGAATGAGAGAGCACACAGGAAAAACTCAGGATGAAAGTGAAATAAAAGAATGAAAGACAAAGACAAACAGGACCAAAAGAGCTGCCAAGGGAAAGAGTGAAGGGGAAGAATGAGAAACTGAAAAAGCAAGATGGATGCAAGGAGGGAAAAAATGAAAAGACAGAGGAAAAAGAGAAAAAGACATTATTATGGATATATCATTTGAAGCCCAGGGGCTAAAAGATGGGAGATAGCAATGGGATACAGGAAATTAAAAGGGTAAAAGGGAGATGAGGGAAAGAGATAAGACCTGAAACATCCAAGATGAAGAGGAAAGAGGGAGCGAAGGAGGGAGGGATGGAGAGGGAAGCATGTGGGGATCAATAGTGATTAAGTTGTGGGGAGAAAAAGGGAGGAATCCAGAGAGGATACAGGCTGAGGCGTACATGAGCGGAATATACCATCTCAAACAATGCTGTGGGGGGTTACACAATGCTTCTCAGCGTATTTCATAAATACTACTCAGCGGAGACATGCAATGAATTCTGATCAGTAGCTAAAGACCTGAACCATCAGCTAATGCGACTGTCAAATCTCAAAATATCCAATTATCTTGGCTTGTCTTGTCTATCTATTTTTACCCTTATACACATTTTCTCATCAAATCACTAAAAAAACAGATAACTTAAATCCCTTAACCCCTATTTTTAAAATTAATCACTATAAGTCTGAGTCTCAAAAGAGGGGATGATAGTCTGTCATGCTGCTACGCTTTCCTGTTCCAACCCAGCATTGCTTGATTACCAACTGGGCAAAGCAGAAACTTGCCTCAGGGCTCCAAACTCTCAGAGCCCCTGAGAGCCAACGGGTCACTGCACATGAGTAGATTTTGACGATTTAATTAATAGCAAATTCATCAGGGACAATTGAACTGAATGCTGGACCAGATCATGTGGCCCTGTGGCTATAAAATTATTTTTTTTTTACATTGTGCTCACATGATTCGTATTGCTAAATAAAACATTACTCAAAGCAAATTCCGGTCTGAAATATTATAGAGGGGACGAGTTCCGCAGGCTCATCAGATGTCATGGAGATTTTCAGAGGAATGAATGGACTTCCAGTTGACCTGCCTCGGTACACAAACCTATGTGGAAACGAGGTGTTAGCTAGGACCGCTCATGGCTGGGTAATGATGCAACATTTTCTATTTGATGGCTTGAAGTCATGAACGAATTGTGAGCATCCATGTTTTTCTATCTCACTCAGCTTACATAAATGCCATCAACGACGACTGATGGTGTATGAATGTATTGAATTACAGGCACCGTATATCCATATATATATAGTTTTTTGTTTTTATTTGTACTCTTGAAAAATACAAGAAGGAAAGGCATCACTCCAGACTTCAGTCATCTTTCTGTTTCACCGTGCTTTTTGCCTCTGACAGCCAGCCGGTTATCAGATCCGTCTCATTCTATCTGTATGATTCCACTTGCAGACACATTACTGCAAACTGTCAGCATACTATCTCTAAATGTGAAAGGTAGTGAAGTGAGCCATGTCTTAAACTATATTCTTCCATGGTGCAAAAGAACCAAGCAGTCAGACCTTATGATCATCTTCTCCAACTTCATACTACAAATGTTGCTGTGCTCCAAAGTGCGCATACAGCACCTGAAGTCTCATTGTCTTCATAACCATAAATGTGAAACACCTCATAAAACTTCCATCCAAAGCCTGAACATTGTGGATGGTTCAACTGACCAAACAGAGCTTCGACTATTTTGGACGCTAATTTCCCCCCAGTGTTATTGCCGCAGAAGGGTCAGCTCTCGTTCGTCTGTGCATTTTCTATGTCTGACTGTCTTTGAGATTGAGGCCAGACACCACATGCAATATTCAGTGGGGGCACACTGGGACTACAATCTATATTGTTGAGATGAAAGATGGCAAGAGACGAAGACAGAATAAGGAGGTAATGATAAATGATTTGATTCTGAAGATGACTCCATACCCCTTGAAAATGCTCGCACACACTCACACATATATGTGCTGTATACATCAGTTCAGGAACACTACTTCTGAAACATTCATTACACCCACTACAGATCCCCCAGATCTGTCGGGGCCGTCCATCATTTAAACCAGGAACCAGTGGCACATTTTGAAGATGGATGTGTCAATTCCAGCAAACTGCAGATAAGGATGCAACAGTGCTCTGCTTTTCCACTTCACAGAGACACGGACGATTTATTTATTTTTATTTTTTTTGAATGGCCAAAAGTAAAAGGAAGAAGAAAAGAAAAGACGTCTTCCCTCACGTCTTTTCGAAAACATGATTACCCCCATTAGAGCCTCCAGTTGAATGAAGGTTAATCAAACACACTGCTCGTATTTCTGTCACACTGGTTTAAAATAGAAGCTGTGACACACCAATCATGGCCCTAATTGGACATGGCGTGATTCTCTCTCTCACACACACGCACACACACACACACTCTCATACACATACACTAAAAAATGATCCAGCAATCAAGAAGTTGTAACCATTTATCCAAGTGCTCTGCTTTCCAAAAGTAGCTTTTAACCTCATTTAACACACACACACACACACACACGCACACGCACACGCACACGCACACACACACACACACACACACTTGTGTGCTAGTTTTGTAGCTAATTGGTTCTCTATCAATTGCTCTGATTGGTCACTAAATTAAACCTTGTAGTTTCCAGTGATTAGTGCAGCTGCATGGCCATTCGTCACGCTCCAAACACATACGCACATGTACATGCACAGACTCACACACACATACACATATATAGTGCTAATAACCCCCAAAAGTCTTTGTGGTTTCTGTAAATTTTTAAAAAAAAAAATGAAAAATCATTTAAGGACTTCTTCTTCTACCATAATATTACTTCAAATGTGTTCTTAAAGACACAGTGTGAAGAGTTAGCAGGCCCCTGAACTCACCACGTGACCTCAACAGCACATTTACCCACAGTGCTTTGTGGCTGTGGGACTTGTGTGACAAGTCAGATGCGCGGTGGAGGCTGGAGACAGATTCACAAACACTCCCTGACTGAACCTACGCTCTTTTTACACCACACGCACATTCAGGTGAAAAAACCCTGTAGCCTTCAAATCTCTCCACGCATCAACACACACTCACACGCAGACATTCACAGACTACTGTGGACATGAAATATGAATTTTCAAGAGTAGCAGATGAATAAAAGATGACAGCGTAGGCGGTGTGGAGGGACCTGCACTGTCATGCGTAAGTAAAATCAAACCTTTGCCGGGATTCCCTCTTTCACTCCTTGTTTAAGGGGAAGTGTCAGAGTGCAGTCAGCCTGGTTTCCTCTGAGGCCCTTCAGTCTATCGTTAGTCTCCAGCCCTCTGCTCTGGTCAGTCTGGCTGTCAGGTAGGCATGCTGCGTGTCCAGCTGATCAGCACAATCTTGAAAAGCCTGAGGGCTGATTTTTTCTCAACTGGAAGACTTGTGTGTCATTATAACTGTTTCATCAGTCTCATCCACTGTGGTAAAAGCTGTTGACTTTGATTCATTTTTGTCGCTGCTTAATTTTAGGACATAAACATCAAGAATTGGATCTCAAATCTTTCTGTTCAATATGAAGCTGGGGAATATAGCCACTTTGCCCACTAATTAACACATTAAATGTTCTCTGCAGAATATGAAATTTGCGATATACGGGGGTTATGTGGTCCAGGTTAATTAGTGCATCTTAGAGGTACCAGTGGGAGAATTTTGTTACTGTAGAACAGAGCCAAAATTGTTATTGGTAAAAGAATAGAGGTGACGATTTGATTTGATTTTTAATTTAAAAGGTCCCATTTTTTTTCAATTTTGATTGTTTTTTTCTCCTTCAGCACTGTTGGCTGATACTATTGTAAGATTTTCATCTGGATTTGTAAAGATGAATCACATCAGTTTGTTTTATGCATATCTTACATCAACACCTTGAAATTATGCCGGCGGCATACGCAAAAAAAAATTGTGACCAACAACAAATATTGCAGGGGTTCACCAAAAAACAACCTGAAACAACCAGTCAAAGATTGCTGCTTTTTTGGAACCTATCCACTGTGTCAGAATCACTCGGTCAATGCAGTATTTCAGCAGAGTCAAGAGTAACACAGTAGATCTTGAGCTTATAGTATTATTGTTCCCAGCATTGTCAGATCAGAGTGTAATCCTGCACAGCGCTGCCTAAACCTCACACACTCTCTTACGTCAGGAAAAAAAAGGAAAGAAAATCACGCGTTGACAAAAAAAAGATTCTTATTCCTGCTGTTTGTCGATGCAGGAGAAGATTAAGGGAATTCACATCTGTCAGAGATGAAGGGGAAAGGTGAAGGATGAAAGATTACATGAGCTGTAGACAAAGAAAATTAGTATTAAAACAAAATATGGTGGATTTTTTAAAAGCCTTCTCAACAATTTGTTACACTAATATTACTTTGAGTCATACCAGTGTAGCCTCTGTCGATAATAAGACAGAAGAAGGGCAGAGAGAGAGGTAAACAGATGAACCAACAGCGTGACAGGATGAATAACATTTGAGGGAGATGCTGAGAGAGGATCAGGTTGACTGACAGTCTTAGTGTTTTTATGTATGTGAGATTCAGTCTGATGGACCCATCTGGCCCTCTGAGAGAAGCTCAAGGCTTTAATGATGAACCACAGGACATGTAGACCCTCAATACATTCATCCCAGTGCTTAAAGTTCAAGTCAGTCCAACAAATATAACCCTGCAGGCCAAAGGTTATTTTTAATGCTTCGCTTTGTGTTACGATATTTTTCCACAGACTGAATAATGTATTCTGTCTACAGGCATATTAGTGGGGGTTATTCCTTTCTTACTCACTGTACATTTAACCTTTACAATGGCTGGCGCTTCAGTGGGTTCAAAGAGCACATTAATGACTGTACTAATGTACATTTATTATGCAGAGACAATTAAGCGATCATAACTCAGTGAATAAATGAATTCATTTGGATGGATAAATGGCTTAATGTGTGGGAAAATTAATAGATGGAGGGAGCATAGGAAAGTGAATGGATGCATGAGAAGATGAATACATCATAAATACATGTATACATAAATACAATAAAGTGAACAATGACTGAAGAGAATAATTGTAAAGTTACAAAATATCTAAGTGAGTGAATAAACGACTCATATCTGAATGAAAATAGACACGACAGTTACTGACAAAAAATATAAATAAACTGCTAGTTACTAGGACAATCTCAAAATGAATGATGACCGTCATTGAGTCGCATCATAAGCTCCCAGGGTTGGGTGATTTTGTGTGTGTGTGTAGGGGAATTAGGGGAGTCTGACACACAAAAAACACAAACATCTGGCTGAACATCTGCTTTTAAACAAGACAAGAGAGATAAAAATAACACAGAGGTTACAACTCTGACCCAGCCTGTGAAATAATGTGAAAATATGTCTTTTTTTGACAACTCATAATAATAAACAACTGAAGTGTTTAGTTAGCAGCCTCATTATATTTCCATATTGTCATGACCATGATTTGTTGTCATGCAAAGAGACACACTGTCACAGACTGATAACTACTATATGGTTTATATTCTATTCATATGCTAACTATGAATGTAAAGACGGGCATAAATATATCAAATGCATATTCCGGTGTTAATATCTCCAATAACTGAACAAAATAGCATTTAATTATCATTTGTAGAAAACAAAAAGTATGGCCAGGGAAAGGATTACCCCAAATCTATAAGTCTATAAGTAATGTCAATCTGCCCAGACAAATGAGAATGAGCCTATAATGACTCTGGGTAAATTGTATGTTACAATGATCATCTGATAAAATATCCAATTCAAATTGGGATTCGCTGCTTCAAATATGTCTCATTAACAAATGAAGGAACTATCACACATCCATTTGTTAATTTCACATTATCATTTTTGTATTTCTTAGCTTTGGGTTTCTGTTGGTGGGGGCCTTTTCTTTTTATGCTCAGGTAGGTTGGCTAGCACTGCTTGCAGCAACTATCATTATTTAATATCACTAATATCATTATTCCACAAACAAATCAGGAACATACATTGAATTACATTGCTTATTGTGCAGCGTGGGATTATTAAAAGATGAGCCACCAAATTGTACAAGCCAATAGACTTCTCATAGAACATTTTGAAATATCACAGCAGAAAAAGCACGCGTAGGTGATATCAGTAAAGGGCTGCATGTCATTAAGTTAGCCCTTATGTTGTGCACACTGACTCGTGGTCATGGCTTACTGGAACCCTTAACTTCATTAGTTATTCTTGTGTCTCTGCTGCTACGACAAGTCACAATGTCTGTTGTGATAATTGGTGTATTGATAGAGGAAGACAGAAATGAGAGCTTGGAATGACGTCATATGGAAAAACAGTTCTAGCAAGGTAAGCTATTGTTAGCCATAGTTAGCAATACCAGTTGATAACAATGCATTACAAGATATTTTGTGTATACAACATGTCGACAGAAGTTGGACAGTAAGACACAGAAGGGCGCAAAAACAGGATATTTTACAGCTTTCACAGCTCTTGACATGCAGAAAAACCATCTTGGATTTTGAGGTCACGGCTGACGGTGCATCTGAGTTTCTGACTACCTGGTTCAAATAAAACAAACCTAACGGACTTTCATGAAGAGATATCGTCTAGGTCACTATTACATTGCAACAGTCCCACCTCTGCATCTATGTGATTCAAAAGGCAGTGGGAGCAGAACCACAGACACAGGATCTTTTTTTTGGGCACAGGGCCGTGACAAGCTGCAGTCTCATGACAGGAAAGTCAGACGTTTCAATGGTGAGGGCAGCTAGAGCACAGCTGCAGCACGGCTAGCTCTGTATGTGTGTGTGTGTCCACATGAGTCTAACAAGGGTGACGGGCCAACCCTTTCTCAAAGTGTGAGGTTTAAAATGGGTATAGCAGACACACATGTAAACACACACACACACACACACACACACACACACACAAACACACATAGACCCACACACAGCTCCTGATTCTTACTGTTGAGATCCAGACCCCGCTTTGCTTTGCTGCACAAGCAAGCCTGTTTGCACCAATCACATCTCATGTCTGACAACTCAGCTTCATTACAACTCAGATCTTATTTTCATCTCTAGCCATCCTTTGTACTGATAATAAAACCACTATGTTCCTTTAAAAGGGGCACAGTGGTTTGGAGAGATTTTAAAAAATTGAATATTCACAATATTAATGAGGTTATAATACAAAACTATCAATATCTATCTTTTTCCTTAACTGAATATCATATCCATATCATATTAAGGTATCAAATGACAATGTGAAAACAGTCCGGAGAATTTTAGCTCCACTCTGCTTTTCTGAGCTTTATAGTGAGTTTCAGTTCTTTGTTTAGATTTCCAGCTACTCTTATCACTTACCATCAAGAAGCTCTGAGAAACAACTGCACAGTACCTGCTCAGCATCAAAGGACAGACAGACACAGCTGAAAACGACCACGATTCATGATAATATTGCTCCGTCACTGTTAGATGTGTGCACAAGCAACTGATCGCTAAAAAGTTATATCAACCATATCAACTTAAAAGGTGATGTCAACTTTGTGTTTGCAACATTTTTCCGCTGCTCCCACGCAGCTAAAAGAAAAAAAATCTAACTTCTGTCGTTAAAAGTTAATTGCCTGCGCGGAAAGAAAGGAAGTGAGTGAGTTTATATTCCTGTGTTCTGCTGTGTGTGTGAGGAGTCACAAATCTACAGAATGGAAACTGCGGGCCCCTTGTGTCACTGTGTGTGTGTGTGTGTGTGTGTGTGTGTGTGTGTGTGTGTGAATGTGTGTGTGTGAATGTGTGTGTGTGAATGTGTGTGTGTGAATGTGTGTGTTTAGTTTGCACTGCAGCCCGCACAAACATGTTCACTCGTCCAGACTAGGGGTTATTTATGTCTACACACACACGCACACGCACGCACACACACACACACACACAAACACACACATGTACTGGGAATCTGTAGTTTTTCAAGCTATTCAATTACAGAAATTGCTTTGCTTCGGCTACGGTCTGTTAACTTTTCCTACAGGGAAATGACATATGTTTGCAAACATGCCAAGCACTGTACACACACACACACACACACACACACACACTAAGGAACAGAAGACAGCTGGTCCACTGACCTGTGTTATGTCATGACCTCACATAACAAACACTCATACACACTTCTAAACACTTACTCTTGGTTACATTCCAACACACATAAAGACAAAGTGAACGGACCACATTACAGTTCTATGTGGTTTTCCTTCATGGCTGTGGTGACATCACTCTTCATTACAGGTCTTGGTATAGCCTTGTTCCTACTGCCGGGCCAAACAGACCCAAATAATGCTTTCCCATCACCCCGATCGTTGATATCCAAGCAACTACAGCGGGAGGGATCTTATCCCTGCTCCTGCAATGGGGCCACAGAGATCTAATCAAACTTTATTGTTCCTTAACAAAGCCAATAGGGGGTTTTCAGTACTTACTCTCACTTTAACTTGGATTCTACAGCTAAACAGACCTCATTAAGCCTTTTTAAGGCATGGCTCTCTGCAGGAACAAAGAGGACCAGCCGGAGAGGGAGAATGCTTATTTATTGGCCTGGATTTTACTGTAACGCCACAGAGCGGAGCTTGTTAGTGGCTTATTGTTGCTAGGTTTCCCGACACAGCTAGCCAATGCTAACTTATTGTCTTTAATCTCCTGCTTTTGTGTCTTTCATCTCCTTCCTTGTCACCATATGGGCGAATAACAACTCTGCAATACCACACACACACACACACACACACACACACACACACACACACAAAGTTGTTGCAATGCGCTCCCTGACTGTCTGATGAGAATGTCTTGTGATATGTGGGAATAGAGAGACGCTGAGGGAAGAACAACACGAGGAGAAACAGCACACTAATCACTATCGTTGTGGGGTAAGGCGCATGCACACACACACACACACACACACACACACACACACACACACACACACACACACACACAAACACACAGCACCCCGCTCTTCTCCGTCTGCTACAGTTCAAGGGTGAGTTGATATCCTGCGGAAACCTGTGTGTGTAGATGTGTGTAGATGTGTGTATCTATTATTCTGTATATACCATAAGAGAACAAGATGCTGAACCCAAAGATGGCATCAGTTCAATCCAAAGAGAGCTAGCTCCGGGATTTCGGCTTGATTTTTTGGCAAAAATGAATATTGCAATGTTCTTTTGTGCATCCTGGATATGTTGAAACCTTTAATTTCTTCATGTCGAATCTTAATGCTTCTTAAGGTTAATTTTTAGAGTTTATGTTACATGGTGGTGTGGTTAGGTTTAGGCAAAAACCCATTCGGTTAGGGTTAGGAACACATAATGTTTTTTCTTAATATGACTGCTTTAGTCACCACAAACAGACCTGCAGATTTCCCAAGGTCTCCTTAAAAACACCTGGTTTTGGAAAGAAGCCCTTAAAACTGCCCAGTGGTTTGACCCTTGCAAAGGCTAAAACTCCCGTCACCGGCTTGGCAGCCTGATAGTGTTGTTACAATCCTGCTAATGTTGCTGTAACAGAGAGAAAAAGTTTTTTCAGAGGAAGAGATGGAAGATGGAATAAGGGAGAGTGAGGTAGACTCACAGAAATGTCAGAGAGATTAGTAGAACCACGTCCGCTGGTGCTGATTCAACCAAAAGCTATAAAGTTTGTGAGTTTAAAGAGAGACGCAGTGCTGCAGAAGTGGAGGGTGCAAGAGAGAGAAAAGAGCAGCAAAGAAATGGATGAAAGAGGTGAACGAAGGATAAATAAGTAGGGAGAAAAGCTACTTTTTTATGAGCCTACTGCATTGGAAAATGTGACATACCCAAAATGAAAATGGTTACTGTACTTGAACCTTTTAACTCGTTGGAGTTTGGCGCTACTGTATATGGAAAAGTCTGTATATGTGTGTTACTGAACAATTTTGCTGCTCTGTTTTATATCCACTCCTGTTACAAAATAAGTAAATGTTTTGCCGGGGATATCAGGCTCTTTGAGTTGTTTACACAGATGGTACTGCGAGGCTTTGTGCTTAATCTTTAGTTTGTAAAGTTTGAGTGAGGATTCAACAGGACGCCAACCCAAATACTGGAACACTCCTCCTCTCTGTCTTAATTCAGGCTGCAAACAAGACATTGCATGACAAAAAGACAGAATAATACTGAGATATATAGATATGCTAGTCTGGTAGACATCTCATTTTTGTAAAGTCAGCTGTTTCAGGCAATATCCAGAGAATAGATATTGCATTGCTGGCTGAGCTCACTGGAACCACAACTGAGACACCCTTTTGGCAAAAGCCAGATGAATAATTAAAGTAAACACAAATTGAAAAAGGTCATCGCATCCCATTTTCACTCCCTCCACATCTCCCTTCTCTCTCTCTCTCTCTCTCTCTCTCTCTATGTAAGCAAATATTATCCATTCGTTCCGCAGCAGATTAAATTAGCTTTCCGGTTTGGAAGTTATCTGTTCCATTTGAGTGGCCTGCAAGTGCATTAGCAGATATGGCCAATTTGTCTACCTATCTGGGTGTATGGGAATATGCACCAGATATCTGGATAATTAAATCGTACAACCTTGCCTGATGTCATTCGTCAAAGCATTCAGATTGCTTTTCAAGTGCATCTTGTATTTAGTGCTGCTTGATTCTTTGCCTTTTACAGCTGAGTCCGTACATACCACAGGTAGTAGGTAATTAGCTTTTGTCACATGAAAGAAGAACCTAGAAATTATTTAGAATGGCTACTGCCTTCATGCAACAGTATCATAGAATTAAAGTGTAAAAACATGTACAAGGATAGGATTAGAGACATCTCTTTAAGCGAGCCATTTCCACAACAATGCTGGTTTCATGGCTATCACAGATGTTCTGAGGCAAGCATCACAGAAAATGCATCAGACTTTCCAACAAATTGCAGACTGAGTGAGTATTGAGCTTTTTGTTTGCTGTCTCTTTTTGGAGTGATCTTCCTCCTCAGCAAACCTAAAAAGAGGCCCAGCTGCAGCAGGTAGTGCATTATGTAAGACGCTGGTAGGGGATGATTAGCAGTGATAATGTTGAGCTGGCACAGAGAGAGAAAAGCGATGGCCAGAGGAAAGGAAAAACGACTGACAGAAAGCTATATGTGAGAGGAAATAGAGTTTGGATGTTGTACCTCTGAGGCCAAAACAATGACCGAAGCATCCAGACAATGACAAAAAAACTCAATTTGCTGCAGTGGACTTCAATAAACAGGCCAAAATAAAGTCACATCAGCTCAACAACATCTTGATCAGGGCTGTAATCGAAAACAGCAGAGAGGAGAGTCCAACCAAAGGTAGTTCCGCAAATTCTTGATCTGTTAAAGCCATGAAACCAAACGTTACACTCCATTTTGTCTGTGAAGGTTTATTCATGCTCAAAATTAGATATGCATACACAAATCATATTATGGAACAATGAAGCAGTATGAAGGTAGTCATGGGGTGCAGTGTAGCAGTGTCGCCAATAGTACAAGCAAGACCCGACCTCAGGATGAGAAGAAGACGTTTTCAAAATGCTGGAGCTGTTTGAGGAGCAGTTACGCGAGTTGGTGAGACATTTTTAACATTTGTATGACGTTACTTCACTCGGGCACAGAGACAGACAGTTACTACAGAACAGCTGGAAGGAGACTGAGTTGGATGGTGGGGGAGGAAAGATGGAGGTCGGTGTGAGACTGATTTGACTGCGTGGTGCCCTCCAGTGACTTAACATTCGTGCTCGCGTGAGATACGCCTGTGACTATGTGGTCAGTGATGTATCTTTGAAACAGAAATATCCATTTTCTCACATAAAAGGAGCCTTATTTGAGCCATAAATCTGCGAATCTCTGTATTCTGGATCTCAGCTAATTTAAATTAACTGAGCAGCACAGACAGACACATGAAAATGTTTAATGCATAGAAAAACTGACACACCAAAGACACAAATATTAAACATTCTGCAGCCACCTGAGACCGTTTACATCTATCAGAGCCCTGCTAAGTAGGTCAGACGTTATGTTGTTTAATAAACTTCCCTGTAATCATCTTTTATTTTCCACCTTAGGACAGCTCTTTATCTTTTGATGATATGTATACACACACACACACGCACAATTTGGACATTATCTTTATGCTGAGCACTGTCACTTTCCCTCATTAAGATCTTCTAGTAGCTTTGCAGTTGTGTCTTCTTGCATGAATTTGCAGTTGTGCACATGAACATGTATGTGTGTTTGTGTGAGTTTGTGCATCTTGTAAACACCCACTGCGCCCTGAGAATTAGCATATTAGAGGTCAAATCCATAATACACTAAGGATGCTGGAGGGTGTGTGTGTGTGTGTGTGTGTGTGTGTGTGTGTGTGTGTGTGTGTGTGTGTGTGCATTTCTGACCCCTCCTGTGATTCTGACTGCGCTCTCAAGATTCAAGCCTGCAGGAAAACTGTGTGTGTGTGTGTGTGTGAACACGATGCTCGCTCCCTTGTTGATGATACGCCTATTGCATCAGACATACACACATGCTGCACGCAAATACAAAATTCATTCATGCCAACACACACATGCACACACACACAAAGACACACACACACACACATGCGCAGTGTGAACCTCAGACATAGAGACTGTTTCCCAGAGGAATTCCGACCAGCTGTTGTGGAAAACATTGTTTTAAAGTGACGACATGTTGCTTTAGTCTGTTATTAGGTGGTTAGCTTGTGGCTAGCAGTAACCAGTGGTGTCTCTGAGGAATGCTAGCAATGCTGCAGTGCTGAGCTGGTTTTTACATTCATCAGACATCAAATATGAAGAGAGGATCGACAGGATCATGACAACATTTAAAAGACAAACAATGCCACAGAGAAAATAGGTGTTAGAGAAACATCTAATCGAATATTGAAATGCAAAACATTGGCAGTTGAATGAGGAACAGGTGGTCTAATGACGAGAATCATGAGCATGAATGAACTGGAGCTAAAACCACCTTTTTCCATGCAGAGGGATGACCTCACTTATTGGGAAGGATACTAGACATTTGGTAATTGCTGAATAATGTAATAAATAATAGAAGAAGCTTTTCCTATAACATCTGAAATGTGTTTGTCTTTTGTGATTTCTGGTGAGCGCGAAGCCTCATGATCACTTAAATAAAGTTTATTATCTGAATGACATTCAACGTACCACTGCAAAGAAACTGATGATGCATTTCTGTTTGACTTTTATTGGGATGCGACATTGAAAACAATAAGGCCCGATAAACAATTCGACGTCCAACTACCATTTCCTGTCTCACACCCCACCTTCATCCAAAAATGCCCTCACCGGTCCAGACACACACCCACACCCACGTACACACACATGCTCAGACAGCGCCGTAGGTAGATGCTATTAATACGTGGCTGAACCAGGACAGTGGAAGTGGGGAACGGAAGCAGGCCGGTATCCGCTGGGAAACAGATCGCTGTCCCCGTTTTAACCAGAATGCCGCTGGGAATAGCAGCAGGAATGACCAGCGGGAATAACGGACGGGAAGACCGCTCACTCCCTGAGAAAATCTGTGACCCAGACATACCAGACAAGGTTTCCACTCTCGTCACTGCTGTGATCTCTTAGATGGATCGCCAGTTCCTTACACAAAGGAAACAACTGCGGGTCATGAATCAGAAAGAACAACCTGCGAATGATCACTGGATATTCTGCTTTTACTCACGAGACCAAATGCTCAGGTGAAGGTGAAAGACTGTAGAGGAACAGTTGCATAACAGAGAAGGAAATGTTCCAAATAAAATCGAGCACGAGCAACAAAGGAACAGAGAAAGCTGTGTGGAATGTGGACATAATAAAGATGAGGAAAAAAGGGGAAAAGAGAAGGACGCAGGAAGACACTCGATGGTTAGAAGAGGATTAAAAGATGTGAGGAGTGTGTTGAGAGGAGGATGGACGTCATTAACTGCGGTAGAAAACACACCTGTTGCCGAGCTCTTTCTGTCACCTCGTGTTCGTACTAGTGTGTGTGTTATGACAGATGTCGTACCACGCTGCTGCCCAGCGGAGGACGGGCTGAAAGTTCATTAAGAAGGTCTCCTGACATTCAGCCTCTGATATAGGACACTTCTAAAACACTGAGGAGTGCTGGGAGGATAATAAATACGAACCCGATAGCTGTGTTCATAACCTCTGATTGACTGCGGAGCATTAAAAGCCACCTTAAAAGACCCGGTGAGGAGACGACTTGTGCTCATTTTCATGTTTGAATGTCATGCCAGGGGAAATAACAGGACTGTTGACATCTTCTTACAGCTTGGAAGTGGTCAAAGACTTCATTTGGGGATTAGATGATCAGTAGACTGGTATTCAAAGCCTCTTTTAAACTCTTTGTTCACAACTTATGAACAAATTTATCAGACGTGATATGAGTTCAAATGAGTCCGGGGAGACAGAGCAGGAGTCAGAGTCAGACACACAGAGCTGTGTGTATTTAATGTCAGCCTATGAACTCCATCGTATTTAATAGGAGCCCGAGTGTAATTCATTCTGTAACCACCTGAGAGCCCAGACAGGACCTTCCGACTCTGCATTATAATGAAGCGAAACTCATAGTCCATTCACTCTTAAGTCAGTGCAGACATGAGTGGTGCGGCCTGGCGTCCCGGGACCTGAACTCATTAAGTCTACTGAGCAGTAAAACCCTCTGTTGTCTTAAGAAAGTCTATAGGTGTCAATCTAGAATCTCATACTGTCTCCATATGGTCTGCTCCTCATAATAACCCTTGTCTGGCTCCACATTTTGACATTTGAGGAGTCTACTGAACAGACTAGAGTCCAGATGCTGGTACTGAGGATTAAGAAGTTCAGATATAAATGGATTATACTGGCAAATATTCTTTATATGTATGGTAAATATGCAGAATATATTTTTTGTATGGATCCCTCAAACGTGGCTGTTAGTGTTGTCACAATTTTGATTTTAAGTTGAAAATGGAACAAAATGAGCCTTTGAATTAATCGATAATGTTTGTTTGGAATGATGAACAACAACACAGATTACTGGCAGCCTGTTGCTGCACCTCCAGACAAGTATGCTGTGGGAATGAGGACAGTCAACTGACTGGAATCGGAGGTTACGCTGACAGCATCTGAGATATGGGGTTTACTTTCTTCACCAGAGATCTTTTATTGATTTGTTTTTGGGAGGAGGGTTTACTCGTGGGGGGAAAAACCAAACAGAGGAGAGCTGATAACACTGTCAGAGATCCTTCAGTGTTTGTTTGGGAAGAAAGTTTACTTAATACTTGAGGAACAGAACTTAATAAGAAACGGAATCTCTTTCTTTTGTTGTTTGTTGTTTCCCAGAAGGACGATTGTTTCTGTTGTTGCTGTACTTGAAATGAAGAAGTCTCTTGGATGAGAGGTGAAAACATCTTCAAGAAACTAAAGCGAGTCCTGTTGGCCCCTCAAAGCACTTAAAGACTTTTGTCTTGCCATAAACCAATTACGCGATGACTCATTTCTTTACAAATCCAGGTTTGATAACAGCCATTGCTGAGAAAATGGACTGTTTAACTCAAAAACTGTCCAATCAATCGGTCGGGCTCTGGTCCAGAGATTAAAAAATACTTTTTTTTCTCTATTCTCCTGCTTGTTAAAGCAACTGAACATGGAAAAACAACTCAATATGCTTTGTACAAGTCCAATTCTGACAATTACCCAACGTTTATCATATTCTTTTGAACTGTTTTCATCCATCATTGCCTCTATTCAATCATTCCCTTTTGTTCATCTTTACATTGTATCTAGTTCAGTTTACCTCCGCTTGGTTTATTGTCCACTGTGCTCAGTTCCATTTAGTTCTCTGGTGAATGAACAATAGCGCACCGTGCCGTGTTGCTGCTCTTCATCCGGCAGTCAGTGGAGACGAGTGGAGGAGAGAGAGCTGCGGCCCTTCATTGATTTCCACTTTCGATCCGCTTCATACATCCAGGAGCGATGAAGAGGCGAACGAGGAGTTTGACTGACACTGGGAATGAGCAGGAAGACACTACAGGGATAGTTTTGAGTCCTGTAGCTACGGTATCTCAAATTACCTCTTGTCACACAACAGTTTGAGTCGTAGTTTGCGTGTTTTGACGTGGAGCTGTGTGAGGCACTTATCCCTCGTCGGTCTGTTAGGCTTACCTGCAGCAGATGACCGTCAGCTCTTCGCCCGTGTGGAAAATGCCGGCAGGAGAATCTACCTAAAATAAGTCCCACCTAAAACATATATCCACTACAGTGTACACTATGTTCTGAGTATTTTCCCATCAAACAGCCTTTTCCTTTGGCAATACATTCTGCTTGTGCGTAGGAATACGGATGTTATACAGTTGAGTGAATACAGTGCCGAAGGAGAAGGCAGTTTGATGGAAACGTAAGGCACCGAAAATATTCAAGACACAGCATACACTTAAACGGATATATATGTATTTTTGGTGGGACTATTTTATGTGGCTAAAATGCGTCTTGCTGCTGGTCCTGTTCCGTTCTGCCTCTTCACACAGGTGGAGAGCTGACGGTGATCTGCTGCAGGCTACACACCGACGAGAGACAAGCACCTCATACAATCCCACATCGTTAAGACCCCAACTATCACTTTAAGATATGAAAAATGTCTCGTCCTGCAGTGGGCTGTTGTGGAATCGTCTCCCATATGCCTTTTTACTCATATGAAGTGCTGTTAAGGTATATACCTTAGATTGGACATGGTTAAGCCCGGATGACCTGGGAGGATGAGACCTCCGTTAGATTTGTCAGTCCTGTGACTTTCATCACATTTGACGTGTCTCCCTGGGAGCGGTGGGAGACCTGGAAGGACACGAGGATGGTACAGTTTGGACCAGGAGGATGATGGATGAGGCTGGAATGGTTTAAAACAACCTGCACAGCTCAATATGCAATCCACACACCTCTAATCGCGTGGCTACACAAAGTCCCGCTTTCATTTTGTTTTTGATTTGAATACATTATCTGCTATTAGAGATGAAAAAGGGGGGATGGAGTGAGAGCTAGTGTGTGTGTTTCTGTATGTGTGTGTGTGTGTGTGTGTGTGTAGACAGTGAGTAATGTGTAGCTGTGTGCTGAGCCTGCTGCCGACTTCGAAAACCAATGATGGAGGAGAGACCTGATCGATAACAGCGCGCACACACACACACACACACACATACACACATATACAACTCCTTTCCCTCTTGCGTTCTGTCTCGAAATATGCAGCCAGACAAACACACCAAAATCACATAAACATGCACAAACATACACACTGACCCCTGCAACTTAGTCTTTTTTTGAATGCTTGGGAATGGAAACATTCTTGTGAGAGGGTCCCCAGAGGGCGAGAGAGGCAGGGAGGCAGAGAGAGAGAGAGAGGAACAGAAGGCTATAGGGGTCTGACTTTGCTCATAGGCACTCCAGTAGAGCCACATGATCTACCTCTTCCTGCGTTCCAGATCCAGTTGCCTCGTTTTTCTCACCTTCTGTTTTTTTTTCTCCCCTCCTGTCATTTAACATAATTAAATTCTGTTCCTTACTTTCTTTTTCTTTTCTTTTTTTTCCTTTTCATGTCAGCACCAGTCTTAAAATAGATCTGTTCTGGTCTGGAAACTACTAGCATGCTAACACTGCAAAACAGACGCGCGCACACACACACACACACACACACACACACACACACACACTGAGAGAAAGAGCCAGTGGAAATGAACAGCGAAGCACTCAGGCCTTTTAGTGTTTTCTGTGGCATGCTAAAGCAATAATCATAAGTCTTACTAATTGAATACCTGCGTGAGTTTGTGGTGTGTGGTCGTCTGAATATATGTGTGTGTGTGTGTGTGTGTGTGTGTGTGTGTGTGTGTGTGTGTGTGTGGCAGCAATGGATGTATTTTATGAGCGTCTTTTGTCAGTGAAGGCATTGAAGGGAGTGAAAGGTGTAGCACCCTTTTCTGCTGTTTAGGGAGACGTAAATCTGCAACAGCCGCTACTAAAACACAAAGAGGGTGTTTGAATGCATCGACAAGCGAGAGGATGGAGGGAGGAAGAGGAGGAGAGAGAGATTAAAGGATGAAGCAGGAGGAGAAAGGGCAATGAAATGAAGAAAGAGTTATGTAACTTCAGCAGCCCATAGTGGGAAAAATGGGAAACCATTCATTCATTCATTCATTTACCATTGTGGAAATGACTAAATGGAACTGAAGATCACAGTCCTGGTCACCAATGGCTTAATGAGAGAAAAGCAACGTTATTTGTCGGGGGGGGACTTATAACCTCATTAGCTAGCTCTTCCCCGCACACCACACACCAGGGATTTGGAGCATTTGCATCCTCAGTTACCGCAAAACCTAATTCATTGTTGTTGTTGTTTTCATATTTTCGGTCGAGTGTCTCGATCATCCTCGCTGTCCGTCGGCCTCTGAGCCACATCTAATGTCGTATTTAAACTTATAAGTGTATAAAATCAGTTTCATGATCATTTAAATGTCAAATGGAAATAACTTGCCTTGTGATATGTAATGTAAACGTTGGCATTTCCAGGGAAAATAAATAACAAAACACGTTTGGCGCGCAGGTGGTCGAGTGGTTAGAGCGCATGCCATAAACGCAGCCGACCCCGGTTCGATTCCGGCCGGAGGTCCTTTGCTGCATCTCACATCCCCCTCTCTCTCCCATATTTCCCATCTGTCTACTGCTTAATAAAGGTGTCTATGCCAGAAAAAATCTTTTAAAAAAAATAACAAAACACAATGCAGCGGCTTGTACATGGCAACTACATCAGCCCCTTACGTCGTGTTGAGTTACGTTTTTCTACATATCCTTTTTTTTGCATTTTCCAAAAAAGATTATCCAGGAACTGTGTCTGAATAAAACTCGACCAAATTATGACTCCCGGCTCATCGTCAACTCAACTGAACTGACTTGAACTGAGCAGGACACATTATGACCCACAGGGACCGATCTAGCTGTCCAGTGGCTGGTCCTGAATCAGTGCAGTCAACTGCAAGGTGTCTAACAAGGGCTCGCCTCACATCAGCAGTTATCACTGACCCCCTTTCTCTTCCTCGCTCTCTCCCCGAGGGTCAGGGATTTCTATTGATCCGCTATAAATTCTCGCACACTGGAGCTCGCCATGGAGACCTTAACGGTGAATAATCCACACAAAAGACAACGCCGCTGAAATCGTAATGCATCAGCAGAAACACACGCATGCTACTAATCAGAGCTGGGAACTCGAACATATACGAGAAACGGTAAAGGTAATCACTGTATGTGTACACACACACACACACACACACACACACACACACACACAGTGAAACGACTGATGTCATTTAGAGTTTCCAGAGATGCACCAGAAGCCAAGTCCAACACAGCAGACTGGGAGAAATGATTTCAGACCCTGGTAATCACGGCTTTAATTACATATTCTGCTCTTTCCCTCTTTTCCTCCCCCTCTCCCTCACTCTCTCTCACTCTTCCTCCCTTCCCTCCCTTTAGATCCGTCTTCTCTTGGCTTCGGTTTATGGCCAGACGTTTGTCACTCTGCCATCCTCCTTATGGCTTCCTCTCTCCCTCACTCTGCGTGAAGCAATGGAAACGGGATTTTTCTGCTCGCGCTTTCTTTCCACTTCTTTTCATTTGCTCAGCCCTCCTCTCTCTCTCTATCCCTCTCTCTCTCTCTTCTCCATCCTCGTTTACCTCCTCCCGTAACTCTTCACTAATTCAGGCTCTCGCCGTGTGTGTACAGTATGTTTGTGTATGTGTGTGTGTGCAGACAGCTGTGTACTGTACAAAACTGCATCATAATGACAAGTGCAGCTGCAAATGGCACAATGGGGACAAGCGTACAGTATGTAGTTCACTTTATTTGTGAGCAGATGCTTTTTTAGTTGGCAACGTAAGTATATGAATGTGCGTACAGCCTCCAAGGATAAAACGCGATTCAATAATTAACATGCTGCAGAGCCTGATCGCAGCCTCACCACACACACGGATGCAGTGTTGGGGCTCAAACTATGGCAAAAGAAAACTGCACACAGTGCAAAAGCAGAGGATATTATTACTGGATATCAAATGAATGTAAGTGTTTATTTCAGAGCCAAAACTACAGATGCCAAATGATACTGTAGCTGTATGCAGAGATCAGAGGAGGTATTTTAAGCACAAAAGCCATGTTCACCCTGCAAGACTGAAGCTTGATGCTCTTGTTTTTTTTTCCTTTACAAAGTGACAAACGTCTGATGTGTTAAGTGCAGCAATAACAAAAAACAATGCTGATATTTTCCTGTCTGATGTGGAACGGATTCTACGGAAGCCCAGAGGAGCAAGTGAGGATGACTTTTTTTTCTGCTGATCCATTTTCCAAATTTTCAAAATGTTTTACTCTTCTATGTTTATTGCTTGAAAACCAGGGACAATACTATTCTTTTTTTACATCTGTGATTTTTTTCTTTCCTTTCTGAAACTGAGTGAAAAAAAGAATTACAGGAGAAAACATCTGTTTGTGTTTTTTTTTTCCCCAAGAAAATACATTTCACCAGAATTTTATTACCATCTGGTTTCATATTATAATTTTGTTTTTTCTCAGTTGAAAAAAATAAAAAAAGTTTTAGAAAGACTATCCTGTCATAAACACAGGCCAGAAAATGGATCACCAGAAAAACAAAGCATGAAGAGAAAAGTCATATCTTTCTGTCAGATCTGGACCAAATTCTACGGAAGCCCTGAGGGACAAGTGAGGATTTTTTGTTTTACTGGTGATACATTTTCTTCAGCCCGTATTTTTTTTTTCTTCTGTGTTTATAAGTTGAGAACTGGTAAAAAAAAAAATAGAAAAGAAAAGAAAAGAAAAGAAAAGAAAAGAAAAGAAAAGGTCAAAAACTCATGAATCATCACACAAAAGAAAATGTTCTCACGTTGCCCCTCAGGGCTTCTGCAGAATCTGGTCCAGATCCGACAGAAAAGTATCAGATTCAATTTTTTTCTTATCAAGTTTTTCTTTCTATCTTTTTTTTAACATCCGTGAATTTTTTCCGTGTGTTTTTTTCTAATGGAAGAAAATCACACAATTTCACACATGAAAAAAAAAAACAAAATGTTTTTTTTCCCCTTGGTTTCAAACTTGAATTTTGCTTTTTCTTAGATAATTAAAAAGAAAAGATTATCCTGGCATCAAATCCTAAACACAGGGGCCTCCATGAGATTCACATGCAGTCTTCAGGTACATCAGCTGCACATCTGATCAGTGAAGTGGAATTCCTTCTTTATCAAGCGAATGACTCGAGCTGCTAGTGGAGAGATTTGCAAGCTCTTTGGGCAGATGTGTCCATTTAAGGAAAACAAGAGAAACCAAATTATATTATACAGCAGAACCGCACAAGTGTTTTCATCCATGATTATTAAATACAGTCCACTACAACAGCAGACTGGTCAGAGATTGTTTTTCCATCAATATGTGACTCAATCTGAAGTACTGCAGCCCGAGATTGTTGGAAAACAGACATGCAGAGGGAGGCTGGCAGTGCTGCGTGTGTGTGTGTATGTGTGTATGTGTGTGTGTAAGTGTGTATGTGTGTGTGGGCTGGCCATGAAAAGTTTGGTTTTTACTGTATACTGGAAGCAGAGGAGGCAGGAACAGAGTGTGTAATGGAGGATTTTTTAAACGGCATGGGAGCGGCACAAAATGACACATGCACACACACACAAACACACACTTTACTGTAAATGTGTTGTGTTAACACACACACACACACACACACACACACACACACACACACACACACACACACACACACACAGAGCAGATAGACGCTCTCAAATACTGTTAATCAGACCTGCCAAACAGCAGGGGATGTTACGCACACACAAACACAGACCTGTGTCCAAACAGCGGGGTATGGCTAGTGTCAGCCTGCCCCTGTTTGTTCTCTGTGTGACGTACCGCAGCCAGAAGGGCAACTGTCGGCCAATCAGTGTGTTTACGTGCGTGTGTGCAAACCATTCACAGCTTTGCAATGTTACCTGCTGTCTGGCTATCACTTGTATGTCCAAGCGATTATAAACAGCAAGAGTAAGAGAGCAGGAGATCGAAGCTTTAAAAAATGGGCTGCAGTTAACCGGCCGATGGGTCAAACATTATGAGTGAATTTAAATCATCAGGGAAAGAAGTTTCCTTTTCCTCAAGGTATTTTGTTTACCATTTAGTTTCAAACAGTCAATTTGCATGTCGACCATGAAACACAAGACTAGTATCGCTAGTTTCCATTTCCATTTATTCCATCGCCGGACTCCAAAGCACGACTTCTTCTCTCCTCCTCTTCATTCACTTTTTTAACACTGTGTTGGTTGTTTTATCTTCTGTTGATGCAGTGGTTTGTATTGATTGTCATTTACTCCCACTTGCTCGCAGAGTGGTGCCAACAATTCAAACAGTTTCAGGCTTGATTTTGAATCAGAAACTGAAGAGGGATTCTGTGCCAGAACACGAAAACATCAACATGTCAGAGACTCCCACGAACCACCAACATTGATCCGTGGGGGACAGTAGTCCAGCTGACGCACGAATATTTGATGAAAATAAAATGTTCGAGGCTGAAAAATGTAAAGTGTGCTCTTGATTATCGAGGCTGTTTTTGCCCACTCAGTTCTATTTTCAGAGGCATTTCTTTGACTTATTCAAATCCTTGCTAACGTCCCCTGATGCTCACTGATTGATACATTAAGTAGCTCAGGCTGCCTTCAATGAGAGCAAGTTAAATGACGTGACCGACAATGTGGGGATCGACCGAATTTTGAACAACTGATGATTGAATAAGAAGTACTTGCATAAATTCTACTTGGGTTTAAGTACAGTTTTCAGCGACTTTATTTGAGTATTTCAATGTTCTGCTACTTCATAATTCCTCCCCACTACATTTGTTTGGCAAATTTAGTTAAAAGGTAACTTTGCAGGCTCAGATTATTCACTGTTTATAGACTATTAATTGTGACGTGTTACCAATCAGATACTGCTGTGGGCCGGACATTGTGTGAGAAGATGGTGCATCTTTGCCGAGGTAACATGTTTTTTAGATATATTTTAACGGTAATCTGTCAGAAAAGTCACAGATAATTGGAAAAATCCTTAACATTGACCCCGATAGTCGGCCTGGGACCCTCTGCAGGGTACGTTTAGGTGTCCTCTGAAAATCAGTCAGGTTCATAAATGAGGTCTGCACGTGTCAGTTGACAAATGGGGACAATGATCCCGAAGATTCAGTCGGAGAGAGCCAAAAACATTCCTAACATCCATTGTGTTAAAGTCTTCATTGAGCCTTACAGTGCAGAGTGAGAGCGGGGATATGAGAGGAGCAAGAGGAAGTTCAAAGAGATCACATGAAAAGAGCTGTGAGTGATGAAAGACTTAAACTATCCCTGAGAGAAAGTTAAAATGAGGGTGAAAGTGTGATAGAGAGAGAGAAAGAAGAAGAAGGAAGGAGAGCCTGAGGCCTTTCTCTCTCTCTCTCTTTCTCTCTTTCTCGCTCGTCCTCTGCAGCATCATGGGAGTCAGTGTGCTACATTAGAAACAGGATCAGCTGATAGCCTACATCCACCGCTGGCCTGACTATTTTACAATACTACTGCTCAGCACTGTCTTTTCTGAAGAGGAATCAAACAACCCCCAATACACATTGTTGAAGCTTTTACATTCACAGCTCCATCAAACCCTCACAGTTCATTTAACCTTATCATTTAACAAAGAATGTGCCACTTGAACAAGGATGCTGCGATATGAAAGCTTAGACATTCAGCCTCACATAGCTCAGATACTTCCACAAAGTCCTCAAATTCAATAGACTTTATAGTTCATGTTGCTAGGCACAACATCACATCCGCAACTTCTCTCCCTTCTGTGGCAAGAATTTCACTTTTTTTTCTGGCAAAGTTTTTGGCAAACAAGAAAGTAAATCTTCCACCAGCGTGGCATTGGACGTAATGCATCACTGTAACTGTTGATTCCATGCCATCCATCAGCTCTCCTCCAACTTGTTAGATGTAATAGCTTCTGTCTGAAAAAAATGTCTTTCCCATTCTGCCCTCTCTGTCACAACCAGCGACATCCACGTCTGCTCCAGCCGAGTCATGATGTTGTAAATGTCTTGAAATGGTGGGAGATGGGGTTCATTACAGACAGCCAAAAGACAGACAACATATGGCCACAAAGTAATGATCCATAGCTGGATGTCGAGTCATTTGCATCAGAATTTGAATGAGGTTTTCTTGCTTCTGGAGCAGAACCCAGAACTCAACAGAACAAGCACCAGGCAGCTGCTTTCAGCTTTGATAAACCAAATGTTCACCAGCAGTCCAAGACAAAAATGGCAGACAGACAAAGTTCGTGACTGGCTGGTGAACAACAAGCTAGTTACTTCCCTAAAGACACAGATGGAGCTAAAAGGCGAAACGATATTGCTCTTAATTTCATCAGGTGGCCAGAACCAAACCTCCAAATGAGTATTAATCCATGGCATATTGTTTATACCACTGCATTTTAACATATGTGTGCACCACTGGATATTTTTAAGGAGAACTCAGGACAATTTCTAGCCGTGTTTTGGAGACCAAAACCGAATATTCTTCGCAGGAAGTCGGGCCATCTCCAGTCTTGTTTGTGGTGACAGAAAGTGATACTTTTGACGAGACCTTGGGATATATCCAGCTATTTTAAGACAAAACACAAATTTTAAGCCTAACCAAGACCACAAGAACAACATTGTCACAACATAACATTTAACATATCCATGATTTGCAGAAACGTACATTGTTAACATTTATTTTGGCGATCTGGTGAGGCAAATGTTTTCTCCAGCTGGTGTGTATGTAGAATAATCTCAGCATTTCTGATATTTCAGTCTTTTGTTTTCCTTAAACTGTACATAAAAAAAAAAACATGTCGGCAATATTTTAGAATGAATAAACAGATTTCTTCACTCAGACTTGCTTTAAGGTTGATCATACAGCAAGGTAACACACAGTCCTCACAAGTGACAAAATCATGTATGTGTGTGGGACCACATGAAGTATGAAGCAGGCATGACGGCGTTCTTCACTGTCAGTATGTGAAGTCATAGATCTTTAAACAATACACACACACACACACACACACACACACACACACACAGAGTCCCAGGGGACTTCTCCTCCCTGACAGTCCGTTCATCCAATCATGGCTCGCCTGGGAGATGCTTGTCACCACGGAGACAGACAGCAGGGCCACCGGGGCATTGTGGGATATCTCAGTCCTCCAACATATAGACAAACTGCCATTCCTGATAGATGTGAGAGTGGATTTATGTGCCTCTCTCTCTCTGCTCTGGACTCTCTCTTTCCTCTTTACTGAACGTGTTTTGCCTTCTGTCTCCATTTCTTTCTTTCTTTCTTTCTTTCTTTCTTTCTTTCTTTCTTTCTTTCTTTCTTTCTTTCTTTCTTTCTTTTTGCCTGGCTTGTTTCCTCTAATATAAACTTCATATATCAAATTACTGACATTGGTCTTGTATTAAATACTCTGTCGCTGGCATTTTGAGCATATGAAGATGTATGGGTTGTCTATAATGCGTAATCTTGCTCCAAAGGCGGTCAATTATTGGAGAGTTTTCCTTGATTATATAATAGGTGTGGTGGGTTTCTCTGCCTTAAGTGCTGCTAACGCTCAAAGAATTTCATTAGCCTGCATTTCCATGGAGAGTTTTTGGTTATGATCTAATTGCCATTTTGAGGGTTTTCCACCCTGATGAGAAGAAAAGAGAGAGATTCTGTCATTTATTTTGTATGAAAAAGGGCGATTTTTAAAATGACTGAATGGCGGAACATAATATCAAATGTCAGCAGCTTCTCCTCCGTCACTGTTCTCATTGATCTATCTATTATCGGTAACCTCACGATAACCTCAAAGAAAGGAAAAAGCTCATTCCTCTTAATCAGGTGTGCTGCCCCCAGCTGACCTTCAGGCATCTGGGCTGCATTAGCTACCATTCATCTCATTAAAAGACCTACAATTAGCCTTAACGAACTTACAGACACCCCCATGTTCCTTTCCATACAGGAAGCAGGGGGAGGGAAATATGAGATGGAAGGAAACTTGATGGATACACAGACAGGAATCAATTAAACTGAAGGTCTGTGTGTGTTTAGACTTCAATCATTAAAACCAAAATCACATTAAATACATTTTGAGTTGAGACCAAAAACTGTGTGCGGATAAATTAAGTAAACATTTGTTTCTAGTGGTTCATTTGTCAAGAAACGCTATTTGGATTTAGCCCTGAAAAATAGCCACAAGTTATTTCATTCTCCAGAGATACTGAGTCCAATTTTAGCAGCCTTGAGTCGTAACAGAAGTAGTGTATGGATATAAGACCCCAGAGAATCATTCTTCAGTGTTTAGTATCTCCAGAGAAAGTCTCAGATTGTGTTTTATTTAATTTTACTGATGAATCTAGACAGAAGGCGCTTGAGAAGTCATCTTCAGTGTGCAAGGAAATCTTTAAATGCCCTTGTGATTAATGTTAAATTGCAGATAAGAGATAATTATAAAATGCTTATTAACATTAATAAGAATGTGGAAACAGTAATACGACTATATAAGTGTTAATATTGGCAACAAAATACACATTCATTGTAACATAATAATATATGTAAACTATAACTATAAGCACTTAAGAAACTTGTAAGCTGTTGCTGCTATAAGTCACGTATCCAATCAGACATCTCCATAATGGGGCGGTCTTCTCCGCTGATTATTTCCCTTCACAATTTTCATTTTCACTGTAAAAAACTATTCAAAATATGATGATGCTGTTGAGGTTTCTTAGATATGGAGAACAAGATTTGTGGGCAAGAGCATTATTAGCTTATAATAATGATGTTTTAATTGCAATGCTGCAATGTTTTTTACGCCTTGGTTCAATTCCTAGTTAACCACACAACCTAATATACATGGAGCTCACACACGTGCACGCACTAAGTCCCTCTTCGCTGAGCTCTACTATGATATTCCAGGTCGGGAAAAGCTGCAAGTCAATTCCCAGCTGGAATTCCCGAATTATCCTCTTATTCCTGGGATCGCGGGAGAACTCAGTGGGGTTGGATCCCACAGGACCTTAACTGACATTAACAAATTATGTATAATTTATCTGTTGCACATTATGAAGGCATACCTTCTTATACATACAAAAATTCACTGTACGCACACATTCAAGCTTACAGGTTCATATTTATAGACCATGTATGCACGATCATGCTACATGCAAGTCTCTCTCACACACATCAGGTCAGTGTTAAAGCTGCTGGTGTTGTTAATTTGATTTAACAGGTTCCCACTTTTACTCTCTGCAAGATGCATTATCTATATGCAGGGATGTTTGCTGCCAGCGAATTTCAGCTAGAAGCACGTTCGTGACAGAAAGCTAAACATAGCTTCAGCCAGTGTGTTGGACATACATGCACACAAAATTTGTCTACAGGCTTTTGTACACTTTGCAGTTTGAAGACCAGCTTGAGGCCAACAGCAATGTCAGAGAAAAGCTGTCAATGCCACATCAGAACACACAGCTGTGACACAGGACTCTGTGGCCAAAAGGTCTCAAAGTGCCACATTGGCTATAATCATTTCTGTGTCGAATGTGTTCGAATGCTCTCTTTATTGTCTGTATTTTCATGATGAAACAAACATCTCAAAACACGGCTGAAAGTGTTCCATAGTTCACACAGTCGAAACAGCACAGTTGCTGGAAAATGACCGTAAAAACGCTAATTACAATTCGAAATGGCATTTTAACAATTGGAACCACTTCAAGGTGACCTTGGAATAATTTCCTCTCATGTTCGTGGCGACCAAGGCGGGTAAATTAAGCCAAAACATGATCTTTTCCTTAACCTAACCAAGTGTTTTTTGTGCCTAAAAGTAACCAGACCATCACAACAAACAGTTGAATACTGAACCCAAAGAAACATGAAGTTGCAACAATAAGGATTGTAACATTGCAGTAATATACATCGGCGACATTTATTCTAACAACAGTGTTGAGTTACAGTCTGGACATGAGAGTGAAATCAATCCTCCAACCTATTTTCCAAAATTATGGTCTTTAAAATCCCACGGTTTTTCTGTCATTTCTGCACATGATTGGTTTCGGCTTAAGGCTGTTTTTGGGGTTAAAGCCAGATGTTTTAACCGAGGCTGATCTCTTTCTGCAATTTTCATCACCTGGTTATGTAGGAGGCAACATGTTTACATGTGGCTGATGGCCTTTATTACATTGCCTTTTTTGCAATTCAAGCTATTGTCAAAGATGTGATATCTGTGAGCTTCAAGCCAAACGGAAGCCAGATTGGCAGGAAGCAGCCGTACAGTGGCAGCCTTATCACAGCACATCTGTTGAGTCAGAGTGTGAGGTCACCAGACGTATTGTTACGAATCCAATGGTTTCTTTGGAAGCCATTTCTTTTGGATGGCTCCTTTGACTCTCATCCACCCTCCAACACACACATCATCACCCCTTATCGCACAATGAACATCTTATAATTTTTTCGTGGGAACAGTTTATTAGATTGGAAACTGCAGTCTTATGGAAAGTTTGTTTTCCAGTTCATCATGACATTTTAATGTTTCTGAATAAAGCCATAGGTAGCTTGGCGCCTGCAGCGGCCAGATTGTGTTGTTGTGTGCAGTGGGAGAGAGAGAGCGGAGAGAGACCGGAATCTGAGTCATGCATGGCTGCTGGTAACTTGGAAAAAAGACGCTTTTGCACACCTACATGCCTTCGAAACATGTGTAGAAGAAGAAAAAGTAAACATGCAGGTTGAAAGAACGAGACTGCCCACATATTCCTTCATGGGATTTTAATCCCTTTAATCAAGAGTTAAAACTTGAAAAAAACCTGAAACTACACAGCCTGAGACGTTCATGAGTGACGGCAAAACTTGTGAAAAAGGACACATACGAGACAAAAAAGGACACAGTGACTGATCTGTGTATCCTACCAGCTGTCGAAAGCCAGTGACTAAGCATCAAATCCAGACACTGTCCCCTGCAAGCCGGGACATCATGTCATCATAGATTACATGGAAAATTCATCTAGAGGCATGACAAGGCCTTTCCACCGTCGAGGGATATTGCTTCTTAAAACTGCAATCCGCGATTGATATACAGCACCCCTTCTTCCAGAGTGCCAGGGTTTTTTCCTCAAATACAGATCCTCCCACAGCAAATGGAAATAGCACTGTGCACCACTTGCGACCTGGGGTTGTAAATCATAAAGGTAACACAACGACACAATCACAGATTTTGGTTTCTCACAGCTTTAAAAAATATCTAAGCCGCCTCCCCCCCTTCACCTAAATCCCCCGTTCATGACGTGAAAGTGGATTTAATAGGTGAAATCAATCAAAGATCAGAGCCTGGATTCTCCTGATCAGCCTGCTTCATTGAAGGAGCGTGTGGATGTAATATATTTGCAGCTTTGAACACTACAGAGAGACAGAGGGAGAGAAAGAGATGAAAAAGAGAGACAGATGAATCGGTATCAGATCTCTGTAAGCCAGGGATTCTGCACGCTGGAGCTCGTACAGATTAGCTTACACTGCAGCTGCTGCAGCAAGAGTGTGAGTGTGTGTGTGTGTGTGTGTGTGTGAGAGCGAGAATGTGTGTGTGTGTGTGTGTGTGTGTGTCTGTTCTTCACTGTCCAACAGGGAGCGTGGCACTTGTTCAATCTCTCCATGCAGTAAGCAATGCAGCAATCAGAAGCACAGGGACTGTGTGAGTGTGTATTTGTGTGTATATGTGTGTGCGTGTGAGTGTGTGTGTGTTTGTGTGTCTGTGTGTGTGTGTGTGTGTGTCTGTCCCCCAGTGTGACTGCCATCACATACATCCTCAGCAAAGCTCCAGGCAGGACTCACTCTCTTGCATCAAATCCATTGCAGTGAATCAGGCCACTAAGCACCACAAATCAGTTTAACTTCCACTTGGTTATCGCAGCTCTCGGCTCGCCTCGCAGTTCGTCCCCCACCGTCGTACTTCACTCGGCTACCTTTGCTTTGTTCACCTGTTTGTCAAGATGTGTCCGCAAAAACATGTCACAGAGGGGGGGTTGGGGTTTGGGTGGAAATGCCAGCAGCTCAACACCGGGAATGGAGATTTATTTGAATATGTGTGTCTGCATTTGCATACAGAACATGTCATCCAGCAGAAAGTCAGAATATCCAGATCAGTTTCCAGATTCAGTTTTTACAAAACGTGTCATGTCATGTTCACATCACATGTTTATCATGACTTTCATATCAGGACATGAAGAGGATAGTGGTGGAGTAAAGTGTTAACGTTGCCAAGCCAATGACCACAGTTCAAGACAGTTCTTCAGTCAGGCTTGTCGATGTTTTCAGCCCATTTTCATTCCCGATGCATCGAAAACAGAAGTACAGTGGAGCCCTTGGCTTCAAAGCCTGACGCTGTAGTGACCCCCTTTAAGACACGTCTTGGTGGGCCGCTGTATTGTATTTGAAGTTGGTGATGTCACATCAGTTAATAGACTTGCGTAAGTCACATTAGTTCTCTTAAACTAGAGAATCATCTTTTCCTAACCAACCAAGTATTTTTTGCCTAACCCTAACCAAGTAGTATCCACTACCGTTTGAATTGTGAAGCATCCGGCACGCTTTATTTGAAAGTGTAACCGGAAGTTGCATGTGCCATATTGGTGCTAATTTGACCACGGACCACAGAATGTTAGGTGGAGCACCAACGTTTAAAGCTTAAGGCCACTGAGAACGTGTCGGTTTGTAACGAGCCTTCAGGACATCCGTGTTTGTGGCGACCGATACAGGTAACATGATCTTTTCCGAACCCTAACCAAGTAGTTTATGTGCCTAAAACTAACCAGACCATTAGCACATCTTTGTCATTGTCAAGTTTCATCGGTGGTATCTGTGGTGTGCAGAAACAAACATTGCCAACATTTTATTCTGGTGAGTGAGTGGCCAAATTACTGCTTACATATCAAACACATGCACAAACAGTAACTGCTAATAAAATACACATTCAGATTCTCTGGTAAACACGATAACGAGATATCATCTACTTGAGCAGAATGTTGATGGCTAGCAAAACAATAAGAGGTCCAACTGAATTATTTATTAAACAAATAAAAATAAAAGTTCCATGTCGCCGTGTTGAGACTGTGAGTATGACTAATGGCTCCATATACAATGTTGTCTCGAGTGTGGAGACTTTTTTTGCCTCACTTTCCACAAGCCTGTGGCTCATTAGCGTCGCTGTGCATTTCTCTGCTGCTCTCATTAACTGAATATTCCCTCAGCAGTCTGAGTGCAATCAGAAACAAAGAGGCTTGGTTCAATGGGAGCAATGAGGGAAAAGCTGAAATGTGAAGTATTTAATTTATATCGCAATGTTTGTGAAAGGAAAACAATATAAACACAAACTCCACATACCTGAGGATTCTCTAAACAGATTTCCTTCACCATATATATTCAAGCACACGCAGGACACGGCTGCTCTTCCCAGCGCAACGATCTAATTTACATTTTTGCAAATTCACATGCGGAGCCTCCTGAGACACCTGCAGGCCTCCGCTGCTGGACACATGGGAGATTAATTACTAAAAGGGCACCACACCGATAGATGTTGACAACTCACCCACCCACATTGTCACATTGCTCATTTGGGGATTTGACCTGGCTATCTACCAAATACAAAGCCACTTGTCCGAACCTTTAGGCCAGTGGCAACACATTTTATCACGGTGTTATCATTTACCTTCCTGCCCAGGCCTTTTCACAGGCCTTCAGGGGTGAGAGTTTAAACACTTACTTTTCCTACAAGATAAGAATTGGTCAATCAGTCCGATATATGCCAGATTGGAGAATTGAAAAATTAGTAGCAGGAAGTGGTTCGCTTTTAACGTAAGAGTGCTCACTTCAAAGTATTTAAATACAAAGACAAGAAAGACTGACTCAGTCATTAATTACAATTAAAATGCCTTATTATATTCTTTGAATTTTGGAGAATATTGGCAGGCAATTGATTTTTCTTTTAATCTGTCCATGCAGTTTTCTGTCAACTCACCTTACAAGGATACTGAATACATAACCGTTGTTCTACCTAAGTGCTAACACAGTAATTCTTTTATCCTCCCAGTGCAACAACCCGTCTACTGTATCACATCTGCTGCCAAGCACTTGACTTCTTACATCATCTACCACATCTGTACCAGCACCCAAAGTGGCCGAACACAGTCTCATCCTTTTTTGGATATAGTTCCCCATGTTGCTAGCTGACTGAAACTATCCTGGTAGCGTGCTGTAAACACGAGGTGAATGAAGGAAAAAATAAAAGGAGAGACAGTCAGAGTCGGATGAGAAATCCCTCTATATCCCCTATGATACAGAGACAGACGGAGCAGAATCCCAGGTGAGAGGTCCAATCCATCAGTTATCATGTGTGATTACGTTGTGGCAGACTGATTTGTGTTGCTGGATCTCGCTGCAAGCCGATGTGTTTGCCACAGTGAAGGAAAAGGATGGAGCGTGAGGTGGAGAAGGAGATAGAGTGAGAATAGAGGAACGGTAGCTTATTAAAGTACAAAGCAGAGTTGTTCAGTCATTTTCTTTCCTGTGCAACACAGGAAAAGGACAGAAGAGGATAGAAAATAGTGCATTATACAAAGTAGATAAGCGAGCCAGGCAAGAATTTGGACCATCTGAAAGGAATGACAATCACAACATGCTGATGTTGAGCAGGAGATAATATTTACTAGCCTAACATTGTGATTTAGCACGTTAGCATGCTACTGTTTCCTGATTAGCGAATGCCATTATGTTTGCAGGTATTTAATCCAAACCTTGGTATTGGACAAGTAGTCGTTGTCATTTATCAGTTTGGATCATGAGGGAAGAGAGTACTTAAACATCTGTAAGCGGGAAACGTAAGGACACCTTGGAACAATTTCCAGCCATATTTGTGGTGACAAAAAAGTCTACATTGTCTACGAGAACTCGGGAAGTTGTTTTCCTAACCCTAACCAAGTGGTTTCTTGTGTCTTAACCTAACATGCGCATATGCACAGCGTTCTATCAAGATACAATTGAAAGGCAGGTTTAGTAGAGTCATGCTGTAGCTATATAAAGCTACTTCGCATGAACCAAATAAACATTTTCTCAATATTATTGATCATAATTTACATATTTTATTCATTCTTGTTGCTGACCTGCAGGGCAAATACAGCCTCTGGTGACGATCCAAACATAGGAACATAGGAACAAGTATATCAATATATTTTAATGAATTCAATAAATACTGTTTATATACATAGATGCTAAAGATGCATAGATAGGGAGCACACTAGATTGTATGGGACTGTATTGGGAGAAGAGGGAGTGAGGATGAGGAGTGTCAAGAGACGGGGATTTGATCTAAAATAACCCAGAAACATATACTGTGGCTCTCTTCATCTTTATTTCTCTATGTCCCTCGCCAGTCTCCTTTGCTTTTCTCCACCTCTCTCTCCTCCATTCATAGCTCTGTAGTCTTTCCTTTATCAGTCCGCTTTTTCTTTACATTCATTGATTTCTCTCTCCCTCCCTCTCTCCTCTTCACTCTGTCGGTGCGGTACAAAAAGCAGCAGCGAGAAGGAGAGAGAGATAGAAAGAGGGGGCCAGCAGAGCGTGAAATGGTCTGAGCTTTTACTACAACTGGCAGCGTTTGACCGCATACTGCACCAGCCATTGCCGCGGTTACCCGCAGCAACACTGCACTAATAGAAGGGCATGCCGAGAAGAGAGCAAGTGCAGGGGAAAAGAACAAGTAAAGCCGGTGTGTGCTGAATGCGGAACAGGTGTTAATGAGCAAATTGAAAACATGCGCTAACACACAGACACAGTAGAGTTTGTTGAAGAGGATGCCGTCTTAGTTTCTCACTCAAATATAGTTCAGCAAACTCAGTAAGAGTCTGAACTGGCAGAAAACTGAGACGTGAAGCCAGCATTCGTCAACATCTTTGGGTCCTGACCTGACTGAGATTTGACCCAACGTAATATTTTAGGTGAAGAGAAGGATATGTGCTTACTTTGGGCACATGGAAAGTTTGTTCCCATGATACTTGTTTTCTTTTCTTTACATGTTAAATTGAATAAATGTACCTTTTCCTCTAAATTAGCCAGATAAACTTGTCTGGTAAACCCTGTTTCTTGATGAGGCATGAAAGCTAATTGGCCACATGAGGTCATGTTGTTCCCACAAGTAGCCTTCCAGGATGACTGGACATTTATGGGAGGGAATCTCAAGCTTTTGTTTCAAGGCTAAAAAAGAAGGGTGGGTCATTACTGTGGTTTCAGCTGTATTGAAGTCTATGGGAGATACACGGAGAAGCACACTTAAACCAAAACCAACTTCTTCGTACAACTTCTGATGAAGAAATGTGTCCAGAAAATGAAAGAAAACACTTCAGAAAGTAGGTTAACGACATTGACGGGACTGATAATATTGCATTCCCACCAAATATTGCAGATGAGACTGATGAATAGGAGCCTTCATCGAGGGACGAACAACTCTCTGAAGTTTATTCCTCATTTTCTGGTGGTGTTTCTTCATCAGAAGTCATATCATCATATCATCCACGTAGATATGTTGGGTTTTGGTGTTTTTCTCCATGCATCTACCATCGTCTTCAATACAGCTGTCACAACAGTCTGGCTAGGGTTTTTAGGTTTCTTGATATCCTTCACTGACCATTATCTCACCAAGCTAACACACAAACTACGCTCCTTTCTGACTGCCGGTCATAGTTAAAACACATGACACATAACCCCAAAATAACCACAGGTGAACACGACCTGACCTGTGTCTTCAGCAAAGTATCAGGTTTCAGGTAGCAGAACTCTTAACATAAGACAATTAACACATGCAATTGAAATGATCCAGGGCAGAAGCAATAATGGTACATCTGTTTCACTTGACCTGCCAATTTCAGAGTCACACACGCACACACAGACACATATTTGGCTGTCTTCCTGCCTCTGCAGTGTCTGTGTGACTACCGCTGAGGATAAATAACCCGGTGAGATTCAGTTCCAATATCACAGGCCCCGCTCGCCAAAAAATTAACATCAGCATAATAGTATTAGCCTGCTCATAGTCATCCATTAAAACTACTTAGGGCAGACAGGCAGACAGGCCGGGGAATACGCCAGCACTGTTATTAAAGCGCTTCCCTTGTAGCACCAGGAAAAAAGCCGTGCTGTACATACGGAGATGTCACAGGTTTGAATCAAGACGATAATATGAAAAAAAAAGTCTTTTAAATTAGCTTTAGTTCTTGGCAATAAAACATTTCTAAATCTGGACATCATGATCAGATTTAGATGTTTGAGGATGAACACACAGTTCTGCATGTAGATAACTGCTTCATATCTCCCTTTCACCTGACTTCCTACTTTGCTGTTGGCACAGTTGTTACCTATGTTATGGTTGTTTTATCTAATGAGGACGAGCCGTTTATTCACCTCATTTAGTCTCGTATGCCGACTTCCACCCACATTCTCATTGACTCTCTCCTGGAAGCTACAGGAAAAATCATGATTCCTTTGGGTTGGAATACAGTTAGAAACATTTAGCATAATGTAAGTTCACAGCTCACAAAATATGTAACAAATGACTCGTCATTCTAAAATGTTTTAGTGCAGAAATCCAGCCCAGTCGAAAGGATATAATGTCAGCAGTGAACATTTCTGCAAACCGCCGATACGTCTTAGGTTGGCATTCGTTGTCATGTTCACAATATATATTTATTAGTTGACTTTCACATCACGAGGTGGAGGTGGGGGGATGGTGGTGACATCATTAGAAGCCAACAAGGGTCAACACTGAGAAACACCATTGGATCATTTTAAGGACACCTGGGGACATTTCCAGCAGTTTTTGTGGCGACCAAACCCGACTATTTTTCACACCAGCTAAGATCTCTATCTTGTTTGTGGGCACCAAAATGGTAAAAAGGTATTTCAAGCCAAACTGTGACGTTTTCTAAATCCTAACCAAGTGATTTATGTGAATAGATCTAAGCTCAGCACTGTGACGAGAGAGAGGTAGAAAATCCAGCAGAAACAAACAAAGTTGCAACATAAAGAAACGTTCAGCTTTAAGTTATCTGTGGTTTTGCGTAAAATGTACTTAGCTAACATTTACTTTGGTGATTGGGTTGAGAAATCAGAACAAATCACACAAATATAAAGAAACCAAAGCATCAAGACAAGTTATCCTTGAATTGTGATTGTGATTCTGGTCCCGTAAAATGAATCAAAGCAGAGTCAGTCCTTGAAGTCTGTTCGTCACAGCAACAGCCAACTTCCCGTGTTGTCTCAGAGAATAATCCTACAAATCAAACATATTCTGCTATGAGATAAAGCTTTATCTTTTCGTTTTTCACACTAAAGCCTTGACAAACAGCACTGACACTCAGTGTGTGTTTGTTTAAGCACATGCAGACCTTTCAGCCTTTTGTTCTCCCTCTGAGATTTATACACATGGCTTTGTTATCCGGCAGTCCCACCTTCCTCTCTGAAAGCCTTTAGTGAGCAGGATCCACAGCTCCCAGCTACAAAGTCAGACGTCAAAGACAAAAAGAAAAAAATCAGCCCTCAGCTGGTTCAACCGCTCGTACTGGTTTCAGGGGGCTGAATTCCCAAGCTGTGCGGAGGAATTGTAACCTGATCCGTCACTGAGAAATGGGTGTGGCTGTTTAATGGGATAACCCTGAATAGGAGTGAAAGCAGTGAATGGGACGGCGAACAAGTTGGAAGTTGGCGTCATGTTTTTCGCTCTGCATTTCCCAAGACATCACCGGAATATCATCACCTGCGTGGGAGTAAACTTCCTTTCCTTTGATGTTGACTACCACGGATTACAAATTGTCACGTGCTGCTACTTTAACAATGCGTCGAGAAGTGATAAGCAGCGATAAGCATTCTCACGGATTATTGCAAAATGACTCGTGCCCTCTTGCTCCCACTGATAGATCAAAATCAGTAACTGGGAACCATTTACATGATCAGAGGACACATCTGGCAGCAAGGCGAACAACTAACCAGCAGATACAGTTTCCCATCTGGTCCCTCTGTCTATATATCTCTCTCCTCCTCTCCATCCCTCTGCACCAGACCACCCTCTCTCACACTCTCATGCCTTTCACCACTCGTTCCCACTGCATCTCTTCTCCGGCTGTTTCTCATTCTCTCTTTTTCGCCCTCTCGTCGCTCTCTCACTCCTGCCATCCCAGCGGTTGTCAAGGCGATGGTGTTTTGTGGAGGCAGCTGGTTAGGCCTCATTTGTCAAGCTGCTGACCTGCCCTCCCTTCTTTTCTCCTCTTCCTCTCTCTCCCTCGCTCTCCTCCCCTTTTATCCTGTTATCCGCTGGAGTAAAGAAGAATGAATAGGCTAATTTTCACACAACTGAAAACGGCACAACGCAGTCCCGTCCATTTAAAATGAAGATTAAATCAATGTTCTGTTTGAGCAATGGGGGCTGGCACCAATTTAGTGTATTATACAGAGAAATAACTCAACAAAAGTAATAAAACAAACAATTACTTAATGATCCTGACGGGGGATTTCGAAACATTGATTGCACTCTACTTCATGAGTAAAGCCTCGGCAGGCTGCCCTGAAATAAAAGCTGCCTGAGAAAATCCCAAGACGTGATGTTGGTCTCTACTCTCTCGTGTTTCTTCACTTTCTCTTTAGTTCTTTCATCCTACTGTAGCTCTCATTGTCATAATCAGTTGATTTATTGATCTTTTAAATCAATTAAAGATTGTATTGTGGATTGTGATAAAAAACACTCAAACTAAGTTGATGTGCGACACAATAAAAGCATTTGTTCCTTGTGAGGTAAAAGTGATTCCAGTTTGTTTTAGAGCTGTTTTAAGTGTTTTAGGCATACCGTGATGATTATCTGGATAATATTATCCTATACCCAAGCAAAAACAGAACATTTGTCTAGGCGTTACCAGGAAATGTTACGAGATTACTTAAGTGATTATTTAACCATCACAGTTACATCTTAAAGGACAGGTTCACCCAAAAATCCAAAGTCATTTATCCAAGTCTCCAAAAGCTCAGAGTTCCCAAATTTACTTAAAAATATGTTCATTATTCTTCGACATTGCTTCTAAGCTAAAGGCATCTTTCTTGGGTACATGAGCTCACCTACACATTATTAAGGGTATAAATGTTGTCTTTTCCAAATCAATTTGGGATCTGAGGGCTTCTGGAGACTTGGATTCCGCTGGAAGAAGCTGAATGGAGCCATTTTATATTTCCTTTTCTAGTTTTTTCACATTGTAAATTAAGTCTCCATCTACTTCAGTAATAGAGGACAATGCTGAAACACTGTTTTGCTGTAAAGCTCCAGAAATATTTTGTGGACAATGAAACTTCACCTGAGTTCCTTTCTTGCCCTTTAATAAATAAAGACACAGTGAAACGTGTTCCTGCAAACACAAACACACACAGTAACATGTGTGGGTCTCGTGCCGCAAGAGATGTTGTAACCACGTAACACAACCTTCGCTCCTCATCTGTGTGTTTGTGTCGGTCTGCTAATTGAAGGTAAATGCGGGGAGAGAAAGAAAGCTCCGAGCGGATATTAGTTCACGTTTGCTTCATTGTGCGGCGCCACAGAAGAATTTATTGAAACAAATGCAAATCAATGCAAAACACGTACAAACACAGACCCACTCACACAGTTTTAATCATCTGTCCATTATAAATGTGGCTCTCCCACAACACTTGTTATCTTCCCCTGCTAATTAATTCAGTGTTTTTCTGCTAATGATACTGCTGTCACAGAAGGATGGAGTGTGTACGTGTGCGCACTCATGACCTGCAACCTCATCAACGCTCATTACCATCTAATGCCTAACTGATATGAATGTGCGAAGGAGTATTTGAGTGTGTTCAATATGTGTTTTGGCCGAAATTATTTTTTTTGTTTCAGTTTGTATACACACAATTGTATCAAAACATATTAGATTTTTTCCGATGGAGTCTGGACTATGTGACTGTAGCCTGCAGATGTTACGTGTAGGATGTTTTTAGCATTCGTGTGGGTCTGAGATTGAAATTTAAGATGTGCTTCAGTCATCAATGTGTAAACTGTTAAATCGTTGAAAACAGTTTCCTCCAGGCCTTTATGACCTCACACTTGTGTAGACTGCATCCAGCTATCACAGCCACAAAACATCGCGATTTGTCAGCTGTGCGGAGGTGAGAAAATGAGCTGGTTACTCTTTGTTTTCTGTTTTTTTCATTCCTCTCACTTCTTTATCAGTGTTTGCAACACGCTGAATACTTTCCAGGAGAGAGAGAGACACTCTCGCCTCTCTGAGATCAGCCATTAACCCTGAAGACAAAACTGAATCTGTATAGAGACACATTATCCAGATAATAAACGATCCAATCTTGCCTTTTTGCGCTTGCATGTGGTATGATGAATGTGTTCTTCTTATCTTCATTGAGATCAGATTTCGGCCCTCCAGAGCTGGCAGCAAATCAGCCCCATCTTTTGGCACTTTCATGGCACATAAGATAGATATATAACCAGTGAGTTAATTAGAGGCCTGTCTCTTTTAGCCGTCTTGCTCGTTCGCTTGGAATTTTATGTTTGCAAAAACAGTGTTTTGTTTTATACAGATGTCAGCACATTGCAGGATTGCGTTTATGACCTCTGTTTATAGTCAGTCAAATCTGGTCATCTGATCATGAAGCATTTACACCTTGCCTAATATGTTTTTCTGGAAAAGGTGGCTGAACAAAGATCGTATGTTACCAGGTGTAAATGGGGTGAAAGACTTGTTTGTTGGCTGCCGTCACAGCTGGTAACCTGAGTCTGGCTCTATTCAAAAAAGCACTGCTGATCAATTTTTAAATACAGAAAACTGAATGAATTCAACTCGTATAATTCAATACCTAACAAAAAACACTTTCAAACTCTGGCAGCTCTTAACAGTCAGTTTTCCACGACAGAAATAAAAGCTTGTTTAAAAAAAAAGCAGGGGTGGATGAGAAGTGATCGATTTAAAGAAAAAGAGAACCACCTATAGAAACTCATATGTTACCACTCAGATTTGGGAAAGAGAAATGGTGCATATTCATGTAATCAGCAGTCATAAATTGGTGAAGCTGACCTATTAAAAATGGAGTTTGAATATCTTTACAAACCACTCAACCAAAGGAACAATGAGCCCTACTGGGAAACTTAAGGAGTGAAGCCTGATTACAAAGAACAAAGTGCCTTTTCAGTTCTAAAATAAATGAAAATCAACTTCTAGCAGCTACATTTTCTAAAAAGCATGCACGCTCATATGCAAAAATATGTATGATTGCAAGTACACACAACCCACATTCCTATGGCTCTGAAGCATGCATCTCAAAAGGCCAATCTGTGCTGGTTATTGGAGTGTGAAGTTCCAGTCTGCTCTGTGTGTGTTTAAGGGTGTGTGTGTGTGTGTGTGTGTGTGTGTGTGCGTGTGTTTGAGTGTGTTCAGTGTAGGAGGGAGCCTAATTTGATTCTCGACTCTACCATGATTCTCCACTGGCTGCCTGTTTATGGAAATAGCATAATTGGCTCTGTGTTTGTGTGTGTGTGTGTGTGTGTGTGGGATCCATTTATTTACTACCTAAGGGGGTCAAAAAGTTACAGCGTAAAAGTCAAAACCAAGTTGTAGCAAAAAAAAAAAACCCAAAGAACAGGTGCAGGTGTGTTCTGGTTTGTGTATGTCGTGTGCAAGTACCTGTATCAGTTTGCACGTGTGTGTACATATGCATCTATTTGTGTGCATCCACCTGCACGCTCTGTCGTGACCTTAATGTGCCTGGATGTGTGAAACGAGGGCTCGCTGCCCCGGAAACTCTGCCTCATTGATAACTAATGAACCTTACAGCGTGAGGTGATTGTACATTTAGCTAACCGACATGACACTGGACTTATTAAACCTGGCTGTCCTTCTCTCTGTCTAAAAATACAGTTTTTAATGCAACAGCTACGGAAAAAAAAAGGAGTTGAATTGCTGACCTATTTTTTATTAAGTGGTCTGGTAATTCCATCAGGACCATCTATAATAAAAGTAGAGCCACTCAGGGTGCTGGAAGGTGCTCTGGATAAAACGGCTCATCGTGTGACAGATATGATGATGCTAGTTTGTAGCATGAACACTATACTGGAGAAAAGTTATTTGGTCTAATATTGAGGTTAAAATCTTTTGGTTTTCTGAAAGGATATAAATCATTCAGTTGTCATTAGAGATAAATGTTATTACTTTCATATAATGAAAAATAAGGGAATGATACTTGATTCTAACTTCAAAAAGGTTTGGGATTTTGGATCAGGTACCTGAAAAAAGGCCAGTGGTTAAGACCTTACGTTCAAGAGATTTTGGCGTTTTCATCATCATTAAAAGATGTCAGAAAATACACAACTTGTGAATTTTAAAGCAAATTTACCTCTCTTCAAAAGCAATTATGACAACAGAAGTTGTCTGTCAGAACAAAAGTTGGACACTCATTTACTCACTAGTCTATCTTTTCAGGTGGACTTTAGTCGCAAACTGTTCAAACTCTAACTTTCCAACTTATAGATTGATCAAGTGTGTGCTGAGCAGTAGGAAGCTTAGTGGTGGTGACGCTGAGGTCATGCAACTAGGATTTAGTAATGACCTAATGTTAAGCTAATGATAGTTGAAGAGGTGTTCATTTGGTTAGTTTATGAACTTTGTGCTTGCCACAGAGTTTATGTTCTGCAGTTTTCCAGAATCCAATTAAAACTCTTTTTGTCAAGGTAACCACAATGATGCTCACTTCTGGGTTAGCCTATTAAACTACGTAAACCTAAAGACATTTCCTTTGGACAGTCATCATTTCAAGAAGGCTGACACACATGCAACATTAAATCAAGCCATGTTGACTACATAACTTACCACGACATCAATTTATGCAATTCTTAGACGGTTAAGGAGCATTTGTTCTAATATTAAAAGCTAATAATAACACTGAATAGCGGCAATAACAGTTGTTTAATATGCCTGTCAAAAGCTGCTGTCCGTATTGGTGCATTACACCACAAGGTGGATGGCAGAGTACGCCCACACACACTCATAGACTCAACCATGTAGGACTGAGCTGGTATTTTCTGTGACACACCGCATCGAAGACAGAAACCAAGATAATTTGACACTGCTGAGTGCTGTCGAGTTGTCGGTGCGTTCTCCCTATTTCTCTCACTCTCTTCATCTCCCTCTCCCACACACACACACACCTTTCGATCTTTCAAAGAAAGAACCGCAGAGACCTCGAAAACTATTCCGGAGACAAATTGCACAGGGCCCCTTATGGACGAAGAGAAAGAGAAACGTAAGGGGATATGGGAGGAGGAGGTGCAAAGGGAAGGGGAAAAAAGCAGAGACAGTAAATAAGAAAAACTTTTAAGAGGTCTAAACTTTTCTCTCCCTCTCTCCCCTCTCTGTCCACTTCATCATTCTCTGCTGTCCCTCCTCCCATCACTGCCTCCATTCACACTCATTTATCTATAAGTGTACCCTTCATCTCGCCCTCTCTCTCTCTCTGAGAAACAGAATCAGGGTAGATTTAGCCCAGAGCCAGTCCTATTTAGATCAGCTATTTTGTGATTCCTTTCTCTGCAGTAAAAATGTCCTCTGCTTTTCCCTGTAGGGACACACTCAGGGCCCTGGTGGCACATTGATGAAATACACTGTGTATTTCTATGGGAATTCATATTTTCTATCCTATCTTGGGACAAGTGACGCTAATTAGTTTAGGGCTATAAATGCAATGCCATGTGGCAGTTCACTTAGCAAATACTCTTTACTGTATATTTGTGCTAAAAGGTTATATGTTTGTTTACTGTGCCTGCAGTATATTATGTCAACAATACAAACGTCTTTCTGTAGTGTAAAACTTTACCCCAGGGCCAATGCAAAAGCCAGCACTTTCCTGTATTATATTATACACATTATAAGTGCCTTACTGCATAACACTAAAGGATGGTAACCAGTGTCATTTTACAGATTACAAGATTAAGATTAAACCCATAAAAATGTATGCCTCTCAAATCTTGAAGGAAACTTGCTATCGCCCACAGCGAGTTTGCAGAGCCTAGCTATAACGCGAACAGCTAACAAGCAGGTTAGCTCTTTTTTTTTTTTTCAAAAACAGATTTTCACACTGACTTTGGTCATGAAAATCAAGTTGTAGAGACTTAAAAATTTCTTTTCAGTAAGTAACCCAACAAAATAAAAATCAATACTTTTGTTTCCTTCTATGGGTTGATTTTTTTAAAAGACAACAACATTAACATTATTTTCATCCCATGTCTCCGTTTGCTTCTTATCTGCTCTGTTCTCTGTTTGAGTTTGAAAGAAAATCTAAGAAAATTAAATGAAAATTAGTTTTAGTTTCAGTGGTAACTTCGGAAGGTGGTCAGCAGTAATGCATCCATGATTTGTAGGTTTTGACATCCAAAAATATCACCGTGATCTATTTATATCGATATCATTAGGCTACTATTTAAGAAATGTCTACCATTTTGAATTTAAGATCATGTAAAACATTCAACAGAGATGATTTAGAGGTGAAAATAGACATTAAGTGGTTGAAGGACGCTGCGTGGGAATCTGCCTTCTATTTTTTTGGTCAGAATGTCCCCCTTTCCTATGTTCATGTATTCATAGCTGAAATGCTTTTAATTTCAACCACTAGTATTTTATAGCCACAGTGCTCCACCTCTGGGTCTTTTCCCTAGGAAACACACACATACACGCATGAGAATACACACAAAGTAACCATGATAGCCGGAAGGACAGTCCATCATTTGATTTGGACAAAGTGTTATTAAAACCCACTTAGTCCTGGCTGTAAGAGCTATACGCTATGGAAACTATGTAGGCTGCCACAGGCTGAAAGAGCCAGCCCTGCAGACATCTGCTTCAAATCTGACCAAAAACAGAAGAAAGGGAGTGAGTTTTAGACTACTGTTACTAGGACAGCATCACTCCCATTCATTCATAATGACAGCACGCTTTGTTTCATGTCATTACAACCCTTATTCCTCACAAACAACCTGAACATTTTCAAACAAGCACTGTAAGCAAACTTGGTTTCCAAGGCAATCTATCGCAGTAAACAACTGATACGCTCCAACAAAAAAGCTAGAGCTCTACATCTCCTCCCCACAGCATATCTAAACCATGTTAAGACTTGTTTATTTCTATTCTTTCATATTAGATTCAATATATCTGGCTTTATAGGGCCACAGCGACAGCAGCAGTTTCCAATCTGGCTCAGGCTTTCTAAGAAAACTAGGAAAAATTTCCCCTTCCAAAGATCTTATGACAAAAAGACAAAAATGATAAAAGAAAGATCGCCTCTCCATCCACAGTTATGGGTGCAAATTAACCAATGGTGGAAAGTGAGTAGGTATAAAAGAATAACAGAATCCTGTAATGGTTGTAGAAATTCTAATTACAACTATTGGGTCATTACCTAAAAATGATGGCACTCACGTTGAGCGCATACTTCCGCCAAGGCCAACAGTACCCTTTAATTCAATCAAGTCTAATCAAATATCAAATTTGAGGGGCTTGTTACACTCTAAATTTACCACCCATAGCTGCTTAATCATAATTTAATCTCAAAGATCCAGGACCCACATCAATTTGTACTCATATGCTGTCACCTACATATGCCTTTTCAACAAGATCCCTGCATCATTCTCTGAGAAGTTAACGCTGACAACAATTGTCAATCTCGCATTTTTAAAAAATTGGAAAATGATTCCAGGGCCGAGACCTTGTACTTAATCCTCCTGCCGATTAACCAACAAACAAAGAAATGGACATGGGTTAAACATAATTTCCTTTGCATGGATAATAATCTCAAAACTGATGTAGTAAATTTGAGATTAAGAAGCTCAAAAAGTGGTCTGGTCCATTAGTAAAGAATACAAGTGATTCAAGCAGCCATGGTGAGACAGGATGGCTAAGAAGGTCAATGGGTTGGTACTATGAGAGACTTGAGTTTGAGAAAGATATTAATGTAACCAATATTCTGTGAAATGAAGTTGGTCCAAATGGCCCACTGTATTCTCCAAGCCCGCTTACAACTCCCAAAAACCAGCACATGGTCCAAACAGTAAAAAGACCAACTGCTAAAGCTGTGACGTTTATTATAGTCTCAATAAAGCTACAAGTCCAACAGGCCTACAGGCCACCATGGCAAGGCTTTACTGCAAACAGTAATTTGTGTTGACATTGTGAACACACCCACCCTGCCATGTGTGAGAGGGAAAAAAGAATGGGCGAGTCACCAGTAGCCCACCTTGAGCTTCAAAGAAAACAATCATTACGCTCACTAAATTGAATTATTTTTGATGAAAAAACACAAATACCAACATAAATGTCACCTCTTATTATCAGAACATCAGATTGTGCATCTAATTAGCTCTACATGTGTGTGTATACTTGTGTGTGTGTTTGTCGAAGCAGGTTAAAAAAACATTTCAGCTTCACAGAAAAAGAGCAACATTGATAGCAGCATTTGAAATGTTGCATGGTAACAACACACAACACAGGAATCCATCTGATGGTGGTCATTACAACACTGGATCAACAGCAGCCACAACAGCTGCAACACAATGACAATGATGTCTACAAGCTTAAATTTACCATTAACAATCCTAAAACAATTTAGAATAAAAGAAAGTATTCTAATGATCAACATTTTACGGATGCTGTTATTTAGAACTAATTCTCTATCAAGTCTACAATACTGTAAACATCTGACTCAACTACTGAGTCAACATTTGAGTCAGTTTACCTTATTAGCAGCTACAGTTGAGTAATGATCAAGTAAACAAACAGAGGCACACAAGTAGGACTATGTATTCACAGCAATAGTTGTCACAATAAAAGAGTCAAGGAACAAAAGAGGACTTTGATATTAGGTTTGGTACCAGGCCAGAGTGCACAGCATTATACAAACATTTGGCTGGAAGCTGGAGCTAATTCCCCATGGTGTGAGTGGGTCAGGATGAAGAGTACAGCAGCTGGCTGTGAGCGAGATCACCACTGCGGTAAAAGGCCTTCTGAAACTTGGTCAAACAGCAATCATGGACCTCACCATGAGTCACCATCAGATAATAAGGCCTCGTCGTTTGGCTAAGAGCAGCCTTGAGCTCAAGCTGCGGCATTTCGCAGCAGGGATCCTTAAATGGAGTATTAAGTTCTTTTCACACAGGAATGACAACAGAAAAGCCTCTAGCTGGCTGCGTGAGTGGTTGCTCTGGGATGTTCTCAAACAGTATAAACCCACCTAAAAGGGCAACTGGCATTTTCTTTGTGTATCCAAATTAAGTTGACTAGATGGATGCTCCTTCATAGCATGCCCCTCTTTCCCTGCTGCTAATTTAATTAATGTCCTGTTTCCAGCAACCAGCACCTCCTGGTTTTCCATTAAATGCCTTCCTTAAGGACACCTCATCACTTCTCATTCAATCTCCACAGCTTGACATTCTGTCTACTTATAATTCAAACTGTTTACCGTCCAACAAACAGCCCAGTTTCACGGCTTCCTGTCTCATGAGACTTACAGCTAAACCTACTGTGCTGACTCTACAGTAATACAGATTATAGGAATCAATAAAAACCCATAAAAGACAGCAGCAGAATCCAGAGTAAAGAGGAGGGAACAGACTGATGGAGATAAAAGAAGAGATTGAATGTGTCAAAGTAGAGGATACAAGGTATCGAGGGGTGGGGAATTGTTGATTTTGTTGAGTCCCCCATTGAGCAGTCCGCCTCGCCGTTCATCGTGACCACCTCATCACACTCACACCCGCACTTTCTCACATCCTCAGCAATAACATTTGAACATCACACTGACAAAGAGCGTGAAAAATAATCAAGAAAAACATGCAGAAAATGACAGTGAAGCTGATAAATATCTGCATAAATACATTTAACAGTAATCAGCATGAATCAATTTTCAAGTTACTCACAAGATTTCGTCGTTCTGAAATTCCAGCACACCATGACTGTCTTCGAAGTCCTCCCCGCCGCCTCGTGCTGTTCCCTCCACCGTCTTGTAGGGCAGCATTACCACGCCGCGAGCCCCGGACGTTCTCAGCACCTTCACCTCCATGGTGCCAACACTCTCGCTCACATGGCATACAGGCTCCTCAAACGTAAAGATACCGGCGTGGTCGTCATCAAAGATGGTAACGGTCGCTGTGGAGGGTATGCCGAGACACGCCACTGAGTCGACGTGATTAGCTGATTCGCCTTCCTCGGGCTCGTCGCCTTCTGATGTCATCACCTTGACATTGGAAAGGTGAATCAGGAAGTTTTCATCCTCTTCAAAGATGTCATCGTCAATGATGCCCACACGGATCTCCTTCAGTGTCTCACCAGGCTTGAAGACCACCACGCCTTCAGTGAACTCGTAGTCCGAGCCAGCATTGGCCGTGCCGTCCTCCGTCCGATACTCCACTGAAACTGTTTTGCCCAAATCGCCACCACGTCGCAACACGTTCACCGCCACTGTGCCGCAATTCTCAAGGCACTGGTAGGAACCGGGCTCAAAGAGAATCTTCGAGATAGGGTCGTTATCACCAGCATCAGATCGAACCTCGTGCATGCTAACGGCCTTTCGTGCCTGATCGGCTGCGTGTTTCTTCAGGATGTTGCCAGCACCTGTCATCAGCCGGGTGGCCTGGCATCGATAGAAAGCACGGCTCTTCTGCTGCTGGCTCAGGACTTGGTAGTTGGCAAGCTCAATGAGTTGTTCCACCTGGTAACAGAAAAACATGAAGGTACATAAAAACAGGGTAAAATGTTTTCTTCAGCATGGTTAGTGGACATCATAAATCCTGGGCACCCAGACAACATCTTCTATTGTGGGAAAGACTGTCTACTCTGTCAATTTGTCTGCATATATAAGGGAACATTGTAAAAAAAAACAGCTTGTCTGGCTGAATCATTAGAGGTCATGTAGCTTGTCTGAATAAATGTGTTTTGACGGTGTGTCATGTGGCTGAATCCAACATTAGAATCGGTCAAAGATAAAAAAAAAAACAGTTACAATGAGTCATACAGAAAAAACAGCAGTGAAATTTCCATTAACATCTTCTGTAATTGAGTTATACTAAGAAATAATAATTGATTATTGAAGTCTTTATGAGGTCTTACACAGCAGTACATGATATGTCTAATGAAACATGAACAGCTTGGTAATTTCACAAGTACAGACGTCCTCCTTCAATGAGAGGATCCAGGTCCAAGTTCACATGACAGCACTTATCAATCCTACTTGGACATCCTTGAGAACTGCTCTGAATTCCTGGGTCGATCCCAAGGTTTTTTTTTTCCACTGTTCCTTCTTTTTCATTTTTTCCTCACCCCATAAATATCCCTCTCTTATCAGCAAAGTGTTGAAGGAGATCAGTGAATTACTGCTACAACTGAGCAAATTAATGCCTCTCTGGGTGGAACAGAAGTTGGTGATGTTAAGGATCCTAAACATAGTTAATTTCAAGAGTTTAATCTCTGATCAAAATAAATGCTCTGATATATTACATAAACAGAATGTAACCACTGGATAGACAAATCAACCAGACAATAGGTAAAAGTCTGGCAGTGCTTGGTATTTGACATTTACATGGAGCTTCTTTCAGACTAATCAAGACAGTAGTAACATTTTAATTCAATACTTTTTTATTAAGCTTTTAAGTGGCAACCTAGTCACCAGGATAAAAAGTTGGCAGTTAAAGTTTCTGCAAACCACTGATATGTTCATCTGTATGTTTCATAGGCTTTGTACCATATTAACATTTCTACAAGAGTCTCATACTGTATTCATATTATATGTATATGATATATATGGGAATTTTAAATATTCCTAGAAACACAGCGCATTTTTAATGAAGAGTTCCCAAGATCAGTTTCGTTCATCTCCCTCACTGTGTGGTCAGGTCAGCCAACAAAATGGTGGCACCAGAATCCATTTCAGGATCCAAAGCAAAATCAAGAAGCAGAGGGGAAAGAAATACCATTTTCTGAGCTTTTGTATCCACAACAGCTATTACTTGAGCAGCCCTGTCGACAGCACAAGATCGTGTAAGACCTGCAATGTCAAAGCATTTGATGTTAATGTATTGCTGCTGCTTGTTTTGGACAACAGGTTAATCAGCCTCATTGTTAATCCATATAGAGATGAGGGCAAAAGCGTAAAAACCCATTTTAGGAGGCTGTCATGCACATAAAAGAGTTGCCATTTCAGCAGCTTGTCTTTATCCTCGCAGCTTCCATTGTGCTCTTTAGTGTTAAACATGGTCAAAGAAATAAGATGAGCACTGAGCAAATAGCTTCAAGCCGTATTTGACTACAACAATATATCTTTGTTTTTGCAAAATCAGAGGATTGTAAAGATAGATAAAGTGGTTTAAAAACAAAATGACGATGAGGAAATGTTTCTTTTAGCTAAAAGAATATAGATTTTAGTCAAGTTCCGCTGTTATCTTCATGTGAAACAATTATATTTTGAGGAACTTCCTCTAATCTGCTTACATTCATTATAATTCTGACAATCTGCTTGAGTGTACAGATGTAATATATCATAGCTGTGCTTTATTATATTATGAGATAAGCAGATACAATATGATTTTCCGGATAGACAGCCAGTCGGATTGCCAATGTCAGGATTTGAGTATTTGTGTTTATTTTCTAAATTTACATATTGATTTCATGGGTGTTCACTTTCCTTTGCAATTTTCTCATTTTAGATGCACCACTATCAAAATTAATCTGAGAGGTTGTAATGATACCTTGTGCTGCATTCATCACCGTAATCACTATAATAATGGAGGCAAATAGAAAGTTTGTCATCTGCAGCTGCTTATTCTGTCTTTTCATTTCCCATGAAAGTAAACAACACTGAGAAAAACAACTCCAGCAGAAGTAGCACTGGTGTGATGGTGTTTTTCTGACAGTGTTTTATTGACTTTGTTACTCACCTCTTTGTCAGGATGTTTCTGTTTGAGCTCCTTCAGGATCTTGGCCATGTCTCTGCGGGTCTCCTCCTCGTCCAGATCCTTCTCATCTATATCCAAACCCAGTGGACCATCCAGGAAGTCAACACCATGAGAGTTCAGCATCTTCCCATCCATCTCAATGTCCACCTTTTAATGGAAAAGAACACAGGTTAATCAGCACCATGGATTTGAGGGTTTGGAACAAATTGTAAATGATGGTTATTTGTTTTCTGGTGCTGTCATGGAGGTTGATTTGAGAACTGGGTCTGTACCAAGAATGGTCAAACAACCATGCAAACAAAAGGCAGACATGTATAGTTTTTTGGTGAAGGTAAGTCCCATCCTAAGTTACAGTGTAATCAATCAATCAACCAATCAATCAATCAATCTTTATTTGTATTGCACCTATTCACAACAAAAGTCTCTCAAGACATTTTACAAACAGTATCGAGAAATAACTGCATTTTAACAGGCAGAAACCTCGAGCAGAACCGGACTCAATGGTGCATTCCCTAGTTTTGTTAAAGCATAATGTTCCCCTTTGCCTTCAACATGTTTTCCTACTATGAAGGATTAATGATCCAATTTCTAATATTGTTGATATCCAACTCGTCAAATACAGACGCCTCGGGCCGATTGCCAGTCTGACCTACCAACCCCAAGCAGCAACCATCAATATTTGATGAATTGGGGATGACACTCAACAATCAGCAATTTTACAAACTGAACAAAAAAAATTTAAATTAAAGTTTTAGCCTGTGATAGTTTCAAGATTAGAACAGATATATTGTCCAGGACCTTCTCCTCCATGCTCTGGTCATTATTTAGAGTCCAACTGGTAACTTGAAATGTAAAAATGAGGATTGGAGTTGAGAGATATCTACGACAACATTGTTTCAGAAATAACTAATTTATACTCAGTTAAAAACAGTAATAAAAAGCTAAGATAGCAGTTAGGTTTTGAGATTGCCCTCCAACCATTGTGTTTTGCTGAGTTGCACCGACTACAAAGGGATAACATAAAACTTCTAATTATAAAATCCTGTCTCTTGCCTACATATTCTACATTAATTCAAATATTTGGTGGTAGAGATTCATCTTGGGAGGATTCAGCTCAGCTGAGGTCAAAAGTTTTTTTTAGTTTTTATTTATTTTTTCAAAACACCCCCCATTATTGTGACTACAAGGAGATCCTAGAATCAGTTTTTATTAGACATCTTCACAAAATGTAAGCCATCTGTTCCTCTCAGACTGAAGAGGTCATTCTGTTATTAATTGACAGCTTGTTTTCTTTGAGTAAAGTTTTATTGATGAAATGTCCTTTAGCTCTTCAAGAAAGATGGCAATTTAAATCTAAAATATGAGGCTTCCCCCTGAGGGACACTGTTGGGTTTGATTCAACGATTTCTTTTAGCCCAAACTTGAAGTGCTTTTCAAGTTCTAATGGAGCACAAACTCTCAATAACATCATCAGAACTGAGATAAATGAAAGTTAGAGATAGCGTGAGACTAAATTAACTGAGTGGTGAATAAATGTACCCAATGCCATAAAACTCAGAATGAAATTAGATTTGTGCAATGCGTTGCATGTTACATCACACAGAGGACCAGATAGTAGTCAAATTAAAAGTGACAATACTTTTGTTGTGCCGTGTGTGTTTGCAGTAATATGCTTTGTGAGATGAGGTTACCTTGGCAGAATTCCATTTAATAATATAGATAATTGTTTCAGATATACTTTACTCACGAACCCATAGATAGAGCGTCTTATTTGCTCCTTTGTTTTTACTACCCTGTGTTTGGATGGGGACAATTTAATTAATTTCTACTCGGCTGCTCTTTAACTGATATGCCTCTGGAGAAGAGAGAGTTCCTGACATGTCTGTTAAATTATTTCTAAAACACTAATGAAGAAATTTTATCTTCAGTGAATTCAAACCTTGGATTAGAATTCATCCATAAATACTCTGATCATAATTTTAATTACCTCAGCAGAGGTTAAGTTTTCATCCATCTTTTCGACTTATTAAAGTGACAGATCCAGGATTTTTTTTCTTATTTTCTCTGACATTGTGAGACGTTTTCTACATTTTCTGTTACTTTAGCAGGGAATAATGTACTGTATGGATCTAGATGATAAGCAAATTCGAAAAGGGAATGCTGGACCTTGGCAGAGGTATGCACTCCAGTGAGTGTAATGTTACCCCGGGTGAATATCATTAACGACATCTAAACCTACCAAAATCTTACAAAAGTTGAAATGAACCCATAGTTGTAGTGTTAATTCATACCTTGGAAGGAAGTGGACGATCTCCCTCCGTCTCGATAATCATGCCACGCTGCTTGCCAGTGCGGTAGCGCTTGTACACATACTTGTAGAACAGCAGGCGGCGGTCGGCCACCCAGGCGAACAACACACAGATGGGGAAGAAGAAGAACGTGAGCAGCCCCTCCCACACCTGCACAACACCTGGCGAGATCACGGACAGGATCAGGTAGAGCCAAATGTAAGCGAAGATACTCCAGGTGGCTGTGACGAAGAAGACGCGGAGGTGCTTGACCTTCCTCGTCTCGCCATCGGGCACGACGTACACACAAAGCCCGATGATGACAAACATGTTGAACGCAGCAGAACCCACGATAGTGGAGGGGCCCAGTGAGCCAGCATGGAACCCATGACCTATGACTTCAATGACGGACAGCAGGATTTCAGGAGCTGAAGAGCCCAGAGCCATGAGAGTGAGATTGGAGACAGTCTCGTTCCAGATCCGAACAGTGGTGGTGGTGGTTTCGCCATTGGGTTTCTTGATGGTGATCTCCTTTTCCTGTGATGTGATGACCTCTATTGAAGCCATGAAACGATCTGCAATGATCGACACACCCAGGAACATGTAGACCAAAGCCACAAAGTAAACTGTTGCCCGGGCCACCTTGTCACCAAATGATGGGTTTTGGGGCTCCCAAATAGGTAGGATCACCCCCTTTTCACACGGTTCAGGCTTACTGCATTCAGTTTTATTTGTGGCCACCGCTGAAACAGAGCCACCCAAGCTATGGTCAGGAGGAGCGCCAGCCAATGAGGGATGGAGATTGAGGAGAAGAATCACTGTGACAACTGCTAGCCTCAGGCCAGGGGACAGGCGAGAGGAGCGGCCCATTTTGACGTCCAGTCCACCAGTACTGTGGAGCGACGGTTAATGAAGACGTTGAACCTGAAGAGAGAACAGAGGAGGAGAGAGAAGAATTCATATTAGACCGTCACTGGCATGATGAATGTGGTGAATAATTTCCTACGTAACAACTTTGGTTTATATATTTGTTTAACCACCAGTAAATACCGAAGCAGTGAAAGGTCAAATTTGCATCTGTTGGTAAAAACACCGCCGACACATTAACGTCACCTTCGCAGAGTTGAGCAGCCTGCCTGCTCTCTAAACAACACTCGATGTTTCACAGAAAATGCAAAAATAAACAGCTGAGTTCACTTTGAATCACGAAGAACCTGTTGAACACAACACCGCAAAAATAAAAGCATGTTTCAGATAAGTTGTTTTGCTTGGCTGTTTGGGGGCAGTGAGTTCAAATAGCCACACCAAAGGTAAACTTTAGCTCCAGAGCTCAGCAGTATAGATTTCCAAGGAGCAGCCTCTGAAATCTCCCAACCACTATACCCTGCTGATCCTCTAGCCAGGAATGGCTTTCTCCGATAACAGTCCGGTTGACTTATTTCAGTCAAACAGCTTTCATCAAAAGGTAATGTTATCTTCCAAATTGTACTTCTAAAACTGGCTTATAGGATAACGAAAGTTGCTAAAGAAATTAGGAATGTACGACCTGCAAAAAAGCCTCATATATAACAACTTTTATCAATCTGTCAGAGTTTTTGGACCAGGTTGAAAAACAGCCTTCTAGTGTCAGACTACACTAAAAGAAATGCTTTGAGGATGCTTCAGTTAAAATGGACACTGGTGTGTTTTCCTGGTTAGTGCAGTTCATTAAGGCTACTGTCAATCAAACCCTAATGAGGACCAACTACCAGATCAATAGGAAAAGATTTTTGCACACTGGGCGGGACATTCGTCACCTATCACTAACTTTAGACAATGTGAAACATTTTTAATCTACATCTCTGCAGCAGATTATACATTTGACTGACAATCTAACATTTAAATGATCAATTTTAAAAGAAAAGGGTCAATATGATACTTCTTCATGTTGAGATACGCGGGCTGGCACCCTAGCTCCCTAGAATCAAGTATTACTTCACTAAACTGTTTTGATGTACAATAAAGTCAACTTCAAGTCACTTTTATTTAATTTTTCAGTTTGTGATCTCAGATGTTTGCCTTGTTGTTGGATGTAGAAATTGAACCTCTGTATTGTCTTCAGTGTTAACTGGTGGAATCACTAAAACACATGATGGTGTGTCAACAGCGAAATCGAACAACAAATACAAGAAGAAACGCAATCACTTTCACAACTGTCGTGGCAGCATTTTAAGCACAGTGAGGAGGATTTTTGCCTTAAATAGGCCACTTTCAGATGACAGACCACACAATCACAACACTGAGACTTTAAATCAGTCATTCATTCTTTATGATTGCCTTTCACACAAACATAAAAAAGAGGTCAAATTAAATGTTGAAAAAAACAAAACATTAGCTTGGAATCAATTTCACTGAAGTGAACATGTCCCTGTAGCCCAACACATATTCATTTTAGTTACCACATACAACTAGCTAATTGCACCATTGTTGGGTTATTTTTTCCACAGGGAGAATAATCCTGCTGAATATAATTTGTTTATGAAATTAAATTGTGCACAGAGTGCTCACAAACTCTTTGCTTTGTGTATGAAGGAATGCTTTTAGGTAGAGCAATAATATAATATTAAATGTTAGAATGTGATTTACAGAAAAGGATAAAAAGCAGCAACATTTTCAGAAAACAGGAAAATTAATGGGTTTCTTTCAAATGTCTGCTGTTGCAAATTAGCAGTATGTAAACTGCTATGATACTGTTTTGCCTGGTGATTCAGTGAGTCCTAGCTGGAGGTCCCTATCTGACAACCAGTGGCTGCATTGTGGTTCACAGGGGATCGTCACATAACTGGGAGCCTGACTATGCAGTACTGTAACTTTACAGTTACTTAAGTAATCAGCAGGGATTTTAAAATCAATTCCCAGAGTACAGGGGGCCGGAGTGCATAGGTGGTCTTTAAAAGGAGAAAGGAAGCAGACGAAGGGAAAGGGATGTGGGTGAATCCATATATAAGCAAAAACTTCCTCAGACACACACACACTCACACACACAAACGTCCTCCCCCGAGGTTTTAGAGAACAAAACGGAAATGCAAATAGTCCTTTCAGTGCTGCCACACTTAGAGAATAACAGAGCATGAAGACAGATGTTGCCCATGTATTCTCTGTTGAGGTGATATGCCTACAAGCAAAGAGGAGAATGTGTGTAATCTTTTACCCTAGGTGGTCCAAAATACATGGTTCTGTGCACGAAAAAGGTCCATTAATAAAGAGTATGTGTGTGCATGTTGGCAGGTTGAAGGAATATAAGGAATATTTGCTAAAAATTACTGCATTCTTAAGTATCAATATTGGCATCTGACCTAAAAAAACAAAGATTTATCTGCCAATACTTCAATTCTATCAACTACTGATTTTAAAGCAACACAAATTTACTTCCTGAAGCAAGATAGTTGATTGTTGATTGTGTCAGACACCTTCTCAAAGCATCAGTATTTGAGATCTTTCTCCAGGAAGTTACATGTTGTTGCTTTAACTGGATTGTATCATGATACCAGTCACCGAGATTATTAATTCTGGAGGGAACATGAATGTCTGTATCGTATTTAATGGCCAGGCATCCAATATTTGTTAAGACATTTAACAGGAAGGAATCACCAGTGTATCACTATAGTCAGGGAGTTTATCTTCTGGGGTCCATGAATGTCTGTACAACGTTTTGTGGCAGTTTATTAAAAGTCCAATTTGTATGAGACGGTTTTTGTGAGTGTCATTCCCAACTCAAGTTTTGATGCTTTGGATGACGCCTTGATTAGCAAAACCAGAAGAATGCCTTACTTATTTCATACACAGCTTCAGAGACTTGTCAACCCTAGAATTAACAAGCCCAAACTAGTGTGGCCCAACACCAGTAGTTTGTGTTTGGTATTCTAGGCAGCAGACAGCAAGTCCAGCAATTTAAGAGCATCAAAGAGATTGTCAGCATATATGTTTCTGACTGAATTATCTTCCTACCTCATTTTCCCAGCGGACAAACTACACAGAGTGACTTCATCTGGCCAACACACATCACGTTACCTCTTTAAATCTGTGCAGACACGTACACAGGACCAAACTTTTACCAATTTGTTGAACTTTAACTGAAAGCACTGCTGCACACACAGGAGTAGTAATCCTTTTAAGCGGGGATCAATAACAAGAACCAAGACCCGAAACAAAGATCAGCTTAGAAGCCTCCTCAAACAAGCTTCTTCCACATCCCCGCATGCCATCATCCATTTCCCGATAATGAACTGTTCACGCTCTTACATGCAAACGCAGCGCAAATTACCCCGACATCAATAGTTACATCGGTACTTTCCTGCTTTTCTTCCTGCCACAATACTCATTATAGACGAAACTGTAAATCCTGTAACATTATGAATCACATTTTCTCTCTCATTACAAGCAGCGAGACGCGGGAGCCGTAGGGCCCTGACACTAAACGAACAACACAGAATCCATTTCCACGGGTGAATATAATCAATGCGTGAGTGTTCATTCATATATTGTACAAACTGTAGAAAGTATGCGTGCCTAATGTTGTTGACAGGTACTCACTGTATAAATCAGTTTCTGTGTAATGCACAATCAGTCCACTACCGGTGAATTTAAATATTTGGGTTAAGTGTGACGTGTGTTCAGTTTGACTGCTGTGTTTATATGTACTCAGTTGGCTCAGCCGTGATGCCGAGAGACTTCACTTCAAATCAATTCCAAACAAAATTACACGTCTACTTAATTAAACTTCAATTCAGTGAGCACATAACCAAACATTTTCCTCCTGGCTAATGTGATCCAGCAGCTCTTTGCCTTGTATGGCCTTCTTGTGTGGCCACACAAGGCTTTGTGTGGCATTTCCAGGTAATCAATAATTCAGTGCGCTCTGGGATTTGGTTGATTTCACTTAAGGATGTTATTTTTCGAGCAGGCTAGAGCTAAAGAGGATCTTCTCCATGCCACCTGTTCTCCAGACAATGAAATGTGTTTTGTGTTGCTTCTCTTCAACAGCTGATGCTCAAGGTGAAGCTTAGGACATCTTAATATTCAAAGTTAATCATACAAATTTAAATAAAATCCTTCAAATTAGCTGTCAGAGGTAAAGAATTGAAAGAAGACTTCAATATGAAAAGAACATGGAGGTTGTGGGCTTTAACCCTGTGTACTAGCGTCAGCACAGACATTCTCAAAGCCATTCATGGTGTTTAAATGGAATGAATGTCATGTAATTTCACCATAACCTTCAAGTTATTTCATACAGCACATATGCTGCATGACTATACACTTATTTAATGTATTCAATTCTGAAGATATAAAATAAATAAATAAATGAATAAAAGTATTGAGGAAGTAGTAGACATTTTGGGAGAAATACACTGGAGAGAAGACCGACACCTCTCGTGTCTCTGCTGTAGGTTTTGGCTGATGGATATCATCAAATATCACCCTATTTGCAATCACTTGCCATATTTTTCACAATACTGTATATCGAATGGCTGTTATGGCATCTTCCACTTGCAGCTGAGGCAATATTTGATATTTGACGAGGTGTTAATGAGACCAAGCAGGTTAACTGGCCTGGTGTAGCGGCATGCACGTGATACTTTAACATACAGACATGGAGGACTTAGTTTCTAGGAAGAACGCCAGCAACAATATTCTGGGTTTAAAGGAGGTGAAATGGAGAGCCGAGGGATTGAAATGAGGCTACATATTGCCTTTGACGAAACTTTATAATATTGTTGATTGTTGATATTGGGGCGGGACAATATCCTAATAGAAAATGTGGGATATCACCCGAGTCAGATTTGCTCATTGAATATTGAGCTAAAGCCTCAAGCTTAGCTTTAGCCTAGCATAAATACTCGGAAACACTTAGCATGCATCCATCCAAAGGTGAAAATGTCACTAACAACACATCTAAAGCTTACCAAGTAACATGTTATATGTTTAAATCAGTACAAATTGCACATTATCAAAAAATGATTACCTCCATCAAGGGTGTTATGTTTTCACCCGTGTGTTTGTTGGTTGGTTGGTTTGTCTTCTAAATTACACAACAACTACAGAACGGATTTCCACGAAACTCGGATGGCGGGGTCTCGGCCCAGGTTAGACACATTCTGGTGTCGGGATAAAGAAACTGCTTCTCACTTTCTTTAACGTTGCGAGATTGGGTGTTTTTTTTTTCAATTTTCCATAATTTCTCAGGGAATAATTCATGTATCTTGATAAAAAGATGATGATCACTGAGTACAAAAGGGAACTGCCAGGCCTTGGTGGATCTGAGCTCTTCTGAGTGCAATTGTAAATATTGATCTTTGGATACTGTGCAGGTAAACTCTCCTTCTCAAGAGCTGCATTAATGCTTGGCAGACCATGTCTTTATAACATGCTTTTTAATTACAACTCGGCCTTTATTGCTCATTATCCCCATTTTTCCTAACTATCTAAATGGACGACTGGATCAATGGTTGATTAATTTTCATTGTTGCTGCTTTGATGGGCCTTAATGTGAACAGGATGAATGAGAAAATAAATTGAATGGGCGAGTAAGTATTTTGATATTATGGCAGCTTTCACAGTCCTCAAACAAACAAATGGAGGTTGAAGTGCATTGCATAGAGCACCTGAGCACCAGTTCCCTGCGTATTTCTTTTCCAACTGTTTTGGGAATTAAAATCAGGAATCCATGCTCTAGTTTCTGTCCCTCGCTCCGTTTCTTCTCACCGCCTTTACTTAAAATTCATCCACATGAACGCCAATCCTTGATAAGCCTTGCTTACACAATCCTGATTGCTTCAGGAGATTACACTTCAGATAATTACCTGTTCTGTTTATAGTTCCGTTCTGTTGTAGGATGACAAAATACATCCTGCAGATATAACTATATGACTGCAGAATCATTACCTGCTATTTAATAAAGGAAAAATTGATACTCTGGTCGGTTTTCGGCCCCAAACTCGAGGGTGTTTGTTTACCCACCTGCTGTTCACACCAGAGAGGCTTAGTCGCTGGACAGTGGCAGCTATTTTGGATTTGGTAATTGAAATATCAGGTTTCAGAGTATCGCTGCTATGATTTTCCCTTGTGTTATGACCTCAAAAACTTGGCTCCATGTCAAGAGGAGCACAACATGAGCACACACACACACACACACCCACACACACATAAAACAGGACCACTGAATCCTCCTTCCCACAGGCCAAAACAAAAGCATAATACATAAAGTTAAGAAAACCAAAAACATGTGCTGCACTGAGGCAAGATGTTCCCTCTCTGTCCTAATACTGTCATTCCCCGGGAGTCCTCTGAAGGCAGCACCCGAAGGTACAAAAGATGCAGCTGATTAGACCCAGAGGCAACTGAGAAAGGAGAATGACAAAACCCTGCTTTGTGCGTAAACCATTAATGTACATCAGAGATTAAATTATGCAGGGAAATGACAAAATATAGACGAGTAGAAAGCTGACCATGACCAACGAAAATAAACCTGCAGACGAACACAAAGAAATGCCTCTGAGGAGAAGATGCATTCTCCTCACTGCGGGGCAAGAGGCGACTATTAAAAATTTAAAAACTGTGAGTGAAGGAGGGACAAAGAAATACAAAAGAGTAAACAGTATGGAGGAAGAGGGATCTATAGAGGAAAAAGACGTGAAACAGAGGAAGATGTCTCGAGGAAAAGAGAATGAGAGAGAGAAGAGAGAGGTCAGAGAACGTGCTCCCATCTCTCCTCGTGAAAGAAAACCGAAGGGCAATTTCACTGTGTGCGAATGTGTGTGTGAGAGCGAGAGCAACACACAGATACACACCAGCCCCTGCGAACAATTGAAGATTAATGATCTGCGTTTACTGTCATTAGGGCGGTGTTGAGCTCTTTTAGCCTGGATCTGCCTCGCAGCCGATCCTCCAGCCAAGATGCCTTGTCATATTATTACACTTGGAGTGGAGGGAATGATTACACGGGCACCGGCAATACGCAGGACTGTTTCCTACTGTCTATCTTTCCATCAACATTTTTTCTGCGTGTCTGTCTATCTGAGATGTCACGAGGGAGCCGAGAGAGATGGTGAGCTCTGAAACGAACAGGAAAAAAATCATTAAAAGAACTTAAAAGTCAAATAAATCACTCCTCTTATCTTCATTCATCGGAAAAGAACTAGCCAAAGGCGCCAGCAGTCATCCTTAACCACATCCAAACCCTCCTTTCCAGGGTTGGGTGGTGTAATGGTTATAAATGGCACATGGGGCAGAGATATCACATAACTCAGTGGGCATTTCTTTCATCAGTCCTTCTCATAAAACATGGAACTTTTCTTCTGCATTCAACAAAAACATGTTACGTGCTACTGGCGTCTTTGCACACGATCGTTTTGTTTTTTTACGACTCGCAACTTTGCCGTTTTGGATCACTTGCTCTGCTGTCATCAACCCTGAGGAGGCAGCTGTTATCAGCGGAAAATGTCCTGATAAACCCACTATATACATCAAACTGCTGACGGAGAAAGCTGGTAAACAGAGCAGAGCACACGACACCTGGAGAGTCAGATGTTTCCAGCAAGGAGATGGTGGAGACCAAAACCAGAGCAAGAAGACTTCATGTTTGAAGAAAAAGGGAGCCGTAACCGTTTTATATTCTAAAGAAAAGCCGCTGATTTGTCTTAAACACACGGTTTTCATCATACTATGTTATGCATGCTTGGTTTCATCTATATTTTATCACGGAGCTTGTTAAATGTGGGGGGCTTTGCCTACAATGTACAATCTCTTAACCACTCCTCAGTCATTCATATGTTTTAAGTGGTACACGTTAGGGCTGCGCCTTGTATTAATATTACATTGTTATTGTCGAATGAGACTACATATTGTGCTAGATTGTGGATATTGTGGTGTGGTTTCCTGGTTTTAAAGGCTGTATTTCCATAAAGCGATATGAACTTTGCAGACTGTTCACTTGTTATAATACTTGACTTTACCTACTTAGCCATTATATCCTCATCACAAGTGATAGTTTATCAAAAAACAATCACATTATTTTTAATATTTTGTGAAAGTATCAATGGTCATCCCCAGAATATTGTCACAAGATCAAAGTGTTTGGTCAAAAAGATCATGATGCTTGATTTTGTCGCCCAGTCTGAGCATTTACAAAGTGGTTTTGAGGAGATTTAAAAATATTAAGATACACAGTACTTTGTTTATTGCGATGTACTCCCTAAAAAATGCGTTACGAGCTGTCGTATATCTTCTTTTTCCATCAACGGTGGAAACATCTGGTAGCAGCAGTGATACTTCAACGATGATACAGAGGCTGAGTTCCAGAAATAGACAATTTTTCCAGTCATCACTGATCGTTTCTATGATTGAGTTAAATGG